>CAMTZB010000006.1:2692500-5192500 GCA_947086495.1 Morpho achilles | reverse complement strand
AGCGTTCTATATTTACAACAGGTGACCCCAACGATTAAATCACGTTTACCAACAAAAATATTTTTTCATTCTATTGCTTTTATCGCCCCATTTATCAAACGAGATGACTTTTTGTTATAGAGACTTTTCATCATCATTCGCCTGCCCTTATCCCACTCTAAGCGGGGTCGGCACAACATGTTGTCACATGTTTTGGCTACGTATTTTACGACCGGCCGCCCGCCTCGCGCCAACTTACCTTGGTCGTATTTTACTTCGGTAACTTCGGTAAGAAAGAGGTGGAGGACACTTCGGTAAGAAAGAGGGTGGTCTATTCTACTTAACCGGATACCACACGGTATATCAATTTACCAACGCCTCTTATGACACCTCGGTAAGAAATGAGGGTGGCCTATTCTCAAGCGGATAGTACACATTATGTGGTATCCGACTTTAAATAGAATATATTTATTTTTTTATACATAATTTTTTACTTTATACATTTTTAGTGCATATAAGCACGGAGGGTTGACTTACCTTAGTCGCCTTTTAGGACACCTCGGTAAGAAATGAGGGTGGTCTATTCTAGTCAGCCGGATATCGCACGACGGAATTTGATGATTCAGCAATTCAATAAAAAATCACAAAGTTCATCATGTCAGTTAGTCATACAAAGATGTGAAGATAATATTAATCTTTTTATATTCTCGACAATCATATCTCCGTAGCATTGGCTCGTTTAATATTTACGATACTTTAAATAGCAGTTCTGTGCCAATTCTACAAGGTTCATGTAGATTCAGTCCATTAGTAGCATTTATTGCTGCTATTGAACTTCTTATGTAGTCTTTAATGTTCACTATAATAGTATCAAAGAATCGCTGCCCGCGGGGTGATAAAATGTGGAATCTGTTGCGCTCTCTGTCGCACTTAGGGGCGTTACGGCAGTTATGGTCACGCACCACTTATTATTGATTTATGTAATGAAAACAGAAACAATGTAAAATAAATAGAAAACTATTAAATATTTACATATTTATTGGTTAAAATATAGTAGTTAGATGACTGATCCTAGATCGGTAATATTTTAAAAGATATAGAAAAAATGCAATTTACGAAAAAAGCGCCTGTGACAACTGGGACTCGATCCCAGGGTTTGGCTATTGGGCTATCACAAATTACGTCAGACAGCTAAAATAACATATGCAATTCAATTATACATTTTAGCATTTATCAAGGCCGTAAACAGGGATAAATCGACATTTTTTTAAAATAAAACCTAGCTAGACCGTTTTTTCCCCCCAAAGCCGTATACACATATGTACAAGATTAACTCATTTAAATATTAAAGATAATTAGTAAATAATTATTATTTTATTTGTATGCGTATTATTTGTATTTTGTAGCTACTTCCATAAGGAAAATTTTTTCAAACATCAAATTTAAAAAAAAAATTGTACCCACAGATTAAATATTACAAAAGCTTCGACAAAATGCGTAGTACTCTCATCAAATTGATTTAGCGGTAAAGAGTTATCGATCGCATCTTCACATCAAAGGGTCCGAGCTGTTTTAACGGCATAATTTAAGCGATCAAAAATGCTTTCAACATTTTAATCTCTAGTCTGCAATAGGGTATTTTGGTTGACAAGGGTCGTTTCATCGTTTGCATGACTAAGTTCCATGGATAGGAATATCGTTTACTTCCAACAAAAAAAGCCAATATCCCGTTTAAAAGAGATTCCGGGATATTATTTGTTCTATGATTCGCCAATCATATGCACACCTACACATCTACGCACACGAACATCCACACACTCGCCTCAAATATTTAGATGATCTATGAAAATGTACTAAATTATCTATATTTATACTAATTTATAAAGTTGAAGAGTTTCTTTGTTTGTTTAGTTGTTTGAACGCGCTAATCTCAGGAACTACAAGACCGATTTGAAAAATTCTTTGAGTATAATATAGTCAATTTATCGAGGAAGGCTACAGACTATATAACATCAAGCTAAGATATATGCTAAGTAAACGGTGAAAGTTATTCAAAATTCATGTATTACAAAATTCTTCCCCTCTAAACGTTCTAAATAAAAGTCCGCGACAGCATATGTCTAGCTTACAAGGTTAACTCACTTTTACCATTTATATGGATATCAAAATACTATATTACGGATTTAATCTTTTCACGCGGGCGGAGCCGCTGGCAATTGCTAATATTATATTAAATATTAAAAGAGATTCGATGGTCCTACAAAATCACGGTTTGAAAATCATTTCTTATGATTTTCCATCCATATAGTGTTTACAGTTCATTGTATATATACAATGAGAAAGAGATTAGGTGAATAGATGCACGTGGTATTTAAGACAAAATCTCACAAAGCTTACTTGTGTAAAGTACTATTTAATCCGATTATGGGTCTGGTATTAACCGTCTTATGTTATTGTTGTAGGGGAGACAAAGGAAAATTGGATTTACGATACATTTGTATACATGATTCAATGTCTTCATTTATTTTATATACAAGGCATAACACTATAACTCAATAATAATTTATGAGTTAGCGACTGCCAATCAAAGTGATTAAAATATAAATTATTTACAATTTATTCCAAATATAATGAATGTACATGTTTAAGACAACGTGTCAGTCAACATCCTTATCTCTTTCTAAAGATCTAAGATATCTAAACAATATATTATAAATACACAATATATTATAATACGCCGTGTGGTATCTATCATCATCTATCTTACCGAGGTGTCGTAAAATACGACTAAGGTAAGATGACGTTAGGCAGGCAGCCGGTCGTAAAATACCTAGCCAAATCATGTGACAACACGTTTATTATATGTTGTGCCGCTCCCACTTGGAGTGGGGTAAGGGCAGAAATATGATGACACAATTTTATAATGATAAACAATAAGTAATCTAAACACTACCTAATTATTCAAAATAAAATAAAAGTATTTTTTGTAACTTGAAAAAAGTTTTTTTATTCAACTTCGGTTTCAAACGAATTAGAGGATGCTAAAAGTTAAAGGTCTATATAATTAATTTGTTTGAAAACTTAATAACTTAAAAGAAAAAAATGAACTTCTTTCGTAGCCAGAATTACCTCGTGCCCCTTTCACTAATTGTGGTTATCAATTAAGTACATTTCTTAATATTATTAGGTCTTTTTATTGTAAAAGGTTTAAAATTTGAGCTTAAGTTACAAATATACCTTTAAACGTAAGAACACACTAACAGATCTCGAAGGTCATAGTAAGCTTTTTTGCTCTCTACCTAGAGAATATCTAAAATTTTAGAACAATGACTATTTCGCAATATTAAGAAATATTATTCGATGTCTGAGCCAAGTCTGTTAGAATTGTAATGAGAAAATTTGATGGTTTATAGAAAGCCAGATGGAATTAGGACTGAATAATATTAAAAAGAATATTTTCAAAATTATTTATGGAACTAAATTAAGTCATAAATAGTGTCAAGAAGAATGCAGAATTATCACTTAGAAATGACTGGCTTCCCTGACCCGACCCTGCCTTCAGCTCCGCGGGTCGCGGGTTCGATTCCCGTCAACATTTTCTATAAATGAATTTGTTGGTCTTTGAGCCTGGGTGTATATGTGTATTTAAGTATGTATTTAAAAATATATAAGTATATATTCACCAGTTGTCTGTCACCCATACCACAAGTATTGAGTTAATTACTTTGCGGACCGACGAACGTGTGTGTAAGTGTCCCATATATTTATTTATTTATTTATTTATAGAAACTTATAAGTTTGTATGGCACTGACATCTGATAACAAATTGTACTCTAGCTGCCTTCTCATGACAGACAGTAATGAGCACTTTAAGTTCGCGGCTTCACCCGCGTGGAAATGTGTCACAAAAGACACAAAAGTAGTTATAATGAGCTAACCATAAGAGATAGAGACATACTATCCCGGACTTTTTGTAGCATTTTTGTAGATCTACTATCCTCTAGAACATTACTTCATCGTATGCTGGTTTACGCGGTGCACGCGACTAAATCTTCCAGGAGGCGAATTTTTATACAACCACACGACCTCGTCCACACAAATTACCTGAACCTTCCGGAAGAATTGCACTATCTTTAAGTAAAAATCATTTCAAAATCTGTTCAGTATATTTTGAGAAAATCGATCACATACAGACTTTGTTTTATAATAAGCACAGATTCACAATCAAGTTTAATGTAATCGTAGATTATCATATCATATGATAAACCTCAATTTAAGTTCGAAAATACTTCGAAATTTACGTTCTTTAATTTTAAATATAATTTTACCCCATTATTATCTTATTTTAAGTCTCAATTTCATGAAACATAAACCGCTCTATGCAAACATGAAGAAATTCTTCCAAGTATTATTACGGGTTCTCGTGGTTAATTACTTGTATTCAAATAAACAAGAGGCGAATAGCCACGGTTCGCAATTATCTTTAATTTGTATACTCTTCTAACTTTCCGCGAATCTCTAGACGGTATCATGAACTTTTAAATTGGATACCTCCTGCAAACCGCAGTTAAAGATAGATATAGATTGAATATTATAAAGTTAATTAAGAGCTTCATTTCAGATGAAATATTACACTTTTAACATCAGACTGGTATTTGAAAAAAGAACAATAGAAAAATAGAGGCAAAGTAATTACTCTGTGATGCATTTCAGGCGGTTCGTAACATTTTCTTGATATAGGAGAGTTTACTACAAAAGTAATATTCAAATTATTTTGCTATAAGTAAGTAAAGTAAGTAACGGCCTGTTACTATCCCACTGCTGGGCATAGGCCTCCTCTCTCCATTTTTGGAGAGAAGGGTTGGAGCTAAGACCTACCACGCTGCTCCAATGCGGATTGGTAGGTTACACATATCCCCAGAATTCTCTAGAGATATGCAGGTTTCCTCACGATGTTTTCCTTCACCGAAAAGCGTGTGATAAATTGCAATTATCAATTAGACACATAAGTTTTTATAGAAAAACTCATTGGTGTCTGCCCGGTTTTGAACCCATGATCGTCTCTAAGAGATTCACACGGTCGCACCGCTAGGCCATCACAGCTTTTATTTTGCTATAATCTGCAATAAATAAATACAAAAAATATATATTATACTAAATGTAGAGTGGCCAATCCATTTTTATACCTACATTTTTTCTATTTACTTAATCGCGGATTGTAGCAAAATAATTTATTATTATTTTTGTATTATGGATCTCCGCAAGGTAACGCTTAATTCTGTAAACTATTTCACTATTTCATTGCTGAACAAAGGCTCCTTTCTCCTTTGTAGAGAAAGATTGTATTTAGAAAATATTGACCCCAGACCCCAGGGAATGGATCTCGCGGCCCGCAAAGCAGAGTCACTGCCACCTGCACCAATGGATTATCCAATAAAAAATTGAAAGATCTTATATTATTATGAATTTCAATGACCTCGTATGATTTGGTTTGCTTGAGTATACGCTAATATTTTTTTCTCCACCTACGTACTTTAAATTTATCTCTAAAACCAACTCTTACCATTATAAAAATTAAACTTTTAATAAAAACTACTTTTCATAAATGGATATTTTAGATTTCATCTCGTTTACTTTGGTTCAAAATCCGCTCAGAGCCACACAGGCAAATGCTTTTAACTGTAGTTGAAAACGACTTGGCTAAAAGGCTCCTTCGCTAAACTGTTATGTGTCCTGCGAATATAATACGGAAATGTCGCAAAACAAAGGAAATCAAGAAAATTACATTTTATCAGCTGTGAAAGACTGTAAAATATCATTTTGTTTTCTTGTAAAACTTTCCAGACAACCATCTTACTTTTATATTTTAAATTTACTGTTAAAAATAATTAAAGTTGTTTATAGATTTAATTTTGAATGTGAATCTTGGAAACGGCTCCAACGATTTTCGTGATATTCTAATTAACAAAAATTTGTCTACTTTGTTATCACGGCTATACTATTTTTTTTGAATTGACTGGCCCATTGGGGTTTCGTTGGCCAATATTTTCTATTAATGAATTTGTTGGTAAATAATTTATAGAATTAGGCGTTACTTTGCGGAGATCCATAATACAAAAGTAATAATAAAATTATTTTTTATTTTGCTATAATCCGCGATGAAGTAAAATAGAAAATATATATAATGCTTAATGCAGAGTGGACAATCGGTTATCATACCTGATACATGCAGGAGTCGTAAAAAAAAACACATGCACACACCTCCACCACCGCCACCGTGATACACAAGCACTATATACGTTCACTATCACAAACTCAACAATCGTTTCGCCCCGCAACCGAAGCATCGTCAGGAGATAGACTCCACGACCAAAATCGCAAAGCGAAGCAATATCCAAATAAGTTTAGTTATATACTAATCGGTTCAACCCCACCCTTTATTTTATTTGCGAACAAGTGTAACAAGCTTGAACTAGAAACATTTATTTGCTCGTTAATGAGGGTGCCATTGTTATGTTTAATAATCTCAAGGTTTTCCAATAGGCTGAGCTTCAGTCCTTTATTGGAACACGTGTGCAATACTTCGAAACTATGGTCATTAGGGACTTTATGACCGCTTTCTATCAGATGTTTGGCGAAATGTGAATTTTGTGGTTTATTATTCCTGAAAGCTGCCATATGTTCTTTAACACGTTAAACGCCATGGGGGTCACCGGTGACCTCACCCTTCCTCTACCATAGCGCCATGGGGGTCACCGGTGACCTCAACGTATAGTCATATTCAAACTACTTTTTCTCGCCGCCGAACATACTGACTGTTACTTTATTCGTACTCCGTGACCGGCACGGCGCTGTAGAACTATACTGCGCAGTGAGACAAACATACCTTGTAAGGAGTTGAAAAAATTGAAAGATAGCGAAAAATGTAACCAAAATAAAAATTTAAGATATATAATTCAAGTCAGTCTTTATTATGTATACGAAAATTAGCAGTCCTTATTTATTAACGAAACACAAACTATACAGTCAGTTTTACTAAAAAATAAAATAAATAAAATAAAGTTCTCATTAGTGACCATAATTACAAACAACCATTAGAAATATAAATAATAAATATAAATATATATATATATATATGGGACACTTACACACACGGTCGTCCGTCCCCAAAGTAAGTAAATTAATACTTGTGTTATGGGTGACAGACAACTGGCGAATATATACTTATATATTTTTTAAATACATACTTAAATACAAATATACACCCAGGCTCAAAGACCAACAAATTCATTTATAGAAAATGTTCGCCCTCGGCGGGAATCGAACCCGCGACCCGCGGAGCTGAAGGCAGAGTCACTACCCACTGCTCCAACGGGCCAGTCAAATAAGCCATAATATTTGACAAAACATGCTGTAAAAGATGAGATAAGAAACCTTTTTTATAGCATCAGCATATTAGCAATGGACATAATTGAAACATTTTAGACAAAAGTGAGGCTCCCGCTTACATTGCACACAGTACGTACTCACTTTCTTAGCTTTATTCTTAGCTGCTTTACGACCTTATTCTTGTACTGAATCTTTATAACATTGCACGCAAAAACGACGCGTGTCTCTTACTTTTCCTTCCTTTAATTTTAGAACATGCTTGAGTCTTTTAGGTCTTTCATTGATAATTATTTCTTGGGAATCTGCTGGCCACGTCAAATAATCTATGAGAGCCCTACTAAAGTCAACAATTGAAGATTTGTTCTGCTTATTTTCATTGTACATGACCCAAGCATTTACAACTGCCGTATTTAGAATTTAACGGTTTTCCGCAATGGCGAAGAATAGGCACCCATCTGGTCACTCATGTCTACAGAACGTAAGCGCGAACGCACTACTGGTGTAGCGGGTGGCCGGCGGGTGTGGCCGGCGCGGCGCCTGGTACCGGAAAATATATTTTCTGTATTTGTGCGCCATGGGGTGCATCAGTGACCTCAGCTATGTATTTGACTGTAACTATGTAACCCATGTACAGAATTGAATAAAACTTATTTTCTATACGTATCGTAACATAATAAACAAATTACGACCAAAAGTGTTTTAACGATTTTTAATTTTTTCTATCGGCGTTTAACGTGTTAAAACGGGTTTCAAAATTACGACCAGTCTGACCCACATATGTATCATTGCATTCAGGACATTTTATTTTATAAACACCACACTTTTTCGCGCTTTCTAATTGATCTTTATTATTGCAAAGAATCTTCTTTAAAGAGTTACTACTTTTAAAACCTAATTTTATATTTGATTTTGATTTAAATATAGTTGAAATTCGTTCTGACAATGCTCCAAAATAGGTCAGACTGGCTTTGTACTTATTATCTTTGTAATGTGGCACCGCGTACAAATGTTTTGTCAATTGCAATTTCTGTTTATTTTTTAATATATTATGTACTAATTGCTTATCATAGCCATTGGAATGCGCCATCTGGTTGATTATTTGAAGCTCTTTGTTAAAATTCTTCTCGCAAAGAGGGACTGATAAGAGTCTATGTATATGACTGTGAAAGGCGGCAAGTTTGTGTTGCCAGGGGTGAAAAGAAGAAGCAGGTATGATCGTATCCGTGTAGGTTGGTTTGCGAAAGATCTCAAACATATGTTCATTATTGGACCGTGTAATAGTAAGGTCAAGAAAATTAAGCGAGTTATTCTGCTCTGATTCTAATTTGAAACTGATTTTGGGATGTTTGGAATTGATATTATTAATGAATATATATGAATGAATGAATGAATATATATGAATGAATGATATTATCATTAATAATATCAATTCCAAACATCCCAAAATCAGTTTCAAATTAGAATCAGAGCAGAATAACTCGCTTAATTTTCTTGACCTTACTATTACACGGTCCAATAATGAACATATGTTTGAGATCTTTCGCAAACCAACCTACACGGATACGATCATACCTGCTTCTTCTTTTCACCCCTGGCAACACAAACTTGCCGCCTTTCACAGTCATATACATAGACTCTTATCAGTCCCTCTTTGCGAGAAGAATTTTAACAAAGAGCTTCAAATAATCAACCAGATGGCGCATTCCAATGGCTATGATAAGCAATTAGTACATAATATATTAAAAAATAAACAGAAATTGCAATTGACAAAACATTTGTACGCGGTGCCACATTACAAAGATAATAAGTACAAAGCCAGTCTGACCTATTTTGGAGCATTGTCAGAACGAATTTCAACTATATTTAAATCAAAATCAAATATAAAATTAGGTTTTAAAAGTAGTAACTCTTTAAAGAAGATTCTTTGCAATAATAAAGATCAATTAGAAAGCGCGAAAAAGTGTGGTGTTTATAAAATAAAATGTCCTGAATGCAATGATACATATGTGGGTCAGACTGGTCGTAATTTTGAAACCCGTTTTAAAGAACATATGTCAGCTTTCAGGAATAATAAACCACAAAATTCACATTTCGCCAAACATCTGATAGAAAGCGGTCATAAAGTCCCTAATGACCATAGTTTCGAAGTATTGCACACGTGTTCCAATAAAGGACTGAAGCTCAGCCTATTGGAAAACCTTGAGATTATTAAACATAACAATGGCACCCTCATTAACGAGCAAATAAATGTTTCTAGTTCAAGCTTGTTACACTTGTTCGCAAATAAAATAAAGGGTGGGGTTGAACCGATTAGTATATAACTAAACTTATTTGGATATTGCTTCGCTTTGCGATTTTGGTCGTGGAGTCTATCTCCTGACGATGCTTCGGTTGCGGGGCGAAACGATTGTTGAGTTTGTGATAGTGAACGTATATAGTGCTTGTGTATCACGGTGGCGGTGGTGGAGGTGTGTGCATGTGTTTTTTTTACGACTCCTGCATGTATCAGGTATGATAACCGATTGTCCACTCTGCATTAAGCATTATATATATTTTCTATTTTACTTCATCGCGGATTATAGCAAAATAAAAAATAATTTTATTATTACTTTTGAATTTGTTGGTCTTCGAGTCTGGGTGTATATTTGTACATTGTACATTTATACATTTGTACAGTATGTATTTAAAAATTATATAAGTATATATTCACTAGTTGTCTGTAACCCATAACACAAGTATCAAAATACTTTGGGGACGGACGGCCGTGTGTGTAAGTGTCCCATATATATTTATTTATTTATTTATTAGAATGGCTTGTTTTAGATATTTGTTCCTTGTGGACAATAGTTTAAGCACTACCATCCCTAACACCTTGGCCAGTCTTAGTAGACCCATTGTCAATTTTCCAATTATTTGCTCTCTTGTCCGGTCACTTTGTCCCTTTAGATTGTTAACTCAAATTATTTAGTCTCGCCGATTACTCAACCCTTTAGAGCTTAAGTCGAATGACGAAATGATTATAGATTGTAAGAACAGAATCAAAAAGTTTAAGGAGTCTATGTATTTGTATAGATTATAACATTGATAATCAGGGTTTTAAAAAATGGTTCTAATATGTTGCAATTGGCCATCTCATTTACTTCGCACCCTGTCGATGTACTGACAAAGCTTTAATGACTTTTTTTACAACGTGATAATCATATTTTTTTATAAAAATATTATATAATAATATATTTAATTCTAGCAATTATAACATTTTAATTCTTATTTTGACTGATCCAGAGTCTTGGTACTCTAAGTAAAAATGAAGCCATAGTAAAAGAGCAGTGAACATATCCATCATTTCAAACTACATACCTAATCAGTAATTGAGTACAGATTATTTGAATTAATTAAATCCATAATCCATATTAATATTATAAATATGAAATACTGTTTATCTATCTGTCTGTTACCCATATTACTTAATTATTAATTTTGATCTGGCTTAGGAGAATAGACCACCCATATTTCTTACCGAAATGTTGTAGAAGGCGACTAAAGTAACTTGACGTCAGGCAGGCGACCAGTTGTAAAATAACTACTGTTTGTTACACCTAATGTTTTGTACATGTAATAACATGTACAAAACATGTTGTGTCGACCCCATTTAGGTAGGATAAAGGCAGGATGATGATGACTTTAAAATGAAGTTTATGCAAATTAAGTTCCGCGCATAACTTGTATATTACAAACTTTTCTTCAGATTATTGCACTAATGTATATTGCCCATAGGAATATTCATTTCTTTCAGGAACGTACATGCATTTAGTGGAAAGGAAATGTAAGTCATATTTTTCAGCGGAAAATGAGTTATGACATGATATCAGGACTGCCCCGAGCTGCGCGTGCTAATATGGGATTTATGTAAATTGCGTAACTTCTGTGTCGGGATGATAAAGACTTTCGCTCATAAAACGAAATAAAATTTTGGTGATGTCCGGAAAAAACCTTTTGTTTATTATCCGAAATTTACCTGGAGCTTAAAACCTTTGACGAGTATACTATTTAACATTTACCTAAATGGATATTGCCAAGTTGTAAATGGTATTTTTTTTAATATATTATTTTTATATCCGCCGTGTGGTATACGGTTGACTAGAATAGACCACTCTCATGTCTTTCTGAGATGTCATAAAACGCAACTAAGGTAAGTTGACTCGCCGTATGGTATCCTGCTGAGTATAATAGACCACGCTCAATTCTTACCGAAGTGTCGTAAAAGGCGACTAAGGTAAGTTGGCTGGTCGTCGAGTACCTAGCCAAATAAACAACATGTTTATAGCATATTGTACCAACCCCACTTAGAGTTGGATGAGAGCTTGAGAAAGAATTAATGATCATTTTCCTGCCCTTATCCCACTCTAAGTGGGGTCGGTACAACATGTTATAAACATGCTGTCACATGATTTGGCTGCGTTTTTACGACCGCCTGCCTGACGTCAACTTACCTCAGTCGTATTTTACGAAACCTCGGTAAGAAATGAGGTTTGTTTATTCTATTCAGTCGGATACCACACGGCGGGTTGACTTACCTTAGTCGCCTTTTACGACACCTCGGTAAGAAATGAGGCTGGTACTATTCTATTCAGCCGGATACCACACGGCGTAATCGCATTTATAATAATGATTATAATATATTGTTCATCAATGTATTCAAATGTGTATGAATAATAGACTAAATGTATATAGGGGATAGTCTGGAAAGTTCTGCGTGTTTAGTAATTAGGATTATAAATAAAACACCGAACATGTCTAGCCTGGAGCATCAAACAAGCGGGGATCACAGAATAACAAAAGTAACTAACTTTTGCATAATATATCGGATGATACATTACGTCGAAGCGATTTAATATAAATAAGCCCAAATTTCAAATTCAAAATAATGTTTATTCAAATAAACTTTTTTTTATTTACAGCAAAAATATACAAGTTATATCTATCTTAAATTACTTACACGCTAGGACTATACAAATCATGCCACGTTGAATTTTCCCAAGAATGCTGGCAGCGTTTCCGCGCTGAATCGCTAAGCTGATTCTTTGTGCGAAAAAAGAGCAGTTCTGAATAAACCTATCACCTGAATAAAGTTGTAAACAAGTGCTTTTGAGTCGTCAACCCTACCGCTGGTTTGGCAAGCTTTTCTTACCGAGAAGAGTCAGCAAGAAAGAAAGAAATCTCGGCGGTTGCTCTTTTAAAAATATAATTCTTAATACTAGTTACATTTAGTCATTACTGTTTAGTACAGGTTCTAAGAGAGCTATATCCATACATTTTTATCATCCAAGTAATCCTCTAGAGTATAGTAGGCTTTCTGTATCAGGCTCTTTTAACAGTATTTTAAAATTGCTGTAATTGTAAAGCTAAAATATCTACTTTACATATTTACAACGATATTTAAAAAAAATAAACTATGTCCAAAATCTTGAATATACACAATAATTAAAGAAATAATATAAAGTTCGTTTTACCATTATTTTCGACGATTGATCCTGAATATTGTTTTGCCAAAACTAATAATACTTGTAAATATAAATTCGTCATTCTCCTGCCCTTATCCTACTCTAAGTGGGGTCAGGTTAAACACTTTGTTAAGCGATTTGGCTAGATTTTAGGACCGGCCGCCTACCTAACTTCGTCGTCGTTCTTTACGATACCTCGGTAAGGAATAAGGGTGGTCTATTCTACTCATCGGGATACCACATACCACAAGGAACATCTGTAAATACAAATTATTATTTAAAAATAATTCGTATCCACCTGTATGCTAATCATCTGCAATAAAATCACAAATTATTACGTGAAAAGTAACCAGGTTTGGGTCTCGCGCCTTTACATTTACATGAACGACTTTTTATGTTTACAAAAATTCTTTCTAATAGACATTTTATGCAAATTGAACGGTCATTTACAAACGTGATGAAATAAATGTTTTTAAATCATAAAAAATTCTGCTGATATAGCTTTGGAATTTTAATTTGTTACATTACAACTAATTTTTACACACTTTTTGTATGGACTGTTGTCGCGTGATAGGTTGATAATAGATGGCGCGTTTCAATGTAATCCTATTTCTGTTGAATTAACAGGATTTCTGTTGTCTATATGCTACCCCGGTGTATAAGGAATGATTGTACGAAATTTCATAGATATTGGTTCAAAGGATTCGCTGTGAAAGAGTAACAAACATACCTATATACTAAGTAACTTTCACATTTATAATATTGGTAGGATTTATATAAGTGAAACGGTCACCATAGAAAATCATGGATTGAGATATTGTGAGCTCATATAACAGTTAATAAACTTCCTGATGTCGTCATTAAATAGTTTATTAACTATTATCGTTTAAGATCGAGAGAAGAGGAGGTATGTAAGTCGTATTAGAGTTTTCTGATAATTAGGAAATATATAAGAACAGGACAAGAACTAAAAACTTTATCTCCACCCTACTAATATTATTAATGCGAAAGTTTGTGAGCATGGATATAGGTTTGTTTGTTGCTCCTTCACGACAAACCCGCTGATCCAATATCCATTAAATTTGACACAATTGTTCCTTATACACCAGAATAACATATAGGCTATAAAAATCCTGGTAATTCCACAGGAATAGGATGACATTGAAAAGCGCGCTAACGAAGTTGCAGGTAAAAGCTAGTATTATAAATACGTAAGCTTGTGAGTATGGATGCATGTTTATTACTCTTTCACGAAAAAACTATTAGATGAATTTGGATGAAACTTCACAGTAATATTGGTTTTATATTGGAACAATAAATAGGCTACATTTTGTAATGATTTTATGTTATTTTGGTTCTACGCAAGTGAAGCCGTCGGCAAAAGCTAGTAATATCATAAATCAAGAATAAAATTTATATAAGACCAGTTTCTACCAATTTTGGGCCATCATCCACCTTAGGCTTTCTAATATTCTTATGCTTTAACATATATAAGGTTTATTATTTCAAATTGATTAGCTCACTTAAAAAACTCAAATTATATGTTTTAGCGATATGATTTGATTATTTATTATTTTTTACAAATCCACAGCTCTTAATCTAATAATTTACAAAGTATTAATTAATTCTTTGTGAATTATTAGATTAAGAGCTGTGGATTTTTTAAAAAGAAATAAATAAACAATCAAATTTTCCCCCTGTCGGAACCGGGTCCTGGATTAGACAATTATTCAACTTGTTATAAAGTTATTTTACACTACATTTAAATTATTAGCACGTACCTTGTGACGTTATCGGATATGAATCCATAACACGGTGATATATTGGAAATTTTAGTCGTTGAGATCGTATGAATGATTCAGCACTCAATAATAGAGTGCAGTTGCAGGTGACGGCAAATTGAAATTCCATGTCGGCGCAGCGCAATACGCACGTTTTAGTACTTTTAATATAATTTGGAATGTGATGAATATATACTGGAGTATATCTATTTTAGTCTCAATATCTGTTATGATATATTTGCATAACTTAATTTAAATATGACTCATATTAAATTTTGAGATATAAAGAATGAATTGCACAGCAAATATATAAATAGTGGCCCGTCAAAGATTTATGTATCGTTCGTTTTGCCCAACCGATAAAAAATTGAGCACTAAAGGCCCATTGAAAAGCGTTACACCAGACAGACTAGAGAGGTTTGCATAATATGTTTTCTCAGCGATGGTGTAATCTTGCACAAAACTTTTCGCCATAGTCTGTCAGCTTTCATATCACTGCCGTTCGACTTAGCTAATTTTAATACGGTTTGCATAATCCTTATTACATATTCACTAATTTGCGTAATAAAACATTATAAAAGAGCAGAACATCGTTGAGTCATATTTGATTTAATTTTAATTTTAGAGAACTTTTGATTTTTTTTATAAACATATAGGACACTAAAACAAACGATTGTCCGTCACCAAAATAAATTCAATTCGATTCGATTCGAAGAACCAACAAGATGTTGTTAGAAAATATTGGCCTAAGGCGGGAATGGAATCCGCGATCCGCGGAGCTGAAGCAGGGTCTTACTGCCAATATATTTTTTAGAAATTTTTAAATATAGAAAATCCATTAAATGTGATAATCGTTTACATATAAAATTTTTAAAGTTTAAATCATATTTTTAACAATGAATAAAAGTGAATTTTACGATTGATTTTATGTATTGAAATTCAGATGCGATATATTAACGGCGACAGTTAAGCCATGCTTAAATTAACTTATGCCAAAGTATGTTAGTTTGTTCTTCTTGTAAGTTCGAAACAAAAATCAGCGTGATTTTTTAATAAAAAAAAGTAAAAGGACTGGAACGGGAAATATCCTTGTTTACATAGAGTAAGTACCCTGACATTTAAACGACATGATTGAGTTAAAGCACCGACGTGGCGTAAAATATAAAGGCGAACTTCAATTAGGGCGGAAGATAATTGTTAAATATAAGTGTAAATATTCAGACAATATCACGTTCGTCCTGATACACGAATAGGAGGTACCTAATACTCGTAGTTCCTCCGAATTTCGATCACACATCTAATTACCGACGAGGATCACGATAGCTTAAATAACTTTATACTCTGATACAAAACGTTTTACTCGGATGATAACCTTACATTTAAGTACCTGGGTAACCGGGCTTTGCTTGGTGTCTTTTAAAGATTAAAAAAATGCAATTAAAAACAATAAAAAAAGAAAAGAAATGGCGGGTGATATTTGGGACTTCATCCCTCGTATTTTCACCCTTTCTCAGTCCACTCGTTCCCAACTGAGTAATTACAACTTTGCAAATGACAGCACAATTAACCTTTGCACTCTATTTGTATTTTTGCAGTTTTTCAATGTCTGAAAACAAGGATAGAACGACATTTAAAAAAAAATAAAACCTAGTTAGATCATTTATCGCCCCCGAAATCACTTTCATATTGAATCGTTGGAGCCGTTTTTGAAATTCAGATGATATACAAGATTAGGCCATTTAAATATTAAACATATTGATTTTTATAGTTTATTGTAAGATAGTTATTGAAATTGGCCGGTACCCGAATTTTAACAGAGACGGTGGATGGACACTACCTCCGGCGTGGAAACCGATTTTTGACACTACTGGTTCATATAAAGACCGCTTTGAACCCGACACCGTAAGCGTCGCGTGCACAAACTTCATCCGTGCATGCGATGACGAAGACCAGAGCGACAGGGAACACTTGGAAGAGGTGCGGCCACCGCCGCCACCGTTTCCCCCCGCACCCCCACCACCCACGAGTCGCGCCCAGCGAGCTGCGGGACGCAGTTCCCGCCGCGATAACATCGTGTAAAGAGCTCATGAATAAGAGCCCCGGTTGGGTTCGAAACTAGTCGGGCTAACCCGATAGAATAAGACGTGAGTATAGCCGGTTCTATACATTAACTATGAATACTACTCACGATAGTTTAAATTCAAAAAAAAATTATTGTAAGATATTACAAATTTGTTTATTTTATTTTTACAATTTGTTCTTCTCGTAACAATGGACGTCTACTGTTAGACATATATCATATCTCTTCAGGTGATTTCATCGACGATTTTGCTTGCATCAAATCTTGAACTCCCCGCGGCCATTATGATTTTTCGTGCAAATTGTAGAATCGACTATTATCATCAAATTTATAAAATTGAAGAAGAGGATACCCAAATTTTCGCTTTAATGACACTAGAGAAAGTCTGGTGTCCTTATGAATCACAAACAGGATTTTCATAACTTCTGTTCATAATTAAATAATTTTAGTGTCCCTTTGTGTCTTGGAGACACAAAATGGCCGCAATTTTTATATTCTTGACTGATTATTTTCTTTCTTCGTTAAATATAAGCGCTTAATAAATAAATCCTTAAACCCGGCCTAAAATGATATAGCGATATCATCCGGCACAATTCCGTAAATCGTGCTGAACTGACGCTAAAGTGATTATGTCTGCTAAGCCAACCAAATAGATCATTAACTTAATCTCGGATTAAGATCCGAACAGACGCTTTATCAACAGATAATACAGGTGGAGAGGAAATTAGGGTTGCTTTGCAGAACATTTTTATTGCGCATTTTTTTAAATATAACTCTCATGTAACTGTTGTTAATGGCACCTTAATATTTCCTACATTAAGCAATTTTTCGTATCTAATAATATATTTTTTTATAATAACAGACTTAAAATATTAATGTGTGATATTTGGCTGGGTACAATAGATCACCCTCATTTTTACCGAGGTATCTGAAAAGGCGACTAAGGTATGTTGACTCGCCGTGTGGTATCCGACTGAATATGTCGACTTATTGGAGGTAGTCTTTCTTACCGAAGTGTTGCAAAAGACGACTAAGTTAAGGTGACGGCTGGTCGTAAAATACCTAGCCAAATCATGTGACTTGTTTATAACATATTGTGCTGACCACTTAGAGTAGGAAGAGGACAAAAGAGAATGACATTGCTTTGATTAACATTCACGAGAAATACAGATATATTTTAGGAAATTTGAAATAAGCCTAAATTTCTAGAGAGTATTGTCATTTTATATGTTTGCGAGAGTATTGTTTAGAGCATAAAAAAGGCATTACGTCGGTTTGGATACGAGACCGCGGCACAGAATGAACGTGACACGAATGAAGAATGATCGTCTAATTCACCGACTTGCTATTTGCTGAATCAGCTTGACTTAGATCATTTGGAAAACGTTTTAAAATCTCTCCCTAAAATTGGTGGGTCTCAAAAAGAATTATCTTTATTCACAGATAAAATATGTGACGGCATGAGATATGCCAGTGTCTGTTCGGATATGCGGCAAAATGAAGATGACGCAATGAATAACGATCGCATAATTCAACGTGTTGGAATTCGCAGATTAGATTCTTGAATATTCAAAAATAAGATGAGAAATAATAAGAATGAAAATGAGTTTACTTTTAAACGATTGTGCATATATGTATGTATTAATTTAATTGTAATTGTGTTTATATTCTATGTTGTAAAAGGATAAAAAAAATAAGAAGAAGAAAGGTCATTAAAACCTTATGCCCCAATACTCGTAGCATTGGTGCACAAGGTTTTAATGAGGGATGGTTTACATGGTCCTTTGATATGTGCAATTTTATTGATTTTCCTGTCCAGCCCAATACATTATGTTTGTATTCCAATACCAATCTTATATTTGAATATTATAAAACTTTTATTCTCAAACTATATGAATATTATTAAACTATATTTCTATAAAAACTAACACTATTACATAAGAATGCGTTCATTACCCGCTGTTTAACTTTTCACTGTGGGACAACATTTAAAATTCACGACACGATCTTTACACAATAAATTTAACACAAGTCTTAGAAATTGTAAATTATGAGGATTCGTAAATTATGTACACGAAGTTGGAGAGAGGAGAGGAAAATGATTAATACTTGAGTATGAATTTCCTTATTTGGTTGGAAAAAGTTTCCTTTTCATGTTAATTATAATCGTAATACCGGAAACGTTGAATTAATGAAGTGAACTCAGCCGTTGAAATGAACTTTTAATTTTTACTCTAGAAAGAGCTTTATATCTTATTTTATAAAAGGGAAACGTTACAGAACTTTGAATTTGTTTTATGACTGGGAAAGAGATTTTATGAAAGTTTTGGGTTGATTTGATAAGGAAAAATTTCATAAGCATAATAAATAACCTTTAATCTTTTTATATTTTTTTGCTACAAGCTAGTTATGTGAAAATAATATTTATTCGTTGCTTCTATTCCAGTACGTGGATGACCCAACTTTGGTTGGTAATTTTATAAAATATAAAAAAAATGAAACTTAAAAAAAAAATAATTGGCATATAGGGCTCGATCCGAGGTAATTTTACTTTTCAATTTTACAAATGATATCAAAATTAACCTTTATATTCAACTTTTTTTTTTCGAAGTTTCTCAATGCCTGATAACAGGGATAACGTTTTATCCCTGTTTTCGATCGATTTATCGCCTCCAAAACCCCCTAAATTCTAAGTTTCTTGAAAATAGTTGGAACCGTTTCCGGAATTCAGATTTAATATTTAAATGATTTAAATGATGATTAACTCATTTAAATATAAAATTTTAAATTGTTTGTACTTAGTGATAGATTTATAATCTATAATGAATTTTAGTTTATCATTCCGTCAAAGTTCCAATCTTTTTATTCGAGTAGAGATGAGGCATTTTCGAAATTGACTGGGATAGATAACCAAGTAAGGTATTCAGAAATAGTAGTACCTTCTTACCACTGTACCGAATAGCTGAGTCAGTATGGTAACTAGTAAAAGAAGATTAACGTTTTAACTTTTTAATTACACATATATTATGAAAAGTTAAGTATAACGATTTTTGTAAAAACAAAATGAGCTTTATAAGTTTTTTACCGTTATGATGCTTTATCAGGTAAATTCTGTTCTTTGCCCAAGAAAATGCTACTAAAACGCTCATTAACGGCGAGGTAAATTAGGTTTGTTTTGTTGAGCGGCACTCACCTTGGTAAATTTTTTTTCTTTTGTGCTACCTTCCGTGTTCTGCTTTCACTTGAAATTTTCATGCCAATTTGATTTAAAAGTGCCAATTAATTTTCATTGAGGGAGCTTATTTCTCCTTTTCCGAGACTTTCTTTTTGGTTTTTTTTGACAACATTGATACATAATCCTGGTATATTTTTTGCTTTGTTCTTCAATGAGCATTTTTTGCCTATTATACCTTGATTTTGAAATTTTCTTTATAATTTTATATAAACGTCCCAATTTTACCATTTATAAAAATAATATGTCGTTTTATGTTTTTTGTGAAAACTATGACTAGTTTATAAGCTGTGTGGTATCGATATTACCGAGGTGTCTTTAAAGGCGACTAAGGTGTGTATACCCACCGTGTGGTATCCGACTGACTAGAATAGACCATCCCGCTTCCTTACCGCAGTGTCCTAAAAGGTGACTAAAGTAAGTTGTCCCGCTGTATCCGGTTGAGTAGAAAAGACCACCCTCTTTCTTACCGAGGTATCGTAAAATACAACTAAGGTAAGTTAAGTGAATGAGTGTCTGTAGTTCTTGTGTGGAGTGTTAGTGGTGGCGGCGTTCTGTGATACGTGTGGTGACTTATCCTGCTTGTATAAGGTATGTGAATTTTGCCTGCTTCATACACTTAGCATTACATAGATTCTTGAACTTCTGTGCTTAGCGAAGATATCTAAAAAATGTTCTAAAGTTTATTAACTCAATTATTTCTGATGAAAACCATTATTCTTAACGCCAGTAGATTTTTTCCGTTGGCCTTAATATACAATTTTACCGAATTTTTTGTTCAGTACCATAAATCAAAGGAAAGATTACATCTAAAATATTGTATCGACTATGAGGAAAATGTTGGAAGAAAATTACCTTGCCGCGAAATCAGTACAGATAAAACAGTCTATCGGCCAGTTTTTCATTATTATTTTATTTTTATTTGAAAGTATTGCGATGTAATTTTTACGTTTTAATATTTTACATTCTGCATTGATATTGTGTTCTTTTTATTGTGTATTTTTTAAAATCATTAACATTATATAGATGTCAAAAGTAAAAAAAAAAACAATATATTATTTTGCTATACTACGTGATTAGCTGTGTGGTATCCGGCTAGGTAGAATAGTACCACCCTCCTTCTTACCGAGGTGTCGTAAAAAGCGACTAAGGTAAGTTGACCTACCGTGTGGTATCCGGTTTAGTAGAATAGACCACCCTCCTTCTTACCGAGGTGTCGTAAAAAGCGACTAAGGTAAGTTGACCCACCGTGTGGTATTCGGTTGAGTAGAATAGACCACCCTCTTTTTTACCGAGGAATCGTAAAATACGACTGAGATAAGTTGACGTCAGGCAGGCGGCCGGTCGTAAAAACGCAGCCAAATTATGTGACAGCATGTTTATAACATGTTGTGTCGACCCCACAGAGTGGGATAAGGGCAGGAAGATGATGATGATCTCCTTATAATAAATGCGTCGCTAGCACCTGATACATGTAGGATTCGTAAAAATGCTTACTACTAAAGCAAAGCCAATTGCGAAGCGTTGCGATTTCGTATTGGATTCTATCTCCTGACAATGCTGGGGTTACGGGGCAAAATGACTGTTGATATTGTGGTAGTGAATGTGTGCAGTGGTAGTGAATGTGTGCAGTGCTAGTCAATTGTGATGTTATTTATAGCCTCACCGTTAGACTACAGCTTGTATTTATATTCCCAACCTAAAAATATAACTTAGCATATTAGTGTAATAGATTTTTATTCATTTTTATACACGGTTCACATACCGGTCTTAACATTCAAAGCCACGCTTTGTGTACCCTGACGCAGCTTTGTAGAGGTAAAAGGGTTGACGTGTTGCCTTTTTTTCTACAAACGAAGTTACAAGTCACATCATTAGAGTGGTTTTTTGTTTCCAAAGGATGGAAGCTCGAAGGTAACGTTTTCATTGAAATTTATTATATTGTTATTTAGACAGATCAAAAAATAAGGAAGATGGAGTGTGTTAAAATAAAAATACGAAGCATTTTTGGGATTATTATTTGCAACATACTGTACCGTGTGGTATCCGGCTGAGTAGAATAGAACACCCTCATTTCTGACCGAGGCGTCGTAAAAGGCGACTAAGGTAAGTTGACCTACTGTGTGGTATTCGGTTGAGTAGAATAGACCCTACCCCTATTTCTGAACGAGGCGTCGTTAAATGCGGCTAAGGTAAGTTGACCCGCCGTTTGATATCTGACTGAGTATAATAGACCACCTTCATTTCTTACCGAGGCATCGTAAAATACGACTAAGGTAAGTTGACCCGCCGTGTAGCATTCGGTTGAGTCAAATAGACCACCCTCATTTCTGACCGAGGTGTAAAGGGCGAATAAGGTAAGTTGACCCGCCGTGAGGTCTCCGGCTGAGTCGAATAGACCCTCATTTCAAAGGAAACTAACTACGACTAACGTAAGTTGACATACATTCTTGATACATTCATACATACATACATTCTTGATGAGTAATTGTTTTTTTTTCTATATAATTTATTAATAATATTTATTTCTATTTTTTTTGGTATATGAGTCATAGTTATTGTATTTTTTTATAGTATATTTCTTTGTTCTTCTCGCATATTAGTTGTTATTATTACTTTTAATATTTTTGTAGGTACTTGTTAGCACGCTTAACAGCATCTGCCGGATTCGCTAGTATTCTTGTAGTATTCTTCTATAGTACTTTAATATGAATACAAGTAGGTTAGTAATATTAGCAGTATGCCGCCATTTGCATTCCGAAACTTGGAAATAGTTTCATATGTGAAAATTAATATAAAATTTTAAACGAACGTTAGGAAACTTTAACTAGTTACGTATCATAAAATAGCAGGGTGTGCTAGAGCACTATTGTTGCTTATTTTAAAACTAGCAATCGCCAGCGGTTCCGCCCGCGTGGAAAGATTATAACCGTAATATAGTCTTTTTGATAACCATAAAAATGGTTAGAGTGGGTTAGTCTTAAAAGCTAAACATATACTGTCGTGGACTTTTATTTAGAACTTTTAGAAGGGAACAATTTCGTAATAAATGATTTTTTAATAACTACTAACTACCGTTTACTTAGCGCACGCAAGGAAAGATTTAAATTTTGCCGTTTTCGTCTTATTTTTTATTGCTGCGCCTGTCCTATTCATATTAGCATGATACTATATAACCTATAGCTTTCTCAATAAATGAACTATCTTAGACTGAAACAATTTTTCTAATCGGTCCAGTACTTTCTGAGATTAGCGCGTTCGAACAAGCATTTGAATATTAACATATTAAATTACACACACAGTCATCTGTCCCCAAAGTAAATAACTTAATACTTGTGTTATAGGTGACTGATAACTGAAAAATATACACTTAGCTCTTATCCTACTCTCGAGTGAGGTCGGCACAACACGTTGTAATCATGTTATTATATGATTTAGGTATTTTACGACCGGCCACAAGCCCGACGGCAACTTACCTTAGGCGCCTTCTACGACACCTCGGTAAGAAATGAAGGTGGTCTATTCTAACCAGCCGGATACCACACAGCGGTGGTAATATTATTTTAGAATACATACTTAAACACATATATACACCCAGAATCGAAGTACCAACAATTTGTATGTAGAAAATGTTGCTGTAAGTAGGTTTACCACCGTCTGTATTAACGGGCCAGTCAAATTCATAATAAGTAATTAAAAATCAATAAAGACACGCTAGTATTTTCAATTACATTTTTATGGCCGCCCTACATTATTGTAGTAAGAAATGTCGAAACATTCATATATCGTCCAAAGTCGTTAAATTGGCGACACTAGTACGGATATCGGGCTGTTAACTGAAATTGCCGTCCAATTTCAATTGACCCAAAATTTCCATAATGAAACCTAGCCTATGTCGCAGCTAGTTTATGACTGTAAATTTGGGTATGTGTAATAAACATGTTTCGACAACATTGGTATGTTCCAGAGAGACAGAGGTATTTTTATGAATGTATAACTAAAATTACCGATTGTTTGGAATTTTAATGTTAACATAGCATTATATATTTACTTTTAAAACCTATTTAATGTGAGGAATCTAAATTTTTCTTATCTAAGGATGAGATTTTAGATTGTGACCACCTACGCGCTGGATTATATTGTAAATTTTTCAATTTGTTCTTAATTAATTAAGCTATTATTGCAATAATTAATTTTGAAAAGAGTGACCGCCGAGTTTCTTATCGGTTCTTCTCGGTAAGAGCACTTTTCCGAGTTCGAAGTCTTACTTCGAGAAATCCGAGGTACACCCAAACCCTCTCATTTCAGTTGCTGCCACCTACATCCCAGTTAGGTCTGACCACCAAAAATATAGGCGTCCTAAAAGCGTCCTATATGACCCTGACGATCAAATAACGATCGCAAACACAGAAACACGTAATACACACATACAGCGTCTTCGCCGGCGAAGACGAGGTCCCAGATTTGTGACATCGGTTGGTCGTGGCTTTTTGCCACCCTTCCGTCGTCGTATTGACTAATCAGACTAATCAAAGTCATACCATCAGCCCTCCACTACACGTTGCCCTAAGCCGTGGTCCGGCCTCACAGGAGGCACCCTTAGGACGACGTTCCCCGACGCTACTAGAGCTTCTGCGCTCTACTCTCCGCATTTCGCAACTTCGGCGATGCTTCTGCGCTCGCCCGTCCCGCCCAGTGACGCTGTAAAAGCCGTTAGGGCTAACAGCATATAGTCTATTCGAAAAAAAAAAACCTTTCCGAGCCAGTCGTAGCTTCATTGTAATTTGACGATTCGAAGTGCTTGTAAAAGTCAATTTGAATAAAGAATTATTTGAATTTGAATGTAACAAAAAAAATGATTGCTTTAATCCGTTGCATAAAAATGAATCAGAAACCGATTGAATAGCTTATTATTACCATTGTTATCTTATGTATGACAAAAACAATATACAAAAAATCCTACTATGGAACATTACTATACCATATCGGCATTGCTAAAATTTACTAAGATAGCACAAATTATGCCGAACTAATAAGATTTCATCAGGAAATAAGCTTTTCGAAAGCAGCACCTTTTCCACGGAATACAGCAGAATTATTTTAAAATTTTAGAACTATAAAATCTCGTAATGATGCCCTGTAATTACGGTTTCTTCTTTATTGTTAAAACAATAACAATAAATAATACATACAAACGGTAAGACTGTGCAACTCTTTCGAAGGTTTCACGAGTTCAAACCCCGGCAGGCAGTGAGTTTTCTTTTAAAAACATATGTGTCTAATTGATAATTCCAATTTATCACACGCTTTTCAGCGAAGGAAAATATCGTGAGGAGACCTTCATATCTCTAGAAAAATCTGGGGTAACATGTAACCCACCAATCCACATTGGAGCAGCGTGGTAGGTCTTGGCTCCAAGCCTTCTGTCCATAAGCTCAGCGAGGAGGCCTATGCCCAGCAGTGGGATTGTAACGGGCCATTACTTTCACATAATTTTACCAATATTCGGAGTGATCTTTATAGATACATACCTTCTGTTCCCGATTTTATTTATGAATTCTATGGATCTATATTGAAAATTTTAAAATAACGGAGAAATTGCTCTCTACGGGACAACTTTGTCATGGTAAGTTATATCCAAACGGTAATTTGCCTCATAGGTAATAAACTGAACAAATCACTGCACAAAATATCACATGGAGAACGTTTTAAAGTAACATTTCATTTGCTAGAATCAGTCGGACGAGCTGAAATGTTTACAGTCCAGAATTGTTTGAAATGTAAACAATGTCCAGGTTCGTAAATAAATATCCCCAACTGCGAACAATTTGATGACACTACAGTTTAGTTTGCCGGTACTCTTGCTTCGGTAGGGTTGATTGCTCTGTAAATTTTGTTTGAAAATCTAATTTAATAAATTTAATAAATTGAATTAAATTGTATTTATTTCGTTCTAGCTTTTACCCGCGACTTCGTTCGCGTGAACTATTGCGTAATAGGTGATAATAGATGGCGCTTTTTAGTGACATCCTATTTATATTCGAATTAATAGGATTTCTGTGATATAGGATGTTAATAATGATGCAGAAACAAAACGATGTCTAGCGGGGCGGGGATCGCGGGCGACAGGAAGTTTGACAGACGCCATCGGTTTTCCTCTTACAAGCTTAGTGTCTTAAGCTTACTGTCTTATGTACTCACGAAATATTACAATTGTTATATGTTGTACAAGATAAAATACAAGAATTATACCTTGTTGTACAAGATAAAATACAAGAATTATATCTTGTTGTACAAGATAAAATACAAGATTTATAATTCAAGAAACTTTCATTTTCAACATAGGATATGTTATTCCGGTGTATAAGGAATAATTGTGCCAAATTTCATCGACATTGGTTCAGCGGATTCGCCGTGAAAGAGTAACAAACATACATCCATACTCACAAACTGTCAGATTTATAATATTAGTAGGAAAGATGGTAGAACGTAGAAATGGACACCTTTAATTTATTCTAACTAAGCTATACAATTCCGCCGTGTGGTATCCGGCTGCGTAGAATAGACTACCCTCACATCTTCTATCTATCTATCTATCTAATTTCGGGGACGCCTGTCGGTGCAGGGCGGGTGGTCAGCTCCTATTTCGGACTATTCCATCCATTTCCCCATGTTGGGACAAGGGTTTCACTGCTGTCCCGACAGTGTCACCTGCTCTAATCTACCCGTGGCTTTTACGAACCTGATAATATCCCTGAAGGAGATATTTGTCAGATCCTCAACTTCAATTTCATCCTTACCTAGTATCTCCCATCTTACCAGCGAGTACATAGGGCACTCAGCCATAAGGTGAAGACTCGTTTCTTCCTCTCCGCACTCTGGGCACGCAGCATCTTCTGTTATTCTCATTAATGACAGGTGTCTGTTTAACAGGCAGTGCCCAGTTGTAATACCTGTTACAATTGCTACATTTTCCCTGCTCTGAGACATCAGCTGTTTAGACTTCCTTGTATCAAACGATTTGAGAAACAGCTTTGCTTGTCTGAGCATTGTGTTTCTCCATCTTTTGTTCGATTCTGTTTCTATTCTTTTTTCTATCACACACTTTATTATCTTATGTGCAATTGGGGGAAAGGGTTCTGGTCCTACGAATGTTTGACTAGCTCCCTTTCTTGCCAATTCGTCAGCTTGTTCGTTCCCTGCATGGCCACTATGCCCCGGAATCCATGCAATCGTTACTTCCCCCTTCTCAGATAATTCGTTTAGTACACGTTTACATTCCTTCACGATAGCTGAGGTTGTTTCTATGCGGTCAAGTGCTTTTAAAGCTGCTTGACTGTCGCTATATATAACTATATTATGTTCTGATGCTATTTGTGTTTCTTTAAGTTTCCTGGCACACTCCATGATAGCCATCATTTCGGTCTGGAAGACACTTGTATATTTACCCAGATTTAGAACCTGGTGTAAATCTGACGAGGTGCTGTAGATAATGCCAGCTCCTGCCAGCTTCGTGGATTCTCGTCTTGAACCGTCCGTGTAGCAGATGGTCTGACTCATCTCACTATATTCCACTTTCCAATCTCCTTTTACTTCTATGTGTATCCTATATTTTTTGTCGAAGATTTTCTGTCTCTTGATCAGGTCACTTCTCCTGACTACCATAGACAGATTTTCTCCGTAAATCTTTTCTATATCTGTATGACCTTTATCTGTAAAGTTTCCTTTCCATTGTTGGAACACTTTCATCTTATACCATTGTTCTATAGCTTTTCTTTTGGCTGCTAGGTCCAGAGGATAAAGTCCCACTAGAACTTCTAGTGCAGCAGATGGCGTTGTTCTCACTGCACCTGTGATCATTAGTGTTGCTATCCTCTGTATCTTCGTTAAGTCCTTGCTATTGACTCCGATGTTGGCTCTGTGCCACCAAATCGAAGCGCCGTACAGTAATCTGGGTAATATGATAGCCGTATATATCCACTTGATAATTTTTGGCTTCATACCCCAGGTTCTGCCCACCGCTCTTCTACATTGCATGAGTGCAATTTTTGCTTTGTTACATTGATCTTTGATATGACTTCTAAACCTTAGGGTTTTATCTAGCGTTATACCTAAGTATTTTATTTCCTTTATCAATTGTATCTCTACTCCCTTTATACTGAGAGGGTTAAAGTTGGCTATTTTCCTTTTGTTTGTAAAAAGGACTAGTTTGGTTTTTGTAGGATTAAGGTTTAATCCCCTTTCCTGACACCATCTTAGTGTTGCTCTAATGCTATTACTCATTATGTTCCTTATAGTGCTCAGGTCTTTTCCTGTAACTAAAAGGACTCCGTCGTCTGAGTATGCTTGCATGTATGTCTTCCTATCATTAATCTTCCTAACTAATGGATCTAGTAGGAGACACCATAAAAGAGGAGAGAGACACCCTCCCTGAGGAAATCCTCTCGTTGATTTTATTGTGTGTGTAACTCCACTTAGCTCCGCCACGATTGAACGATGCTCTAGCATGTTCATTATCCAGCGTCCCACTTCATTTGTTATTCCTTCCCTACAAATTGAGTTTCTTATAGCATTGCGATTTGCTTTGTCCAAAGCACCTTCTACATCGAAGAAGCAACCTAATGCTATTTCTTTGTTACATAAGGTTCTTTCTATTCTTACCACTAAGTTATGGAGAGCTGTTTCTGTTGATTTGCCCCCCATATATGCATGTTGGTTTTCATGCAGTGAAAGATTGCTTTGTTCTAGGTTAGTTCTTATATGTCCCTCTATCACTTTTTCTAGTGTTTTAAGAATGAACGAGGACAAACTTATACACCGAAATGACTTCGGTTCCTGATAGGTTTTCTTTCCAGGTTTTGGAATGAACACCGCTTTTACTTTTCTCCAGCTCGTTGGGACGTAACCCCACGCCAAACTCGCATTGAAAAGTGCTAACATGTTTCCTTTAATATATTCATATGCTACCTGAAGCATTTTAGGGAGTATTTTATCTGGACCAGCTGCTTTGTATGGTGCAAATGACATGATACTCCACTTAATCTGCTCTTCTGTTATGATATTTCCCGGGTCTGACCAGTGGTAATCGGTGCTTGGTGATATCATTTCTTCTTTAATTTCTTTACATTCTGGAAAGTGTGCTTCTGCCATTTTGGTTAGTATTATTTTGGGATCCGTAACTATTGTTTCCTCCATTTTAATACTACCCAGTCTGCATGTTTTGTCTTTGGCCAGTATACGCATAAGGCGTGCTGCTTCAGGGTATTCTGTGACCCCGTTACAATACACCTGCCAGCCATTTCTGGACTCTTTCCTGCACCTTTTTCGGAATTCCGTCCTATACTTCCTATATTCTGCCCAGCTCAATTCATCTCCTTTCTTAAGGGCGATTCTTTGAGATTTGCGTACTTTCTTCCTGAGTTTTTTTAGTTCGTTGTTCCACCATGGTTGACCCATACCTTGTGTAACCTCACGTAGTGGACACGTACTGACAAAGGCATCTTTTAATGCTGTGCTTAGTTCCAATGCGCCTTCCTCTAACTCCTTTATAGTTTTGTAGGAGGTGTATTTGGATCTCCATTCGCTCATTAAGGACCCAAAGTTGTCCCAGTTTGTCTTCTTAGCATTTCTAATGCGCAATTTGCCAATTTTGCTGTTTATATGGAAGGTGATTCTACGATGATCTGATAACGAATCGTTTAGATCCACCTTCCAATCTTTGATATATTTGGCCATATCTTCTGATGCTAGAGTAATATCTAATACTTCTTTTCTCGTGCTTGTAACGAACGTTGGTTCATTACCAATGTTCATTATCTCGAGATTGTTACTTATGATAAATTCTAACAGTGCTTCTCCTTTCCTATTTGTGTCTGTACTACCCCACACCTCATTGTGCGAGTTAGCGTCACATCCTATTATAAAAGAAATTTTTCTTACCTCTGTATTTGTTGACAGTTTCTTCCAGTTCTCTAGTTGGTGGCGTGAAGTCGGTCTCACTAGGAATGTAGGCCGACAAAAACGCCATCCTTAGTTTCTTTTCTTCATCTAGTGGAATCATGGCTTCCACCACTACTAAATCTCTGTAACATTCTATTTCAATTAGACCTAAGTTTCTGATCCTGCTACTGGTATAGATACATGTTCTGGGGTTCGACTCACCATTGTTGTGATAGGTTAGGTCTCCCCCTAAACAACCCATACCGACCACACGTCCATTCACAACGTATGGTTCCTGTAGCAGGGCCACATCTATTTGCTTGCTGATCACATATTCGCAGAGTTCGCTCATGGCTTCTCTGCAGTGGTGCAAGTTTATCTGAAGAATCTTTAGTGTGTGTGTAGAGTGTTTTTGTATGTGTTTTTGTCTTTTGGGTGTACCTCCCATTAAGTGTGTAGTGTGTGTGTGTGTTTGTTCTATTCCCAATACATAATGATGCCCTGTACGACTTCGATCACCAGCTGTGAGGCAAGGCGCTCAAGAAGTGTACAAGGCATCAGTTATGTATCGGTACCTTTGATCGTTAGTGTGCCGTGGCGGTACCGGCATCTCTGACTATTCCCTGCACGGATGTCTTGGCGGGGGGGTACTAGGGGCCCCGCCTGACGCTCCGATTGCTGGTTTCGTCGTGTCCGCTGGTTCCAGCACACGAGCAACACTGTTCTGTGCGGAGTTTGAGTCGGTATCGATTTGACTCTGTGCTTGTGTGGGTTTGAGTTTCGGTTTCCAATTTAAAAACCTAACCTGCACTTGTGTGGCTTGGTAGAAGAGCCACACAAGACCCTCCCTAAAAAGTTCGTTTATTTCCCGGGGGACCCCCACAATCAGACGCTCCCCCTGAGGAAGGGGCTCTCTGACGATGAGGCTCCACTCGGGGAGTCTTAATTCTGATCTATTTCGATTTTGACCCCTAAGCAGAAGGAGAGGGTCAGCTGCTCTCCTCGTGCCTGGGATCCAAATTGCCACTCTCCCTCTATCCCTTCTCATGGCCTTGATCGAGACGCCGTTGTAGAGGCCGAAGTCGCACTCCATCAACCAATCCCTCGACTGCTCAGTGGCTGGTGTCACAAGGAAGAATCCTTCTGCCACCAGCCCCGAGGTCGCAAAGTTTAGCTTGGAGCTGTCGACCTCCTCCACGACGGCTGCCTCGATAAGGTCAGCTATTTTATCCCTTATATAAGTTGCTAGATCCCCATCGACCGGCAAACCATCTGCACGATGGATGGCCACAGCGAGATCACTCTGCTCCTTTGCAGTGCAGCGTGGTCCCGCTGTAGCCCCCCAATTGCGACGCCTTGCCGGTCGCTGTTCGCTCGGTCCTTCTTCAGGGTCAGTACCCTGCCTCTTCTTCTTCAGTGGTCTGGAGGTCTTCGCCTCCCCAACCCCCGAAGAGGTGTCCCCCTCCACGGGTTGGGAAGTCGAAGGCGCGTCCGACACGGCCAACTGCCTTCTAAGTTTCTTGGCCCTATTCTTGCGTTTTTTAGACGCCACCATCTTGAAATCGCCCTCACCCGTACCCGAAGGCCCAGGCGTCGGCCACTTCAATAGGTCCTCTTCTTCCCTCAGATGGAGGGTTCTCGAAAGTTCATCATGGAGATTCGCTGCTGAACCTCCAGGATGCTCTATAACCGAATGCGAAAAATTGCCCCCCCCAGAATACGAGGGGTAGCCTGAGACTGATGCTTGGGCCGTAGCCCGAGCATCAGTCTCAGGGGGGGATTCTCCAGCCGGGCTGGTACCCTCCTGGGGTAAGTATTGATTTTTTCTCGCGTCCATGTTGCGTTGCAGGTGAGAAGGATATTTTGGGGGGGAAGGAGTGGAATTGAAGGGATTAGGGGGTGGAGGAAGGGGATAGCGGACGTGCGATATTACGTGGGAAACCATAATCCCCCTCCATAACCCTCACATCTTACCGAGGTGTCGTAAAATGTGACTAAGGTAAGTTGTTGGCATACAGTACTCACAAAAAAACAGCATAAAGTACCCTACAATACATTTGAGCTACAAGCTTTTGTATTAATTGAGTCAACACAAAAAGTGCGATTCGTTATTTGACGGCCAACGATAAAAGCTCGCGGATTTTATTGTTTCAGCTTTTATTTTGATTTCATCAAATTCAAGTACGCATGTTTCTCTATTCATCGTCATCGTTGTGTATCCAAAATGCAATAAGTTTATATTAGTATTACGATTTTGTTCGAGGAGTCTATCCATCCTAAAATAGGGCTTATGGCTTTATAACTAGAAATTTGGCAAATTAATATTTTGTCGTGGAGTCATCTCCGAATGTGTGCAATGCTTGTGTATTGTTGTGTTATCGGTGTCGGGTAGTGCATGAGTTCTTACAAATTCTGCATGTATTAGGTATGAGAACGAATAGATACACTCTACATTTAGCATTACATATATTTTACTTTATTGTGGATTGTAGCAAAATAATATTCTCATTACTTTTGTTACTGATCAGTTGATAGGTTGACGTAGTTTGCGCAAAACGGATTTAGTTTCTACAATTTATATCTTCAAAGTTAATTGATTAAATCAATGTAACCTAATAAATCTGTGGGTACAATGGCAAACGCCCACAACGTAATCCGGTATTATATTTCACAATAGGTTCACAACATTCGATGAACTAAGCTTACATGTACGATGGCGAAGTTCCCAGCGTATCTAGGATCTATTCACCTTTCCGAAAATCGCATCATGCATTTTCGTTCATGAAAAATAGACAGTACAATTCTTGGCATTTTACCGTATCTTATAACTTTATTCTTTTGTTTTGTTGCATTGTTTTATTATTATTCGTAAATTTATCGACATTCTGCAACCAAACTCAGACAACTCAGACAATAGTCATAGTCATCATCTTCCTGCCCTTATCCCAATCTAAGTGGGGTCGGCACAACATAGTCATCATCTTCCTGCCCTTATCCCAATCTAAGTGGGGTCGGCTCAACATGTTATAAACATGTTGTCACATGATTTGGCTACATATTTTACGACCGGCCGCCTGCCTGACGGCAACTTATCTTAATCGTATTTTACGACACCTCGATAAGAAATAGGTTGGTCTATTCTACTTTGAGTCAACTTACTTAGTCTATTCGGCCGGATACCACACGGCGTCCGCGTTGACACTGCTGTAATAATCAAATTAAATATGTATTGAGATATTTAAATTTCCACTACATTTTTTTTTATTTGAATAAATAATAATAAATATTCAAATTTTTATTATAATCATAAATAAATGAATCCTACGCTGTCATAGCCCAGCGGTAACACCGTGCGACTCTTTCGAGGAGGTCACGGGTTCAAACACGGGCAAACAGCAATGAGTTTTTCTGTTAAAACTTATGTGTCTAATTGATAATTGCAATTTATCACACGCTTTACGGTGAAGGAAAATATCGTGAGGAAACCTACATATCTCTAGAGAATTCTGGAGATATGTGTAACCTACCAATCCGCGTGGTAGGTAGGTCTTAGCTCCAATCCTTTTTTCCAAAAAACGGAGAGAAGAGGCCTATTCTTAGCAGTGGGATAGTAACAGTGCGCTACTTACTTTACTTCTTTTTATTCAAGTAAAAGTAAAAACAAATCATCTCAGATACAAAACAAATATTTTGAACGGCACACTTCATTTTAGTTGCTTATAAATTTATGAATACTATTACTTGGAAATTTACTCGGGCCTCAAGGGATTCGGTTTCATCTTGTTGGAATAGACGTAGCGTGTTAGTTTCCGAGAACCCATATAACAAGGGTTTATATATATTCCGCACAAACATTTCGCATTACTACTTTGTATATACGTGGTAAACTATATTCGCTGCGCGCTATTTAGAAGATGAATCTGTAATAATTATCATACAAATATTTACGGGTCACGTCGCGATAACCTCGAGTTACCTTTGTATAAGGTTGGACTCTACTCTCACTCTGTAACAGCCCAGCGGTGTCATCGTGCGACTCTTACGAGGATGTCATGAGTTCAACCCCGGGCAGGCGCCAATGAGTTTTTCTATTTAAACTTATGTGTCTTATCGATAATTGCAATTTATCAAACTTATTCGGTAAAGAAAAAAATCGCGCGGAACTCATATCTCTAAAAAATTCTAGGGATATGTGTAACCTGACAGGTTACACATCCGCTTTGGGGCAGCGTGGTAGGTCTTAGCCAATCCTTCTCTCCAAAAACGGAGAGAGGATGCTTATGCCCAGCATTGTGTTAGTAACAGGCTAATAAACTTTTTTATTGAGACGACTATACTAAAGTATTTGAACAGAGCTTTGAGCCAGTGATATCATATAAATCTGGAAATTGATCGCCTCATAACAATTTTTAGTCACTTGTCTCGCAATGAAGCTAGCTAGCTAGCATTTCACACATGAAATGTGTCTACGAGATCAAATTAGAAACAAAAAGATCCGCAGAAGAATAAAATTACTGATACGCGAATCTGTAGATTACCTATTATGTAAATCTAGTTGTGTCCTAAACTGCTATTATCAAAATCGCAGCATTGCTAAATTGCTTGAGATGGTGGCAGTAAGATGAATAATTCCAGAGGACATAAATGGATAGACAGATATACACATAGATGGACATATATCAGTCTAAGACCAAGCAAATGCTTTATTCAAGGAACTCATCATAATTATAACTTGTACGTCAATGTAAAAACTCTTTGGCTGGAAGATAATGCTGAAAGTATTAAGCTTCCTTTTGTGCAATTATTTTTTCTCATAGTTGTTGTACAATAAAGTTTACAAATAAATAAAATAAAGTTGTGTAATGACAAAAAAATCATTTTTACTGTTAAGAGATTTTAAAAACTACACATCTCGGAAAAATTAATAGTCGCTTCGAGTAGAAAATGAAAAAACCGTAATTAGCTCGAATATTCGTGTTTAGTGAGAGGGTTGTTCTAAAAAATATTTCTTCCATTTATATTGAATGATTCGACAGAAACTTTGGGGGCTTATAATCGTTGAACGTCCTATATTGAAAGTTACGAAAAGAGTTGAGTCAGCGTTGTTAATTAGTAGCCAACGACACTTAGAACATATACTCATGCAGTATTAATAAATGGTGTCAATACACACGTTTAGACATGTTGAGCTTTTCAAAATGGCAGCCTCATAAAAAAAAAGGTTTTCGCTTACAATCCTTTACGATGTAAAGTTTGGTATGAAAATACCATATCATCATCATCTTCCTGCCCTTATCCCACTCTAAGTGGGGTCAGCACAATATGTTATAAGCATGCTGTCACGTGATTTGGCTGCGTTTTTACGACCGGCCGCCTGCCTGACGTCAACTTACCTCAGTCGTATTTTACGACACCTCGGTAAAAAAGAGGGTGGTCTATTCTACTAAACCGGATACCACACGGTGGGTCAACTTACATTAGTCGCCTTTTACGACACCTCGGTAAGAAAAGAGGTTGGTCTATTCTATTCAGCCGGATACCACACGGCGGGTTGACTTACCTTAGTCGCCTTTTACGACACCTCGGTAAAAACTGAGGGTGGTACTATTCTAATCAGCCGGATACCACACGGCGGGTAGACTTACCATACCATACCATATACCATATCATATAATTAAATTCATACATATTTAAGTTTTAATAAATATAAATTAAAGCGCAAATAACAGTGTAATATAAAACAGCGAAATAAATAATAAATATGATTTTTATTTTACTTTGTTTCTTCTCTCCTTCAATATTCAATAAAAAATAATTAACTTTATAAATACCTGTTTAAGTTTTAATAGTTTAATAAAAATTTTGCGGTGCTAAAATTTCACCACTTCTAGGTTGCTTAACACGAACGACTACGTACTTAAAAGCCGAAAGTGTTTTAAAATAAGCTGTAAATTATCGCTAAGTGCGGTAGATTTGAGAGTACTTTATACTTCTAAAATTTACAAAATGTAATACAGAAAATAGTATTCAAACGCTAATGGAGCTCCAAAAGTTGTAGAAATACTTATGTATGAGTGAATTAAATGCTTAATGCTAACCAAAAAAAAGCTGTGGTAGCCCGGCGGTATCACCGTGCGACTCTTTCGAGGAGGTCTAGGGTTCAAGCCCCGGGCAGGCACCAATGAGTTTTCTAGTAAAACTTATGTGTCTAATTGATAATTGCAATTTATCACACGCTTTTCGGTGAAGGAAAACATCGTGAGGAAACCTGCATATCTTTAGAGAATTCTGGGGATATGTGTAACCTACCAACCCGCATTGGAGCAGCGTGGTAGGTCTTTGCTCCAATCCTTCTCTCCAAAAAAAAAAAACAGAGAGAAGAGGGCTATGCCCAGCAGTGGGATAGTAACAGGCCGTTACTTACTTTTTTTACTTTAATACAATCCCACTTCTGATGTCGGATATATTACGCATTACGGGAAATAAACGAACCATAGCAGACAGGTTATGGTTTAATATTGGATTTATTTGAACAGGAGTAGATAAGAAAAATAGAATTGCTATATCTTACAGTTCAGCATCTATTAAGAAGACTTGCAAGAAAAAAAAGAAAGAAAGAAAGAAAGACTTGAAATGTCATAATCTCGAGTTGGATCCGAACATTCATATAACGTGTATGTTATTGATTAAATTTGCTATTAAAGTTATATAATTCGAAAAAGTTGTTTTGTGGCAAATTGTAATAAATAATGGTGTAGCGCATGCGAAGGTCGTGTGTTAAAGAGAGACATCATTAGAAAGAACAAGAAAACACTAGCCTTTTTAATAGTTCGTATCGTGATGGCATTGAAATATGAATAACAATGTATTTAACGAAATTAAGTCTAATTTTGAATTAGGTCACATTAATACTAAGTGTGCAGTCTATCGTATACTAAAGATGTTATATTAAAAAAAATTGTATATTGAAATTGAATACTTATCTGTGAATGCCAAAGAAAGAAAAAGACAATGTATAAAGCTAACAACATAATGGAAATATCCTTGATGTTATATGTAAGAAAATTGATTGATAGCATCCTTAAGGGAAAGTAAGATACAAAATAAATGATTACAAAGGCTTGACTTCATACAAGAGGGAAGAAATGTTAACGAACTCAGTCTTGTGAAATATAAACAAACCCAAAAAACTTTCAGACTACTTATACGAGAGGATTTTTTTGGCAATCTTACACCAATATTGTTATTTCTTCCAGATCGTAAACAGAGATTTCTTTGTAAGCAAAAATGAAAGCTTGTAGGTGCTTACCAAATAAATAAGTTTTGTTCAATAACATTATTCTTATATTATGTTTATTATTGTTGTGCCCTTAACTAACTTGTAACCTTTAACTAGCTGTGCCCGCTGCTTTGCCCGTTAAAAAATCAATGTGTCCCGCGTAATTCGCTTTATTTTAATCTAACAGGCACACAAATAACGTAATATACTCATATTTAAGAACATAATCACTACATATTATAAAACAAAGTCCCTATATCCCTATGTTCGCATAAAACTTTAAAACTACGCAACAGATTTTGATGCGGTTTTTTTAATAGATAGAGTGATTCCAGAGAAAGGTTTGTACGTATAATAACATTCAATACGAAGGAGAGAAATACTGCAATTTTTGAGGTTTCTGTAAATAGTTACATTTTTTTCTACTTACATTGCAAACGCAGGCTAAACCCTATGAGATTTATCAAAATAATGTCCTAAGTATTTGTACATCTTAAAAAGGTCTACAGAAAAGTCCGCGATGGTATATGTCTATCTCTTATGGATAACACACTATAGCATTTTTTGTCATTTACTTTTTAAGAAAAATGATGCCATATTTTTGTAGCAATTTTTATACAATACAGCATTAATTCTTATCCAATTAAGTACCTTAAATAAATAGTTGATTTAATATAGATTAATATGGCCGTTTACAGCATGTAATTTGAGTGAACATTTTCGGAGATATTACAGTTTTAAAATGCCGTGAGGACGCCGCGCTTCGTCCTATAGCACTTCGAATCTGGCAGCTATATGTCCCTCTTTCAAGAGTTTGTTTAAAGACATTCTGTAATTAATTGTAAAAATAAAATACATAGGGAAAATGTCAAAGTAAATAAGTAAAAATGTACTATATGAATTTAGATATTCCAAAGATAGCAGGAAATCTTCTTGGTATAGGGAAAGGAAATTGTTTTTCTCCAAATTTAACGCGTGCGGGCCACGGGCAGTAACGAATAAATCAAAACTACTCCATCGATTTTAATCTTTTTTTTTTACACTGACTGACATGGGATATATATTTTATACCCATGCGAAGCAGGGGCAGGCCGCTAGTTTTAAATATATAATTGTATTAGAAACTTAGAACATAAAAGTAGTTATTGTGAGTTAACCATAAGAGATAGAGACTGTCCCGGAGTCTTATGTAGTATTTTTGTAGGTGTACAATTCTTTAGTACATTACTTTAGTGTATCTCTGTTGGTTTACGCGACGCGCGTGACTAAAGTTGCCAGTAGGTCAATTTTTTGCGCGCAACTTTTGAATAGAATTTACATAAAACCGTAATGTAAACTATTAACCTAAATATTCCGGAATCACCTTTAAGTAAAAACAGGACAATAATACGCCCGATACATTTTGAGAAAATCGATTAGCTTTTGGGGACTTTGTTTTATAATAAGTATATATATTGCTTATATCGAGTACTCGATAGCATTGATAGCTGAATGGTAAAGCCGCGTGCTCTTAACAAGGTACGCCGGCTTACACCCGGGCAGGAACGTATGAACATTTTATAAAAATTGGTTAGCTAGCAGATTTCTCTGTCTTAGGTGAGTTGACCTTTGTAATTTTTTTTATCAATCATGTTTTCCCAACGTTTTTTATGGTACATAATTAAAAGTAACTGGTTGACTGAGCCTTGCTCGGTAATTTTACAAAATAATGGCACTTCAAAAAAAAAAAAATAATAGGGTAGGTAGCTGGATCCTAGGTATTTTTATTTCTCGCGCCACCCGTTCCTCGAATAAATTACGCTGACTTGACAGTTAATGGCAAAAATTAAATTCAATATAAATTTTAGTATTTTTAAATGCCCAAAAACAGGGATATTTATTTAAATATTAAAGATACATACAAGATTAAATCATTGCAATTTTAAAGAAAAGATAAATAACAATATAAAATATGCCTTTTATGAAGAATAAAATAAAGAAGACCTTTTTTCTTTTTTTAATAAAGAAATTTTTTTCTGTTAGTATCAATATTTTGTGAAACAGTCAATTCTAATTTGATTTTTCTTTGTAAACTTGTTTAATTAACTTTCATTAATTGCATTGAATTGGATATCTTTAAGACTTTGCTCTTGGAACTTTTGGAATGGCTGGCATATAAAAGCCAGCCGCTATGATTTATTGTTTCATAAATTATAACAGTAAAATACTTATGGCGGATTCAACAGCAGCTGTGTTACTCGGAATCTACTTACAAAGATGGCTGAATATTTAATTAGATGGATTAATATTATGGGTACCGACTTTAAATAGAATCCTCCTGCCCTTATCCCACTCTAAGTGAGATCGGCACAACATGTTATAAACATGTTGTCACATGATTTGGTTACGTGTTTTACGACTACCTGACATCAGCATACCTTAGTCGTATTTTACGACACCTCGGTAAGAAATGAGGTTGATCTATTCTACTCATCCGGATTCCACTCGGCTACTGCTAGTTCATTTAGTTGTTCTAAATACTTAGTTGTAATTTTATCCGCACGATTTTTCGTAAACGAAATTCGTGTAAATAAAAAATCATTTGACCTGTATTAGGAATAAAATTATTTATGCAAAGCAAACGGTGAGAAAAGAAAAAAAATTATGCGCAATGATGTTGACACAGTCAACTGACTTAACGGTCGCAATTTACAATCTTTGCTCAACAAACGCGGAATTGTTGTTTCTCCCGAATCAATAAAACATTTCATTTTGACATTTGTTTATCCTTTTTATTAATATTTAGTACTTAACTGTTTTGTATGAAAATTTTAAATAATAAGCGGTTTGTTTGTAGCTAATAAAAAATATTAATGATGTAATAATCGTCATCATCTTCCTGCCCTTATCCCATTCTAAGTGGGATCGGCACAACATGTTAGAAGCATACTGTCACATGATTTGGCTGCGTTTTTACAACCGGCCGCCTGCCTGACATCAACTTACCTCAGTCGTATTTTTCTACACCTCAGCAAGAAAAAGGGTGGTCTATTCTACTAAACCGGATACCACACGGTGGGTCAACTTACCTTAGTCGCCTTTTACGACACCTCGGTAAGAAATGAGGGTGGTCTTTTCTACTCAGCCGGATACCACACGACGAGTCAACTTTCCTTAGTCGCCTTTTACGACATCCCGATAAGAGATAAGGGTGTTCTATTCTACTCAGTCGGATACCAGCCGGATACCACACGGCTATGTCAATGTAACATGAATTAAAATTAAATAAAAGAAATGCAAATTTAATAGAGTTCATGACTTTTAACGTAAACTTGATAAAAAAATGCTCAGTCTGGCATAAAAAGGGAAAATTACAAACCATTTACATTTTTAATTATAATTTCAAACATTGTTCACGCAGCTTTGAATGTAAAATAGACTGGTTTCTGATTTGTTTATATTTATCAAAGGTCGAGAAAATATAATTTTTTTCGGGTACAGTGAATTATTTTTTCCCGAAGATGCCTACGTTTGATAAAGACTTACGCAAAATTTGTTATCGCTGATAAGCAATACGTTTAGGATATCATTAGCGGCCTGTTACTCTCCCACTGCTGGGAATAGACCTCTTCTCTCCGTTTTTTGGAGAGAAGGATTGGAGCTTAGACCTACCACGCTGCTCCAATGCGAATTGGTAGGTTACACATATCTCCAGAATTCTCTAGAGATATGCAGGTTTCCTCACGATGTTGTACTTCACCGAAAAGCGTGTGATAAAATGCAATTATCAATAAGACACATAAGTTATAACAGAAAAACCCGGTTCAAACCCGGGCAGACACCAATGGGTGTCTGCCCGGGTTTGAACCCGTGACCTGCTCGAAAAAGTCGCACGGTGTTACCGCTGGGCTACCACAGCTTATGGTATATAAATTTATGGTATTAAACGTTTATGGTTTATAAATAAATATATGAGACACACACGGTCGTCCGTCCCCAAAGTAAGTAACTTAATACTTGTGTTATGGTTTACAAAAAATTGGTGAATATATACTTTTTTAAATAAATAAGTATATATTTACATATATTATATAGTTTTAATGTATTTTATAACGTTACATTGGGGCATTTTAAGAAATAATATTATAGATGCTATGAATTTAAATTAAGGTGAACCTCATCAAAGTTTCTGTGTATAGGCCCGTAGGCTCTTCCAAACTCATTTTAATATCGGGGCGCATTGCGAGCGCCTTTATTTAAAACGTGTATACATTGTGGGTATTCTTATTTATTTTTAAGGAATTAATTTAATAGGGTACAATTTTTAAGTGGATTCATATTCTCATCGGACATAGTTGTACGTTGATAAAATGAGTCCTGTTTTTCGGAATTGGACATTAAAAAAACAGGAAGGAGGATCAGGAAAAAAACATTACATTATGCTTAAGTTGGCGCGAAGTTCCGAATACAGAAAATTGCTGATAAATGACATACCAGCATTTTTATTAATATAAAAATAACAATAACTAGATGTATAGATTTTCCTAGAAAACTTTATAGAGCCCGAAGTCTAATTCGAGTCAACTTATCTTAGTCGCCTTTAACGACTCCTCGGTAAGAAATGAGGGTGGTCTATTCTACTCAGCCAGATACCACACGGCACAAGATAAGATAAGATATATCGCACCCTTAGTATTAAATGACCTAAGTCAAAATGATGCATTATTGAGCTAAATACATTGCAATCCCTATTTACCATTTATTACATAACGCATCGAACTATTGAAAAACAGTGTTTTCTTGGTCTTCCAAGTAATAGGTCTGTTTAACACACACGAGTTTTGTAGGCGCTTCGCTACGCCTTATTGAAATTTGTCGTATAACATTTTTACGAATTAGGTCACTTTAATATTAATCGTGCGATATTTTCCATATAAAAATTACAAATTTATTAAATTCAAGAAATTTCAAATATAACATTTCGACCTTCTTACTTCAATCAACAATACTTAAACTAAAGTACTATAAATGTACTAACTTTTATCACGACTGTTAATAATTTACAATTTAATATAGAGTTAAATCAAGTTTTAATGAAAACGATGTCTTGATAATGAGATGAAATTCTCTATTCTAATAAAATTCACGAAACTTCTCAAATACTCTTTTAATTGTAAATTCATTTAATTTCTAGATCTTATTACGCTCTTGAAGAGTGCCTCTGTAACTTTATTAAATCACCAAAAAGCTGTTACGTATTATGTTTGCATAATAATGTCGTATTATAAACACCAGTTATTGCCCTAATGTAATAATAAATTTATGGTAAATACATACGGTCGGCATTCTCCTAAGAAAGTAAATTAATACTTGTGTTATGGGTCACTGACACCTGGTAAATACATACATATATACTTTGAAATAAATAAATAAATATATGGGACTTACACATACGGTCGTCTGTCCCCAAACTTAATACTAATAATCTTAATAATTGTGTTTTAGGTGACAGACAACTGGTAAATATATACCTATATATATATATATATATATATATATAATTTTAAATACAAACGTAAATACAAATATACACCCAGTCTCCAAGAATGAACAAATTTTTGTTAGAAAATGTTAGCTCTCGGTAGGAATCGAACCCACGACCCGCGGGGCGGAAGGCAGGGTCACTACCAACTGCGCCAACGAGCCAGTCAATAAATACACCCAGACTCGAAGAACAAATTGTTTTTAGAAAATGCTAGCCCTCGGCGGGAATTAAACCCACGTCACTACCACATGCGCCAATGGGCCAATCAATTTAATTTTAATAAAAGTTATAAAATTTAATAGCCGTGTGGTAGCCGGCTGAGTAGAATAGACCACCCTCATTTCTTACCGAGGTTTCGTAAAAGGCGAATAAGGAGGTTGACCCGCCGTGTGGTATACGGCTGAGTAGAATAGACAACCCTCATTTCTTACCGAGGTGTCGTAAAAGGCGACTAAGGTAATTGACCCACCGTGTGGTATCCAGTTTAGTAGAATAGACCACCCTCTTTCTTACCGAGGTATCGAAAATACGACTTTGGTAAGTTGACGTCAGGCAGGCGGCCGGTCGTAAAAACGCAGCCAAATCATGTGACAGCATGTTTATAACATGTTGCGCCGACCCCACTTAAAGTGGGATAAGGGCAGGAGGATGATGAATAGTTATAAAATTTAACTCGTGTTGGCCTTCATACACGTTCATTCTTACATATACACATTCAGGATACTTATTTATAATGCTTTAATAAAATATATGTTACTGTAACATTAGTGGTCGTTAAATAATTTAAACCACGGATCCCAACACTAAGATCGTAAAACTTGAACCATACGGTAAGTAAAGTACGCCATTATTTTCGGAGTACACGCTTTAAGCTGTTTATCACACAATCTTGATGTAGGTGCTGTCAAAATTTTGTGGTTTGAAAACAATGTACATTATTAGCTCCAATCCTAGACAAATAATTTAATATTCATTTTCTGTCCCATTTTGCAACTAATTATGTACTTTTAGTTTTAGGAGGTAAGAAACTCTATGAAGCACTTTTTAAGTTGCAATGGGGATTTATAAATGGGGGTTCTATAAAGTTATTAATAGATGTCGCAATGTCTACAGTATTATTAGAAAACAAAAGATTAATTATAGGATTTCATAAATCACCACCGGACATGACACACCCACCCGATCAAGACACCACCGGACGAAACACCACCAAAATTGACTCCAAGGTCTAGGAGCTACCATTCCCAGACTTCCCCAACGAACACCACATCCTGTTGATCACCTAGGTGATCTGGGCCTACGGCCCAAACACAGTCCAGGCCACAAAGCCTATGTGGACCAGCCCGGGCAAAGAGGTTAGCCTCGAGGCTCATACCCTACCTCTTCCTCCTGAATGGTATATGAGAAGGACCCCCCTGCTGCAAAATTACCAGCCCAGGCCGTTTAACTTCTTTTGCTTTTTCTTCAAATTGCATCTTTTTATATTTTCAAAATAATAAAAATTCCGAGCAAAGCTTATCCACATATGTATTTTTTATTAAATGGGTAATAATAAGGGGAGTTACATAAGAATGCAGAAGAATGCGTCATCTAGTGTATTATTACGGTAGCGTTGCAGTGACATCTTTGAGACATGACGTAAAACAGTTTCCTGTCATCACTCAACTAAAATCATAAGTCAGTCCAGGCCACAAAGCCCGCGAGGACCAGTCCGGGCAAAGAGGTTTGTCTCGAGGCCCGTAGTCTACCCCTCAAGGGTATGCGAGAAGACACCATTGTTATGTGTTTTTATCAATGTGTTTCTCATCTATATATGTATTATCTATTACAATAGCGTTGCTAAACCCCCTAAAGTTAGCTAAAGGTATAGGTATAGGTAGGGATAGACGAATATCGCAGAAATACTAAACGGCAGAAAATCGTTTGGCATGAAAATGCTTCGAAATTGCTTAATTGTCTATCCAGCTGTAAATAATTACAGTTGAAAGGATTATAATATTTTTATTTATAACGATAAACTACGCTACTAATCAAGTAAGAAATTTATGTCTGTAATTTTCACTCTGGCATATAAAGGCGAATGTAACAAAGGTGCACGTTATCCGTTACCGCAATAACTCCTGCTTCCTTTTGTAATTTGTTTAATTTAATCAACAACAGGCTTATGCATAAATTGTTTGCGTTTTAATTAAGCCGTTCAGTAAATAGAGATGGAAAGCCATTTTGAGATTTTTGTCTATATTTAGCTTAAAATTTTGTTACAACATGTTTTTAATACAACCTCCTTCATAGAGTTGGCGATTAATATGAAAAAGCATTGTGGCTGTCATATTTTTATGTGTCATTCGTTGAGTTGTTGCGAAAGAGTAAATGGGTTGACTCTGGGAAAACTGCTTTTTATTTATTGAATAAGAATAAAGGAGAAATATCGTCGTTTTGTTATATTCAGAAGTGGGATGTAACCTAAACTCACAAATAGAGTGGACAAAAGGAATATCTGGAAATTTAAAGAGTTTAAAGAAAAGACAAATGACGATCAATATCTTGAGACAACACGGGGAGTGCGAATTTCGTTAATATGAGAGATAGCTGCGATATGCGATGCTATGGAATAAAAAATGAGAGTTTTTATTTCAGAGATTATTGATGGTAATTGGTATTCGGTTAATTAATTCTGGGAGATCAACGTGACGATGTGCTATGTGAGGCCTTAGACGAGCCCGTGACTTTTGTTCGATGAAACTGTCAGCTAGAATGACGATTGTTCTCTGGATCTTTCCAGTTGTAACGATTGTTTTCTAGACTGTGGCCATCTGCAACGACTGTCAGCTAGGCTCTGCCTAGAAGTGGTGATTGTTCTTTGAGCGTTATCATTTGCGAGTCTGTTTACGTGTGTATCTGCTGAGTTGGTTGCCACTAATTGAGCTGTGTTATGCCATGACAGTGATTGAGGGTGAGCTTGAGGTGCGAAATGCTTATGGTGCGAAAAGCTTAAGGAGTTGAGGAGTTGAGCTTAAAGAGTTGAGCATAAAGCGTGAGCTTAGAGTTGAGCATAAAGCGTGAGCGTAGTCCTGTCATGTCATGGCATGTGCGGTTTTCTTTTACAGATTAAAAGAGCAAGTACTGAGTTTCTTGCCGATTCTTCTCAGTACAATCAGTATTCCGAATCGGTGGTGGATTAATTCCCAGAAGTCAGCTTATGAGATTTGCGGGGTCGCAAATGTTGTCAGGATGGTCGACTGTTACAAAATGTTTTTAATACAACCTCCTTCATAGAGTTGGCGATTAATATGAAAAAGCATTGTGGCTGTCATATTTTTATGTGTTGAGTTGGTTTATATTCATTGAGTTGTTGCGAAAGAGTAAATGGGTTGACTCTGGGAAAACTGTTTTTTATTTATTGAATAAGAATAAAGGAGAAATATCGTCGTTTTGTTATAATTTATCTAACGTACTAAAAAGTCCATCATCATCATCCTGCCCTTATCCCACTCTCAGTGGGGTCGGCACAACATGTTATAGACATTATTTGGCTACGTATTTTATGACCGGCTGCCTGCCTGACACCAACTTACCTAAGTCGTATTTTACGACACCTCGGTAAGAAAAAGGGTTGTTTATTCTACTCAACCGGATACCACACGGTTTGTCAACTTACCTTAGTCGCCTTTTACGACACCTCGGTAAGAAATGAGGGTGGTATATTCTACTCAGCCAGATACCATGCGGCGGTTCGACATACGTTAGTCGCCTTTTACAACACCTCGTTAAGAAATGACTCAGCCGGATACCACACGGCTACAAAAAGCCCAACAGTAAAAATAATATTAGATGTTCGCTTGTTCCAATTCGCGAATACTTAGTTTGCTGTGAAGGTATCAAAAGTATTGTGATTAAACCTGTCTATTATGCATAGCGAGTATCTGAGGAAGGTTTATACTAATAAGATGTAGGATTTGATTTGATAAAGTCGTTTGGTTTCCGGTTGAGTAGAATAGACCCTTTCTTACCGAGGTGTCGTAAAATACAAATAAGTTAATAGATTTTTGCATTGATAAAATAAATTATTATTATTAGCACAGATAATAGGCTGATACGTAGCCGCCGTATTGTATCCGGCTGAATAGAATAGACCACCCTCTTTTTTATTGAGGTGTCGTAACGGGCGACTAAGGTAAGTTGACGTCAGGCAGGCGGCCGGTCTTAAAATACCTAGCCGAATGACAATATGTTTATAACATGTCGTGGCGACCCCACTTGGAATGGGATAAGGGCAGGATGATGATGAATAAGTTGATACGTAAATGACATACAAAACAATCTCTAAAATCATTGTTCAGTATATAACATTATTTCACGTAAGTGCGAAAGTAATGAGGGAAAGAGGTTACAGTCAACGGTTCATTAGTTTCATCCCAGAGTAGTGGAGGCGAAGGCTAAATAAACCGTGAACTCCGGTTGGGATTTTTATACGTCGAATAAACTTTTGAAGAGTCATTTTATTGTTATTTCTGATATGATAATTCTTTTACATCCACATTGGTAAATATAAAAACAGCGCAATGGAACGTATAATTATTCCGTTTGAAACAATCGACTTGTATTTTATTTTAATTAATAACAGAGTTTCTCGGTACACTATATTTATCTTTGAATTTAAAGAAAAAATATTGCTATATCTATTATAAACAAATTACTTATTATAAAACAAAGTCCCCAAAAGTTGTCGGTCTGTATGTGATCGATTTTGTCAAAACTTACTAAACGGATCTCTGAACGGTTTTTACCAAAAGTTAGTGTAAAGTTATGTTAGGAAGCGGTCATAAAGTTCCCAATGACCAAAGTTTTGAAGTCTTGCGCACCTTGTAACAAAGGGCTTTAATTGTACATTTGGGAACAGCTTCAGATTATAAAACATACAATGACATTAAATTAACGATCACATAAATGTTTCTAGTTCAAGCTTGTTAAACGTGTTCGCAGGCAAAAAAAATTGGTTGGTGTATGAATGATGCCATTCTCCCAAATATTATATTGTACAGCGTCCCAGCTGCGAATAAAGGCCGTAGATATCATGAAACTCAATAAAGCGGAAATTCTGAAGGGCTGAAGCGAAGCAATTTCTTGCATGGTGAAATTTTTTAATCGAAGCGCCTTGGCCCGTTTTCCGTCTACTTCTTTGACGCTATATCTGTCAAATGCAGACTTCGTTTGGAAAAAAAGATAACTACAAACCACTGTGCTATTTTTTACCAAAAATATTTATATTTTTTAAGATAGTTTTCTTTAATTGTAGGTCACACTTTGCAAATAGTGTAGTTAATAGTTAATATGTATTTTTTCATAAATTTAAACAGTAATAATTATAGAATTTAGCGTTATTTTGCGGAGATCCATAATATTAAAGTAATAATAAAATTATTTTGCTATAATCCGCGATAAAGTATTCCTTACGTTGTTTTCCTTTACCAAAAGGGTTGCAATGATCAATTAGACACATAAATAAATAAATAAATAAAAAATATGGGACACTTACACACACGGTTGTCCATCCCCAAAGTAAGTAACTTAATACTTGTGTTATGGTAGACAGACATCTGGTGAATATATACTTATATATTTTTAAATACATACTTAAATACAAATATACACCCAGGCTCGAAGATATCATTTATAGAAAATGTTGGCCCTCGGCGGGAATCGAACACGAGACCCGCGGAGCCGAAGGCAGGGTCACTACCCACTGCACCAACGGGCCAGTCAAATTATAAGTTAGTAGCCATAACTTTTTACAGAATGACTCATGGATAACTGACCAGGATTTGAACCCATGACCCTCTCGAGAGAGTTGCACTGTCACACCGCTGGTCTATCTACATTTAATTTATTATATTAAAATATACCATAACTTTGTAAAGAACCACAACTTCGTTTTACCCTATCATCACTTTATATACCCGGATTATTGCGTCAACAAATTGACGCACTTTACTGTATATTCATACTGTGTGGTTCGTCCTAATTAGAGCTGAGTGTTACCGCACTTGTCTGGTTTTTAACCCGTACGAGTTAATCTCCGCTATTTAAACTTGCCCCGTTTAGATTAGAGATTTATTTGATATTGTTGTTTTATTAACTTAGTTTTACTTTTTGTTGGCATAGGCTAAAATAATGCTTGAGAATTGAAGGCATTGCGCCATGCAAAAGTGCGTTAATCGATGGTTAGTGCTTCTTTTTTTTGCAAAAACAGTATCTTAAAATATCTATAAAATTTGGCTGACACGGAAAGCTACTATTGAGGATTATATAAATGATAAAATTTTTATATAGAATTAGGCGTTACTTTGCGGAGATCCATAATACAAAAGTAATAATAAAATTAGTTTTTACGAATCCTGCATGTATCAGGTATGATAACCGATTGTCCACTCTACATTTAGCATTATATATATTTTCTATTTTACTTCTTCGCAGATTATAGCAAAATAATTTTATTATTACTTTTGCATACTGTTCTTCTACTGTTCTTTCTTGAATAAGATGGTATTGATTATGTGTAATAAGTTATGACAATTTAATAAAAGCAGCAATTTATTGTATATTTTATTTTGTGCAATAATTTTACTAAATAAAAAAATGATTGTTTGTTGTAATGAAAAAGTAAGCATAAAGGGGCATAGCATTTTTCAACCAAATGTTGACGATCTATGCAGTGTCATTCACCTTTTTATCAGTTATAATACAAAAAAGATTAAGGTAGGTACTCAAAGAGTTGTGTGGAATTCTATATTAGCCTATCACGAATAGCATTACAATGAGAGATTTTTCAGAGCAATACCCATTGTAGTAAAATCAATTCTGTTATCTTAATTTTATTCGGTTACGTTTATGCCATATTATCTTTTTCTATATTGATAAATTTTATTTCGTTCCATTAATATAATTCAGCTTAAATTTAAATAAATTTAATAATTGAACATAAATAAACGAATAAGTTTGGCCATACAAAGGGGCAACGCTGCCAGTATTTTAGGAACTCTACCCCATTGCAATGGAATGGATGGTTTTGATTTAGTGTAAATATATATATATATATATATATATATATATATATATATATATATATATAAATATATATAAATATATATATATATATATATATATATATATATATATATATATATATATATATATATATATATATATATATTTATTACTTTTAATTTTTATTCTTTAGTTATTATTTAATTAGTTTTAATTTGTTTTTTTTAATGCTTGTTTTTGTAAAATAGTTTAGTCAATGAAAATTGCTTAAATTATAATTGAACATAAATTGATTTTTGTGACTATTTATATGCGATATAATAGTGATATGTGATCTATTAATATTCGTTCTAGACCACCATGTATCGCGAGTACCAACTAAACCTATCTCGAAGGATTTTTTTAGACAATATTATCTTAAGATAAGTATATTATTTATTTCTGTTTAATGAGAAGCGAAATGTCTGCTCGTTGACATGAACTAGAAAATTTAATTGGAAGAACTAATTTTCATCATCGGAGTGATTCAAAGAATTTATGACTTCACTTCAAATACGAAGAACTTTAGAGTGATGGCCTGTGAAATATTTGAAGGGCGAATCTTAAGTGTACTTAATAAATTTGAGCGAGGAGAATTTAAACTTTCTCGAAACCATTTATTTAAAAAGCATTTTGGTTATAATAAACAGCATCTTATTAACTGCTGGGCATGGGCCTCCTCTCTCCGTTTTTTAGGGAATAGTTGGAGTTATACGCACCAAACTGCTCTATTGCGGATTGGTAGATTACACATATCTCTAAGATTCTTTAGATATGCAGGTTTCCTTACGATGTTTTTCTTCATCTAAACTAATAATAAAGCTAAAGAGATTGTTTGTTTCATTATTTGAACGCGCTGATCTCAGGAACTATTGGACCGATTTGAAAAATTCTTTCAGTGTAAGATAGTCCATTTATCGAGAATGGCAATAGAATATCACGCTAAGATGAGTAGGAGAGGAACAGTATTAAAAATAACGAAAACGGCAAAAATTAAAGCTTTCCTTGCGTGCGCTAAGTAAACGGTGAAAGTTATTCAAAAATCTCTTATAATTAACTCACGATAACTACTTTGATGTTCAAAATTCAAATTTGGGAAAAATTGTGACAAACTTATTTCCGTGCGGGCGACGCTACTCTCACAGCTAGTATGTATTAAATTGTAAAGCAATTAAAGATCAGTTTTAATATAAAAACTCACAGGTTCTCAAATCTGACTGGGGTTGCAACGTAACCACTTTGGGTAATGTGACACTTATTTTAATGTCAGTTGATGACGATTTGGTAAAAGAATATCTTTTCAAGTGGACACAATTATAAATGCACTTTCATTTGAAACTATGTTTTTCATAGAGCATCGTGTTTGATGTATTTGACAATTACTTGTAAGATTGCCATAGACTTATTATACTAGAGTAAGGAAGCCGGCCGCCATTGTGCTATATTACAATAAAGAGAAATGAAAAGAAAACAAATGAAGGTGTTGTCTCTTTTTTTATGTATGATTAGATAAAGATGAAGTATACGAGTTTCTGCTGTTATATTTGACTGGCCTATTGACGCAGTGGGTAGTGATCCATCCTGCTTTCATCTCCGCGGGACGCAGGTTTGATTCTCGCCGAGGGCCAACATTTTGTATAAAAGGATTTGTGGAAAGGATTTTCTGGGTGTATATTTGTATTTAAGTAATGTATTTAAAAAATTTATATGTATATATTCACCAGTTTTCTGTCATCCATAACACAAGTATTAAGTTACTTACTTTGGGTATGGACGGCCGTGTGTGTAAGTGTCCCATATATTCATTCATTTATTTATTCTGCTGAGTTGACTAGACCACCCTCATTGCTTATCTAGGTGTCGTAAAAGACGACGACTAATGTAAGTTGATCCACCGTTTAGTATCCGGTTGAGTAGAATAGACCACCTTCTTTCTTACCAAAGTATCGTAAAAGGTGACTAAAGTTAGTTGACCCACCGTGTGGTATCCGGTTGAGTAGAATAGGTCATCCTCTTTCTTACCGAGGTGTCGTAAAATACGACTATGGCACGTTGACGTCAGGCGGTCGGTCGTAAAATACGTAGCCAAACCATGGAGTGGGATAAGGGCAAGAGGATGATAAAATATAAGAGTTTCAACTTCTTTCTCATTATTTTTTAGTATCATTGTCACAGGTCTCCTTACTATGGTATCCTATTATGGTATTCTATATTACTATCTATGATATCCTATATTACTATCTATGATATCCTACTCTATTATTAATAACTCTATGAATATAGCAAGCTTCATATTGCGACAGATAAGAAGTAATATTAAGGAAAACTTATATAAACGAAAGCGAGTGTTGTTTTATATATGCTAAGGGATCGTGGGTGTGAATTATGGGGATACATTGGCGTACAAATTATTTATTTATCGCCATATTCTTTTCCTTTTGGCGTGACAATATATTGTATAACGAAATGTGAGTTATGTAACTGCAAGTAATAGTCTGCAATGCGACTTTAATAAGCTGGTACTGAGTGTTTCTCTCTTGTGTAGATTTTAATAAAAGTACAATTTATTAAAAAACTTTTTACTTTTTACTTTTTTTTTACAATTTATTGTCTGTGTATATGAACAAAGATTTACTTATCTTTTCTAAACTTAGTTCCTTTTTTAAACCTTTTACATCGTAAGTAGTGGAATACTACTTATAGATAGACCCTTATGAAATATTATAGTTAAAATACATTAAACAGAAATGCAAGTGTGTTTGTATGTCTTTCTATTACGCTTTCACTGCTAATCCACTAAACCAATATATACGAAATTTGCAAATATTTAAGCTTATACACCGAGGTAACTCGAAGGATAAGGAAACATTTAGCATTATTGAAGGTACTTAAATGCAAACGAAGTACCACTAAAATTATATTATATCAAAATATTTAGTATCTAAACTATGAAAGCGTTAACAAACAGGAATTTGAATTTGAAATATTACATTTATATCAAATCAAAAAATAATGAATTATGACAAATTAATTTGTTATTTTTTGAAACTCTATCGCCTAATTCTATAAATTATTATTATTTATTGTTTTTTCAAATAAAAATGTATAATTTTTAATTATTATAATTTTATTGTTGGTTTGGAAACTCTGGAGTTACAAGAAATCGCTAAGGCGTATAAATATCTTCGATAGCTGACCGTATAGCTCAGTTATGCTGGGAGTCGACTAGAGTGACATGTAATAGTGTAATATTATATTCGTATTACATAATATAGACTACGTAATTATTCTCCTGCTCTTTCCCACGCTAAGTTGGGTCGGCACAACATGTTATAAACATGTCACAGGATTTGGCTACGAATTTTACGACCGGCCGTCTGCTTGATGTCAACTTACCGTAGTCACCTTTTGCGACATCTGGGTAAAAAAGAGGGTGGACTATTCTACTCAACCGGATACCACACGGTGGGTCAACTAACTTTCGCATTTTACGGCACCTCGGTAAGAAAGAGGATGGTCTATTCTACTCAACCGGATACTACACGGTAGGTCAACTTACCTTAGTCGCCTTTTACGACACCTCGGTAAGAAATAAGGGTGGTACTAACTATTCAGCTGGATACTACACGGTTTGTATATACTTAAAAATAAAAATAAACTTATATCACTCACAATCACTAATAAATCCAACTTAAAATCTAATCAATTGAGAAACACACATTAACATTTTAAGTGTGGGTGTTAAAAGCATAGTTGTATACCAGAGAAGAGACTTAAAGTTGTTTGCCCTTTGTCCTGATCTTGAACCCTCTCTTCATCGACCTTAACGCTTGTAGTCACAGCTTTCAAATAGTTTACAGTTCAATCCAACGAAATGGAAACACAATCGTTCCAAAACAAATCGTCTTAATATTTCAACACGAGTTACTCCTGTCACCCTATTTCAACGCCGCCTTCTATGTCACCCGCGCCTTTATTTTGTCACAGACGAAGATTTAAACAGTCTGTATATACGTGTTATACTAGTATCAAAGAAACGCTGCCCGCGGTACAATAGAATGTAAAAATAGAACGCCGTCTGTTGCGCTCTCTCTCGCACTTACGGGCCTTACGACAGTCATAGTGATGTACTGGTGTGTTGATGTTTATGTAATGATATTTATGTTTATGTAATTTATTGTTTATGTATGATGTTTATGTAATTATGTAATGATGAAGAACAGGGTTAAAGTGACACCAAAAATCTTGGCAGTAACTTCACGAGCTTGGTTGAAATTGGAAGCTCCTGAATTTTCTGGATGTTCTTTAACTTCAGTTAAAAATTATACATACAGATATGCTGCTTACCTCGCGATTTTTACATTCATGTAAAATGGCGTGATAACTTGTAAAAATCTGTTAGGCACGTAAGTCTTTATAAAAAAAAACTAATTGGTGCTCTGTTTTTTAATTCGGGACATCTTCGAACAAGTTTTCAAAATCTACTGATCTTATAAAAAACTCACTTGTTGGTGGCTTTATTCGCGACAACTGCGCAAACTAGCGCAGATAAACTAAAGTAATGTATAGTTAAATCTACAAAAATACTGTAAAAAAGTGCGTGATATCATATAGCTCTTATGGTTAACTCACACAACTAATTTTATGTTCAAAATTTCAATTCAATACACTGATTTCCACGCAGGTAAAACCGTCGACACTGGTAATTTAACGTAAAATAATCAAAACTATACCGAGAATTTTTTCATAGTTGTCTTAAATCCAGTGGTAGTCCACTTCGTCTATAGTAGGTACTAACCTACTGGCAATGCTGGTATCTAATATTTTTGTTTCTGTATGGTGCTATGTAGAAACCCTAAATTGGAATAGCTATTGCATTGCACTCACTTACTTTAGACGTATGTTCACTTAAAAACAGGTGAGATAAGGCCCTTTAGCACGGCATAAAAGTTTAATCAATGAAAACATATCTTTTATTAAGTGCATTTAACATTTATAATTATATTATTCAAGAGACAATAATAAATTGAATATTCATAAGTTTTAATTTACAAATATTAACTTCATTATTATTATTATTAAATATTAACATTTATAATAACCTGTTTAGCATAAAATGTTTTCTGTATGAACATAAAGAACTACGGCCAGTTTTAACAAAATATTTGTAGCGGATTTAAGGGGCTTATGAATAAATTTTATTGTATAATGCCGCCGCAATATTTTGTGATGAAATTTATTTCGCTGCATATTTTTATGCTTGCTTTGGGCGGTGTTTATTTGGTTAATTGTTGCGTTCATATTACGTAAGAGTATCATATTAAGCGACCTCGCTATAAATACTGCTCTATCAATTTATTAAACGTTTGAAAGTTTTTGTGAAATTCTATAAATACTGCTCTATCAATTTATTAAACGTTTGAAAGTTTTTGTGAAATTATTAACAAAGCGCCACCAAGATTCGCAACGCATGTGTGCGTGCTGAGAAGGCTGTCAAACATAAACAAATCCATTAATTTGTTGCTCGACTTGCGTTGTCAATAATTGCCTATTATTATAGTATGGCGCTGCACTGATATAGTCTATGAAAAGGACACGTGCGTTGTCTTGTACGATGTCTCTAGTTATGATTAGTGACAAATAAATCTGGTAAGTTACATTAAAGACATTATGAGAAGTAGTTGTACAAAAACTAACTATAACATGCAAAATCTTTCGTAAGGGTGACTACACTCATTGAAACAATAATTTGGAAGGGGGGCATGTCATCATAGTTCATCCTTACCCTACCTAGTCCGTAAACTTTTGTACAAAGCATAAAGTTATATAGAACGTGAAGTTGTCAGCACTACTCTCTTATGCATTCCAACTATAAACAATGTTAAAGCTTACACAGCACTTCTTGAAGACAAACGGAATAAATGCACTGTTTGATTTGAGCAGAGTTGAAAATTTCCTCCTTAAATGTACAAATTGAACATTTTTTTTTTTAAAACTTTTTTTTATTTACAACAAAAATTTACAAGTTATTCCTGATCTTAAATACCTACACTTTAGGACTATACAAATCATGCTCACGTGGAATGATCCCAAAAATGCTGGCAGCGTTTCCGCGTTGAATTGCTAAGCTGATTCTTCGTGCGTAATAGGCGACAAGTAAGGGCCAACCTTCTTACTTGTCACCTGAAGATCAATCAACTGGAGTGTTAAAATGGATATTTTTTGCACTTTGACTCCATGACCCTAGGGTCTCAACTGCAAACGGCACAAATATATATCTCCATGAGAGATGTATACTTTCGCCGCTTGTTGGTTTCCGCCATTTCCGCCGCAATTTCAGGTTTTGACGCCGTTTCCTTGATATGGGACGAGACTAACGGTTTAACGTATGTTGCGTCCTCCATCAGAGCCCATCCCCATTCCCAAGGAACCAGCATAAAACTGTCTGGTCTCTTGCCATAATTCCGACTTATCCCAGAAGGTTCGAGAAGAGCAGGAATGTCGATGATGGCAAGAGCTCTTAAAGAAAGAAACACAAAATGAATTTCAACAAGTAATTAAAATTTTCCTTCATAATACTGTTTTTTATGTAATTATCTTTAACAATGGAAGCTGCAGATGTTTATTCTCCAGCGAAAAACTTTTGAAAGTAGCAATACCGTCACATTTAATTATTATTTTTATGTTTATTGTATGACTCTTTTTGCAACGTCTATATTCTGAACTATTATGCATTTCAAATAGGTAAGGAAAATATTTTCAAAAATATGTTCGTAATTAATCATTGAAAGTAAAAGTAATAGAAATAAAAGTAAAAGTAGCAGCCTGATACTATCTTCAATATCGATTATTCTATTTAGCTTCTTTCAATAGTTCAGCTCTATTTGTGAACAAATCTAAATGCAAACAACTTGCTACGAGTATCTTTTGTTTCTTGTGGAATTTTGAGCAAACAGTTTGTTTTCTCTGAACAATGAAAGGAAAATTCTACTCTGTATGTTGTATAAGTTACATATATGTATTGTCAGTTTGTGGTAAAAAAATATACCATAATTTTAGATAGTTAGCTAAGGGCTATGTCAGGGTATAGGGGTGCCAAAGTGGTCGGCCTCCTCGTGGCGCACCCTGGGCAGGCATTTGAGCTGCTCTAATATAATATATTCCTTAGTCTTGGCGAACAGATGCCTGGCTTAAAGGTGCCCGAGGCAGTCCTTACATCTGGTACTCCCGATGCACCTGTCCCCGTCGGGCATCGGTACCCATAAGTAACTGTATTTTATTTTATGAAGTACCAATCACGGTACATCATTGTTAACTACTATTTAAGCAAATATATCATTATAAAAAACAACAAATTTCTATAAAGATCAAAGTTAGTATAATTTCTTAAGTGCTGATATTACTTCGCTACTACAGCAAGACTACGTTATCTCATACCATCAGTTCTAATATCGAGATGCCAGCTCGTGATTTCCTAATGGGAGCACTCTCGCGTAAACTGTTGTTGCGTTCCAGAGGGTATTTTCCAAATTGCATGTAACATCCCCACATTCCCTCGTGGGCAAGGAAAACATTAGCTAGATAGAAAGCAATATACCGCGTTGCATACGTGCCACGAGCTTTTCCAATATACTCGGCAGCACAACTATTTGTAGGGTCCAATAACAATATATACCATATTCGCATATAAGTATAACACCTGAGTGACCGAACTTTGCTCAGTATTTTTTTTAATCTATACAGTATATAAAGATGAAGAGTTTTTTCGAACGCTCTAATCACAGGAAGAACTTGACTGATTTGAAAAATATCCATTTATCGAGGAAGGCTATAAACATAACATCACGCTAAGGTGAATAGGAGAGAAGCAGCAATAAATATTGTGAAAACGGCTAAATTCAAATTTTTCCTTGCGTGCGTGCGTGCTAAGTAAACTGTGAAAGTTTTTCAAAAATCTCTTATTCTTAAAAAGTAATAAGTAGAAATAGGGCTGGTGATATCGGGACTCGACCAAAAATTCTTTTATTTCATTATATGATATCAAAATTAGCATAGCTAGTTGATAATAAAAATATCCAATAATCGCAGCAAATAAAAAATATACGATGTATTTCTTTATTATAATCAATTCTTACAGTACACACAGTAAAGTATTTTAGTTTCAATAGTCTATGTTTGATATGTTTATATTCTACGTTTGTTATTTGTTAAGTCAAGGATATTAAAATCTAATATTTAGTATTTATTTAAAGTATATTTAAGTATATTTACAGTATTTACAGTAAAGTATATTTTAGGAAAATTGGAAAGTCGACTACTATAGTAGTTTCTTATAATTTTATATTGTACAAGAACTATGATATCATGAATATTTTGCATTAATTTTTGTCTCAAATCAAATCATATCAAAATAATCTTTATTGAAATAAGCTCAAGCACTTTTGAAGTCAAGGATCAATATGATTAATGAAGCTATAACTGGTTCGAAATGTTGCTCTTACCGAGAAAAACCAGTAAGAAACTCGGTAATCAATTTTTTATACATTTTCAATTTTACTTAATTCTTATCAAGTTAAATACGTGTCTATCACTTTGAACATTTGATGCTTTATATTGTAATTTCATAATCCAAATAATTTAAATAAATATTTAAGGGGTCACTGCAATATTGAAATTAAAGCGCGCGAAAATTAATCTACGGCCGGTCTCACTCGGGGCATTATTTGTTTTTACTAACCGGGGTAGGTCAGCTAGTAACAGTAACGGCCTGTTACTGTTTACCACTTGGGCATAGATCTCCTCTCTCTTAACTTGGAGATAATCTTAGACCCACCAGGCTGCTCCAAAGCGGAGCGAGGAACTAGAATGATAAAAAAGCGGGTTGGTACTTGAGATATGAAGGTTTCTATTCGATGTTTTTCTATACCTGATTCTATCTGATAATTTGCTTATATCAACTAGGCACATAACTTTCTCTATGACATGGGCTTTGAATCCATGACCCCTACGACAGAGGCACACGGCCTCATTACTCGACTATCACAGCTTAGTCAGTCAGTATAAAATAACTTTCCATTTATCACGCGCAGTAACTTCTAGAAACTTGTTAGTTTCATTTAAAACAAATAGCTTTAAAGGCGTCTGCCAATCAACGTTTTCAAAGTAAATCCTGAACAGACTGTTCGCGGGATCCTTGTTTGCTTTAATTTAACACCGAGACTACGTTACCCAAACTATAAACAACTATTGAACAATAGAGTATTTGATTACAGAGTATTCCTTCAGGTAGACGTCGATATCTCGTGACAGCGATATTTTTAAGGGTTTGTTCCTTTTTTTAAAGTTCAGCGGTATGGTCATATGAAAAAACTTAAATTGGGGACGCCTGTTGATTGCAGACGGATGGTCAGCTTGAGTTTCAGCTATTCCAAATATATGGTCATAATATAGGGAGCCAATTAGAGATTACTATCACTTATTAAAAAATATATATTGTTGTAACTAAACGAAAGTCAGTCGCAAATAGTTTGCGCCTTGCAAAAGTACGTAATTCGTTTGTGGGTTTTGGTATAAGATTCTATAATAAAATTCCGCAATCAATTTCAGCTTTGCCATTACAGCAGTTTAAAAACACTGTTAAAAAGAGGCTGATACAGAAAGCCTACTATACTCTTGAAGATTATTTGGAAGATAAGAATGTATGGATATAGCTCTCTTTGAACCTGTACAAGACAGTAACGACTTAATGTAAATAGTGTTAAGAATTATATTTTTAAAAGAGCAACCGCCGAGTTTCTTGCTGGCTCTTCTCGGTAGGAACAGCTTTCCGGACCAGCAGTAGAGTTGACGATTCAAAAGCACTTGTTAACAAGTTTATTTGAATAAAGAATATTTTGAATTTGAATTTGAATTTGAATAAATGTCCAACCAGTCCACACGTTTTTTTTATTTTTAGAAATCTTTTCAGTTAAAATTGAACTTTAATTACATCAAAATATGATCTTTCGAGCCGGATAGACTTAACCTTTGAACACATACCTGACCTATTCTAATATATACATGTATAATTTCAATAAAGGATAGCAACATTCACACCATCTATCGTCACTGAACGTAAATAGTATATTATTGCGTTCCTATCATTGTGTCAATCAAAATATAGAGATGACTACTTACATAGTGCTCCAAGCACCAATATACTCGATATTGGTGCTTGAACCGGCGTTATTTGATATTGGCACTAGGCCAAGACATTCTAGAAACCCAATGTCTAAAGGAGGCAGAGCGCGTTTATTCTCAAGTTACTGGATGACATGAACAAGCCAACTTTATGCCACAATGTTATAACAACAGCTGTATACAACTGCCATTTTATTTATAAACATTAATATTAGCACTTATTTCTAATCCAATGGATACTATTAAAATAAATACACTTATTACTTAGTTTACATCTGAATGGAGTAATGGTTTGGATTTAAATTTTATCTAGAGATAGTTCAAAGGCCTACGAATGACATAGGCTACTTTTTCCAGACAATTTTATAAACAAAAGCTATTTGTTACACCACTATCAATTGATTTTAATAAAGTTATTTTTATTTATAATACGTAAGTCACGTTTACAAATTAGAAGCTATCGTGGAATAAACCTCATAACACGTTTTTCCAACTATAGGTACCAGTGAACATTTTTGTAATATTTATCCAACTATACGAGTATTTTTTTGGAATCTTATTAATAAAACTCCAGTTAACAAAATTACCGGGAAAATGATAAAACAATTCAAATAAAATATAAATCTTACATATAAAATTCGCGTGTCACAATGTTCTCGCATGCGCGCATAGACGATTTCTACGCTATCATCCGCAAACGTGCTGCTTCTACGATGCACAGACTTGTAGGTAGCACCAACTCCCTCCTCAGCACATTTGTTTGTAAATGGAATAGTCCTCTCTGGAGGATATTTAATAATATACAATAAAATAAGTTTTTTTTAATTTCTATTTTAAGTACTAGCCTAAGGCTAAGTAATCTTGTAACTAACAATATAGACACAATGTCTGAATTAAAAATAAATAATAATAATAAAAATGTTAGTTACTGCATTCCTCCGAAACGGCTTGACCGATTATTATGAAATTTTATATGCGTATTTAGTAGGTCTGAGAACCAGCTGCTGTCTATATAAGTAATAAGGGTTGTCCACCCCTAAAATATTTTTTTATAATGTACACTAAAAATTCCCTAGATAGTTCTAGTGCAAAAATGTTTGCCCGGTGAGCTACTAATAATATACGTACCTATCTATACTAAATGAGATTTAGGAAATAACAAGGACAGAGCCATATAACCAAAAAGAAAATAAAAAGCTTCTTTAATTTATGTAGATACAATGTACAATTATTTTTGCAGCCTTTGTATGTGATATTTTTCCATATCTAAAAGTAAATTGACCGATAATGCTATATTATAGTTAAAATAGATAATGATTATGGTTAAGAACATCTTTTAAGAAATTTCTGTATAAATATTACAAACATTGAATTTGTTAAAGCTTAATAACACTTTTCGCGTACAAACCGTCGCCATACTTTAGTAAAAAATATAATTCAGTTTATAAAGCTGAAACTTCAAATATGCTCTGTGGAGTGATTTATGGGTAGTAAGCGCGTCTGGCATCGAAGGGAATCCAACGTTATTGTTTTAATCTAGCACTTATAAATTCATGGGCATATTTTTTGGGCTGCGATGAAACAGAGTTGCGATGACAGAATTAAAACTAGACATAGTATATATTTCGAATGTTTTCTGATTAAACCGACTACCAGCTGGTAATAACGCCCTATTTCCAGATGGGGTCATCATAAATGAAGCATCTTTAATGCGGAATATATTGTAGACAAAATATTTTTTGTATATATACCATAGGTATTCAAAAAAGCTGTGTGGTATCCGGCTGATTTGAATAGACCACTTTCATTTCTTACCGAGGTGTCGTTAAAGGCGACTAACGTAAATTGACCCGCCGTGTGATATCCGATTGCGTAGAATATACCACGCATCTTTCCCTCTGAGGTGTAGCAAAAGGCGACTAAGGTAAGTTCAAGTCAGGCATGCTATTCTACGCAGCTGGACACCACACGGCGGGTCGCCTTTCTTTAGTCACCATTTACGACACATCGTTAAGAAATGAGGTTGGTCTATTCTACTCAGCCGGATACCACACGGCGACATAGTTTTTTAAATATTTATTTGTTGCTCTAATATTTCGTCGTCCAAAATTATTATTTTCATATAAGGTCACACAACGAAGGTTCAGTCAGAGTGTAGTTTAGCCAACAACAGTCGTTCCGAAATGCCGTTAAAACATTTACCTATGAGACTACGACCAAAGTTCATGCCAAAGTAAAGGTTATCAAACCTGTAAATTCGTGGAGCTGTTTTGCCCCGGAGGTATAATTTTGATACAACATTGCTTAGTCGAAACTACGTCGTAGGTGGTGATTATCTAAATATATATGAATGTAGATATAAAATACAAGAACAAGCAGAGCATGGCATCGCAAGAAAAATGGCATCGCTATGGCATACTCAGCCATTTTTCAGCAGTCACAAAAACGAAACATCCCTACTCTTCTGTTTTTCACGTTTTTGCCGCGACGTCAGTATTCGCGGTATAAAAACTAAAGAGATAATATTAGACTATGTCCGTTCCTGACATATATAATTAAAAAGCATATGTATATTGTATTTGATTAAGCATAATCAAAATAATTAAATTTTAGCTTAACACTTTGGAACTATGGTACTATGGAATTCCGCAAAGTAACGCCTGCTTCTACTCGTATAAATCACTTAAATCTCAACACACTAGTTTGAGTTAACTTGATATAGATTCTTACTTAGTAATACGCAAAAGATTATAATAAATTTTTGCGTGAACTGGAAAAAAGAACATAAAAAGGTTAACATAATCAGAATAAAATACTAATTTATTCTACAATAAGTTGTCATAGAAATCATAAAAATTCATCAAAATTGTCTATGGGTTGATTTTGCCGTATTCAGTAACAAACATTAAATTAACGAGATAGACAAACATGACATTTTTTGACATATATCAGGATTTAAGATAATATGTTATATCAGGATTAAACTTATACAATATGCCATAAACGTTACACCAGCGAATATTCTGGATCCTAAAACTTTGCCTTCAACCAAAACTTAGGCGATGGGAACTATTTTAACAGTAGTTCGAAACACCTAACGGTAACATTTGTCTAAGTTACTGTTGCGATGTTGCGTAGGAACCGATTAGGACTAAGTAACTGACATACTTCTACGTTTAAGTGTTATCATACACGCAGAATTAAGTTATATTCAAGCCTAAGTCCAAACTATTTTCAACTTTAATACTTTACTTAAATTAAGGAAATAAGTTTTTATTAGTTATATTTATTTGTTTTGCTCATATTCTGAACTTCTATAACGATTTAAAATAAAAACTGCTTATTATTAACAAATCAAAATCAAAGATAAAACAAAAACATGATATGCACAAAATCCCTAAAAAAATTAGCGTTTTGTATCTCTAAACTAGTAACGAATGTATGAATTAATGGATAAATAATTTTTATTTATTAATAAAGGCACATTGTAAGATAAAAACCATAATAGACCACCCTGATTTCTAACCGTCAAATCATGCGACATATTATAAACATGTCACATGATTTGGCTACGTATTTTACGACCGGCCGCCTGCCTGACGTCAGCTTACCTTAGTCTTATTTTACGATACCAAGAAAGAGGATAGTCTATTCTACTCAACCGGATACCGCACGGTGGATAAACATTATTTAACGAAAATCCACCTTAAAAGAAAACCAATTTAATTTTTAATTAAGTTATGAAAGTTTAATTGGCTGGCTCGTTGACGCAGTTGGCAGCGATTCTGCCTTCAGCTTCGCGGTCGCAGGTACAATTCCCGTCGAGCATCAACATTTTGTATTAACAGTTTGTTGGTTCTTCGAGTCTGGGTGTGTATTAGTATTTAAAATTATATTTATCAGTTGAGTGTCACCCATAACACAAGTATTAAGTAATAAGTTACTTAATTTGGGGATGGACGACCGTGTATATAAGTCTTCCATATATTATATGTTATTACAATCCGATACTGTGCAAGGCAAGTAAACTGTCACTTCGCAACAAAGTGACACTTTACAAAACTTGCATCAGACCCATTATGACCTATGCGAGCGTCGCGTTCGCGCACGTTCCGAAATCACGACTGTGTCCGTTGCAGACACTTCAAAATCGATTCATGCGTACAGCCACTGGCTGTCCGTGGTTCGTGCGCAACGTGAACCTCCATAGAGATCTCGACCTACCCACGATAGCCGATCTTTTCAGACGATTCTCGACGACTTACTTCGAGAAAGCGTCCATCCACCCAAACCCCCTTATAGTGGCCGCGTCCAACTATAAGGTGTTCAGGCACCCCAATAAGATTCACAGGCGCCCGAAGAGCGTCCTTAACGACCCCGACGATGCTATCACAGCATCCAACAAGATACACACATTACATTTACACAAACAGCGTCTTCGCCGGCGAAGACGAGGTCCCCGCTTGCTTGTGTCAAGCGGCCGCAGCCCTCTGCCGCGGCCGCCGTGACGCAGACTTCTTCCAAGTCATTTATTAGATGCAGCCCTCCAAAAACGCGCCGCCTTAAGCCGAGGTTCGGTCTCGCAGGAGACACCCTTAAGGCGACGCCCCCTGTAGCGCGGGTGCTTGTAATGCACCCGCATGTATCATCCATTTCTTCTCGGCGATGCTTCAGCGCTCGCCCGTCTTATCGGTGACGCTGTCAAAGCCATTAGGGCTAACAGCATTAGTCATATTCGAAAAAAAAGAAAAAAAAAATATATGTTATTATTATTTTATAATTCGAAGTAGAAAACTACTGGTAGCAAACAAAAATTTGCTTTTGGTAAAATCGCTCTCCTTGGCTGTCTTTTCTAACAATAGTTGGCTCGTCAGTCGCCTTCTAGAAAAAAATACAGAATTTCTCAAAAACATTTATATTTATTATAGAAACTGCTACATACAAGAAAACAGTATGAGGCAAAGGACGGATTTGAATACAATATCCATATCATGCCAATATTTTGACCCAATTTGAATACTATGATCTAAGTCGTAAAAGCCTAACGATACTCTCAAACGAGCTGAATTGTTAGAAGACTTGGCAAATGCTTTGAACAGAGCTTTGACAAATCGTATTGCCTTTATAGCTTTCAGCAGGGTCAAATAAACTAAAATACAAGAACGATCTTTTTGTTGAGTTTGTTGGAAAAAAACTCGTGAAGATTTTCAGAAGACTTTCATTGTAAAACTGACATTCAATTGATTTTAGAATGATTATACAATTATTTGTTTATTTGATTTTTAATTCAAACATCTTTATGTTTAATATTTATAAGACTATCTTTATCTTTAATATTTAAATAAGTTAATCTTGTATGTATTGGAAATGGCTCCAACGATTTTCTTGAAATTCAGCATGTAGGGAGTTTTGGGGGAGAAAAATGGATCTGACTAGGTTTTATTAAAAAAAAATCGTTTTATACCTGTTTTAGGGCATAAAAAAAAACAAAAGTTTACATTTAATTTATTGAATATATACAACACAGCCGTGTGGTACCGGCTAAGTAGAATAGTACCACCCTCATTCCTTACTGAGGTGTCGTAAAAGGCGACTAAGGTAAATTGGACGATATGACCTTAACGTCCACCGCTGTCCTACCGGATAATGTAGGCCGAATTTATTCCCAAGGAGGGTTGACGTCAGGCAGGCTGCCGGTCATAAAAATTTTGCCAAATCCATAACAACATGGTTATAAGAAAAAAAGATAGCGATTCTGCTAGGGCGTTCCCCGTAGGCGACGCGCAGGTGCAGCACCCGGCGCCTGTGGGAAATGGACAAGGGTTGTCGCATCAAGGACGGGTGCGACGTAAGACGCGAGTCCATAGGGATGAAAGAATGAGGATGGCTAGCTGGAATATAGGTACGATGAATGGAAGAGGAAGAGAGTTAGCGGATATATTAGAAAGGAGACGAATAAATGTTGCATGTGTGCAGGAGACGAAGTGGAAGGGTACGAAAGCAAGGGAAATCGGAGCAGGATTTAAATTTTACTATAGTGGAAGTGATGGTAAGAGAAATGGAGTGGGAGTAGTGTTAGATAAAGAGTTGAAAAAATGCGTGATGGATGTCAAGAGAGTGAATGATCGAATCATAGTGTTTAAAATAATGAAAGTTGATTTAGTGATAAATATAGTTAGTGTATATGCTCCGCAGGCTGGTTGTGACGATGTAGTGAAAGAGAAGTTTTGGAAGGATTTTGATTTGATTATTATGGCTATCCCTCAGAGTGAGGATGTTTATGTTGGGGGTGACTTTAATGGGCATGTAGGTAGACTGAATGGAGGGTATGAGAGAGTGCATGGGGGTTGGGGCTTTGGTACACGTAACCGTGAGGGAGAAACACTAATGGAAGCTGCTTGTGCTTTTGACCTGGCAATAGCAAATACCTTTTTTCAAAAAATGGACCAACATCTTATAACCTATAAAAGCGGCAGTCACAGCACCCAGATCGATTACTTCCTTCTGAGGAGGAGTAATCTATTGGGAGCTAAGGACTGTAAAGTCATTCCTGGGGAACCATTAGTGACCCAACACAGGTTACTTTTACTGGAGGTCAAACTTACAGTAAAAGAAAAATACAAGCCAAAGCTTCTGCCCAAGATTAAGTGGTATATGCTTGAGAAAGAGGAATATGCAAGAGAATTTAAAAGAAGAGTAGTAGATAAAATAATAGATATGAAGGATAAAATGGAGGAAAAATCGATAAATGAATGTTGGAATGAAATAGCTTTATGTATGAGGAGTGCCGCAAAAGACATCTTTGGCGAGACTAAAGGAAAAGGTAAGATAGATAAAGAGTCGTGGTGGTGGAATGAAGATGTAAAAAAGGCTCTGAAAGAAAAGAAGGATGCATTTAGAGATTGGACTGGTGTAGATGTTAATGACAATGAATTGAGAGAGGTTAAGCGAAAGGTATATATTGAGAAAAAGAAGATAGGAAAGAAAGCAGTCGCTGTCGCGAAAGGCGAAGTACAGAGTCAACTATACAGTACTCTGGAAACGCCTCAGGGACAAAAAAATATATATCGGATAGCGAACATGAGAAAGAGGAATGAAAAAGATATAATGCATGTGAAATGTATGAAAGATGAGAAAGGAAAGATTTTGACGAATGATAAGGACATAAAAGAACGTTGGAAAGATTATTTTAAAACTTTAATGAATGAAGAGAATGATTGGAGCAGAAAGTTAGAAGATATACCTGTTAACTTAGGAATGGTAAGAGAAGTGGATGTAGATGAAGTCAAAGTAGTGTTACAGAGTATGAAAAATAGGAGAGCGATTGGACCTGATGGTATACCAGCTGAAGTATGGAAGCATCTGGAAGTTGAGGGATGGGAGTGGCTATCTTTATTCTTCAATAAGTTGTTACATGAAGAGGCGATTCCAGACGAGTGGTCTATCAGTACATTAATACCCATCTTCAAAAATAAGGGTGATGTACAAGAATGTAACAACTATCGAGGGATAAAGCTAATGTCACATAGCATGAAAATTTGGGAAAGAGTAATAGAGCGAAGAATGCGAGAAGAATGTAAGATAACCCAGAACCAGTTCAGTTTTATGCCAGGACGGAGCACGACCGACGCTATTTTCGCTTTGCGTCAATTATGCGAGAAATACCGTCATGTGCGTAGAGACTTGCATATGGTCTTTATAGACCTAGAAAAAGCGTACGATCGTGTTCCACGTGACGTTCTGTGGTGGAGTTTGAAAGAAAAGAGACTGCCTGGGAAGTATGTACGGATTGTATGTTCTATGTATGCCAGAGCTAGTACTCATGTCCGGTCTGCAGCCGGAGTAACTGACGATTTCGATGTGGCTGTAGGCTTACACCAGGGATCGGCTTTAAGTCCATTTTTATTCCTTCTAGTAATGGATGCACTTACTGCTAACATTCAAGAGGAGGCTCCTTGGTGTATGTTATTCGCCGATGACATTGTACTCGTCGGAGAAAATGCAACTGAGGTCCAAAGCAGATTGGCGAAATGGCACAACCAGTTGGAGAAAGTCGGTTTAAAAATCAGTCGTACTAAAACTGAACATATGTACTACGATTTTAGTGGGACCTCTAATTTCTCCCCGATCGGTTTGGATGGGAACATTTTGCCAGTCTGCTCTGATTTTCGGTACCTTGGTTCGCTTTTTCAAAACGACGGTGAAATAGATCGAGATGTGGGTAAAAGAATGAATGCAGGATGTTTGAAGTGGCGGCAGGTCTCAGGCACAATATGTGACCCTCGAATGCCCCTTAAAGTTAAGGGAAAAATTTATAAAGCAGTCATAAGACCTGTCGTATTGTATGGATCAGAATGTTGGGCAATGAAAAGGAGGGATGAAAGAAGAGTACATGCAAATGAGATGAGAATGTTAAGGTGGATGTGTGGTGTGACAAAACTGGATAAAATACGAAACGAGTATATTAGGGGAAGTCTGAAAGTTGCGCCCATTATAGAAAAGTCGAGAAGTGCAAGATTGAGATGGTATGGACATGTAATGAGGAGGGATGAAAATCATGTGACCAAACGTGTGTTAAATTTGAATGTGGATGGATATGTGCCTAGAGGGAGGCCTAAAAAGAGATGGTTGGATTGTGTGAAGTATGATATGCATATAAAAGGAGTGGCGCCAGAGTTGACGAAAGATAGGACAGAATGGAAGAGAAAAACATGTTGTGCCGACCCCACTTAGAGTGGGATAAGGACAGGATGATATATACAACACAATTTTTGCCGTGAAATGTCAAAAAAGCGTAGCTTATTCGGCAAACGGGTGGTCGCGCGAAATGAAAATACCTAAGATCGAGCCCCCACCTACCCTTATTATTTTTTATTTAGTTTTTTGAAGTACCTTTTTTTATTTTGTAAAAAATTACCGAGCATGGCCCGATCACCTAGATATTTTGTATTATAAGAATAGATTGCTACTTCGTTTAGTTTAATAAATATTTAGCTTAAAGTATTTAAATATTGTCAACATCGTTACTATTGGAGTGTGAATTACAAATAAATGAGGACAGATGAAGAGCTCAAAGATATACATATTTAGTGTGCCCGATTAAGAAATATTAAAACGATTATATAACAAATGTGCTATTAGGTGTAACATTTATAGCCGGGTGTGTGACGAGAAGCTAATTCAAATAACGAACAAAAGAGAAATAAAACGATCAACCTAATTCAAAAAACAGCTTCACTTTCCCGAGTATTTTTTATAGTGTTCTTAATCTGATCATTAGGTTCAAGTAGAACGCTTGTATAACGTCTTTATCATTCATAGATCGGACTGAAGTGAACGTAGGACCCATTATTATATTCGAGTTGTTATAATAATGGTATATTCGAGTTCTGATGTATGTCGAATCTATATACTTATTACAAAAACAAAGTCCCCAAAAGCTGTCAGTCTGTATATGATCGATTTTCTCAAAATCAACTGAACGGATTTTTGTACAGCTTTTACTAACTCGTATTGCAATTCTTCTGGAAGGTTTAGGTTAATAGTTATTACCATTTTATGTTAATGCGCGCGACCTTATCAACACACGCGGTTGTAAAAAAAAACTCAACTGCTGAGAGCTTTACTCGTGTGCGCCGCGTAAACCACCAGATATACACTAAAATAATGTACAAGAGAATTATAAATCTACAAAAATATCACAAAAAAGTCTTCGACAGCATGTCTCTGTCTCCTATTGTTATCTCACAATATCAGTTTTATTTTCAAAATTTAACATAAAACTGAAACGCGAGATAAGTCGCTGGCAGATCTAGTTAGATAATATTGGGATGTTTTATACGAAAATTGCAAATTTAATACATTTTCATATTCCAAGAAATAATGCCTGAAAGTAATTAATGGAAGGGATTCCAAATCTTATACTCCCTAATTAGTCGTTAGTCAGCTGTAAGACATAAAACACATCCCCCGCTGTTATTAAACCGAGCTAAATTTATACCACTTAAATATTTCCAAGAATTGGGGCATCCGTAAATCTGAAGAAGACCTTCCTTTTATTTCCAAAATATACTCTGAAATTAGGAATGATTTAAATAATTCGCTATATATACTATTCGGGGACAATTCAAAAGAACTCTGCTTACTTTTTAAGTCATTATGTGTTATACATAACCAAAAATGCAGCGCATTTTTTTAAATTATGAACACTGGCTACTAAATTAAATTATTAATGGCTTAATTTTTTTTTATTATTAATGGCTTAATTTCTTACCGAGGTGTCGTAAAAGACGACTAAGGTAAGTCGACCCGCCATGTGTTATCCGGCTGAGTAGAATAGATCATCTTCATTTCTTACCGAGGTATCGTAAAATAAGAGTAAGGTAAGTTGACGTCAGGCTAATCAACCGGACACCACGGTATGGGTAACTTACTCATCGTGGACACCTAAGTCGCTTTTTAAGACACCTCGATAGAAAATGATGGTGGTCTATTCTACTCAGTTTGATAATACACGGCGGAAAAAATTTCTTATTACCACTTTCATTACCATTTTTATCATTTACTAAAGTTTAAAACCTAGTGATAATCATTTGCCATCAATTCGTAATTAATAACGTTTTAAGGGCAACATCAACCGTTATCCCCAAAAATTTTTCGTTTTCTGAATCTTTAAGTAATAACTGATGAAACTTAGACGGCATTAAAATAACTTTGCCCAAACGGTTCTTTCTTGTTAAATCCCCTACAGATTGGTCGGAAGTTCAAGCAACATTCAATAAAGCCAAAATTAATAGTTAGGACGTGGGGCTTTTAGAACTTTGCTTTTATTTCTAAGTTCTAATGAACTCCATCTAATACGAGATGAAATGGAGTATAATCCATACTGGTATTATAAATGCAAAAGTTTGTCTTTTGTTTTCACTTCTTTTACGTCTAGATGGATCGATCTACCTTTTAATATGGATATGTGACAAATTGTATAGTGTACTGATGCCCACGATGATGTCGAGGACTCTTAAAATAAAATTTTAGTTTAAAACTTTTTACTTTTATTTCATGCATTTGTAGTGTTACAAATACATATTTGATAAAATCATTATTGAAAATCAAAAAAAAATATGACTTAGTTTCACCTCAAATTTCAAAGAAATTTGTGATAGCCTAGCGGTGTGACCTTGCAATTATTTCGAAGGGTTCACGGATTCGAACTCCGGCCAGGCACCAATGAGTCTTTTTGTCGGAAAAATTTGTGCTTTTCGGTAAAAGGAAAACATCATGAGGAAACCAGCATATGTAGAGAATTCTGGGGGTATTTGTAACCAACATGCTCATTATAGCAGTAGTGTCTTAACTCCAACTCTACTCTCAAAAAACAGAGTAGAAATATACTATCTCAGAGCTGGGGATATAAGCTCTGGGATAGTAAAATGCAGTTACTTTACTTTTGTTTTATTACAAATCAATTTACGCATACTTCACTACATACTTATCTCACATCTATCACTCACAGCGCAGAGAACTCTCGAAACTTTACTTGACACTTGTGACTCTTAGGGCCTGTTTCAAAAGTACTGATAAAGTGTCGGATAGTTAACCGACAAATAAACTAAGCAGCAGATAAATGTCTCTAAAAAGATACTCTAAAAGTGATCAATTAAAAAAAGTAAAATCGCGGCCATTTTGAAATAGATATTTGCTTTCCAGCAGATAAACAAACAAACAGCCACATGATCTACATGTTAACTTACTAGGGACTTTAAGTTAATAAGCCTATCAGAAACCTGAGAAACGCAAAATTCCGAGATATGTGTCAGATATGTTCCGAATAAGGTACCTGACACTTTATTGGTAACTTGTGAAACAGGCCCTAAGTGTTGAAAAGGACATGTTAACGACCGTTTAGTGATAGACATTCTTGACTGCGAAATACCCGATCCATATAAATGACCCTTGTCAGCTAAAATACTCTGTACAAACGTCTCTAGAGACTAAAATGTTGGACGCAATTTTAACAGCGTTGTGCTCGTTCGAATTATATCGTAAAAATATATTGGTCATTTGATGTGAAGTTTGAGCCAATAACTGTTTATGTCTCTTATCATTGACTGAGGTAATCACATCATAAATTTTTATTATCATAATCTCATTATTTACTTATGTCGCATAGTTTAATTTGACTTTAATATATTTAATGTAATTTTAGGCTTGTGGTATCCGGCTTAGTATAAAAGACCATCCTTATTTCTTACCGAGGTGTCGTAAAAGGCGACTAAGGTAAGTTGACGCACTGTGTCGTATCCGGTTTAGTAGAATAGACCACCCTCTTTCTTACCGAGGTGTCGTAAAATACGACTGAGGTAAGTTGATGTCAGGCAGGCGGCCGGTCGTAAAAACGCAGCCAAATCATGTGACAGCATGTTTGTAACATGCTGTGCCGACCCCACTTAGAGTGGGATAAGGGCAGGAAGATGATGATGATGACTAAATCTACGCGGAAGCTGTGTGTTATCATCATTTCTTACCTACTTACTTACTAGTGAAGGTAAGTTGACCCGCCATGTTGTAACCGGTCAGTAGAATATACTACCCTCATTTCTTAGCGAGATGTTGTAGAAGACTATGGCAAGGTGACCAAATTAAGCCAAAGCCAAATCAAATAACAACATATTGTGCCGACCCCACTTAGAGTGGGATAAGGGCAGGAGAATGATTAAGATTTATTTTTAAATTTAATTTACGTTGAGTTTGATATAGAATGAAATACATTTTACAGACTACAAAGTACCACACATCTCTCAAGCACATATGTTGTAATATTTTCGATCAATATCGGTTTCCTTGTTAGAAAGCGGAAATTATTGTGAACATTAGAGCTTCAATACCATGCAATATACAAGATATCTTGTGTAGAATTTATGTGCACTGTTAGGGTTGTTAGTACTTTATTGTAAGGTTAGATAACTGATACTGAATCCAATTATTTATCCATGTTCCAGGACCCTCTATATATTACTAGCAATCGGCCAGCGGCAAATATTAAAATTGTAATATCGTAAAATTTTTGATAACCATAAAAAATTGTTCCTCCTTCAGTCGTGTGCTTACTGCTGAGCATCGTGATGGTCCCGATCCTTTTTGTTGTGGATTAACTGCCACCAATTCTCCCGGTCAGCAGCACTATTTATAGCCGAGCTCAGTCCGATGTCTAGATGTTCAGACACCTGATCCGACCATATTTCGGGCTCCGGCCCCTGGATCTCTTTCCGTCTACCTTCCCAGTGCCCATGGTTTCTCGAGGTTATCGCTGGGTTTCCTAGCTATATGTCCAAAATACTGAAGTATTCTCTGTAGACATATGCTTGAGAGTCTTTGCTTCACCTTCAGCTCACTGAGAATGGAGACGTTTGTTCTAAAGGCTGTCCAGGGGATTCGTAACATGCGTCGCCAGCAGAACATTTCAAATGCATCGATTTCTTTCTGCTGCTTTCAGGGTCCAAGACTCAACGCCATATAAAAAGATCGGAAAGACTAAGGTTCTTACGATGTAAATCTTTGTCTTTTTGAGCACATTACGAAAAAATGGTTAAAGTGGGTTAAATAAAAAATGATTAAAAATTCTGTTTGTCATAAATACTTAAGATTTTTGAATAACTATCGCCGTTTACCCAGCGCATGGAAGGAAGGCTTAAAAATTTTGCCGTTTTCGTAATATGTTTTATTGCTGCTCCTCTCCTATTCATGTTAGCGTGATGTTATATAGCCTATAGCCTTCCTCGATAAATGGACTATGTATCAGAAAGGATAGTACACTCTACATTTAGCATTACATATATTTTCTTTTTACACTCTAAATTTAGCATTACGAATATTTTCTTTTTACACTCTACGTTAAGCGTTACATATATTTTTTTACACTCTACATTTAGTATTACATATTTTTTCTTTTGACAACCTACATTTAGCATTACATATATTTTCTTTTTTACCGCTGTGTGGTATCCGGCTGAGTAGAATATATCACCCTCATTTGCTACCGAGGTGTCGCAGAAGGCGACTATGGTAAGTTGACCTGCCTTGTGGTATCCGACTAAGTGGGATAGATCACTGTCATTTCTTACCGAGATGCCTTAAGTAGCGACTAAGGTAAGTTGACATCAGGTGACAGGTAACTAGCCAAAACATGTAACAACATGTTTAAAAACATGTTGTGCTGACTCTACTTAGGATGAGGACAGGATAATAATGGTCATATTTATTATCTTTCTTCGCGGATTATACCAAAACAATATTCCTCACTTTTGTAAACAGACATATTTTCGTATTTTTATTATTAGTAGGTAATACAAGCTAGTGAGTAGCTTAGTATAATAATTTTAAGCCCAATGTTATTTTTCTAAGTTCAAACGTTTATACAAAAAATCCAAACTAAAATGAAAAGAGACAAACAGAATCTACATTTCACTTTCCTAATATTGCTATAGATAACGAAACTTTGTAACAGAAGGAAATAATCATAAGTAATTATAACCCAGTAAATCTAAAATAGCTTGTTACTACATAATGTCGATACTATTCATATTAAATTACCCGGTATGATTGCAAATTACCATTAACTTATGATAATTACTCCATCATATCAACTGCTATTATATTCATACCGAAATAAGTAGTCAAATATAATCATTATAGCAATTCTATATCAAATTTATACTAATATATAAAGCTGAAGAGTTTGTTTGTTTCTTTGTTTGATTGTTTGAATGCGCTAATTTCAGGAACTAATGGACTGATTTGAAAAATTCTTTCAGTTTAAGATAATCTATTTATTGTGGAAGGCTATAGGCTATATAACATCACGCTAAGATTAACAGAAGAAGAGCAGCAACCACAAAAAATCATGTATTACAAAATTGTTGCCTTCTAAAGGTTCTAAATAAAAGTCCGCGACAGCATATATCTAGCTTTTAAGGTTAATCGACTGTAACCATTTTTTTTCTATCCTATATTAATTACGGTTTTAATGTTTCTTTAGTTACTTATAACAGCAACTACCTATCTGTATTGATAACCTTTGTAGTTTTGGTAATCAGAAAGTTTTCCTCTGCCTGTGTGTGCGTGGTATTGTATTTATATACAGTGTATTTTTGCACCGTGTGGTATCCGGATGAATAGAATAGACCGCCCTCATTTCTTACCGAGATGTTGTAATAGGCGACTATTGTAAGATGACGCGACCTGTGGTATTCGACCGAGTAGAATAGACCACCCTCATTTCTTACCGAGGTGTTGTATAAGGCGACTAAGGTAAGTAGACCCACGTGTGGTATTCGGCTAACTAGAATAGACCACCCTCATTTCTTACCGAGGTGTCGTATAAGGCGACTAAGGTAAGTAGACCCACGTGTGTTATTCGGCTAACTAGAATGGACCACCCTCATTTCTTACCGAGGTGTCGTATAAGGCGACTAAGTTAAGTTGACGCGCCGTGTGGTATCCGGCTGAGTAGAATAGACCACTCTCATTTCTTACCAAAGTGTCGTAAATGGCGACTAAGGTAAGTGACGTCAGACTGGCGGCCGGTCCTACAATACCTAGTCAAATCATGTTACAACATGTTTAAAATGTATACATGTGCTGACCCACTTATACCATATAAGGGCAGAAGAATGAGGACTGTGTGCTTTCAGACACATTGTCGATGTGTTTGTAAACATTTATATAGAGTAGAATAGATTAATAGAGAAAAGATCCGCCGAGTTTCTCGCTGGTTCTTCTTGGTAGGGGCAAACTTTCGAATCAGTAGAAGTTTCTTTAAAAACATTTGACGACTCAAAAGTACTGTAAGAAGTTCATTTGAATAAAGAATATTTTGAATTTGAATTTGAATTATATAGATTACTGTTAAAAGGATACGTTTGAAAACAGGTAAATATTAAATTGAATAAAACAAACAGTAGTTTATCCAATTAATACCATCTTGCGGTAATTTGATCGAAAATACACCATAATTAATTACATTTCTCTTCTTAAATAAGATTAATTTTGTAAATGAGCGAACATTGTTTCAAACAATCAAAATGAACCAAATTAAATGTATTTTGCTCCATCGAATTTCCTGTTTGCTTTAGAATCCATTCTACGATTTTTAATTTTAACAATATTTTCTTTAACATAGATGAGAAAATCGAAGCACCTTTTAATATATATTAGTTTTGTCCTGTATTTCGCTGCGTAGATATATGTGCTACAAATATGAATTTACTAATGTCACATAAAACTGTAATGTATTATTACTATTTACCGAAAACTTTTTCAAGAATTGCAATAGTTAAGTATAAACCGTACAAAAATCCGGTCAGTATATTTTGAGCAAATCAGGTACATACAGACAGACAGATTTTAAACACTTATAATATGTTTGATTAATTATGGCACGATCGCAATAGACGTGGGTATAGACGATATATTTGCAATTGGTAACTAGGCGAAGTTTATTTATTTTTATAATAATATAGAGAGGTTAAGCTAAATTAAAACCCGTCGTAAGGTTTGGATCAATAAAATTGAAAATATATATTTTTTTTTCAATGAATGTACATTAGGCAATCAGATAAAAATATTATTACAATTTTGAACAGATAATTTAAAAAAGCTCTTGTAAAATCAATCGAACTGTGTGAGATATATTAAATATTTTCTTTACCTCGAATCTCATGTACTCCAGGTATAAAGAAAAATAACCACTGCTGTACGTAATCAGTTCCTGGAATCATTGGGGTGTAAGTTAAATTAAGCTATTTTATGCAATAATATTTAATATATTTAACTTACTATTTCAAAGTTTTGTTGGATGTACATTTCTTTTGCTTTTTCAAAATGTGCATTTTTACTTTTAGTGTGGCGCCAATGATTTACGACTTTCCCGGACTGAGCGCATTCTTGACATGAAATTTATGGAAATCGTGTAAGTTTTGTGCTCTGGTGATAGCGCGCCATATCTTGTATCATCATTTATAACTTCTTCTTCCTCTTTTCAATAGATCAATGTATATTTCTAGACAAAGTCTCTTTAAATACTTTACACTTTACATCCTTTAATCTTTCTTGCACCACATCGTGGTGTTCCATATCACCCTTATACCACTCTAAGTTGGGTCGGCACAATACGTTATAAACATGTTGTGAACATCTTACCTTAGTCGTATTTTACGACACCTGGGTGAGAAAGCGGGTGGTACTATTCTACTCAACTGGATACCACACGGAGGGTCAACTTACATTAGTTGGCCTTTGCGACACCTCGGTAAGAAATCAGAGTCAGCTACTCAGCCGGATACCACACAGCGGGTTGACTTACTCGCCTTTTATCGTGGTGTTCTACAATGACCTAGTTTTTTTTTCACAAGTCCTCACATAAAGAGAGTGAGAATGAGAGAGAGAGACATGCACGTACGCACACACAGAAAATATATATTCGCTATATCTTCTGGATCACTTTAAGATGCAATTAAAAGAAGATTTACGTAATACCAAAAACGCTGCATTAACAAAAACATTATTAATTGAAAATTGAAATGAGACATTAGATAATATTTGTTAAAGAGATTTTAAACCATTTCAAAATACCATACTGTATTAGTAGATGTAGATTATTAAAAACGGCACCTGTGTTGGCCGTATCTAAAATATCACGTCCATTTTTATGACTCACAATATTATAATAAACATAATATATTAACCCGGTTCAACATTATTCAAAATTGTGTATCAAACAGAACCGGGCACATGTGTTACCAGATTAATAGCCTCCACGTGACCTCCGTAGCTTATTAATATTAAGCTTTCAAAATAATATTTTGTTGTTACCCTAATTTATGTTATACTTAATGTACATATTTTCATATGAAGTTAATTATTCTCGTATTGATTAAGTGTTTCTTTAGTATGTATTTAGGGACATTATGTAAAAAAAAAACTTTTATGTTTTCTTCATCTTGTGTAGGTTTTTTGAAGTTTATCAATTAATTGAGTGATCTACCGTTGCTACATTTACTCATCATACATTATCAAGTAAAGAATTGTCGTTCCTTCTTCCTTAGAGGAAACAAAGAATTTGCATTTAAGCTTATAAAGATGCTTTTATGTGTATTCATAAGTTACATATTTTCGAGGTGTTTCCTTGTGATGTTTTCCTTCACCAAAACCGGCGCTTTGGTTTGTATATTATAATAAGTTACAAAAATATATATTTTATACAAAATTGGTTGATGACTGCCTGGGATTTTAAGCCCGACAACTTGGACCACCAAGTTGTCGTACAAAATTTAAATGAAATCTATCGCGCTGTACGTAAATTCATTCTCCTGCTCTTATCCCACTATAAGTAGGGTCGGTACAACATGATGTCACATGATTTGGCTAGGTATTTTAAGACCGGCCGCCTACCTGGTATCAACTAATGCTATCACCCTTTTACGACACCTAAGTAAGAAAGGGGGTGGTTTTATACCACACAGCGGGTCAATGTACTTAAGACGCCTTTTTCCACACCTCTGTAAGAAATGAGGGTGGTCTATTCTACTCAGTCGGATAACACACGGCTAACCAGGAAACCAGTCGTACTGTACAATTTAGTTTAATTAAAAATAGCTTGTACTCTATTATTATTAAGGAGCGCTATCACTGTGTTGCCATTTTATCGAGACAGTTACCACCCGAACTTTGTAGACTATCCCTATTTAACCTTACCACAACAACTTGAACGATATTATGAATAATAATATAGAGTACGGTCCAACTTGGTACAACTTTTCTTTAACAAACTTATACTGGTTTAGTTGAATAGTTCTCATTATTTCTTACATGGGTTAGTAAATAGAAGCTATTATGTTCATATATGTATATATAGCAAGTATTCAAATAATTTATAGAATTAGGCGGAGATTTATAGTACAAAAGTATATATATCCTCCTGTCCTTATCCCACTCTGAGTGGGGTCGGCACATCATGTTATAAACATGCTTTGGCTGCGTTTTTACGACCGGCCGCCTGACGTCAACTTACCTTAGTCGCCTTTTACGACACCTCAGTAAGAATTGAGGGTTGTCTATTCTACTCAACCGGATACCACTCGGTGGGTCAATTTACCTTAGTCACCTTTTACGACACCTGGGTAAGAAATAAGAGTGGTCTATTCTAATCAGCCGGATACCACACGGTATTATTGTAATAAACCACATCACACCAATAACATTTATTGGATTGGAAAACTATAACAAATAAACAAGGCTATAAAATTGTATTTCATAAAAGCAATAACAGAATCAATATTTTTAAAGTAAGCGAAACGCACGTTGCATTGTACCGTTGAATACAAATGCATTTAAAGAAATGAAATTAATTTCGCAATGTATTTTTCCGATAACATACCTGTGATAATAGTCTGTGCGATGTACGTTATTTGCATACGTTGTCAACTGGGTCGCGAGCAAGGTTTGTTATTTTAATTAGGTTTCGTTTTTATATTGAAGCTTTGCGTAAATCGTTTGCAAAAAAGTTATTTTAATAATCCATTTTTTTATGATATTGTCAGGTTTTATATTTGGTAGCAGCTTAAAAGTAGGTCATGGTAAAAATTTATACAAAAAAGTAATATTTGAAAATCCTTACAAACCACACTGTTGTGATAACCCAGCGGTGACACTATGCGACTCTATAGACAGGGTCACGGGTTCAAACCAAACCACGAAGAGAAAAACATCGAGAGGAAAGCTGCATATTTCTAGAGAATTCTGGGAGTATGTATAACTTATCAATCCGCATTGGAACAGCGTGGTAGATCTTAGCGCCAACTCTTCTGTCCAAAAAAATTATTCCTAACACGATAGTATACAGACGTTATTTTACTTTTCTAATCATACGTATATTGTTAATAACTAAGTCACTGGAGCAATATTGTTGTTACCAATAAACTTTAACTTTTTTTCTTTAATTATTAGCTGATACCGACTTCGAAAAAGATGATGAAACTCTTCCCGAAGATCATTATTCATTCGTAGCTTTGATTGAGTAAGTTTTTCTCTCATTCTCAAGTCTCAAGTCATTCTCAACTAAAAAACATATGATAATTGTATAATAGGCTGACAAAGTGTCAAAGAACAAAGGTTATAAGACTCCCTAAATATTATTCATATCTTTCTTTATTAATAGCTTTAATTAAGAAACACGAATATTTACTACTAAAGATCAAATAACATACTTTATCTGATAAGATTGTTAAAGGAAAAGTTTTATGTAAAATATATATTTTTTCTTAAAATTCTCAACTAAACGTGCAGTACAATTAAAATTTAAAAGTACAAAAAACGTAAAAATAATACTAGGAAGAACAGGTTTGTAACGTAATGTTGATAATATTATTCTTTTCTATGTCAGCATTGTATTCACAAATGGAGAGAAAAAGTCTTGCACGGGGACTATCATTCACGATTATGTAGTCATAACAGCTGCACATTGCTTGTAAGTAAAAGTATTAGTAAAGTAGCGGCCTGTTAATAATGATATACCTAATTTTCGTATTAAATTCAAATTATACTTATTGAATCTTCAAAAAACTGCTAAACGGTTGTAAAAAGCTACTCTTTAAAATTTTATTATCTTTTATTACTTTTTTTATTGAATGTAATACCTTTAACACGAAAATGCAACTGATTTGTTCGTTTTTATTATTATTTTGTTTTAACTTTATGATTTATTATCTCCATTTAATATTCCTTTTTATTTTTAAACATATACCTATTTTTTTTTGTCGTGTCTAGTTTATCTACATTTTAAACTTAAGTAACTTTTTAAATACATTTTAAACTTAAGTTTTAAACTGGTTTCTGTTATATTACTCGGGCAGCAGCTGAAAACCAGCGCCGTGTGTTATTAGTTCCAGTAATGACATGCGACAATGCTGAGCTGTGTGCCCTTTCTGTCAATTACCAATTGCAGAATAAATATTTTTTCATTTCATTTCATTTCATTTCGTTTCGTTTCGTTTCGTTTCGTTTCGTTTCGTTTCGTTTCGTTTCGTTTCGTTTCGTTTCGTTTCGTTTCGTTTCGTTTCGTTTCGTTTCGTTTCGTTTCGTTTCGTTTCGTTTCGTTTCGTTTCGTTTCGTTTCGTTTCGTTTCGTTTCGTTTCGTTTCGTTTCGTTTCGTTTCGTTTCGTTTCGTTTCGTTTCGTTTCGTTTCGTTTCGTTTCGTTTCGTTTCGTTTCGTTTCGTTTCGTTTCGTTTCGTTTCGTTTCGTTTCGTTTCGTTTCGTTTCGTTTCGTTTCGTTTCGTTTCGTTTCGTTTCGTTTCGTTTACAAAAAAATAGGGCAGGTGGGGCTCGATCCTAGGTATTTTCATCTCTCTAGACCGCCCGTTCCCCAAATGAACTGTCATGACTTTACGTTTGACAGCAAAAAATTGTGATTGTATTGAACGTAAATTTCAAAAAAATTTTGGAGCCCGTATTCAGGTATATAACGACATTTTTTTTCAAAGAAAACTTACATGCTGAATTTCAGTAAAATCGTTGGAATCGTTTCTGAGATTCCGAAAAAATATATATACATATATACATACAAGATTAACTCATTTAAATATTAAAGATATTTTATTTTACAGTAGCATAGAATATGAGAGTGATAATGTACAACCCGAGCTTACCGCATCATTCGTTGTAATAGGAACAAAAAAAATGTTTGACTCGGGCTACGAGCAGTACCTTCCGATAGAGAGGGTTATAATAAATCCAAATTTTAGAGGTTGGACGGCGGATTTAGCTTTAGTATACACATTTGCTGGCATGATGTCTGACAAACCGGGCCGCATAATACCACTGGCTACTGAAAAAACAATAACACCTGTTGATTCTGATGTTACTGTATTTAGTTGGGGAAGATTTCAAGCTGAGACTGTAAGTCATACAAATTTATTTCTAAAGGCATATCGATGTATAGTATCTATAATAATGATATCATAAACCACGAAGTTTTAAGAAGTTTTAAGGAATGATGTTTTTAAGGCAACCACACCAAAGGAAAAGACAGATTCTCTCTCCAACGAAGAAACCGTTGAGGTAAACACTTTAATATTGAAAAATAATACATTAACTCATTACTTATTATTGTGATAAAAGGAATATTAGTCATTATTTTTACATTGTTTAAATGAAAAAAAAGTTAAGATCACAATATATTTCTGTGGTTAAATAGGAAAAACATAGGAGCCATTAAAAACTAATGAAAATATTATTTTGCTATAATCCGCGATAAAATGTATTTTTAGCAAAATAATATTTTCATATAGATACTACACGGTATTCATAAATATAATACAATACATGAGAGGAATAATATGAACTCTAAAATATAGGTGGTCTATGGAATTTCAGCCTGTTAAATTTGAAGAAGTGAAAGATTCAAAGCAAAATGAACGATTTGGACATAAACGAAAGAAAAAAAGGAAGCACCGATACCGAGGGAAGAAAAGGAAAGACATACAAATAACAAGAGCCCGAGGGAGAAAATGGGCAACAAAATCAATTATGTACAAATTTCTTTCGTCGATCGAAGAAAATAATGTAAGTTAGTGCAATTTTTGTGTAAAATTTTATTATATTTAAGATTGTTTATTTGTATTATCGGTATTTGGTATTCGTTTCTACAATAAAATTCCGCAATTTATACTAGATCAGTCTAGAAAGGTTTAAATTAAGTGTAAGATACGTAAAGTGTATATGTGAAGCATATTACAAAATTGAAAATTATTTGAATTATAAAAATGGTTGGATTTGAAAATCCTTTCAGCTTTTAAATTTAAACTATCGTGAGTAGTATTCATAGTTAATGTATAGAACCGGTTATACTCACGTCTTATTCTATCGGGTTAGCCCGACTAGTTTCGAACCCATCCGGGGCACTTATTCATGAGCTCTTTACACGACGTTTCAGCTTCATACAAAACTGCGGTTTAATTATGAAACATTGAAAATGTTCAAAGAGTGACTACCGAGTTTCTTGTTGGTCCTTGTCGCAACATTCCGAACCAGTTGTAGCTCCATTAATCATATTGATCCTTGACGATTCAAGAGTGCTTGAAAGAGCTTATTAGAATAACAATTATTTTGATTTGATTCATTTTAGTTAAAATATAAATTTATTGATTTGTTCTTACGAGTAATAGTAGCTGAATATAGAATAATGTTTTCCACTTTCTTAATGCTGATAGCTTTAGCTAATTTATTTATAGTTTTTCTGTTTTAAACTTAGAATTTGACTAATCTCCTGATCGTTCTTTAACAAAGCAGTTTTTTGGAATTACAGTACTCGACTACATTTTTCTATTTGTTTATTAATAAAATAATTCATAGCTATTTATTTGTTTACTGAATTAACAACATCGGAATCTTATTTGATTTTACATCGGAATTTAAGAGAGATGGTGGGTGAAAAAGAAATCCTATTCAATCAGAAAAATCTTTTTTACGTAACTTTTTTGTTATGAGCTAAAAGCGTTGCGTCACATTAACTATAAGTTTTTTGGTTTCAGCAATTTAAGTATAATCAACAAAAATATGAAAACTTGTCCGAATTTGATAGCGAAATAGATCATATAAGTTGGGAAAAGAAAAGGGTACGTTAAAAACGAATATATTTTGAAAAAAAATTTACATCATGTATAGATAGAAAGTATATAAGCATCATCATCATCCTTCTGCCCTTCTGCATCCCACTCTAAGTGGGATCAGCACAACATTTTGTCACATGATTGGGCTCAGTATCATACGACCAGCGGCCTGCCTGACGTCAACTTACCTTAGTCATAATTTACGATACCTCAGTAAAAAAGAGGGTGGTCTATTCTACTCAACAGGATACCACATGGTGGGTCAAATTACCTTAGTCGCCTTTTATGACAGCTCGGTCAGAAATGAGGGTCTATTCTACTCAGCCGAATACCACACAGCGGGTTGACTTTCACGACACCTGGGTTATTAAATGAGGGTCGTCTATTCTACTCAGTCGGCTACCACACTTATAGAAAGTATAAAAGCATCATATATGATTGAGAACTTCTGGATACTTCCATAAATGATTTAACATCATCATCATCCTCCTGCCCTTATCCCACTCTAAGTGGGGTCGGCACAACATGTTATAAACACGCTGTTACATGATTTGGCTGCGTTTTTACGACCGGCCGCCTGCCTGACGTCAACTTACCTCTATCGTATTTTACGACACTTTGGTAAGAATGAGGGTGGTCTATTCTACTAAACCGGATACCACACGGTGGGTCAACTTACCTTAGTCGCCTTTTACGACACCTCGGTAAGAAATGAAGTTGGTCTATTCTACGCAGCCGGATACCAAACGGCGGGTCGACTTTCCTTAGTCGCCTTTTACGACACCTCGGTAAGAAAAGAGGGTGGTACTATTGTATTCAGCCGGATACCGCACGGCGTAAATGATTTAACATCAGTTATATAATATTTTAGTCTAAAAGTCATTTAAATATTTATCTGCGCTTCTAGGAACAGGTTAGTGTTAGGAAATTTCCTATTACATTACGCCATGAACGCGTATGCCCAAACTTTGTTAGTCCCAACTAACAAAGTTCAGTCGCCAAACCAGTAACGAACGTTGTTTTGATTCGAATATAGCAAGTATGCAATAACTGCCGGTAGTTTTGAGTGTTTAGTTTGATTCCAAATTAGTATCAATTCAAATATAACTATACGTTAAGAAAAAGCATGCACCAATAACTTACAAGAGTATGCGTTACTTCGCGGAATTCTATGGTGCAAAAGTTGTGATAGATTGTTTCTCAAAATCACAAACGCGAATTATAGCATAATAATTCCGTCATAACTTTTGCCTTACATACACTAATCCTTAATATTATATCAAGTTAAATTTATAAATAAGACAATTACTTTACAAAAGTAGTAATAAAATAATTTTTCTAAAATCCGCGATGAAGTAAAATATAAAATATATATAATGCTAAATGTAGCGTGGACCATCCGTTTTCATACCTGATACATGCAGGATTCGTAAAAACACAATCACAAACCTCCACCACCGCCACCGCACCGCACTATATACGTTCACTATCACAAACTCAACAATCGTTTCGCCCCGCAACCGTAGCATCATCAGGAGATAGACTCCACGACAAAATCGCCAATCATTGGTTGATCGCAAGGTTTGTGCGTGTGGTTTTATGAATCCTGCATGTATCAGGTATGAAAACGGATTGTCCACTCTACATTTAGAATTATATATATTATCTATTTTATATATAGCAAAATAATTTTATCATTACTTTTGTATTATATATCTCCGCAAATTAACGCCTTATTCTATAATTAACAAATTTTAATTTTTGTTTTGAAATTTTTATGCAAAATTTAATAAACGTTTATTTTATTTGAGTGCTATTAGTATGTGAATCCTTCCATACTGATAACGGGTAGATTTGTGATTTTTAATATGTATTTATATATGTTTCATTTCGTAAATATTAAAAATAAAAAATACATTAATAAAAAACTATAATGTGTTGTTATTATATCGCTCTATGCGAAGAATAAAGTCACATATGCTTGTACATGGCACATGAAAATTTATTCTCAGGATAGGGTGATGTTAAAACAACTTTCGTTTGGTACATTTTTGCTCATTAGCGAAACCTTTAACCAATTATAGAACCTCAGTCACTGTTGCCCAAATTGGTAAGGGAGAGTGTAAGAAATAACTCATCGAGACAAGCCAGTAATTCACGTCTGTTTGTGGGGGCCAGTCCCCCATTCCTTAACCTCTCTCGGTCGTTTCATTCCTGTTAAAGGGCGTAACAACTCGTTTTAACACTAATCCGTCTAATTCAGTACTTAAAGTAGATTTGGACAGGAAATAGCATTAAGCGTTCGTTGCGCTTCAGGGCTTAACAGCTTACGTTGGCAACACTTTTATGTTTCAATGGACTTAATTTTGACTATGTTTTGGTCATAATTTATAGAAGTTGGCAATGTTTTACGAAATTCTATAGAATAAAATTTATGATACAATTATTTTGCTATAATCTGCGTTTGTTAAAAAAACTGTCATCATTTCAATTTTGTCTTGGAGCCTATTTCCTGATGATGCTTTGGTTACGGGGCGAAACAATCGTTGAGATTGTAGTAGTGAATATGTGCAGTGCTTGTGTAGTATCGAGACACTACACAAGCACTGCACACATTCACTACACATTCAAACCATCGAGATGGTGTTGGTGTTCTGTGATATGTGTGGTAACTAATCCTGCATATATAAGGTATGAGAACGGTTTTTGCTTCTTATATTTCGCAATTCATAGATTTGTTAACAAACGTAGAATATAGCAGAATAATTGAGACTTTAGTATGGTTGATCAACGAAATCAGTAAATTTTTATAAATAATTTTAAGGGCAATTTAGATAAAATGTATGAAAGATCAGAGTATAATGAGAAAAGAAAGAATGAGAAAGATCGTCGACAAATTAACAAAATGATGTCTTATTATAGAAACGGTTGGCGGCGCAAAATGGGTGACCAGGTAACAAAATTTATACTCGTATTCTTTTTTTATGCACTTATAATCTGTTAATGAACTTTTTAAGTGATATTTGCGAAAAAATTCAGGATGCTTCTATGGCACTACGAATTTGCATTGCAAATATAAAGTAAAAGACAAACACTTCTTGCGTAAAAGTAATCTCCTTATTAAAGCTTCAATTAAGTATATTTCCTTTCCTTAAATTGTCTTTCCTGTTCATCAGAGAAACTCTAAAAAGTCAGTTAAAAAAGTTATGTTATTTAATTATTAATTTATTCCAGGAAAATAAACTTACCGTTGAAGTATTCGGATTTGTAAACATGCACTCCTGTCAAAAAATAGTGGAGAAAGCGATGCCTTCATTATACGGAATCAGTAAGCTTTAATACGTTAGACAAGTTCTTTTATAAATCAGCAAGCTATTCAATGATTTACAATCACTAAACAAAATTAGGCTAGTCGCTTATGTACATAGCTGTTTTGGAAAATCAAGCAGTTTAATCGATGTAACGTAAATCTAGTAATTAAGTCGATGGAATTTTAAAGAAAAATGTCTTCTTGAGTAAGAGATACGTGTTCTAACCACTAACAAAAAGCTAATAAATATGAGGTAAAAGATTGTTAGAAAGATTGTTAATAGTCGACCTGAAAAAGATCGCGATAGTCTAATGGATTCAAGGGCCACACGATCCTACGCTGTGTAAAAATCTAGAAGACACCTATGTCAAAACCGTGGATATACATTGGTTGAGAACAGAACAATAAAGATGAAAGGTATCTTTTCGAAAATTAACAATAAATAAACTTAAAGTTCCTTTAAACATGTGTTTTCGCATTTTGTGAATGTAAAGTTAATATTTCAGAAAATCCTCTTGAGGCGGTTTGCTATTCCAGTGAAGATCGTTATATAACTGAGGTAAAATAATTTGATCAGTGTATGTTATACCGATAAAATACACTCTAAGTGGGGTGGCACAAAATGTTATTAACATGTTTTCACATGATTCGGCTATATATTTTACGACCGGCCGCCTGCTTGACGTCAACATACTTAAGTCGCCTTTTAAGACTCCTTATTAAAAAAGAGAGTGGCCTATTCTACTCAGCCAGATGCCACACGGCGGGTCAAGTTATCTTAGTAGCCTTTTATGATACCTCGGTAAGGAATGTGATTCATAGCATCAGCCTGTTACTATCTCACATGGCATAATCTTCCACTCTCCGCTTTTGAATAGAAAGCTTGGAGCTAAGACTCACCACGCTGCTCCTATGCGGATTGGTAGGTTACACATATACCCAGAATCTCTTGAGGACTACAGGTTTCCTTACGATGTTTGCCTTCACTAAAAAACTTGTGATAGGTTGCAAATATCAACTAGACACATAAGTTTTAACAGATAAACACAATAACGCCCCGGGTTTGAACCCGTATACATAGGACAACATGTTTAAAGCTTTTGTGATTTTTTTAGGAAGATTCTGGAGCTCCTGCTATACGTCGAGGTCGACTTGTGGCGGTGACAGTTGGTGGGGCAGATTTTGATGGTGAACACGTTGCTGTGGGGATGAAGGTGACTTGCTTCTGCTCTTGGATATCTGAGAATCTTCCGTAAGATACAAAATTATATAATTATTTTATAAATATGCAGTTAGTACTTCAATGTTGAAACTTTACAAAGGATTTTTCACTATTTTTTTTTATATTTTGCTACCAAATTGATCAAATTTTTATATAACGTCTTATGGTGTCTGGCAGAGTAGAAAAGACCAACTTCATTCAAATTCAAATTCAAATTCAAAATATTCTTTATTCAAATAAACTTGTAAACAGGTGCTTTTGAATCGTCAACTCTACTGCTGGTTCGGAAAGCTGTTCCTACCGAGAAGAGCCAGCAAGAAACTCGGCGGTTGCTCTTTTTAAAAAATACAATTCTAAATGCTAGTTACATTTAATGTTTCTATCTTGTACAGGGTCGAACAATATTTATATCCACGCATTTTTATCGTCTAAATAATCCTCAACAGTATAGTAGGCTTTCTGTATCAGCCTCTCCTTAAAAGTGTTTTTAAACTGCTGTAATGGCAAAGTTAAAATTGATTGTGGAATTTTATATATATTATATATATTTTATATATATATTTCTTACCGAGGTGTCGTAAAAGGTGACTAAGGTAAGTTGACGTCAGGCAGGTGACAACATGTTGTGCCGTGCATAAAGAGATAAGAGCAGGAGAATGATGAATGATCTTTCAATCAAGATGAAAATGAAATTACACTAAGTTAAGAAATAATGAGTTTAAATGCGAAGGAGATTTTTCTACTAGAAATGGTATAAATGTAAAGAAGGAAATTTAATCTCCTAATATCTTTGTATATCGGTTTCTAGTTTGAAGTTGACAGATAGTGTTTCCAGTCACTTTCAGTTTACATAGTATTAAACTATAACTGATAAATAATTTTCAGAAAAAGCGGTGCCAGACAACAATGCTGTAAAAATTGCTGTGACGTCAAAATTGACGACGTAGAGTCGAAGGAGCTTTCTTTCAGACATAGAAAGAAAAAGAGAAAATATGATCAAAATATATAATAAAAACTGCATATGTTTTATTCAATACTACGCCGTGTGGTATCCGGCTGAATAGAATAGTACCACCCTCTTTTCTTACCGAGGTGTCGTAAAAGGCGACTAAGGTAAGTCGACCCGCCGTGTGGTATCCGGCTGAGTAGAATAGACCACCCTCATGTCTTACCGAGGTGTCGTAAAAGGCGACTAAGGTAAGTTGACTCACCGTGTGGTATCCGGTTAAGTAGAATAGACCACCCTCTTTCTTATCGAGGTGTCGTAAAATACGACTAAGATAAGTTGATGTCAGGCAGGCGGCCGGTCGTAAAATACGTAGCCAAATCATGTGACAACATGTTTGTAACATGTTGTGCCGACCCCACTTAGAGTGGGATAAGGGCAGGAAGATGATGATGTTTTATTCAATACTCCTGATAGTAGACGAAATAAATTTTATTGTAATATATTATAGTGACTTGAAAACGAGAGGACAAATTACATATCGCTGACAGTATACATTATATAAAACAAATTCCCCAAAAGTTGTCTGTATGTGATCGATTTTCTCAAAATCAAAACATATTTTTGTACGGCTTTCTCTAAAAGATGCAATTGAGGAAGATTTAGGTTTACAATATTCGTTACACATTGATTTTAAGCGGACTTTTAACAGGCATAGCTAGTTTCTTTATACATAGGTAATGGTGTTAGAAAAAAGTTGTGTGAATAACATTTATCTAAGTGTGTGAAAATTTTGTGAATATTAAAAAAAATCAAAGTTTGATTTTATTCGGCCATTAAATATTTCCAGCTTTTGTGGAATTTTAAATGTTAATGAGGTGTCGTAAAAGGCGACTAAGGTAAGTCGACCCGCCGTGTGGTATCTGGCTGTGTACAATAGACCAACCTCATTTCTTACCGAGGTGTCGTAAAAGGCGACTAAGGTAAGTTGACCCACCGTGTTGTATCCGGTTTAGTAGAATAGACCACCCTCTTTCTTACCGAGGTGTCGTTAAATACGACTGAGGTAAGTTGACGTCAGGCAGGCGGCTGGTCGTAAAAACGCAGCCAAATCATGTGACAGTATGTTTATAACATGTTGTGCCGACCCCACTTAGAGTGGGATAAGTACAGGAAGATGTGGAATTTTAAATGTTCTTAATTAAGTTAACTAAAAGTACCTAGTTATATCTAACAAATTGAATCGAATGCCAAGATTGACAGAGAGACTTAGTGTTAATATTAAATTGAAAGCGACGGATGGATATAAAATAGGGTATTTTATATCACTGACTGACTGACTGAGTTAAAAAAGTAAAGTGAATCTACGTATATAAGCATGTCTGTGTTTCTTTTTTACGTTATTTGTATTTTTTCATGACTTGAAACACTTCTTTATATCTTCACAAGTATTAGCTTAAACAAAATAGCCTATAAATATTTATCACTACCAATATAGACACGTAATTCGTAATGTCAAATAAAACTCGCTGGACCGGAAAATCCGTAAAGAAAAAGGGGAAGGCAATTTCTTGCTTGGTGACGCTTTTTAATCGAAATGTTTGGAATCGATTTCATTTATAAATTTTTGCGTCATATCTGTCAGTAAAGAATCTGATGCCTCCAAAATACAGTTCCGACACTCTGAAATCCTTAAATTTAAATAAAACTTGATACTTCAAAGGCTCCTATGTTATTATCTTTATCTGCTATCATCATCATCCTGCCCTTATCCCCCTCTAAGTGGGGTCGGCACAACATATTATGAACATGCTGTCACATGATTTGGTTGCGTTTTTATGACCAGCCGCCTGCCAGACATCAACTTACATCCTAGTCGTATTTTACGACACCTCGGTAAGAAAGAGAGTGATCTATTCTACTTAACCAGATACAAGACGGTGGGTCAATTTACCTTAGTCGCTTTTGACGACACCTCGGTAACAAAAGAGTGTGGTCTATTCTACTTAACCGGATACAACACGGCGGGTCGACTTACCTTAGTCGCCTTTAACGAAATCTCGGTAAGAAATGATACTATTCTTTTTAGATGATGGTGGTACTATTCTTTTTAGGTAGATACCACACGGCGTTATCTTTATCTTCTATGTATCTGCTAAATAAGAGATTTTTTTGTATCTTAACATATGTATAGTATCTAATAAACCTTGTCTCAACGAATGAAAACTTATTAAATCAACGATCAATAGCTCCATATATTGGGAATAAAGTAATTAGCAAATAGCTGGACTCTTTGGCGATGCTTAGAAACGAATCATCACTGTGCGTTTTCTAGCGCATTTTTGACGGGAAATGTTCCATTGAACTACATGACCTGATCCCAGCTGCTAAATTCCATAACCGCACTGTACGTCACAGGTTAAAAGGTCCTTACCATCTGGATGCTTGGTGATCCACTACAGTCTTCTCTTCTTCTGTGTCAACCGATGGATGTCCACTACTGGACATAGGTCTCTTCAGGGGATCTCCACACCTCACCTTCGCATTACAGTGCGATTTCCAAATAATTTCATTCCGCGCACCATAATTTTATGGAACGATCTTCCTCTGGCAGGTACGACATAAGTACCTTCAAAAACTTATTTTCCATCTTTTTAAAGGACGGCAACGCATTCGCTCTGCGAGATTCGCTCTGGTATAGGGCGACGGTGATTACTTAAGGTGAACCGCATGCTTGTTTACCATCTTATACCATAAAAAACGACTTTCATCAGTTGGTGGCTAAAACTTTATGTGTGTTTTCTCTGAGTTCGCTTGAAATGAGAAGAAGAATATCTATATTGCACAAATGAAAAAAGTGATATTGTGGTTATATTATTTGACTTTTTTATTAGTAATATCCTGCGGTTTTACCTGCGTATTTTTAGTTATTACACCTTATTACATTTCTATAAGGGATCCCTCTTTTTTAAATCTAATATAGCCTATGTTGCTCAGTAAAGATGCAGCTTTCTACTGGTGATAGAATTTTTGAAATCGGTCCAGTAGTTTTTGTGTGAAAACATTAGAAACATACATACAAATTTTTCCTCTTTATAATATTAGTATACATGGGCATCTGAGCCGTTTTTTAGCCTTTTATTAGCCTTATTATCTTAAAGGTCTATTCAGTTCAAATTAACAATTAGTTCATATGAAATTAACTTTAACCAGTCGAGTGAGTATCACTGAGGAATCACTGAATCACAAAGGTTGTCAAAAAATCGTTAGTTCATGAACTTTGTCATTTACATTCTGTGATTTGATATTAAATTTCCCTTTTATTTTATTTAGTCATTGATTAATTCGTAGTGATTTGATCCGTAAATTAAAAATTTACGTGTGTATTTGCACAATCTTATTAAGGTTGCTGGTTTTTTGGTTCACATGGTTAAATAATTAAACTATGCTGATAAAATACTCGTCATTAAAAAGTTTGTATGCAAAAACTTATTTTCGTAAAATATCTTCTGCTGTAAAAGGCGATAAGGTAAGTTGACGTCAGGTACGCAACCGGTCGGAAATAACATGTCAAATCATGTAACAACATGTTTAAAACATGTTGTACAGAGTGAGATATTTGCAGGAGAATGATGACTTTAATAATAAATCATTCAAAGAAATCAGTCCTCATTAGCCGTTATAGCTTTATTAATCCTCCCTCATAAAGTTAGATAATAAGAGGAAAATAAATCATCATTTTCTGTATGCGGACAGAGATAATGCGGATCTTACGAATCTTTTTCACGTGAATGATGGATTACGTCGGTCTGAGGGCTATTAGCTTTTGCTTTCACGGGTGAGTAAATGAGATGAATTCGTACTCTGCGTAAAATGAGCGATGGGTCTGGTATTGAAATATTAAAATATTCAGGGCATATATTAAATTCAAAACCCTCTATTACATGTAACGAAAAGAAATACTAATTATGGCAAAAACTCAATCTTATATCGATTAGCACAGGGTTGTAATAAAAAGTATTTCAAAATAAACTCATACTATCTCTCTAAGGCGCGATTAAAGAAGGAAATTTATAAATTACATAATACATACTTAAAGAATATTAAAGGATAGGGGGTAATTTTTTTTATATTAATACTTATTTTTATTTATTTTCGAAAAAAACGCGCATACCCGACTCAACACACACATCCACAAGCACGCACACTAATATACACACTAACTATACTTATTTTTTTAATTCTAATTATTTTAGAGTTATCTTTTATTGGCCTTATTGTGAAATAGCAATGTTTATTGGTCATTACTAAAACTTACAAACGCTGTTTGGTTACCAATAAAGAAATTAATAAAAAAAAAATATCGCATGTACTTTTAGTATTTAGAGACATATTTAAACCCTAAAACTTCGTTTCATTAGCCGTGTGGAATCCGGCTGAGTAAAAGGCGACTAAGGTAAGTCAACCCACTGTGCGGTATCTGGCTGAGTAGAACAGACCACACTCATTTCTTACAGAGGTGTCGTAAAAGGCGACTAAGGTAAGTCAACCCACCGGGTGGTATCCGATTGATTATAGAATAGACCACCCTCTTTCTTACTGAGGTGTCGTAAAGGTAAGTTGACGTCAGCCTGCGGCCTGTCATAAAATACATCACAACAAAATCATGTGACAAAATGTTTATAACATGTTGTGCCGACCATACTTAGAGTGGGATAAGGGCAGGAGGATGATGACTCCGTTAATCTCAGGTAGGGTGTTACATATTAAATTACATGAAAATCGTTGCAGCCGTTTCCGAAATTTAAATTATATATACAAAAGGTGCTCGTTTGAAAGTAAGTACCTGGTTTACCGAGCATGCTCGGTAATTTTTTACAAAATAAAAAAAAGAAACTTCAAAAAAACGCTACGCTGAGCTGAGCTAAGCTGACTTAATGTTCTGGAATTTTTTCTCCCCCAAAACTTTCTGCACGCGTCTGTACACACACAGAATCTGCAGAAACTTTTCTTAAACATATAGAAAAATGTATTTAACATGTTTTTGTCGAAATATTTGCCAAGCTCAATTGGTAACATAGATTTAAGTCATTCCCTGGGGAGCTGTTTCGAAGCTTATTTTTGTACTATAACTTCGATTTAAGAGATCGTTTTGTTTTCTCAATAAACGAGAGACATTATATCCAGACGGTATCAGATATTTATTTAAGTCTATTGACTTTTATTCTAATTAATTAACGTTGTTATTTGATCATAAGAATTGTTAGCTAAGAGAATAGACAAGTTATGTTTTAAATATTGTATTTATTTAAAAAGAAAAGTTGGGTAGTACAAAGGTTTTTTTAAATATTCATTTACTTCAGGCCTGATATACTTTATACGTTTTTTTGTTGTTTACAGGGAAGTTCTGTTGTTTAACCAGATGTTAAATGAAAATCAGTTTACGATGGAAAATTGCTTGACGTTTAAAGGTGTACATTTTTTTTGGCATTTAGCTTTGCAATTACGCTATTGCTACGGAACTGATTTATGCTATTATTTTTTGGTTTATAGTTAACGAGCTTAGAAAGTCCATTATGTTCATTTTGGTATTGAAGTCCACGCTGACCCGTCCATTAGTTCATTATCCAGATTATACTAAAATTCAAAGCTTGTTTGTCTTTCTGTTACGCTTTCACAAAGAATCAGCTGGCAAAGGATTTATGTAATTTAGTGCACTTAAAAAACATTCTTGTTTCCTTCGGAAATAGTAACATAAATAATTTAAATAATCAAAGGCATTCAAATGCTTGACGTGTAAAGGCAGTCACTGGTAAAACTAGTATGATATAAATCGTACACCTTTCGGCGATGGTAATCAAACTGTAATACAAACATTTAAATACAAAATTACGAAGAGCATTGAATGGACTACTTCAACAGTGGAATCAAGGTAATTGCAGCGCGATAGTCAAACGGTTAAGCATCGCCTAAAGCCACCATTAAAATGAACACTAGCATTAAGTGAGACCCAAATTCCACTAAAGCAAAAGCGCACAATAAAATATATTCATAATTCACAACAAAACCGCTTATCCGGCTGCAATATTTTGTGCAAACACCAGACCATAGTTCATACTGTTTATCCGGGTAAAACATTTGCATAATAAAAACTTAATATATGATTGCAATTGTTGGAAACAGTGCCGGATTATTAAACTAGGTTAAGAGGGAATATGAATAAACCAGTATTTAAGTTGGGTTACATTCGTAAATGATGATACTGTATTTTCCACAGTCATTTTCCATGTATTTTAATACCGTAACAATTATAACATACTTTAATCTTTCCGTTGAAAATGGAATTATGTGACCAAACGAGTGTTAAATATAAATGTGGATAGATATATTACAAGAGGGAAGCCTAAAAAGAGATGATTGGATTCTGGGAAGTACGACATGTATATAAAAGGTGTAGCGCCAAAGTTGACGAATGATAGGAGAGTATGGAAGAGAAAAACATGTTTTGCCGAGACCACTATATATATTGTGATGGATGTAAATATTCCTTGTGGTATCCGGCTGAGTAGAATATACCACCCTTAATTCTTACCGAGGTGTTCTAAAAGGCGACTAAGGTAAGTCGACCCGCGGTATGGTATTCGGCTGAGTAGAATAGACCACCCTCATTCTTACCAAGGTGTCGAAATTAGACTAAGAGAAGTTGATGTCAGGCAGGCGGATGTAAAAAAAGTGACCCGACCGACGACCTCACTTAGAGTGGGATAAGGGCAGCATGATATACTGAGATGGAAAATTAAAATTTAGTTAATAGCAACTACAAGTTTTCCAATTAAAATATTATGTAAGGAGTAAAAGATTTTTAAAACGTTTTAAAAATTAAATTTTTCTGTACAGGGCGAAAGATTTGCCAGCCTCGAAACTCTTGGCACGAATTGGCCGCGGGGTTAAAAGGCGTCAGTTTACTTTAAATGTAGCCAAGTGTAGCTATGCGGTTATAGGGTTGCTACTTATACATTTTAACTTGCTTTTACTTGAAAATTATTAACAGTGATAGCCAAACCGTAAGACCGTGCGACTCTAGCCAGGAGGTCATAGTTACAACTCCTGGGTAAGCACTATTAAGTAATTTACAATTTTACTTATGTGTCTAATTAATTTTTTTAAATTTATTTTCGGCATTTTGGTAATAGTGATCAACATCGTGAGGAAATTAGCATATCCCTGGAGAATTCCCAGGACGTACTAATCTGCTTTGAAATTTAAATTGTCAAAATTAAAAAAAACTATATCTATACTATAATATATAAAGCTGAAGAGTTCGTTTGATTGTTTGAACACGCTAATCTCAGGTACTACTTTACCGATTTGAATAATTCTTTAAGTATAAGATAGTTAATTTATCGAGGAAGGCTATATAACATCACGCTAAGATGAATAGGTGAGGAGCAGCAATAAAAAATATAGCGAAAACAGTAAAATTTAAAGCATTCCTTGCGCGCGCTAAGTTGGTAGGGTAAATTAAGTTATTCAAAAATCCCTTATAATTAATTTACGATAACTACGTCACGGGAAAAAAATTGTGACAAACTGATTTCTATGCGGGCGAAGCTGCTAGCATACCTAGACTATAAACCCCAAAACATCTAAAAATTGTTATTCTATTATTTAACAAAAAAAAATTTAATAAAAAAAAGTTAAAAGGAATATTGAATTTAAACTATCGTGAGTGGAATTCATAATTAATGTATAGAAACCGTGGGAAGAACTATATAGGTGAAACTCGTCGCAACATCTTGACGAGGATTTCAGAGCACATACGTAGTGTCAAAAACATGGACACAAATGGGTCAGCCATAGCGGAACACGTCCACGATTCGGGTGTTAACCACTACATAAGGTTTGATAAGGCTACCGTGTTATCTAGGGAAAAATTTCTAGTACCTAGAAAAATACGTGAGTCAATTGAAATAAGCCGTCACCCGAACTTTAACAGAGACTGTGGATGGGCACTGCCTCCAGCGTGGAAACCTATTTTTGGCACTACTGGCACGACTAAAGACCTGCTAGAACCGGACACCGTAAGCGTCGCATGCACCAATTTCTTCCGGGCATCCGATAACGAAGACCAGAGCAGCGACGGGGAGTGCTTAGAAGACGCGCGACCAGCGCCGCTGCCGTCGCTCCCCCCGCTCCAACCACTCTCGAGTCGCGCCCTGCGAGCTGCTACACGCAGTTCCCGCCGCGATAACGCCGCGTAAAGAGCTCATGAATAAGAGCCCCGTATGGGCTTGAAACTAGTCGGTCTCATCCGATAAAATAACACGTGAGTATAGCCGGTTTCTATACATTCATTAAAAACGAATATTATTTACGAAACAAAATTCTATACATAAGTATTGTTTACCCTTAAAAAATATCAAAGCTGATAAAAGAAAGCTCACAAAGCTAACAATATCGTAGGAATATCTTTGATGTTGAATAAAAAAGAATTGATTGATGACACAGCCCTGACAGCCGTGTAAAAATGAATGAGCAGAAAAGATCGACTTTGTGTTATACAAAATTATACTAATGTACAAAAATATCCAACTTTAATATATTCTAGAATATAAATATGTCAGAACCTTTAAGAAGAGTCAGGACTTTTGACCTTTCAATATTGTATATTAAAACCTCGCTCTATACATTTTTATATAATATATCAACAGAATAATACATTTGCTGTATTAGTAAGTTCAGACTCAAACAAAAATAACAAAAGTAAAGCAAATAGAAAATATAAATATTGCTTAATGTACAATGGATTCTCCGTTTTCATACATGATACATGCAGTATTCCTAACAACGCATGCACTACAAACCTCCACCACCGTCAATACAATACACAAGCACTACACACATTCACTATCACATACTCAAAAATCGTTTCGAAATCGAAGCATCATCAGAAGATAGACCGCGATAAAATCGCAAAGCGACGCATCACCCAAGAAAGCTAGGTTATATAATTGTTTAACCCCCACCATTTGTTTTGCCTCCAAACACATGTAACAAGCTAGAACAAGAAACATTTATCTGATCGTTAATGAGGGTGTCATTGTTATGTTAAATGATTTCAATTTGGTCTAAAATATTCACTCGAAACTATTGTTAAGTTAGTGATAGTCCATCTAAGGGAATATGGTAACACAAAAATAAGATAATTTTTAAGCTATTGATTGATTCAAACAATGTACAATACTAAGAATAATTAAATTTTTAAAAGTGCATCCGCCGATTTTCTTGCTGGCTCTTGTCTGTAGGAACAGATTTCGAACCAGCAGTAGAGTTGATTCAAAAGCACTTTTACAAGTTTAATTGAATTAATAATATTTTGAGTTCTGACATTCTAACTAAAAACCTACCAAGTTTAAACATCGCATCTTAGCATTAACTAAACAAATGTATTGGTTTGGTTGATATATATTGCGTTTTTATTTAAGAGTAGAAGGTAAGATGGTTTTTTTAGAGAAGCAAAAATAAGTGCATGAAATTCTTTGTAAATTTCCGCAGACTGTTATCCATTTAGAAAATTTGATTACAAAGCAAGGTGCTTTAACACTAGGGTGGGAATTTAGCTTTTATAACGGCGTCTGCTATGAAATTAATCGTCTCATTAATTATTGCAGTAAAATAATTATAGCGCAAACCAGTCTTGGTTAGAGCTGTGTTATTCTGTGATGAAAAGGCATTTAAAGCGGAATTTCATTGTTTTGATTTTCTTTGTTTTATATTTTTAATAAAGCAGATTGAGGTAAATGTAAATGGTGAAGATCTAAATTTCAACTATAGTAGGTAGTAAAATCTGTAAATATTATAAAACAAAGTGCTCAAAAGCTGTTCTTCTGTCTGTATGTTATCAATTTTCTCAGAATATCTGAAGATATTTGTGCGCTTATTAGTAAAATATAGTGCAATTTTAGAAGAAGATTTAAGTTAATAGAACTTTATCCAGAACGCCTAAACCGATTTTGATGGGACTTTCAATAGAAAAGGGGAGGTTGTGGAGTAACATTTAGAGTCTTAACTCTAGAGTTTGACGGGGTCGGGATATAAGTGGGAAAAATTATAGGACAACTGATTTCCACCCCCGCGGAGCTGCAAGCAATATGGCTTATAATAACTCTATGAGCCTATGTCACTCTCTTCAATTGTGTTGAAGTTTACAAATATAAGTTGAATCAAGTTAAGGTGGGCACTGTTGCCCAAAATACAGTTTAAACTAGCTTGAAGGGCCAGGGGACACAATAATTGTACATGTGCATTGTTGTAAAATAAATAAATATTTTTTTTATTATTTTAGGAAAAAATTTCATTCATATCTGCATTCAATTTATATTATTAAATATATACCATTCCTGGCGTACAACTGTTTATATTCTGTGTAAAAAAAGGAAAATTTGAGATCGTTTACATAAATACACAATATTAGACGATACTCAATGGACCCATCCCATAGTGAATATACCGTCTCAGTGCGATATAGCCTCAAAGACAGCTGCGGTCATCCGCAAACCTAATTTTATGCTTCAGAAAATCTAAACGAAATAAATGTAAGATTTTGTCGACCGATGTCTGAAAACCATAGTACATTATATTATATAACATTATATTATATTATACTAGCGGCCTGCCCCTGCTCCGCACGGGTATAAAATATATATCCCATGTAAGTCAGTGTAAACAAAAATGATTAAAATCGATCGAGTAGTTTTGATTTATTCATTACTGCCCGTGGCCCGCACGCGTTAAATTTGGAGAAAAACAATTTCCTTTCCCTATACCAAGAAGATTTCCTGCTATCTTTGGAATATCTAAATTCATATAGTACATTTTACTTATTTACTTTTACATTTTCCCTATGTATTTTATTTTTACAATTAATTACAGAATGTCTTTAAACAAACTCTTGAAAGAGGGACATAGCTGCTAAAGTCGGCGGGTTATAGGGCGAAGCGCGGCGTCCTCACGGCATTTTAAAGCTGTAATATCTCCGAAAATGTTCACTTAAATTACATGCTGTAAACGGCCATATTGATTTATATTAAATCAACTATTTATTTAAGGTACTTAATTGGATAAGGATTAATGCTGTATTGTATAAAAATTGCTTCAAAAATATGGCATTATTTTTCGTAAAAGTAAATGACAAAAAATGCTATAGTGGGTTATCCATAAGAGATAGACGTATACCATCGCGGAATTTTCTGTAGACCTTTTCAAGATGTACAAATACTTAGTACATTATTTTGATAAATCTCGTAGGGTTTAGCCTGCGTTTGCAATGTAAGCGGAAAAAATGTAATTATTTATAGAAACCTCAAAAATTACAGTATTTCTCTACTCCGTATTGAATGTTATTATACGTACAAACCTTCCTCTGGAATCACTCTATCTATTAAAAAAAACCGCATCAAAATCTGTTGCGTAGTTTTAAAGTTTTATGCGTACATGTAGTGATGATACATGACATATATGGATTTAACAAGCCCGTGTGGTATTCGGCTAAGAAAAAATATAAGTTGAAAGATAAAATGGAAGAGAAAAAATGTTGTGCCGGCCCCACTTAGAGTGGGATAGGCACACCTCGGTAAGAAAAAAGGGTGGTCTATTCTACTCAGCCGGATACCAAACGGCGGGTCAACTTACATTAGTCGTCTTTTACGACACCTCAGTAAGAAATAAGGGTTGTCTATTGTATTCAGCCGGATACCACACGGCGTTTTTATTGAAATTCACATAATGATTAATATATGTTCTCTCTCATTTTTCCAGGCTGTAGGTATTTTATAATATGGTTTGTCATATTAATTATTGACAAGTTATTCTTACTGACAACAAAAATGTACAAGTTATATCTATAGTATATCTTTATAGTTATGTTTTATTCATGATCCCACATGTATCTAGTCCACATAAATTTTGAAATCATGGTATTCTACAACCGTGTTAACAATAAAATCGGTACCTGGGGTGAATAAGTTGACAAGTCGCATCAACTTTTATATTTTTCCGATATTGCTAGATTGGTTAATGTTGGTAGACTACCCCCATAAGATTTATTGGTTTTTAATTAGAAGGTTTTTATGTTTATTTGGTAAAAATTCAATAAAACTTATTATAATTTTTTTTGAACCTACCTAAAAACTAAAAAAACAAAACAACCTAAAAAAACGGCTACTGACCTGGACAACTTTGTATCGCTTTAGCTCTATCTATTAAATGGGTTTGTGAGAAAAATGCATTGCTTTCACCCCGTTTTTCACCTTAAAAATATCTTTATTGCGTATTATAGATTATTTGCTTATATCCCTGTTTTTGCGCACTGAAAAATATGCTAAAATGTAGAACAGAATGCAATTGATATTTGAGCTATCATTTGTAAATTTGTAATAGCTGAAATTTGTAATAGTTGAATAATGGGCAGACAAAATAAAAGAAATTACTCCGGCTCGAGAACCACCTGCCCAATTGCTCCTTTCCTCTTTTATTTAATTTTTTTAATTACCGAGAAAGGCTCGATCACCCAAATACTAATTTATATGTTATTAAATTAGTTTAACATTAATAAGTTTAGCGAATAACGGCATAATGTTAATAAATTAGTAAATTTACGGAAAATTAACGCTCACTTGTGTCGCAAAATGTAGAGACTTTGATGATATAATAAGCATCTTATAAGCTTTAAGCTTACAGCAAATTACCGTTTACTGGTATTGCAAATTGCAGAGATTTTTATGATATGTTAATTATAATTAGCATCTTTTAAGCTTTAAGCTTAAGACTACTATTGAAGGATTATAATAGGATATCAATAAAAACTCTTTCGTTAAAAAGTTATAAAAACAGCGACATCTAGTGACCGCTATTCCAGCGCCATACAATTTGGTGTTACGCTAACGCAGTCGAGTAAGTTAGAAATTCTAAAAAACGTCGAAAGTTAAGAATGAAGCAAAATTGATTTGACTTAAATAATTTTCTATATAATAATGCGTTTCATATAAACAAAAAATATATATCAAAGAATTCGGATAAATAAACAATAAATGACAAACAAGAAGGTTAATATAAAGTAATCTGGTACGTAATATTGCGCTGATTGCGTTAAACGTAAGCTAAAAAAACTACGTGAAGATGTCGTAAAAGTTGTACTGAAATCGTCTCGAGACCGTAAAAAGTTGTTGATACGAACAAACTCTTCACGTCAAAAGGTCTCCTGGGTATACTTGGTATTATAACATGAAGCCTACAAGGCAACCATTTTTGAACGTTTCAATCTCAATGTTAAATTGTATTGGAGATAAAATGCGAATGTGATGTGCCGCTTAAGAAAAAAAATAACGCTTTTACAGTTTTCTTTGTGGAGATCTTGCGAAGAGACCTATGTTAAGCAGTGGACTCCATCGATTGAAAGAGAGAGAGAGACAATTTTCTGATGTTGAACAATACTGTTTTGAGATGGAGTATTATTATAGCGGCTCATGTATGTTTGTAATAAGTATTGCTCAAGATAAAACAGAACTGACATTATCATCATCATCCTCCTGCCCTTATCCCACTCTAAGTGGGATCGGCACAACATGTTATAAATATGTTGTCACATGATTTGGCTACGAACGGCCGCATGCCTGATGACAACTTAGCTTAGTCGTATTTTACGACACCTCGGCAAGGAAAAACAGAACTAACATGGATGCTATATATTTTCAAGTACATTTAGCATGTCTTAATATTATTTATAGTCATTATAACACATATCAAAAGCTGAATGGAGATCAAAGAGAAAGATATATATAGCCCATATTTCATCGTGACTATAGTATAAAAGGTCATACATAGATAAGTAACATCGCGAAGCATCTGGAGGGTCAAGAGGTAAGTCTAGAGATGACCTATCAGTTTCTAAGATACAATATAGATCATTAAAACGTCCACCAATCATAACATTATGTAACAGAAGGAAAAGGAGGAGAGCAGAATTTGTAGCATAGAGTTGAAGATAGTAGTGGCAAGGTGTGATGACGGGCGGAGAGGTGCGGTGCGGCGCGAAGAGGAGAGTGGCTATTTAACGTAGTCGTGATTTGTGCGCGGAGTTGACAATTTTTTAAAAAGTATAATTTGATTGACTTATGAGAAAATCTTTTCTTGTTTATTGAATAAATATAAAGGCAAAATATAGTTGTTATAATTTTATCGTATATCAAATAAGGCCGTTTAAACATAAGAAAAGTATTTCAAACTTACCAACAACACAGTTTATGAATCGAAAAGTTTCATAATTTCAGTAAGTTTTGTATAAAATAAAGCCGAAACTAAGAACACATTTTTATTCATATCTTTAGTTTTACATTTCGTTAACATTTTCTATTTAATGTTACGTATGTTGACCACGAACACTGATTTTATACTACGGTATTTGACATGCGTTATTGTTAAAGGACAAAGCATATCTCATGGACGTTAACTGCTTAATAGATCTTTTCTTTTGATTGATGAGAATACAGGTTAATGCCAATATTCATACTAGTTAGGTGGATTAGTGAGCGCAATGCAATAGTAAGTGAGTTTCGACTTTTTGGAGTATTTACCATAACTGGGATTTCTCATATGCGGCCATTATTAGTCCCCAATAAATCAATCACTATTATTTCCCCAAGAAATTCCAAAGGGCCATATTGTAAAAGTCTCCACTCATTTCACGACACTTTGAGCAATTTTGGATGATGTTAAAAGAATGCCCTTCTGCCGTGTGGTATCCGGCTGAGTAGAATAGACCACCCTCATTTCTTATTCAGGTGTTGTCAAAGGCGAATAAGGTAAGTTGACGTCTAGCACGCGACCAGTCGTAAAATACTTAGCCAAATAGTCAAACAACATTTTTAAAACATGTTGTACCGACCCCATTTAGAGTGAGATAAGGGCAGGAATCATCATCTACCTGCCCTTATCCCACTCTAAGTGGGGTCGGCACAACATTTTATAAACATGCCGTAACATGATTTGGCTGCGTTTTTACGACCGGCCGCCTTTTTTTTTTTTTTTTTTTTTTATGTCAGGAAAACCCATTATGGGTCGTCACCGCCCGACGGGGACGAGCGGCGGGTATGTCGGACTCTCACCGACTAAAAACCTGACAGTGCTCCACCACGCTGCTGGTGGCGGGGACAGGGTACCGTTGTACACATTACCCCCATCCCCGCCAGCAGCAACTCTGAACCTCAGAGTGCGCCACCTCTGGGTCGGGGCCTCTCTAGACTAGGCCCTCACTCCGCTAGACGATGCATCGGAAGCACCAGATGCATCGACCGCCTCGGGGAACTAACTCAAGCGAGCGTCCGATGAACCCCGTTCGGACCGCTCGCAGGTCCCCGTTAGGGCGGCATGCGACGGACTTCGGCGAGTCGCCTGCGCCCCACTCACCTGCGACGGATTGGATCCAAGGACTCGACTTCCCGGATCCGCTCCGCCGCCTCCTTCCGCGACATAACGTCCTCGCAGAAGGAGGCCATCGCTGCCCACGATTCCTCCCTGTCCACCATGGCACGAACCACGGTGGGCAGGGAGAGATCGTGCCCCACCTGAGCCACAAGTACCGCTCGCTGAACTACCCAAGCTGGACAGTCTGCGAGCGTATGCAGCGCCGTATCAAACTCGGCGCCGCACTCGTGGCACTCACCGGTCGCTTCGCGCCGGGCCACCCTCCACAGATACCTCCCGAAACAACCATGTCCGGAAAGGATCTGAGTCAGGCGGTAGGTGAGGACCCCATGCCTCCTGGCGACCCAGCCCTGGAGAATAGGCTGGATAGCTGAAATCGTCCAGAATCCCGCACTGGGCGATTCCAACCGCCGCCTCCATTGACGGAGGAGCTCCACCTGAGCTGCTCTCCGCCAATCCACATCTACCGCCGCAGAGTTTGCCCCCGATGAACGGGTTTCAACTCTGCGGCGGTAGGCCTGAGCGACCACCTTGGCCTCTAGATCCCATGGAAGGGACCCAGCCAAGGCGCAGGCCGCCTCGCCGGAGATAGTCCGGTAGCCCCGCACTAGCCTGACCGCCACAATCTTCTGCGCCCCGCGCAGCAGGGGCAGGGACTTGGCGGTCAGCCGCTCCGCCCATACGGGAGCGCCGTACAGGGCCATTGACCGAACCACTCCGGCGTAAAGGCGCCGGCAGCCTGCATTTGGCCCCCCCACATTCGGGAAGAGCCTGCTCAGGGCTCCGGCGGTCGCCTTTAATTTTGGGGCGAGCCGCCGGAAGTGGGCCTCGAACGTCCATCGGCTGTCGAGAATTAGTCCCAGGTACTGTAAAGTACCTGAGATTCCAACCGACGTCCCGCCCACCATCAACCGGGAACCCGCTGGGGGTGCCATCCGAGACTTGTGGAAACAAATAGCCTCGGATTTCTCCAACGCCACCCCCAAACCTAACCGACGAATCCGGGCCACGACATGAGCCGTGGCCGCGGTCGCCAGTATACGGACTTCCCGGTGAGTGCTTGCGCGGGCAGTCACGAGAGTATCGTCTGCGTAACAGAACAGACGTACTCCCGGGAGCATTTGACCACGCAGCACCCAGTCGTAGCCGATGTTCCACAGGAGGGGGCCTAAGACCGACCCCTGGGGAACACCGCACGACATTCTCCGCTCCTTCCACCTACCCCCAGCCGTCGGGTACCTGATAACGCGGTCGGCCAAATAGTCGCCGACAACGCGCTGCAGGTACAAAGGGATACGGTGGAAGCGTAGGGCCTCCCTGATCACGCTACAAGGCAAGGTGTTAAACGCATTGGCAATGTCTAACGACACCGCCAACACCACCTCGCGCTTGGCTGCCGCCTCCTCCGCCAGGACTCTCACACCCTCAATGCAATCGAGGGTGGACTTGCCCCGCCGGAATCCGCACTGGAGACGACTGAGATCAGGCCCCACCTCTTGGAGGTGCTTGACAATGCGGGAAGCCACGATACGCTCAAATAGCTTTCCCGCCTCGTCCAGCAAAACAATCGGCCGATACGCGGAGGGTGTATCGGCCGGTTTTCCCTCCTTCCTGAGCAGGACCAGTCTCCCCGCTTTCCACCTACGGGGAAACAGTCCCTGCTCAAGACAGGCACTGTACGTCGCCCTGAGCCACGACTCCAGTGGGCCCAGGGCAAGTGCCCAGGCGCGGCCGGGAATGCCATCAGGACCAGGGGCGGTGTTTTTCGCTTTCATGCGAATCACCGACTCCGTAAGTTCCCCCTCCGACACCACCGGCGTATCCTGCACAGTACCTTCCTCCTCGAAAGGCGCCATATGAGGTGGCTCTATCTCAGCTCTATGCGGGAACAGGACTTCCACAATTGAATCCAGGAAGTCTGACCGAAGGCTCTCGGTAAGGGGAAGGGCGCGGGTGCGAAGTTTCTTTCGCACCGCTCTGTACGCCCTCCCCCAAGGATCTCGGTTGAGCTCTTCGGCCTGCTCCTTGTGGGCCCTGTCCTTAGCCACCCTGATGGCTGTCCGCAAGGAGACGCGGACGGCCTTATATGCCTCATATAGGCGCCTCTCCTCCTCGATGTCACGTAGTCTGCGACGTCTGTACCGAGTGTACTGGCGGCGCACAGCCACGCACTGTTCGCGCAGGCATGCCAGCTCCTCAGACCACCAGTACACCCCGCATGCCGGTCCTGTGCTACGCACCCTCGGCATGCTGGCATCGCAGACGAGCAACATCCGTCGCTGTAGGTCTTCTACCTCTGCGGCGACACCCCCATCCGTGGGGCCTGCCACCCACGCCTGGACGGTTGCGGCCTCGACCAGGACCTCGGGATCCATCTTTTTGACGGACCACCGAGGGCCACCACCTCTTCTAGACCGGGGGGAAATGGGAGTAGGGCATGTGGAGACCTCGAACCATATGTAGCGATGGTCCGAGAGTGACTCCACACCCACAATCACTTCCCAATTGCTAACACAGCGTGACATGGCGGCGTCGACAAAGGTAACGTCGACTTTGGAGCCGCCATTCCATCGCACGCATGTGTCAGCCGTCCCCCGGTTCATAACGACCATCCCGGTCGAGGCCAACCAACCGTCCATATAGCTCCCCCTCATGTCCGTGACTGCAGACCCCCACGCAGCGGATTTTGCGTTCAGGTCTCCAGCCAGAAGCACCTTGCCGGGGCGTAACCTACTCACCAAATCGCCGACTTCAGCCATAAAAAGCTCGAAGTCAGAGAACGGTTTGTTTGGTGAGTAGTACACCCCGATTACGGATACATCCCCAATCTTAACGGAGACGTATCCGTGTCCCCTCTCCACGCGCTCCAGGGCTGGGGAGCCGACTGCCGCCCTGGATGTGATGGCCACCATCCCATCATGGTCACCGACCCATTCTTCGCCCGACGGAACGAAGTATGGTTCGGAGACCACAGCTACGTGCACCAACCGCTCCGCCAAGGCTTGGAAAAGTAAATCCTGAGCCGCGGCACAGTGGTTGATGTTCGCCTGGAGGAATCTCATAGAGGTCATTATTTGGTTACCTCCATAGGTTCGTCCATCGCCCGGCTTATAGTAGCTGAGCTGGCGGTGGGCGGTGAGGGGACCCTCGGGCCATCACTCCCCCTACCCCTCCTCCTAGGAACGGGCGGTGCTTTACACTGCCCGCTCCCCGCCCGATGATCGGCCCTGAGACCTGCTCTTTGGCAGCTCCCACAATGCGGAGCCGCCGAGCAAGACTGGGCCTTGTGGCCGTTTTGACCACAGCGATAGCACTCATCGCTGCGGTCAATTAGCGAACCACACTCCGCCCGTAGGTGCCCCGTCTCCAGGCACCTAAAGCAACGGCGTGGGCGAGCCTCAAGCAGGTGGACTCGGGCCGAAACCCAACCTACCAAAACTCTTCCCACCGCCATCACCTTCTTGGCCGCCGCCACAGGGACTTTAAGCCAGAGAGAGCCTAGACCTCCTTCTACCCTGCGAATCGACCCGGTTTGAATATCCTGATAAGGACATTCCCCGATCCGGGCGACGGCGACAGTCACATCACCCTCATCAGCGGTGTCATCAAGGCCCATGATGCGCAATTCCGCGCACTTCGTGGGCGTAGTAACACGCACCGCTGGCTCCTCCTTAAAAAGTTCGCGGAGCCGGCTAGCAAGGGCACCCGCCTTCTGCTCCTTGGTGGGGCCGGAGATTTCAAACATCCGGGCCCCGGTGGCAGCTACTTTCATCCGCATACCACCCTCCAGACCCAGGTCGTCCACTTTAACGCACCGACGAGCCCGGGTCAGTACATCCATGTAAGAGAGGCCTTTCTCAATGGCCTCTCTATCTAGGGTCACCACGACCGCAGCCGAACGTGGGGTCTTAAGCTTACCCCTCTGTTTCGGCTGCGCTTTAGCTGTGGCAACCACAGGCCCTTCTTTGGTGGTAGGCACCGGCATCGCCTTCTTCAAGCCCCTCCGAGCCACCACATTCCAGCCTTCGCTCATAGAAGCAGGGGCTGGTGGCAGCAGTCGAGGCTCTGGCTGTTTTCCGGGCTGCACCCCTTCCTTCTTCGTGCCAGCCTTTCTTTTCCCCTTCTTCGTGCCCCTCTTGTTATGGCTTGCTGACCCTGTTGTTACAAGATCAACAACCCGTATTTCAGGCCGCAGATCCCGAGCTGTCTGAGCCTCCCCCCTTCCTTTTCGCTTGACAACTGCTTGAGCCTCCTCTCTTTCCTTTTCCTTGGCCGCTGCCGCTCGTCTTTTATCAGCAGCAAGTGGCGGTCGTATTCTTTCCTCGGGAGGTAGGCGAGTCTCTAAGCTGTCCAGTCGCGCCGTGAACATGTTTTGGAGCCTAACCAATTCTTCCTCTATGGTTAGGCCCTTCACGGCCTGCGAACTGTCAGCGGGAATCCCTTTCCCGGTTTCCCTGTTGGCACAGGTGATCATCTCTTTTAGACTCATAATTTCTACTGAGAGATTGTTGACCACCTGTGTCAATCGGGCGTTATTCTCTTTTAAGAGCCGGATTTCCTCCGACTCTGTCCTCTCGGCGAGAGCCCTCGCAGCATCCTCCATACTTTGAGCGACCATATTTAAAGTCCCTCTGCACTTTCCATTGAGGTTCTTCGACTTTCCTACAGTCGCCTTCATTGTCTCTGCGTTCTTAATTAAGGCGTCACAGACCCTCGAGGTGTCTAGATCCCTCATGTTCAGGACCGGCCGATCAACAGACTTTGTCGATGATGACTTCATCGTCCGGCCACTTGCCTCACCACATGTCGCGTCCGGTAAGGAATCTTCGAGGAGGCCACCACGCTTCACAGCGTTGCGAGCCTCCCGTAGACCCATTTTGGAACCCCGCAGATAGGGCCTGATATCTGGCTTTTTTGCGCCAAGGTCCTCATCCGACTCCACAGAGTTCTCGATCTCCTCCCTCGTTCTCTTCTTAGAGCGCGCACGTGTATGCACGCCGTCCACACTCTCCAAGGACACACTTCTGGATATATCCATCCCGGAGTTCTCGCTCATCTTCCTATCTGAGCCGGAACTAGCACTCCGAGTGTCCTTCTCGTCCCTACGTCCACGCGCAGTCTTGCGCCGCGATCCACTACTCGTACTAGCAGAAATACCAGCCATGCCGGTTTCAATTCCGCTAGCACCCACTATCTCCGAAGCATGTGTTGCCCCCCCAGATACGTCGGGGCGACCACGACCGGAATCACTAGTCATGGTGAGGGATTCCCCGGTAGAACCGGGACCCTCCTGGGTAGTTTTTTCTACGTTCGTTTTACCCATGCTTTTGTTTTGTTTGTTTGAAGCCCTAGAGACCGGATCCCCCCCGGCCATTCATCCTCTCGGCGGGCTTTGACCTTAGGATTGGGGTAATTTTTTATAGAGGTTTTCTTCCTCGCAACCCGAAGGTCCCCGTTCCCATTGCTGGGCTTCCGGGCTTGGCCGACGGTGGCCGAAACCATATCCAGCCAGGCTTAAATTAAGCCCAACCGAACCCGTCACCTAATGGAAACTCTACCCCCCGGAGTCCCCGGCCCATCCAGATTGCCATCTGCTAATCAGAGGGACAACTGGATTGGACACCCCCACGGTGGTCCGTTCGCCAAGACTAAGGAATTTAGAAATTCCGAAGACCTGCCCAGGGTGCGCCACGAGGAGGCCGACCACTTTGGCACCCCTTACGACCGGCCGCCTGCCTGACGTCACCTTACCTCTGTCGGACTTTACAACACCTTGGTAAGAAAGAGGGTAGTCTATTCTACTAAACCAGATACCACACAGTGGGTCAACTTACCTTAGTCGCCTTTAACGACACCTCGGTAAGAAATGAGGTTGGTCTATTCTACTCAACCGGATACCACACGGCGTCTCGACTTACCTTAGTCGCCTTTTACGACACCTCGGTAAGAAATAAGAGTGGTTATTCTATTCAGCTGGATACCAAACGGCGGGGATAAGGGCAGGAATATGATGTTTTAATGTCCTCCTTTTTAACTACTTAATTTTCCAAATTTTTTTCGATGTGATTACGTAATCGCGACTCCAACAAAGAAAAGGTTTTTGTATATTTACTACTCGATTTTCTTAGCAACTGGTACGCCCAAATTGATATAAGGAAATCAACCAGACCAATGTTCACACCTTTTTTCTGTCACTTTGTTCATTACGGACCGTGTAGCTTTTTCACGCACTCAGTCCTTTCGGCTTAAGTGACTACACGCCTTTTTTCGACTCGTCTTACGAAAAGTAAGCATCGAAGTTTTACTGAAAAGAAAACTTACGGGTAAGAGGTTATATTGGGATATTCTAAGGGTATATGGCTTAAGCCGAAATATCGACTTAGACCTATGTTATCAAGAGTAATCGGATTTGAAGGGTATTAATTTGTATATCGTTTAACAAATGAATATTTATAATGTGTAAATGTTTAACAAAGCGATCTTGTATTAAATAATGACGTACATTGAAGAATGATGATGTTATATAATTTTAGATTTCGTTTTGCGTGCCTTTCACACTGTGTGTCACGGTTAACCTAACTCTTACTTGAAGCTAATTTTCCACCCAGACTGCGAATGAAGTTAACAGAGTACGAGCATATTTCCGAAATTTATTCAGATAAAGCAACGTTCATGTCGCGCGTGTTCCGAATAGCGTCGTAAACGTTCTACTGACATCTGTGGCGTCATGTAATTGGGCCCTAAACTTACTCGTTTTATTTAACACTATAAAGTTATAACATGTTGAAACATGTTTTTTGTGACGTGAAAACTTAGATTATAGAGCGTTGATTTTTACTGAGCTAAATGGCCTCGGTTTGTGAGTTTATATCCGGGCACGTTGGTATTGGTTTTAGATTAGAATGTTTCGCTTCATTGATATAATTCATCGTTCAATTCGTTATGTGCTTTATGAAGCCATTATGGTTGAAAGGCAATACGCCGTGTGGTCGCCGGCTGAATAGAATGAACCGCCCTCATTTCTTACCGAGGTATCGTAAAAAGCGACTAAGGTAAGTTGACCCACCGTGTGGTATCCGGCTAAGAAGAAAAGACCACCCTCATTTCTTATCAAAGTATCGTAAAAGGCAACTAAGGTAAGTTGTCCCACCGTGTGGTATGCGGTTAAGTATAATAGACCACCCTCTTTCTTACCGAGGTGTCGTAAAATACGACTAAGATAAGTTGATGTCAGGCAGGCGGCTGTTTGTAGAATATATAGCCAAAACATGTAACAACATGTTGTGCCGACCCCACTTAGAGTGGGATAAGGGCAGGATGATGATGGCCGAACGGTAATACCCAATGACTCTTCAAGGGGCCGGTGTAAAGTCATATGCAGGTTGCATATGCCATAGATTTTTCTTGGAAAATATCCATCCGTAAATATTCATCGGAGTAGCACTGGTATATCACAGATGTCATCTTTTCCTCCAAGACAATACGCCAATTCCTACTATACTAATCATTTTTAAACGAGAGGCGTATTTCAAATAAAGGAGGTACGTTCAAACTTCAGGGTGTGGCAGTGGCAACCCTGCTCCCGAAATATTATTTACATCTCCACAGATCCCTGCCCATTAAATCTCGAAGCCGATGTTTTCAAGCGAAGCGGTATCCCTTGAGAAGATATGACGAACAGTGAACTTGTGTTGATATACGTCAAAATTATAGACAATTAAAATAATAAATTAAAATACATAAATAAATCTTTTTTATTTATTTATTATTGAATACGCGGTGATCCGTGTATACACAATAAGCCATTATGATGGTGATATGAGACTTTGGAGCTAGTTGCGCAGAAGGAATATTATTAGTTCCTTTCATATGCTGACATGGAATCTTCTTGTTAGCATAGAAACCCTATGTCGTTTTAATTGGAAGTGTATAACACTAACAGTGCCTTCCAAGTTTTATGCAAGTCTATTGACATGACGATCGATCCTTTTTTGATATCCCAACTGTATCTAGCAATTTCCTATTTAACTGTGTTAAGATTTAAATCATCATCATGATCATCATCATTCTCATACCCTTATCCCACTCTAAGTGCACAATCTGTCTTCTTCTTCTATTCTCCTCTATCATTCGTCAACTCTGGTGGTGCCACTCCTTTAACATGCATATCATTTTTCACACAATCCATCCATCTTTTTTTCGGCCTCCCCCTAGCCATACATCCATCCACATTCATATATAAAACTCTTTTGGTCACATGATTTAAAATTTAAATCATCATGAATAAATAAATCTGTCTTGTAATTTTTTCCGTATAAATAAATTTTATACAGACAAAATGTACGTCTAGGCTGAATCCAGTGAAAATATTCTGCAAATTAAAAAAAGAAACATAATTTGGTCGAAAGCGTAATTGCGCCGAGATTTCGCGAAGATTAGCTCGTTTCTTTTTAATTTTCCTTCTGGGAATTGCTTCAAGTCCGGCCTTGAATAAATAAAGACTGTTGCATATAGTTTCTTATTAACATTTCATATCCAAAGTATTTATTAAGACACACTTGCGAATTAAATTGTTTGGATGGATATATTGGACATACTGACAAAGGGAAATTTATTTTTTTGTTTTGGTGGTTTACCTACGTGTATTAAAGTTGCTCTCAATTCTAACTTGTGACAGCCATTTTTTGCTGACATGACATTATTCATCGCTTTCAAAATGTTATATTATTATACAATTATAAATTCAGAGCAAACTGTGAATATGGCTTTTATTAATAAATTAATCATGTAATGGTAATTATAATTAAAGTTGAGTGGGGATACGAAAAAACTAAACATAAAGATGTTTATCGTAGAACATTTCATACATAAACTTAATTAAATTACCTTGAATTAAATCGAGTTGGGAGAAATAGTGAGCACGCTCTTAATTACTTTGATTAGTTAATAATGTTCAGACATTCACTCGAAGAGAATACTGCTTCAGTTGTTTTAATTAGCTGATTTTCGGCACCCTCATTAGTCTGTACATCTAACTGTGGAAGATGTATTAAAGACCAAAACAAAAATATATTGCTAGTGATAATTTTTTTTTTATACTAGCTCTGCTTGCTACTTAATGTATTTAATTGAAAATTAAAACATAAAAGTAGTTATTGTGAGTTAACCATAAGAGATAGAGACATGTTGTTGCGGAATTTTTTGTAGTATTTTTGTAGATCTACAATTCTTTACTACATTAATTTAGTGTATCTCTATTGGTTTACACGGGGCACGTGACAAAAGCTTTTTTTACTTTTACAACCGGACGTTCTTTTGCAACCTTCTGGACGACTTGCACTACCGTTTAATGAAAACCGTACAAAATCTGTTAAGTAGATTTTGAGAAAATCGAACACATATAGACAGACAGCTATAAAGGCCTTTGTTATATAATAAGTATAGATATAGATACCTCAATTAAGAAAATAATATGAATGTCATAATATTGTATGGTAGTATATATTTTCAATTTCCAACGATTTGAATACCCAAAAATTATACGTTTAATAATGAAAAAACTCTACTAACATTAAAAAGCTGTATGGTATCCAGTTGAATAGAATAGATTACCCTCATTTCCGAAGGTAGGACTTTTAGGACACCTCATACCGAGGTGTTCTAAAAGGCGACTAAGGCAAGTTGACCCACCGTGTGTTATCCCGTTGACTAGATGAGACCATCCTCTTTCTTACCGAGGTGTCGTATAATACGTGGCAAAATTATGTGACAATATGTTTATAACATATTGGGCCGTGTTAACTTGTCTCAAGCTGTGGTAGCCCAGCGGTAACACTGTGCGACTCTTTCGTCATGGGTTCAAATCCGGGCAGACACCAATGAGTTTTTCTGTTAAAACTTATGTGTCTAATTGATAATTGCAATTTATCACACGCTTTTTGGAGAAGGAAAACATCGTAAGGAAACCTGCATATCTCTAGAGAATTCTGGAGATATGTGTAACCTACCAATCCGCATTGGAGCAGAGTGGTAGGTCTTAGCGCCAAACCTTCTCTCCCAAAACGGAGAGAAGAAGCCTATTCTCAGCATTGGGATAGTAACAGGCCACTACTTACTTACTTTTATGGTGCCGATCCCACTTAGAGTGGGATAATGACAGGAGGATGAGGATAATTATAAAGGTGAAATAAGTTGGGTACGTTTATTTATTTACCGCTTTAGTATTACCACACAAAGACCACACGTGACGGCGACAAACGCCACTACGAAAAGTTAAACGCGGTAACAATGGATCAAGGTTCAAAACGAGCAACAACAATATGTAGCATGTAGAGGTCACCGGCATCAACTGTGTGCGGCGAGTAGACTCATCATCATCTGGTGCCATCTTCAGAATGAAGTTCGGAGGTCAGCTGGAGAAAACTTTTCCGGTCTTGTGCTATCTTTTTTATTTCATAGTATCTAAGTCCCGTCCACTCTCTTATATTATCGAACCATTTATGACGTTGCCTTCCAGGTGCTCTCTTGCCGTGCATCTTTCCTTCTAGGATCAACCTAGGAAATTGATATCGGGATCCTCTCTGCAGATGTCCGAAAAAGGCAACCTTTCTTTGCATGACGGTTTTCATCAGCATCCGCTTGCATTGAGCTCTCTCCAAGACCAGAGCATTTGAGACGAAGTGAGTCCAAGGGATCTTTAGCATTTTGCGAAAGCCCCACATCTCAAATGCATGCAAACGTCTACATCCGTCTTTAGTTAGGGTCCATGATTCACACCCATATAAGAGAGTGGACCAGACGTAGCACTTTAGGACGCGATATCTTATATCGAATGGGATTTTTGGGTTACATAATATTTTTGACATTTTGAAAAAAGCCGCTTTAGCTTGTCCAATTCTACATTTTATTTCAATTGTATTGTCTAAATTTGATGTGAATATCCTTCCTAAGTATTTAAATTTCGACACCGCTTCTATCTTGGTGTTAGTAAGATTGATATCAGGGGGAGGGAGCTGGGTTATAGATATAGCCATTGTTTTTGTTTTACCCTTATTTATTGTAAGTCCCATTGTTTCGCTCACAACCGCTACATCTCTGAGAAGGTTTTGCAGTCCATTCTCAGAATCTGCTATCAGCACAGTATCATCTGCATACCTAATATTATTAACTCTATGCCCATTCACAATAATTCCTTCCGAGTGTCCTTGAAGTAGTTCAGCCAAAACGTTTTCCGAATATAAATTAAAGAATAACGGAGACAGAATACATCCTTGTCTGACACCTCTCTTGATCGCTGTCCAAGATGACAGTTTGCCTTCTATTTTAACGGCAGCTTCCTGAGACCAGTAGAGATTGCTGATCAATCGAAGGTCTTTCTCATCGATCCCCTTTCTCTGAAGTATATCCATCAGTTTCGTATGATGGACACGGTCAAACGCTTTTTCGTAGTCTATAAAACAAAGGTAGACTTGTTGTTGATGTTCAATAGCACGCTCTATTAAGAAATTGAGTGTAAAAAGCGCTTCCCTAGTTCCTATACCGGGTCTAAAGCCAAATTGTTGAGGGCATAAGACTTCCATGCATCTGTCCTTTATGCGGTTAAAGATTATTTTCAGTAATATCTTCATGGTATGACTCATCAAACTGATAGTACGGTGATCTTCACATTTAACTGCTTTAGGTTTTTTTGGAATAGTAACAAATATAGAACGAAGCAGGTCCTTAGGGATTTGGCCCGTATCATAGATTTTGTTCATTAGAGTAACCATGCTGTTTTTCATGTTACTTCCCATATTCCTTAAGAGCTCTGTCGGGATTCCATCATCACCTGCAGTTTTACCAGTTTTTGTAGATATAAGGGCATATTCAAGCTCCTCCAAAAGTATCGGGGGACCCGTTAGATATGGCCCATATTCTCCTTGATTAGGTCTATTGTCGTAAAAAAGATGTTTTATATATTCTTCCCATCTACTTAATTTATCCTCTAATGTAAGGATCAGCTCACCATTTGAATTCATTAAAGAGCCCAAACAAGTCGGTCTGACTCCTTGAGTTGCTTTCTTCAATACTTTATGTAATTCGCTATATTGATGTGTAGCTTCTAGATGTTCAATTAGTTGACAGTTTTTTATCAACTCATTTTCTTTTGCTTCATGGATCTTAATTTGAAGCACTTTATTAATTTGCTTGTATAAAAGTGGATTTTGCTTATTTTCCCTACGTCTTTCGAATAGTTCATCTATCTCGTCTGTTATCCAGGATGATTTTTTCTTATGCGGTCTATACCCAAGTATCTGCTCTGCTGATTTTGTTAATATTAACTTCATTTCAGTCCACAGATCTTCTACATTATCTGTTTTATCTATCTTATCGATTTCGTCAGTTCGTTTCGAGAATAATTCCTTAATTCTGTTGTCATTAAGCTGTGGTAAATTAAATATCTTCTTACTCTCTCGTTTTTGCACTCTTTTTAGTTTTAATCGTAACTTACACATGACAGGATTGTGATCAGAGTTTATGTCCGCTCCAGGATACGTCTTGGCACAGACAATGGCATTTCTATAACGCTGATTAATACATATAAAGTCAATTTGATTTCTTATAATTTTATCAGTTGTGTGACTTGGGGACTCCCATGTATATAAACGCCTTTTAGGTAATTTAAACCAAGTATTCGTTATAGTTAGAGAGTGTTCTGTGCAGAACTCTACTAGACGGTCACCTCTCTCGTTTCTTTCTCCAAGGCCAAATGAACCGACAATGTTGTGCACAGGCATCTCTCCAACTTTGGCATTTAAGTCTCCCATCACCACATTAATTTCATGATTCTTAGCGGATCTCAATAGAGCATTGATATCTTCGTAAAATTTCTCACATTCTTCCTGTGTGCTTTCAGCAGTAGGGGCATACACCTGTATCAAATTTGTTTTGATGGGCCTAGTATTTAGTTGTAATAAAATTATTCTATCAGAATATGGTATATATCCAGTTACACAAGCATTAATTTTCTTAGTTATAATAAAGCCAACACCTCTTTCATGTTTCTGACCACCTGAATAATAAAAGTGAGTATCATTAGGCGCTGGTATATCTCCACAGTCCTTCCATCTTACTTCACTCATTCCCAAAATATCCCATTTGTGTCTTTTCATTTCAGTAACTGCATTTTCTAATTTTCCATCTTAGTACAATGTTCGCACATTCCAAGTGGTAACCTTTAGCACGCCATGGTCGTCGTTGAATCGGAAATCCCGCCCGGAGATTGTCACCCTCGTTTGCTTTTCTTTTCCATACTGATTTACTAGGGATAAGTAATGTGGTAGTTTCCCGTTGCTTTCCACATCGCAGTTTTGTAGCCATTAGTCAATTTTTAGACCATGCCCACAAATAGAAATAGGGGTAAAACCGAGTCTAGATACTTCTTTATCGCTTTCCCCCCTTACTATAAGAACTGCTGCCTTCTTATAGAGCGCTAGCCCATCTAACTAGGGCTGTAGGCGCCCTATTGCCGCCTGTGAATATTGCCCCGCTACCGACAACATCCAGCCACGCCTTTAAAGAAAGTGGCGGCGTGTACTCGCCACTGTCATCCATCATCATCGAGTTAAAGCGTTATTTTATCGAAGTGACCCTGCCAAAGGCACCCCAACGCCCCTCCGATGGACCGCCCCGTTGTCCGCGACTGCTTATTCACTTTATTCGCAGCTAACCCTTATATCTAAGGGCCGATCGCTATCCGCAACCTGCGACGCGGGTGGTGGCAATGGGCTTTGCCTCTGGGTAATAGTTTACCAGAACCACAACGAGTAGACTGAGTAGAATAAACCACCCTCATTTCTTACCGAGGTGTCGTAAAATACGACTTAGGTAAGTTGACATCAGGCCGGTCGTAAAATACCTAGCCAAATCGTATAACAACATATCACCTATTTACGCTTTACGATTTTGTCGTGGAGTCTATCTCCTGACGATGCTTTGGTTACGGGGCGAAGCAATTGTTGAGATTGTGGTTGTGAATGTGTGCAGTGCTTGTGTATTGTTGTGCCATCAGTGTCGGGTAGTGCATGAGTTCTTACAAATTCTGCATGTATCAGTTATGAGAACGAATACCACACTCTAAATTAAGCATTACACATATTTTCTTTTATCGCGGATTATAGAAAAATAATATTCTCATTACTTTTATATATCACCTATTCATTTTTAATTCTAGTTAGGTTTATTTTGCATTATATAATTTTTGAAATACGTCTAATGCAGACGCAATTCTTGACCGCATTAGTACTGCGTTTGATTTCAAAAGAGGGAAAAGAGGTAAAAGCGGGAAATGCTTAGAAGGGGAGTGGTTTTCCATTCAATAATACATGGGATATTCGTAGTTGAATTAAAGACTTTATAGCACTGCCCATAGGAATTAAGCTATAAGGAACGATTTTCTTAACATATTTGTGGCTGATATTGGAAAAGGTTCATGTCGTGCCCTAAATAAACATTTTTACGCAACAGATTTTCTGATACAGAAATTAATAAAAATATTATTTTGCTATATTTGCAATAAAAGAATATATGTAATGCTAAATGTAGAGTCCACTATTTCTCATACTTGATGCAGAATTTGTAAAACTCATGGTCTAACCGCCACCAATAAAACAACAATACACAAGCACTGCACACATTCACCACCTCAATATTGACAATCGTATTGCACCGTAACCGAAGCATTTAGCTCCCTACATTTAGCATTACATATATTTTCTTTCATCGCGGATTATAGCAAAATAATATTTTCATTACTTTTTGTATTATGGACCTCCGGACAGTAACGCCTAATTCTATAAAATAGATTTTCTTATATAATTATTATAATGATGATGCAAATTCTTAATTCTATAAGATAATAGAGATAAGCTGCGTTGGCGCAGTGGGTAGTGTCCCTGACTCCAGCTCCGCGTGTCGCCGATTCGATTCCCGCCGAGGGCCAACATTTTCTGTAATTGAAATTGTTGGTCTTCGAGTCTGGGTGTATATTTGTATTTAAGTATGTATTTAAAAATTATATAAGTATATATTCACCAGTTGTCTCTCACCCATAAAACAAGTATTAAGTTACTTACTTTAGGGACGTATGACCGTGTGTGTAAGTGTCCCATATATTTATATTTATATATATTTTTTATAAACATATATTTGCTTTCACAAAATCCTAAGTTAACATTTACCGATAAGACACCTTATTTATTTATTCATTATTTATTAATTATCTATTATTTCGCACATTATTTACAAAGAACAGAACAGTAGCTAGCTTTCTCAGATTCTAAATAAGGAGATAAAAAAGTAAAAACTGAAATCAAAGGAAAAAACACACACTAAAGTGTGTTTCATTTTCTTAATGGGTTGAAATGTAGTTTATTACTATTATGGCCTGTTTCACAAGTTACCTATAAACAGTCAGTTAGCTTATTCGAAACATATCTGACGCATATCTCGAAATTTTGCGTTTCTCAGGTTTCTGATAGGCTTATTCAGCACTTAAAGTCCCTAATAAGTTAACAGGTAGATCATGTGGCTGTTATTATGTTTATCTGCTGTATAGCAAATATCTATTTTAAAATGGCCGCGATTTTATTTTATTTAATTTTTTCACTTTTTAGAGTCTCTTTTTAGAGACATTTATCTGCTAGTTAGTTAATTCGTCGGTTAATTATCCGACACTTTATCAGTAACTTGTGAAACAGGCTCACAGTCATCATCATCTTCCTGCCCTTATCCCACTCTAAGTGGGGTCGGCACAACATGTTATAAACATGCTGTAACATGATTTGGCTGCGTTTTTACGACCGGCCGCCTGCCTGACGTCAACTTACCTCTGTCGTATTTCACGACACCTCGGTAAGAAAGAGGGTGGTCTATTCTACTGAACCGGATACCACACGGTGGGTCATCTTACCTTAGTCGCCTTTTACGACACCTCGGTAAGAAATGAGGTTTGTCTATTCTACTCAGCCGGATACCACACGGCGGGTGAAACAGGCTCATAGTATCTTCAACAAATAGACACACTTTTGTAAACCTATTTACAACTATTTCGTATACAAAATATCATTGTATAGTAAGTGAATATATATATTTAAATGCCGGCACGCGTCTCTAACATACAATTTACAACTGATTAATCTTCATAAAGTTGATGTACTGAGTTCATTTATATCAATTACCACTCCCTTGGTCACTTTCAGATGTACAGCATCCGACAAGAACGCTTCTAGTTCATGCAGGAAGATAATTTAGCAATCGATTTATCTTCACTGATGGCCTTTAGTAGTCTCTTTTATCCAACATTCATACAATGTACTAAGTTTAAGAAAGTAAATAACAATTATCAACAAATTCACAGGCTGGTGGTGGCAGGTTCACTCGCAATATCACGCGATATTTTTTAATCAGCTATAACCACTTATAGGTTTTCGCCGCTCAACGGGGACGAGTGGCGAGTATGTCGAACTCTCAGCGATTTCAAATTCTAATTCAAAATATTCTTTATACAAATAAACTTGAAGACAAGTGCTTTTGAATCGTCAACTCTACTGCTGGTTCGGAAAGCTGTTCCTACAGAGAAGAGCCAGCAAGAAACTCGGCGGTCGCTCTTTTAGAAATATAATTCTTATTACTAGTTACATTTATTACTTTTTTTTAAGGATTAGAAAACTTAACAGTAAACCCAACAACTAAAATTTACCAGCTACAAATGCTTACAGTCTTTTATTGGTGATTACCAATGAGATTTTTTCAGAAAATTATTCCCCACGCAGGTACGTACCGGGTTAATATTATGATTATCTGGATATTATTTATCTGGATATTATTTATCTGGATCTTAATACATGGTTTGGTCAAACCTTCGATCCTTTACTAAGCCCCTACTTAAGCTATAACTGTCTTATCGCTCTATTCAAAATTAAAAACTCTTCGATAGATAAGTCCTATGTAGTTTCTCTTAATGGTTAGTGTTATAAAGTTAAGTGTATGTGCTAATTAAAGTAATGATTAATGCTGCTCCAACCTAGATAGACCAACTCAATAGACCAACCTCATTTCTTACCGAGGTGTCGTAAAAGGCGACTAAGGTAAGTTGACCCACCGTGTAGTATCCGATTTTGTAGAATAAACCACCCTCTTTCTTACCAAGGTTTCGTAAAATACGACTAAGGTAAGTTGACTTCAGGCAGGCGGCCGGTCGTAAAAACTCAGCCAAATCATGTGACAGCATATTTATAACATGTTGTGCCGACCCCACTTAGAGTGGGATAAGGGCAGGAGGATGAAAAAGACGACAAAATATCAAGCACTGACAGCGAAAGGAAAGATACAAAAATAAAAAGAAGAATCTATTATTATTGAAATTTATATCTAAACTCAAATTATACTTTATCAGGTACCTCTTACCTCATATTCTTAGTTAAGGAAAACTTTGTAATTGATTCAGAAAATGTCTCCATTCAGCTATCTTTAGCACGAAATTAGGTTGGTCCGATAGATGGACATCCGTATCTTCATTAGAAAAGAATAAATGACAATTTAGCAAAGCGGCTCACGTCCTCAGTATTAATTTTATCTTTATTGAATGCTACGTGACCACTAACCAATCTTAAGGAAGGTATTCAAGAAAAGGGCCGTAATTTATGAAGGAAATTATTTCTATACCTGCTTAAAGATCCATTTAACGGCATTAACTACGCCGTGAATACATTTTTCTTTCAAGTAATTTTCTAAGAATTCAGCAATATCAGTTTAAGGTGAGATTTCAAGGCTAATGTTATGTTGGCATATAATTATGATATTTTTATTTGTATTTATAGTTAGGTGTATCTATAAAACGAAGTCCCCATAAGCTGTCTGTGTGATTGATTTTTTCAAAATCTACTGAACGTCTTTTTCGTTTTTACTAAAATATAGTGTTATTACGCCGTGTGGTATCCGGCTGAATAGAATAGTACCACCGTCATTTCTTACCGAGGTGTCGTAAAAGGCGACTAAGGTAAGTCGACCCGCCATGTGATATCCGGCTGAGTAGAATAAACCACCCTCATTTCTTACTGAGATGTCGTAAAAGGCGACTAAAGTAAGTCAAACCACCGTGTGGTATCCGGTTAAGTAAAATAGACCACCCTCTTTCTTACCGAGGATTTTTAAAATACGACTAAGGTAAGTTGACGTCAGGCGGCCGGTCGTAAAATACGTAGCCAAATCATATGACAACATGATTGTAACATGTTGTGCCGACCCCACTTACAGTGGGATAAGGGCAGGAGGATGATGATGACTAAAAGATAGTGTTATTCTTCCGGAAATTTTAGGTTACCTAATAATACAATACCGTTTTATGTAAATTTTGTTGAAAAGGTCTCGTCGAAAAAACTAACCCGCTGGGACCTTAAGTCGCGTGCGCCGCGTAAACCAGCAAAAATATTCAAAAGTGTTTTACTACAAAATTGTAAATCTTCAAAAATACTACATAAAAGTCCGCGACAGCATGTCTCTATCTCTTATGGTTAACTCACAATAACTACTTTTATGATTAAAATTTTAATTTGAGAGAAATTTTTGGACACACTGATTTCCAATCGGGGGAAGCTAGCACAGCTGGTTGAAGAATAAAAAAATAATACTCGATATTTGAACATAATATTATATTTCAAAATATTCTGCGTAGCTTTTAAAATATAACGTTCCTCATCGCAATGTTTGATCAAAATGCGAAGCGTTGCGCAAATAAAGATAGCGTGAGAGGATTTCACTTATAAATTTTCCATTATTACATCAAAATATTGTTATTTGTTTAATAAAGATTAAGTAGCTGAGTGACCGAGCCTTGCTCGGTAATTTTAAAAAAGATATACAAAAAATGCATTGTTAATGTGTAGAACCGGCTATACTCACGTCTTTTTTTATTGGGTTAGCCGATCCGGGTTCTATCGCGCCGCGATAACGTCGTGTAAAGAGCTCATGAATAAGTGCCCCGGATGGGTTTGAAACAAGTCGGGCAAACCAATAGAATAAGAGGTGAGTATAGCCAGTTCTATACATTAACAATGAATACTTATCACGATAGTTTAAATTTAAATTTACAAAAAATGCAAATGAAAAAAGTATAAAAAGAAAAAAGCGTCGGTGACATGTGGACTCGATCCCAAGTTTCGAACTTTTCGGTCCGCGTGTTACCTATTGGGCTATCACTGCATTACGTTTGACAGCTAAACTATCATTTACATTATAGCTTGATTTCTTCTTAACTTTAAGTTATAGCCAGTTGTAATTCTGATAGGACGTTAAAACAAACGGTGTTAGAAGAAATTTGATCAAATAATAATAATTGTTGAAATAAGACTTCCCGTTTTATATAATCAATTAAGATTGAATTGAATTGTCCGATATTTCCTGTCTGTTTTTCTTCATTTTCAGTTCCCTCATTTCGATCGCAAACTTCGTATCAAGTAAGTCTATTTGAGTAAATTTTATTTACCATGTAATGTCGTCTATCTTTCTAATGTGTCCGGTTTCCCCTGAGATAACCCAATTTGAAATGTGTAATGTCATTTGTCGATAAACTTCTGTCGACGTACTAAATATATAAGAGTTGACTGACTGAATTATATGTATCAACTGACTGTATTTATAAGTATTATTGCCTGGCCTGTTGGCGCAGTGGGTAGTGACCCTCGCTCCAGCTCCGCCGGTCGCGGGTTCGATTCCCGCCGAGGACCAACATTTTCTGTGAATGAATTTGTTGGTCTTCGAGCCTGTGTATATTTGTATTTAAGTATGTATTTAAAAAATATATAAGTATTCACTGAACTTAGCTCGGTAATTTTTTTTAAAGATATAAAAAATGCAATAAAAATAAATAAAAAACCTGGTGATATCTGAATCTGGGTCGATCTGGGGTATTTTTTATTTAAGGTAGTTTTAGGGTAGTTTCACTTCTTTAGTCCACTGAGTATTACAACTTTATAAATAACAGCAAAATTAACCTTTCTATTAAATTTATAAATGAGCAATTTTTCAATACCTAAAAACAGGGTTAAACAACTTTTTTTTAATAAAACATAGCTAGATCGATTTATCGCCCCCAAAACCCCGAAGCTCCCCTATATTAAAATCGTTAGAGTAGTTTTCAAGATATGGTCTTTTTTCTACAAAAACAAAAAAAAATCTCATATGGATTTAAAAAAATAAGCATAGGTTGTGTACTAGGAATACGCGAGGGGAAAAAAGGTTAAAAGGATATTATTGTCGACATTTTGATGTATAAATTTAGATAAATATTCATCTATGTTCATATTGTCTCAAAATGGTCATTGAAAGTCATTGGAATTATGCTGCACCAGATCATATTGCGATAATCCGTGGATAGTAAAGCTATTGTCCATTATTCACAATTATTTGACTTACCTTACTTATGAAAAGTTTTACCATAACTATTTTATCGCTAAAGCTTCGCGACGTGATATAGGAAAGCAATAAAGAATAGAATTACATCTTTTTTCAAACAATAAAAAGAAAAAGATGTACTTTTTTTTCTATTTTTAGTTGTGTTCTAATACCAATATCTCCTTTACAGAATATTAAACTACTGAAACACTTTGTTATTTTTCTCTTTGTCTTTCATGACACAGTACAAAATAGAATTGTAAATTTTATTCCGCGAAGAATGACAGGCACTTGAAATACGAGCTTTAGTTTGTAGTTAGGGCACGCCTGCCCCGCCTATAAGTCTGTCACACAACAAAGAAAATGTTAAAAAAATATATTTAAAAGCTTATATTTAACTCGCCGCATATAGTGAACATCATCTTCCTGCCCTTATCCCGCTCTAAGTGGGGTCGGCACAACATGTTATAAACATGATGTTACATGATTTGGCTGCGTTTTTACGACCGGCCGCCTGCCTGACGTCAAGTTACCTAAGCCGTATTTTACGACACCTCGGTAAGAAAGAGGGTGGTCTATTCTACTTAACCGGATACCACACGGTGGGTTAACTTACCTTAGTCGCCTTTTACGACACCTCGGTAAGAAATGAGGGTCATCTATTCTACTTAACCGATAGCACACGGTGGTTCTTCTTACCTTAGTCGCCTTTTACGACACGTCAGTAAGAAATGAGGGTGATACTATTCAGCCGGATATTACACGCCACATATAGTAATATCAAAAAAATAAAATTTTCATTGCATATCGTTTCGATATTGCAAATTCCTTAGAGTATTGGAAAATAACAAACACTGCAGCTCCTATATCATCTCAGTTCACATCTTACAATGATATACCCTGCACTGTTTTCAATTTAGATCGAGCTCTCTTGTAAGTGCACGGGAGATCACGCTAAGCACTCAGGCTTTATTTTTATATTGCGCGATACATCACTTGGTGTTCAATTTACTGTAAATATCTGTAATGGAAGGAAAAGAGAACGTAAGTAGCATAGAGATGTGAATATAGTTGTGGCGAGGTGTTTGAGCGGTGCGGTGAGGGGCGGAGAGGAGAGTGGTAGCGTTATTTGACTTAGTCATGATTTGTGAAATGTTTTTGCTTTACTTAGCATTACATAGATTTTTTTTAATAAACGCTGATTCATCATTCTCCTGCCCTTATCCCACTTTGAGTGGGGTCGGCATACCATGTTGTAAACATTTTGTTTCATGATTTGGCTAGGTATTTACGACCGGCCGCCTCCATTACGTAAACTTACCTTAGTCGCCTTTTACGACACCTCGGTAAGTAATGAGGGTGGTCTATTCTATTCAGCCGGATACCACACGGCACTTACCTTAGTTGCCTCTGACGACACCTAGGTAAGAAATGAGGATGCTCTATTCTATATAGCCGGATACCACACGGGCATTACATAACCTATAAAATTTACGATCACTATCTTTATGGTGTAGAATTATTACTTCGGGCCAAACACAGTTTGTGTTACGATGTTTTATAGCCCCAGTCTGATCTTTATGACTTTATATTATAACACAATGAAGGGTGGTTTGAGTAAGTCATACTGTTTGGTTATGAGTTGCTTTACGAGAAGATTTAATGGGTGACTATGGCATTTCTTTGATCTTACAAATTCTACTAATATTATAAATGCGAAAGTTTGTGAATATCGATGTATGTTTGTAACGCTTTCACGGCGAATCCGCTGAACTAATATCGATGAAATTTGGCAAAAATATTCCTTAAACACCGAAATAAGATATAAGTTACAGAAATCCTGTTACCTCTACAGGAATAGGATGACATTGAAAAGCGCCATCTATAATCAACCTAACATACGAAAACAGTCCACGCAAGCAGAGTTGCAGGACACCACCGATTTTGACACCACCAGACCGTGGACTACCAGAAGACGACTTTGAGGTCGGGCAGCTACCATTCCTAGATCTCCCCACCCAACAATACATCCATTAGGTCGCCTAGGTGATCTCGGCCCATGGTCGGAACACATACCGGGCTTAAGTGCCCGTGAGGCGATGCCCGGGTAGAGAGGATTTCCTCCAGGCCCGCACCCCGTTTACCCCCACCCGGGGAGTAAGCAAGAAGACCCTGCTACGTACAAAGTTGCGAGTAAAAGATAGTAATTTATAGATTATTTGTTAGAATATATCTTCTGTTCGACACTTCGTACGCACAGATTTCGATTTGGAAACAAAAAGCCTATGACATATTCTTTCTTCCACTACTTGAATACCAAAATTGACATCACTTCGTTTGGACGTGCGAAAATATCAACCATATATTTATATTTAAAATATAATATTAGTATTGGTATGAGTAGACAGTTACTTTTTACGTAAACATAATTTGGAAAATTTTGAAAAGTAAAATTAAAGCGTTCCTTTGATTTGCTCTAAATGAAAACTAAAATACTTCAGCAACAGCTAGAAAAAATCTGAAATTAATTCAGCTCATAAAAACTTCAAACATTTACTTTGGCAAACCATGTTGTTTTAGGGCGTTTTGTTTAACATGAAAAGGATAATGAAATATTTTTGTCATGAAATAATATTGTTTATTATGTTAGACAGTTTTTGCTGTTTCATAAGTTAAGGTCCACATTTAAGAATACAATTATTTACTGTGGACGTTAAGTTAAGCAATGAAAATATATTTTAATTCATTCATATAGTCGTTTGTATAGAAATTTTGTTTGTATAATTCAAATTTCAAATTCAAAATATTCTATATTCAAATAAACTTGTAAGCAAGTGCTTTTGAATCGTCAACTGTACTGATGGTTTGGATAGCTATTTCTACCGAGAAGAGCCAACAAGAAACTCTTACTCTTTTAAAAATATAAATATTATTACTAGTTACATTTAGTTATTACTGTCTTGTACAGGGTCATTCATTAGGTTCAGGCATTATTATCATCTAAGTATTCCTCAATAGTATAGTAGGCTTTCTGTATTAGCCTTTTATGAATAGTGTTTTTAAATTGCTGTAATAGCAAAGCTAAAATTGATTGCGGAATTTTATTATAGAATCCTATACCCAAATCAACGAACGACTTGCATACTTTTGCAAGGCGCCAAGCAGGAGCCGCAAGCTTATGTCGGTTCCTACTTTGTCTATTATCGCCAATGTTTTTATAATTTTTTTATTCTTATGCTCAAAAATGTTATTATCTCGCTTACGATATGTATGTGAATAAAAACTTGACACACGGATTTCCACGCGGGTGAAGTTTTTTGCACTAGCTGTGCAAAGTAGTATGTGTTAAATTATAAACTAAAATTAATTAATAAAACTCTATCAAAAAATAAAAACTGTATAATTATTTAAAACAGCCAACACTGTAGTGTGAAAATACTGTTTAAAATTCACAAATCGCTTTGCGCTCAGTAAATTTAACTCAGAATGTCTCGGAAGCTGTAAATTTTGCGTTTATTTTGAACAAATTACGTTTTGTGAAGCATTTTGCTTTGTGACAACTGTGAACTTTAACGTAAAATAAAATTAGTATTTTCCAGCCTTTGCGCAGCATTTAAGAATATAATATTATCAAATTTCGTGCTTCCGGAAAATATTTAGCAGTGTAAATTTAATTTAATTCATACTTAGATGATACTAGCTGTGCCTTGAGCTTTGCCCGCCTAGAAATCAATGTGTCACAAAAGACACAATCAGTGATTATTGTGAGTTAGCCATAAGAGATAGAAACATGCTATCGCGGAGTCTCTTGTAAAATTTTTATGGATCTACAATTCTCTAGTACATTACTTTAGTGTATCTACGAGTATGTTGGTTTACGCAGCGCACGTAACTAAAAGCTTCCAACAAGCGTTTTTTTTTAAACTGCGAGACCTATTAGTTGCGTAGTTCAGTAGATTTTGAGAAAATCTTTCGACTTTGTTTTATAATAATTATAGAAATGCGAAATTCTGTCTGCCTTTCAGTAATGCTTTAATGACTAAACCTCTGTTTCGATATCAATAACATTTTGGTACAATTAAAGCTTATATACTGAGTCGTCATTCTCCTACCCTTATCCCACTCTAAGTGGGGTGGGGGGCACAATATGTCTTCTTTTTCCATTCTCCTCTATCATTCGTCAACTCTGGTGCCACTCCTCTAACATGCTTATCATTTTTCACACTTATATATTGAGTATAGTCTAAAGAAACCTCGTTTTTTTTTCGAAAATAGGGGAAAAACACTGCATTTTATATATTGTAAAAAACTAATAAACTCAAATCGAGATTAATAGCCATTTTATATCTATTTTGTTTTATACATTATATTGTTCTATTTTACTTTGTATATCAATTTATTTGTATTTTACTTCTATTCTTTTTTACGACACCTCGGTAATAAAGAGGGTGGTCTATTCTACTCAACCGGATACCAAACGGTGGTTCAACTTACCTTAGACGCCTGTATCGACACCTTGGTAAGAAATGAGGTTGCTCTATTCTACTCGGATACCACACAGCCCGGGGTCAAAGAACGTAATCTTAAAAAAAGTCAAATATAACTTATATTAAAAATTATAAAGTAGCATGTAGCATTCGTAGTAGATATACTTGCAATATATTCGTACAAAAACACATTTATATCATTCTAGTATATAATTTTACTCTGATGATACCTAATTAAAGATGATTGCGACAAAATGTCAGCTCATAGAACATTAGGGGGAAAATGCTTTCGATTCAGCTTATTATTGAAATTATCCGACAGCAGATTAATCTCTCAAGGCGACGTGAACAGGCTTGTGTTACGTGAAAAAGATTTATTTTAGACGTTCAGTGTGAAAATGTTGCTTAAATAATACTTATTTCCTAAGGTTTTTTATTAGGGCTAGGTAAATTATTGCATATGAATATTCTCTTACAATTTTCTGCTAGTGGAGGATTTCAGCTGCAAGTTGCTAGCAGTAAATTAACTTACATTTTATATTTTTAATAATTTATCATATTTTAATAAATTTTAGGCACAATCCTTTTATATATACTTGTAAAACTGTACCGCCGCGTTTTTTGTTTTTCTGTCTGTTTACATTAAATTCATCTTAAGGGACTTTATGCAGTTTTCTTTAACAAAAATAATGTTTAAGGAAGGTAGGTGTATCACGCCTTTAGGTTAGGTTAAGTTAAAATATAATCTATGCATACTATAAACTAAACTCCCCAAAGGCTGTATGTTTGTATGTATGTGACCAATTTTGTCGAAATCTACTCAACGAAATTTTGTACGATTTTTAATATGTTCAAAGATAATGCATTTTTAAGAAGATTTAGGTTAATAGTGTTTTCTCTGGAACGGCTTAACCGATTTTGATGGAATTGCCACTGGAAGATAGAGGGGGTTGTAGAAAAACATATAGGTTACTTATCATAGCATTCTCGTGGGTTCGGGACTATCGCATGATAAACTTTTTTCTGATTTCTAGGCCAGTTATTGAAAATCGATGAAATTTTTTAAGGATTTTACTGTCGAGCTTGATGTATAATAACTTTACTTGCATCTGTCTGATATTCAAAATATGTTTTATTCAAGTAAACCTGTAAACATGTGCTTTTGAATCGTCAATTCTGCTGCTGGTTCGGAATGTTATTTCTAACGAGAAAAGACAGCAAGAAACTCGGCGATCGTTCTGTTCAAAATATAATTCTTTTAGCTAGTTTACATTTACTATCTTGTGTAGAGTCAAAAAGTAGCTATATGCACGCATTAATATTATTTATGTAATCAAACTCAAAATCAAATTCAAAATATTCTTTATTCAAATAAAGTTATTAACAAGCGCTTTTGAATCGTCAACTCTACTACTGGTTCGGAAAGCTGTTCCTACCGCGAAGAGCCAGCAAGAAACTCGGCGGTTGCTCTTTTAAAAATAAAATTCTTATTACTAGTTACATTTGGTCAGTTTGCTGTGAATAGCAAAGTTAAAATTGTTTCATGAATTTTATTACTGAATTAGTCTAATTAAGAAAGTAACATCTAGCAATTGTATTACTCATACTTTAGTATAGCATGTGTAATCAAAATGTCTAATATTCATTATCAATGACAAAAAATCATAATTGAAACAAATTAAACTCGTTAAAGACTTAATAATTACGCCAACTACAGATGAGTTAAAATGAGCATCTGTATGACTCAACTAATTAAGGTCAACCGTGCATTCGACCGTTTTCCAACTATAAATCTGTCGCAGCTATTTAAGACGACCTATTTTGTAGAGATATCAATTATAAATATAGCAAAAAATGATGTATTTGGATTTAGATTTTTTTTATTTATCACAAAAATATACAAGTTATATCTATCTTAAATTAGTTATTGTATAGAACCGGCTATACTCACGCCTTATTCTATCGGGTTAGCCCGACTAGTTTGGAACCACTCCGGGGCACTTATTCATGAGCTCTTTACACGACGTTATCGCGGCGTGAACTGTCTAGCGGGCTAACCCGATAGAATAAGACGTGAGTATAGCCGGTTCTATACATTAACTAAGAATAATACTCACGTCATTTTAAATTTAAAAATATCTTAAATTACTTACACGCTAGGACTATACAAATCATGCCCACGTGGAATGGTCCAAAAGAATGCTGACAGCGTTTCCGCACTCAATCGCTAAGCTGATTCTTTAGATATCAGATAATGTACTAAAACCTCTAGTGTCATTTTTGGTATCGACACATTTGATCACTTTAATAGCCAAATTATATAATGCTACTGTTGAAACATAAATAAAACATTTATTATATAAATTGGGTTTGCAAAAAAGCCTTTTCTGTAAATCAAATTTTCGCAGATACATGACGCAATATATCCGAAAAACAACTAACGTAAGCTCTATTTACTAAACTAAAAAATCGTTTAAATAAGACCTTAAGTGACAAATAAGTGATAGGCAAGTAATACGTTAAAAACGTTTATTAATAGTCAAAATTAAATATAGGTCAAAATTAACACGGTAAAGTGGTTTAGTTATAATTTTTTTTAATATTATTTTAACACATAAATATAAATATATACCTTTACACACACGGTCGTCCGTCACCAAAGTAACTTAATACTTGTGTTATGGGTGAGAGACAACTGGTGAATATATACACATATAATTTTAAATAAATACTTAAATACATATATACACCCAGGTGAACAACCAACAATTTTTTGTTAGAATATGTTGGCCCTCGGCGGGAATCGAACCAACGTCGTGTGTAGCTGATGGCAAGGTCACTACAAACTGCGCAAACGAGCCAGCCAACATGGATTGTACTAGACCTTGTGTCCAATAACATCCAATGGAGACTGACACCTATATAAACGTACTAAAAGCAAAGCCTAAAAACAGCACCTAAATAAAAAAAAGTGTACAAATAGATCTAAAAATACCACATTCAAATTATAAACGACAGCTACATCCGTGAATGAATTATATTAAAAATCGCATTGTGAACATGACTCAAGGTTTAATTCAATTCAATTCAATTCAGGAGGATGATGATGACTACGTGATAATAAATATGTAAATGCTGTGATACATCATGTACTTTACAACAAAGACATTGTAGTAAAGTCCCCAAGAGCACGCAAGCGAAACGACTCAAATGAATTCAAATTGTTGGGAAAGTCCCTGCGAAATTCCAACATCAACTTGAAACCAAAAATGGTCAGATCGTATCTGAGATAACGTAATCTCAATAATTATTGCAAAACAAAGCAGATGAGACCATGTTATTTTGGGCATAGAATTCGGCGTTGTAAAAATATCCAATGATGCATATCATCTTCCCCCTGCCCTTATCCCACTCTAAATGGCGTCGGTATCTTGTAAATATTCTGTCACATGATTTGGCTGCGTTTTCACGACCGGCCGCCTGCGTGACGACAACTTATCTTAGTCGTATTTTACGACACCTCGGTAAGAAAGAGGGTAGTATATTCTACTAAACCGGATACCACACGGTGGGTCAACTTACCTTAGTCGCCTTTTACGACACCTAGGTAAGAAAGAGGGTGGTTTATCCTACTCAGCCGGATACAAAACGGCGTCAATATAGCTATACTAATATTATAAAGAGGAAAAAGTTGTGTGTATGTTTGTAATGTTATCACACAAAAACTATTGGACCGATTTCAAAAATTCTTTCACAATGGTAAAAGAATTTGCATCTGCAGTTGCATCTTTCACAATGGTGAAAGATGCAGCTTTCCCATTGGAAATTTTACTGTGCAACACAGACTATATAATATTTTCAAAAAAAAATAGTATCCGTTATAAAAATGTAATAAGGTGTGAAAAATAAAAATTACGCAGGTGAAACCGCGGGATATTACTAGTATATCATAAACTAAAAAAACCTGTTCACAACTGATAAAATTACGAACATGGAATCTGATAAAGTTGCTAAATATTAAGCATTTTTGAAGTAGATAATAGCATCGTATATTCAATATTGATTTCACTATATTGGCTACGTACTCAAGATTATTCATGACGTGAGTTTGAAAAATTAATAAAGTTTATAAAGATAAATTCTTGCTAAAGTTGTATTTAATGGCAGAACAGATATAACAAAGGAAATCATAACGCTATTGTTCTTCATTTTATAAAGCTGGACGTGATATTTAAAAGCCCAGAGATTATTTCCGTTGCAGACAATAAGTAAAGCTGACCCGTAGCCCTTAATAATAATAAATCGTCCAATTTCGTGTGGCCTCTCTTTCTATTTTAATTTAAACTAATTGAGGATAACATTAAAGACTGAAAGGTTGTCTTAAACTGGCCAGGGTGCTTACTGGGATGTTTGGCATTGTAATTCTAAAATGTGAGCATTATCCATGCAGTAATCCCTTGGCACCAAAAGTAGGATTAGCCTTTGCCCATAAAGTTTGAAATTAAACGCGGGTTCAAATAAGAGGCACATAAATTATAAGTGCCTTGTGTGATGAGAAATTTTGCAATAAGAATATTATAAATCACAAATAGACTATTTTATCTTATATCTTATTATTGGTTATAACTAATATCGCTTACAAAAGTAATAATAAAATTATTTTGCTATAATCCGCGAAGAAGTAAAATAGAAAATATATATAATGCAAAATGTAAGTGGACAATCGGTTATCATACCTGATACATGCAGGATTCGTAAAAACACATGCATAAACCTCCACCACCGCCACCACAATACACAAGCACTATATATCGCAAAGCTTTGCGATTTTGGTCGTGGAGTCTATCTCCTGATGATGCTTCGGTTGCGGGGCGAAACGATTGTTGAGTTTGTGATAGTGAACGTATATAGTGCTTGTGGATTGTGATTGCGGTGGTGGAGGTTTGTGCATGTGTTTTTACGAATCCTGCATGTATCAGGTATGATAACCGATTGTCCACTTACATTTAGCATTATATATATTTTCTATTTTACTTCTTCGCGGATTATAGCAAAATAATTTTATTATTACTTTTGTATTATGGATCTCCGCAAAGTAACGCTTAATTCTATAACTTATTTAATATCGCTTATATAGTTATTTCATATTATGTGGTCTTATTCTTTTAGATGATAAATATTACTGGGTTTGAAATTCCGGTAATATACCACAGTTATATACAAACCTAAAAGGTTTGTACATAACTGTGGTTTAATAATGAAAAATTGAAAATATTATAAAATTAAATATAAATTACAGTTAAATATTTAACTTATGTTAAAGAAGTGGAGCAGTTGTAAAAAACTCCTCTACTACTTTAGTTGCGTTCAACACGTTAACCAACAAAGATACACTAAAGTAATGTACTAAAGAATCGTAGCTCTACAAAAATACTACAAAAAAGTCCGAGCTAGCATGTCTCTATCTCTTAACTCACAATAACTACTTTTATGTTAAAAATTTCAATTTAATACACTGATATCAACGCGGGGCCTGTTAATATACATACTCCATACTCACAGTTTTATTAATTCAAAGGTAATTATGTTCCTTCCAATGTAAGTCTACTGTCCATATTCAAAAGTATTCAATAATGCACTAACGATAAGAGCCTATAGTACGCCGTGTGAATAGAATAGTACCACCGTCATTTCTTAAGGTGTCGTAAAAGGCGACTAAGGTAGATCAACCCGCCGTGTGATATTCGGCTGAGTAGAATAGGCCAACCTCATTTCTTACCGAGGTGTCGTAAAAGTCAGATGGGTCAAATCAACCGGATACCACACGTTGGTGTGGTATCCGGTTTAGTAGGTAAGTTGACGTCATGCAGGCGACCAATCGTAAAAACGCAGCCAAATCATGTGACAGCATATTTATAAAATGTTGTGCCGACCCCACCTAGAGAGGGATAAGGGCAGGAAGATGAAGATAAAAGCCTATAGTAAGGGTTCAACCAATTGTACCTTTCATTTAGCAACTTAATTTCTTAATTCATGCCTCAAACCTTTTACGGGCACCTTACTTTTTTATAACAACTTACAGATATGCTCCGTATACTTCTTTCCATTAGATGAGGATGCTTTTACCAAAAGTAATAGTAATATAACTAATAATCATTTTCAAACGGCGAGGGACTAACAAATTTATTAATTGAGGTACTTTACTGTGGTGCAAAGTTTAACTGTGCGTAATGTCATAACGTCATATTGACTTACGTAGCTGGATAGGGTTTGTCGGTTCATTTGTTTGTAATCTATTGCACCAATTAATATAAAAATTATAAAAAGAACAAAATAATGTGCAATGTCGAGCTTATTCCGAAATCGGAATCTCTTCCAGCCAACCAGTCTTAAATTAGAAAAATAATAATAAATATCAGTCCAAACCGCCTTCAAAGATTTTATTGATTCCTGCCCGAATGGTTTTTTTAGTAAAGGGATCAATGAACTACCTATAAGATGGCAAAAGTGCATACATAGCAATGGTACATACTTTGATTAATTAAATATATTTCATTAAAAAAAATGACTTTATGTTCCTCGCATAGAAAACGCCAATTTCATATGTAAGGGCCTAATATTAATTATAATGAATTAAAATTAATTACGTATTACTGTTTTTTACTTTGAGTTTATTAGAGTGTAGTATTAAAATAAATAGAAATATTGATTTCGGTAAATTAAACATATTGAAGTACATATAGCGAAAATAAATGAAAATAATAAACAAAGTCTCGTTAAATTGAATTATATGACAATAAACTTAAATTATTTTTTTTGATAAAATTGTCTGGGTCGATGAGTCTTGTTATTTAAGCTGTTATTTACCTATTATGTCTTATTGTGCCTTGGGATACGTTATTTAGCATAACTCATACAAAATATAACTCACGAAACTTTAGAAAAGGTTATTAGAACCAAACTAAGCTTGAAACTAAATAGAAAACATCAATAATTCTACCAAATCATTATATATAGATACATCATCATCCTCCTGCCCTTATCCCACTCTAAGTGGGGTCGGCACAACATGTTATAAACACGCTGTTACATGATTTGGCTGCGTTTTTACGACCGGCCGCCTGCCTATATTATATTACCTGCCTATATTATATATTATATTATAACATTATATATAGATACATATATTTTAAATTGCTAACTAAAGTTACTATCGGATAACGGACTTGCGATCGAGAGGTCGTAGGTTCGAATCCCGGTCAATAAACTACCGACGTCAACCCACTCCTAACACACGCATTTAGTTTAGCTGAAGGGGTTCACAAGTTTCCTACTAATTTGTAATCCAAATTGCTAGTAACCTTTTTAAAAAATTAAATTCTTCCCCATTTCTACTTATTATCACTATACGGAAACAGTGACAGTGTATTCATAACTCATTTCAATCCAATATAAAACGAGCGAAGAATTTAACCACGGTAAATCATTGCTATCTCAGCGGGGCACATTTCGCTGTCATAATTGTGTCGCAAAATGAAAGTTTAACGCCGTCACCATAAACGATGCAATATTGCACTTAAAACAAAGCGTTTGTATGAAAATAAATCTGGCTAGGTCATATTTTATTGCAAAAATTTGGTACTGAAATTTTGTACGATTCACATTCAATCAAATTCAACATAATGGCGGAATTTCAACGGTAGTAAATCATTTCTATCTCAGTGAATTCGGTAACAATTTTATCACAAAACTGAAGTTAAATGCGGAATTTTCAAATAATTGTTATTTTATTCATTTAGTAATTGATTGATTGATATTTTATTCACTTTAATATCTACCAATTTTTCACAGTAAATAGAATCGCTAATGTTGTGTAAATTAAAATTACGAATTAGAATTTAAAAGTAATTAATAATCTAATTTAATTATAACTGTTATAAAGTAAGTCATTAAAACTCAGTAATTCTTGACTTTTTTATTGTCGCAGTAAGGTTAAGAGAAGACAATATATGTAGTTGGTATCAATATATTTTGGTAATGAAGTGAAATAGGACGATAGTACTCGATGCTAAAATTTTGTACTTAGTTAGTAAAACTGAAAAGTTCATAAAGTGTGGAAATGGCGAGCCTGCACTTATAAAATTCGGTGTTTTTAGACCCTATATTACATAAAGAAGTTCCAAATTGACCACAGATGAAGGGAAGCATTTGCTAGAAAATTCTTTGTAGAGACTTAAGTCTGGAATATAGAAATCCATTAGATGAAAGAAAAAAGAATGGGTCAAAGATATATAAATTTTTAATCGCATGCCAATCAGTTTATGATGTTTCTAGCTTTTATCCGCGACTTTGTTCGCGTGATAGGTTGACAATAGATGACGCTTTTCAATGTCATCATATTCCTGTAGAATTAACCAGATTTCAATAATATAATAATTTCGCCAAATTTCATCGAAATTCGTTCAGCGAATTCGCCGTGAAAGAGTAACAAACATACATCCATACTCATAAACATTCGTATTTATAATATGAGTAGGTTAGGATAGGGTAGGATCAGTAGGATATACAAGGCAAACAATTACTAATTATTTTAGTTTTATTATATTCGCATAATTCACGTTTACAATAATAATTGTAACTCAATTAAAAATAAACAGTTGTTTTAAAAAACTAGGGTATAAATTAGATACAGTTTATTTTACTTCGGAGCCAAATTCAGTCTTTCTGAGTTCCTTATTTACATAGCCCGTTCAACAAGATCTACCTTAATCAAGATAGACGGACAAATAAGCTTTTCCCCTGTTCCTAGGGGATTCCAGAAAACCCGTACTACAATGAGCGTTGCTTCGGGACTCTTTGGGAATAAATGCGTTCGTAATAGATGGTAATGAGTAATTATATTGTAATTTGTTATTACGGTTACTCATCGATCAAAGGCTAAAATATACATAAGCCATCATATAGCCATAACTAAGCTAAAGTTTTTTTTACTATATTTTTAAATTATAAATATGTTAATGTCGTTCAATACAATGTAACAAACACCAATTATTCAAAATACGAGGGGTCACACGTGTCTTAAAACGTAAGAAAATGTATGTACGTAAAAGGTGACTAAGGTAAGTTACCACACAGAGGGTCAACTTACCTAAGTCACCTTTTACGACACCTCGGTAAGAAGTGAATGACCTATTCTATTCAGCCGTATGCCACACGGTGCTATAAACATACTGTTAAAAAAAGATTTTTTTTATATTTCGATTTTTTACAATGTTTAATACGTTATACAGTTATGCATATAATAAGAAATCCCGATATATTAAATGCAAGGTCTATAAGTCTATGCAAGGTCAGTGCGATCATAGATCATTTTATTAACATTTTGTAGTTGCAAATATCATAGCTTATTCAACTAATTTAATAACATTGAATACATATACGTATACTAAATATGCGTTCATCTATTGCTATTAATAATCAATGCCCAACTATTAAGTTATTATTTATTGACACTTAATATTACGTTGAAATACATAGTTAATACAGTTATGCTTATAATTTGGTATAACGCCGGCATATAATCCATTTAATGCGAGGTCAATGGGATTAACATTTCGATTATAATTATATTGCACGTTTTAGGGTGTAATATAATAATTGAATTAAATGCATTCTATTTAAATTATTATTTATTTATTAATCAAAAACTTAACCCACAAGACATTACAGTAACCTAATTCATCTTGTGGGGCTACATTGTACAAAAATCACAATAAAGCATGCGATAATATTATCTCTGTATAAAGACATTTTGAAATATATTAAAAAAAAAAAACAATAAGAAGAACATCTTAAATCGCTGGTCTTATAAGAAAATGGATTCTCATTTCTTACCGAGGTGTCGTAAAAGGTGACTAAGGTAAGTTGATCCGCGTGTTAAATCCGGCTGAGTAGAACAGATCACCCTCATTTCTTACCGAGGTGTCGTAAAAGGAAACTAAGGTAAGTTGACGTCAGGCAGGCGGCCGGCCATAAAATACGCAGCCAAATCCTGTAACAAGATAAGGGCAGGAGAATGATCAATGATGATAAAGATAAAATAGATCCTAAAAGTCTTTTAAATTGTGTTATAGTTTTGCTCGAAAAGCTTTGTAAATACCCATTAACTTCAACAATGGAGACATGGTCAAAAAATTGGCATTGTGACCTTAATCTGAGATTTAACTATTTAAAACCATAGTGATAAAAGCGGGTTAAACATCTACTTAATATCTTTAAAAACCCAAGTTAATTTATTAGATGTTTTACCATACACGGTCCAACAAACCAGATTCAAACTGTCGTGGGTTTTTGAGCGACGTATAATTATCGTCTTCCTTTCAAAACTCAATAAAAAAATAATTCTATAATACTGTGGGTTATTTTATTCGTTATTATACATGATATTCTTGTTTTTGTGCCGTCCGATGACCTTAGTATTTACAAAACGAACGACCTAATCATTTCGTTATATAAAATTTGGATCGTTAATATCCTACTGAAGAATTTATTTATTTATTTATTTATTTCTTTCTTTATTGTACATACATAATTAAGAAAAGATATCTAGCACATGCACAAACGGGGGCTTATCTATACTAATATATAAAGATGTAGAATTTATTATAATTAGTATGTTTGTTTGATTGTTTGAACGCGCTAATCTCAAGAACTGCTGGACCGGTTTGAAAAAATTCTTTCAGTGTTATATAGTCCATTTATTGAAGAAGGCTATAATTATATTTAGTATAATATAAATATAACTATATTTATTATAATATAATATAATAAACCTAACTACTTTATTAACTAATTTATTATAATATAATATAATATAAATATTATATAACTTATACTTATATTTATTATAATATAAGTATAAGTTATATAACATTACGGTTAGATGAATAAGAGAGGAACAGCAATAAAAAATATTACGAAAACGGCAAAATATAAAGCTTTCCTGGCTTGCGCTGAGTAAACGGTAATAGTTATTCAAAAATCATGTATTACATAATTGTTCCCCTCTAAAAGTTCTAAATAAAAGTCCACGACAACATATTTCTAGCTTTTAAGGTTAACCCACTGTAACCATTTTTTGGTGATCCTATATTACGGTTTTAATCTTTTCACACAGGCAGAGAAGCTGGCGATTGCTAATGTACTATAAAAGTTGAGTTGCTTTATATTTTTAAAGTTTACAACTGGAGAAAACTTTTGATAGAAGGAAGTTAAAAGATGAGTTCCACAAGAATTTTCCCATTTAATATTCATACGGTGCGAATTCCGTTACACGACTGAGTTATGCGTCAGACGTAACTTTCCCAGCGAAGAAACATAAAACGAGTCAGAATTGTAAATACGTTTTGCAATTATATTTCCGGAAAACGTTGCCTAAATATTTTACTTATATTCACCTAAATTATTTAAGAAAGATATTTTCATGCTGTTAGAAAAGTTTACCCTCGTTTCTTACCGAGGTGCCGAAACAGGCGACTAATATAACTCATTCCACCGTGTAGTATCCGGCTGAGTAGAATAGACCCTTACTGAGGTGTCGTAAAAGGCGACTAAGATAAGTTGACCCACCGTGTGGATTCCGGCTGAGTCAAACAGACCACCCTCATTTCTTACAGAGGCGCCGTAAAAGGCAACTAAGGTAAGTTGACCCATGTATCTGGTTGCTGCGTCTGCTGTATCTGGTTGAGTAGAATAGACCACCCTCTTTACCGAGGTGTCGTAAAATATGACTAAGGTATGTTGACGTCAGGCAGGCGGCCGGCCGTAAAATACCATATCATGTGACATGTTTATAATATATATTTTAAGCAATCTAATTTATGTACATAACAATATAAAGAATTATAAAACGATAGGTGATGTATACAATAGATAAAGCAGGAACCGACATAAGCTTGCGGCTCCTGCTTTGCGCCTTGCAAAAGTACGTAATTCGTTTGTGGGTTTTGGTATAAGATTCTATAATAAAATTCCGCAATCAATCTCAGCTTTGCCATTACAGCAGTTTAGAAACACTGTTAAAAAGAGGCTGATACAGAAAGCCTACTATACTCTTGAAGATTATTTAGAAGATAAGAATGTGTGGGTATAGCTCTCTTGAACCTGTACAAGACAGTAACGACTTAATGTAAATAGTATTAAGAATTATATTTTTAAAAGAGCAACCGCCGAGTTTCTTGCTCGCTTTTCTCGGTAGGAACAGCTTTCCGAACCAGCAGTAGAGTTGACAATTCAAAAGCACTTGTTTACAAGTTTATTTGAATAAAGATTATTTTGAATTTGAATTTGAATTTAACTTGTTGTGCCGACCCTACTTTGATTGGGATAAGGGCAGGAGGATGATAATTTTATTTTCATAAATTTCCTTCACATATAAATCACACTGAGCTGTGATAGTCCAGCGGTGACTCTCCGAAGAATCACAGGTTCAAACACCGGGCAATTACCAAAGATTTTTCTGTAAAAACATGTGTCTAATTGATAATTGCAATTTAACACACGCTTTTTGGTGAAGGGTAACATCGTGAGGAAACGTACGTATCTTTAGAGAATTCTAGAGATATTAGTAAACTACTAATCCGCATTGGAGCAGCGTAGGTCTTAGCTCCAATCCTTCTCTCCAAAAACGGAGAGGAGACTTATGCCCAGCAGTGGAATAGTAACAGGCCGTTACTTTATAAAATAAACCATTATAATTTCAAAACAATTAAATTTTTTTTAAATGTTACTTTTATTTGGGTTACAAATTAATGCTAAACTTGTTAGCCCCTCCAGCTAAGCTAAATGCTTGTGTTAGTAGTGGGCACATTTTAGGCTAGCTTCCCTATTAGTATTCCCCTTTCCATCCATTCCCCATCTCCATTCCCTTCCCTAGTATAATAACTTGATGGTTATTAATATGGATAATATAAATTATTTAGTAACGGCCTGTTACAATCCCACTGCTGGGCACAGGCCTCCTCTCTCCGTTCCTGGAGAGAAGGGTTGGAGCTAAGACTTACCACGCGGCTCCAATGTTGATTGGTAGGTTACACATATCTCCAGATTTCTCTAGAGATATGCAGGTTTCCTCACAATGTTTTCCTTCGCCGCAAAGCTTGCGATAGATTGCAATTATCCATTAGACACATAAGTTTTAATAGAAAACTCATTGGTGCCTGCCGGGGTTTGAACTCGTGACCCTCTCGAAAGAGTTGCACGGTCACACCGCTGGGCTATCACAGCTTATACCTGCTTATAAATTATATAATCTGTGGATATTTGACAGTTTATCGCCATTTTTGGTATGGAACTGAAGAGCTAAAGAGTAAATAGATAGAATATAAGATATAATGTAATACTTTCTTTGTTTAAACAAAGCTTTTATTTTAGCGGAGTGTTTTATGTCTTTTCACATTCAATCGATTCAAGGTATTTAAAAATGGGCAATAAAATTATTAACATATAGACTTAATTAATATTTTATTTTCTTAACTTATAATAAAATTAATTTAAAGATATGGAGATCAAACACAAAACATATTGTTTTCAACTAAACATTAAACAACAAACATAAACTAACATTTCAATCACTAGTAACAAAAATTCGAATGCTTAACATAAGCATATAAGCAGCAAATTATCACGTTTATTCACCACAAGAAACAATCGTCGTTAATATAATTATTTAAGAACACTAGAATTACGTCGAAATCAGTTTATATTGCAGTCACGAATGTTTTTTTGTATCACAAATTGACTTATAAAAGTCACTTATAGAATCATGGTTTTGCGTTTTTGTTTTACGTATAAGTGTTGTTATTTCGACATTGGAAACGGAGCAAATTGTCTTAAAAAGGCTTAGTTATCACTATAAAAAAACGTGGACTATTCTTGAGCAATTCAATAGGTTTTAAAAATTTCATTTATGCACAGGTTGCATATAATTTATGCACAGATTGGGCCTCTTCTCGTTTGTCCTATGGGGCAGTTTCCATTATTGCCATTACCGATACTGGTTCTATCGTCAAATTTGGGAACAAAGTCCGAAGCGGGCATCACGAAATCTTTTATTAAGCTTGTCAATATTTTCTTTTCAGTCTTCGGTTTTTCGTCCATGCCAATTTTTATGCTAGCCACTACTCCACCTTCATTCTTCGGATCATCTTTTATCGTAATCTTCATAGTAACACCAGGTTTTAATGGTATTTCTTGTACTTTTATCACAGAACATTGTATGTTCATTAACATGAAACATGTTATAACGAACAAGCAAGCAATCATTGCAGACATTGTTGCGCGATGTAATTAAATCACTTATTTTACGTCCGAACAGGTTTGCTGCGCCGAAGGCTTTGGTGTTGTTTCAAAATCGGCGATCACTATTTATACTCGTTCATATTTTGTATTCATTTTTCCTATTACGTAAACCTTGAATCCCCAAGGGATAAACAGTGACACATCGCAAAGGCCCATCGTAAATAGCGACGTTTATGATAGTGGGCCATTGACTGCATCATGTTTAGAAATGCGATAATATGTATGATGAAATGGCCAATAATAATAGACCTTATCACAAACACTATCACACTATAACACTTATCAATATAACAAATATTTAGCCAATTAATCCAGCCATTCAAGAACATATAATAAATTGAAACTCTACAAGTTAATATTGGATTAATACAAAGCTTTCAAAATGGTTTTCTCCTTGATATATGATATAGATTGATATATATGAATTATCTTTCGATGTTAATTTTAATTGGATTTTAATAAACTGAAAGCTTATAAATCTAAACAAAAAAAAATCTTTTTTATGAAAATTAAATAATATTCATAATAATATTATTAATATAAATATCTGTCTGTCTATCTAACTGTAAGTAAAAAAATTTCAATTTCACATTCAATTGATTCAATTGAAGATTTGAATCTTTAACTGTAGCTTGTTTACAAGCTTAATTGAGTATGTATTTTGGGGTTTAATTTAAATAACTAAAACCTTTTAGTTTTGTTATTTAAATTTAAAGTACCTGGGTGACCGAGCCTTGCTCGGTAATTTTTTTAAATAAATAAATAAATGCAATTAAAATTATAAAAAAAAGAATATTTTATGTGGGATCAATCCTAGTATTCTGAATTCAAAACCGCCTGTTACACAATTACATAATCTACGTTATAATCTATCGAAAATGTAATTATTTTTTATTTCTCATAAAATTATCAGTTTTTTTTCAGTGCTCGAAAACGGGAAAAAACAACATTTTTTTTAAAATCAAACCTAGCTAGACCCTGTACATGCTGAATTTTATGAAAATCGTTGGCGCCGTTTCCAAAATTCTGAAAAATATATATAGAAGATTAACTTATAAATTTTATAATAAAGATCCACGTTTGATCTCGCAAAACTTTGATATGTATCGTATATATTTACGTATGACTTTAAAGCATACACGCATTCCAACCTAGACCACTAAAGTTTTACGCAAGTATCTCAAGATATAAATACATAAATACGCAATCAATACACATATAGAAACAGGAAAACCGTTTTAGATTTCCTGTTCAGACTGTGGTGACCGATATACTCCTTAAAATAGGGACAATAGATTACTTAGTCGTATTTTACTCATACGAAAGAAACAATAGACTGCTTGTGGATTGTTACCGATTTTATCAACTTTGAAGTGTAAAACAATGAAATATATCAACGCTGTCCTTGTTAGGTTCATTTATTGTTGTAAACAACAAAGTACAATTATGGCGTGTGGTATTCGGTTCAGTAGAATAGACCACCCTCATTTCTTATCGAAATATAGTAAAAGCGACTAAGGTAAGTGGAGTGGAACCGCCGCGTGCAATCCAGCTGAGTAGAATAAACCAACCTCATTTCTTCTCGCTATTAATGGGGTCAAATTTGTTGATATATATTTTTATATTTACCGAAAATTTAATATTAATAATATATTTTTGTTTCTATAGATCACGATATTATGTATTTAATATTAATTACTGAGTATCTTTAATTTTCTTTTAAAATTTACCATCAACCAACGAATTTTCTATAAAAACTGATGGGCGTGATTGATATTTATAATTTATAATTGGCTTTTGGCTGTGAAGTATTAAATTAACTGTGTAATTTTTGAATTCTGCTTTCTAAAAGGAGAGAGGAGTGGTATAGAATCAGGCTGTTACTTTAAGCACGAACTCTTATCAAATTATGATAATTTTATGTTGAAATTGAAGTAAAATTATAAATAGAATTAAGCTATTATAGCAACACGTGGCCGTTGTTAGTCTAAAACAATAGGTGGCAAAGATGATTACAAATATTACGTATTAATAGTATAAGGTAAATCCCGCGTAAATCCCACAAGAATATCTAAATGTTACGAAGTCGAAAACCAGTCTACTCATATTACATATTCTATTAAAGTATAATCGTTTATTACACACATTTACATAATATCAAGGCGCGGTACAGTCGATTTCGGATAAATTTGTTAAAAGTCATAAAGGATTTTTTTTATGCTTAATTAAATTAAGATTCCACATGAAATAACCTTAGCCTAAAGAAAATTAAACATTTAAATGTTTGTAGCTTATTTTATAAGAACTTTCTGAAAAAATATACACACTAAGTTAAGTGTTTAAAAAAGACATATTTTTCGATGTTTCCTTAACGCAGGGTTTTCTAAATTAAACATTTCATAATTTCCAGGAATCCGCAGAGCCTAAGATAGAGTAAAAATTGCGAAAGAGCACTTTCGTAGCCACGTACTTGATTAAACATTTCGTAATACATCTTAATGTTACTTGCAGCCTATAGTAGAATATCAGGGTCAAACGTTCAAAAAAAAATTTTATTTTGTTTTTTTTTTATCGGGTCTATGAACTTCTTAGAGTTTGTCAGACCCATCGAAACCTAATTATACCTATTTTTACATATGACTCATATCAAGACTTCTATACAATAGTTGTGCTTGCTCTGAAGTCGGTACTGCAAGTATAATTTGTATAGTGCACAAATGTTTGATATTTACCTTAAACTGTTTAACAAAAGATGATCACAATTTCGCTTCGAACACACTCTAAAAGATAAAATGTGAAATGAAATGACTTAACAGGTAGTCCTAACGGATTCGAATAAAGCTTGTACACTTTAGGAAATTGGTAAGTAAATGAAATTTAACCGACATTAAAAGAAGATTTCTTTCTGCGCATTTTAGCCTTGATGATAACATAAGATATCATTATTTATATCGTATTTCTTATTTAATCGTATCGTATCGTAATTATTTCTTTTTTTTTTTTACGTAAAGATACGATTTCGATTCTCGTTGTAGAGACTATCTGCTTAATATGCAACCGTTAAATTAAACGGGGTTGTTAACTTCTCCTCGACTCAAATATCCGACAACTAAAAAAAATCCTTTCTTTCTACTTCTTCTCTGTAAAAAATCCTTTCTTTTTGTAGAAAATACTCACCTATAAAATTACAGATATTTGTATGTTTGTATGTGTCAAAAAAAATTTTATATTTATAATTTTGTAATTTTATGGAAAATATTTATAATATTTATTAATAGTTTATGGAAATTATATTTATAGAAATCAAACAAGTACCTATTTGAAAGATATTTTAGCAAAATTCGAGTTTTATTTATTATTTATCCGCTATCACATGTGAGCTATCGCTAAATAAGCGATCCTGGGAAACTGTAATGATTATATATTTATATTTTTCATAACGAGGTTTCTCATGTGACGTGTCTTACAAGTTGTGCACTTATACCTGTCGTGAACTGTACAGTTGTGTTTGAAGTGAACAGTTATTTACATATAAATATTTACATAAATATATACATTGTTTTTCCGTTATTTATTTATCATACTTTCTGAATATTTCCAGGAATATGACAATAGAAATGACGTCATAAAAGTGTCGTATGAAGAATACAACGTAAATTTATATTAAATAATTACGATTTAAAGAACAATTGTTTGTAATGGGTTCTCAGACATTGACACATTTATTTACATAGATGAATATTAATTGCATATGTAATTTGTGCAGTAGTTCTTAAGTTTATCGCGCATAGACACAACGTCAGACACAATGACGCGTAAGGAGATTTTGTTTTATAATAATTGTACGTAAGAATGTTTATCCTTAATTATATATTTGTAAGCTCAAATAAACCTACCCTAAATGTAACATGCAACTTACTAACAAAACTTTTTATATTTTAATATTTTTAGATGATGCGTCATTGATTGACAGTAGATTGAGTCGTCAAGATCTTGTTACCGCCTTCCGTTTGCGTTCCGGACACATTCCACTGAATATGTTTGCGCACTTGATGAAAAAGGTCTCATCACCCAATTGTCCAGACTGTGGTATAATAGAAGATGTACATCATATTTTAGTGGAATGCGTGCGAAACGTACCTTTTAAGACAGATAGAACACTAGGGTCGTGTAACATTAGCTTGACGACTCCGACTTCTGACGTGGCAAAATATATGTATATAGTAACTAGACATAATATAGGTAAACGAAATTAATATTAGTAGTGTAAGTTTAAGTTAATACCTACCAGAGCAACATAGTCACATAAGTGACTAAGCTCTTTAAATGAGAATAAAAAATAAAAAAAAAAATTTAAATATATATATTTTTAGATAAGTCTAATGGCCACCTGTTTATCTAGACCAGTGATTCTCAACCTTTTTTTGTTGCGGCACATATTTAAAGATTTCAAAATTTGGCGGCCCACAAAGAAAAAGATAAAAATTATTTACTTACTACAACACACTGCATAAATAGTTTATGACAAAAATTTTAAATATATGAAATAAACTAATATATCCTACAATGATAACTAAACGTTTATTAAGGGATTAATTACAAGGTAATAATAAAAATATTTATGATATGATTTAATAATATTAACATTATTATATATTAGCAAAATTTGGTGGCACACAAAAGTGCCGCGGCACACAGACTACGAAATTAAATTTACTACATAAGATTCAGGATTAACAACAACTTTTTGTGTTATCACTATAATTTTATTAAATCCATCTATTTATCAAAAGCTTTTATTTAACTTGCCGTGTATGTGAAGGTGGAATGTTTCAAGTTAAATTTAACCCACTCATCGATGTCCTATTGTGCTGAAATTTTACATCCTGGTCTAGTCCCGATAAAATGCATGTATATGATAAGCATAACCTGATTGTGCTGCCGGAATTGGGTCTGAGCCAATAATTAATAATGATTTGGGTTAAAATATTAATATATCTAATTGTCTGGCTACGCGTTGCTGTGGCTCAGTCTGGTTTCCCCCCTTAAAACAGTATAATACAACAGTTAAAAGAATCCTCCAATCGCTACCAAACTTTACAGAAACATTTGCTGATTCATTCCAAAGATTATCTTAAAATTTCCAGTCGTTTCGTAGTCTATAAGGACGCATAGACAAACATTCATTTTAATATAATATAAAAACGCTTTTCTTCCCTTGTATACATTTTCCTATTGTTTTACCTAGTGTCGCTCATGTCATAATTTAGGATAGCCGTTTCATTTGCGCCGTGTAATTCCCATAACACAATTGAATCATATTACAGCAAGAAATCTACTAATTATTAAAAAATTTGATTGATATTTATTAATCGAAATTTAGTTGTATTCGTTTATAACAAGGGTCATTTTTGTCTGGCTACCTTAAATTAACTCATCAACTACAAGGTTGTATCAATTCACGACAGTAAAAAACGTCACCAATCAACGCAGAAGTGTCATGACGTTTGAAATGACTTCATTCAAAAATTATGTGTTTGCGAGCTTGATAATTTTTTCACAAAATAATTCAATATAAGCCATAATTAAAAATCGAATTCAACAATGATGATATTGCGTTTCTAAGTTTACCAATCTAGATTTATAAAGCATTTAGAGATAATTTGCCATTCAAAACTAGAAATGAAAATAAAACCAAAAGAGTGTTCTATTTTGAACAGTGTTGGTAATTGTAAAATTGTCCGATAGACACCGATAGTTGCATTGGATATATTTCATTCGTGATTTGACTATGCTCATACATATAAATATAATTTTTTTGGCTAACAGATAAAATAATAAAAATACATACATTAAGTAAAATTAAATGATTTTATTTATGCTTTCTACCCTTTATTGCTGCTCCTCTCATATTCATCTTAGCGTGATGTTTTATAGGCTATATATAGCCTTGCTCGATAAATGGACTATCTTACAGTTAAAGAATTTTTCAAATCGGTCCAGTAGTTCCCAAGATTAGCGCGTTCAATTAATCAAACAAACAAATGCACAAACAAACTCTTCAGCTTTATATATTAGTATTGATTATAAATATCGTTTCCACCTTTTTGTCATTAAATTTGTTTATTGTTAATGTAATTTCAATAGGATTAAGAAAAAACCAATTTCACGGTAATGTTTATCATCTCCTACGATAAAATCTTGTTACAATGATCAAGATAATAAGGAATCGATAATACCCTCAGATTTTAAGCCCACGAGGAGAATAGACAATGACTATTTTAATAATACTGATGTCTCTCGCCTGATCATTGGTTTGCTAAAAGCCCCTATAGTATACTTCCTTTACTTTTAAGTATTATGTAAGATAACTTTCTCTGACAAGATATAACATTTCAAATACATAGTATAAATTCGCTGCCATCAATTTTTTTAAATGACTGCGAAATTGGCTTATTAAATGTAATTTTTTCAATATAAAAGAAGGGCAATTGCAATTGATTGAGTGCTTGAATTTTAAATTGTGTTTTTTTGAAGATAATCATTTTATATCTTAATAGCAATTTTCAGCGGCTTCATACACGTACTCTTAATTTAAAACATATTTTTGGGTTGTTTCACTATTGAAGCACATGAGTGAAATGTCTTCTCATCGCTTTATGGAATAAGAAATAAATTAAAGCTTTGTGCTGTGACTTCGACCAGAGAGCTTTAAAAGTTAAGATACCGCTTGCCAATACACGGCTAATATGGTAACCATACAAAAGTAATAATAAAATTATTAATAATGTAATAATAAAATTATTATTAATAATAAAATTATAAAATCGCAAAGCAGGCTCGCGATTTTGGTCGTGGAATCAATCTCCTGATGATGCTCCGGTTGCGGAGCGAAACGATTGTTGAGTTTGTGATAGTGAACGTACATAGTACTTGTGTATTGTGGTGGTGGTGGAAGTTTGTGCATGTGTTTTTACGAATCCTGCATGTATCAGGTATGATAACCGATTGTCCACTCTACATTTAGGCATTTTATATATTTTCTATTTTACTTCTTCGCGGATTATAGCAAAATAATTTGATTATTACTTTTGTATAATGGATCTCCGCAAAGTAACGCCTAATTATATAAATGTTAACCATAGTTTATACCAGTAGAAGTTGTTTGGCAAATTGCGGAATGCAATCATCGAATACACAAAATACTGTGTCTCGAGCATTTATTTGGACGCTTAGCACTCGAGGTTCTTGAAAATCCTGTCATAAACAACCTTGTATCACTGCTTACCATATATATTAAATCACAATAAACGTAATAGTAATACATTTAATAACGTAACCTCGATGAATAATAGAACATTCAAAGAAAAATACAAAAGTGTTTAAGAAACTTCATCTTTCTGTATAATTTTGTTTTCGTTCATTCAAAGATTTACCTTCGAAAATAGTCCCGACGCGTTCACATTATGAAAATTGTTCTCAGAGAAATGCAAATTTTTTTCTTCTTGTTTCGCATTAATTACGCGATCTCCCAGTTCCAAATCCACCCCTGTTACGTTAAATAGAAAAGTTTCTCCCCGCTGTTGGGGACTAAGCAAGTCGAATATATTGCCTTCAAGCGAGTTTTCAGACTTTTAATGGTGTCACGTATACACACACATAATTGATGTTGGCACATTTGGAGCGTGTACATTCGGAACATAATGCCGTATCGGTCTAGATTTTTAATGAAAAGGCAGAAAATGGGTTGGTTTCCAACATAATACCTACAAAATATTTTCTAAGCAAACACAAAAGTTTTTGCTAAGCTCAAGCACCAAACTGCCTCATCACAAATAATCGAAAATGATAATGTTCTGCTTGATTGGTCCTTTACTTTAATTGGTATTATTTCATGTAATGTAATATCATTATTCATCATCATCTTTCTCTGCCCTTATGTCATGTGATTTGCTGTTATTTTACGACCGGCGTACCTGACGTCAACTTACCTTAGTTGCCTTTCACGACACCTGAGTAAGAATTGTCGTAAAAGACACTATTCTACTCAGCCGGATACCACACGGCACATGTCACATCGTGAAAGTAAATTACAATTAATAATTTCTTTTTCTATTCTTTAGACTTGAAACATCATCAGAATGATACATAATCAGGAGAGTTATTTGTAAGTGTATATATCATGTGTGTCCATAGATGATGAATGTATATGATCTTAAACTATCGTGTCAGTTCATAAAATGCATCTCCATTACATGGAGGTCTACCAGTCACCTTTTACTGTTTGGATACCTGTGAGACGTTTCTACTTCAGAGGGCTTTAATGACTGAGTAACTGAAAAATGAATTAATTACCCTTGATGTAAAGATATAACCTTGAAGTAAATTATTACCTAAATAAAAAAAATGTTTTTTTAATTATATCACAGATAATTTATTAATTATCTGTATTGTAATATTGATTGTTATTGTAATTTTTAGCAATTTTTTTTTGAAAATTATATTAAAATATAATATGCCTTTAAATTATTTCAAATTTTGAATTAATAAGAGCTTATTGATGTATTGAAAAATCGAGCTTTGTGGTTACTTTTGGATTATTAGGTATTCCCGTGCTGTTTGAATTAAGCTTAGTGCAATATTTTAGTTACTTTGTACATGGTGGATATTGTGATACCAAGAAGAATAAAATAAAGTAAAAACAAGGTGTATATACAAATATTGTTTAAAAGAAATCAGATAATATTCAAGCTATTATCGAAAGCAAAGATCACTCCGTAATAAAGAGAATGATCGATAGGGCTATTTGCGAAACCCTTTGAGACGCGCTGGAACGATGGAACGTGGAAAAAGTTAGCGTGTCGATTTATTACTTGCTTTATTATAACACCACTAGGGGCGTAAGTTATAAACTTTGTAGCCCAATTGCTTAGTTGGACTTCAGAGACTTAAAACTCCTGAAATTACATATCATGTATTTTTATAGTTATAATATTTCTATCAATATATAGCCAAAGAAGTATGGAAAAAAGCATTCTGAAGATTAAGAAGATTAATAAAATCCGAAGTACTGACATAAGACAGACTACCAAAGTCATCGACGCTCTTAGCCACTCACTAAAGTTAAAATGGCGATGGGCTGGACATATAGCCAGACTAATTGACAATCGCTGGACCAAAATAACCACGCAGTGGTTAGGACCATCTGGCCGTAGAAAAAGAGGCAGACAAACGCGCGCTGGGCTTACGATGTGATAAGACTGGCAGGTACTGACTGGATCGAGCAGCACAGGACAGACAACATTGGTCATCTCTGGAGGAGGCCTTCACCTTCCACTGAGAAGTAAAACATACAATTTCTTCTCACGCTCGACTATGATAGCACGGAAACTCTAATCTATTAAACACACATTTATATAGTTAAACTGACTCATACACGCTTTTACACACAAAATACACACACAGACGCACACGCATACACACCTTATTACTTTATTTCATTGTACGTTAATTATAAGTCTTGGTGGTTGAGCGGGGCACCCAGTAATACGGGGTCTCGCCTAGTACAGGGGCCGTTGCACGTGTACCTGTATTTAAAAAAGAAATAAAGCAATTTGAATTAGAATTAGAATTAGAATTAGAATTAGAATTAGAATTAGAATTAGAATTAGAATTAGAATTAGAATTAGAATTAGAATTAGAATTAGAATTAGAATTAGAATTTGAATTTGAATTTGAATTTGAATTTGAATTTGAATTTGAATTTGAATTTGAATTTGAATTTGAATTTGAATTTGAATTTGAATTTGAATTTGAATTTGAATTTGAATTTGAATTTGAATTTGAATTTGAATTTGAATTTGAATTTGAATTTGAATTTGAATTTGAATTTGAATTTGAATTTGAATTTGAATTTGAATTTGAATTTGAATTTTGAGAAGGGTTCTTGCAAAACATACTATTTTAACTTATATAACTTTTATAGAAATATACCTTTTTAGTATTATTATTTATGTAACTTTCTTTAGATTTTTTTTTTAATTATTTCCATATTTGTACAAGAAATAAAAGGCTTTTATTTTATTTTATTTATTTGTAATATTTCTATCATCATCCTCCTGCCCTTATTCCACTCTAAGTGGGGTCGACACAATATGTTATAAACATGTTGTCTCATGATTTGACAACGTATGTAATACCGGCTGCTTGCCTGACGTAAACTTACCTTAATCATATTTGACGATACCTAGCTAAGAAAGCGGGTTGTCTATAGCTCAGCCGGAATACCACACGGTTAAGGATAGTAAAATTATTATTATTATGAAGTAAAGTAACAGTATATTATTATCCCATATTACTGCCCATTGCTAGGCATAGGCCTCCTCCTTCCTTTTTTTTAAAGACGAGTTTGATCTCTGATCACTGAGCCCATCACAGTGCTCCAATGTGGATTGAGTTTTACACATATACCAGATATTGTCCAGAGATATGCAGGTTTCCTCACGATATTTTCTTTCACCGAATAATGTCTGATAAATAACAAATATCAATTTGAATTTGTAGTATATGGCATTCAATTAAAAAAAATTATATCACACTTTGACTTGTCACATTTTCCTAGTTTAAGAGACTCAGATGAAAGAAATAAAATTACATAAATTGGTATGTGTACATATCGGCGCAAACGTAGTGTTGGCAACACCACTACAGATGTAATCGCGTTGTCAACCCCACCTTGGCGCAAACTATAAATAACGGAGCTTTGTCGGTGGAGGGGTTATTCATTTGCGAATACTCTCAATGTGAAGTCGTTGTTGTGTTTATGTGAAGTATTTTATTTTAAGGTCAAATTCAGGTCATAAAGTTAGTAATTGTGATTTGAAGACTTTTGTTTAAAATTCATAGTAAAAAGTGATTACTTGCTATTGTTCACTGATTGTTAAATAAAATGGATAATGATGATAATGAGGATTTTATCTCCCCTGCATCTCCGATTCTTACATCAGAAGCAAGGACGAATCGACGCCAATCACCATCGGCACCTCCTACAAATGAAGCAATGACATTGATGGCAAATACCTTCAAAAATACAATGAGTGAAATGATGGCACGGATGTCTGAAGAAAATCGCATTGCTCTCTCTGAAGTTATACAAAGACTAAAGCCCGAAGAATCACGTGTTCGTATTTCAGATATTTACTTTCCAAGTTTCGATCCCGACAAGGGCATGGATGTGAAAGAATGGGTTAACCTTATATCACGAACTCAGGACGAATATAAATTGAAAGACCACGAAGTACGATTAAAAGCTGCTGGCGTTCTTAAAGGAAGAGCGCAATCATGGGCTGATGAATGTTTACTCAGAACCACCACGTGGGCCGAAATGAAGGAAGATATGTTACAGACATTTGAGGCCGAATCCAGGTATTTCTCTGATGTATTGAACTTCCGACGGTATTCCATTGAAAATGCTGAATCTGTTCCAGCATATATTTCAACAGTATGGAAAATGTTTAAAAGGATCATGAAAACAAATCCAACAGACCAAGATGCAGTAGAATTTATTATTGGAAGCATAACTGACGATACGCTTCGCACAGAACTCTTAAACAGTAAGTCCAATACCGTACCAGAATTAATAGCTATAGCCAAAACTATGCGTAAACGTAAGAATGTACCGACACGAGAATTTACCAATGTACCCCCAAATAAAAAAACAAGGGTTGATAATGATAGATCTGATCAGGCTATTACATGTTTTGTATGCGGTAAAGTCGGACACAGAGCACGATGGTGTAATTTCAATGCAATAGCACAATCGCGTAAAGAATCTAACCATACCAACCAACCTGTCGAAGTCAAGAAAAAAGAGTGTTCGTATTGTAAAGTTCCAGGTCATACATTTGAAACGTGTTTTAAGAGGGCAAATTCCGAACCGAAAGTTAATCTATGTCAAAAAGGTAATAATATTTCAAATATTATTATAGTTTATATTCAGGACATCCAGTTTACGGCAATGTTTGATAGTGGAGCAGATTGCTCTTTGGTTAAACAGTCAATAGCCTCCAAACTTCCCGGAACCCGTAGAACGGAAATAACGCATTTGAAAGGAATTGGACCTGTACCCATTATATCTCTAGATAAAGTTACTCCTATTATGAAGGTAGATGAGATTTTCATCGAGATCGATCTCCATATTGTATTGGACCATCAACTGCCAGTTGATATTATTATTGGGAAAGACATACTGAATTTTTCAGGAATAAAAATAACATTGACTAATAAAGGTATTACAATCAAAAATGTAGACGTAAACGAGAATATTACAAACGTGTGTCAGCTGTCTTCCTCGACAATGGCTACAGATTTAACTGAAAGGAAGGACATAGATACTCTTCAGGAAATTTTGAGTACATACGCTGATTCTTTTACCGAAGGCATTTCAGGGTCTAGGATTAAGACGGGTGAACTCAAGATTCGATTAAAAAACCCGGATAAGACAGTTTATCGTCGGCCCTATAGACTAGCACCTGTTGAGCAGGAGAAAGTACGCAAAACAATTAAAGAACTGATAGACAAGAATATCATTCGAGAAAGTAATTCTCCTTTTGCGAGCCCTATCATAATTGTAAAGAAGAAAAATGGTGAAGACAGACTTTGTGTTGATTATAGAGAATTGAATGCGAATACCGTAAGAGACCATTACCCACTGCCATTGATCTCTGAGCAACTTGATCGTTTGGCCGACGCGAAATACTTTACTTGTTTGGATATGGCAGCAGGATTTCACCAAATACCAATACATATTGATTCTATAGAAAAAACTTCATTCATAACGCCCGATGGTCAATATGAGTACCTAACTATGCCATTTGGATTAACAAATGCTCCGTCCGTTTATCAACGAGCAATTAATAAGGCTCTTGGAGATCTCAGGGGTAAAGAAGCGCTGGTTTATATTGACGACGTCTTGATTCCGAGTATATCAATACCTGAAGGCTTACAAAGACTGAAACGTGTTTTAGAATCCCTTACAAAAGCTGGATTTTCAATAAATATAAAGAAATGTTCTTTCATGAAAACTTCAATAGAATACCTGGGGTTCATAGTATGTGACGGAAAAGTAAGACCCAGTCCTTCAAAAATTGAAGCTTTATCTAGAGCTCTTCCTCCTACAAATGTAAAACAACTCAGGCAATTTAACGGCTTAGCAGGATACTTTCGAAAATTCATCCCTGACTTTTCCAGCCAAATGATTCCTCTTTATAACCTTACTAAATCGAATTGTAAATGGGAATGGACTGCTGAACATGAAGCTATTCGGTGTAAGATAATTAATTATCTTACTTCTGCACCTTTACTGACGATATTTCAGGAAGGATATCCGATAGAATTACATACCGACGCTAGTGCGATAGGCCTTGGAGCTGTTTTAATACAATTAAAAAACGACAATCGTCACGTTATTGCTTATTTTAGCATGAGAACCACACCTGCTGAAACGAATTATCACAGCTATGAACTAGAAACTCTTGCCATAGTACGAGGAATTAAAAACTTTCGCCATTTTTTGTATGGAAGAAAATTCACAGTTATAACAGACTGTAACGCTGTAAAAGCATCACGTTATAAACAAGAATTACTGCCTAGAATTCACAGGTGGTGGGCCTTTCTACAGAATTTCGATTTTGAAGTTGAATACCGAAAAGGAGAAAAACTAAAGCATGCGGATTTTTTTAGTCGAAATCCATACCGAATCATAATGAACTTGACTACCAAAGATGATTGGTTAATTGTAGAACAACGACGGGATCTGGAAATAAACAAAATCATTCAAGAATTTAACGCAGGTAACACAAGTACAGAATATGAACTAAAAGATAATATTCTACATTATAAAACGGAAGTGAATAATAAAATGAAGCTAGTAAAAGTCGTTCCGCAGTCTTATCAATGGAGTCTCATAAATACATATCATGAAGCACTGAAACATATGGGATGGGAAAAAACACTGGCAAAGCTAAAAGAAAATTTTTGGTTTCCTAAAATGTCTTCTACAGTCAGATATTTTGTGGAACATTGTGTCGTATGCAAGACAATGAAAGGACCTTCTGGAGCTGTGCAAAGTCGACTTCATCCAATTGATAAAATCCCAGAGCCATTTCATACAATTCATATTGATATTTCGGGGAAACTAAGTGGAGAAGCATCCCAAAAAGAATACGTTTTTGTTGCAATCGATGCTTATACAAAATTCGTAATGCTGAAGCATGCTAAGAGTAAATGCCAAGCTAGTGCTTTAAAACATCTTCAAGAAATCATCATCATCATCATCATCATCATCAACCTGTGTCTGTCCACTGTTGGACATAGGTCTCTCCATTTGCATGCCACTGAGCTCGGTCTTCAGCTCTCTGTTTCCAGCCAATACCAGCCACTCTGCGGATGTCGTCGCTCCACCTAGCCGGAGGACGTCCTACACTACGTTTGCCAAGGCGCGGTCTCCACTCCAGAACACGTTTACCCCAGCGGTTGTCGGTTCTGCGACAAATGTGACCAGCCCACTGCCACTTAAGCTTACTAATCCTTTGGGCTACGTCGATTACTTTGGTTCTCTGTCGTATCACTTCGTTACGGATACGATCCTTCAGAGAAACTCCGAGCATAGCCCTCTCCATAGCTCGCTGAGCGACCTTAAACTGGTGGACCAGTCGCATTGTCAGTGTCCACGTCTCGGCTCCGTATGTCATCACAGGTAGGACGCACTCGTTAAAGACTTTTGTCTTAAGGCTTTGTGGTATGGGCGACGAAAAGACTCGATGAAGTTTCCGATATGCCGACCAGCCAAGCTGTATTCTCCTGCGAGCCTCCTTCTCGAAGTTGTTTCTACCTAGCTGTAGGACTTGTCCAAGGTAGACATACTCCTGAACAACATCGAGAGGAACTCCGTAGAGGGCAATCGGTTCCGGAATGACATGTTCATTGAACATTACTTTGGTTTTATCCAAGTTCATCCGGAGACCGATGCGAGCAGAAGACTCAGCCAGACTGGTCAGCATGTATTGCAAGTCCTGTACGGTCTCAGCCACGATTACGATATCATCTGCAAATCTTAAGTGTGAGAGGCACTCGCCGTTTATGTTTATGCCCCGTCCTTTCCAGTGCAGCGTCTTGAACATATCCTCCAAAGCATTAGTGAACAATTTGGGGGAAATTACGTCCCCTTGTCTCACTCCTCGATGCAGGTGGATAGGTCCAGATTGCTGATTCTGTACTTGGACGGTCATAGTTGCAGCGTCATACAGACCTCTCAGCACTTCGATGTATCGCCAATCAATTTGGCACCGTTGCAGGGACTCAAGAACAGACCAGGTCTCGATAGAGTCAAAGGCTTTCTCATAGTCCACAAATACTAAGCACAGAGGCTGATTATACTCGTGAGTCTTCTGTATAATCTGCCGTACTGTGAAAATGTGATCTATGGTGCCGTATCCTCCACGAAACCCGGCCTGTTCGGGGGGCTGGAAATCATCGAGTCTCCGCGCAAGGCGATTCGTGATAACTCTGGAAAACAGCTTATAGATATGGCTCAAGAGGGAAATAGGTCGGTAGTTCTTCAAGAGAGTTTTGTCTCCTTTTTTGAAGAACAACACGACAATACTCTCGCTCCATGTCTTAGGAGTTCTCCCCGAAAAGAGAGCAGAATTAAATATGCGCTGGAGCCGCTCGAGTATCGGTTTTCCACCTGCTTTTAGCAACTCCGTTGTAATTCCATCCTCTCCGGGGGCTTTTCCATTTTTAAGCTGTCTCAGAGCCAGCACAATTTCGTCTTGACAGACTTCTGGCAGATCTTCTGTGAAGTGGCGGGTTAAGGTGGCTCTTTTATCTCCGGGATTAGGTGGGGGACGAGACGTTTCTGATGAATATAGCTTCCCGTAGAAGTCCTGAACCTCCGCAAGAATCTCTGCTTTGGAAGCGACGACTTTCCCGTTTGCTGTGGTCAACTTCGTCAGATGGCTGCGGCCAAGATGTTGGAAAAAGACTTTCGACCCCCGATTTTGCGCAATTGCTTGTTTAATTTTATTTGCGTTGTAGTTTCGGAGGTCGCGTCTTATAAGCCTAGAAATTTTTCTATTCAGATCTGACGAAGCGACTGTACGATCATCTCGTCGCTTCTGCATTAACTGCAAAGTCTCTTGCGAAAGTTTAGACTCCTTACCGGTACTTTGCACCTGATATAGCTTCGTCCCCTCGTCCCGTAAGATTTTCACTGCACGGTCGAGTTCCAGGTCAATGTCATCGTCGGTTGTGGTTTCCAAGGCAGCAAACCTGTTCTCCAGTTTTAACTGGAACGTTTCAGACCCTACCACAGCTTGAAGCAGGTTTGGCCGGAGCGTAGACCTCATAAGACGGGCGCGTTCGAGCTTACAATCAATATTTAGAGTGCCTCGCACGAGTCGGTGATCACTTCCGGTGTTAAACCTAGTGATCACAGAGACATCTCTAAAAATACGCTTCTTGTCGGTCATTATGAAGTCTATCTCATTTTTTGTCATAGCGTCAGGGCTTCGCCACGTCCACTTCCGTTGAGATTGTTTCTTAAAGAAAGTGTTCATACAGAACAACCCCTCTTTCTCCAGGAAGTTGACGAGCATTTGCCCCCTATGATTTCTGCTTCCAAAACCGTGTGGTCCTACTACCGATTCGCCGCTAATATGTACTCCCACTTTTGCGTTGAAGTCTCCCATGACAACGTTGAAGTGGGCCTTTTGGGTGGTGTGTAAGGCCCTGGAAATGTCTTCAAACAATTCCTCTACTTCATCATCCGAGTGTGACGAGGTCGGTGCATACACTTGGATAACCTTGAGGCCGTACCTCTTGGTTAGTCTGATCACAAGGTACGCTACCCTTGTCGAAACACTGGAGATTTCCAAGACGTTGTCAATGAGAGTCTTGTTAACCAAGAACCCGACGCCACCTTGGGACTGTTTGTCTCCCTCTCTGAAATACATAAGATGACCTGATTCCAAAGTAACGGTGTCCTCCCCCTCTCTTCGGATTTCCGATAAACCTAGAACATGCCATCTTATGTTCTTCAGTTCTTCAGTGAGCTGCACCAGATTTTCGTCGAGCCGTAGCGTGCGTCCGTTATAAGTAGCCAAAGTCAGTTGGTGTTGGCGGCCTACCATCGCCCGGGGATTCTTAGCACCCCCTGCCCCGCCGTTACCATGACCGCCGCCGTGGCCAGGAATAGCGGGGTGACCGGGAACTGGGGGCCATTGTGTTGTGGTACTTGCCATTAGAGGTTTTGCCCATAATCACCACGCTGGGCAGACGTGTTGGTGATCGCAGAGCGTAGTTCTTGGCACCGGTGACGCTGCTGCCCGTCACCGGTCTGTGGTATTTTAACTACGCCAAAGTTGAATGGTTATACCGCCATTAATCGGTCGCCAGAGCCTCGTTCGCTAATCGGCAGGATGCACCACGAGCAGGTGAGGTTGACTAGGAGTAATAAGATGGAATTTTACCCCCTTGCATCCCTTCAAGAAATAATATTTCTATTTGGAGCACCAAAGCGTATAATTGTCGACGGTGATGGTGCATTTACTTCTCATTATAAAAAGTATTGCGATGAATACGGTATCGAACTTCATCAATGTGCAGCTTATACTAGCAGAGGAAACGGTCAAGTGGAAAGAATTATGAGAATCATAAAAAATGGTCTAACTATCATCAAAAATACTCAAAAAATACATTGGGACAAATCTGTTCTTACTTTGCAGCTAGCCATTAACTGTACCTTTTCTAAAGCGACTGGGCAAACACCAATTGAGTTATTAACGGGCAAGAAAGGATGTGTGCCTCCAGAGCTACTTAATATTATCGACGAAACAAACGAGCGCGTAGATCCCGAAACAATGAGGAAAGTTGTTTTAGGTCGAATGACCGAGCATGCTGAAAAAGATAAAGTACGTTATGATAGTGGAAAAGCTAAGGTTAAAAAATTCGAAAAAGGCGAATATGTTTTACTAAAAGAACCAGAGAGGTTAGGTACAAAACTTAGCCCTAAATATGATGGACCCTACGAAATAAAAAAGGTATTGCCACATGATAGATACGAAATTCACCGGAGTAATAAACGAGGTCGATCAAGGAAGGTCTGTCATGAACATCTACGTAGCGCACCTAAATTTGGCGTTCAAAGTCACGTGGCCGTATCGGCGATGTACAACAATGGTAATACTAATGTGCAAATATGAAAGTAAACAAAAATGAGTGAGGTGTTTTCAGTTAAGTAGATGTCGTTGTGCTTATAACGAGTATTATACGAGTAACGTGATCCTATTAGTTAATGTGTGAAAAGCCAAAATGAGCGCTGAGGCTCTGAGGCTGGACCAAAATTAGCGCTGAGGCTATGAGGTCATAGAAAATGAGAAACTAATGTGAACGTGAAATTAATGTGAAAATAATAATAAAATTAGTGCGTGTGATTGGTTTAACATAAGTTGTTTTATTACAGATAAAAATAAAGGTTAGGCGCAGGGACGCGCCTGTCATCAGCATGGCCGTATCGGCGCAAACGTAGTGTTGGCAACACCACTACAGATGTAATCGCGTTGTCAACCCCACCTTGGCGCAAACTATAAATAACGGAGCTTTGTCGGTGGAGGGGTTATTCATTTGCGAATACTCTCAATGTGAAGTCGTTGTTGTGTTTATGTGAAGTATTTTATTTTAAGGTCAAATTCAGGTCATAAAGTTAGTAATTGTGATTTGAAGACTTTTGTTTAAAATTCATAGTAAAAAGTGATTACTTGCTATTGTTCACTGATTGTTAAATAAAATGGATAATGATGATAATGAGGATTTTATCTCCCCTGCATCTCCGATTCTTACATACATACATTGGGATATTCACATTATTAAAAGCGACATGAAATCGTTATAGTTATTTATCCTTAATACTAAAATAGTATTGCGAAATAGAGGATTCTGTTCAATATAACTATTAACGTAGGTTGGCTGTAAAGCCTTGGGGGACAGAATCAAAGAAAGGAGTATTAGAAAAGTTCTCCTGCTTTTATCCAATACTTATCTAACGATATTGTAGACTACATAATATTATTACTTATAAAAAAGAGTTCCTTTTATAAGCTTTCTTATAGCAGAGAATCTATTATTTTACAATATCTTTATTCTAGTTTTCAAATATGATTGCGAAAAGCTTTATGATTATACGAGTGGCCTGCCCCTGCTTCCCACGGGTATAAAATATATATCCCATGTCAGTCAGTGTAAAAAAAATTATTGAAATTGATCTAGTAGTTTGATTTATTCATTACTGCCCGTGGCCCGCAAGCGTTAAATTTAGAGAAAAACAATTTCCTTTCCCTATACCAAGAAGATTTCCTGCTATCTTTGGAATATCTAAATTCATATAGTACATTTTTACTTATTTACTTTTACATTTTCCCTATGTATTTTATTTTTACAATTAATTACAGAATGTCTTTAAACAAACTCTTGAAAGAGCGACATCGCTGCTAAAGTCGAAGTGTTATAGGGCGAAGCGCGGCGTCCTCACGGCATTTTAAATCTGTAATATCTCCGAATATGTTCACTTAAATTACATGCTGTAAACAGCCATATTGATGTATTTTAAATCAACTATTTATTTAAGGTACTTAATTGGATAAGGATTAATGCTGTATTCCATAAAAATTGCTTCGAAAATAAGAAATTATTTTTCGTAAAAAGTAAATGACAAAAAATACTATATACACTGTCCATTATATTAACCATCTTTTGACAGATTGACGATTTACATATTTAGTGATGTCCTAAAGATTCTCGTATGCGGTACCATTCCGATTATAGTACCTACTATCATTAATCGAATTACGTACCTAAGTAATTCGATTAATGATAACCTACGTAAACTAATAACAGATATAGAAATCAACATTTTGATTTAATATTGCCTTAGTTTTTTGAAAATAAATGTTAATCCGTGTGTATTTATTATAATCATAAAAAATATATTATACATCAACTGGCAACATCAACAGACCTTCCGCTCGGCCGCCATTTTGACGTGATCTGTCACTCTCAACGAAACGCCCGTGATAGTCACACGCATTTACGTTCGCTGAGTGTTCTCTCGCATCTGTTACACCTTGAGTTAAGTAGCTTTATTCCTCGGAAAAACTTTTGTGAAACTTATATTAATTGATCGTGAAAATGCCGAAAGGACGTGTGTTGAAAGCACAATCGAGACAGTTAGTGTTAAAACTTCATGAGTATTTTGAGCAAGAAAATCAAAATGGCGGACCTCTTATACCTATCACGCAAGTCCGAAACCGTGTTGCAGCCGCGTTGGGGATCAGTCTATCAACTGTGACTAAAATCACTACTGATGCCTACGGCAGGAGCGGCTTGGAGCAAAACAAACCATCTACACCAAAAAGAAAGCGCCGGGCTCATAAGGTGACAGCTGTTGATGACTTTGACGCTGACGCTATTCGTCGTCATGTATATGATTACTACTTGAGAAAAGAAATTCCAACTTTGAGAAAACTTATTGTTTCTTTGAAAAGAAGTGGTCTATTTCATGGTGAAAAATCTTCTTTGGTCAAAGTTTTAAACACAATTGGCTTTTCATATAAAAAGTTAAATAAAAGAAAATTATTAATGGAACGCACAGATATAGCTATAGCACGTTGTGATTTTTTAAGAGAGGCAAAGAAAATACAAGATTGGGCAAATATCGTTTTCACGGATGAAACATGGCTCAACGCTAACCACACACTATCTCGTTTCTGGACTGATGATACTGCTGATTCCACTTCCTCAGTACCAATGGGAAAAGGTGAGCGCCTATTCATTTGCCATGCAGGTACAGCAAAAGGATTTGTACAAGACGCACTGTTGGCATTTAAATCGAAGAAATCAAATGACTACCACGAAGAGATGAATGCAAATGTGTATGAAGAGTGGTTCAAAAAAATGCTCATTTCATTGGAAGAACCATCAATAATTTTTATTGATAATGCGCCCTACCACTCCCGTCAAATTGACAAAATGCCAACACAGGCTAATAAAAAGCATGAAATAATTAATTGGCTTCGGGACAATGGAGAAAATGTGGACGACTCAATGTTAAAAGTTGAATTAATAAAAATATTAAAAACCAAAAAGAGAGCAAAACGCTATGTAATCAATGAAATGGCAGCAGAATATGGCCATACTGTTCTTCGGATTCCTCCATACCACTGCCAGTACAACGCAATAGAACTTATATGGGCACAAGTAAAAGGGCATGCTGCGAGATGCAATACAAGCCCCCCATTCACAGCGAATAAAATGTTGCAATTGCTAAAAAATGCTTGCACCCACGTAACGGCCGAGAACTGGGCAAGTGTGGTGGAAAGAACTAAAAGAGTAATATTCTCTGATTGGGAACGTGATATTGCGTTTGATAATATATTATCTACACAAGAGCTAATAATAACTGCTACTGAAGACTCCTCATCGGAGGAGTCTAGTGTTGATTATCATTCCGACGACTCGTGCTAATAAAATAAATTAAAATATCCTGATTGTTTTATTTGTATTCATGTATTAACTAAGAAGAAAGTAAAACTTTATATAATGTTATTAAATGTCTTTTAATACTCGTAACATCGATTGCTACCGATTATTTTTAATCTGTGGCATAATCGTAGTAACCATTATGTGTGACATCACTAAGTGGGCGGTACCCATCCATAAAGTACAAATATTATTTGTATGATATTTGTACGTAAGCAATACAAAACTTAATGAGCGTGAGCTGTCAAAAGACTGATAATATGATGGACGCAGTATAGTGGGTTATCCATAAGAGATAGATATATACCATCGAAGAATTTTCTGTAGACCTTTTCAAGATGTACAAATACTTAGTACATTATTTTGATAAATCTCGTAGGGTTTAGCCTGCGTTTGCAATGTAAGCGGAAAAAAATGTAATTATTTACAGAAACCTCAAAAATTACAGTTTTTCTCTACTACGTATTGAATGTTATTATGCGTACAAACCTTCCTCTGGAATCATTCTATCTATTAAAAAAACCACATCAAAATCTGTTGCGTAGTTTTAAAGTTTTATGCATACATAGGGAAATATGGACAAAGAATGCGACTTTGTTTTATAATATGAAGTGATTCGTCCATATTAGGTAAATTCTAAAGTCTCTTTTAGTATAAGTAAGTAAGTAAGTAACGGCCTGTTACTATCCCACTGCTGAGAATAGGCCTCTTCTCTCCGTTTTGGGAGAGAAGGATTGGAGCTAAGACCTACCACGCTGCTCCAATGCGGATTGGTAGGTTACACATACCTCCAGAATTCTCTAGAGATATGCAGGTTTCCTCACGATGTTTTCCTTCACCGAAAAGCGTGTAATAAATTGCAATTATCAATTAGACACATAAGTTTTAAGAGAAAAACTCATTGGTGTCTGCCCGGGTTCGAACCCGTGATCGTCTCTAGAGATTCACACGGTCGCACCGCTGGGCCATCACAGCTTCCTATCTTTTAGTATGGAAAGTACAAATGGCAAAGTATTATCTTTTAGTATGGAAAGTACAAATGGCAAAGTAAATTGAAGTTTGTGCTGTAAAATTAACGCGGTTTACCACGCAATTACAATCAATTAATTGCAAGCACTGAATAATTTTGCATGAAATACCTTATTCATCATTTTTAATATTTTTATTTGATGTTCATAAACCACAAAATATTATCATATAAGGTAATAATAACTGACCATGTTAAAAACAAGTAAAATTGAAAATCACTTAGTCATCATAAAAATCCGATATTATTAACCTTTATATTTTTTTTATTGCATAATAGGCGTGCGCTTCACTGCAACCATGTATGATGGTAAGCGATGATGCAGTGTAAGATAGAGCGCTTGCCACGAAGGTGCCTATTCACTCTTGCTTTGAGGACACCGATATTGAATGAACTGGTAAAGATAGATGCTGGAAAAGAATTCCATTCCCTTGCTGAGCGCAATAAATAAGGTCAACGACCTAAGGTTGATACTTCTCCCGATGCCTAGCGTTGCAATGATAGAAAGGCAATGGAGGAACAAGGTTGTAGACTGAAGGTATGAATAAAATTTTATCGGGAGATGATAGGCTATACATTTTGTGAAAGAGCGCATAAAACTATCCATTTAATTTTTTTTTTTAAGTAATTGATAAGCCAACTTGTAATTACTATGTAATGCAATCTGAATACATATTCTGGTAAACATGTTAATAAATGGATCGGGTACACGAAGGAAATAAAAACTTATATGAATATATGATAATAGCAACATACCCGTTAAATGATGATAATGGGGATATCGGAAGCGTTATGCAAAGGTAATTTCTTTTATAACACTTCGTAATGGGTTGCAACGCTGATACTGCCATTTTATAAAAGAATTCTCTTTATAAAAATATTCTTTTTTTGTGTTTTTGCACAAATTGACATTAAAATTATATTTAGTAATAAAAATTTCGTATAATAATCAAAGATCCTACGTTCTTATCTATTCGTATACTTATTATAAAATAAATTCCCCAAAAGTGGTATGTGGTCAGTTTTCTGAACATCTACTGAACTGATTTGAGCACGGTTTTTTCTAAAAGGTAGTGCAATTTTCCCGAAAGGTTTAGATTAATAGTATATTACTGTTTTATGTAAATTACTAGTGGCCCGCTCCGGCTTCGCACTGGTATAAAATATATAGCCTATGTCACTCAGTAAAAAAAATGATTAAAATCTATCCAGCAGTTTTGTTTTATTCATTACTGCCCGTGGCCCACACGCGTCAAATTAGGAGTAAAACAATTCCCCTGGGGTGCCAAAGTGGTCGGCCTCCTCGTGGCGCACCCAGGGCAAGCTTAGTCTTGGCGAACGGACCACTGTGGGGTGGCCAATCCAGTTGTACTTCTGATTAGCAGAGGGCAATCTGGACAGGCCGGGGACTCCGGGGGGGCTGGGGTGGTGTTCCTAATGAGCGACGGGTCCGGTTGGGCTTAATCTAAGTCTAGCTGGACATGGTTACGGCCACCGTCGGCGAAACCCGGAAGCACAGCAATGGAAACGGGGAACTTCGGGTTGCGAGGAAGAAAACCTCTATAAAAAATTACCCGGTGGGAGCGGAAACGCCCACCAAGGCGTTGTGGCCCCTACTTGGGGCGCGGTCTCTCCCTGTTGACCGTGACATAACAAACACGGTGGGCAGGGAGCGACCGTGGGCAGCGATGGCATCCCTTTGTTCTGCGGAAGGGGGTGAAGGGAGGTGGCGGAGCGGTTCCACGAACTGTTGTTCTGGATCCAATCTGCTGCTGGTGAGTCCAGGTGTTAGAGATTCGCCCAAGCTTATCGTCTGCCGCCCTAACTGGGGACCTTCGGGTGTTCCGAACGGGGTATATCGGATGCCTGGCTTACAGGTCCCCGAGGCGGTCGGTGCATCTGGTGCTACCGATACACTGGTTAGCGGAGGGGGGCTTCTCTTTCGAGGGGCCCCTACCCGAAGAAGGTGTTTGTTCTCTGGGATCAGAGCTGTTGGTGGGATGGGGGCAATATGTACAATGATACACTGTCCTTGCCATCGGCAGCGTGGTGGAGCACACAGGTCGTTTTAGTCGGTGCGAGTCCGACATAAATGCCGCCTGTCCCCGTCGGGCGGCGGTACCCATAAGGAGCTTATTTCTGTATAAAAAAAAAACAATTCCCCTTTACCTATACCATGAAGATTCCCTGCTATCTTTGGAATATCTAAATTCATATACTACATTTTAACTTATTTACTTTTACATTTTCCCTGAGTATTTTATTTTTACAATTAATTACAGAATGTCTTTATATACAACATTCACAGCTTTTTTGTCATAAAGAAAGAATCTTCATTACACAATACAAACATGTTTTCTTCAGAGGTTACTCTTGATAAAGCGACATAGTCGGCCGACATAGTCGGCCATGTGAAAAAAAACCCGTCCAATCGCAGCTAAATTTGAAGTGCTATAAGACAAAGCGCGCAATCGCTATACCCTGCATTTGAAATCTGTAATATCTTCGAAAATGTTCATTTAAATTACAAATGAAGAAGAAAATGTCAAAAAAATGCTATTGTGGGTTCATAAGAGATAGACATAATATGTATACCATCGCGGAGTTTTCTGTAGACCTTTTCAAGGTGTACAAATACTTAGTACATTATTTTGACAAATATTGTAGGGTTCGGCCTGCGTTTGCAATGTAAACGGAAAATAAATGTAATTATTTACGACATCACATTGGAAACCTCAAAAATGATAGTATTTATTTACTCCATATTGAATGTTTATAATAAAAGTTTATAATATGTTAGATTATACATATAAACCTTTCTCTTCAATCACTCTATCTATTAAAAAACCGCATCAAAATCTGTTGCGTAGTTTTAAAGATTTAAGCATACTATTAAAAAACCGCATCAAAATCTGTTGCGTAGTTTTAAAGATTTAAGCATACAAAGGGATATAGGGACATAGGAACAGACAGAGAAAGCGACTTTGTTTTATACTATTTAGTGACGTTTAGCTATTATAACTAACGACAATAATAAAAATCAATTTTCCCAAAGTCAACTCATTTACTCTTTCTCAAAAATTACTCAATGACACATATGACAGCCACAATGCTTTTTCATATTAATGACTAACTCTGAAGGAGGTTGCATTAAAAACATGTTGTAACAGTCGACCATCCTGACAACATTTGCGACCCCGCAAATCTCATAAGCTGACTTCTGGGAATGCATCTACCACCGATTCGGAATGCTGATTGTACTGAGAAGAATCGGCAAGAAACTCAATACTTGCTCTTTTAATCTGTAAAAGAAAAATCATTTCGCACCTTAAGCTCACCCTCAAGCACTGTCATGGCATAACACAGCTCAATAAGTGGCAACCAACTCAGCAGATACACACGTAAACAGACTCGCAAATGATAGCGCTCAAAGAAAAATCACCACATCTAGGCAGAGTCTAGCTGACAGTCGTTGCAGATGGCCACAGTCTAGAAAACTATCGATACAACTGGAACAAATCCAGAGAATAATCGTCATTCTAGCTGACAGTGCTATCGAACAATAGTCACGGGCGCGTCTATGGCCTCACATAGCACATCGTCACGTTGATCTTACAGAGTTAATAAACCGAATACCAATTACCATCATAATATCATCATAATAATCTCTCCAATAAAAACTCCATTTTTTATTCCATAGCATCGCATATCGCAACTATCTCACAAATTATACGAAATTCGCACTCTCCGTGTTGTCTCAAGATATTGATCGTCATTTGTCTTTTCTTTAAACTCTTTAAATTTCCAGATATTCCTTTTGTCCGCTCTATTTGTGAGTTTAGGTTACATCCTCTTCTAAATATAATAAACGACGATATTTCTCCTTTGTACTTATTATATTATTATACTTATTCAATAAATAAAAACAGTTTTCCCAGAGTCAACCCATTTACTCTTTCTCAACAACTTAATGACACATATGACAGCCACAATGCTTTTTATTTCATTTCGTTTCGTTCCGTTCCGTTCCGTTCCGTTCCGTTCCGTTCCGTTGCGTTGCGTTCCGTTCCGTTCCGTTCCGTTCCGTTCCGTTCCGTTCCGTTCCGCTCCGCTCCGTTCCGTTCCGCTCCGCTCCGCTCCGTTCCGTTCCGTTCCGTTCCGTTCCGTTCCGTTCCGTTCCGTTTCATTTCCGTTTCATTTCATTTCATTTCATTTTATATAATCTACAGCTATTTACATAAAATATAGATATACAAAATTTAATCTATTAATAAGGCCAAACTGATTATATAGTTTTACATAAATAAATTAACATATTAATTCATATTAATGACCAACTCTATGAAGGAGGTTGTATTAAAAACATGTTGTAACACTATTATTTTGATAATTGTCAAATGTTTTACCATACTTCACCAAAGAAAAATTACGTTTAGCTGTCATCTATGTTTTGTATTCCACTGACATTTGTGTTTTGTTATTCAATGTCATAGTCGTTCTTGTAAAACCACGATTTATAGTGACTTGAAGGGATAAAATAAATGCAGTCGAACGGGATAAAAGGTATCCTATGTCCGTCTCCTAGTTCTAAGCAACCTCTACACCAATTTTCATAATCAATATCAATCAATATCAAATAATCAATATCTGATAGTTGCCTACATCTTAAATAATATTTTAAAAATATTTTAATAATACTCAAAGTAGCCGTGTGGTATCCGGCTAAGTAAAATAGTGCCACCCTCATTTCTTACCGAGGTGTCATAAAAGAAAACTAAGGTAAGTTGACCCACCGTGTGGTATCCGGCTTAGTAGAATAAACCACCCTCCTTCTTACCGAGGTGTCGTAATATAGGACTAAGTCAAGTTGACGTCAGGCATGCGGCCGGTCCTAAAAACGCAGCCAAATCATGTTACAGCATGTTTATAACATGTTGTGCCGACCCCACTTAGAGTCGGATTAGGGCAGGAGGGTATATTTATAATACTCAAAGACTTGCTAAACACATTGAGCCAATAATGCAATGTCAACTTCTTTGGGCTGTTTTATGCCGTTGTATACGCATATAGCAGAATAAAAGTGCTCAATAGAAACAATGATACCCTTTCAGAATTCATATCGTGCAGTTTTCTTTCCTTGTCTTGATTATTTTCTTGGATGCTTTCCAAACAGTGTTCAGGGACGGCATTTGTAAGTCAAATGTTGCATATATATTCATATCCGGAAGTATCAAAGTGTCATTTTTTGTTCGAAAACAACTGTCCAACTTGTCACATATCTATACTTATTATAAAAAAGTCTCCTAAAGCGATAGCTTTACAAACAGATATGTTTGTATGTGATCGATTTTCACAAAGTCTACTACTAAATAGATATTTGTTCGGTTTTTACTAAAAGGTAGTGAGTGCAATTGTCTGATAGGTTTAGGTTAATAGAATATTCTGGTCTTTTGTAAATTGTGTTGCAGAGATCGTTCAATTTGTACAAAAACTCATCTGTAGGGAGCTTTAGTCGTGAGCGCTGCGTGAACCATTCGAGATAGATTCAACTAGTGTACTGAAGAATTGTAGATCTACAAAAATACTATAAAAAACTCTGTAAAAGCAAGTTTGTATCTCGTATGGTTAACTCACAATAACTACTTTTACGGTTCACTTTCATGGATTTCCACGCGGATGAAGCAGCAGGGACGGTTGTATTGAAATGAAAAAAAAAATAGCAACGTATATTTATTTTTATATAAAGTACGTTCAGGAAATGAGGGAAACTTATTTGAATGCGGTGCTATTCAAATAAGGAGTCCCAAGCGTTATAATACTTAAGGGTGATTTGTAATAATTAAGGAAGGATCCCCGAAACATGTCACACCTTCATTAAAGCATAGGGACGATTTAGAATTAGAATTAGATTTAGAATTAGAATTAGATTTACATTTAGATTTACATTTAGATTTACATTTAGAATTAGAATTAGAATTAGAATTAGAACTAGAACTAGAACTAGAACTAGAACTAGGACTAGGACTAGGACTAGGACTAGGACTAGGACTAGGACTAGGACTAGGACTAGGACTAGGACTAGGACTAGGACTAGGACTAGGACTAGGACTAGGACTAGGACTAGGACTAGGACTAGGACTAGGACTAGGACTAGGACTAGGACTAGGACTAGGACTAGGACTAGGACTAGGACTAGGACTAGGACTAGGACTAGGACTAGGACTAGGACTAGGACTAGGACTAGGACTAGGACTAGGACTAGGACTAGGACTAGGACTAGGACTAGGACTAGGACTAGGACTAGGACTAGGACTAGGACTAGGACTAGGACTAGGACTAGGACTAGGACTAGGACTAGGACTAGGACTAGGACTAGGACTAGGACTAGGACTAGGACTAGGACTAGGACTAGGACTAGGACTAGGACTAGGACTAGGACTAGGACTAGAACTAGAACTAGAACTAGAACTAGAACTAGAACTAGAATTATTTGAATTTGAATTTGAATTTGAATTTGAATTTGAATTTGAATTTGAATTTGAATTTGAATTTGAATTTGAATTTGAATTTGAATTTGAATTTGAATTTGAATTTGAATTTGAATTTGAATTTGAATTTGAATTTGAATTTGAATTTGAATTTGAATTTGAATTTGAATTTGAATTTGAATTTGAATTTGAATTTGAATTTGAATTTGAATTTGAATTTGAATTTGAATTTGAATTTGAATTTGAATTTGAATTTGAATTTGAATTTGAATTTGAATTTGAATTTGAATTTGAATTTGAATTTGAATTTGAATTTGAATTTGAATTTGAATTTGAATTTGAATTTGAATTTGAATTTGAATTTGAATTTGAATTTGAATTTGAATTTGAAATTTGAATTTGAAATTTGAAATGGAATTGGAATTGGAATTGGAATTGGAATTGGAATTGGAATTGGAATTGGAATTGGAATTGGAATTGTAATTGTAATTGTAATTGTAATTGTAATTTGAATTTGAATTTGAATTTGAATTGGAATTGGAATTGGAATTGGAATTTGAATTTGAATTTGAATTTGAATTGGAATTTGAATTTGAATTTGAATTTGAATTTGAATTTGAATTTGAATTTGAATTTGAATTTGAATTTGAATTTGAATTGGAATTTGAATTTGAATTTGAATTTGAATTTGAATTTGAATTTGAATTGGAATTGGAATTGGAATTGGAATTGGAATTGGAATTTGAATTTGAATTTGAATTTGAATTTGAATTTGAATTTGAATTTTGAGAAGGGTTCTTGCAAAACATACTATAAGAAACTTTTATAGAAATATACCTTTTTACTATTATTATTTATGTAATTTTCTTTAGATTTTTTTAAAAATTATTTCCATATTTGTACAAGAAATAAAAGGCTTTTATTTTATTTTATTTATTTGTAATATTTCTATCATCATCCTCCTGCCCTTATTCCACTCTAAGTGGGGTCGACACAATATGTTATAAACATGTTGTCTCATGATTTGACAACGTATGTAATACCGGCTGCTTGCCTGACGTAAACTTACCTTAATCGTTTTTTACGATACCTAGCTAAGAAAGCGGGTTGTCTATAGCTCAGCCAGAATACCACACGGTTAAGGATAGTAAAATTATTATTATTATGAAGTAAAGTAACAGTATATTATTATCCCATATTACTGCCCATTGCTAGGCATAGGCCTCCTCCTTCCTTTTTTTTAAAGACGAGTTTGATCTCAGATCACTGACCCCATCACAGTGCTCCAATGTGGATTGGGTTTTACACATATACCATATATTGTCCAGAGATATGCAGGTTTCCTCACGATATTTTCTTTCACCGAATAATGTCTGATAAATAACAAATATCAATTTTAATTTGTAGTATATGGCATTCAATTAAAAAAAATTATATCACACTTTGACTTGTCACATTTTCCTAGTTTAAGAGACTCAGATGAAAGAAATAAAATTACATAAATTGGTCTATACTTATTATAAAAAAGTCTCCTAAAGCTAGCTATCTGTTTGTATGTGATCGATTTTCACAAAGTCTACTAAATAGATATTTGTTGGGTTTTTACTAAAAGGTAGTGAGTGCAATTGTCTGATAGGTTTAGGTTAATAGTATATTCTGGTCTTTTGTAAATTGTGTTGCAGAGATCGTTCAATTTGTACAAAAACTCATCTGTAGGGAGCATTAGTCGTGAGCGCTGCGTGAACCATTCGAGATAGATTCAACTAGTGTACTGGAGAATTGTAGATCTACAAAAATACTATAAAAAACTCTGTAAAAGCAAGTTTGTATCTCGTATGGTTAACTCACAATAACTACTTTTACGGTTCACTTTCATGGATTTCCACGCGGATGAAGCAGCAGGGACAGTTAGTATTGAAATGAAAAAAAAAATAGCAACGTATATTTATTTTTATATAAAGTACGTTCAGGAAATGAGGGAAACTTATTTGAATGCGGTGCTATTCAAATAAGGAGTCCTAAGCGTTATTAAGACTAAAGGGTGATTTGTAATAATTAAGGAAGGATCCCCGAAACATGTCACACCTTAATTAAAGCATAGGGACGGTTTAAAACAAAATTAATTCTTCTTTATTTTTAAAAATATTTTTTGTTACCCGCAATTCAGTTCGCACCACACGCACACGCTTAAGCGTGTAAGTATCCTCAATGTATGTTTTTATCCTAATATTACCTCGGTGTATTAACATCAATCGGGCCAAAGTTCATCAATATTGGTTTAAAGGTTTAGCCTTGAAAGCGTATAAAACAAACAGACAGATCTTCGCAATTACATTATTAATTTATTAAAATTACTAAAAAAAATATTTGGGAACACTTAATTTAATATAATATTTAAAATTCATTGAATGCATCCGCAGTTTAGAACACACTATTTAATGTGCTTTGCACGTTTGACGAAAACTTTTTCTGAAAAATCAGAAAAAATGCATTAGCCGGATCAGACCCATTATGGGTCACCTCCTGACGGGGACGAGCGGCGGGTATGTCGGACTCTCACCGACAGACACTCTCACTGACAGTGCTCCACCACTCTGCTGGTGGCGGGGACAGGGTACCGTTGGACACATTGCCCCCATCCCCGCCAACAGCATCTGTGAGCCCCAGAGTCTTCTCTTATAGAGGCCCCTCCCTCCGCTAGACGATGAATCGGAAGCACCAGATGCATCGACTGCCTTGAGGACCTTACCAGGTGAGCGTCCACTAAACCCCGTTCGGACCGCCCAGAAGGTTAGGAAAGCATGCGATGGTCTTGAGCGAGTCGCCTGTGGCGGATCGGATTCGAGGACTCGACTTCTCGGATCAGTCCCGCCGCCTCCTTCCGCGAGATAGAGTCCTCGCAGAAGGAGTACAACGGGTTGACTTATCTTAGTCGCCTTTTACGACACCTTAGTAAGAAATGAGGGTGATCTATTTTACTCAGCCGAATATCACACGGTGTCACGCTATCACGCTCATTTAATGGTATCAGATTAAATATCATTTTGTAAAAACATTATAGGAAACCCTTTGGAGCTAATCTTTTGTTGTTGCTTATCCCGTTAATATGAAAATTTTCCCACCGTGCAGTGGCAACGTGAAAGCTAATTTCATTTTAATGACCCACGGCCGGGGGATACTCACTATCTCGCTCGACTTGTTTATACTCGCCATGTTATCTTGTGGTTGGCTGTGAGTACTTTTTGCCCTTTTTAAATATAATTTGCATATGCTACTAAAATATTATCAGCACGAAATTAACCCAAATTTTTTTTAAAGGGCTGGAATGGTTTTATTCACTCTGTTAACCATTGGTAACAATTTTAGGTGTTATATTTTTCATAATTTTAGAACTTTATTTATTTATAGATCGCCAACAAAATATACACTTGACACCAAAATTATACTTTGAACAACTTAAAATAAGTAGTATTTTACTTAAAGTTGATAACAACTGTTAATTTCAGTTAAGATAAATTTTATATATTATTTTATCATAAAATTAAAACAAAAATGGAGTACACAGAGAAGAGAAAAAGAAAATTAATAAAAAAAAATACATATAATATGTCAGCTTCTCCCTGTAAAATATCAGCACTTATCGCTTATGTTGTATGTATGAAATAATGTTACCAGTAAATATTTTTAACATTTGACATTTGTATTATCCAGACACTGCGAATATTTATCACTTATGCTTATGGTTATAGTACTTTATGATAAGACAGTCAGTAATTTATTTATTTAAAAATGTTTAGATAAATATTTGGTATTAAAAATTGGACAAACGTTAACTCATCCTTTACACAGAGGTTTCTGCCACTTAATCTTTAGTTAACTTTAATCTTTAGTTAAGTTAAGTAATAATAAATAAGCACTAAATTAACTATCAGTGTCAGATTTAATATTACTTAGCGGTTATGAGTTTCCAAGTTTCCAAATATTTGTTCTCAAAATTTATCAAGAAGTTCAACTATTTGATTCAAAAGCCTCGCGTATTGATGTTTATTAATTACTCACGGTATTTTATGTAAGCTGTTATAATAGAAATTGGCAGTAGTGGAAGAGATAGGTAAGTTGTTAAGTTTGAAATTATTTATAATGATTATTTGCTGTGCCTTCGGCTTCAATAAGTTAACCATAAGAGACATGCTGACTGACAGACTGTTTTGTGGTGTTTTGTAGATCTACAATTTTTTAGTACATTAGTGTATCCTTGTTTGTGCACACGACAAAAGCTCCCAGTTTGCGAGTTTCTTACAACCGTGCGACCTCTTCAACACAATTTACTTAAAACCATAGTGTATTATAACCTAAACCTACTAGTTTATTTTTTTAATTTGTTCTTAATTCATTAAGACATTATTATGATACTTAATTTTGAAAAGAGTGACCGCCGAGTTTCTTGCTGGTTCTTCTCTTTAAGAGCACCTTTCCGAACCAGCCGTGGCTTCATTGTAATTTGACGATTTAAAAGCGCTTGTAAAAGCCAATTTGAATAAAGAACTAGTACCTGGTTGACCGAGCCTTGCTCGGTATTTAAAAAAAAAATAAACTCAAAAAAAAAGAAAAAAAATGGGTAGGTGGGGTTCGATCCTAGGTATTTACATTTCTCGAGACCGCCCGTTCCCCGGATAAACTACACTGATTTAACAGTTTATGGCAAAAATAGCGTATAGTTAGTATGTTAGTATTTTTTAATGCCTAAAAACAGGGATAAAACGATTTTTTTTAAATAAAACCAAGCTAGATAGATTTTTCTCCTCCACAACCACCTACATGGTGAATTTCAGGAAAATCGTTTCTGAGATTCCGAATATATATATTTATTTTATTTATTCGGAACAACCAGTGTCAGTTACATTTCAGAATAAACTAAATACGCCACAAAAAGAATTAAATACACTGCCTTTAGGTGCCACAGCATGCACATAATTATGTGTAAGGACAGCACTTAACTAAAATATACTAAAATAAATATAACACTACGGCTCCAATGTCTGGAGCTTAACAATTTTTTTTTTAAACTTAATAAACGTATCGCTGAACATATCAACACACATACAAGATTAACTCATTTTAATATTAAAAATTAATTTAAAAAATTTAATCTAATAATCCGTGTAGTAGATTTGTCATAGAAAATTGATCATATACAGACAGACAGCTTTTGGGGCTTTATTCTATAACAAGTATAGATAGATTAACAAACAGTATATTAAAGGAGTTGTCTTAGCTATGTTAATACATGTTTGAATAGGCACACCATTACGCCTTGTGTAACCAAAGGATTATAGTGATACAACTAATATCAGCTAGCTTAGCTGATATTAGTATACTCAAGACGGGTTGAGACTGAAATGGTTATGTGATAAGTTGTATGGGTATATGAAAATCTTCCTTTAATTTAACTTTTTTAATACCAGTATCCATATTACTGACATACATATATTACACACACATGCCGTGTGGTATTCGGTTAATTAAATAGACCACCCTCTTTCTTACCAAGGTGTCGTAAAAGACGACTAAGGTAAGTTGACCACCGTGTGGTATCCAGCTGAGTAGAATAGACAACCCTCTTTCTTACCAAGTTGTCATAAAAGACGACTAAGCTAAGTTGACTTGCCATGTAGTGTCCAGCTGAGTAGAATAGATTACCCTTTTTTTACCAAGGTGTCGTAAAATGCGACTAAAATAAGTTGACTTGCCTTGTGGTATCCGGCTGAATGGAATAGACCACATTCTTTCTTACTAAGGTGTCTTAAAATTCGACTAAGGTAAGAAGATTATATTACATACATATAGAAAGCTAATTATAATATTAAAGCGACCAAATTTGAAAAAGTTGTTATGTGGAAAATTGCAATAAAGCGTAGCGTTTCTAAAACTTGTGAGTGTTAAGGAGACCCATAGTTTGGCAAGAAAGAAGCAAGAAAATACTAGTTTTTATTCTAGTCCGTTGCGTAATGGCATTAATATTATACATCGACGTATAGCAGCGACTCCGTTCGCGTCACTTTGAGTTTTCAATACCTTCAGCTATGTTCGATTTGTTATAAATGTTGTTCAATAAGGATAAACTGATCCTCCTGCCCTTATCCCACTCTAAGTGGGGTCGGCACATGTTATAAAAATTTTGCCGAATGATTTGGTTACGTATTTTACGACCAGCCGCCAGTCTGACGTCAACTTACCTTAGTTGCATTTTACGACACCTCGGTAAGAAAGAAAGTGGTCTATTCTACTTAAGCGACACGACACACGACAATGTGTAATTTTTGTTAAAAATTACCAGGTTTATAAGTTCAGTTGCAAGGCATTAATTTTCATTTATATCCAAGTGAAAAGTTTTCAAAAACATTCTCTAATATGTTGGAATCCCTGCGGCTTCCTGGGTCTTCGAAAACATCGTAGAAATAACTGGGCACACATGCGAATATCTTCGCATTTTTGTTCAAAGTTTCTTTAATTTCCGTATGCAAATGGATCGGTATGGTTTATCTGCTTTTGAAATAAGAAAACTTTTTAAGAAATAACCGTGAATGGCTTTTCTTGAAAGTAATTTCCAAAAGTGGTATAAAAAGTTATGGCAATTCCTTCATAGGAAGTTTCGTTAAGAATATTACGATTACACTAAAATAGTTCTTTAAAAATAGTTCATAGAAATAATGGTTATTTCGGAAATGATACAAAAGGAATGCTAAAATTATTCAATAGAATAATTCTATCATTTTATTTCCTTGATTGTATAGAATGAATAGAATTATAACATATACATGTAGCTAAATAATAATATCTTTTAAAAAATTGGTGTTTTTATAAATCAAGATGAAATTATTATCTGAACTATTTTACGATAAGTTTGAATTAGAAAACACAATTTAATTGAGTCATAATAAATGAAGCAAATGTAGTGTCGTAACTAATTGCCAAGAATTACCTACAAGGCGAGCTAGCTGCCAAACTTATTTAATATATTTTGGTTAAAAGAATTTATTCTTTAATATTTAAATGAGTTAATTTTGTATGTATATAGTAAGTAGTAGTAGTAAACGGCCTGTTACTATCCCACTGCTGGGCATAGGCCTCCTCTCTCCGTTTTTGGAGAGAAGGGTTGGAGCTAAGACCTACCACGCTGCTCCAATGCGGATTGGTAGGTTACACATATCCCCAGAATTCTCTAGAGATATGCAGGTTTCCTCACGATGTTTTCCTTCACCGAAAAGCGTGTGATAAATTGCAATTATCAATTAGACACATAAGTTTTAATAGAAAAACTCATTGGTGTCTGCCCGGTTTTGAACCCATGATCGTCTCTAGAGATTCACACGGTCGCACCGCTAGGCCATCACAGCTTACCACTTGTATGTATATATATAAATATATTTTTTGGATCTTGGAAACGGCTCCAAGGATTTTTAATGAAATTGAGCGTGTAGGGGTTTTGGGGGAGAAAAATTGATCTAGCTGTCAGTGTTAAAAAAGTCGTTTTATCCCTAAATGGCATTAAAAAAATACTTAAATTTAGAATGTAGATTTTTTATGTTGTCAAACGCAATGCTGCGACAGCCGATGGGTAACGGGCGGAACGAAATGTACGCAACCGGGTTCGAATCCCACATGTCAATGGCGCCTTCTTTCTTTTTTTAATATTTTTTATATCCTTAAAAAAATACTGAGCAAGGCTGGGTCAACCCAGGTACTGTGTTACAGGTACTTTGGGGTGCCAAAGCGGTCGGCCTCCTCGTGGCGCACCCTGGGCAGGCTTAGTCCTGGCGAACGGACTGCTGTGGGGTGCCACGCCAGTTGTCCCTCTGATTAGAAGAGGGCAATCTGGAGTGGCCGGAGACTCCGGGGGGTGGAGTTTCCAATGGCGGACGGGTTTAGTCAGGCTTACTTTAAGTCTGGCTGAACATGGTTTCGGACGCGTCGGCCAAGCCCGTAAGCCCAGCAATGGGAATGGGGACCTTCGGGTTGCGAGGAAGAAAACCTCTATAAAAAATTACCCAGTGGGGACGGTAACGTCCTTCCGTGCGGCGAGCTGTTCCGGTCATCTTTTATGGCCAGTAGGCTATTGGCTTTCGGGTAATCCGCAGGTTAATGCGGAACCGGGAGCCGCTCCTCCTTTGGGGGACGGGGCTGCGAGGAAGACAACCTCTATAAAAAATTACCCCAATCCTAAGGTTAGGAGCCCGCCGAGAGGATAAATGGCCGGGGGGGATCCGGTCGCTAGGGCTTCATAAAAATCATAAAACAAACAGCATGGGTAAAACGACTTCAGGAAAGACTACCCAGGAGGGTCCCGGTTCTACCGGGGAATCCCTCACCATGACCGGTGTCGAATCTTAGTCTAGAGTTTCTCTGGCTCTGGGGTACGAGACCGGCCGTGGTCGCCCCATCGTATCTGGGGGGGCAACACATGCTTTGACGTCGGAGGGTGCCAGTGGAATTGAGACCGGCTCAGCTGGTGTTCCTGCTGGTACGTGCAGTGGTTTAACGCGCAAGAATGTGCGTCGACGAGGAGGAGACAAGGTCACCCGGAGTGTTAGTGCAGGTTCAGGCAAGAGCCTGACCGAGAACTCTGGCATGGACATTTCCAGTGTGTCCCTTGAAGGACTGGACGGCACGCACAAGCGTGCTCATTCGAAAAAGAGAACACGGGTGGAGACGGGGAACCCCACAGAGTCGGATGAGGATTTGGACGCCAAAAAGGCGGATATCAGGCCCTACCTGCGGGGATCCAAAATGGGTCTTCGAAGGGCTCACGGCGCTCTAAGGCGCGGCGAGCCCTCCGAAGATCCCTACACGGATGATTCGTGCGAAGAAGTGAGGAGCAACCGGACGTCAAAATTGGCATCGACCACATCTGGTGAGCCGAAACTGACCCTGAAAGAGGTAAACTCGTCGAGGGTCTGCGACGTTCTGGTTAAGAATGCGGAGACGATGAGGGTGACCGTGGGGAAATCTCGTAACCTTAATGGTAAATGTAGAGGTACCCTGAACATGGTCGCCCAAACAATTGAAGAAGCCGCGAGAGCTCTTGCGGAGAGGACGGAGTCAGACGAGGTCCGGCTCCTCAGAGAGGACAATGCCCGGTTGACACAGGTCGTCAACAATCTCTCGGTGGAAATCTCAACCTTGAAAGAGATGATCACCCGTGTCAATAGGGAAACCATGAAGGAGGTAACTCCAGCTGGCAGCTCGCAAGCCGTGAAGGGTTTAACCATTCAGGAAGAAATGGCTAGACTCAAAAATATGTTCACGGCGCGCCTGGATAGTGTAGAGAGTCGCCTACCTCCAGAACCTAGGCTGAGACCGCCACTTGCTGCCGACAAAAAACGAGTGGCAATGGTCAATAAAACAAATATGGAGACGACGCAACTAGTACCTGCGGCTGCACCGAATCGGCTAAGTAAGCCAAAAGGGCGGCCTGAAACTCGGGTGGTTGAGCCCACCACAGCTGAGGTGGCCAGCCGTAATAAGGCCAAGAAAAAGAAGAAAAACAGAGTGGCCCAACCTGAAAAAGGACAAGAGCCCCGTTTGCTGCCACCAGCCCCCACATCAATGAGCGAGGGTTGGAACGTGGTGGCTCGGAGGGGTGCAAAGGCAAAGTCTGCGTCTACAGCAAAGGCGGCTACAGTCACCACTACTAAAGCGCAGCGTGGGCTAAAATTAAAGGCCCCGCGCTCGGCTGCGGTCGTGGTGACCCTAGATAAGGAGGCTTTAGATAAGGGCTTCACCTATACGGAAGTACTGGCCCGAGCTCATCGTTGTATAAATATTGAGGACTTGGGCCTAGAAGGTGGTATGCGACTTAAAACGGCTGCCACCGGGGCCCGGATGTTTGAGATCTCTGGGCCCACTAAAGACGAGAAGGCGGGTGCTCTCGCTAACCGACTCCGCGATCTCTTTAGTGAGGAGCCGGCAGTGCGCGTCACAACTCCTACAAAGTGCGCAGAATTGCGCGTTGTGGGCCTTGATGATGCCACCACTGAGGGGGATGTTGTCAACGCCGTCGCCCGGGTCGGGGAATGTTCTTATCAGGACATTCAGACCGGGGTGATGCGCAGGACAGAGAGAGGGCTAGGCTCCCTCTGGCTAAGAGTGCCTGTGTTGGTTGCAAAAAAAGTAGCGACAGTGGGAAGAGTCTTGGTGGGTTGGGTATCGGCCCGGGTTCACCTGCTGGTGGCTCGCCCACGGCGCTGCTTCAGGTGCCTCGAAAAGGGGCATCTGCGAGCTGACTGCACGTCGTCAATTGACCGCAGCGATGAGTGCTATCGCTGCGGCCAAAACGGCCACAAGGCCCAGTCCTGCTCTGCAGCCCCACATTGTTGGAGTTGCCAACGAGCGGGACTGAAGGCCGACCATCGGGCGGGGAGCGGGCAGTGTAAAGCACCGCCCGTTCCTAAGAGAATCAGAAGGGGGGGTGAAGACTTGAGGGTCCCCTCACCACCCACCGCCGGCCCAGCTCAAGCTACGGCAAGCCGGGTGATAGAGGATCCGTAATCGGGGTGTACTACTCACCAAACAAACCTTTCGCTGACTTCGAACTTTTTATGGCTGAAATCGGCGATTTGGTGAGTAGGTTACGCCCCGGCAAAGTACTCCTGGCTGGAGACCTCGCAAAATCCGCTGCGTGGGGGTCTCCTGTCACGGACGTGAGGGGGAGCTATATGGACGGTTGGTTGGCCTCGACCGGGATGGTCGTCATGAACCGGGGGACGGCTGACACATGCGTGCGATGGAATGGCGGCTCCAAAGTCGACGTTACCTTTGTCGACGCCGCTATGTCACGCTGTGTTAGCAATTGGGAGGTAATTGTGGGTGTGGAGTCACTCTCGGACCACCGCTATATACGGTTCGAGGTCTCCACATGCCCCACTCCCGTTTCCCCCCAGTCAAGAAGAGGCGGCGGCCCTAGGTGGTCCATCAAAAAGATGGACCCCGAGCTCCTGGTCGAGGCCGCAATCGTCCAGGCATGGGTGGCAGGGCCCACGGGTGGGGTTGTTGCCGCAGAGGTAGAAAACCTCCAGCGGCGGATGTCGCTCGTCTGCGATGCCAGCATGCCGAGGGTGCGTAGCACAGGACCGGCATGCGGGGTGTACTGGTGGTCGAAGGAGCTGGCGCAGCTGCGTGAACAGCGCGTGGCCGTGCGCCGCCAGTACGCTCGGTACAGGCGTCGCAGAAGACGCGACATCGAGGAGGAGAGGCGCCGCTACGAGGCATATAAGGCTGTCCGCGTCTCCTTGCGGATGGCCATTCGCGTAGCTAAGGACAGGGCTCACAAGGAGCAGGCCGAAGAGCTCAACCGGGATCCGTGGGGGAGGCCGTACAGAGCGGTGCGCAAAAAACTTCGCACCCGCGCCCCTCCCCTCACCGAGAGCCTTCGGCCGGAATTCCTTGACTCCGTAGTGGAAGCCCTGTTCCCGCAGGGAGCCGAGGTAGAGCCACCTCGTATGGCGCCTCTTGAGGAGGAGGAAGGCACTGTGTCAGGTGCGCCGGAGGTGTCGGAGTGGGAGCTAGCCGGGGCGGTGAGTCGCATGAAGGCGAAAAACACCGCCCCTGGTCCTGATGGCATCCCTGGGCGTGCCTGGGCGCTTGCTCTGGGTCCTTTGGAGTCGGGGCTCAGGGCGACTTACAGTGCCTGCCTCGAGCAGGGACTGTTTCCCCGTAGGTGGAAAACGGGGAAACTGGTTCTGCTTAAGAAGGAGGGAAAGCCGGCCGATAGACCCTCCGCGTATCGGCCGATTGTTTTGCTGGATGAGGCGGGAAAGTTACTCGAGCGTATCGTAGCTTCCCGCATTGTCCAGCACCTCCAGGAGGTGGGGCCTGATCTCAGTCGCTTCCAGTGCGGATTCCGCCGGGGCATGTCCACCCTCGACTGTATTGAGGGCGTGAGAGTCCTGGCGGAGGAGGCGACAGCCAAGCGCGAGGTGGTGTTGGCGGTGTCATTAGACATCGCCAATGCGTTCAATACCTTGCCTTGGAGTGTGATCAAGGAGGCCCTACGCTTCCATCGTATCCCCTTGTATCTGCAGCGCGTTGTCGGCGACTATTTGGCCGACCGCGCTGTCAGGTACCCGACGGCTGGGGGTAGGTGGAAGGAGCGGAGGATGTCGTGCGGTGTTCCACAGGGGTCGGTCTTAGGCCCCCTCCTGTGGAACATCGGGTACGACTGGGTGCTACGCGGTCAGATGCTCCCGGGAGTGCGTCTGTTCTGTTATGCAGACGACACTCTCGTGACTGCCCGCGCGAGCGCTCACCGGGAGGCCCGTATACTGGCGACCGCGGCCACTGCTCACATCGTGGCCCGGATTCGTCGGTTAGGTTTGGGGGTGGCCTTGGAGAAATCCGAGGCCATTTACTTCCACAGGCCTCGGATGGCGCCCCCAGTGGGTTCCCGGTTGATGGTGGACGGGACGTCCATTGGAATCTCAGGTACTTTACAGTACCTGGGATTAACTCTCGACAGCCGATGGACGTTCGACGCCCACTTCCAGCGGCTCGCCCCAAGACTTAAGGCGACCGCTGGAGCCCTGAGCAGGCTCCTCCCAAATGTGGGGGGGCCAAATGCAGGCTGCCGGCGCCTTTACGCCGGGGTGGTCCGGTCAATGGCCTTGTACGGTGCTCCCGTATGGGCGGAGCGACTGACCGCCAAGTCTCTGCGCCTCTTGCGCGGGGCGCAGAAGATTGTGGCGGTCAGGATAGTGCGGGGCTACCGGACCATCTCCGCCGAGGCGGCCTGCGCCTTGTCTGGGTCCCTTCCTTGGGATCTAGAGGCCAAGGTGCTTGCTCAGGCTTACCGCCGCAAAGTAGATTCCCGTTCATTGGGGAGAAACTCTGCGGCGGTGGAGACGGATTGGCGGAGGGTAGCTCAGATGGAGCTCCTCTGCCAATGGAGGCGGCGGCTGGAATCACCCAGCGCAGGGTTCTGGACGATTTCAGCCATCCAGCCCATTCTCCAGGGTTGGGTCGCCAGGAGGCATGGGGTCCTCACCTTCCGCCTGACGCAGGTACTTTCCGGTCATGGTTGTTTCGGGAGGTATCTGTGGCGGGTGGCCCAGCGCGAAGCGACTGGTGAGTGCCACGAGTGCGGCGCCGAGTTCGACACGGCGCTGCACACGCTTGCAGACTGCCCAGCTTGGGCGGTTCAGCGGGCGAAGCTCGTGGCAGAGGTGGGGCACGATCTCTCCCTGCCCACCGTGGTTCGTGCCATGGTGGACAGGGAGGAATCGTGGGCAGCGATGGCCTCCTTCTGCGAGGACGTTATCTCGCGGAAGGAGGCGGCGGGGCGGATCCGGGAAGTCGAGTCCTTGGATCCGATCCGCCGCAGGCGAGCGGGGCGCAGGCGACTCGCCGAAGTCCGTCGCATGCCGCCCTAACGGGGACCTCCGAGCGATCCGAACGGGGCTCATAGGACGCTCGCTGGAGTTAGGTCCCCGAGGCGGTCGATGCATCTGGTGCTCCCGATGCATCGATTAGCGGAGGGAGGGGCCACTGTTTAGAGAGGCCCCGACCCGGAGGTGGCGCTCTCCGGGGTACAGAGCTGCTGCTGGCGGGGATGGGGGGCAATGTCTTCATAGGTACCCTGTCCCCGCCACCAGCAGCGTGGTGGAGCACTGTCAGGTTTTTAGTCGGTGCGAGTCCGACATACCCGCCGCTCGTCCCCGTCGGGCGGTGACGACCCATAATGGGTTTTCCTGACATGAAAAAAAAAAAAAAAAAAAAGGTACTGTGTTAAAAGCTAGATAATCCCGGCTGCGGTATTTCTTCCTAGCTACGTTTGAATGGTACTAAAGGCTCCTTAGTTATTTAACGTTCAAAATATCATTACAAGGGTCTCGGAAGATATCAAATAAGCTAAAAAAATAAGTATTACAATAAATTTAAAAAATCTTATCTTAGTACCGCGATTATAACTAACAATTTATTGCAGAAAATTTTGTTATTTTAAATAGCCGATAAACTTTTCTAGAATTCTATTGATAAAAGAGGTAAGAACGATGGTCTACTAAAGCGTAAATCAATTCATGTAACTAGTCGGGCTAACCCGATAAAATAAGTAGTGAGTATAGCCGGTTCTATACATTAACTATGAATACTACTCACGATAGTTTAAATTAAAAAAAAAATCATATAAGTTGTATAGATTCGCTTTGTTCGCGCTTACTGCTTGCCTTCGATAGCTGCAGTTGGTGAGCATAAGTAGGATAGGCAGACAACCGGCAATTTCTCCACCCCGAATAATCAAGGAGTACTCACCTTTGACGAGGCTTCTTCTTAAGTTATGGCGTCCACGCCGCTCCGGAGTATAACCACAAAAAAACTGAATCCAGCTATATTCGTTGAATCACCAATTAAATTGTTACGTAATATAGTAAAAACACACAAACACCGAATTATCCGTTATATGTCGTATATATTTATTAATATAATAATAATATAATAATAATAATAAATACGATAATCCACTGAACACCGATATTAATTGTTATTCACTGAGAGGCCCGTGCACCGTGTTGCCCGGCTGACCGATCTTCTTTTTGTGTGTGACATTAATTTGTCACCTACCTACACCTCAGGTGCAGTAAGCCCCGATTACCCTCGGTTGAAAATATTGCCCGAACACGCTTCACACATTATACGATGTAACGGAGAATCACAAACTCTATTTTTAATAATCTGTTTTATGGTTAAACACTTTGAGGATTCAAGCAGCGACAGTTGACAGATTCATTTATCATTTAAAATGGCATATGATATTGAACACTAACCAAATATTTACCCAAAAGCGAACCTCAATAATTAAAGTTTATTGATAAAATAAAACGGCAAAAGGTGAATGAAATTTAAATTTAAATTTAATTAAATAAAAAACTGATTTCGTTAACTTATTTAATTATCAATGTGTGCACATTTAACAAGTAGCTTTAAATATGCTAACTTTTTTTTTATAATGACTAACACATGCGTTGTAATACATTAACAAAAATACAATGGTTGCAATATATTGTATTACTTATTTATATCTTAAGGTTGTTATTATGCATAATTTAAAAAAAAAAATTAAGTACCATGATATAGGAAAGGAATAAATAAAGGTAGAAAAAGTATTATAAAAACATTATCGAGTATTTAGGCCTAAACAAAAAACAAAAAAATCTTTGAATAAACCAAAATAAAGATAAACAAATAAGAAGCTTGTCAAAAATTATTTTCTAAGCAGGTGTCATATTAATTATTTCAAATCAAATTTAAAAAATACTTTAAATCTTAACCGGAATTATATTAATAATAGTATGTTTTTGACATAGTATGTATGTATATTTACAAATGATACATGTTTCAATACTTAAAATATAACGCGTCTGATTAAATCAATATATGCAGTAATACAAGAATTGTTATTATTATATTACAGTGTATGCATAAAATTTTATAGAAACTGTTTCCACGCGATATTGCAAACTATAAATCACTTAAGTTGAAAGCTCTGAATGAACTTTCATAACGATCGAATATGAAATATTCAAATAAAACTTGATGCTTGATATTCTACGCTATACGATTTCTAGTATTATTCTTATTACAAGGATAAAAATGCTATTCAGGTAATATTTACAAATCTTGGAAATATAAGTTGTTCAGTTACAATACATTATATTTAATTCTACATGTAACCTGGAAGCACACAGAAATAACCATAGATACATTTTAACTTATTACAGTTACGTTTTATATGATACATTTATCAATAGAAGTTCTTAATCTACTGTTTAAAATATGACAAAAGTACGAAACTATAGGAAAATTATAACAACACTGGCCTGACTCTACATCATAGACAAGAAAAATTACATTACAATTTAATGGCAATATTAAAATAAAAATATTTTTTTTATTGTAATAATTCCAAAGTATTTAAATAGGCTTAAGTCATGTCATGAACGAACCAATTAAATAATACAAAATTGGGAACAATACAATTTGAATATAAAATATTCATTTTAATTTCTTTATTTATGATTGACAATGACAACTATTTATAATACATATTAAAAAATAAAAGGATTTTATTTCGCTATTGGAAAGTCATACTTAATCGGAACATGATATTTCATATATATATAAAATAATTTTTAAAAACCAATTAATTAATAACTATGACAATTCAGTATGAGAGAAATAAATTACAAATGTTTTTAGCTTTTTTATCTTTTAAATAATGTCAGAATGAAATCGTAAGAAATGAAATACTAAAATACAATTTTTCTTTCCAAAGACAATTTAGCTGTTTCTAAAGTTTTTCCATTGTGAATTGTCTTCAGTACGAAAGGTTATTTACATTTAAAATTTAAACGTTATTTTTTTAATATTTGAAGATATTTTACTTATTTTGTTAATAATTGATATATAAGGTGTATTTTTCTACATTAGATACTGGGTAAAATAATGTGATATTAATAAATTATAAATATTAGTAGTACTAACTGCGAAGGCATGTCTAAATCTAACCCTTTTTTATATTTATCAAACAATACATATTATAATAAAAACAAACATCACTAACTTTGACTGTGAAGTTTCTTCATTAGTATTCTACACCTTTTGCCTTTTGCCTTCCATTTTAAGTAATTTAACATTCATTTCGGCCGGTTAAATAATTTATTGTCAGCCCTGACCCTAATCTTCATTTTACGATTTACCTTTGTTTATCCTGGTCCTTACATTGGTTACGTTGTTTAAGATATGTTTCATGCTTTACCATTGCTATACACATATTATACAGATTAAAAATGACTAACGTCGCGCTCACGTTATCGGAGTACATGATCCTTCGAAACACTTTAAGCCGGGTTCACACGTGCCTCTGAATCCGCCACAGTCCTCACCAAGCGTTCTTGCACACACTTTACAGCATCTACAAAAAAAATACTTGATCTCAATTGATATAAAACCATATATAAGCCTTTACATCTTTTCTGTCTTCTTTAACCGATGGACGTCCATTAGGTCTCTATAAGGGATCTCATCACACGATATGAGCCACCGGATCCCAGCGGCTCCCCCTGTCAATTCACTTCGTAAGGAGTCTACCAACGCTGGTTTAAAGGTGTAATGGTCGCTTTTTATCAATAGGATATAATACTATAAACCTGTTAATATCATCAACTGTTATATAAAGATCTTGTCTCTTTTATGAAAACAATAACATATACAACGTAAAAATCATATGTGCGTTTTACTTTCCCCTTAAAAAACCTGTCTATATGTTTTCGTCTCAATTAGTAGAAAAGGTAAGTTACTGTCTATTTACAAGGTAAATACATTTTTTGTCTATGGAGAAAGTACAAGCCCGGATGGACCAGTTACATATACCCCATATATTGTATAGCCTGGTTTCATCACTATGTCATACTTAAATACACTTTTTAGAACGTTACTGGTATATTAATCAGTTTTCCAAAACTTTTAATATTCTTAATGGTTCGAAATTTAATATTGGTTAATAGCGTTTCCAGAAAACATGAATCAATTTAAATATACCGGCGAGAAGTTCTTTAATAAAAGTTCTGAGTTTTTTATGAAGAAACCGTAGCAAGTTCCACCTAACTTTATAATTGCATTAGTCTCGCGACCAAGGTTTCTTATTTTGAAGTTCTCTGAAGTTCACAGAAGAACTTCATCTAAATGGCAAGGTGAACGGGGAACTAATACCAAAAACTTTGAATTATATTGGCATATCGTTCATCACTTGATAGCATTGTTTGCATATCTTTAATATTTAAATGAGTTAATCTTGATTTTCATAAAATTTTGTATGTAGGAGGGTTTCGGGGGTCGATCTAGCTAGGTTTCCAATCCAATTATCCAATATTGTCGTTTTTGGGCACTTAAAAAAATGCTAAAAGAGAAATAGAATGCAAAGCTTAATTATGCTACCTTTGTAAAGATGTAATAGTTCCGCCAACTGTGGGTTAATGGATTTAATTATTTTTACAGCATACGAAAAATTCACTATGGAGCTATTGTATGGGGGCGATTTAAAAATAAATGCGCGTCACCAACTATATGGTAAGACCATAACGTGATGTGTAATGATAGGAGGGGCTCACGGAATGCAAAAGACAAACGGTCAAATTGTCATATCACAACCTTGAGGCTAATGTAGAGTGACGTAGAGTGGAGATAAAATAAATTAAAACCAACCTGCACGGATCCCACACCACAATCCCCAAACCCGGACATCCGCTCGGCTCAAGAGCTTCACACTCCCTAGGATTGCATACACAGTCCCAACCCCTCACCGCCCCCGCCACCACTACTAGAGTCACCATCGCCAACCACCTCCTGCACATACTGTTCACATCACAGCGCGTTGCACTTTATTATTGTTCTTGATAAAGCATTCTTACACTTACTTGATGTCTTTCAGCATTTTTAACATTCTGAAACAAATAAAACTACATTAATCAATAAGTAAACTGGAAAATGTTGATTTAGACTTTGTCCGATCACGTGGCAATTATATGGAATTTTTCTCTTAATTTATTCGTTTCGTATAATTTATACAATACTAGCTTTTACCCGCGAAACTTCGTTCGCGTGGACTGTAGTCTTGAAATTAGGAGTGGCTTCTGTCACCATCCAAACCTTCAAATATCTCCATCACAAAAATTAGATCGATCCGGGATGAATCAGAGGGATTTATTGTTTGATCAAGAGCTTAATATGATAATTTAGTAAATAGCCTTTACTTACATGAAATATATTTTAAAATAGCGCAGTAAAAGGAGTACAAAAACTTTTTATACAATAAAAAATTCATAATGTTTTCTGGAATTAAATATCTCTATAAATATTATAAGCTTTGGAAACGTGTTAGAAATTTATTTTATAATAACATTTATACGTAACGAATCAACTGTCAAATTGTTTTTTTTTTACCTACCTTTTTAGTATAAATATGAAAAACTTAATTTAAATTATGTTTTTCTAAACATAATATTTTAAAATAGGTAACGGAAAATATATTAAACTTGACTTTATTAACTGTAATGACTTTTCAAATATTAAAAATGGTGTTTAGAAATAAAATATTTTTCATTAGCAGTATGGCTTAATAAATAAACTACTAACTAAAGACCGTTTAAGAATGCGTTTTCTTGAAACGTCTGTTTTTTTGACAACAAAAATTATATATGATTAAATTTTACTTGAACTTAAATGATTATAGCTTATTGTTATATTTTCACCACAAATCCTATCTTTTTAATGTGTTATTATGGTATTTAGCTAGTAATTGTACATGTACATAACCTCAAACTATAATAAATAAATATTAGATAAAATAATAATTGATACTAAGATAACAAATATTTTTCTATTTAACAACACTAAAATTATTACTCTGGTCTGGGCCAAAAGATGTTACATACATCATTCTGGCGGTCTCCTTTTTATTAAATATTTTTCTCCGGTTTATGAAATAAACAAAAACCGAAATATTTAAAAAAATAATAATACTAACTTTTTTAAAGATTTTTATACGTTACCCCGGTATATAAACATTAATTTTGACAAATTTCATCTATATTGGTTCAGCAAATTCACCATGAAAACGTTACAAACAGACTTTCGCATTTATAATATTATTAGTTTATTTATTTTACTAAATAACCTGTATTACTTATATTAATAATCCATTGTTATTACGTATCCTTTATCTTTATTTAAACCCACATAATAAAGAGAGATAGATAGATCACCCTCATTTGCTTTCTCTTTATTGTAACATATCAAATATTAGGCTGGATTCCATACTCTAGAAAGAATTTGGTTATGTCAATTGCATAATTGATAGAATTAGGCGTTACTTTGCGGAGGCCCATAATACAAACTTAATAAGAATATTATTTTGCTATATTCCGCGATAAAATCGCGGACAAATAAAAAAATAAATTTATCGCGGATTATAGCAAAATTCTCATTAGTTTTGTAGGTCTATTGCGGCAATCCTTCTTATTTTTCTGCGTCTCTATTTTATGCAAACGTATAAATGACAAACTATTCAATATTTATAACGGAATACATAGATTTTGTTTTTCTATACTCCTTTTTTATAAACTTTTTTTTTTATTTTCCTGTTTTGTTTACAATTCAACGCAAATCTACAAATAATTGGATACCGCAGATCAAAATTTATTCGAATTCATTCAAGTCAATTCTAAAACAATTGGGCACAAATTATGCCTATTTGTTATAGAGCAAGTTTCCCTATCAGTAATTTGCTGAAACCTTTGTGGAGCTAATAGCTAAGTTCTCTAGTATATAATACCTAACCATTGTATAAGTTACAGTGATCGTGGAAACTAGCAACTAATAGCAGTTATGTCGGAGTTTACTAAGGTTTATTGGTGTATGTGCTTTCTGATTAATATGCATTCTATGGTATAAGATACTTTGTATCCGGCTGAATAGAATAGTACCGCCCTCATTTCTTACCGAGTTGTAAAAGGCGACTAAGGTAAGTCGACCCGCCGTATGGTATCCGGCTAAGTAGAATAGGGATCAATCTCTTTTCTTACCGAGGTGTCGTAAAAGGCGACTAAGGTAAGTCGACCCGTCACTTGGTATCCGGCTGAATAGAATAGACCAACCTCTTTTCTTACCGAGGTGTCGTAAAGTATGACTGAGTAAGTTGACGTCAGGCAGGCGGCCGGTCGTAAAAACGCAGCCAAATCATGTGACAGCATGTACGCGTTGTGCCGACCCCACTTAGAGTGAGATAAGGGCAGGAAGATGATGATGGTATAAGATACTTTGTCTCTTCATAATGTAATAAGATAAGAATATTTTTTAAATAATATAAAGGATTATAATTGCCAGGGTGTTTAGAAAAATTTGCTGTGCCAAACGGTGTTAATGGGTGACAAATTTCACTCTTACAGATTTGCGTATAATAAGTAAAGGGTCTGAACTCATATAGTTTCGTAATACAAATTGCTCCTTATGATTTTTTATTAACACTTATATTCGGAAATGTTATTAATCATGCACTTATCGGCGTTAAAAAATATCGTGACCAAAACCCGGAAGTGAAAAGCTGAGATATTTTTAACATGCCAATTATTACATGAAAAATAAAATGGGTATCCGCTCCATCCCATATTTGGAAAAGAGTAAGAAATCATCGCCTAATTGTAGGTTAGTAACAGGTTCGTGTAAAGATAGAAAAGTGTTGACCAATGAAGTGGACTACGTTGAAAAGGATCAAGAGATTATTGTGATCTTTTTAAAAGATTTGATTTAACGCCGTGTATTTACGCGAAGATGGAATCTTGGAAGTTCAATTTGACCCACTTCCCGCTCTCCGATTGGGCTGAAATTTTAGATACTGGTACAGTCTTAATGATAATGCATGTATATAATGAGAATACCGTGATCCTGCTACCGGGTTTGGGTTCAGACGAACCCTTTAACAGTTAACGGTAGAGACATGAAATTTTACTAAAAAGTTTTTATGTTTAACTTATTAAAATATAAATAGCAACCCATTACTATCCCACAACTGGGAATCTTTGTCCTCTCGACTATTTAAGGAATAGACAAACCCCGCTGTGCTTAAAGAGCATAACACAATATCTCTTACTATTTGAAACCCCGATAACTTCAAAAATCTTTTTGAAACTATCTGATTTACTCGCTTGTATGCGATAAATTACTTTCGATAATGGAATTGTATTTTCCATTGTACAAATCAACTTGTCTTCGAATCGTATTTGTTTTGTTCTACGAGATAAAATTGAATCCAATCCAGTAACGGGATTAATCAGAAAGCGAAATTGTAATAGAAACTAAGGTTCCACAAATACTGTGTAATGTAAGATAATTACTTTGACAATCTCTACAGAACAGAGATGGGATAACTCTTCAAAGGTAGATGGCCAAAAGTTCAAAATACGGGTTATTCAAATATATAATATCAAATAAAATACACAGTCGTTGACAGGCGAAGGTCGGCAACATACAATATGATTATAGTCAATTCCTACATTAAATTCGTGTTACACTTTGAGTGAATCTAAAAATAATACGAAAATGGCGTTATATATAATTTATATATTTGTATATAATTTGTATTTTACATTTGTATAGTAAAAATATGAGATTTCAGAAATTGGTGCAGCAGTTTGGAAACAAATGTAATGTATAACGAAAGTCGTGACATTTTATTTTAATGTACCATAAAATTACATGCAAATGTATTCTTCTTTCGCGACAAAAGGGGGTCTTGATGTCTCTTTGGCAATAAAGTGTTATAGTTTAAAAACTTCAGAGTGATAAAGGCTACTTTATCTAGATGCTATAACAAAACACATAGGCATTAATATTAATCCGAACGGTATAAAACATCAAACAGATCCTAGGGTCCACAGAGATTAAGTCGAGGAGGCTAGTCTATACAAATTAAAAAACAAACTCCCCTTAAACTGAATGTCTGTGTTTGATCGATTTTCTCAAAATCTACTCAACAGATTTATGAAAAGTCTTTACGAAAAGATAGTGCAATTCTTGAGGAAGGTTTAATTTGAACATGACATTAAAATTCCTGTAGGGCCGGGATGTACGCGAGAAAAATTTTTTTACACCCTGAATTCCGCGCGGGCGATGCCGCTGCCAATATAACGAGATATTTTGTATATACCCAATATATTTTGAGACGACAAACTACAATTTTTCACAATGAGAGGTTTGTTATAAAATTGTAATCAATTTATTATGTGATGATACGATTAATAATACTTTTAATAATTTAAAAAAATAAAGTCCTCGAAGGGCGGTATAGCGCGTATAAACGTCCAATAATAATTATCGAGAATTAATTCAACAAAACCGCAACGCCTTGGAGACTAAATTGATTAACTCATAATTGAGTTACGCCGTTGGAGTTTAACGAGCAATAACGTTAATTTATTTAACTGCTACGGACAAATGGTGTGGAACCGGAAATGTTATATATAGACTATTTATCACCAACCCCTTAATCTGTGCCTTCCGTGCACAGCTATGTCATGCTAACAGATAATTAACAAAAGGAATTGGGTCGTTCGACATTTAAAATTACGAAAAATTATAAAATTATGAGAGATATTATTCCTTAATTATAATTACCTGAGTGAACGAGCCTTGCTTGGTAATTTTTTAAAGATATAAAAAAGATGCAAAAATAAAAGTGCTTATTATCCGCAGAGCTATGGCAACTTTATAATTGACAGGTAAAATATCATTTGCAAGCTGTGGTGTCTAAAGAGGTGACTATGGTAAGGGCCTGTGGTATCCGACTGAGTTGAATAGATTACCCTTATTTCTTACCGAGGTGTCGTAAAAGGAGAATAAGGTAAGTTGACCCACCGTGTGGTATCCGGCTGAGTAGAATGGACCAGCCTCATTTCTTACCGATGTGTTGAAAAAGACGACTATGGTAAATTGATGTCAAGCCGGTGCTAATACCTTACATATTTTAAACATGTCGTACCGACCCCACTTAGAGTGGGGGCGAGAACAGGAGAATGATGGTGATTTGTAAATTAGTAAAGGAATGTTTAAGATTTATCAATTTTGTTAACGATTTGCAAATGTCAATGTTTATAATGAATACAAAGACTTGTCTTTAGCTTTAGCTTGTATTATACGAAAATTCAGAATATTATAATATAATTTCACAAGCATGAAATCGGGATTATGTTCTTGTAATGACAGCTAATTTTCAGCAGCGCCTGAAGCGTAATTTACTTGTGAATTATTTTGTAACGAGGCTTGATTGCGCGGTTCATATTTTAATTTCTCGTGAAGTTACATAAATACATAAGTATGCATATATGTGCATTATTTAATGACTAGATAAGTCGTTTTTATTTAAGGATATTTTATAATTTAACTAGTATAACTGATGGTATATGATTTGTCAATTTAATTTGCAGACACGACCTTTTTGATACAAATACCATAAAACCGAAGCTGTGATGGCCCAGCGGTGCGACCGTGTGAATCTTTAGAGACGATCACGGGTTCGAACCCGGGCAGACACCAATGAGTTTTTCACTTAAAACTTATGTGTCTAATTGATAATTGCAATTTATCACACGCTTTTCGGTGAAGGAAAACATCGTGAGGAAACCTGCATATCTCTAGAGAATTCTGGAGGTATGTGTAACCTACCAATCCGCATTGGAGCAGCGTGGTAGGTCTTAGCTCCAATCCTTCTCTCCCAAAACGGAGAGAAGAGGCCTATTCTCAGCAGTGGGATAGTAACAGGCCGTTACTTACTTTTTACCATAAAACCATAATGTACTTGTTAACCTTAAACTTTCGGAAAAATGACACTAGTTTTAAGTAAAAAGCTTACAAAAATCCGATAAGTAGATTTTGACAAAATTGATCTCATACTAAAGCTTTTGGGGACTTTGTTTTAAAATAAGTAAAGATCTGTTTGACAAAAGATTATGCATCTTTTTTTTGTAAGTACTATTTTCTTTTTTCAAACAGTTAAACATCAGAAAAATATTTTACAACAAGTAAGTATATAATATTGTAATTGTGCAGAACGGTAAAGGCTTTCTATCTACTCTCACGAATTATTAAAGAAAAATTAAGTCTCAACAATTTACATATGTAACGACACTAGTAGCATTAATTCAAGCAAAGAACATCAATATGTAGTGAATGTATTTGCATAAACGATTACTAGTCCCACGATACTACTCGATATTCGTGGCTACTGAATATTTTAGCAAACAGTAACTAAGTCTTTCATTGGAGTGTAATTTTTCTGAAATCTAATTGTTAAATGAACTACTCATTAATTATGTACATATTGATAGCAAAATTGGATTTATCAGATTCAGATTATTTATTGCCCAATCAGTAAAAGTAAGTAGCGGGCTGTAACTATCTCACTGCTGAGAATAGGCCCCTTCTCTCTGTTTTTGGAGAGAAGGATTAGAGCTAAGATCTACCACGCTCCAATGCGGATTGGTATGTTTGACATATCCCTAGGATTCTCTAGAGATATGCAGGTTTCCTCACGATGTTTTCCTTCACCGAAAAGCGTATGATTAATTGCAATTATCAATGAGAACTTTTTTTTTATTGCAGAATAGGCGAGCGCTTGACTGCAATCACGCCTGATGGTCAGCGACGATGCAGTCTAAGATGGAGCGCGCTTGCCTAGAAGACGCCTATTCACTCTTGTTTTAAAGAGATCCATATCAAAAGAACTCGGAAATATTGATGCCTGGAGAGAATTCCACTCGCTTGCTGTGCGCAATAAAAACGAGGACGCAAAGCGCTCCGTGCGCCTTCGTGGGAGGTCAATCATGTAAGGGTGTAAATTCTCCCGGTGTCTAGCAGTGCGATAATAGAAAGGCGATGGAGGAACATGGTTATGGAGAGCCTCTGCATACATAAGTTTTAATAGAAAAACTCATTGGTGTCTGCTCGGGTTTGAATCCATGATCGTCTCTAGAGATTAACACGGTCACACCGCTGGGCTATCATAGCTTATAAGAAAAAATAAATAAATAAAAATGAAATATATTTATAAGTTTTAAGGACTTTCGCATATCAAACGATAGTGTTCTTTTTTATGATGTTTTGTAAAAAAAGATTAATTTAATGGGATAATTATAGCCATTAAATACGTGCAGCTGTTTAAATATTAAGTGAAATAAATTTTAATGAATTCTGGCATAAAGATACTTTACAACCTAGATTTATACAAATTCGACTTTTCATTTCAGTTCTAAAGACCACAAAGACGCAGTCACGAACAGTTGAATATGTGTACAATTTATGACTGTAAATTTAAGTCTTGCAGATTTATCCAAGTCCATAGAAATATAAACGGCCAAGTGCGCTTTACCATCAAAATATAAAGACTTCTGATGAATCAAAATACACTATTTTACAATTAAAATTCATGTTTAGACATAACATAGCCGCAGTTTCATAAGAAATAATTTTTAATCCAAAACTAATGAAAATATTATTTTGCTATAATCGGCGATAAAATAAAATATATGTAATGCTAAATGTAAAGTGTACTATCCGTTCTCATACCTGATACATGCAGAATTTGTAAAAACTCATGCACTGCCCGACACCGATAACATAACAACACACAAACACTGCACACATTCACCACCATAATTGTTTCGCCCTGTAACTGAAGCATCCTCGGGAGATAGATCAACGACAAAATCGCAAAGCCTTTGCAAGCTGAGCTTTGCGCTTTCGCTTTGCGATTTTGTCGTGGAGTCTATCTCCTGAGTTTTTCCAAAGGAATGCGACTATATTTCTTTACAACTTAAATTATGGATAACCATGAATATTTATTGAAAAACCACTACAATTTATTAGTATTACTTTAACACAAGAACTGTTTACCCACGGCAAGCCGGTAAAAGGCTGGTCTTGGCGATATTGGACGGATAATCGGTAATCCTCACAGAATTTGCACTACAAAAGAGTCAATGAATATATAATTCGAACCGAAAGTGGATCTCTGCGTACAATAAACCCTCTTGATCTTTATCTAAAGTACATTCAAAAGCTTAACCTTGTATAAACAGGTGTACCTATTTAGTAAATTGTACAATGAATATTATTTTATTTCCTAGTAGTCGTCGGATATCACCCCATCAACTAATTCCAATGCTATTTATTGAAACTACTTGAAAAATTACTTTTTCTTCCTTGAAGTGAATGATTTGAAATTTTTATAACGTTGCTCTAAAGCGAATTGACAGGTTATTCTTGAGGTGATTCCAGGTTTTTATCCTTATGTTATGCTCCCATGTTAAGCTAAAACTTAGAGGTGATTGACCTGGTTCAAAACATTCGAATAAACGGGTACGTGCTTTCATCGCTTTAACACTAGTAGGTTTGTTAAAAAAATTCTAATTAAGTCTATAGAACAGTAACATTAAATAGGTCATCATTTAACAGGAATATCATCATCAGCATAATATGATCAGACGTAAATTACTAATTTGATTTTTAATGTTACAACGAAGAGGCCTAAACAGCAATTTATGACTACATATGATAGGTATATCACAGTATATCAGTGTGATGCAGGGATACTAAAAATCATACCACCTAAATGAGCATACTAATAAGTATTAACTAAATTCTTAGATTTGTATTAACTATTAATAGCAGTGTTTTAATATGATACATTTACGAGTATAGACTTAAATAATCCAAGTACATATCATTTATTATAAAGTACTAAACTATAAATCTTAGTAAATTATGGTCAAATATATTTTACCAAGCTTCGTAGCGGCGCATACGTTGTGATTATGCAGCCACAATTTATCAAGAATAGTTGCTAACAGTTTGCTAATAAAAAAGCTTAATTAAATTATACTTTATAAAAACATTTATAGAATTAGGCGTTACTTTGTGCAGATCTATATTACAAAAGTTATAATCAAATTATGTTGCTATAATTTGCGACAAAAGTAAAATGATATAATGCTAAATGTAGACTACACAAAACTGTAAAAGTCTTGCGATATGTCATGGAATCTATCTCCTGATGATTCTTTGGTTGCGGGGCGAAACGATTGTTGAGTTTCTGAACAGTTTCGGTGATGCAGGTTTGTGCATGTATTTTTACGAATCCTGCATGTATTGGGCTTTTACGTCGTCTTAAGCCGTGGTCCGGCCTCACAGGAGGCACCCTTAGGACGACGTTCCCCGACGCTAGTAAAGCTTCTGCTCTCTACTCTCCACTTATTGCAACTTTGACGATGCTTCTGCGCTCGCCCGTCCCTCCCGGTGAAACTGTAAAAGCCGTTAAGGCTATACAGCATATAGTCAATTCGAAAAAAAAAATGCATGTATTAGGGTATAAAAACGAAAAGTGCACTCTACATTTAGCATTATATATACCTATTTTCTATTTACTTCATCACGGATTAAAGCAAAATAATTTTAATATTAATTTTGTTACCGAAACCATTCTGGAACTGGGAGTTCTAAGCAACACTCAGATTCTAGAAAGGCTTTTTGGTGATGTAAGCAAATGTGTTCATACACAAAATCAATTCTATTATGTTAGGTCGAGGACAATGCCAAGTCAACGCAACGGTCGGTACACGAAAGCTAATATAAATATTTGGTTGCCTAAGTACTCACAAAGGTCAGAAAGGTTCCTTTTAATAATATAACAGTGGAGCGAATGACGTAGGGGTATATAAATAACATATATTGACATAGCATGCATCTTTAATGGTAAACATGGAGACTATCGAATAAGATTATAATAGTTAATGTATAGAACCGGCTATACTCACGTCTTATTCTATCGGGTTAGCCCGACTAGTTTCGAACCCAATCGGGGCTCTTATTCATGAGCTCTTTACACGATGTTATCGCGGCGGGAACTGCGTCCCGCAGCTCGCTGGGCGCGACTCGTGGGTGGTGGGGGTGCGGGGGGACACGGTGGCGGCGGTGGCCGCGCCTCTTCCAAGTGTTCCCTGTCGCTCTGGTCTTCGTCATCGCATGCACGGATGAAGTTTGTGCACGCGACGCTTACGGTGTCGGGTTCAAAGCGGTCTTTATATGAACCAGTAGTGTCAAAGATCGGTTTCCACGCCGGAGGTAGTGTCCATCCACCGTCTCTGTTAAAATTCGGGTACCGGCCAATTTCAATGGCTTCTCGTATTTTTCTAGGTACTAGAAATTTTTCCCTGGATAATACGGAAGCCTTGTCGAACCTGATGTAGTGGTTAGTACCCGAATCGTGGACATGCTCCGCTATGGCCGAACCATTGGTGTCCATATTCTTGACACTACGAATGTGCTCCGATATCCTCGTACTGATGTTGCGACGAGTTTCGCCTATATAATTCCTCCCACAGCCGCAAGGAATCCTATAAACACCAGGTACGCTAAATGGGTCCGGATCTTTCGGTGAGCGCAGCAGGCTACGTATTTGACCAGGAGGACGGAATATCGTCTTGATATTGTACTTACGACGAAGATAGTAGCCTATCTTATCCGTCACTCCCTTGACATACGTTAAATAAGCAGGCGACCGCGCTGCTTCTACCGATCTTCGCGATTTCCTGTTCTGTGCTAAACGATAACACTGGCGCCAGTTATATCCGTTGCTTTCTAAGGCCAGTTTTATTTTATGTATTTCCTACGTAGCCTGCTGCGCTCACCGAAAGATCCGGACCCATTTAGCGTACCTGGTGTTTATAGGATTCCTTGCGGCTGTGGGAGGAATTATATAGGCGAAACTCGTCGCAACATCAGTACGAGGATATCGGAGCACATTCGTAGTGTCAAGAATATGGACACCAATGGTTCGGCCATAGCGGAGCATGTCCACGATTCGGGTACTAACCACTACATCAGGTTCGACAAGGCTTCCGTATTATCCAGGGAAAAATTTCTAGTACCTAGAAAAATACGAGAAGCCATTGAAATTGGCCGGTACCCGAATTTTAACAGAGACGGTGGATGGACACTACCTCCGGCGTGGAAACCGATCTTTGACACTACTGGTTCATATAAAGACCGCTTTGAACCCGACACCGTAAGCGTCGCGTGCACAAACTTCATCCGTGCATGCGATGACGAAGACCAGAGCGACAGGGAACACTTGGAAGAGGCGCGGCCACCGCCGCCACCGTGTCCCCCCGCACCCCCACCACCCACGAGTCGCGCCCAGCGAGCTGCGGGACGCAGTTCCCGCCGCGATAACATCGTGTAAAGAGCTCATGAATAAGAGCCCCGATTGGGTTCGAAACTAGTCGGGCTAACCCGATAGAATAAGACGTGAGTATAGCCGGTTCTATACATTAACTATGAATACTACTCACGATAGTTTAAATTCAAAAAAGATTATAATATTTATTCGCACTACAAATAATAAATGCTGTATAAATATTTGATCATTTTGTTGTTTTAAATATACTCTGATACAAAAGTAATAATAAAATTATTTTGCTATAATCCGCGATGAATTTATCGCGGATAGCAAAATAATTTTATTATTACTTTTATATTATGGATCTCCGCAAAGTAACGCCTAATTCTATAAATTATTTATACTCTGATACATTAATATCAATGTTTATAAAATAAATAAATATAAATATATGGGACACGGTCGTCCATCCTCAAAATTATTAACTTAATACTTGGATACATATGGTATCCTGTTGAGTAGAATAGACCACCCTCATTCTTAACTGAGGTGCCGTAAAAGGTGACTAAGGTAAGTTGACCCGCCAAGTGGTATCCGGCTGAGTAGAATACACTACTCTCCTTCTTACTGAGGTGTCGTAAAATACGACTAAGGTAAGTTAAAGTTTAACAGGCAGACGGCCGGTCCTATATTTTAGAACCCGCCGCCTGTCATCAAAAAATCATATGACAACATGCTTGTAACATGTTCTGCCGACCCCCCTTAGAGGGGATAAGGTCAGGAGGATGATGTTTATTGTTCTATAAAAAACGCCCACACTAGATTATGTAGCTCAATATTTTTGTTAATATTTTATTTAATTTTACTACAAACATAATATGAAAGTTCTTTTTACGTTGAAAATATTTTAATATTGTTATCATTTCAAGCATGAAGATACAAAATTCACATTTTGAATTTGACTCTGAGTTTATCAAACTTTTAGAATATCGTATTGTGATTGAAATAATATTTTTTATTGTGCCTGGATTGTGTGTAACTTGGAAAAACCAAAACTTTTATTGAAGTAAGATATCCGTGAGAGAAAGCATGGGTAAATATAACTTTTAATCGAAATAGCTTTAGGTAACCACTATGATTTCTGTAATTGATTACACCGCATTTAATAAATAAATAGATTAGATTTAAGAAGTTTATGTTTCAGGTAATGAGAATCAAAAGTGTCTCCGCAAAACTTCGTTGTACCAGAGGTTGATGAATATGTCAACCAAAAGAAATTTAGGGCTGCCAACTAATATTTTTCAGTCTGAATTAGAAAAAAAAATTATGATTATAAAAAGATAACTTATAGTAAAGCGGCGGTAGCAGAATGGTTAGGGTAACGGACTTGCGGTCGAGGGGTGGGTTCGAATCCCGGCCATTATACTACTGATGTGTACACACTTCTAACACAAGCATTTAGTTTAGCTAGTGGTAAAAAAGTTTACTAGTAATTTATAACCCAAATTGCTATTAACCTTTAAAAAAAATAATTTTATAGACGAAATCACTGAAACAGCAAATGAAACAGGTGGATGAAAGGTTTTATATAAAAGTATTTTTTTTTACTTTGTAGAAGTCATAACGACTTCTAGAAAAGTAAAAAAAATATAAAAATAGCTATAGGTGTGTAGCTATCGTTTATAATTTAACAATTATGGATATCTATCAGATATTCAATAAAATCGCGTTTAGTATTTTAAAAAGTTTCAAAGGGTTTCCTCTATTTTAGACGATGAACCTCCTTTTTAGGACTTAAGTTACGATAAGAAATTTCTAAGCAAAGTTGACATGCCACGCCAAGTTTGTCTCCGATTTTCGGCAACCCATTTGATAATGTCTCTTTACTTCCTGAACGATCAACTTAGACGTTTGAAATTAAATAAGCTACTGCCTTTAAATCCCTTAATACGTAATTAAATGACTTTCATTAAGGTAATTTCCTAATGTAAGGGTTTTCTTCGTAGGCTTAGTAACTTTCATCTTTTTCTGTAAATATGTAGTTTTCTGAAAGTAGTTATTAAATTTTACTTCTGAAAGTAGTTAATATATTTGCATAAGTATTTATTGTACAATAATTTTTCCATTGTACAATAATTATTTTATTTAATTTATTGTACAATAATTTGACATTTTTATTTGAATTTACATAATTTTATAATTTAATATTTGGACTGAACTATTTATATTTTGACTGATTTTGTAATTTATGCAACTTATAAATTTATATTTTTGACATTTGCACGCCACCTATGGCAGTTTATGGCTGTATTTAATTAATTTTAAGACCTTTATATGACCCATAATCTGCAAATAAAGAAGATTTGATTTGATTTGATTTGATTTGATTTGATTGTTGTGCCATATTTTTAGTACAATTTTGTTTTCCTTATTTTGCCCATTTAATTCCAATTTTAAAACCTTCTATATAAATCTTAAATAAATAACCATGAATTAAGAAAATAAATGTTTTATTCAAATGTGGTAACCCTAGGCCTCTTACATAATTCGGGGACCGGTATGTGTTATGCCAACCTGCGTGTTAATATTAAAATATGTAAATCACAAAATTACCATGTTCTTCCACTGAACCCCAAATATAAATGCACTCACGTGTTAACCCAACATCCCTATTCGATATATTTATTACACTGTAATTTCAACTCATTTTAAAAGTTAATAGGTGTTACTCATTTGTTATATAAATTATTACTATTAGGTCATACTTTAGTACCATCTAATGGTAAATTATAACCATACAATAGTGTCAATACTTTGACATCTATATATAAGTCAGTCTTATATATAAGTAATCATTTACAACAATTATTACTCACTAACAATCGCCAGTGGCTCCGCCCGCGTACAAAGATTAATATCGTAATATAGTATTACGATAAGCTAGACATATGTTGTTGCGGACTCTTATTTAGAACTTTTATAGGAGAACAATTTTGTAATACATGATTTTTCTAATTGATAATGCAATTTATCACGCATTTCGGTGAAGAAATAGGAATTCTAGAGATATGTGTAAACTTCCAATCCACATTGGAGCAGCGTTGATCTTAGCTCCAATCCTTCTCTCTAAAAACGGAGAGAGGAGACCTATGCCCAACTATTGGATATTAACAGGCCGTTACTTTACTTTTTATTCTCAAAAACGGAGTAATACATTATAAAATAAACAATATAAATGTAATTAGAACATAATATCAATACGTTAAATAAAACGTTCTCTTAGTAAATCTAATTAGTAAATCATCATTCTCCTGCCCTTATCCGGCTCTAAGTGAGGTCAGCACTACATGTTATAAACATGTTGTCACATGATTTGCCTTTGCCTATTTAAGACCGGCCGCCTGCCTGACGTCAATGTTAGTCGCCTTTTACACCTCGAAAGAAATGAGGGTGGTACTATTCTATTCAGGCGAATACCACACGGCGTACATTATAAAATAAACAATATAAATGTAATCAGAACATAATATCAATACGTAATATAAAACGTTCTCTTAGCATTCAAATAAGTAAAACAAACCAAAAATAATTACTCTCCAATTATTTTAATAGATACTTTAATTACAGGGCAGAGCACAAATATCGGTAACGTAATACTATTTTCATTGAAACATTTTCGTTCTTGTTAACGGTGGCGTTTTTGGGTATTATACAATTAGTAATGTAAACCACAAATTACACTCCACTGTTATACTAATCGAAGCTTAATTACAAAGTACAATATTTTAATAACATAATTATTTAATTTTAGCGTTTGCTTTCAATGCAGGTATTAGAATAATATTTGAAAATTGAACACTAAATGAATTACTTATTTCTGAATATATGTCGTATTTACATATGAAAATACCGTATTATTATAGAAAATTATATTTTGAAACTACATTTTTGAATGTTAATATTGATGAGTGATTTACTGAAGATGCGATTCTCTTAATGTAAAGATGATGAATTGTAAAAAAATAATTTAGCATATAAATTTTCACAACAAAATTCATAGGTGCCCAAAGTTTGCTGGAAAAAGCTTTGGTAAGACAATACGACTCTTTCGAAGCGATCACGCGTTAAAAAACCAGGTTTCTGTTAAAACTTATGTGTCTAATTGTTATATGCGATTTATCACACGCTTTTCGGTTAAGGAAAACATCGGTAGGTGAGTTATTATTTCTAGAAAATAGTGAGGATATGCGAAATAAAAAATAACGGTAAATCTTTGAGTAATAACTGATGATAATGAAGTTGATTAGTTTAAATTATGATAGTTTCACTGTCCATTTAATTATACAAAATTGGTTCGTATAATAGAAAAACTTTATACAAAGACGTCAAATATTTAATACGGTGTCAATGGTTGTTTGAAACTTATTATCCCAAAACTTCCGTATGTACATTGTAATTTTCACATAAGTGAACACTATTAATTTAATGTACGCAATTAATATGCTACAGAAGGGGTATACCAGACTGGGTCAGCTTAAACCACATCTTAATCTAACGTTTACCAACTTCGGATAATATCAGAGTTCAGAAATTGAAATAGGTTCAAACTTTGAGTAGGATGATATAGTGAAATTCCTAAAAATTATAAAATCAGTCTTACCTACAATTTTGCTTGAGTGGACATTTTTTTTATTCCTCTACTACACACACGGATGTCTGTCCCCAGCTGTATATACATTACTGGTATATATATTATAATTTTAAATACATATTAAAATACATATATACACCCAGACTTGACGAACTGACGAGTTATTTATAGAAAATGTTGGGCCTTGGTGGGAATCGAACCAGCGACCCACGGAGCTTAAGGCCATTGCCAACGGGCCAGTTATTGTTAACACGACATTATGATCCGAAACGTGGTCGCTCGGAGCGAGCTATTCTCGAATGACTGAATCTCTGAAATCAGAAATCAAGTGAACCGTGGAATAACCAAAATCACTCTCATAGCTCAGCGTGTTGCGAAGCTGAAGTGACGATGGGCGGAACTCATAGTTCAGAGAACCGATGGACATTGGGGTCTTCAGGTGTTAGAATGGTGACACCGCACGAAAAAACACAGCGTCGGCAGACCCCTACGAGATGAACTGGTGACCTCAAAAAGGTCGCGGGGCGCTGCTGGCCAAGCGACACAAGGATCGTCGTTTATGGAGACCATAAGAGACTTATGTCCAAAAGACGACGTGTATAGGTTTATATTGTTATAAAATTAATTTTGTCTGTGGATAGACTTCCTCTTCCTTGTTTTTGTTTTACTCTGTCATCTTGTAATCGTATCAAGCATTATAAGAAATAAAACCCTTTGAAAGATATTACTTGCATTTATTTCAACAGTTTAGCTAGAATTATCTAAAAAATCAGTTCTTATGTTATCAAATTAATCCGTTGAATCTAACTTGTGATTAATTAGAAAAAATAACCTTTTGTAATCCCAATGAACATTAACGGAATTACGCGGCTATAAAATCCGTGATAATATTTGCCTGAAAGATTTTAGATTAACAATGATTAATTGGTTTATAACAATCATAAAAGAGGCAAGATTTAGTAGAAACACATAATCATCGTAAGAATTTAGGTCGAATTTTACTGTTGTCATGACCCGATGGGCTTTAATGTTGTGGTTTAACTTTTATACTTCTATATATATATATATATATATATATATATATATATATATATATATATATATATATAAAAGAAAGTCCCAAAAGCTGTCTGTATGTGATCGGTTTTCTCAAAATCAACTAGACGAATTTTTCTACGGTTTTTACTAAAAGGTCGTAAAATTCTTCCGCAAGGTTTAGGTTAGCTATGGTTTTATGTAAATTGTGTTGAATTTATTATTTACGTGCGCCACGTAATCTGACAGAGACACACTAAAGTAATGTACTAAAGAAATGTAGATCTACAAAAAAGTCCGGGGCAGTTTGTCTCTATATCCTATGGTTAACTAAGAAGAATTTTTATGTTCAAAATATCACTTCGTGAAAAATTTTGTAACAAACTTACGAGTATATTCACGCAGGCGAAGCCGTTGGCACAGTATGGGCCAACAGCAGCGGATGTATTTTTTCAAAAACCTAAATATATTTTAAATAGAAAGTTATTTATGACTTGAAAACCACTTGTTACTATTCCACCGCTGGGCCTCCAATGACTTGTATTTATTAATTAGAAACATAAGTTTTAACAGGAACACTTATTAGTGCGTGCCCGGGGTTTGAACTCGTGACCCCTCGTAAGGGCCGCAGAGTCACACCGCTGTTCTATCACAGCGGAGTAAAAGTACTGGCAGTATATAATCATATTAGTTAAATTATGGCAGCCTTAAAAAGACTGTAAAGTTACAAAAACTTTATTGCCAATGATAAATATTAGAAAATATAACCTGTATAAAATAACCAAATAAGATAACAATACAAAATCGTAATACTCCCAATTTTTCACATCATTAACGATAATCTCACGGATTATGTATCAGATCGTCTTTTTTGTAACCAAAAAAGATCTCTATTTTTTTACTACGGTATACACGCCATTTAAAAGCTTGCCGAATTAAAAAAGTCTTATGAAGCTTTACGTTCAATTTAATTCAAATGATTTTATTTGAAGCAACAAAGGCTTATAATATTTATAACAGACTGATAGCTATGTTAGTAATGTTTAATATTGTTAATACTTATTATATCATTAGTCACAGATAAAAAAATAGTCTACGGTAATGTCATATATGTTCTAGGTCAGCGGGTTTTAATTTTAGATTGTTTTAAACCCGATTACGTGCGACACTAAGTACCTAACTCTAACTTTATTAATAAAGTTAATAAAGTTTTTTTATTGACGTAAAAAATAAAATATAATGTCTATACGTAAGGTAACGGTCTGTTATTATCCCACTGCTATGCTTGGGCCTCTTCTCTCCGTTTTTGGAGAGAAGGGTTGGAGCTAAGACCTACCACGCTGCTCCAATGCGGATTAATGGGTATAACATGTATACATAATAATAACATAATCTATCTTTACATACATATATAAAACAAAGTCTCCAAAAGCTGTATATTTATACGTGATCGATTTTTTCAAAATCTACTGCACAGATTTCCATTTTTATCAAAAGATTTACTACAAGAAAAAAGGACACGCAAATTCCGAACTATGTATGGCACAACATAAAACGAATTTTTCACAATAAAATTAAATTTATTAATGGAAGATATATAAAGCTTGGGAATTCAGTCTTATGTAAACCGATTCAATCCCCTTGCATTATTTACAAGAGCTAAGAACTCCCAGTAGCAATTTAGGAACCTTTTGCTAACTAAAGTCTTGAATAACCTTCAAGGAAAACAATGACTGCGTATTTAAAACTCGTTGCATATTTACCTAATATTGTAATATTAATAAGGAGCATTAAATATATAATTATAATAGTTCGATAAAACACAAGCATACACTATTAGTAATTTATTATTACTTTTTAATTTATCCGTAGAGTATATACGACTGAAGGTGTGAGGAAGAAATCTGACGCAAATGCAGCTTGTTTTTATTTAAAAGATATTTTATACTGAACACATTTAAATCCAACTTTTTAGTGATAAAAATAACAGATTTACAATTAATTAACCTCAAAACAAATTTTTACAGTAATTTTCTATCAAATATATATTATAATTAATAAAGATTAAAAAAACCCGCCCAGTTTATTTGATTTTGAACTCTTCAAACAGGCTGTGAAAGTATAAAAAACTGCAGATTTTGGCAACTAAAAAGTATTTGTAAAAGCATATTTAAACAAAGTTTCAAGTTCGAATACCAAAATATAAAAATGGGCTCATAACGAACTTAAAATTATGTACAAATTTGACATAAAAAAAATACCTTTATTTTTCACATTCCGCTGCGAAACAGTTCACAAAACAAACTGCACAAGCAACGTTATATAATATTATATTCGTCAACGAACACGGATATATTAATTTCACAAAGCGACACGTCTAACCCCAACTGTGACCAAAGGAATACTGTTTCACCGTCACATCACAGCCGGAGCTCCTGAACCGGCGTGTGAAATGCGCAAGTCACGCCGTGCTAACTTATCCACCTACTTCAGAAATTCAAATTGTTATTTATTCTCTCTTATTATGCAGTGTACGCTTTGAATAAATTGGGGGTTTAAGCTGGGTTTGAGTAATAATGTGTTCAAAAGCGAACTTGATTTTGTGATTTTTATTCTCAAGCAGATTTCGCTCGTTATATTTTGATATGCAAAACACAAAATTTTCTTCAATTGGCTTTTTGCATGTCAACATCATTCTCCTGCCTTTATTCCACTCTAAGCGGGGTCGGCACAACATGTTACATGTTGTCACATGATTTGGCTACGTATTTTACGTCGAACAACCTGACGCTAACTTACCTTACTCGTATTTAACGACACCTCGGTAAGAAACAAGGTAATCTATTGTACTCAACTGGATACCACATGACGGGTCCACTTGCCTTAGCCGCCTTTTATGATACCTCGGTAAGAAAGGAGATCTATTCTACTCAGCCGGATACGACACGGTGAGTCAACTTGTCTAAGTCGCCTTTTACGACACCTCGGTAAGAAATGAGGGTGATCTTTTCTAACTCAGTCGGACCACATCATCACCAGTTTACCACACGGTAAATATGGTGTTTTGCATATAATTTTTAAATAAAAAAAAACAGTAACGCTTGGCCACTTATCGGTGGTATGAGATATAATTTATATTTTAAGTCTCATCTGGTAAATAATCGAGGGTCACCTTTCGATTATTTACCACTTTACCACCAATACTGTACTCTCAAAGGACTCAGTGTTATAGTACGATGTTGTGTAGAAACTGTAAAGAGGTAGGTCAGGCCTTTTCAGATGTTCTCGCCTTCATCTTAGATCAGTTTCTCCCAACCTTTTATCATCATTATGTTCTGGTCTTCTTCCTTTTTTTAATTGGGGTTGGTTCTCCTAACTAAGTTTCTCCACAGAGGTTTTGGACCGTCTGAGTATCTATTTTTTTTTTAAATTCTTATTTAAAAAAAATTCCCTTATAAGGTTGTCAATTATGGTTTTAATCTATGCCCTTGGGGTCTCCCAGGTCTTTTTGGCGCGGTTTCGAGTTCTGGAATTTTTCTAGTCATCTAGCCTACTGCTCTACTTAGCTTTTCCAGGATGGGTCTCTCTTTAAAAGTTCCCCTTTTGCAATGGTTGGGGACCTTGTCTAGAAGTGTGACTCTTGCAGACCATCTCAGCATTCTCATTTCTATAAAATGACGAGTGACGTTTCTCCCAACCCTTTAGCCTGTCTAAAATTCTTATGCCCCCTATATAATTAAAAAAAATTGAATTGTTCACTTAAGAAACTCAAAAGATTATGATCACTCCCACCATTACAGAATTAAGAATGGTGCTTGGCTAAAAGCCAATTATGAAATAATACGAAACGGAAAAATCATCCTGATATCTAATGAAGAATAAATATTTTCTTTGTAAGTTTAACACAATAAAATATATAAGCAATAAAAAGAGTTATAAATCATTAAATATATTTTGTTATCCAATTAAGTTTGTTTTCCAAATCCTTACAATGAAACCATGACAACGAGGCTTATAGATTAAACAGTGGCCTTGGTTCGGCACGCGCTCTTTACAAGATCCAGAATAATCAAATCGCATCAATTTAACTGTTAAAATACTGTAAATTATGTACTGTATTTTTTTTTTGTTACCTATCAAGAAATTCAAAGCCCTAATTGTTAGGTGTAAATATAACAAATTTTATCAGTATTGCTCCAGAGAATTAAACATCAAACCCTAGAGCAGACAGATATTATACAGACAGACGGACTTTTGCATTTGTAATATAAGTATGGAAGTTCGGGAGTTTGATAACATCTTTAGGATTCTGAAATCTGAATTTCAAAAACTTCGCAGACGTAATCAAAGGCAATAATTTGCATAGAGTTGCTTTACTAGATTTGGGGACCCATATGTAGACCTATAAGTGAGTTTAATGTCAGGAAAACCCATTAGGGATTGTCACCGCCCGACTGGGACGAGCGGCGGGTATCTCGAACTTTCACCTACTGACTGAAAAGCTAACAATGCTCTACCGCGCTGCTGGTTGTGAGGACTGAGGGTACCATTGTACACGTTGCCCCCATTGCCACCAGCAGCAACTCTGAACCCATGAGTGTGCCACCTATGGGTCGGGGCCTCTCTAAAAGTGACCCCTTCGCTAGACGATGCATCGGGAGCACTAGATGCATCGACTGCCTTGAGGACCTTTTTAGGTGTGCAGTAAACCCCATTTGGAGCGCTCAGAAGATCCCTGTTAGGGCGGCACGCGATGTTCTTAAGGTTCGCTTCCGAGGACAAGACTTCTGGAATCCGTCCCATCGTCTCCTTCCGCGAGATAACATCCTTGCAGAAGAAGCCATCACTGCCTACGAACCCTCGCTTTCAACCATGGCATGAACCATGGTGGGCAAGGAGAAATCATGCCCCATCTGTGCCACGAGAAAATAATAACAGATATATTGAAGGTCAGAGTTACGTAAGAGGTAAGATGAATAATGATTATTTTTTAGTAATGACTCTACGTGTTTGCGTTTGTCTAAGTTTTGAACTAAGTATAATCATATTTGGCAGCAAGGAGGCCGAGCGGCCAATTTACTAAGCTGACCCAAAGTGTTCGTGTAGGGGAATGTGCCGTCGCAGTCGACCGGAAAAGTCTTATCGAGCGGAACAGCTAAGCCTCGCTCTAAAGACGTGGCGTAACATTGACATGAAGAAATTGAACAAACTTCTATAAAATAAATTGAGTATAAGCTCACTCAATTTGAGAAATGTCTAACGTTTTTCCTTCTACTTGAGATTACAACAGCGTGCTTGTTTAATATTTTTTTACCTTAGGTGTATTGGTAGTTTTTTTGCCCGTGTCCACATCAACATAAATAAAAATGAATTACTGAAATGTTAATACGCATTACTTCCAAACGACTGCATCAAATTGGACAAATCTTTGTATGTTCCTTGTTGTGGGGACAAGGTTGGTATGAAAATATAAAAAAAGTAAATATATAAAGTAAAGCCAAAAAATATGTCAGTACGAAATTCACCTGGTCAAGTAGTTTTTATTATTTGCTCACTAGGAAAAAAATATTTTCTTGGTTTTGACCTAACATATCGTCACTGTCAAATCAAGTAATGATAGCTCAATTGTATAGAAACGGGCGATCTCGAATTCTGAATCCCAGGATTGATTCCATAAAATATTTTTTTTAATTGCATTTTTTAAAATATATTTAAATTATTATATATTTAAAAATAAATTACCGAGCAAGGCTCGGTCACCCAGATACTAAAATTTATATCATTAGAGCGATTCTTGTGTTCATAAATCTTGCAAAATAAGATTATATAAATATTTAATTAAGGCAGAATACTCCTAAAAGGGCGAGGCGCGTTGGCCATAACGTGAGTGTCCCATATATAAAAAAAATCCTGCGGTTTCGCTAGCTGGGCTATTGTATAAAATGTAATATTGTTACCTGTAGTTATAGACGGACTTATAGTTTTTCAAATTCCGCAGATATTCCTAATCAAATAGTTGGTTGTATGTTTTTTGTAAATACACAGATTATACATATCCAAAAACTCTCTTTTTTAAAACAAATAAAATAACATATAAAATGAGTAGTAAAAATCATAATGAAATCTGTTTACACATTAATCTTATATTTACGTAATTGAAATCGATTCAATTAGACCGAATTAAACGGCGTGCTATTAATGAGGCTTGAAATTCAAAAATAATTTACTACTGTCCGAAATTTCCAGTAAAATATGTATTAAATTATTTTGTAAGTGGAGTTCGAAAGGGATATAAGCTTATACTAATTAAATTACAAGTCTCTATTGCATTGATGTTGTTAAAGAAAAGGTTTATATGCAGCCTATACTAGTCTTACTGTTGGGCACAATCTTCAGTCCTTGAAAAGTAGGGTGTTAGCTTTATACACAAAGATGCATCAATGCCGATATGTAGATTTCGATACATTTTTTAATGCCACAAAAAAATTTAACATCAATTGAAAATAATAATACATATATTTTTATTAATTAATGTCCGAATTTTTGAATCCACGAATCTTTTGTCAAGTCATGAAATCCATAACCAACTTTAAATATATGTATGATATTATACTCGTACCATATGTCGCTTATACTAGTAATAAGTAAAATATGAGAAAATTACTTAATTTTATCTTGGAGTTTTTTTTTGTGTATAGATTAGTGTTTCGTAATAGTATTTTATAGTACCTTGCAAACTAATATCGTATATTTAGTTCCAAACATGATATTTTTTGTTACAATAACTTACCATAAGGTTAATGTATAGAACCGGCTATACTCACGTCTTATTCTATCGGGTTAGCCCGACTAGTTTCGAACCCAACCGGGGCTCTTATTCATGAGCTCTTTACACGATGTTATCGCGGCGGGAACTGCGTCCCGCAGCTCGCTGGGCGCGACTCGTGGGTGGTGGGGGTGCGGGGGGACACGGTGGCGGTGGTGGCCGCGCCTCTTCCAAGTGTTCCCTGTCGCTCTGGTCTTCGTCATCGCATGCACGGATGAAGTTTGTGCACGCGACGCTTACGGTGTCGGGTTCAAAGCGGTCTTTAGCGCAGTTCCCGCCGCGATAACATCGTGTAAAGAGCTCATGAATAAGAGCCCCGGTTGGGTTCGAAACTAGTCGGGCTAACCCGATAGAATAAGACGTGAGTATAGCCGGTTCTATACATTAACTATGAATACTACTCACGATAGTTTAAATTCAAAAATTACCATAAGGTGTTTGGGTATTAGACACTAAGCATCTGTTGCCTGGCAGAATAACAGCAAGATACCATTGTTACGAAACCAATGCCAATATTTTTCCTAAAGATAAGATACGGGCAATAACACCACTTTGTTTATGTTGACGACGGTCTAAGTCCCGTGGGATCGTAGGGTTCGACGGAGGTAGTGGCTTACAAGTATCGAATAGGCTGGCCATCCATTATAAGTTGACCTACCCCACCTCCCATAGCTATAATCCGTGCAATGTAAAAGGGGTAGCTATTATTTTTGTTGACAGTCCTCTCTTGGTTGGATGGAGAAGAAATGTGTGAAGCTTTTCCACTAAGCCCATGGGGGAAATCCCTGCTCAAGTAGCAATGGTTTGATAGTGTAATGATAGACTATCTTGGGAGTATGTGATATATAATATGAGAATGGTTTGGAATAATATATCGCATGCCTTTTTTGTTTTCTTCATGATGTTAAATTTAAGGGCAAAACGACCTAGTTGAGGCAAGTAATAGTATTGTTAACGCTAATCATCGTCATCGTCATCCCACTCTAAGTAGGGTCGGCACAACATGTTTTAAGCATGATATTTAGTAATATTCCTAGTTATTATACGACCGGCCGCTTGCCTGACGCCATCTTACATTAGTCACTTTTTACGATATCTCGTTAAGAAATAAGGGTGGTCTGTTCTACTCAGCCGGATACCACACGGCGGGTCAACTTACCTTAGTCGCCTTTTACGACATCTCAGTAAGAAATAAGGGTTCTATTCTACTTAACCCGATACCACATGGCGCATTTTTAACGTTGCAATAAATGATAGTATTGACACAAATGATCATAGTGATTTTTTAACGATGATCGAAATTGGTAAATAAATGGAATGTATTTAAAGTTTTGTAACGATTTGGATATTGATTTTCATTTTTTTTAATTTATTTTATTTTTCCATCGGTGTAAATTACCAGAAACATACGATTCATTAGCTTTAAGTGGACCCCGTGACAACTGTGTATCTCTTGGTCTTTTTTAATTTAATTGTTGTTTGGAGAAAATTCTTATGAAAGAAAAATTTTATAAGTATTTCAGAACATTAAAAGAATTAAAAGAAAACTATTGTCCTCTATCCTATCCTACTAATATTATGAATGTAAAAGTTTGTGAGTATGGATGTATGTTTGTTACTCTTTCACGGCGAATCCGCTGAACCAATACCGATGAAATTTGGCACAATTATTCCTTATACACTGGAGTAACATATAGGCTATAGAAATCCTGATAATTCTACAGGAACAGGATGACATTGAAAAGCGCCACCTATTATCAACCATTCACGCGAACGAAGTTGCGACGAAGATAATCTATACTCTTAATGCCTATTAACTCTCTATTCGCGGCAGGCAGTATCGTAGGCCGCAGCTAGCACTATATTCTTATTAAAGGAGACTGGGAACATTAACGCGACAAGGCCACGAGAGTTTTATTCGAAGAATCATTACTTAACAAACAAGGAAAAGCTTTTAGAGGGCAAGTGCACTCGCATAACCAAACGCAACCCTACTTAACAATTTGAGAGACAAGAATAATTCTGTCTGGGAGAAGTTGGAATGCGAGCCCGTTACTTGGTATGAATGAAGAATAAGATGTTTGCCTTCTTGATTGAGGTACAAGTTGTGAAAAGGAACTTTTTACTTGCTTTTGTTTATCTTTTGTTCGATTTTATTCGATTTGTGCTTTTTATGTATACGTTCTACAGATTTAGGACTGACTTTGCGGGCCGGAGATGTAATAAACAAATAATTTATTTCCACGAGCGATACGTTGCCTTTTAAAAAAAAAACAGAAATCATCATCTTCCTGCCCTTATCCCACTCTAAGTGTGGTCGGGTCAAATCATGAGACAACATGTTATAAACATGTTGTCTCATGATTTGGCTACGTATTTTACGACCGGCCGCCTGCCTGACATCAACTTACCTTAGTCGTATTTTACGACACCTCGGTAAGAAATGAGGGTGGTCTATACTACTCAGCCGGATACCACACGGCGGGTCGACTTACCTTAGTCGCCTTTTACGACACCTCGGTAAGAAATGAGGGTGGTACTATTCTATTCTGCCGGATACCACACGGCGTGTAAAAAAAGAAAAGGAATTCATAAAGTAAGTCACGTATTCAGGTTGATAAGGATTTACACTGTAACATCATTTAGATAACGTTTTTTATTTGCAGCTTGACTTCGCCAAACATATTTAACAATTATTACTCGATTTATATAGAATTTGTAGCAAATTATATAAGAATTTAGTTTTTCTTATGATACTTTCTATCTACTGGGGAATCTCATGAAAATTTGTTAGCAAATTCGTCGAAAAAGTGTTCGCGATCAACTATTATATATGAGTGACATAAATAGAACAACAGACACACAGGTGTGGTGACGTAATTTGTTTTATGCTATGTAAGTTTTGCATCGAAAGACACAGTCTTTTTAAATACCTACATAAGTGCAGAGATGATTGCAAAAATGCCGCGGAGATCCGATGTACCTGAGCACAAGTTCGTATGGCAAATCTCTTGAAGGGAACTTTGTCTGTCAATGGACGTCCAGTAGTTTAAAAAGAACATATTAACATAAAATTAATAAATAAATATATGGGGCACTTACACACACGGTCGTCCGTTCCCAAAGTAAGTAACTTAATACTATGTTATGGGTGACAGATAGATAATAAAATGTTATGGGTGACAGACAACTGGTGAATATATACGTATATATTTTTTGAATACATACTTAAATACAAATATACATACACCCAAGCTCAAAGACCAACAAATTCTTTTATAGAAAATGTTGGCTCTCGGCGGGAATCCACCCGCGACCCGCGGAGCTGAAGCCAGGGTCTCTACCCGCTGCTCCAACGGGCCAGTCAATTTCCACGTAAACTTGCGTTATTCACCTATTTAAGAAAACGTGCAGGAAACACTCAACCCTGCGGTGTGCAAGGCTTGGTAATATTCTTCCAAGATTGCATCCGTTGTATAGGAAATAACTTCGTTATTAGACTTTCATACGGAGATTTTCTGAGATACTTACTACATATTACCATATGTTCAACAGACATTTTCTTTATAGAAGCTGTTGCTTTAACTACAGAATTATAAAAAAATATTTTTCTGTAACTACAATATAATAACTATTGTATTGTAAAATTATCTATTTCTTCTGGCTTTCAATTGTAAATTTGGATGACGATCATACATAAAGATCAAAATAGCGATTGCGAACAAAAAAAATCTGTTAATGCAATATAATAATTGTTGTATCATTGTATTGTAAAATGATCTATTTCTTCCGGCTTTCAATTGTAATTTTGGATAACGATCATAAATAAAGATCAAAAATAGCGATTGCGAAGACTCAGTATAGTAAAGTTAAAGACTTGCTGCCCGTAGTGCCATAAATCATTGGTGCATTAGGGCTAGATCGTGCGGGGCGTCGCTTATCAATAACTGCTTACTGAATTTAGGAAAAAAAAAGAAATAGTACACGGTGACGGTAATTTAATAAATAGTACTGTCTATTAATTAAATACAGTAATTTATAATTTAGTTTGCAAGGGTAATTTGCTAATGATTAATTTCGTTTAAAAGATATAAATAGTTGTTTCACTTTGCTTCGGCTATGTAATATTAAACATTTTGGAACTAATATTTAACCTCAAATGCGTATTATTATTAATAATGTGCTAACATTTTTAACAAAAGTCAAAGAAAATCCAGAAAAATTGAAACGTATTAATTTTAGCCAAGCTCGTGAAGTTACTGCCAAGATTTGTGGATTCAGTTTAACATTTGGTGTTTGACATAAGAAACCTTATTTCTATGTTTTAAATATTCTACTTTTATAGTAATTGATGAAGCGGGAATATTAAAATAATTGTAATACATCCAAATTTTTAAAATTAGATATCTTTTTATATAGATTTTTATTTATATTTAGATAATATTTATTTTGTGACAATATACAAGTATATTTATAGATTATAAACTTACTATTTTGGAACATTGTTTTTATTTCCATATCATAAACATCGACACGTTAGTCGTAGTTCGTCACCATACCTGCTGTAAGTAACAAAGAGCGCAACAGACGGCTTCCTGTTTCCATATTTTATCACCTTGCGAGCAGCGAATCTTCGATACTATTATAATATAATGACTATGCGATATTTGCTCTATAAAACAAAATGATTTCTAAATTAAATTTCAATCTGCACTAACACACACAACGTATTCAAATTATAATAAACTAGTGGCCCGCTCCGGCTTCGCACGGGTATAAAATATATAGCCTATGTCACTCAGTAAAAAAATGATTAAAATCTATCCAGCAATTTTGTTTTATTCATTACTGCCCGTGGCCCACACGCGTCAAATTAGGAGTAAAACAATTCCCCTGGGGTGCTAAAGTGGTCGGCCTCCTCGTGGCGCACCCTGGGCAAGCTTAGTCTTGGCGAACGGACCACTGTGGGGTGGCCAATCCAGTTGTCCTTCTGATTAGCAGAGGGCAATCTGGACAGGCCGGGGACTCCGGGGGGGCTGGGGTGGGGTTCCTAATGAGCGACGGGTCTGGTTGGGCTTAATATAAGTCTAGCTGGACATGGTTACGGCCACCGTCGGCGAAACCCGGAAGCACAGCAATGGGAACGGGGAACTTCGGGTTGCGAGGAAGAAAACCTCTATAAAAAATTACCCGGTGGGAGCGGAAACGCCCACCAAGGCGTTGTGGCCCCTACTTGGGGCGCGGTCTCTCCCTGTTGACCGTGACATAACAAACACGGTGGGCAGGGAGCGACCGTGGGCAGCGATGGCATCCCTTTGTTCTGCGGAAGGGGGTGAAGGGAGGCGGCGGAGCGGTTCCACGAACTGTTGTTCTGGATCCAATCTGCTGCTGGTGAGTCCAGGTGTTAGAGATTCGCTCAAGCTTATCGTCTGCCGCCCTAACTGGGGACTTTCGGGTGTTCCGAAAGGGGTACATCGGACGCCTGGCTTACAGGTCCCCGAGGTGGTCGGTGCATCTGGTGCTACCGATGCACCGGTTAGCGGAGGGGGGCTTCTCTTTCGAGGGGCCCCTACCCGAAGAAGGTGTTTGTTCTCTGGAATCAGAGCTGTTGGTGGGATGGGGGCAATATGTACAATGATACCCTGTCCTTGCCATCGGCAGCGTGGTGTAGCACACAGGTCGTTTTAGTCGGTGCGAGTCCGACATAAATGCCGCCTGTCCCCGTCGGGCGGCGGTACCCATAAGGAGCTTTTTTCTGTATAAAAAAAAACAATTCCCCTTTACCTATACCATGAAGATTCCCTGCTATCTTTGGAATATCTAAATTCATATACTACATTTTTACTTATTTACTTTTACATTTTCCCTGAGTATTTTATTTTTACAATTAATTACAGAATGTCTTTATATACAACATTCACAGTTTTTTTGTCATAAAGAAAGAATCTTCATTACACAATACAAACATGTTTTCTTTAGAGGTTACTCTTGATAAAGCGACATATAGTCGGCCATGTGAAAAAAACGTGTCCAATCGCAGCTAAATTCGAAGTGCTATAAGACAAAGCGCGCAATCGCTAAACCCTGCATTTTAAATCTGTAATGTCTTCGAAAATGTTCATTTAAATTACAAATGAAGAAGAAAATGTCAAAAAAATGCTATTGTGGGTCCATAAGAGATAGACATAATATGTATACCATCGCGGAGTTTTCTGTAGACCTATTCAAGGTGTACAAATACTTAGTACATTATTTTGACAAATATTGTAGGGTTCGGCCTGCGTTTGCAATTTAAATGGAAAATAAATGTAATTATTTACGACATCACATTGGAAACCTCAAAAATGATAGTATTTCTTTACTCCATATTGAATGTTTATAATAAAAGTTTATAATATGTTAGATTATACATATAAACCTTTCTCTTCAATCACTCTATCTATTAAAAAACCGCATCAAAATCTGTTGCGTAGTTTTAAAGATTTAAGCATACTATTAAAAAACCGCATCAAAATCTGTTGCGTAGTTTTAAAGATTTAAGCATACAAAGGGATATAGGGACATAGGAACAGACAGAGAAAGCGACTTTGTTTTATACTATTTAGTGACGTTTAGCTATTATAACTAACGACAATAATAAAAATCAATTTTCCCAAAGTCAACTCATTTACTCTTTCTCAAAAACTACTCAATGACACATATGACAGCCACAATGCTTTTTCATATTAATGACTAACTCTGAAGGAGGTTGCATTAAAAACATGTTGTAACAGGCGACCATCCTGACAACATTTGCGACCCCGCAAATCTCATAAGCTGACTTCTGGGAATGCATCTACCACCGATTCGGAATGCTGATTGTACTGAGAAGAATCGGCAAGAAACTCAATACTTGCTCTTTTAATCTGTAAAAGAAAAATAATTTCGCACCTTAAGCTCACCCTCAATCACTGTCATGGCATAACACAGCTCAATAAGTGGCAACCAACTCAGCAGATACACACGTAAACAGACTCGCAAATGATAGCGCTCAAAAAACAATCACCACATCTAGGCAGAGTCTAGCTGACAGTCGTTGCAGATGGCCACAGTCTAGAAAACTATCGATACAACTGGAACAAATCCAGAGAATAATCGTCATTCTAGCTGACAGTGCTATCGAACAATAGTCACGAGCGCGTCTATGGCCTCACATAGCACATCGTCACGTTGATCTTACAGAGTTAATAAACCGAATACCAATTACCATCATAATATCATCATAATAATCTCTCCAATAAAAACTCCATTTTTTATTCCATAGCATCGCATATCGCAACTATCTCACAAATTATACGAAATTCGCACTCTCCGTGTTGTCTCAAGATATTGATCGTCATTTGTCTTTTCTTTAAACTCCTTAAATTTCCAGATATTCCTTTTGTCCGCTCTATTTATGAGTTTAGGTTACATCCTCTTCTAAATATAATAAACGACGATATTTCTCCTTTGTACTTATTATATTATTATACTTATTCAATAAATAAAAACAGTTTTCCCAGAGTCAACCCATTTACTCTTTCTCAACAACTTAATGACACATATGACAGCCACAATGCTTTTTATTTAATTTAATATCGTTTCGTTTCGTTTCGTTTCGTTTCGTTTCGTTTCGTTTCGTTTCGTTTCGTTTCGTTTCGTTTCGTTTCGTTTCGTTTCGTTTCGTTTCGTTTCGTTTCGTTTCGTTTCGTTTCGTTTCGTTTCGTTTCATTTCATTTCATTTTATATAATCTACAGCTATTTACATAAAATATACATATACAAAATTTAATCTATTAATAAGGCCAAACTGATTATATAGTTTACATAAATAAATTAACATATTAATTCATATTAATGACCAACTATGAAGGAGGTTGTATTAAAAACATGTTGTAACACTATTATTTTGATAATTGTCAAATATTTTACCATACTTCACCAAAGAAAAATTACGTTTAGCTGTCATCTATGTTTTGTATTCCACTGACATTTGCGTTTTGTTATTCAATGTCATAGTCGTTCTTGTAATACCACGATTTATAGTGACTTGACGGGATAAAATAAATGCGGTCAAACGGGATAAAAGGTATTCTATGTCCGTTGCCTGGTTCTAAGCAACCTCTACACCAATTTTCAGCCGAATTGGTTCATCCGTTCTTGAGTTATAAATAGTGTAACTTAGACCAACTTTCTTTTATTTATATAGATTGTCAAATATTTTACCATACTTCACCAAAGAAAAATTACTTTTAGCTGTCATCTATGTTTTGTATTCCACTGACATTTGCGTTTTGTTATTCAATGTCATAGTCGTTCTTGTAATACCACGATTTATAGTGACTTGACGGGATAAAATAAATGCGGTCGAACGGGATAAAAGGTATCCTATGTCCGTTGCCTGGTTCTAAGCAACCTCTACACCAATTTTCAGCCGAATTGGTTCATCCGTTCTTGAGTTATAAATAGTGTAACTTAGACCAACTTTCTTTTATATATATAGACTAGTGGCCCGCTCCGGCTTCGCACGGGTATAAAATATATAGCCTATGTCACTCAGTAAAAAAATGATTAAAATCTATCCAGCAATTTTGTTTTATTCATTACTGCCCGTGGCCCACACGCATCAAATTAGGAGTAAAACAATTCCCCTGGGGTGCTAAAGTGGTCGGCCTCCTCGTGGCGCACCCTGGGCAAGCTTAGTCTTGGCGAACGGACCACTGTGGGGTGGCCAATCCAGTTGTCCTTCTGATTAGCAGAGGGCAATCTGGACAGGCCGGGGACTCCGGGGGGGCTGGGGTGGGGTTCCTAATGAGCGACGGGTCTGGTTGGGCTTAATATAAGTCTAGCTGGACATGGTTACGGCCACCGTCGGCGAAACCCGGAAGCACAGCAATGGGAACGGGGAACTTCGGGTTGCGAGGAAGAAAACCTCTATAAAAAATTACCCGGTGGGAGCGGAAACGCCCACCAAGGCGTTGTGGCCCCTACTTGGGGCGCGGTCTCTCCCTGTTGACCGTGACATAACAAACACGGTGGGCAGGGAGCGACCGTGGGCAGCGATGGCATCCCTTTGTTCTGCGGAAGGGGGTGAAGGGAGGCGGCGGAGCGGTTCCACGAACTGTTGTTCTGGATCCAATCTGCTGCTGGTGAGTCCAGGTGTTAGAGATTCGCTCAAGCTTATCGTCTGCCGCCCTAACTGGGGACTTTCGGGTGTTCCGAAAGGGGTACATCGGACGCCTGGCTTACAGGTCCCCGAGGTGGTCGGTGCATCTGGTGCTACCGATGCACCGGTTAGCGGAGGGGGGCTTCTCTTTCGAGGGGCCCCTACCCGAAGAAGGTGTTTGTTCTCTGGAATCAGAGCTGTTGGTGGGATGGGGGCAATATGTACAATGATACCCTGTCCTTGCCATCGGCAGCGTGGTGTAGCACACAGGTCGTTTTAGTCGGTGCGAGTCCGACATAAATGCCGCCTGTCCCCGTCGGGCGGCGGTACCCATAAGGAGCTTTTTTCTGTATAAAAAAAAACAATTCCCCTTTACCTATACCATGAAGATTCCCTGCTATCTTTGGAATATCTAAATTCATATACTACATTTTTACTTATTTACTTTTACATTTTCCCTGAGTATTTTATTTTTACAATTAATTACAGAATGTCTTTATATACAACATTCACAGTTTTTTTGTCATAAAGAAAGAATCTTCATTACACAATACAAACATGTTTTCTTTAGAGGTTACTCTTGATAAAGCGACATATAGTCGGCCATGTGAAAAAAACGTGTCCAATCGCAGCTAAATTCGAAGTGCTATAAGACAAAGCGCGCAATCGCTAAACCCTGCATTTTAAATCTGTAATGTCTTCGAAAATGTTCATTTAAATTACAAATGAAGAAGAAAATGTCAAAAAAATGCTATTGTGGGTCCATAAGAGATAGACATAATATGTATACCATCGCGGAGTTTTCTGTAGACCTATTCAAGGTGTACAAATACTTAGTACATTATTTTGACAAATATTGTAGGGTTCGGCCTGCGTTTGCAATTTAAATGGAAAATAAATGTAATTATTTACGACATCACATTGGAAACCTCAAAAATGATAGTATTTCTTTACTCCATATTGAATGTTTATAATAAAAGTTTATAATATGTTAGATTATACATATAAACCTTTCTCTTCAATCACTCTATCTATTAAAAAACCGCATCAAAATCTGTTGCGTAGTTTTAAAGATTTAAGCATACTATTAAAAAACCGCATCAAAATCTGTTGCGTAGTTTTAAAGATTTAAGCATACAAAGGGATATAGGGACATAGGAACAGACAGAGAAAGCGACTTTGTTTTATACTATTTAGTGACGTTTAGCTATTATAACTAACGACAATAATAAAAATCAATTTTCCCAAAGTCAACTCATTTACTCTTTCTCAAAAACTACTCAATGACACATATGACAGCCACAATGCTTTTTCATATTAATGACTAACTCTGAAGGAGGTTGCATTAAAAACATGTTGTAACAGGCGACCATCCTGACAACATTTGCGACCCCGCAAATCTCATAAGCTGACTTCTGGGAATGCATCTACCACCGATTCGGAATGCTGATTGTACTGAGAAGAATCGGCAAGAAACTCAATACTTGCTCTTTTAATCTGTAAAAGAAAAATAATTTCGCACCTTAAGCTCACCCTCAATCACTGTCATGGCATAACACAGCTCAATAAGTGGCAACCAACTCAGCAGATACACACGTAAACAGACTCGCAAATGATAGCGCTCAAAAAACAATCACCACATCTAGGCAGAGTCTAGCTGACAGTCGTTGCAGATGGCCACAGTCTAGAAAACTATCGATACAACTGGAACAAATCCAGAGAATAATCGTCATTCTAGCTGACAGTGCTATCGAACAATAGTCACGAGCGCGTCTATGGCCTCACATAGCACATCGTCACGTTGATCTTACAGAGTTAATAAACCGAATACCAATTACCATCATAATATCATCATAATAATCTCTCCAATAAAAACTCCATTTTTTATTCCATAGCATCGCATATCGCAACTATCTCACAAATTATACGAAATTCGCACTCTCCGTGTTGTCTCAAGATATTGATCGTCATTTGTCTTTTCTTTAAACTCCTTAAATTTCCAGATATTCCTTTTGTCCGCTCTATTTATGAGTTTAGGTTACATCCTCTTCTAAATATAATAAACGACGATATTTCTCCTTTGTACTTATTATATTATTATACTTATTCAATAAATAAAAACAGTTTTCCCAGAGTCAACCCATTTACTCTTTCTCAACAACTTAATGACACATATGACAGCCACAATGCTTTTTATTTAATTTAATATCGTTTCGTTTCGTTTCGTTTCGTTTCGTTTCGTTTCGTTTCGTTTCGTTTCGTTTCGTTTCGTTTCGTTTCGTTTCGTTTCGTTTCGTTTCGTTTCGTTTCGTTTCGTTTCGTTTCGTTTCGTTTCGTTTCATTTCATTTCATTTTATATAATCTACAGCTATTTACATAAAATATACATATACAAAATTTAATCTATTAATAAGGCCAAACTGATTATATAGTTTACATAAATAAATTAACATATTAATTCATATTAATGACCAACTATGAAGGAGGTTGTATTAAAAACATGTTGTAACACTATTATTTTGATAATTGTCAAATATTTTACCATACTTCACCAAAGAAAAATTACGTTTAGCTGTCATCTATGTTTTGTATTCCACTGACATTTGCGTTTTGTTATTCAATGTCATAGTCGTTCTTGTAATACCACGATTTATAGTGACTTGACGGGATAAAATAAATGCGGTCAAACGGGATAAAAGGTATTCTATGTCCGTTGCCTGGTTCTAAGCAACCTCTACACCAATTTTCAGCCGAATTGGTTCATCCGTTCTTGAGTTATAAATAGTGTAACTTAGACCAACTTTCTTTTATTTATATAGATTGTCAAATATTTTACCATACTTCACCAAAGAAAAATTACTTTTAGCTGTCATCTATGTTTTGTATTCCACTGACATTTGCGTTTTGTTATTCAATGTCATAGTCGTTCTTGTAATACCACGATTTATAGTGACTTGACGGGATAAAATAAATGCGGTCGAACGGGATAAAAGGTATCCTATGTCCGTTGCCTGGTTCTAAGCAACCTCTACACCAATTTTCAGCCGAATTGGTTCATCCGTTCTTGAGTTATAAATAGTGTAACTTAGACCAACTTTCTTTTATATATATAGACTAGTGGCCCGCTCCGGCTTCGCACGGGTATAAAATATATAGCCTATGTCACTCAGTAAAAAAATGATTAAAATCTATCCAGCAATTTTGTTTTATTCATTACTGCCCGTGGCCCACACGCATCAAATTAGGAGTAAAACAATTCCCCTGGGGTGCTAAAGTGGTCGGCCTCCTCGTGGCGCACCCTGGGCAAGCTTAGTCTTGGCGAACGGACCACTGTGGGGTGGCCAATCCAGTTGTCCTTCTGATTAGCAGAGGGCAATCTGGACAGGCCGGGGACTCCGGGGGGGCTGGGGTGGGGTTCCTAATGAGCGACGGGTCTGGTTGGGCTTAATATAAGTCTAGCTGGACATGGTTACGGCCACCGTCGGCGAAACCCGGAAGCACAGCAATGGGAACGGGGAACTTCGGGTTGCGAGGAAGAAAACCTCTATAAAAAATTACCCGGTGGGAGCGGAAACGCCCACCAAGGCGTTGTGGCCCCTACTTGGGGCGCGGTCTCTCCCTGTTGACCGTGACATAACAAACACGGTGGGCAGGGAGCGACCGTGGGCAGCGATGGCATCCCTTTGTTCTGCGGAAGGGGGTGAAGGGAGGCGGCGGAGCGGTTCCACGAACTGTTGTTCTGGATCCAATCTGCTGCTGGTGAGTCCAGGTGTTAGAGATTCGCTCAAGCTTATCGTCTGCCGCCCTAACTGGGGACTTTCGGGTGTTCCGAAAGGGGTACATCGGACGCCTGGCTTACAGGTCCCCGAGGTGGTCGGTGCATCTGGTGCTACCGATGCACCGGTTAGCGGAGGGGGGCTTCTCTTTCGAGGGGCCCCTACCCGAAGAAGGTGTTTGTTCTCTGGAATCAGAGCTGTTGGTGGGATGGGGGCAATATGTACAATGATACCCTGTCCTTGCCATCGGCAGCGTGGTGTAGCACACAGGTCGTTTTAGTCGGTGCGAGTCCGACATAAATGCCGCCTGTCCCCGTCGGGCGGCGGTACCCATAAGGAGCTTTTTTCTGTATAAAAAAAAACAATTCCCCTTTACCTATACCATGAAGATTCCCTGCTATCTTTGGAATATCTAAATTCATATACTACATTTTTACTTATTTACTTTTACATTTTCCCTGAGTATTTTATTTTTACAATTAATTACAGAATGTCTTTATATACAACATTCACAGTTTTTTTGTCATAAAGAAAGAATCTTCATTACACAATACAAACATGTTTTCTTTAGAGGTTACTCTTGATAAAGCGACATATAGTCGGCCATGTGAAAAAAACGTGTCCAATCGCAGCTAAATTCGAAGTGCTATAAGACAAAGCGCGCAATCGCTAAACCCTGCATTTTAAATCTGTAATGTCTTCGAAAATGTTCATTTAAATTACAAATGAAGAAGAAAATGTCAAAAAAAATGCTATTGTGGGTCCATAAGAGATAGACATAATATGTATACCATCGCGGAGTTTTCTGTAGACCTATTCAAGGTGTACAAATACTTAGTACATTATTTTGACAAATATTGTAGGGTTCGGCCTGCGTTTGCAATTTAAATGGAAAATAAATGTAATTATTTACGACATCACATTGGAAACCTCAAAAATGATAGTATTTCTTTACTCCATATTGAATGTTTATAATAAAAGTTTATAATATGTTAGATTATACATATAAACCTTTCTCTTCAATCACTCTATCTATTAAAAAACCGCATCAAAATCTGTTGCGTAGTTTTAAAGATTTAAGCATACTATTAAAAAACCGCATCAAAATCTGTTGCGTAGTTTTAAAGATTTAAGCATACAAAGGGATATAGGGACATAGGAACAGACAGAGAAAGCGACTTTGTTTTATACTATTTAGTGACGTTTAGCTATTATAACTAACGACAATAATAAAAATCAATTTTCCCAAAGTCAACTCATTTACTCTTTCTCAAAAACTACTCAATGACACATATGACAGCCACAATGCTTTTTCATATTAATGACTAACTCTGAAGGAGGTTGCATTAAAAACATGTTGTAACAGGCGACCATCCTGACAACATTTGCGACCCCGCAAATCTCATAAGCTGACTTCTGGGAATGCATCTACCACCGATTCGGAATGCTGATTGTACTGAGAAGAATCGGCAAGAAACTCAATACTTGCTCTTTTAATCTGTAAAAGAAAAATAATTTCGCACCTTAAGCTCACCCTCAATCACTGTCATGGCATAACACAGCTCAATAAGTGGCAACCAACTCAGCAGATACACACGTAAACAGACTCGCAAATGATAGCGCTCAAAAAACAATCACCACATCTAGGCAGAGTCTAGCTGACAGTCGTTGCAGATGGCCACAGTCTAGAAAACTATCGATACAACTGGAACAAATCCAGAGAATAATCGTCATTCTAGCTGACAGTGCTATCGAACAATAGTCACGAGCGCGTCTATGGCCTCACATAGCACATCGTCACGTTGATCTTACAGAGTTAATAAACCGAATACCAATTACCATCATAATATCATCATAATAATCTCTCCAATAAAAACTCCATTTTTTATTCCATAGCATCGCATATCGCAACTATCTCACAAATTATACGAAATTCGCACTCTCCGTGTTGTCTCAAGATATTGATCGTCATTTGTCTTTTCTTTAAACTCCTTAAATTTCCAGATATTCCTTTTGTCCGCTCTATTTATGAGTTTAGGTTACATCCTCTTCTAAATATAATAAACGACGATATTTCTCCTTTGTACTTATTATATTATTATACTTATTCAATAAATAAAAACAGTTTTCCCAGAGTCAACCCATTTACTCTTTCTCAACAACTTAATGACACATATGACAGCCACAATGCTTTTTATTTAATTTAATATCGTTTCGTTTCGTTTCGTTTCGTTTCGTTTCGTTTCGTTTCGTTTCGTTTCGTTTCGTTTCGTTTCGTTTCGTTTCGTTTCATTTCATTTCATTTTATATAATCTACAGCTATTTACATAAAATATACATATATAAAATTTAATCTATTAATAAGGCCAAACTGATTATATAGTTTTACATAAATAAATTAACATATTAATTCATATTAATGACCAACTATGAAGGAGGTTGTATTAAAAACATGTTGTAACACTATTATTTTGATAATTGTCAAATATTTTACCATACTTCACCAAAGAAAAATTACGTTTAGCTGTCATCTATGTTTTGTATTCCACTGACATTTGCGTTTTGTTATTCAATGTCATAGTCGTTCTTGTAATACCACGATTTATAGTGACTTGACGGGATAAAATAAATGCGGTCAAACGGGATAAAAGGTATTCTATGTCCGTTGCCTGGTTCTAAGCAACCTCTACACCAATTTTCAGCCGAATTGGTTCATCCGTTCTTGAGTTATAAATAGTGTAACTTAGACCAACTTTCTTTTATTTATATAGATTGTCAAATATTTTACCATACTTCACCAAAGAAAAATTACTTTTAGCTGTCATCTATGTTTTGTATTCCACTGACATTTGCGTTTTGTTATTCAATGTCATAGTCGTTCTTGTAATACCACGATTTATAGTGACTTGACGGGATAAAATAAATGCGGTCGAACGGGATAAAAGGTATCCTATGTCCGTTGCCTGGTTCTAAGCAACCTCTACACCAATTTTCAGCCGAATTGGTTCATCCGTTCTTGAGTTATAAATAGTGTAACTTAGACCAACTTTCTTTTATATATATAGATATAGAACAAAATACATACTCAGTAATATACAGTAAATATAACGTGTTATTTTTAAGATAATCATTTCTTTATTTTACAGTACATTTAAATAGTACCTGATAACAATGACCGCCAAACAATTTTCGAGTTGAATTGTAAGGGTTAATAGGGATGAACGATCGACTATTCGAAGTCTCGATGGGCTATTGAAAATACAAGTAGAATTGAACAAAGAACCGATTTGTAATTTTAAGCCCCTATGCGTAAAACTAATATTTACGCCGTGTGGTATGCGGCTGAATAGAATAGTACCACCCTCTTTTCTTACCGAGGTGTCGTAAAAGGCGACTAGGTAAGTCGACCCACCGTGTGGTATGCGGCTGAGTAGAATAGTACCACCCTCTTTTCTTACCGAGGTGTCGTAAAAGGCGACTAGGTAAGTCGACCCACCGTGTGGTATGCGGCTGAGTAGAATAGTACCACCCTCATTTCTTACCGAGGTGTCGTAAAAGGCGACTAAGGTAAGTTGACTCACCGTGTGGTATCCGGTTAAGGAGAATAGACTACCCTCTTTCTTATCGAGGTGTCGTAAATCACGGCTAAGAAGCAGGCGGCCGGTCGTAAAATGCGCAGCCAAATCATGTGACAACATGTTTATAACATGTTGTGCCGACCCCACTTAGAGTGGGATAAGGGCAGGAAAATGAAATGATGATGCGTAAAACTAATATTTGAATAAGGTATGATACCTATACCTATGATGTATAAGGTAACGGCCTGTTATTATCTCATAGTTAGACATAGGCTTTCTCTTTCAGTTTTTTGAGAGAAGCGTTTAAGCTAAAACTCTCCATGCTGCTTTAATGCGGATTAGTAGGTTACACATACCCCCAGAATTCTTTAGAGATATGCTGGTTTTGCTTGCGATGTTTACATTCACCGAAAAGCGTGTTTTCAATTACAAATTTTAATTAGGCATATAAGTTTTAACAAAAGACCGGGTTTCAGCCCGTAACCCAACAGGGCTTTGGTAGAATAACAACTACAATGTAATGATCTAATGATTATTATTCTCCTGCCCTTATGCCACTGTAAGAACGCTTTCCTAACGTCAACTAACCTTAGCCACCTTTTACAAAAGCTCGGTAAATAAGGGTGGTCTATTTTTCTCAGCCGTATACCACACGACGGGTCATCTTACCTTAGTCGCTTTTTACGACACCTCGATAAGAAATAAGGGTCATCGTCGGCTTTTACGACACCTCGGTAAGGAATGAGGGTGGTCTATTCTTCTCAGCCGTATACCACACGACGGGTCATCCTACCTCAGTCGCCTTTTACTACACCTCGGTAGAGATGAGACTGGTCTACTCTACTCTGCCGGATATCACATGGCCTTATGTAATAATGTTATACTGCGGGTGGAAAATAATATCTTAGCATAAAATCGTTACGTAGTTTAAACTTTAATATGACAACAGGCACATGAAATTAAAGGTTAAAGGAACTTACCTGTAAGTGAAGTTCGACCACAATTATGTGAGCAGCTTTATTCGACGCGATTTTCAGTTAACATATTGTCGATGCGTTTCCACGTATCAGCCTGCACGGAAATTCAACGTAGTTCAAATCCTAAGAAAATTACTCCACCGTGATGTATACGACATCGCCTGAAGCTACAAGCCACGTAAAGATAATAACATTTCACAAATCGAAAGGGGTTCCATATAAATATTTAGTGTTGGGACAGAGAATCAATCTTGCCAACATTATTTTAAATTATATTGTCTATCGTTTTGCCATGTAAGGAACTATTATTATTACACTTATTTATACAAATTTTAATACATCATCTCCCTGCCCTTATCCCACACACAATAGGGGTCGGCACAACATGTTATAAACATGTTGTCACATGATTTGATTACGTATTTTATGACAGGCCACTTGTCTGACATCAACTTACCCTCGTCATATTTTACGACAACGCGGTAAGAAATGAGGGATAGCACACTCAGCCGGATAACACACGACGTTCATTTAGAAATTGTAATACATTAAAAAATAGCACATTCGGGATCCACTCTCCCAGCTCTCGGTAGTTAGGAATACAGAGTGAGGAATCTCCTCACAATACATGCCATCTCAAGAACTGCTGTCTTTTGAATCCTACGCTTGATCCAGCAACTAAGCTTTGTTTTTGACAGGAAAAAACCCCTTATGGGTACCGCCGCCCGACGGGGACAGGCGACGGTTATGTCAGACTCGCACCTACTAAAACAACCTCTCTGCTCCACAACGCTGCTGGTGGCGGGGATAGGGTACCTATGAAGACATTGCCCCCATCCCTGCCAGCAGCAACTCTGTACCCCAGAGTGCACCACCTCTGGGTCGGGGCCACTCTAAAAGTGGTCCCTCCCTCCGCTGGACAATTTATCGGGAGCACCAGATGCATCGACCGCCTCGGAGACCTTACAGGGTGGACGTCCGATTAAACTCCGTTCAGAACGCCCAGAAGGTCCCCATTAGGGCAGCACGCGATGAGCAACTAAGCTAGAGTGACACCTTAACGACACGTCGGTAAAAAATGAGGGTGGTTTTTTCTACTCAGCTGGATACCAAACGACGTTATGTTAAAATATAAAATAAATAAGATTTCATTTTAAATAAGATTTCGTTTAATCTGTGTACACTTGTTATTTCCCGAAAAACTTAATTTTGTTTATAATAGGGATTTGTCCGAGAGTAGCAATGAATATAGGTAGTACGAAGAGCATAGCTATTAAATACACTCCTTGCGTTCACTTCATATAAAATTCTAAACGCATAATACAGAACTTAGATATATACCTACACAGCAACGTAGAATGCTCTTTCCTAAATAATGCTTTTATTTAGCTTATATGCGTTTTTGTAAGAAAATCGTTTAGCCTTATCATAAAAATGCGCGAGAAAGAATTTCTCTAGAACAGATTCTCAGCATTTACTGAGATTGTGATTTTATCGCAGATTCCAGTACAGTTTAGAATTTTAAAGCGTAGTATTTAAAGCATTTTAGTTACAAATAAAGTTATAGTAAAATGATTATATTGTTACAACAATTTTTAATGAAGGCAGAAACATCGTACCCCAGCGATTATTATAATACATTACTATAATTATTATTGTTAAGTTTTTTAATTAAGTATTGTTAGGTTTGTTCTTTGCCGAGTACAATAAATTGCCATATGAATAATACATGCACCGTATGAATAATATCTTATCATTAAATGAAAATAGGTAATAATCTATATACAAATCTATCAATTATACAAAAAAACATCAAAATAGAGATATATATAGATTTTTTTACATATTCCAAATAGATTTAAATTTTTTGTATTGAGTTGTTAGTCCATTTATCGAGGAAGACTATAAACTATATAACACCACGCTAAGATGAATAGGAGAGGAGCAGCAATAAAAAATATTGTGAAAACGGCAAAATTTAAATATTTCCTTGCGTGCGATAAGTAAACGGTGAAAGTTATTCAAAAATCTCTTATGATTAACTCACGATAAATACTTTTATTTTAAAAATGTCAATTCGGCAATAATTTACGACACACTGATTTCCACTGTTATTTCCACGGTGTTCAATAAAAGTGTTTATTCATTCATTCATTCATTCATTCATTCATTCATTCATTCATTCATTCATTCATTTATTCATACATTCATTCATTCATTCATTCATTGCAGCATCATCACATGCAGCCGAAGCTCCTGGCACAGCTAGAAATTTATACTTTAAAAAGCGGCAATAAGCATGTTCTATCATTTCATATCAAAAAGTTATTCACAACTTAAGACAAATTAAAAAGACAACACAGCAGACCATCGATTTAAATGCTAATACAGGGTCAAGTTAACTGAGACAAGTGAGTGATAAGGTCGTAACTTTAATGCTGTCTGAGGCATTCTAATCGCCCCGCTCCCTCAGGCATTATGGTATATTTAACTTTTATATATTCGGCCAGACTAATAAAATAAAAATGCCAAAATGAAAAGTTAGGCAGACAGTCATTTGACTGCAAAATTGACGTTATACCTTCTTAATCTATCCAAGTACGTGGCCATATATTAACATTTTTTGAAAGCTTGAATTCATTATTCTTATATAATTTATAGTTTGCTTTGTTTATTATATGATAAAGAATTAACTATTATCTATCTGCCTATCCTATCTTATCTTATATTAATATTATAAATGCGAAAGTTTGTGAGTATGGAGTATAAGTTTGTAACTCTTTTACGGCGGACCCACTGAACCAATAACGATAAAATTTTGTCGAATTGCTCTTTTGTAGACAATGGAAGAAGATATAGGCTATAGAAGTCCTGTTAATTCTACAGGAATAGGATGACATTGAAAAGTGCCATCTATTATCAACCTATCATGCGACTACAGACTACGCAAACTAAATTGCGTGTAAAAGCTAGTATGTATATATACCAGTTGTCTGTCACGTATAACACAAGTATTTACTTACTTTGGGGACGGACGACAGTGTGTGTAAGTGTCCCATATATTTATTTATTTATTTATTTTACTTAAAGTAAATAATCATTAATATTAAAAACATGTTAAAATTTTGCTATTTTACGTGTATCGTAGCATCTAATGTGGCTAACGAGCCCATACACTAATCGCTCAGCCAGACGTAGCGGCCAAATTCAGCCAGACTGTGAAATTGCAACATGTTTTTAATTACTGACGCTTTGCCCATAAGAAATTTGCATAATAAAGAATAAAATAGCATAACAATATATGATACATATATTTTTTATATATATTGCTTTTATATATAAATGAAGTTCAAATTCGATTATTTTTAAGTGTTATTCAAATTCAAATTCAAAATATTCATTATTCACATAAACTTGTAATCAAGTGCTTTTGAATCGTCGACTCTACAGCTGGTGCGGAAAGCTGTGCCTTCCGAGAAGAGCCAGAAAGAATTATATTAAAAAATTTTAAAAGAGCAACTCTTTTAAAATTTTTTAATATAATTCTTAGTACTAGTTACACAATCCACATATTCTAAGTTATCCTCGACAGTATAGACAGGCTTTCTGAATCAGCCTCTTTTTGACAGTGTTTTTAAATTGCTGTAATGGCAAAGCTAAAATTGAAATCGTTAAAAGTGCAGAGTAACGTAGGTAAGGTGAATTTTATATATCCAAATATGGTCACAATACTGATTATTTAGACACTGCGACACTAACTTGGAATTCAAGCTATTAAATTCAGTATATAGGTTTTAAATATCCAGCCATAATCATGATCATCCTGCCCTTATCCCACTCTAAGTGGGATCGGCACAACATGTTATGAACATGTTTCATTTCGGCTAGTTATTTTAAGACTGGCCGCCTCCATGACGCCTTACCTTACTTACCTTACCTTACTTACCTTACCTTACTTACCTTACCTTACTTACCTTACCTTACTTACCTTACCTTACTTACCTTAACTTACTTACCTTACCTTACTTACCTTACTCACCTTACCTTACCTTACTTACCTTACCTTACTTACCTTACCTTACTTACCTTACCTTACTTACCTTACCTTATTTTACCTTACCTTACTTACCTTACCTTACTTACCTTTACTTACCTTACCTTACTTACCTTACCTTACTTACCTTAACTTACTTACCTTACCTTACTTACCTTACCTTACTTACCTTACCTTACTTACCTTTAACAATACCTCGGTAAGAAATGAGGGTGCTCTATGCTACTCGGCGTGATACCACAGGGTGTTCACTACGTTAAACGTATATTTCAAACGATAAATAGAGCGTACATCCGTATTCACATTTTTCCCCAAAAATATTAAATGCATGTTATTCAAATCAACACGCGTTTGATTTGCGGCCGCTGTTTATTGGGAAAACATTCCAATAAACTATAATAATTTGTAAACAAAATGTTGGAACTCCGTAACATGAACGTACCATGAAATTAACAACAGTGTTATTTAATAATACCTATTGATATAAATCTGGAAATATGGATTTGGATTTCATACTGTTGTTTACATAAATGTTTGTAAAGTTATTTACATACATACATAGTTAGGCAATAATTTGCACAACTTGATAACAAAACTTTTTATCTAAACTTTACTGATAACGTCATATCGTCTTAAAGCAGAAAAATAATACCCCATATCTGTTTAGCAAATTATTATACATCAATTTTAAATTATGACATAATATAACATAATTTCTCGGTGTAAAGACCTTCATTAATACATTATACATTTTTAATCACATCTTATGATAATAACCTTAAAACAAGTCTACAACCGTTGAGCAGTTCTATCGTCTGGAGCCAATCTTAGCATCAGCATCAGGTCATGCTTATCATAAACATGCATTTTCATCGCGACTAGACCATATAAAATTTCAGCTCAATTGGACACGGGAAGTGGGTCAAATTTAACTTGGAAGATTCAACCGTCACACACATACATTGCAAGTTGAATAAAAGCTTTTAATTATGGCTAACCATTTTTATTTCGTTTTTGTTTATTTTTCAAAATTAAACGAAAACCGTTTTTTATTTATATATTCAAAGTATTCAGTAATTAAAAAAGATTAACAAAATTACAATTTTTACAATAACAATTCCTTACAATAATTATACAAAAGTATTATGCTTTAGATACAACAGAAAAATGTATCGCCCTTGATAAATCTGAAAATACTATGTGAAAACACCCACGTTACACATAAAGTTTTGGCTTAAATATTCAATATTTACGACACCTAGGAAAATTTAAATTCAAATTAAAAATTATCTTTATTCAAATAGACTCGTAAAAAGTACTTTTGAATCGTCAATTCTACTGCTGGTTTGGCTGTTTGTTCCTACCGAGAAGAGCCAGTAAGAAACTTGGCAAATGTTTTTTCATAGAAGAAGAAATGAAACAAGAAATGAGGGTGGTCTATTCTACTCATCCGGATACCACACAGTGGGTCAACTTACCTGAGTCACCTTTTAAAATACCTCGGTTAGAAATGGGGGTTACAAAGGCTATAATATATGATAAATATTTTCATCGCGGATTATAGGAAAACAATATTTTCATGACTTTTGGACAATAAAGTAATTTCTTAAAGTAAATTTTAAGTGGCAATTAAAAAACTAACTTCCTGTTAAATGTATGCTGAAACATATTTAATATTTTACTAAGTTCAAAGGCATATAGTTTGCGAAAATTTTAACTGAATATTCTGAACTAAACTCGAAAGTTGTAAAAGTCAATATTGTAAGTTTTATGCACTTTATAATTTTCAACTGCGAGAAAAGTTCTACCGCAAACAGTTGTCTTCTCAGCAGAAATATTCATATTTACTTTATGCATTTTCGCCGTTCAACAACTATTGAAACTTCATTTCGCTATTTACTTTATTTGTTTATTAAATTACTGTTTTAATTACGCTTTTTAACTTGCTCAAACTTTGAACGAAGAACTAAGTCCATATTAATATATAAAGCTGAAGAGTAGGTGTGTTTGTTTCACTGTTTGAACGCGCTAATCTCAGTAACTATGTGACCGATTTCAAAAATTCTTTGAGTGTAAGATAGCCTATTTATTTCTGAAATATGTTTTAGATTTTTTACTTGTTCATTTATATATTTCCTTATTCACCTGCTCTTATCTCACTAGAAGTAGGGTCGGTTTACATGTTGTTACTTGATTTGGCTAGTTATGTTACGACCTGCCGCCTGTTAGACGTCAACTTACGTTAGTCGCGTTTTACTACACCTCTGTAATAAATGAGGGTGGTCTATTCTACTCAGCCGAATAATACACGGTGGGTCAACTTACCTTATTAGCCTTTTACGATTACCTTTCATCCTTTTTATCAAGTGCGAACAAAATTAAAATTTTAATACAAAATAAATGTTTCAAATAGGTCCTTATAATCTTTACTAAGATTAATTTGAAGCTCACTGTTCATAGTTCAGTAATTTAGAATTCATCATCAATCAACCCTGCTGGTAAATGCGTGCGAATATAGTAAAATGGAGAGAATAATATATATATTATATAAACTGGATAAACTTTTATGCTTATAATGATTATTAAGTGAGTTTCAGTTTCTTCTAGCTGTAACGGATTTTTCTTTAATCCCTTAATATAAAACCTGCAATATACTAGTTTGACAACCGGGTTAGCTATCAAACAACTTTAAAAAAATTTCAGTTCTGGGTACCTTTCTGTTACATGTGTGAATTGAACACTAGATAATGTATATAAATAAGCCTTACTTTGTTGAGGTGCATAATAACAAAAGTAATGAAAAAATTATTTTGCTATAATCCGCGATAAAAGAAAATATAATGCTTAATGTAACGCTCGCATGTGAATTTACTGTATATACATATGAAATGGAAAAAAATGAAAAAGATTTTATTCCGCTCCATGTACTAAATTTAACAGAAAAAAGAAACTAATCTAATTATATAATATTATAGTTACACTTAAAGTCTATTAAATCCAGTACGGTTCAGACCTACTTAATGGGCTTTATCTCGGTATTAGCTCAATGTCCAAATTAAGACATTCAGCACTGATTTTCAGATAACGCCCAGCAGATGAAGTCACGGACATAAACTATAACTATTTTTAATTTATTATATTTTACTTATTATTTTTTAATACTAAAGTAACTTTATCTTCCATATCTACTTATTAACATAACAAAGTGTCTTATTATGTTAAATATTTTTTTTATTACAATTATATTATTATGAAATTATGAATACAATACTAACGTAAGTAAGCTATGTAAATTCAGAACAATACTTCCAAATTCTAATTACTTACAATGATCTTTGCCATGTGGTCAATATATGAAATACTAATCAGAAAGGATGGTCCATTACCTAGTGTTTACTCCTGTGTACTAATTTAATCATCCAGCAATCATACTATCCTACTAATAATATTATAAATGCTAAAGATTGTGAGTATAGATGTATGTTTGTTACTCTTTCACGGAAAATCCGCTGAACCAATATCGATGAAATTTTGCATAATTATTTGTTACACCCCTGGGTAACATATAAGCTATAAAAATCTTATAAAATCAACAGAAATAGAATGACATTGAAAAGCGTCATCTATTATCAAATCACGCGACAGTTCATGCAAACAAAGTTGCAGTTAGAAGCTAGTTCTTTATAAATTGAGATGATATCTGTGTTGCAAATCAACGAATCTTTTATTCCCCTGCTATCTTTTAAAACAGCAGCTTGGGACACGTCAACTACTTAACTGTATCGACATATTTTATTCCTAGTGAAAAGTTTTCCATGCTGCAATGCGGAAAACTCCAGCACTCTGCGTTATGAACATTAATGTAAATAAAGCGTTCCTACTTTGCAATTAATTACAAATAAACGCTGCAGATAAATAAGTATAAGAAATGTACACACGCTTACTATTTTAAGCAATATTTTAAGTACTAAAAATCTGTTCTAGCCCCTCTGTTAATTACTTAGTTTGGTGGCAAGAGCCCTGGCTCCTTTTTCGCACGAAGAATCAGCGGAGCGATTCAACGCGGAAACGCTGTTCGCATTTTTTGACTATTCCCCGTGTGCATTTTTATAGCACTACTTTAAGTATTATTTTTTATTTTATTATTGCGATTTGTATAGAACTACTTTAAGTAATTCAGGATAGTTGTATCTTTATAATTTTATAGTACAAAAATATTTTGTATCTTTATATTTTTGTTAATAATAATAGTCGATCGATATACCATAAAAAGTAACTTAGTATTTAATTGTCCTAATTCCAAAAAGTTGTTTTGTGGCAAATGGCGATAAAGCGTAGTAGCAAAGCGTCTACAAAACTCTTGAGTGTTAAAGATCGGAATACTCGACGAAGGAAAAAACTCGACGTGACTCGGAAGAGCAAGAAATCACTAGTTTTTTAATAGTTTCGTAAAGTGATGTTATAGCATTGAGTGATGGCATTGAAATCTAACCTCTCTAAATCTATATAACTCATATAAGACTATTTTTTATATAGGTCACTTTAATTAATACTAAATGTGCGATATAAATAGACTCTTTCGATTTATTTACGGCATTTTTTTCCAAAATTAGCCGTGTGGTATCCGGCTAAGTAGAATAGTACCACCCTCATTTCTTATCGAGGTGTCGTAAAAGGCGACTAAGGTAAGTTGATCCACCGTGTGGTATCCGGCTGAGTAGAATAGACCAACCTCATTTCTTACCGAGGTGTCGGAAAATACGACTAAGGCAAGTTGACGTCAGGCAGGCGGCCGGTCGTAAAAACGCAGCCATATCATGTTAAAACATGTTTATAACATGTTGTGCCGACCCCACTCAGAGTGGGATAAGGGCAGGAGGATATATATATTATTTTCCAAAATACAAATTATGTATCATACTTTAAATTTATAATAAATTTAGGTATAAACCAAATGAAATTAGTTTAATTGTCTACCAAAATATGAATTTTAGATTGCATTTTAAACATCGGTTAAAAATAAAAGCTCTTAATGCTACAGATCCTGTGATGTAGCTTGACATCGTACATGTGACGTCATTGAACCACTTGGGGCTTAAAAACGAATTAAACTTCGCTTTATTGAGTGAACATGTATGAATATATGAACAAACTTTAATGTAATTTATAGAATTAGGCGTTACTTTGCGGGGATCCATAATACAAAATACACATCCTCCTGCCCTTATTCCACTCGTACGAAACCTCAGTAAGAAATGAGGGTGGTCTATTCTATTCAACCCGATACGACACGGCGGATAAAACAAAAGCCGAATCATATAAAACAAAAGTAATAATTAAATTATTTTGCGGTAATGCGCGATAATAGCAAAATAAATTTACTTTACACTTTTTAACTACATTAGCATCATATGAAAGTATACATAAAAATACAAAAGTTCGTTTATTTATCTTTTAAGCTTTCACTGCCAATCCTATTTTCAGGCTTGCACGGCTATTGGTGAAATTTGGCACAATTATGCACTGGGTTAACATATAGGAAAAAAATCGAGAATGGAGAAAAAATAATGAATTTTCGAGGGCACTTAAACTTTACTAGTTAGTAAAGTTCCAGTATAATATTTAAGAAAGAAACCATGTTATATAGCCTTCCCAAATAAATGGACTGTCTTACACTGAAAGAATTTTTCAAAGCGGTCCAGTAGTACCTGAGATTAGCGCGTTCAAACAATCAATTAATCAATTAATCAAACAAACAAACTCTTCAGCTTTATATATTAGTATAGATGTCACATGATCGTCAGATGAATTAACACTTAATCATAAATTAACTGTTAACTCATTCTAACGTAGTGAAAATACAGTAAAATTAATACTAATAATATTTCACTCAAAACCATTCATCATACTATTCATAGTATACACTTACACTATACGCTATACTATTCACTTAATTAACTGTCTAGGAAAGAAAAATAAAAACGGAAAACCGTCCTTAGCAAGAGGGCGTCTAACAGTCGTGTCGAGTTAACGTTTAGAACGCACTACTTTCAATATGTTCAACTGAACTATTAATAACTTATATCTTATAGAATTCTGAATCCGATTTCTGCTGTACTAAAAAACATACGTAAATCTACGTAAAAAACATTAATCTTATGTAAACATTTTCGATTTCGATATACGATATTTGATGCCAGGTTTTATAGCTAAAAAAACAAAGCTTCGCGTAACATAAGCGGCTTTATCATTTAAATATACGATATCTCCATTTCTTATTCTTTATATTAAATAAATAATTGATTTATAAATATATTTAATATAGCTCTGCTTCCGAGAAAGCTAACTAGAAACTACAGCGCAATAATAACACATCCGCTATTAAGATATGAGACTCTTTGCGGTTCTAAGGCGAATAAAACAAAAATTGAACGTACATTTCCAACAAAGATAATAACGTAGAAATCTCTTAACGAAATAATAAGTAGTATTTTCATTTCTTGAACGCTTTTGTACAGAATTCGTTAAAATATATATGCTTCAAATAATTCCTTTAGTGCAGCTTTTATCTCTATTGCAATATAATAATAACATTACTTTATAATATGGATTTCCTCAATTACCCCTTTCCCTCCGGAATCATGGTATTACATACTAGCGGTGTCCGCAGCTTCGTCCGCGTGGAAATTAATGTGTCGCAATCACATAAAATATAGTCAATTTATATAACCGTAATAGTAATTCTCCTGCCTTTATCCCACTCCAAGTTGGGACGCACTACATGTTATAGACATGTTGTCACATGATTTGGCTACGTGTTTTACGACCGGCTGCTTACCTGACGTCAACTTACCTCACTCGTATTTTACGACAACTCGGTAAGAAAGAGGGTGGTCTATTCTACACAACCGAATACCACTCGGTGTGTCAACTTATCTTAGTGGCCTTTTACATTTCGGTAAGATATAAGGGTGGTCTATTCTACTAAGCCGGATATGATACGGTGGGTTAACTTAGTCGCCTTTTACGACATTTCGGTAAGAAACAAGGGTGGTCAATTTTACTGAACTTGATACCACACGGTAGGTTAACTTACCTCAGTTGCCTTTAACGACGCCTCGGTAAGAAATGAGGTGGTCTATTCTATTCAACGGGATACCACACGATGGGTCAATTTACGTAAGTCGCCTTTTACGACACCTCAGTATGAAACGAGGGTGGTCTATTGTACTCAACCAGATATCACACGGTGGGTCAACCTATCTTAGTCGCCTTTTACGACATCACGGTAAGAAATAAGGGTGGTCTATTCTACTCAACCTAATACCACACGGCGGGTCAACTTACCTCAATCGCCTTTAACGACGTCTCTATAAGCAATGATGTGGTCTATTCTACTCAGCCGAATGCTATACGGCTTTCTATACCAAACAATTCCTTCAGAGGAAAACAGACATTAAACAGTATAACAGTACTCGTTAATTTTTTGTCGACTGGTATTTTATATAATGATTATAACGAGCTACGTCTCATATGCCTGTTATGTTCTGTTTCAAGACAATTAAATGTAGGAAATTATTTCAGATGAAATGTTCACTGTTTCTTAACATCATTACAATTACATGAACAAAGCTTATTGTTATGTCCTTGTAATTTTTTGGAATGTTGACATTAATAGGTTTATAGACTAAGCCGCGCCGTGTGGTATCCGACTGAGTAGAATAGACCAGCTTCATTTCTTACCAATGTGTCGTAAAAGGCGAATAAGGTAAGTTAACCCACCATCTGGTATCTGTCAGAGTAGAATAGACGACGCTCATTTCTTACCGAGGTGTTGTTTTAACAACACCTCGGTAAGTAATAAGCCAGATGTCAACTTACTGTAGTTATATAAAGATAACTACAGTAAGTTGACATCAGTTAGGGTGCCGGTCGTTTCGGTTTCGGTTTCGGTTAGGTTTGGGGGTGGCGTTGGAGAAATCCGAGGCTATTTGTTTCCACAAGTCTCGGATGGCGCCCCCAGCGGGTTCCCGGTTGATGGTGGGCGGGACGTCCGTTGGAATCTCAGGTACTTTACAGTACCTGGGACTAATTCTCGACAGCCGATGGACGTTCGAGGCCCACTTCTGGTGGCTCGCCCCAAAATTAAAAGCGACCGCCGGAGCCCTGAGCAGGCTCCTCCCGAATGTGGGGGGGCCAAATGCAGGCTGCCGGCGCCTTTTACGCCGAAGTGGTTCGGCCAATGGCCCTGTACGGCGCTCTCGTATGGGCGGAGCGGCTGACCGCCAAGTCCCTGCTCCTGCTGCGCGGGGCGCAGAAGATTGCGGCAGTCAGGCTAGTGCGGGGCTACCGGACTATCTCCGGCGAGGCGGCCTGCGCCTTGGCTGGGTCCCTTCCGTGGGATCTATAGGCCAAGGTGCTTGCTCAGGCCTACCGCCGCAGAGTTGAAACCCGTTCATCGGGGGCAAACTCTGCGGCGGTATATGTAGATTGGCGGAGAGCAGCTCAGGTAGAGCTCCTCCGCCAATGGAGGCGGCGATTGGAATCGCCCAGTGCGGGATTCTGGACGATTTCCATGGCCATCCAGCCTATTCTCCAGGGCTGGGTCGCCAGGAGGCATGGGGTCCTCACTTACCGCCTGACTCAGATCCTTTCCGGACATGGCTGTTTCGGGAGGTATCTGTGTAGGGTGGCCTGGCGCGAAGCAACCGGTGAGTGCCATGAGTGCGGCGCCGAGTTTGATACGGCGCTGCACACGCTCGCAGACTGCCCAGCTTGGGTGGTTCAGCGAGCGGAACTTGTGGCACAGGTGGGGACGATCTTTCCCTGCCCACCGTGGTTCGTGCGATGGTGGACAGGAAGGAATCGTGGGCAGCGTTGGCCTCCTTCTGCGAGGACGTTGTGTCGCGGAAAGAGGCGGCGGAGTGGATCCGGGAAGTCGAGTCCTTGGATCCAATCCGTCGCAGGCGAGTGGGGCAAAGGCGACTCGCCGAAGTCCGTCGCATGCCGCCCTAACGGGGACCTGCGAGTGGTCCGAACGGGGTTCATCTGGTGCTTCCGTTGCATCGTCTAGCGGAGTGAGGGCCTAGTCTAGAGAGGCCCCGACCCAGAGGTGGTGCACTCTGAGGTTCAGAGTTGCTGCTGGCGGGGATGGGAGTAATGTGTACAACGGTACCCTGTCCCCGCCACCAGCAGCGTGGTGGCACTATCAGGTTTTTAGTCGGTGAGAGTCCGACATACCCGCCGCTCGTCCCCGTCGGGCGGTGACGACCCATAATGGGTTTTCCTGACATAAAAAAAAAGGGTGCCGGTCGTAATATCACTATTCAACACATGTTGTGCTGACCCCAATTAGAGTGGGATAAGGGTAGGAGAATGCTGATGTGAAATACAGTAAACTTTATAACATTTGCTATATAAAGGTATTGAAAAACTTTTATCAGTCGGTGACATCCTAAGTTCTGATGGATCGTATTGATCGATAGAGCAATCGGCGTAAAAGGTTTGAAATAGAAAGCTCAGGACAAAATGAAAAAAGTTCTATGGGCCATACTTAATTCCCATATACGATAAAATTTAGATTGAAGTCTCAAATTAAATTCTCTTTTAAACTTGCAATCGCCAGCGACTCTGCTCGCTTGGAAACTTTTATTTAGAACTTTAGACTTTTACTTTAGAGAGGATCAATTTTGTGATACATGATTTATCAATAACTTTCACCGTTTACTTAGCGCACTCATGGAAAGCTTTTATTTTTGCCGTTTTCGTAAAATTTTTATTGCTACTCCTCTCTTATTCATCTTAGCGTGATGTTATATAGCCTATAGCCTTCCTGGATAAATGGACTATCTTACACTCAGAGAATTTTTCAGATCAGTCTTGTAGTTCCTGAGATATGCATTCAAACGATCAAACAAACTCTTCAGCTTTATATATTAGTATAGATATATGAGGCGATGAATGATCATCATCTTCCTGCCCATATCCCACTTTGAGTGGAGTCGGCACAACATGTTATAAACATGTTGTCACATGATTTGGCTGTGTTTTACGACAGGCCGCGTGCTTGACGTCAACTTATCTTAGTCGTTTTTCACGACACCTCGATAAGAAAGAGAGTGGTATTCAACTTAACTAGATACCACACGGTGAGTCAACTTACCTTAGTCGCCTTTTACGACACCTCGGAAATTAATGAGGGTGATATATTCTACTCAGCCTGATACGACATGGCGGGTCGACTTACCTTAGTCGCCTTTTACGACACCTTCATAAGAAAAGAGGGTGGTACTATTCTATTCAGCCGGATACCACACGGCGGAGGCGATCAATGATCGATCATAAAATATAGCCTCTACAAATCGAATAATGTTGACATTAGAGCGATTTTGGAATTTGTGAGAACATTCGTGAGTTGTATTCGCAGTTCAAAAATATGTCCGACTATACTCACGTCGCTAAATTATCGGATGTGGTTGGCTAGTTTTAAACGAGCTCGACGAGATATATTTTTGTTTTTGGATTCGAAACTAACCCAGGCTACTCAGGTAATTTTATGGTGTGCGTATTTTAGGTTATATTTTTAATATACATAAATTAATCAAATAATTTCGAATACACATCCAGAACTTGACAAATTCAATGAAGTGTACAAAGAAGTATTAAGGATATCAATTAATTGATAATTTTTATTTTCAAACACAACTAGTATTTGATATACTCCGTAACTTGTATATGTAATAAAGTAAAGTATTCCTTATATATTCTTAGGGAAATATAATTGATACTAAAGAAAATGTTTTTTTATTTTTATACCGGAAATATCAGCAGATATTCGTTCTGTGGTTATAATAGTAATAATCAAACGAGTCGAGCTTATATTTTAATCTATCCTTTATGTAGAGACATAGTCGAACTAAACCGCTAAACGAATTTCAGAAACTTTTAATTTAATTACTAATTCTAAGTCTTAAAATAAGTAATTAGTAATTAGTAATTAGACCACTTAGCCTCGTCCCATATCAGGGAAACAGCGTCAAGACCTGGAGCTGCGGCGGAAATGGCCGAAACCGGCAAACGGCGGAAGTATGCATCTCTCATCGAGAGTTATATATTTGTGCCGTTTGCAGTCGAGACCCTAGGGCCATGGAGTCAAAGTGCAAAAAAAAAATTATCCGTTTTAACACCTCGGTTGATTGCCTCTTCAGGTGACAAGAGGGCTGGCTCCTTTTTCGCACAAAGAATCAGCTTAGCGATTCAGCGCGGAAACGCTTCCAGCATTCTTGGGACCATTCCACGTGGGCATGATTTGTATAGTCCTAGCGTGTAAGTAATTTAAGATAGATGTAACTTGTACATTTTTGCTGTAAATAAAAAACTTTTATCACAGATTATAGCAATTCTAAGTTATACCAGTTTTTGATTAATTCATATCGTATAGAACAAAGTATAACAGAAATAAACGTATAATATACAAAACTAGTACTCGACAATGTAAAAAGTATTCAAAAATGTAAACGTAAAAGTGATGTACCAGGAAAAATAAAAATGGAATGCTCTTCATTATATTTATTACATTTTAATTAAACAGAGACGAGCGAAGCAACATTTAATTGCATTGCACTTCCAAGGTATTTCTTGTTTAAGAGCGTATCTGATTCCGTAAATGTTACGAGCGTCGTCCTATGACCGAGGAACCGTAAAATAGAATGAATGAAATGCAAAGGATTATTCTGCAAAGTTACAAAGGCATGCTAATCCACATCCTTTGTTGGATTTACTCATACGTAGCTTCTTTGTTGTATAGTTGCGTTGATTTTAAAAAATACGTCCATTTGAACTCACGGAAATTATCAAACATAATATTTATTTTCGTAATTCATTATCCTGCCCTTATCCCACTCTAAGTGGGATCGGCAAAACATTTTTTAAACACGTTGTCGGTTGATTTGACTAGTTATTTTACGATTGCCTGATGTCAACTTACATTAGGTAGTAAATTTTTACGACACCTTGGTAAGAAATGAGAGTGGTCTATCCTACTAAGCCGGATACCAAACGGCCAGTCAACTTGCCTTAATCGCCTTTTACGACACCGTGGTAAGAAATGAGGTTGGTTTATCCTACTAAGCCGGATACCACACGGTAGGTCAACTTACCTTAGTTGCCTTTTACGACACCTCGGTCAGAAATGAATGTGGTCTATTCTACTCCACCAGATAGCACAAATGTAATTTTTTTTTTGTTTCATTTATTTAAGTTTACTAACAATCTACTTCCACTAATAGTTTCAATTCTTAATTGCTAACGTTACTCTTACATAAGTTACTCTTTTATATGATTAATATAACTGTTTCCATTTTATTGACTATAAAGCTATATCTAAAAAATACAAATAGATCGAAAGTTGGGCTTGAGTTACTGGAGCAGAAAGGAATGGTGCATTTCTCTACGCCTAATACTAATTACTTCTGTAAATTAATTGTAACTTTTAACCATCTACCTAACTTGTTACATAGTAGTAACTTTGTAGTATTTACAAGAATCAACTGATTGTTAATTTTAATGATTTAGTTACAATATATAGGTATTGTATACCACCGTTAATTTAACATTGAACGTTTCCGTTTTCCATTCCACTGAATTCATTTGTTTCAAGATAATTACATGAACTGTAATCGAAAAATACTCATTAAACAATTCATTGACCAGATAATTACGAACAACCTCATATGCTTATTCATGTACTTTTGTACTCTGGATAAACGCATTTAAATTTATTCATTTATTCCCTTTATTATACATAAAAAGAAACAATGAAAATATTAGAAAAAAAATAGCACAAGTACAAATGCGGACTTATCCTTAAAAAGGATCTCTTACAGTCAACCTTTGAGTAACAGAAAGAAGAAAACAATAAGTGATATACGGTTAATAAAGAAAATAAAAACGAAAATCCATGTACCTAGATTAAAAATAGATTATTAATAAATATAATGACGGCTCATAATCATTTCATCATGACCAACATCACGATTATATAAAAATGCGAATCCTGTAATACACAGTTTCTTAATTACTGCATAAAATGAATCATCATACTACTCTCCTTATCCCGCTCTAATTGGTTTTTCGCTTTCATTCACTCACTACTCATACATTATCATTCGTCAACTCGTGCGCATATATGACGTACATTTAAAAAAAACTAATCTCAAATTGGCTTCTAGGCCACACATATGAAGACACTGAGAATATTCTAAAAATAACAAAATAATATCAATCTAAATGATACATATATGTACATATACATTATTTAGTCATGCACCCACATACGTACGCACAGACTTTCGCACACATATTTCCACACATACGAAAATTAACATACACACGACAAATAAACAACTTACTCATACATTTTCATCCACGGACACGCACTCGCACGCGCGCACACACAGACAACACACGCACGCACACACACACACACACAAACACACACACACACACACACAAACACACACACACACACAACCTCACTCAATACACACTTTTTTGCATATAAACAGACACATCCGAAATTTTTTGTAATAATGGAAGGAACTGCCTTCTGTGATACAGGGTTTGCCTAGTACAGAGGGTAGTGTAAATCTGTAAATTAATGTTAAATTTAAGGTGTCTAATAAAGGATTATTATTATTATTATTATTTAAGAGTATATGCATTTTATACTTCACGCAAACCATCCATCCTTAACAATTTTAAAATACCTGCCTAATGCGCTTTACTGATTTTTTAATTGAGATCAATAAATTGCTTATCTTCCTTAATAAATTGCTTATCTTAATTGGTCTCCTTCTAATCAGATATCTACCACATTAATATTTAACACTCGTTTGGTCACATGATTTGCTGCATAAAAGGAATATAGACTAAAATAACTTTAAGTCTCTAGTCTTATCAGCAATTCTGCAGCGATATATAGACAGATGAATTTATATTTCACTGTAAAAAGTCTTACATTTACCAGACGAATTTAAATAGTCTCGTCTATGTAATTTTGGCTCTAATGGCACTCGTCGCTCGTTTTGCACGTGATTTGAATAAGACTTGCAATCTACTTGTACTATATTCGGCACTATTCACTACAATGTGAGAATATGAACATTAGATCAACAAAATCTTTTATTTATTTTTATTTTTATGCATATATTTAGAAAAGCGAAAGAAAAATAAAAAACACATGTATAAAGGCGGACTTATCCCTTAAAGGGATCTCTTCCAGTCAACCTTTGAGTAATAGAAGGAAAAGGACAAGAATTGAAGAAAGAGAGTACCGGTCATATAGAGAAAAAGAAAAAGTTTATATAAATTGAATTATTTAATTTATTAAATAATTTTGGTAAAATAAATAGATTTAAAGATACTACTAATATATAATTAATAATATATAATCTATATTATTATTATATAATTAATAATACATGATCTTTATTAGAGCGTTATTTTAATGAGTTATTATTCTGCTTCTTAGATGATTGATCATTAATTTTATAACTTATTATTCTACGTCTTAACTTGTAGTAAAGGCAAAAAAATATTCTAATTTAAAAAGACAAAAACAATATACACTGCTAGATATTAGCTTCCTCTGTTCGTTTTTGGAGAAAGATTGGAGAAGATTTATTAATTAGACATTAGTTTTAATAGAAAAACTTGCTTGCTCGGGGTTTGAACCCATGATGGTCTCTTGAGAGTCATACGGTCACACAGCTCAGTTATCACAGCTTGGCTATATTCCAACATTAAGCGTTTCATTTGCTTCATACACAAAAGGTTGCTGTGAAATAAAAATATGTATGGAACCTGAAAAAAGGTTGAAAGTCACTGTTTTACAATACCTTTCAAAATATATTTGATTGATAAATAATAGTAGAAAAGAAGCTCAAGAATATATTCACTACTGAAACTCCTCCTGCCGTTATCCTACTCTAAGAGGAGTCGGCACAACATGTTATAAACATTTTTTTTTTTTTTTATGTCAGGAAAACCCATTATGGGTCGTCACCGCCCGACGGGGACGAGCGGCGGGTATGTCGGACTCTCACCGACTAAAAACCTGACAGTGCTGCTGGTGGCGAGTATAGGGTACCCATGAAGACATTACCCCCATCCCCGCCAGCAGCAACTCTGTACCCCAGAGTGTGCCACCTCTGGGTCGGGGCCTCTCTAAAAGTGGCCCCTCCCTCCGCTGGACGATGCATCGGGAGCACCAGATGCATCGACCGCCGCGGGGACCTAACTCCAGCGAGCGTTCGATACCCCGTTCGGAACGCTCGGAGGTCCCCGTTAGGGCGGCATGCGACGGACTTCGGCGAGTCGCCTGCGCCCCGCTCGCCTGCGGCGGATCGGATCCAAGGACTCGACTTCCCGGATCCGCCCCGCCACCTCCTTTCGCGAGATAATATTCTCACAGAAGGAGGCCATCGCTGCCCACGATCGCTCCCTGTCCACCATGGCGCGAACCACAGTGGGCAGGGAGAGATCGTGCCCCACCTGTGCCACGAGTTCCGCCCGCTGAACCGCCCAAGCTGGACAGTCTGCGAGCGTGTGCAGCGCCGTGTCAAAGTCGGCGCCGCACTCGTGGCACTCACCAGTCGCTTCGCGCTGGGCCACCCTCCACAGATACCACCCGAAACAACCATGTCCGGAAAGCACCTGTGTCAGGCGGAAGGTGAGGACCCCATGCCTCCTGGAGACCCAGCCCTGGAGAATGGGCTGGATGGCCGAAATCGTCCAGGCTCCTGCACTGGGCGATTCAAGCCGCTGCCTCCATTGGCGGAGGAGCTCTTCCTGAGCTGCTCTCCGCCAATCCACCTCTACCGCCGCTGAGTGTCCCCCCGGTGAACGGGCTTCGACTCTACGGCGGTAGGCCTGAGCTAGTACCTCAGCCTCAAGGTCCCATGGAGGGGACCCGGCCAAGGCGCAGGCCGCTTCGCCGGAGATGGTCCGGTAGCCCCGTACAAGTCTGACCGCCATGATCCTCTGCGCCCTATGCAGCAGGGGCAAGGATCTCGCGGTCAGCCGCCCCGCCCATACGGGAGCGCCGTACAGGGCCATGGACCGCACCACTCCGGCGTATAGGCGCCGGCAGCCTGCATTAGGCCCTCCCAAATTCGGGAGGAGCCTGCTCAGGGCTCCGGCGGTCGCCATTAGCTTAGGGGCGAGCCGCCGGAAGTGGGCCTCGAACGTCCATCGGCTGTCGAGGAGCAATCCCAGGTACTGTAGTGTACCCGAGATTTCGATGGACGTCCCGCCCACCACCAACCGGGAGCCCACTGGGGGCGCCATCCGAGGCCCGTGGAAGCAAATGGCCTCGGATTTCTCCAAGGCCACCCCCAGTCCCAGCCGGCGAATCCGGGCCACAACGTGGGCCGTGGCCGCAGTCGCCAGCACTTGGGCTTCCCGGTGGGTGCTCGCGCGGGCAGTCACGAGGGTGTCGTCTGCGTAACAAAACAGACGCACCCCCGGAAGCATTTGCCCGCGCAGCACCCAGTCGTAGCCGATGTTCCACAGAAGGGGGCCAAGAACCGAGCCCTGTGGAACACCGCACGACATCCTCCGCTCCTTCCACCCACCCCCAGCCGTCGGGTACCTGACAGCGCGGTCAGACAAATAATTACTGACCACACGCTGCAGGTACATGGGGATGCGATGGAAGCGTAGGGCCTCCTTAATCACTCCCCAGGGCAAGGTGTTGAATGCGTTAGCGATGTCCAGCGACACCGCCAACACCACCTCGCGCCGGGTTGTCGCCTCCTCCGCCAGAAGTCTCACACCCTCGATACAGTCGAGGGTGGACTTGCCCTGGCGGAATCCGCATTGGAGGCAACTGAGGTCAGGCCCTACCTCCCGGAGGTGCTGGACTATGCGGGAAGCTATTACGCGTTCGAGCAGCTTTCCCGCTTCGTCCAGCAAGACAATGGGCCGATACGCAGAGGGTGTATCGGCCGGTCTACCCTCCTTCCTGAGCAGGACTAGTCTCCCCGTCTTCCACCTACGAGGAAAGAGGCCCTGCTCGAGGCAGGCACTGAACGTCACCCTGAGTCCAGACTCCAACGGACCCAGGGCAAGAGACCAGGCGCGCCCAGGGATGCCGTCGGGGAGAGGTGCGGTATCTTTCGCTTTCATGCGACTCACCGCCCCGGCCAACTCCCACTCCGACACTCCCGGCGCACCCAACCCAGTGCCATCCTCCTCCTCGAGAGGCGCCATACGAGGCGGCTCCACCTCGGCTCCCTGCGGGAACAGGGCTTCAACAACGGATTCAAGGAAATCCGGCCGAAGCCTCGCGGTGAGGGGGGGGGGGGCGCGGACACGAAGTTTCTTCCGTGCCGCTATGTACGGCCTCCCCCACGGATTCCGATTGAGCTCCTCGGCCATCTCCCTGTGGGCCCTGTCCTTGGCCTCGGCGATCGCCGTCCGCAAGGAGGCGCGGACAGCCCGATAAGCCTCATAGCGGCGCCTCTCCTCCTCGACGTCGCGTCGTCTACGACGCCTGTACCGAGTGTACTGGCGGCGCACGGCCACGCACTGGTCGCGCAGCCACGCCAGCTCCTCCGACCACCAGTACACCCCACACGCCGGCCCTGTGCTTCGCACTCTCGGCATGCTGGCGTCGCAGACGAGCGACATCCGCCGATGGAGGTCCTCGACCTCCGCAGCAACCCCCCACCCGTGGGCCCAGCGGCCCACGCCTGGACGATTGCGGCCTCAACGAGGAACTCGGGATCCATTTTCCTGACGGACCACCGAGGGCCGTCGACTCTTCCCGACCGAGGGGAATTGGGAGTGTGGGGTGCGGACACCTCGAACCATATATATCGATGGTCCGAGAGTGACTCCGTATCCACTATTACCTCCCAATTCCTGACACATGGTGACATGGCGGCGTCGAAAAAGGTAACGTCGACTTTGGAGCCGCCATTCCATCGCACACATGTGTCAGCTGTCCCCCAGTTCATGACTGCCATCCCGGTCGAGGCCAACCAACCGTCCAGAAACCTCCCTCTGACGTTCGTGACCGGAGACCCCCACGCGGCGGATTTGGCGTTGAGGTCACCGGCCAGGACGATCTTGCCGGGGCGTAACCTATTCACCAAGTCTCCGACTTCAGCCATAAAGAGCTCGAAGTCGGAGAACGGTCTGTTGGGTGAAAAGTACGCCCCGATGACGGATACGTCTCCAATCTTGGCGGAGACGTACCCGCGCCCCCTCACCACGCGCTCCAGAGCTGAGGAACCAACTGCAGCCCTGGACGCGATGGCTACATCCCCCGCACGGTCTCCGACCCACTCCTCGCCCGACGGGACGTAAAGGGGCTCGGAGACCACCGCCACGTGCACCATACGCTCCGCCAGGGTCTGGAAGAATAGGTCCTGGGCCCTGCCGGAGCGCATGATGTTCGCCTGGAGGAATCTGATGGAGGCCATTAATTAGCGACTTCCATTGGATCCTCCATAACCCGGCTCGTTGTGGGCTGAGCCGGGCCGGCGGTAGGTGGCGAGGGGACCCTCGGGCCATCACCCCCCCTACTCCTTCTCTTTGGAGCGGACGGTGCTTTGCATAGCCCGCTCCCCGCCCTATGGTCGGCCTTCAATCCCACCCGTTCGCAGCTCCCACAATGTGGAGCCGCCGAGCAGGATCGGGCTTTGTGGCCGTTTTGACCGCAGCGATAACATTCGCCGCTGCGGTCGATGGCCGACGAGCACTCGGCTCTTAGGTGCCCCTTCTCCAGGCACGTATAGCAGCGCTGCGGACGGGCTTCGAGCAACTGGACCCGAGCCGAGACCCAGCCCACCAGCAGCCTGCCAGCCGCCACCATCTTCTTTGCCACCGCGACAGGGACCCTAAGCCATAAAGAGCCCAAAGCCTTCCCTGTTCTACGGATCACCCCGATCTGTTTGTTGTGAGTGGAACACTCACCGACCCGGGCGACGGCGATGGCCACGTCCTCTTCGGTGGCGGCATCGTCCAAGCCCACGATACGCACTTCTGCGCTTTTCATGGGCGTGGACACACGTACTGCCGGCTCGTCAGAGAAAAACTCCCTGAGCCGGCCGGCCAGGGCACTTGCCTTTTCTGCCTTCTGGGGCCCGGATATTTCATACATACGGGCCCCCGTCGCCGCTTTCTTCAGGCGCATGCCAACATCCAACCCCAAGTCATCGATCTTTACACAACGACGAGCCCGGGTCAATATGTCGGCATATGTGAGGCCTTTTTCCGCGGCCTCCTCACCCAAGGTGACAGCAGGCACTGCCTGCGGCGTCTTCTTCTTTTTGGAACCCCTCTTTGCTACCACATTCCACCCTTCATTCATGGAGGCGGGTGCTGGCGGCAACAGGCGGGGCTCAGGTCGCTTCTCCTTCTCAGCAACCTGTCCCTTCTTCCTTTCCTTCTTCTTGTTTTGCGGCTGGTTGGCCCCCCCGTTGTTCGAAGCAGCTGCGTCAACCACCCGAATTTCCGGTTTCTTCAGAGGCCGTTGAGAGCCCTGCGATCGCTCTGAGTCAACCGCAACCGCAGAACTCTTCTTGGCCTCATTTGTTTTGGTCGACGCCGCTTTGGTCTTAGCCAGGCTTTCCCTTTTCTTATCCGAGGCCAATGAAGGCCTCAGTCTTGCCTCAGGTGGCAATCGGCTCTCCATGGCGTCCAGCCTGGCCGTAAACATGTTACGAAGCCTGACCACCTCCTCCTCTATGGTCAGACCTCCTACAGTCGACCTCTCAAGACCACTGGTTTGAGCCGCTGCTTCAGAAGGGATTTCTCCCTGAGTCAGTCCGTGGGAAAAGATCATAGGGATCATTTCCTTGAGGGTGGACACTTCCCTAGCGAGGTTACTGACCACCATAGCTAGCCGGGCATTTTCGGCCTTGAGGACTTTAACCTCTTCTGCCTCGCTACGCCCAGCCAGGACCCCCACAATTTCCTCCATTTTCTTGGCAACTTGATTAAGGGTGCCACGACATTTACCGTTAAGGTTGCGTGACTTTCCCACCGTTGCCTTCATCGCCTCAACATTTTTTAACAACTCATCATAGGCCTGTGATGAGCTCAAAGTCTTAATTTCTGTTTGGCCTCCAGAGACCTTGCGGAATCCTTCAGCCTTCGTTTTATCCGATACCGACCTTCTCGTCGAACTTCCACCAGGTGAGACATCGCTTTCGACGTCCGTATCTGCAATAAGCATGTGACGCCGAAACTCTTCTCGGGCCTCCCGGAGACCCACCTGCGACCCTCGCACATGTTTTTTCGTCGGAGTTTTCTTACTAGCCTTTTTGGAACCTGTGTCTTCGTCTGATTCCGAAAGGCTCCCAGTCGCACTCCTAGGACGTTTTTGGGGCTTACTGCTCAATTTCGTCCACGTCAGATCCTCCATGCTGACACTGCAACCCAGATCTGGAGCCTTATTAGAACTCCTCTCCGAGCCAAAGCTCGCACTGCGAACGTCAGCAACCTTCTTGCAACTACGCGCGGGATTACGCCGTAATTCCTCACACGTACCAGCGGAAACACCAGCCAAGCCGGTCTCGATTCCACCGATACCCCCTCCTATCTCCTCCGAAGCATTGGTTGCCCCCCCAGATACGATGGGGCGACCGAGGCCAGTGTTGCACGGCACCCGCAAAGTAGAATTCGCAGAATGCGGTGAAACATTGGTCTCGGTGAGGGATTCCCCGGATAAACCGGGACCCTCCTGGGTAGTCGTAACGATCAGTTTGTCCATTGCTTCTTGTTTTGTTATGTGTGTTTTTAGGACCCTATCGACTGGATTCCCCCCAGCCATACATCCCCTCGGCGGACCCTGAACCTTAGGATTGGGGTAATTTTTTAGAGAGGTTTTCTTCCTCGCGGCCCCTTTCCTCAAACGAGAAGAGCGGCCCCCGGTTCCACATTTACTTGCGGATTACGGGTTGCCCGACGTGGCTCCCGAGTTGAGAGCCAAAAGCCTACCGACCATGGAAAAACACAGCCGGAACAGCTCGCCGCGCATTATGAGCGTTTCCGCTCCCACAGGTAATTTTTTATAGAGGTTGTCTTCCTCGCAGCCCCCTCTCCAAAAAGGAGAAGCGGCCCCCGGTTCCACACTAACTTGCGGATTACGGTCAACTACCGCCCGATGTGGCTCCCGATTTGAGAGCCAATAGCCTACCGGTCATGAATATCACAGCCGGAACGGCTCGCCGCGCATCATGGGCGTTTCCGCCCCCACGGGTAATTTTTTAGAGAGGTTTTCTTCCTCGCAACCCGAAGGTCCCCGTTCCCATTGCTGGGCTTCCGGGCTTAACCGACGGTGGCCGAAACCATGTCCAGCCAGACTTAAAGTAAGCCCAACTGAACCCGTCGCTCATTAGAGACTCCTTCCTCAACCCCCCTGGAGTCCCCGACCCGTCCAGATTGCCCTCTGCTAATCAGAGGGACAACTGGATTGGCCATCCACAGTGGTCCGTTCGCCAAGACTAGGCTTGCCCAGGGTGCGCCACGAGGAGGCCGACCACTTTGGCACCCCATGTTATAAACATGCTGTTACATGATTTGGCTACGTTTTTCGACCCGCCGCCTGCTTGACGTCAACTTACCTTAGTCGTATTTTACGACACCTCGGTAAGAAAGAGGGTGATCTATTCTACTAAACGGGATACCACACGGTGGGTCAACTTACCTTAGTCGCCTTTTACGACACCTCGGTAAGAAATTAGGTTGGTCTATTCTACTCAGCCGGATACCACACGGTGGGTTGACTTACCTTAGTCGCCTTTTACGACACCTCGGTAAGAAATGAGGGTGGTACTATTCTATTCAGCCAGATACCACACGGCGGAAGATTAACTCATTTCAATATTAAAGATAATAAAAAAAGTGATCAAGAATATATTTACAACTCCAACTGTTATTCAATATTTAAAATTGAAGTGAAGTAACACGGTATTATACTAAAAATAAAGTTGAAAATAAATCGTGCACTATCGTATATGAAAAGAATATAATTCAGTGAGAGCCCATTTTCTTGGTTTGTACATCTGTGCAACGGTATATGAATATAAAGGAATTGAAACCAACACAATGCATCTATAAATTGAATTTGTGTACGTGTTTTGAATCTCTAAAATTTACAGACGCGTCTTTTATCTAACTGTAAATCGTATTAGTTTTATATAATTTCGTAGAGATATATAATGTGGATTGACAGATTTTTAAGTTTAAACTATCGTGAGTAGTATTCATAGTAAATGTATAGAACCGGCTATACTCACGTCGGGTTAGCCCGACTAGTTTCGAATCCTTCCGGGGCACTTATGCATGAGCTCTTTACATGACGTTATCGCGGCGGGAACTGCGCCCAGCAACTCGTTGGGCGCGACTCGAGTATATAACATCACACTCGCTATATTACATCACACTGCGATGAATAGGAGAGGAGCACCATTAAAAAATGTACGAAAACGGCGGAATTTAAAGCTTTCCTTGCCGCTGAGTAAACGGTGATAGTAATTCGAAAAGCATGTATTACAAAATTGTTCCCCTTAAAAATAGAACAAATTAAGAGACGTCAAAATAATCCGATTGAAAACTTCCTTCAAACTTTCAGTAAGTTTTGTTGCAAACAAATTGCACTTATTGGAAAAAGTCGAACGTCGCCTTACCGACAGAAATAAGATCGCTATTAATTCTTTACCGATATTTCTTAAGAGTTCTTGTTTAACAAGTTCGCGCTGGTCTTTTGTTGTTTCACGAGTTTCAGTTGTCGAAGCAATTTTTAAAGCTTTCCAACTTTTCTGAGGGGTTGTTATATTGTTATTATCACTTTTGTTTATACATTTACGGGTTTTTAAAGATTTTAGACCCTTTGCAACAGAAAGCAACACAATAAACATTATTTCACACGCACGCATATTATGCTATAAATATTTGTATATGTCATAAATAAAGACGTCTGGTATCCGGCTTAGTAGAATAGAGGGCCCCCATTTCGTACCGAGGTGTCGTAAAAGGCGACTAAGGTAAGTTACCACACCGTGCGGTATCTGGTTTAGTAGAATACTAGCGGCCTGCCCTTGCTTCGCACGGGTATAAAATATATATCCCATGTCAGTCAGTGTAAAAAAAGGATTAAAATCGATCCAGTAGTTTTGATTTATTCATTACTGCCCGTGGCCCGCACGCGTTAAATTTGGAGAAAAACAATTTCCTTTCCCTATACCAAGAAGATTTCCTGCTATCTTTGGAATATCTAAATTCATATAGTACATTTTCACTTATTTACTTTTACATTTTCCCTATGTATTTTATTTTTACAATTAATTACAGAATGTCTTGAAAGAGGGACGGACATAGCTGCTAAAGCCGAAGCGCGGCGTCCTCACGGCATTTTAAATCTGTAATATCTCCGAAAATGTTCATTTAAATTACATGCTGTAAACGGCCATATTGATCTATATTAAATCAACTATTTATTTAAAGTACTTAATTGGGTAAGGATTAATGCTGTATTGTATAAAAATTGCTTTAAACATAAGGCATTATTTTTCGTAAAAAGTAAATGACAAAAAATGCTATAGTGGGTTATGCATAAGAGATAGACATATACCATCGCGGACTTTTCTGTAGACCTTTTCAAGGTGTACAAATACTAGGACATCATTTTGATAAATCTCGTAGGGTTTAGGCCTGCGTTTGCAATTTAAGCGGAAAAAAATGTAATTATTTACAGAAACCTCAAAAATTACAGTATTTCTCTACTCCGTATTGAATGTTATTATACGTACAAACCTTCCTCTTGAATCACTCTATCTATTAAAAAAACCGCATCAAAATCTGTTGCGTAGTTTTAAAGTTTTATACGTACATAGGGATATAGGGACTTTGTTTTATAATATGTAGTGATTTTACACTCTTTCTTTCAGAGGTGTCGTAAAATACGACTATGGTAAGTTGACGTCAGGCAGGCAGCGGGTCGTAAAATTTTCTGATGAAGAATAGTCTGAAGAATTATAAACACCGATCAAATTTTCACCGATCAAAAATCAAATTTAACTTTATTTTGATTATTGAGTTATCTTGATGTACAGTCGGATTTAAGTAACATAACATCAAAAGCCTTGCCCTTCTCAAAAGGACAGTGAAACGTAGGCCTTATTTTTGTTTATTGTAGTGTAAACCCTATTTCAAAGGAGAGTATTTTTCTTTCATCTTTTACATTTGGTCTCTTTTATATGATTGAAATAATTTTGTTATATTTGGTGTAACTTTTATAGAATTCACTCAATTCTATATTAGTACAATAAATTCCATTATTAGTATATTTCAGTGTGATATTTGACTAAACTGTAAATTACTAATAAATAAACTAATATTCTCTTAAGTTTTTATTTGTAGCATTGTAACTAAGAATGGTGTGATCTCCTATAATAATTTAGTACCGCGGTATCCGCCTTGCTCGGTAATTTTTTTAAAGATATGAAAAAATTAAAATAGAAAAAAAATTAAAAAATAGTTGGGCAGGTGGGGCTCGAACCTAGGTATTTCCACCTCTCTCGACCGCCCATTCTCCAAATGACCATACCTAGCTACCACGGCTTTATGTTTGAAAGCGAAAATTGATTTTTAAATTCAACGTAAATTTTAGCATTTTCCCGAAAACAGGCATAAAAAGATATTTTTTTCAAGAAACCTAGCTAGATCATACATGAAATGGCTATACATGAAATTCGGCATGTACCCCCACGTAGGGGGCCAAAATTAGGCTTAATTGCGTTAGATACATTGTAATCCTTATTTATGGAATACCACCATCCATATAATATACCATCTAGAACATCACGCTACGCACAGTAAATAGGGGGTATTTTCTTGCTCTTCCAAGTTATGGGTGTCATTAACACTCACAAGTTTTAGCTGTAATTTGCCATACAACAAGTTTTTTTGAGTTAGGTCACTTTAATACTAAGCGTGCGATTTATGCTTTTGAGTGTGTAGTAAAAAACCCAGGTTTTGTATAGATTAGACAGTAACTGCACCATCTATTGTTGTTATAATAGTTATAATATATGATATTTTTGCAATATTCACGTAAATTAATAATGTTGGTAGTATTTTTGGTTATCACATTTTAATTTTTTTAAATTATTCCTCATATCTCATTAAACGACATTAATAAGTGTTAAAAAATGTCTATTATATAAAAATAAAAATCTTTCACAATGACCATAAAAACCCTACCATTATTATGATATTATGATGGGACCACAAAAATCAGGTACGTTTCATAAGACTATAAAAGATATTAAGCGAATTGCCAGCGAAAGCGTTTCGCGAATTCAAATAGCAAGCATTATAACTGCGAAAATGTCGCTATCTCTGTTATTGCTTTCCCGAAACCGTATTTAATAATAAACCGGAGCGTGCCTTGGTATCATATAGCTGTATTTTTCGTAAAAGCAAAATCATAATAATACTTGTTACTCTAATCTCATATTTTTTGCCGTAGGGTTATCAGGTTGGCCGTTCGAAGCTATTTTAATCAAACATGAGGCAAATATTGTAACTTTATGATGAGTATATAAAAATGCATAAACGAACGAAAAGGAAAAAGGATTTCGAGTTAAAGAAAAACTTTAAAGTTCCATCTTTGGTAAGAGATTGGATTTGTTGGATTAATAAGTATTACTAATCACAAAATATATTATAAGAAACTGGCTGTGCGTGTGACTTCGCCTGCGCGGAAATCAGTGCGTCACAAAGTTTTTCCCGCGTTAAACGCAGACTAAACCCTACGAGATTTATCAAAATGATGTACTAAGTATTTGTACACCTTGAAAAGGTCTACAGAAAAGTCCGCGATGGTATATGTCTATCTCTTATGGATAACCCACTATAGCATTTTTTGTCATTTACTTTTTACCAAAAAAAATGCCTTATTTTTGAAGCAATTTTTATACACTACAGCATTAAGTACCTTAAATAAATTGTTGATTTAATATAGATCAATATCGTCGCTTACAGCATGTAATTTAAGTGAACATTTTCGGAGATAATACAGATTTAAAATGCCGTGAGGAGGCCGCGCTTCACCCTACAGCACTTCGAATCCAGCAGCTATATCGTTCTTTCAAGAGTTTGTTTAACGTCAAGGAAGCTGTGAATGTTGTATATAAAGACATTCTGTAATTAATTGTAAAAATAAAATACATGTAAAAGTTAAAGTTATTAAAAAGTTTTTAAATAATGTAATATTTTTAGTTGAAATTTATAACATAAAAGTAGTTATTGTGAGTTAACCATAAGAGACAGAGGCATGCTATTGTTTTGTGTGGTATTTTTATAGATCTACAAGTCTCTTGGACATTACCTTAGTAAATTTATGTTGAATAATACGCCCCACGCGACTAAATCGACTAATTAAACCTTACGGAAAAAAATCAGAACCTATTAGTAAAAACCATACAAAAATTCGTTCTATAGATTTTGAGAAAATCGATCATGTAGAGATAGACAGCTTTTTGGGATTTTGTTTTATTATAAGTATAAAAAGTATCTCAAAAAATTAAAATAGTTTTCAATTATGACTCAGAGCAAAGTCAAAATATTAATAATTAACATTATAGCATTTATTTAACTTGCATTGTATATATGTGTACGTGCATCACGTATATGATACGTATGGTAACTAATCCTGCATGTATAAAGTATGAGAACGGTTTTCTTTCCTACACTAAGTATTACACAGATTTTCTTAACAAACAACAAATGTTTGCAGAAAATATTGGCACTCGGCGGGAATCGAACCCGTGAGCCGCGGAGCTGAGAGGCAATTATTTAAATTTTGCAATTAAATATACTATCGTTTGTAGCATTTTGTGACTTGGGTCGAAAATCATAGTACATTCATTCAGATAGGTTTTCCTGTTATAGAAGTAGTAATTGAAAACAGGTCGGTTCTCATCGTTTCGCGGAGATTGCCTTTTTATGACCTAATTTTTCTCATGCCTCTCCATCCCTGCTTCCTCCTTTTCGTTTTATTATGCCTTTTTACTGCGGAAAATGATATATTGGATTCGCAAGCCGCGTGCCATTTGTAATTACACGTGATACTTTGAACTTACTTTATGAAAATAAGTATAGATTGCCTTAGGTTATGTTTAGTAATTGTTTTCGCTCGACTTATTATTTATCGTTTAATTAATCATCATCCTCCTGCCCTTATCCCACTTTAAGTGGGGTCGGCACAACATGTTACAAACATGTTGTCATATGATTTGGCTACGTATTTTACGACCGGCCGCCTGCCTGACGTCAACATACCTTAGTCGTATTTTACGACTCCTCGGTAAGAAAGAGGGTGGTCTATTTAACTCAACCGGATACCACACGGTGGGTCAACTTACCTTAGTCGCCTTTTACGACACCTCGGTAAGAAATGAGGGTGGTCTATTCTACTCAGCCGGATACCACACGGCGGGTCGACTTACCTTAGTCGCCTTTTACGACACCTCGGTAAGAAATGAGGGTGGTACTATTCTATTCAGCCGGATACCACACGGCGTTTATCGTTTAATTAATGTGCCTTTAAAATGTTTAAATACCCACATCATCCTCCTGCCCTTATCCCACTTTAAGTGGGATCGGCACAACATGCAATTCACATTTAGCTAGGAAATTTTACGACTGGCCGCCTGTCTGACGTCAACTTTCTTTAATCGTATTTTACGACTCGGTAAGAAAGATGGTGGTTTTTTATACTCAACCGGATACCACACGGTGGAACAATATACCTTAGTCGCCTATACGACACCTTGGTAAGAAACAAGTGGTCTATTATACGCAGCCGGATATCACACGGCGGAAAATGTTCAAATACCCACGTAGTACCTAGTACCTTTTTTGATTTCGATGGCCAAAATGAATTGAGAGTGAAACGTGTTTTGAGTGAACAAGTGAAAAAAATGTGAGAGAGTAACTGTTAACAAGGATTTCCGTCTTCAAACACCTTTTTAATTAATTATTTTCTATTATAATACTTACATATAGAGAAAGAAAAAGTAAAAAGCACATGTATAAAGGTGGACTTCAAGTCAACCTTAGAGTAACAGAAAAAAAGGACAAGAAGTAAAATATGGTACAATATAAAGAAAAAGAAAAGAAAAATTACGAAAAACTATATACATAAATTAATATTTGCACACTTAAAATATAAGATAAAAAATATGCAATATAGATAAAAGTAATTATTTAAATTTATATAATTTTAAGTATTTTATATAAAGTTGTTAATTATTTTTTATTAAATAAGTAGATGAATAAGTAAAAGTAGTAAGTAACGGCCTGTTAATATACCACTGCTGGGAATAGGCCTCCTCTCTCCTTTTTTTTTTTTTGGAGAGAAGGGTTGGAGCTAAGACCTACCACGCTGCTCCAATGCGGATTGGTAGGTTACACATATCCCTAGGATTCTCTAGAGATATGCAGGTTTCCTCACGATGTTTTCCTTCACCGAAAAGCGTGTGATAAATTGCAATTATCAATTAGACACATAAGTTTTAATAGAAAAACTCATTGGTGTCTGCCCGGGTTTGAACCCATGATTGTCTCTAGAGATTCACATGGTCGCACCGCTAGGCCATCACAGCTTATAGTAGATGAATAATATGCTATTAATATATATCTACTTAAGACAAATATTTTCTAATCTATAACTTAAATGCCTAAAGCGAAAGAGATTTACGGATTGATACTCGTAAATCATTCTATAGCTTAACACCTTGAGACTAAATGATCTGGAGTAAGTAAGTGAGGAGCTTAAGAGAAGGCAAGATCTACACGTAAGGTATTCACAGATCTTAGCCGGCCACATTCAACATTCGACAAGAAGTTGAATCGCTCTTTAAGATATACTGGGAATAAAGGATTAAAGAGAACTTAGTAGGCATTTAAGATTTCTCTTAAAACTTATAAGTTTGAAAGATTTTTACTTTTAACATCGTTTACTTCACATTGAAGTAGAATAGACCAACCTTATTTCTTACCGAGGTGTCGTAAAAGTCGGCTAAGGTTATCTCCAGAAATGGGATAATAACAGGCCATTACTTTACTTTTTTTACGCAGCCTCATAATTGACTTTCTCGTTTAATAACACTTTAATAAGTAGCTAAACTCAATTAATTCGGGGATTTTCTTAATCCTAATGAATTACAGTATTTAGGCCCTCACGTTTTACATTGATTAATTATAGATAATATTATAAGCCATATTTGGAACAAGGGATAGCTTATATCATGTAAGTATAATATTCGGAGGTGTATACAAATTCTAAAGCTTTATTAATTTTGTGGTATAATTGAATTTTTGAAATGATGAGAGAAGTAAATATAGTATGCTAGCTTTTATCCGCAAATTCGTTTGCATTGTTGCCACGTGATAGGTTGATAATAAATGGCGCTTTTTAATGTCATCCTATTCTTTATACACCTGGGTAACATATAGTCTATGTTACCCAGGTGTATAAAGAATAATTGTGCCAAATTTTATCGATAATGGTTCAGCGGATTTGCCGTGAAAGAGTAACAAAAATACATCCATACTCACAAACTCTCGCATTTTTAGCTCCCTGTAGGCAATTTTTTTACATCCGCGCGACCTCATCAACAAAGTTTAGTTAAATTTGTAATGTAATATTAACCTAAACCTTTCGGAAAATTTGAACTATCTTCTAGTAAAAAGCGTAAAAATCCATTCAGTAGATTTTGAGAAAATTGATCACATACAGATAGACAGATTTTGGGGATTTTGTTTTATAATAAGTATAGATAATTATTTATGTAAAAAAAAAATTAGACACAATTAAATAAAGTTACGTTTTAACATATGTATATTTGAGGCTACCTACCTTCACTAAATAAATACCATTTGTGTAATAAAATATTACGATACGAACCCTTATAAAGGGACTGGAAAAGGTTAATGGGATCACGAAACGAGGCGCCAAGATTGAGTAAACAGATCCATCGTCTCAATAACGAATAAGCAATTAATATAGACAAATACAATCATTAGAATTCACACAAAGTCTAGATTCCCCTAAAATCTTTATTTTCAATACAAAAGTTGATAAAAACTAAATTGACATGGTTTAAAAGAAGCTGAGACAGAATGCCTACTATACTATTGAAGATTACTTAGATGATAAGAATGCGTGGATATATCTACTCTTCGACCGTGTAAAGTAGGGGTCTGTTACTATCCCACTGCTGAGAATAGAATAGCCTCTTCCCTTTGTTTTTGGAGAGAAGGATTGGAGCTAAGACCTACCACGCTGCTCCAATGCGGATTGGTAGGTTACACATATCTCCAGAATTCTCTAGAGATATGCTGGTTTCCTCACGATGCTTTCCTTCAGCGAAAAGCGTGTGATAAATTATAATTATCAATTAGACACATAAGCTTTAACAGAAAAACTCATTGGTGTCTGCCCGGGTTTGAACCCGTGACCTCCTCGAAAGAGTCGCACAGTGTTCCCGCTGGGCTACCACAGCTTCGACCTTGTACAAGACAGTAATGATTAAAAGTAACTAATCATAAGAATTATATTCAGATAAAAGCAACCGCCGAATTTCTTGCTTGCTCTTCTCGGTAGCAACACCTTTCCGAACCAGCAGTAGAGTTGACGATTCAAAAGCACAAGTTTACTTGAATTTGAATTTCAACGACCTATCGAGAACCTAGCGAGAAAAGATACTATCCTGCTGCTGAGCATAGGTCACCTCTTACCCACCCATAAAGCACTCCAATGCAGATTGGTAGGAGACACATATCACCAATTAATTCAAAAAGAAATGAGTCAAAAAGTTTGACGTACTCCGCTACCTAAAAGCGAAACATTTCATTAAAATGAAAAATTAACTCTGGAATTACTGCTCCTAAAATATTATGAGAATAATGACTAGACTGTTTTCCCTCATTTATTATTTTGACTAGCTTATTTTCTGTTAGAATAGTTTGTACAATCATTTCATTGAGATTCATTAATGCTATTAAGTTCTATTTGTTAGATCAATTAAAAATCTAATATAAATAAAATACAACATAGTGTCTTCTCATTGTTTCTCTTAAAAGGAGACTAAGGCATGTCGACTCACCGTGTTTTATCCGGCTGAATAGCATAGACCACACTTATTTCTTATCGAGGTATCGTAAAAGAGGACTAAAATAAGTTGACCCACCGTGTGGTATTTGGTTTAGTAGCATAGACCCTCTTTCTTACCGACATGTCATAAATTACGATTAAGGTAAGATGACGTCGAGTAGGTGTCTGGTCGTAAAATAAGTAGCCAATCGCGGGAATCGAACCCGCACCCCGCGGAGCTGAAGGCAGGGTCACGACCCACTGTGCCAACGGGCCAGTCAAAGTCACAGTCACCATTAACTTTACTTTTCAATGAACCTTTTCAAAAATACCCAAAGTAACGTCGGGTCAAACTCGTCAAGATTTCTTTTCACATATTTTTACTAAAAGAAAATCCCGCGTCATGATCATAATGTATTTGAAGGTCAAACGCACAAGCATCAATCACCCACGCCTCAATAACCACTTACGTTAGTATAGAAATATCGTTTATTTGGGATACACCTGCAAAGTGTATTAGCTTTGACTGCTACCTGCGTTGTGGTTCTTTAAGTTCAGCCGAAAAGAAAAAAAACCTACGTTTTTAGATTTTATTTAGTTTATCTTAATACGCGAACGTGACTGATATCATATTGAATATTGACTTTATATTTTAAACATTAAAAAACCAAAATATTACAACGTTACAGATAGTATACAGAATGAGCAAGGCGTGGAATATCACGCTTTGATCATTCTTTCAACAATTAACCTAGAAAATGTGATGAGAAATTTGTTTAAGCAATAAAAAAATATATTCTTAAACGCAATATAAACCTAGTACAAATATTGATATCAATCCCATATATAGGCGTCACATATCTTGCTTGAATAATCATTTTTTGATATTTGGCTATTATCCTTTAATAGATAACGTATGACTATTTTCATTTTTTTACCTTCCCTTACACGTCGCATACATCTAAAGAACGCTCTTTTAGGACGTTGCTATAGCTAAGTTGTAGTAAAATAAAGTTTCTGCTTATTACTTTACTTATATTTCGAACACATAATAAACACACTGAGCAATGCGTATGTGCTCCTGCCGACTCACTTTGTAAAAAAAATTACAGCCAATTGGAGAAAAGATGCGATAAAGATCGTAACGTGAACCTTTTATCATCGAGAAATTATGTCAAAACAGCGTTAGCACTCTATTTATATCATTAAAATAATATCTACTGTACGTGTCTTCAATATGACAAGAGAATAATGTTGCACTTGTCAACAGTGCAATCAAACAGCTAGTATTTAATGTGATATTGGACTCAATTACATGGATATCCTCTGCAAACAGTGTGGAATCAAATATCATTACCGTATCTTGATTATTCTGTGAAGAACAAACATTATTAGTGGTGATTGAGACACGTATAGCTAATACAGATAATAAAGTAGATAATACAGTTGCTAATGTTATTTGTAAGTCAAAAGTAATAATAAAATTATTTTGCTATAATCCGCGATGAAGTAAAATAGAAAATATATATAATGCTTAATGCAGAGTGGACAATCGGTTATCATACCTGATACATGCAGGAGTCGTAAAAAAAAACACATGCACACACCTCCACCACCGCCACCGTGATACACAAGCACTATATACGTTCACTATCACAAACTCAACAATCGTTTCGCCCCGCAACCGAAGCATCGTCAGGAGATAGACTCCACGACCAAAATCGCAAAGCGAAGCAATATCCAAATAAGTTTAGTTATATACTAATCGGTTCAACCCCACCCTTTATTTTATTTGCGAACAAGTGTAACAAGCTTGAACTAGAAACATTTATCTGCTCGTTAATGAGGGTGCCATTGTTATGTTTAATAATCTCAAGGTTTTCCAATAGGCTGAGCTTCAGTCCTTTATTGGAACACGTGTGCAATACTTCGAAACTATGGTCATTAGGGACTTTATGACCGCTTTCTATCAGATGTTTGGCGAAATGTGAATTTTGTGGTTTATTATTCCTGAAGGCAGCCATATGTTCTTTAAAACGGGTTTCAAAATTACGACCAGTCTGACCCACATATGTATCATTGCATTCAGGACATTTTATTTTATAAACACCACACTTTTTCGCGCTTGGTAATTTATCTTTATTGTTGCACAGAATATTTTTTAAAGAGTTATTACTTTTAAAACCTAATTTTATATTTGATTTGGATTTAAATATAGCTGAAATTCGTTCTGACAATGCTCCAAAATAGGTCAGACTGGCTTTGCACTTATTATCTTTGTAATGTGGCACCGCGTACAAGTGTTTTGCCAATTGCAACTTCTGTTTATTTTTTAATATGTTATGTACTAATTGCTTATCATAGCCATTAGAATGCGCCATCTGGTTGATTATTTGAAGCTCTTTGTTAAAATTCTTCTCGCAAAGAGGGACTGATAAGAGTCTATGTATATGACTGTGAAAGGCGGCAAGTTTGTGTTGCCAGGGGTGAAAAGAAGAAGCAGGTATGATCGTATCCGTGTAGGTTGGTTTGCGAAAGATCTCAAACATATGTTCATTATTGGACCGTGTAATAGTAAGGTCAAGAAAATTAAGCGAGTTATTCTGCTCTGATTCTAATTTGAAACTGATTTTGGGATGTTTGGAATTGATATTATTAATGAAAATATCAAGTTGTCTATCCGTACCCGTCCAGCATATAATTATGTCATCTACATATCTATAATAGTAAAGGATGTTTTTATTTTGGACAATATTTTGATTTTCAAAGTGGTCCATGAAAATTTCAGCCATAAGTGGACTTAAAGGGGAGCCCATAGCTAAACCATCCTTTTGATGAAAGTAATGGTCATTGAATCGAAAATAATTTTGTTCCATACATAATTCTGTTAATTCTATTATTTCTGAAATCTCTCCAGGGTGTAAACACTTTTTCTCGAGTAATGTGGTCAAAATGTTTAATGTTTCTTTGTATGGAACATTCGTGAATAAACTATCAACATCAAGTGATATTAATTTACATTTATTTGGTAATTTTATGTGCTTAATTTTGTCGACCAGCTGGAGACTGTTTTTAAGGGCATGTATTGGCTGAAAGGATGTTTTTGACGGTATGATTGAATTTAAATATTTAGCTAGTTTATATGCTGGGGCGCCTATGTATGAGACAACTGGACGTATAGGGATATTATTTTTGTGGATTTTTGGCAGACCATACAACATCGGAGAGCGAGGATTCATCTCAGTGACCCTCAGTTTAGATGAGTTGTTGGGAAGTATATACTGAGTATTATTTACAATTTCTTTAAAAGACTGTGTAAATTTTTTGGTAGGATCTGAGGGTAACTTGACGAATTCTTCACTTTGGATAACATCGTTAACTTTTTCCAAATAAATGTCGCGTTTTAAAATGACTACGGTATTTCCTTTGTCGGCTTTAGAAATGACAAGGTTGTTGTTCGATATAGTTTTTTGAAGAGACTTAAGAGTTTTAGATTCAGCATTAAATGAGGGACAGATGGGGGTTGTTTTTATTTCTTGAGCGACTAAATTCCTAACAATGTTATCCTCTTTGTTAACGATCACTGCTAGTTCGGCATCGATAGCTAGGGTTTCTAACGATTTCTCACAGATGTTGTGGGGAATGTTATATTTTAAGCCTTTCTCTAAAAGTGTCATTTCAATGGCTGGGATGGAAACATCTGAGAGGTTCTTTACTCGGGGATAAAACGAATGTGGGGTAGTATTGACTGTGGAGGTCGATGTTTTATTATTATTGTTTGGGATATTACCGATTAAAGATTTTAACTTCTTACTTTGTGTAAGGTATTTTTTTTTTTTTTTTTTTATGAACTTCTACGGAAGCAAAGTCCCTAGCTTTCATGTCTAATAGATCGAATTCTACATTGTGAAGTTTAAAAGAAAGTTCGGAATGAAGTATTTTAAGGTGGAGCTTCAAATTATCTCTAATAGTAAACCAATGGCGCGATTCTTCATTAAGCCATGTAGTTTGAGCTTTTTTAACAGCAATTTCCGACGATTTGCTGTGAGTATTACATTTTATTTTAATATAATTGGGTGTTACGTTCAAATGCTTACATTGTTGGTTGAACCAAATATTTTGGACTGCAACGCGATGTAATTTAGTCAATTTAATGTAGAGTTTAGCCTGTACGGTCAAGCTCACCGTCTTTAAATAATTTATAGAATTAGGCGTTACTTTGCGGAGATCCTCCTCATTAACGAGCAGATAAATGTTTCTAGTTCAAGCTTGTTACACTTGTTCGCAAATAAAATAAAGGGTGGGGTTGAACCGATTAGTATATAACTAAACTTATTTGGATATTGCTTCGCTTTGCGATTTTGGTCGTGGAGTCTATCTCCTGACGATGCTTCGGTTGCGGGGCGAAACGATTGTTGAGTTTGTGATAGTGAACGTATATAGTGCTTGTGTATCACGGTGGCGGTGGTGGAGGTGTGTGCATGTGTTTTTTTTTACGACTCCTGCATGTATCAGGTATGATAACCGATTGTCCACTCTGCATTAAGCATTATATATATTTTCTATTTTACTTCATCGCGGATTATAGCAAAATAATTTTATTATTACTTTTGTATTATGGATCTCCGCAAAGTAACGCCTAATTCTATAAATTATTATTTGTAAGTGGTAAGAGCACCTTTCCGAACCAGTCGTAGCGTCATTGTAATTTGACGATTCGAAAGTGTAAAAGCCAATTTGAATAAAGAATTATTAGAATTTTAATTTTAATTTGTATATACAATATTCTTTTGAGTAAATAAGCGATAAGAAGATGAAAGTTAAAAAAATGACGTTCATTTAACCATTTTATGGATAACTATAAAAGTGCATGAGCAGACTATAATAAAAATCTCGTCATCGTAAAATATAATACATGTTTCAACAAAAACAAAAGAAGCAACAGTGGTTTATTGTTCATATCAGTAAAAAATAACTTTAAAATTATGGACTAAGCTTATTATACTACAAATATTATATATTTAAATGAGTTAATCTTGTATATATATATATATATTTTCCGAATCTCGGAAACGGCTCGAACGATTTTCCTGAAATTCAACATGTAGGAGGTTTTGAGGGAGAAAAATTGATCTAGCTAGGTTTTATGTAAAAAAAATATTGTTTTATCCCTGTTTTTGGGCATTAAAAAACACTAACATTTATATTGAATTGAATTTTTGCCGTTAACTGTCAAGTCAGCGGGGCCTTTTCAGGTAACGGGCAGCCTCGAGAAATGTGAATGCCAAGGATCTATCCCCAACTAAATAATTGTTTTTTCTTTTTTTTTAAGGTTTTTATTTTTTTTTGTAAAAAATTCCCGAGCGAAGCTCGGTCACCCAGATATTATTATTTAAATGAATATGAATATTTGTAGATGTATTTTTTAAAAGAGCGACCGTCGAGTTTCTTGCTCTTCCATGTCAATAAGACCAACCAACCAAAATTTACCAATAAGGTTAAGGTATGGACTATTTTAGTCCATTAACTATGTTTTCTAGCAATAAATAAATAAATAACTTGGAGTTTGGATTGAGATTTTGAATTGGAGTGGAAAAAATTTATTTCTAAATATTGATAAAATTATTGATTTTTGTTTCAAATTCGATTCGAATAATTTGAAAATAAATCAATTTATTAAAAATCGATTAAAGCGTAAAAACGATTTTTCGATAAAAGAACGTATTTTTGTAGTTTGGCTACATTGGTGTCACAAAACAAAACATATGTAGTCTTAAAAAATTAAAAAAGAGAGGAAAAAAGATGAAAAAAAGTGTTATCAATATAATCAATTGAAAAAAAATCGATATAATATTTAGAAAATATATCATTTAAAATCGACCATAATAATAAAATATCTATCAATTCAAAAATCAGATAGTTTATAACATCCCTGACAGTAACGAATTTTTGAAGTCTTTATGCACGATATACAAAATACCGAATTCATAGTAATAAACGGGTTCCGCATAACGAGTACGGAAGGAAGAAAACCCTTGAAATATTCATGGGGCCAAACGTATATCATTCGCTCTCACTCCCATAAACATTTTCTTAATTTTGTGGCATATATTATATAGATTCAATTTTTGATAAATGAATGATGCGCAATGAAACCCCAAAGTTCACTAAAATATAAACCTTATAAGATAGCCGTGTGGTATCCGGCTGAGTAGAATAGACCACCTTCATTTCTTACCGAGGTGTCGTAAAAGGCGACTAAGGTAAGTTGACTCGCCATGTGGTTTTCGGCTGAGTATGATATGATAGACCACCTTCTTTCTTACTGAGGTGTCGCAAAAGGCGACTAAGGTAAGTAAGGTAGGTAAGTTAAGTTGTTAAGGACGTCAAGCAGGCGACCGGTCGTAGAATACCTAACGTGTTGTGCAGACCCCACTCAGAGTGATAATGTCAGGAGAATGATGATTTAGCTTTATAAGAATGGGGCTAATTATGAATCTCAAAGAAAGCTTTATTATTCGGTCTCACTTGCCATTAAGAAAATAAAATAGCAATAGAAATTTAAAAGGTTATTTTCTGTTACCATTATTACTTTTTACAATTTTTTTGTAACAATATTTAGTCTGCTCAATTACTTTCCTAGATCTTCCTATTATATAAATGGTAACCCATTAAGTAAAATGATTAAGTAAACAATTATATATCAATATAATATTTATTTTTGAAAACAGTGACCGCCGAGTTTCTTGCTGGTTCTTCTCGGTAAGAGCACCTTTCCGAGCTAATTGTAGCTTCAATGTAATTTGATGATTCAAAAGTATTATTAAAAGTAAATTTATTAATATTATTATTTGAATTTGATAAGATTTTAAAAGTATTATTTGAATTTGAATTTGATTTAATAAATGCTATGCAAATTTTTTAATATCCTGAAATGACTATCACTCAAATATGACCTATAATTACGTTTAGAACCACAAATCAATAGAGCGTAAAACTGTGACTAAAAACAAGTGAAAATGTGGTAAACTAATCACATTATTTAGATTGAACCATCGCCATTGTTTGGATAACCATTGAATATTCTGTACGATTATTAAACCTTATTCAGTCGTATTTCATGAATTTCAATCGCTCGCAAAATTTGAATGCTATGTTTTATCTATCAAATTAAATAATTTTAAATAGTAAAATATATCGCATGATGCCGTTTGATATCCGGCTAAGTAGAATAGACCAACCACATTTTTTACCAAGATGTCGTAAACGGCGACTAGGTTTTATATATTAGGCGACTAGGTTTTATATATTTTATATTATTTTAGGTAAGTTGACCCGCCTTGCTGTATGGTATACGGCTGAGTAGAAAGAACCACCCTTATTCCTTTTCGGAAGTGTCGTAAAAGGCTACTAAAGTAAGTTGACGTCAGGCAGACGGCCGGTCGTAAAATATCTAGCCAAATCATGATACAACATATTTATAACATTTATAACATATTGTAACGACCTCACTTAGAGTGTAATAAGGTCAGGAGAATGATGATGATAAAATATATTGAACGCATAGTATTAAAGTGTCCTAATTCAAAAAAGTTGTTTTGTGGCAAATTACAATAAAGCGGTGTAGCGCTTTCAAAACTCGCGAATGTTAAAAAGACCCATAACTTGGAAGAGCAAGAAAGCTTTTTTAATAGTTGTGCTTTTTTAAATAGTAGTGTCATGTCATAGATGGCATTAAAATAAGGATCACAATATACAACTCAATTAGGCCTAATTTTGATTTCGGCCACTTTAATACTAAGAAATTCCTAACCGTAGAATAAATCAAATCAAATATCTTTATTCAAATAAGCTCTTTCAAGCACTTTTGAATCGTCAAGGATCAATATGATTAATGAAGCTACAACTGGTTCAAAATGTTGCTCTTACCGAAAAGAGCCAAGAAGAAACTCGGCGGTCAATCTCTTAAACATTTTCAATTTTACATTATTAAACCGCAGTCTTGTATGAAGCTGAAAGGATTTTCGAAATATATAAAGTTACATTTCCTATACTTATATATGGGACATGTTACTTTATTCTTCGGATAGGGCTATATGTATCTGAATATACTTTTGTATTTTAAGAAGACTTCATTTAATTAAAATTAAAAGAAATGGTTTCATTATAAAAAATGCAGCCAATAAGTTGAATACTCCACCAAATAGCCATAATTCAATTTATATTCTTATTTCATCTTATTTCAGACAAGCTGTACTCTTGACTTCGTTTACGGAAACTTAAGTAATAAAATCCTTAGTTTTGCTGTTTTTTCCTGTTCTCGGAGGAAAAACAGAATGTTTTATCCTGTAAGTTGATCGGATATATTAACTTAAATTGTAGTCAATTACATCAATATTGCTACAGCGGATTAGAAGTAAAAAACGTTATAGACAGAGAGACAGCCTGACTTTTATATCTATAGTTATAAAACCCCCCCCCCCCCCCGCCCCAAGCTCCCAAGAACTGTCTGTCTGTCTGAATGTGATCGATTTTCTCAAAATCTACTGAACGGACTTTTGAAAGTTTTTATTATAATATAGTGCAATTCTTCCGAAAAGTTTAGGCTAACAGTACATATACGTTTCATATCAATTGTGTTAATGAATAATGTGTTGATGAATAATGTGTTGTGCTTAAGTCACCTGCACCGATTAAACCAACAAAGATGCAGTAAATTCTTGTACTAGAGAATTGTATATCTACAAAAATGCTACAGAAAAGTCTGCAACAGCTTGTCTGTATCTCTTATGGTTAACTCGCAATAGCTACTTTCAACTCGAAACAATTTGTGACTTTGATTTCCAGATTATTTGTTTTTTAGATTGGCACAGCTAATTTATATGAAATTGATTCTACGTAATAAAAAAGTTTTTCATAGATTAAATTTAATTAAGTAATAAACTGTATTAAGTGTAGCGTATTAGTAAATGCTTGTGGGCCCTGGGCAGGAATCGAACCTGGGACGCGCGTAGCTAAAGACACTGTTACCTTCGCCAACAGGCCTTATCTATATGATGATTTGTTTTCCGTATTTTCATTAAGTTTCACAAACCCTCTTGTGGCAAAAAAAATCTCAATTAAAAGGCAGCTTTTAAACGAGAAAGACAAATGATACTCCTTATCGAAATACTATACCTGACAGACAATAACGTTAAAACTAATTACTAGAAACTTATCCTTAAGGAGTCTAGACGTAGTTAAATGTAAAGTCTAATGATTATAGCCAAAATATATCAGTGAAGTATATATAAAGTAAGTAAGTAAAGTAAGTATATCAAAGACTTGTTAAAGTAGAAATTAGAACCAAGTTAAAAAAAACTGATTGAAATTGTAAATCTCCTAAATAGGATACTCATATAACATAATTCAATTTCAATCCGTTTATTGTCATAGACAGGCATTTTTGATTATATACCAATATTCATATCTACAATAATTTATAGAATTAGACGTTACTTTATGGAGATCATAATACAAAAGCAATAATGACATTATTTTGCAATAATGTACGATTAAGTAAATAGAAAATGCGCGCCGCAACTTTTACTTTATTATTTTTAATTATTTGCTTATGATTATTTACTTAATCGCGGGCTATAGCAAAATAATTTCATTATTGTTTTCATCATTCTCCTGCCCTTATCCCGCTCGGGATCGGCACAACATGTTATAAACCATGCGATCGGCCGCCTGCCTGACGTCAACTTATCTTAGGCGTATTTTACGACACCTAGGTAAATGAGGATGGCCTATTCTACTCAACTGGATACCACACGGTGGGTCAACTTATCTTATTCGCTGAACTTAAAAATGGTTGCGCGGCTGGTTTTAAGCGTGGAAATTACTGTCTATATTATATATCTATGTCCAAAAGTGGATATCGATTCCTTCGTGAAAGAGTAAAATAAAGTGATATAGAGGGAAAGGGAGAGTCTTATATTGCGCTATAATAGTCTTTAAACTTGAAGAATACCATAAATGAAATAATTTATTATAATTGACCTTAAGATGCACCACGTGTTGTACGTTTTACGTAGGAATACTTTGTGAATCGAATCTCAAGTTAACGACGACTATCCGTACCACAAAGCCACGAGGTCTCTAAAAGATAATATTCCGTAATTATTAATGTTCGCAGAAGATAAATATACAGCGCACTTCCTGCGTGGCATTTAGAAGCTTTGTTATTCATTTTACTCGGGCTTAAGCGTTACTCGGCGTAAAAACAAGCTCTTTGTTGATAAAAAATATATCCTGTTCGTACACTGTTGTTTTTAATTTTATAACTTCTCGTTTCTGCCATTCGTTATCTTTTGTGCGCGGCGTTTCTATTGAATAAACTTTACTGACAGGGATTGCTTTTCAGAACGGTGAAGGAATTACTTAGCTTACTTTAAGCCTGAAAATCTACTCAAATTACGCCCATAATTCTACAAAATATGCAAATATCTTTAATATTAATTAAATGAGTTAGCTGTGTGGTATCCGGCTGAATAGATTAGTACCACGCTCATTTCTTAACGAGGTGTCGTAAAAGGCGACTAAGGTAAGTTGACCCACTGTGTGGTATCCAGTTTAGTAGAATAGACCACCCTCTTTCTTACCGAGGTGTCGTAAAATACGACTGAGGTAAGTTGACGTCAGGCAGGCGGCCGGTCGTAAAAACGCAGCTCAATCATGTGTGTATATATATATATATATATATATATATATATATATATATATATATATATATATATATATATATATATATATATATATATATATATATATATATATATATATATATATATATTCTGAATCTCCGAAACGGCTCCAACGATTTTCCTGAAATTCAGCGTGGTTTAGGGGGTTTTGGGGGAGAAAAATCGATCTTGCTAGGTTTTATTAAAAAAAATCGTTTTATCCCTTTTTTGGGCATTAAAAAATAATAATAGGTACTGCGATATCCTTAACAGGAGATGAAATAGTATCAACAGTGTTTTGTAATGAACAAGATAAAATCCATATATTACGTTGCAAAAACTCTTAATGTTTAGTGAAACGGTTGTAGTTGCGAACAACCGGCAAAAAGTTAATAGCATAGCTGCGGTTGTAATGTGCACGGTGCTTAATCGGTTTTAAACTTCCGGTAGCAGTATACGCTTTAAATGTTTTGTTTATTTAGACATTAATCTGCTTTTTAACCAGTTTATTTTCAATGGAACACATCTTGTATGGGAAGTGAGTAAGCTTGTTAGCTTAGTGACTCGATCCCCCATAATAAACCGTCTCACTATGATTATATGGCATGCATATATGACATCGCGCCAACTTAATCATTAAGATAACTTCGCATACTATATAAGGTAAGTTGGTCACTAAGCTAAGTTGTACCTTAGTCGATTTTTACGACACCTCGGTAACAAATGAGGGTGGTACTATTCTATTCAGCCGGATACCACACGGCGTTTATAGTACATACATATAGAGAAAAAAAGTAAAATAGCACATGTACAAAGGCGGCCTTATCACTAAAAGGAATTTCTTTTAGCCAACCTTAGAGTATCAGTATTACGCGGGTTCGATTCCCGCCGAGGGCCAAAATTTTCTATAAATGAGTTTGTTGGTCTTCGAGCCTGGGTTGTATATTTGTATTTAAGTATGTATTTAAAAATATATATAAGTATATATTCACCTGTTGTCTCTCACCCATAACACAAGTATTCAGTTACTTTGCGGACGGACAACCGTCTGTCTAAGTGTCCCATATATTTATTTATTATTTATTTAGAGTACCAGTATGTTAGTCAATAGTAGTGGTTGTTAATTATATATACTTCAATAGTACCAAATTAGATCAATATTCGTCCATCACATTAGCCGTGAAAGATGAAGAGATTTTGGCATTAAAAAAAATTATGTTTTCTGTCTTTAGCTGGCTAAACTGTGTGTACGAAACTATGAAAAATGAATGTGTGCGCGTGTGTGTGTGTGTGTGTGTGTGTGTGTGTATGTGTGTGTGTGAATGTATGTGTGTGTGTGTGTATGAATTTATGTGCGTGCGCGCTTTTATGTGTGTATGTGTGGGAGAGAAAGATCAATGAAGAGTTTAAGGATAGAATACATGAATTAGTAAATCAACAAACGACTTTAAGAAGATTTTCAGTTTCTTTATATTTGTCTAAATAACAGAATTTATCATGTACCATTGTACTCTTACAAGATTAGTTATCGGTTACAGGCCAGAAGTGCAGATTCTATCAGCCGATTCAAGCGGTTCACCGCACTTCAATAGTAACTTTAGATAATGGAACAGTGAACGTGCTTGACAAGTCTTGTGGAAACATTTAGAACGCCACTGTACTTACAGATTTTATATTTGACTGACTTTTAACATCAATTGAAGCGAAGTTTAAAGAAAGCTTTACTTTAGAAAAATAGAAGTTCCACGTTTCGAAGAGAAATGATTCTTTTGAAAGGGAATTAATCGTTTTATTCAATTTACTTACATTTTGAATAGCTCAAGTGGAAATTTAAAGTAGTTAGGTAAATAAATAATATCTTATTGATTAAGGCAATTATAAGCAGGCAAGTGATCTATATAAAAATGAATGTTTGTATGTATGTCCTTACAGATTCTAAAACGGCTGGACTGATTTTAGTGAAATTTCCAGACAAACCTTACAATGTCCCAGCGGTTGAGCCTGGTTTGATGGCGATCGGAGCATTTTTTCACTATTGAGTTTTGTTTCAAGGAGAATTCGAAACCAGACTGAGCCACAGTAACACGTGTGTGGACAGCTAGTATTATACAAATTCTTTTTACTACAGCTTAAATTTCAAATTTATATTTTTAGGTATTTTTTTAATAACCTTTGGCACCCAAGGTAGAGCACATGTTACTTGCAAAAGTTAAAATTCAAACCCCGGATGAGACATATATTTCTGGGATATTTCTGGGATATTTCTGGGATATATATAGATATTTCTGGGATATAAATATGTAACTACTCCACTTTCACTGCAGAATCATAGCTGATTTAGTCTTGAACAAAACAAAAGGTCTTAACGCAACAGTGAAGTTTAACATAATTTTAGTGATTCTAAGAAGAACAAAAAATGAAAATTTTAAAAAACTTATACATTACAAATAATCTAATAATATAAATACCGCCATGTTGCTCAATAGAATAGTATCACCCTCATTTCTTACCCAGGTGTTGTAAAAAGCGGCTAAGATAAGTCGACCCGCCGTGTGGTGTCGTAAAATACGACTAAGGTAAGTTGATGTCAGGCAGGTCGTAAAATACGTAGCCGAATCATGTGACAACATGTTGTGCCGACCCCAATTAGAGTGGGATTATAGATACCGATCAATGATCTATTGCGGGGCAAATTCTCAAACAAGTAATAAACTCGAAATTTCGAAAGCTAAAACAATGCGAGAGCTGTCTCAAACACTGTTGCAAATAGTTCATTTCAGAAATCTTACGAACTATTGAGCATTCAAAGTTTATTGCTTTGGTATATTGAACAACGTTTTATCGAGAATTATACGAATCCTTAAATTTAAATTAATATGTGAAATTAGTTAAGACGTAAAGATTTATTTACAGCAAAAATGTACGAGTAATATCTATCTTAAATTACTTACACGCTAGGACTATACAAATCATGCCCACGTGGAATGGTCCCAAGAATGCTGGCAGCGTTTCCGCCCTCTTGTCACCTTAAGACTGTCTTTGAAAAATCACAACAATTGAAAATATAAAATGTAACAAATTTTCCCATAAAAATTCAAGAACAAATAAGTTTATCATGTATTCTTGATTCCGAGTTTTAACGCGAGCTAAAACTGATATGGTCTTAATTTATATCATTAGACGTTCCTTTACGGAGGTCGGTAATACAAAACTAATGAGAATATTATTTTGCTATAATCCGCGATAAATGATTTTAACGCAGATTATAGCAAAATAATATTCTCATTAATTTTTTATATGATCTTATTCAGACGCTCCACGTAAAAAAGTTAATTCTGAAAATCCAGTTCTTTAAAAAGGTGTTCCGCAAAAAATTTATATGAATTCGAGAAACAGAAAGAGATGAGGTTAGCCTACACATCGAGTACTAACGCAACGTCAAAAATTAAACTATCATTCCGTTGTCTAATTTTCAAGTTACAATTTCTAAGTTTCACAATTTCTAAGTTAATAAAACTATTTGCCAACGTCTTTTATCCAAATAGCTTTAACCTTATAATTGGAAACTTCAGCAAGACTACACGCAATAAACTGAGTTATTTGATCGAAAAATTTATATTTTAGTTAAGAATATTAAACCTATTGATTTTGAGATTGGCTCTTCAAAAATTAAACAACAAGACTAGGTTTGTTATTTGTGTAAAGAATCGATATAGAGATTAAAATTATAGTGGCCAGTAATAAAATTTAATAAAATTTATAATTTTGATAAGTTTTAAAATTTAATAAAATGTTGTACTAACCTATGCTAAGTCATTTTGTAACTAACAATAATAAAAAAATATATATATAGTGCCCAGTGGTAAAATATACAATGCTCGCTTAAATACTCGTAGTTATCCCTACGAGACTGGCCCGTTGGTGCAGTTAGTGACCCTGCCTTCAGCTCCGAGGATCGCGGGGACGATTTCCGACGGGAGCTAATATTTTCTATAAAAAATTCGTTGGGTCTTCGTGCCTGTGTGTTTGTATTTAAGAATGCATTTATATATTTATATATATATGTATATATTTACCAGTTATATGTCATAACGCAAGTCTTAAGTTAGTAAGTGTCCCATATATTTATTTATGTATATTGCCTCGCGCCTTAGCTTAAAGCTCAATTCTACTTAAAAAAGACGGTAGTAGAATTTTTTGCGTTTTTCACTCACAGAGATGCATCACTACATATTATAACACAATATAATACAAAGTCCATATTTCCGTATGTACGCATAAAACTTTAAAACTACGCAACCGATTTTGATGCGGTTTTTTTTAATAGATAGAGTGATTCCAGAGGAAGGTTTGTACGTATAATAACATTCAATACGAAGTAGAGAAATAATGTAATTTTTGAGGTTTCTGTAAATAATTACATTTTTTTCCGCTTACATTGCAAACGCAGGCTAAACCCTACGAGATTTATCAAACGATGTACTAAGTATTTGTACACTTTAAAAAGGTCTACAGAAAAGTCCGCGATGGTATATATCTATCTCTTATGGATAACCCACAATAGCAGTTTTTTTCATTTACTTTTTACGAAAAATGATGCCTTATGTTCAAAGCAATTTTTATACAATACAGCATTAATCCTTATCCAATTGAGTACCTTAAATAAATTGTTGATTTAATATAGATAAATATTTCCGTTTACAGCATGTAATTTAAGTGAACATTTTCGGAGATATTACAGATTTAAAGTCCCGCGAGGAGGCCGCGCTTAGACCTATAAGCACTTCGAATTTAGCAGCGACCGGAGGCGCAACTAAATGTCCTTCTTTCAAGTTTATATTGTCTAATGATAAGAAAGCTATGAATGTTGTATGTAAAGACATTGTCTAATCAATTGTAAAAATAAATAATATCACTACATAGTATAAAACAAAGTCGCATTCTCTGTCTGTCCCTATGTCCGTATATCCCTATGTATGCTTCAATCTTTAAAACTATGCAACAGATTTTGATGCGGTTTTTTTTATAGATAGAGTGATTTTAGAGGAAGGTTTACATTTCTAATAATATTCAATATGGAGTAGAGAAATACTGTAATTTTTGAGGTTTCTAATGTGATGTCGTAAATAATTACATTTTTTCCGCTTACATTGCAAACGCAGGCTAAACCCTACGAGATTTATCAAAATGATGTACTAAGTATTTGTACACCATGAAAAGGTCTACAGAAAAGTCCGTGATAGTATATGTCTATCTCTTATGGATAACCCACAATAGCAGTTTTTGTCATTTACTTTTTACGAAAAATGATGCCTTATGTTCAAAGCAATTTTTATATAATACAGCATTAATCCTTATCCAATCAAGAACCTTAAATATATTGTTTATTTAATATTAAAATGCAGGGGCCGCGCTGCGAGCCTATAAATAGCGCGTTGGAGGTCGCGGTTACCCTCTCGGCGATGCTTCCGCGCTCGCCCATCTTATCGGTGACGCTGTCAAAGCCATTAGGGCTAACAGCATTAGTAAAATTCGAAAAAAAAAACAAAACGCGGTTCGCCCTTTAACCATTTGAATTTAGCAGCGATCGGACGCATTTATGATCGGAGCTCTCTAGCGAGGAAAATAACAATCACTATCACTACATATTATAAAACAAAGTCCATATTTCCCTATGTATGCATAAAACTTTAAAACTACGTAACAGATTTTGATGCGGTTTTTTTTAATAGATAGGGTGATTCCAGAGGAAGGTTTGTACGTATAATAACATTCAATACGGAGTAGAAATATACTGTAATTTTTGAGGTTTCTATAAATAATTACATTTTTGCCGCTTACATTGCAAACGCAGGCTAAACCCTACGAGATTTATCAAAATAATGTACTAAGTATTTGTACACATTGAAAAGGTCTACAGAAAAGTCCACCATGGTATATGTCTATCGCTTATGGATAACCCACTAAAGCATTTTTTGTCGTTTACTTTTTACGAAAAATAATGCCTTATTTTGAAGCAATTCTTATACAATACAGCATTAATCCTTATCCAATTAAGTACCTTAAATAAATAGTTGATTTAATATCGATCAATATGGCCGTTTACAGCATGTAATTTAAGTGAACATTTTCGGAGATATTACAGATTTAAAATGGCATGAGGAGGCCGCGCTTCGCCCTATAACACTTCGACTTTAGCAGCTATGTCGCTCTTTCAAGAGTTTGTTTAAAGACATTCTGTAATTAATTGTAAAAATAAAATACATAGGGAAAATATAAAAGTAAATATGTAATAATGTACTATATGAATTTAGATATTTCAAAGATAGCAGGAAATCTTCTTGGTCTAGGGAAAGGAAATTGTTTTTCTCCAAATTTAACGCTACGGCCACGGGCAGTAATGAATAAATCAAAACAACTGGATCAATTTTAATCATTTTTTTACACTGACTGACATGGGATATATATTTTATACCCGTGCGAAGCTGGGGCAGGCCGCTAGTATATTGATAAAATAAAAGAACAATTTCTTCAATCTTTTCCACTTCTGTACTAATATTTTAATTGGAATGTTCTGTGGAATATGTTCCATAAAACATTCAATATTACTTCTATAATACTAGAAACTTTGATCTCTTTATATTTATTTCAGATATGAACAATGAAATTGCTTCAAATAAATTCAAAATCCTTTACAGCGCTATGAAACAGAACTAGAAACGTAAAACATTTTCACTGAAATTTTATTGAGTGCACCGATAGCTTCAAAAACCAGTTGAACACAGTTCAAATACTTTGATGATTTTTTACAATCCATTTTTATTTTATCTGATGGTCAGGTTTGATAAACCTCTCTTACAATTAGAAAAGGATTCGTTTATCAGAGACACCCAAATAATTACTACGGCAGCTAAAGGTGTAATAAATATTTCGTGAATTTGTCTTCTCAATTTTCAACTCCCCTTACCTAGGAAACCTTTTCGGCAATAAATTTAATTATATCGTATTTCATTTAATTACTTCAGTATTAGTTTCAAGGTTAGTATAACCGTTCTTGTTAATTCAAATTAGAAGAATATTTTTGTAATTTCGCGTTTATGTATTTAAAAGAGTGTATTCAAAAAAAGGGTGCAAGCCGTGTGGTATCCGGCTGAATAGACCGCCTTTATTTTACCGAGGTGTCTTAAAAGGCAACTAAAGTAAGTTGACCCGTCGTGTGCTATCCGACTGAGTAGCTATTATCATAAAGTAAGACATGATAGTAAATGCTTTAAGTAGCTAACATATAAGTTGATAAGGATTAATACTGTATCCGGCTTAGTAGAATAGACTACCCTCATTTGTTACTGAGGTGTTTTAAAAGGCGACTAAGGTAGGTAGACGTCAGGCAGGCGGCCGGTCGTAAAACACCTAGCCGAATCATGTGACAAGATGTTTATAACATGTTGTGTCAACCCCACCTAGAGTGGGATAAGGGCAGGAGGTATTTAAGAAAGAGTCGCAAATGAGCTGAGAATTAAGGTGAATTTTTGGTGTGACAAGACTGGATAAAATACAAAATGAATGTATAAAAAAACAAGGGAAAACCAAGAGTGTCATCAGTATAACATTATACAATAGTAACGCTGACTATGCAAAAGATAAGAAATGCGTCGCAGATGACAACGCCCACCTTCCAAACTAATTAAACTCCAAATGGAAGAAGTAATTACATGACAAGCAAAACAACGACATTTTTCACAGAAATTTACTTATAAATTATTTGTAAATAACAAAATTTCTTATTTCTTTAATAACTTATGAACATCGCGCACAAATTGCAACTTGCTCAATTGGAGATTTTCCTCTTCTCTCCTTACAACATCTTATTACTCTCCAAAATTCTTCTGTTATTTCCACAGCTCTCCTTACAGTCTATATATAAAGTCTATATGTAAAGTCTATATGTAAAGTCTATATATAAAGTCTATATATATAAAGACAGAGCACCTAATAAACGTTAATCAACGTTCTTAACTAGACTTGCAAATAATATGCTATTTAAAGGATGTTGCTCACTTACAATTACTTTTGAAAGAAGAAATGTCATTTGACTTTTTCTAATTACGCAAAATATGTGTGTAAATTTCTCATAAACAAAACACTATTATAAGTTATATATTAATGTACTAATATGCTATGCTATGGAATATGCTAATGCATGCAGACGCAAGGTGAATTCCTGTAGTTATTAAATACATAAATATATGATTAATTTTTGTATCACGAAACTCCGCAAGGTAACGCAAGTTCTATAAATTACTTCGTATAACTGTTACCAAGGTTACAAGGAGATTAAAATAATACCTCATGTTTATTGCCTAAACTTCTAAGTAGACATTAGAAAATAAGATCACAATCTGCAAACGTATGGACAAATTCAGGATCACGGACCGCGGACGTCTGGTAAGCCCTATTTTACTATTCATGCCCTTTTCACGACGACCGAGGCCCTTCCTAATCCATTTTGTGAAATCGTAAAAGTAAGCAATTTCCTTCAAATTTGACTGCGTACAAGTTAATGTGGGATTTCTTGAAACATTACGTCTTGTTAAAAGATATAGATAAAATAAAATTTGCATTTCGGAAAATTACATCGCCACAGATTACATTAAAGCAAACTTCTAAACGTTTATGATCTGTGGTATTCTTATTAATCAGATCTTTGTCGGTTACGAGTTAATTAAAAAGTTAAATTTGGACGATGATCTCTGAACGATTCAGTTATGACCTAGTATTTTCAACAATTAATATTTGGATTCGAAGTTAATAATAAATTTGAATGCATTTTTAACATTTTAAGCCAATAAAATAAAATAAAGTCACTCTTGATGATCGTCAATCAATTAAAAATTTTTGAATTTAAACTATCGTGAGTAGTATCCATAGGTAATGTATAGAACCGGCTATACTCACGTCTCTTCTCAATTAAAAATTGTAAAGAAAGGATAAGGAAGAAAGGGGAAGTTGTAGCATAGAGATGTGAAGATGGCTATGGCGAGGTGTGGTGATGGGTGGAAAGGTGCGGTGCGGCGCGGAGAGGAGAGTGTTAGCGCAGTTATTTGTCATAGTCGTAATTTGTGCGCGGAGATGACAAATTGTAAAATAGAATAAATTGATTGAGTTTTGAGAAAATCTTTTCTCATTTATTGAATCAATATAAAGAAAAAATAAAGTTGTTATAAAAAATTAGGTTAGGCAGAGAAAGATTGAAAAATAAAAACACTCACACCATTTATTAAATTAATAGTAAAATTATTGAAGGAAATAATATTTTTCCCCTGGGTGGATAAAAATCCATTACGTTAAAGTTTTACTTAGGTCTCCTTAACTAACATTCTGTAGACGTCTGCAAACATTTCCCGAGAGAAATCAAGTTCTTTAGAACTGACGTAACGGAAAGGATTTCAAACGTTTACTTTACACCGAATCTCTTGTCAACTGGACTGCCATTCTGTACCTTTGGTATAGTCGCTGGTAAATTTTAGAGAACAAAATTTTAGTTATCTTATTATTCTGTCCATTGTAGGTCGAAGAATCATTTTTAATGTAGTACCATTTTATAAGCAGTGTAATAAATGTAAAGGTTAACTAAAACTATTTTATTTCTGTCATCATTATTCTCCTGCCTTCATCCTACTAAGTGGGTTTTGGAACCACATGTTTTAAACATGTTGTTACATGATTTAGCTAGATGTTTTACGATCGGCCATCTGCCTGACATCAACTTACTTTTGCATTTAACGACACTTCTGAAAATAAATGAGGGTCATCTAATCTACACAGTCGGATACCACACGGCGCGGCGGATAAACTTACCTTAGTTGCATTTTACGCCACCTCAATAACAAATGACGGTGGTCTATTCTACTCATTATTTCACACTATTTACACATTATTTTACACATTTCACACGTTAATTAAGAAAAGGTTATCTCTGACACAAAGATAAAAAGGCATATAAATATAACAAATGCTAACTAAAAGTTATTTAATCCTCGTTACACATATAAAAATGAGAGCATTATTACAAACATTAGCTTAATGGTTTAAAGAATCGTAATAAAATGTGGTCTTTTATATTATTCACGCAATATAAAGAAGATATAGTTATATGTAGTTGGGTTTGACAATTATGGTATCGGTCTGGTAAGTAAAGATTTATTTAGCCTCGTTGTAAATTACATATTCAAAAACAATATGTTAGCTAAGCTCTTGTTTTGCATCGAAGCGAGCGTTCCTTAATAGTTATAATAATACAATAGTTCAATCCTATTAAAGTTGGTAGTGGTGGTGGAAGTTTCTGCATGTGTTTTAGGAATCCTGCGTGTATGGGATATGAAAACGGATAGTCCACATTCTCGCATGAAAACGGATAGTCTACATTTAGCATTATATACATATATTTTGACGGATTACAGCAAAATAATTTTATTAATACTTTTATATTATGGGTCCCGGCAAAGTAACGCCTAGTAAAATTCTATAAGTCATCTATTAAGTTTTTAAACCTCTACTAGCCTCTCAGTAGCTTACTCAGCCTCTAGAAAATTCCATTCAATGTTAACTAATAACCTTCTTTTGCTTAGTCCATGTGTTCTCGTCTAGGTATATCTGATAGATCGCTGGACACGTAAAGTGCTAACTCATTTCTTACCCACTTCAAAGCAAGCTTGCTAAGTAATTGCGCGGCATCGCTGCGTCATTCAATTCATTTGCTGCTATAGTAATTCGCAATCTGAACTATCTTCTTAGTATATTTCAACCCGTATCCTTCAAAGTTAACTATTGAAAGTACAAGAGGAAAGTGGTACGGTACGGTTTAGTTACAGTGTGCTATTACTTAGTTACGTTGCATTACTAAAAGCAATTTTGTATCAGTAGTTTCATTAGTAGTTTGATTAATTTCATCCATTTAAATTTAATAAAAATAAAAACTGTGATGACCAAACTTTTGAAGATTGCGATCCATACTCAGACGATTTGTGCTATGATAAAGTTAAGTACTTGCTGCCCGCGGTGCCATAAATCAGCGTTGCGCAAAGGACGTGTGCATCACGTATCGATAACTGCTTATCGATTCTTAGAAGGATGAAGCTAGCGTTGGCAAACCCTAGCTTTTTTTCTATTATATTAGGCCAGCATTCATGTACGTATATTTAAGCAATAAAGAATAAAGAATTATTATTATTCAATTACTGCGTGTAATTTAAGAAATATTCTACTAATGAGTGCAGATAATTAAATACTAGTTTTCAAGAATGGATGTTGGATCCAAGCGGCACAAGATCGTGTTTTGTGGAAATCCCATGAATATATCCCATATCCAGCAGTGGACGTCCATAGGTTGAAGAAGAAGACCAATCTCATGAATTTACTGCTAAGATTTTGAGTCAGTCACTTCTTTTTTTAATAAAAATCGCTTCGTTAGTGGTTCGTCTCTATGCCTGCTGTAAGGGCCATAATTGCGAAAGAGAGCGCAACAGAACAGCGTCCTGTTTTTACATTTTATTATACCGTGGGCACGACTCTTTGGTACTAGTAAAGCATTGCTTTAAAAAGATGTACATTGCTTTAAATTAACAGGTCAAAACAATATAATTTTAAGTAACCAAAATATAGGAGTTTCTATTAGGAGAGGCAAACTTTAAAAAGTCATAAGATCCAATATTTGGATCTAAGAGGTGTAAGATTATATAGGGCGGATATCCATTTGTGGTTGAAGAAAAGAAAAATGTTTAATGTACGTTTTCCTCTACTGGTAATAATGTTTCTATGTGGATATTGTTAATTTATGAGTATTGCGATTTAAAATTACAAGACACATTCATCTATCATAAATACCAAAAATATCTGAGTACAGCAAAATTCATAGTTACATGTCGGTAATATTAGAAGACTTATTAGTGCAAATAATCTAGAGTTAATTTATTAAAAGGAAGCAAACAAGTATTGCTTACGAAAGGGATAACTAGAGATGTCTGCCAAGTGCACGTTACATAGTTGTTAATCAACCGCCTAGCTCTAAGGGGAGATCAGAGTTACTGTTAACGGAACTTTTGCGGTTTACGCTATTGTAGTCTATTAGATTCGATCAAGCTTTTCAATCTACTCGGTACTTTATTTTCAGTGTGATGTTTTACAGTTTACTACTTATTTATTATATCCGACGTAGTCAGCTTCTTCGCTGAACTGATGAGTACCGGAAAATACGAAGCGTTCATATAGGTGAATTTACTAAACCTACCGTAAGGAATAATTGAAGAAATCCTATTGGATAGCTTCCACGCTGAGTCTCGTATTAAGCTCGTGCTGATACTATACGTGTTTGCTTCTAGCTCATGCTAGCTCATATAACGTTTATCTGTTTGCTCTAATCTCATGCTGATATACCTGCTTGCTTCACGGAAGTTGAAGGTGTTGAAGTTGTTACTACGACAAGTGGTTTTGCGCTCCAACTGCAATGTATCCAGCGACAAATCAGCTGGTCTCGAGCGTATGCTCACTTGAACTGTTTCGACTTCGGTTCGTCGTCAGGTACGGAAGTGTCCGTGCGACAGTAAATATATGAAATTACGATCAAAAAGATCTGCACATGTTATCTACGAGACCTCATGAGTGTCTTTGCGACTAAGTAATACGAGTTTCGTCGTCTATGAAAAAAGGATTTTATTTTATTAGTATAAAAATTAATAAATACATTTATCAAGTTGTAGTCTAAATTGTATTCAAAATATATTACTTCTAACAGACAACATTAAAGTATCCCGTATGCATAAAACTGTAGTTAGTCCGTCTACATAGTTCTGACCACACAGTTATTTGAACTGCAAACGTAGCTATGCGGTTTAATTCACTGCGCTTGATTAGATTTTATCTCTTTAGAATACCTCCTCGTTTCTTACTGAGGTGTACTAAAAAAGGTGACTAAGGTAAGTTGACCCGCAGTGTGGTATGCAGCTTAGTAGAATAGACTAGCCTCATTTCTTACCGAGGTGTCGTAAAAGGCGAGTGACGTAAGTTGACCTACCGTGTGGTATCCGGTTTAGTAGAATAGACCAATCCATTTTTTATCAAGGTGTCGTAAACGGCGATTAAGATAAATTAATGACGGCGGACAGTCGAATGTGTGGACATAGCTCTCTTTGAATCTGTACAAGACAGTAATGACTGAATGTAAATAGTATTGTGAATTATATTTTAAAAGAGCAACCGCCGAGTTTCTTGCTGGCCCTTCTCGGTAGAAACAGCTTCCGAACCAGCAGTAGAGTTGACGATTCAAAAGCACTTGTTTACAAGTTTATTTGAATAAAGAATATATTGAATTTGAATTTGATTTAAAGTCTTAATACTAAAAAAACACTTAAAAATAATTTTTATTTTAATTTTTAGGGTTTTAGGACAAATGTAAATCGACCTTAAAAACCCTTAATCTCGTCTCATTCTGGAAATACCGCAAAAGGGAGTCCATTTCCAGATTTAGCACGTACACGGAAGGAACGTTTGGGATAAACGAGAAGTTGAAGATTTCTTGATAACCAGATGGCGACAATCAAATTTAGTTTTGCGGCAGTTTGATCGGATTAACGAATGTTTGTGTTCGATATTATATAATGAGACTTTTTAACAAAACCAGCTTTTTAATAAGGGCCATTATTTGTATAATACATATGTTAAATAGTACCATATATAGCGCTAAAAAAACAATATTACAAAAAATGGTAGTGTAGATAATAGACACAGTAGAAACCGACATAAGTTAGGAGCATTTGGTTTTGTTTGCTTTTTCTTGCCTTAGATATGCATGTAGCCTAACTAATTGTAAGTAATTATACTTCATCATCTTCCTGCCCTTATCCACTTGCCCACTCTAAGTGGGGTCGGCACAACATTTAATAAACATGCTGTCACATGATTTGGCTGCGTTTTTACGACCGGCCGCCTGCCTGACGTCAACTTACCTCAGTTGTATTTCACGACACTTCGGTAAGAAAGAAGGTGGTCTATTCTACTCAACCGGATACTACACGGCGGGTCGACTTACCTTAGTCGCCTTTTACGACACCTCGGTATTCTATTCAGCCGGATACCACACGGCGTTAAAATGTAATGTAAGTAATTATACTTCATATTTTTCTATAGAGCTATTTTTCACACCTGCAGTAATGTTGACGATTCAGAAGATCTTGTTTATGCCGGGTCTCCACGCAGCGACTTTGATCGCCGTCGAGTAGCCAGCTACTTTTAGATTTCATGTCCACATTATAGCGATAGGTCTATTTGGTCTAGGTCTAGGTCTATTTGGTAGTAGTTGTGAATGAAACTCTGACTTTCGATGAAATTTTCCTTTTCTAATGTGCTTCGTTACTTGTAATGTTTTTGCTTTTAATCATCCACAATGCCGGTAAATTTCCGTAAGGCTCAATAACGAAGTCATACCCCTACAAACTCATGCGAATAATTACGAAAGTACGCTATTTTAATTTTTTTTCGAAATTGAAATGAAATTCGCTGCGTATACTACCTCCACATGGCAATGATATCGCTGGCCACCGGTGACTTTATAGAATTGCAGCGATCGGATAGCCATAACTGTAGTGATCTGCGATTCGCTGGCGATCAAAGTAGCTATCGTGTGAACCCTACTGAAGTCTATGTTAAAGATGTATAATATTAATTTGGGGTTAAGCTCGTATTTTTTGTCAATTAAATAATTTTATTAGGAAGATAATTTTGACGTTGCAAGAGATATTTTGGTATGTTAAATTTAATTTCATAAAGTAAAACTACGTCTTATATTTAAATGTATCGTATATAAACTCCTGCATTACTCGAAGTTTAATGCGATATAAAGCCCGTTTGAGTCATTCATTTTGTTTAACGGCTGTATTTCTCTCAAGTATACCACCTCCCAAGCAATGCATCTCCCTTATCTTAGTGGTTGTACCTACTCACTTTTAGCTTTAAAAGAGTTAGAGCCCAATTAAACCTCTCAGAGTTGTTGCAGTAAAATTCATTATTCTTACAACGTGACTCCACGTTGTAATCTTTAAAAGGCAGATTTAAGTTAATTACAAATTTTCTCAAAGAACGAAACTTTTTTATTATAACTGCTTATTATATTATATGTTATACTATAGGCGACTAAGGTAAGTTGACCCACCGTGTGGTATCCGGTTTAGTAGAATAGACCACCCTCTTTCTTACCGAGGTGTCGTAAAGTACGACTAAAAACGCAGCCAAATCATATGACAGCATGTTTATTACATGTTGTGCCGACCCCACTAGAGTGGGAAGAGGGCAGGAAGATGATGAAGATGATGTTATACTATATTTTACAAGCTTAAAATCAAGCAACCTGGCATAAATTATGAGCTGAAACCTAACTGAGATCACAGCAATAAAATATAAATACATATTCAAATGTTTCTATAAGTACCTTAAAACTTCATTTAGTTTTCTCGTTTTGAAACAAAAAAATAAACGAATAGGTACATAACTTTAAATTATTCACTGTGCTCTATTTATTTATTAATTTATGTACGAAAAAAAACCTTAGCAAAACATTATTAATAAAAAAAAGTGTACCAAGATCAACAAGGTGTATATTGGTCGCTAACATAAAGTTCACGATTTTTATTACTGAATTTACCGAAACTTATTTATCTTTATTATACAGTCTCTCACTCTCTCTCAAAATTTTGTTCAAATTCGTTTAGTCGTTCATCTGAATTTCAGCAATAAACATTGAAATATAATTTGCAATTTTTACGTTAGTAGGACGACTGAACTTGTATAAACAAAAAAATGATTGTTATCTTTTGTCTAAATATACTTTAAGACTTATCTGTAAATGAACACTACTGAGTCATTTTTTTTAATGATGATTTCTAAATATAAAAGATATATAAGAAGAAAATATATACTAAAACCTATGCATTTGTTTGCCAAATGGGGGAAAGGCATAGAATTGATTTATATCTGTCTTGTCTACATACTATTTGATACAATTTAATCATTAACATTATTTACAATGTAATTATTGCAAGTGCTAGGAAGATTTTAGGAATAATGCCTTTGAAAACCCTTATAATAATCAAAGTGCATGTGTATAACTTTATATAACACATTTTAGAATATATTCATATTTCAGTCCACAAAAAATTTACAGAGGAAAATCACATTTTTTCAAATTTACAAGTTAGTTTCGCGTGTTTGGGTCGACACTCGTTTTACAGAACATAAAGCGTTCATAGAGATAAATGGTCTATTACGTACACCAAATGTGCTCTGAACGCAGTCAAACGGATATTGTAATAAAAAACATTATGAACACTATTATATGACTTTATGAATGATATATGGTTTTATAGGACGTTGTTTGGTATCTGGCTGAATAGAATAGTATCACTCTCATTTCTTACCGAGGTGTCGTAAAAGGCGACTAAGGTAAGTTGACGTCAGAAGGGCGGCCGGTCGTAAAATACGAAGCTAAATCATGTGACAACATGTCTGTAACATGTTGTGCCGCCTCCACTCAGAGTGGGACTCATGGGTTACTCATAGGTAAGGAAAGGCGAACCTTTATGTATCAACGTCTTATTTTCTGTATACAAATGTTTAATGAGGTCATAGGCGTGCCATTCCAAAATTTGACTTTGTAATTATCTTCCTGCCCTTATCCTACTCTAGGTGGGGTAGGCACAACATTTTCTAAGACATGTTGTCACATGATTTGGCTAGGTATTTTACGACCGGCCGCCTCCCTAACGTCAACTTACTTTAGTCACCTTTTACGACACATCGGTAAGAGATGAGGGTGGTCTAATCTACTACGCCGGATACCACATGGCATACAGCCCTCATCGTTATCAACTTAAATTTGTTAGTTACTTATCAACTTAATCATCCTTATCATCTTAAATATGTTAGTTAGTTAAACCATTTAGTATCGTGTCTAACTTTATAATAATGTTCTACGTTTCTAATGTACGTTCTTCAAACTATGTGATTCTGCGAACTATGGTTTATTTTATTTATTTATTTATTAGATACGCCAACGATATATTATAGATACATTAATAATAAATTCTTATATTATTTCTAGTTCCAATATAATTATCATTTACAGGCGTATTCAACATTTTTTTTTTGTTAGTTCTTTCTGAAAATACATATGTCAAAAAAAATTTAAACTATAAATTATCCTATATGTCAAAAAATATAATTATAAAATATTAATAAAATATAGATAATAATTGTCATACTCAGAAATAATGTTATTATGTCAACTGAATAAAATAAAAATAACATATAACAAGTAAATTAGACTGCTGTCACAAGTGCCCGTACGTGGATATTTTATTCTTAAACATTATTATTAACAGTATTACATATTACATTATTAGCAGTAGGTATAGGTTAATAATAAACCTGACTTTAAATGCGATAAAACTTCATAATGTTTTGAACACGCTTTATAAAGGCATGAAGTTTTCATACTTCGAAAGCGCTGTCGACATTTTACTCGAAGATATCATAACGAGAAAACGATGAAAAGTCGATGATGGGAGTCGTCGGAAAGTTTTGAACAAATTCAGCTAGTTTTGGTAGCGATCGGAACAACTTTGTACATAAATCAAACTTGGATAAAACAAGTTTTGCTTAAATAATAAATTTTATTTTTTGATATCAAAACATTTCATTTCGCTTGTCGTAAATACTGTGTATGTTATTTATTCAGCTTTGCCCGACTGCAAAAAACACAATTTTCAGTGAAATAATCATTATTCTTTTGCCATTATCCTACTCTAAGTATTCAAATAAGTTCTTTCAGGCACTTTTGAATCATTAAGGATCAATATGATTAATGAAGCTACAACTGTTTCGAATGTTGCTCTTACCGAGAAGAACCAGATCAGCACAATATGCTTTAACCATGTCATTTGGTTAGGTATTTTATGACTGCCTGACGTCAACTTACCTTAAATAATTTATAGAATTAGGCGTTACTTTGCGGAGATCCATAATACAAAAGTAATAATAAAATTATTTTGCTATAATCCGCGAAGAAATAAAATAGAAAATATATATAATGCTAAATGTAAGTGGACAATCGGTTATCATACCTGATACATGCAGGATTCGTAAAAATACATGCACAAACCTCCACCACCGCCACCACGATACACAAACACTATATACGTTCACTATCACAAACTCAACAATCGTTTCGCACCGCAACCGAAGCATCATCAGGAGATAGACTCCACGAACAAAATCGCAAAGCTTTGCGATTTTTTCTATTTTACTTCTTCGCGGATTATAGCAAAATAATTTTATTATTACTTTTGTCAACTTACCTTAGTCGCCATTTACGACACCTTGGTAAGAAATAAGCGTGATCTATTCTACTCAGCCGAATACCACACAGCATATTCAGTGTAATAAATTAACCTTTTTTTATAATGTCAAGCACCGATAACATTTTCTTTAATACTATAGATAGACTTATGGTTTGTTTAAAGTAGGAATTTATCATATTATTGTCAAATAAATTTCCACTTGATACTAAAATTTAATTTTACAAAACATGCTTTAATAACTATAGTAAACTCATACAACATAAAACCGATTCACTTTTGTATTTGAGCACCCTATATACATTCCAGAAACAGCTCTCGAGATATTCTCAAATTTAAAAAATAATACGCTTCAAGATAACCTATACTCATATACAATCTACACTCATATATAAAGCTGAAGAGTTTGTTTGTTTGTTTGATTGTTCGAATGCGCTAATCTCAGGAACTACTGAACTATTGGAAAAATTATTTTAGTGTAAGATAGTTCATTTACTGAGGAAGGCTATAGGCTATACTATATATAACATCACATTACGATGAATAGGAGAAGAGAAATTGAAATATTCTTTGAGTGTAAAATTGAAAGACATTTATCAAGGAAGGTTATAGGTATAACATATAGGTACAACGATATGGAAAATAGGAAAGGAGTAGCAATAAAAACTAGTACGAAAACGGAAAAATTTAAAGCTTTCCTTACGTGCGCTGAGTAAATGATAAAAGTTATCCAAAAATCATGTATTACAAAATTGTTTTCCTGTAAAAGTTCTTAATAAAAGTCTGTAACAGCGTGTGTCTAGCTTTTAAGGTTAACTCATTTAAATCATTTTTATAGTTCTCAAAGTATATAACGGTTTTAATCTTTACACGCTGGCGATTGCTAGTAGGTTAATATCTTCAAAAATATTCTCTAGATTTATCAAAAAATAGTCTCACTAACGTAAAAATATAAAAGAGATTTATAAAATCGTTTTTTCATTTCATTTTTTTCATTTCCAATCTTTTTTCTTTCCCTTGTCAAATGACCAAATTAAGCCTGCCCTTGTGAAATCTCTTTGTAATCCAATGTTTTATTACTGAATGTCAAGTTGAGATGTCATTACCGGGCACTGAAATTAGTAACGAATGTGTCCCATTAATCACTATGAACGATTGATTACTGAGTTAAGCAGCGTCGCAATGACAACTTATCACTTCATGTCACTGATTTAATGCTAAGCCGTCACAAATCGTGATTGTATGCGCACTTGCATTTAGCACATTAACGTTTAGTCGTTTAATCTTTTGGTATCTATATCAATTATCCTCCCTTATCCCACTCTAAGTGGGGTCGGCACAACATGTAGTCACATGGTTTTGCTTCGTATTTTACGATCGGCCGCCTGCCTGACGTCAACGTACCTTAGTCGCCTTTTACGACACCTCGGTAAGAAATGAGTTTGGTCTATTCGACTCGGCCGAACAACACACGGCGGGTCCGCTTAACTTAATCGCCTCTTACGACACCTCGGTAAGGAATGAGATGATCTATTCTACTCAGCCGGATACCACACGGCTTTTATCTTTATCTATACTTATTATAAAACAAAATCCCCAAAAGCTGTCTCTATGTGCTCGATTTTCTCAAAATCTACTAAACGGTATTCCGTAGTTTTTATTAAAAGAAAGTTCCACTTTTAATAGTACATTATGATTTTATGTAAATTGTGTTGACGAGGTCTCGCAGTTCTTAAAAAACGCCAGCTGATAGCTTAAGTCGCGTGCAGTGCTTAAATAAACACAGATACACAAAATTAATGTACTAGAGAATTGCAGATTTACAAAAATACTACAAAAAAGTCCGCAACAGCATGTCTCTATCTCTAACGGATAACTCACAATAACTACTTTTATGTTCAAAGTTTCAAAAAAATAAGTTGTCCGCCATCTTGTAGCTGCGGCCATCTTGGATTCACAATAATATTGAATATGGATAATTGTATTGTCACCAGAATCAAAGACGTATACCAAATTTCAGATCAATCGGTTAACGGGAAGAGGGTTAAATTTCAATTACTAAATTTGACCCAAACAAACGGGGTGAGCTAAATAAAACCTTTTAAAAATATACTTATATATGTATACTCGGGTGAAGCTGCAGTCACAGAAAATCTAGAATATTTTGCATACCAAACTAATAAATTACACTGCTAGGCTACCATTGATTAATTTGATTTATGAAGGCTCCCTGAGGCGTGAGTTGAAAGAGCATTAAAATAAAATCGCGAGATTGCGATTTCACTTTGATATAAAGGACGCTTCGTTAGTTTTGTAGATTGCAACTACAAAGAGGTACGAGGTTGTCAGTCAGCGAACTTTATAAGGTCATAGTACGACCGTCGAAGCTTGTAAAATAATAATTATTAAGATTTATTTATATATACACTTATATATCTAAATTAAAATTAAAACGCTTGATCATCATCCTCCTGTCTTTATCATACTCTAGGTAGGGTCGGCACAACATGTCATAAGCATGCTGTCATATGATTTGGCTGCGTTACTATGACCGCTCACCTTAGTCATACTTTACGACACCTCGGTAAGAAATGAGGGTGGTCGGTTCTACTTAGCCGGATACCATTCGGCGGGACGACTTACCTTAGTCGCCTTTACGACACCTCGGTAAGAAATCAGGGTGGTCTATTCTACTCAGCTGCATACCACACGGCTAAAAGTAAACTAACTAACTAGTAAGTAGCTAACTAAAACTAAAATATTGCTAAGTGAAAGCGCATGATAAAGTTTTTTAATGTTAGGAGAGTTACAGTTTTTTTTATTCCAATGTTTCCAGTGGAATTACACTGCGACCGTTTATCACAATAAAACAAAACCACTTTATGTACGAGCCGTATTTTTATTGTAGTCTTAACTACGGTCGTATGGATCTTTGTATAGTACATACAATAAACTAGACTAGACGGTATCTATACTGTATACTTATATATAAAGCTGAAGATTATTATTAAAGTTTTCGCACGTTATTAGTTTATAATATTTATAGTAATATTTAATACCAGAAAAAAATTAAGAATTTTTTGATGTACATATGTGGATTTTATTGTAACTGATAAGCCCAATTTTGGAAGTCTACTTTTACTGAGCTATTTTAATGTATGTTTCAAGTAAGTACAGATTAATTAAAATATAAACAACCGGGTCACATCGTGGTCACGAACCACGTTCGTGACCACGGTGGATGTAACTCTGCCGAAACGTCGAACCTTATACAAAGGTAACGTGATTATCGCGATGTGACCCGGCTGTTTATATTTTAATTAGTATGAATCGCGAAAGTTTAAAATCTACTAAGTACAGATTATTTACTCAAAATTCAAAATTGATTGATAAAACTATAAATTCCTCTGATTATTCTCGGATCGAACGTATTTATGTGATGGAGATATTTGCAGAGTTGGAGAGTGACAGAAGCTACTGGTAATTCCAAGACTACAGTCCGCGCAAACGGGTAAAAGCTATTATATTATAAATGCGAAAGTTATATATTTTATAAGGTATATTCATTGTTGAAATAGTATGGTCGCTTTGCCCACACTGTAAAATAATTCGTTTGACTATACTAGTTTCAAACTCACCCGGGACTTTATTCATGAGCTCGTTATACGTTGCTACGACGTGAACCGTCCGTGGTTCGTGGATAAATTTTATGGAATATTATAGAATTAAGTTTTTAGCCGTGTAGTATCTGGCTAAGTAAAATAGTACCAACCTCATTTCTTACCGAGGTGTCGTAAAAGGCGACTAAGGTAAGTCGACCCGCCGTGTGGTATCTGGTTTAGTAGAATACACCACCCTCATTTCTTACCGAGGTGTAGTAAAAGGCGACTAAGGTAAGTCAACCCGCCGTGTGGTATCCGGTTTAGTAGAATAGACAACCCTCATTTCTTAACGAGGTGTCGTAAAATACGACCAAGTTAAGTTGACGTCAGGAAGGGTCGTAAAAACACTGCCAAATCATGTTACAGCATGTTTACAGCATGTTATGCCGACCCCACTTACTCACTCACGGGATAAGGGCAAGAGAATGATGTTAATTATAATGTTAAAATGTACAAATATATGTATATAAAATTGAAAGACCTGCCCCAGCACAAATTGTCAATTTTAAAAGCGGACATTCGACGTTGCGCCAAGCTAACTCAAGTTTCCATATAACACAAGTATATAATTTTTATCATTGCAATAACTATGAACACTCCAATAAAGTTTAACAATGGCTGCTGTAACGGTAGAGCCACTAAACGTACGACTCATTTCATTTTATAGAGCTGTTGACTAACCTATGCTCAACAAAATAGAGACTAGATATGAGTGTAATTAATTAAAAAGTCACTGTCACATAAATATTGACATATACATATAAGAAACTTGAAACAGTAGGTGCAAATGCCACTCATTAAATTATAACTCGAAAGATTTGCCTTAAGCACATCGTCTTTCTTTATAACTTTCCCGGTTAGCAAAGTAATTATAGAATTTTATTTTTTAATCCTTTAAATATGTCATAATTACTTTTAATCTTTTTTTAACGCACACACGCTTAAAAGTTATTCTTCTTCTTCTTCTAGCTATGAGAGCAGAACAATAAATAAAGTAAAGTAGCAGCCTTTTACTGCTGGGAATAGGCCTCTTCTCTCCGTTTTTGGAGAGAAGGATCGGAGCTAAGACCTACTACGCTTCTCCAATGAGGATTGGTAGGTTACACATATCTCCAGAATTCTCTAGAGATATACAGGTTTCCTCACGATGTTTTCCTTCAAAGAAAAGACTGTGATAAATTGCAATTATCAATTAGACACATAAATTTTAACAGAAAAACTCATTAGTGTCTGCCCAGACTTGAACCCAAGAAAAGAGTCGCACGGTGTTACCGCTGAGATATCACAACAAGGTGTTGGAACAATTAGGTGTGACTTAAATATCCATTTCAATGACAGTGGACCTCCATCTGTTGAAGATAAATACAATCATGTGATAATCGTGTCTTTTAATTTCAAAGCGTGAAGTGTATAAAATTATATAAAAGTGTTTAGCATAAAAAAATACGAAAAATACAGTAAAAATTCGTACAAATACTCCGAGGCTTTTACTTAAAAAGTTTTAATGGGAGCGAACTGGCTTCTGACGCACGGGTTAACATCGTTCAAAAAGTCCATAAAGTTTCTTTTCTCCAGTAAGCTGTCGTTATAAAAAGGACTTTGATAATAAAAAAAAAGTTTCTAAAAATAATAATGATAACGCTCGTCATCGCCCTTATCCCACTCTAAGTGGGGTCGGCACAACATATTATAAACATGGTGTCACATGATTTGGCTACATATTTTACGCCCATTCGCCTGCCTGACGTTAACTTATCTTAGTCGTACTTTAGGACACCTCGGTAAAAAGAGGATGGTCTATTGTAATCAACTAGACAACTGACCTTAGTCGCTTTTTATGACTCCTCGATAAGAAAGAGAATGGTCTATTCTACTCAGCTGGATACTACACGGCGGGTCAACTTTCCTTAATCGCCTTTCACGACACCTCGGTAAGAAATGAGGATAATATATTCTATTGAACCGGATACCACACGGCTTTGCTGAAAAGAATGTGTATTTTAACATTTACACGTATTTATAGTTCAAAGCACGTGTTTTATGTGTTATCGTACACTTTCTACACTAACAGGATATAATATAATACCACAATTCCTGCTCCGAGATACACTTCTCTTGGATAACGAACACAGAATCATTGTCACTGAAACATTTTATCAATAGCAAGATTCCACCGGAAACAACAACGACACAGTGGTGCCACCATTTTAATCAAAAAGGGCGCATACTCTTGTTTTATGACTGTTTGTTGACTTGTTTTATGCTATAAAATACAAAGCAGAAATCACTGGCGACAACATGTTGTACCTCTATTGTAGCCCATGAGCAACACTGAATGACATGAAGACACTTATTCTTAAAGCAAATTATACTGTTGAGGGCTATGTTGATGATAAAAAAGCTTGGGTTTAAGCTACGCACTAGATTATATTGTAAACTTTTTAATTTATTCTTAATTAATGAAGCCATTATTGTAATACTCAATTTTGAAAAGAGTTTCTTGCTAGTTCTTCTCGGTAAGAGCACCTTTCCGAACCAGTCGTAGCTTCACTGTAATTTGACGATTCAAAAGTGCTTGTAAAAGCCAATTTGTATAAAGAATTTTTATCAATTTTAACACCTCGGTTTATTGTCTCTTCAGGTGACAAGAGGGTCTCCTTTTTCGCACAAAGAATCAGCTTAGCGATTCAGCGCGGAAACGCTGCCGTGATTTCCATGCCGTGCCATGATTTCTTGGGACCATTCCACTTGGTCATGATTTGTATAGTCCTAGCGTTTAAGTAATTTAAGATAGATATAACTTGTACATTTTTGTTGTAAATAAAAAAAAAAGAAAATAATTATTTGAATTTGACATGATATATGTATTTCCATTTATATGTATAGTGCGTACTGCATAAAACATTATACTCATTTTCTTTTAATCCCGGAAAATACAAAAAGTTTCGTTTGAAAAGTACATATTTTATTATAGGGTCGTTTTGTATTCTCCGAGGGTCTTTTATCACAACACAATAAAACCACTGGACGCTTGGTTTAATTTAATGGCGCTCCTGAGTTGCGCCGCGGGGAAACTAACTTCCATACAATGAAATGAAGTACATAGTAAAATGTAACCAATTAACACGATGGACTTAGAGAATAGCCATAAAGTCTTTAGGCTAGTTCTTGTTTGTATTTATACGATTTATGTTCAGTAAAATTTTGAATGAAACTCTTCGTTTAATATTGACTATAAATCATTTTGCTTTCAATTCTATATTTTTAAAAAGTCCGAAACTGGGATAAAACGAGTTTTTAATAAAACCTATCTACATGCTTCAGCATGAAATTCCTGAAATTCATTTCAGGAAAATCCATGGAGCTGTTTCTGAGATTCAGAAAATATATTTATATTTACCTATATACATACAAGATTATTTATTAATTAACTCTTTTAAATATTAAAGATGACTATAAAAAACTCGTTTTATTCCTGATTTCGGATGTTTAAAAAAATGATACAATATACGATAGAATACAAAGCTCTATAATAAGGTATAAGAATACAAAATTTAGCTGTCATTTATAAATTTGTAATAGCTCAGTGGGGAACGGGCGGACTAGAGAAAACGAAATACGCGGTATTAAGTCCCAAATATCACAGTATTTTTTCATGTTTTTTACAGTTTTTTTTTTTTTTTTTTTATCTTTTACAAAAATTAACGGTCTCCCAAGTAACAATATTGAAATTTTGATATATATTAATAATAATAATATATAATAAAATATTAAAAGCCTTATAAAAGCAGTTTCAAGTTTTCATAAAAGTTATTTCTTTATCATACAGAACGAAAGAAAATCATTTAATAGAAAATACACGAGCATTTAAACTTTAAGTACGAATTCTAGAGGAACTTGTAATAAAGTTCTACTAAGTGTTTAACTAATCTGAAGTTTCAAAGTTCATACTAAAATTAGTTTTTAAGAAATTTTTATCACATGTTATTTTTATCAGGTCTTTATGAAAACATGTTTTCAGATTCAAGTTTAATTTTTATTTTGTTATCTTGATATATGTGCTATCTATACAAATATATAAAGCTGAAGAGTTTATATGTTTGTTTTGTTTGATTGTTTCAACGCGTTAGTCTCACGTACTACTAGATTAGTTCAAAAAATTATTTGAGTGTAAGATAGCCCAATTATCGTGAAAGCCAAGATAAACAGGAACAGCAATAAAAATATTGCGAAAAAGCAAAATTTAAAGCTTTTTTTTGCCTGCGCTAAGTGAACGGTGAAAGTTATTCTAAAATCTCTTATGATTTACTCACGATAACTACTTTTATGTTCAAAATTTCAATTCGGCAATAATTTACGTCACACTGATTTCCATGCGGCCGAAGCTGCAGGCACAAGTAGTATAAAAAAAACAGCTAAATGTTTAGGACGCAATTTGACATGGTTTTTCCTTACAGTGCGTCCAATGTTAAAAGTCAAAGTCTGTCTATCCTTATATAACACACTTTCTAGCATTTATATATTACCTTTTTTTATATTTAACCTTTATATTTTTTTATTTAAGTATCGAATTTTGTGAATAAGTTATTTTCTGCACAATTTTGCTCAATTGTAGTAAACACTATAAAGTATTTATATAAAATATACAAACGATCGAATTTACGAATATTCATCGTATTTCGACACTTTCGAGACTTTTAACCAAATATTTTAGTTTTTTTCTTTTTACTTAATATAATACATATTTGAATGAAAATACACAGTTTCAGAATATACATTGATAGTATTATATAACTTATAAATAAATAGAAGTGCAAAATAACAAGTGTTTTTATTAAATACAATTATCTTGCATGAAGCTTTCCCGTAATGCTCGGCACCTATTTACTGGTATTAAAGCTAGCAATAGAAGGAAATTAACACGTGTCTGGAAGCTACATACTGTTATTGCAACGTTACGACATACCTAAATTAAATGTGTATATATTGTATCCAAAATTGAAACATTTATTCCTCTCTTTCAATACCAGTTTAAGTTTCAATAAATATTGCCAATCAAGAAATCTCTCGTAACCTTCTACATTTCTAGTCATGAAAATGTTGTAAAATAAGTTTAAAAATTAAATAAGAGTACCGCGCCTTTCTCAGTAAAGTAAAACAAGACATTAAAGAGTTACACTATAGAATTCAATGTTATTTATAAAGCTACTACAGGTTCAGATTGTTGCTCTTCCCAAAAAGAAACCAGCAAGAAAGTCGTCGGAGTATCTTTTAAACATTTTTAATTTAAACCTTTCTGTAGACAAAGTATTTTAAAATAGAAGTGAATCCCTAGACCAACGAATGATTTGCAAACACTGCTGAGTTGTAACACAGGAATCACATTATTGTGACCTTTTGTATATTTATGATACATCAACAGTACAGTGTTGCTACAGCAAGTGCGCTTGTTATTTAGGCTGTATTTGCCTATCATCAGACGGATTGGCGTAAGTAGCATACGAAAGCATATGAAAAACTAGTTATGACAGGCTACAATCAAGAGGAAAATAACTGTTTATATTTAAGTATGACACAAGTCATTGTATAGTATGACACAAAATTTAATGTTTTGTTCTATTGTGTATCAAGTCGTCAAGTGTATTGGACCGATTTTATGTCCAATAGAAAGAGTTGACAATAAACTTGAGATACACGTTATTCGTTTCACAGTCACAACTATTGCTTACTTTACTCACTTGAACGAAATAACCCGATCCTTTTAACTTGCGTTCAATTTCCTAGCAGTTATTTCAAGTATCTCGCTCGAATGAAATTGATATTTTTCCCTCAGTAAGGTCTCAGAAGCGTAAAGAGTCAAATCATTATAAATGGGAAATTTTTGTAATTTTATAATTGGGAACCATTTATTTTTGAACGTACAATGATCAGATAGTTCTGATTTATTTTACAGTGTCCCAGGTGGGACAGCCCATAGCAGGATCATCATGGAAGCTGCAAATTGTAGAGAATAGAGTGCAGCAGCTCTACTGGCGTTGAGGAATGTGCTATCAAAGGGGGCCTGTTCAATAATTTGTAATTGAGGAAGTAGACTGTGGTAAGTGTGCATGGACGTATAGACGTTTGCTTCTGTGTGTGTGCGTGTGTGTGTATGTGGACTAGAACCCACTAGGAATGGCACTAATCAATGATATTTGTTGTAATACAATTATATCTATCTATTTAGCTTTGACCCGCAACTTCGTATGCGTCGATTGTTGTCGCGTCATAGATTGATAATAGATACTACTTCTGTAGAATCAACAGGATTTCTATAGTCTATATGTGCATAAGGAAAAATTGTGATAAATTTTTATCGATTTTTATTCAGCGGATTCGCCGTGAAACAGTAAAGAACTTCCGCATTTATAATATTAGTAGGATAGTATTGCTGGATTCATAATGCAAACCATTCTGGTTGATACCAAATCAGTCCGACGGTTGTCGTTCTATGTTAGTGCTGATAACGTGAATATTTTATGGCATAATATGCATATCAGAATTATAAACTTATACTAAGCTTGTCTGACATAGCTCTAAAAGACTCACAGCCATCAAAGGCAACGATGGTTACTCACAAACTTAATAGATTCAAGGACTAAAATAACAATACTTTATGGAATTTTAAATACATTACTATTTACTACAAAAAATAAACCAAAAATAAAAGAAAATCTGTGACTAGATACCTACACATCTAGCGAACTATCCAATAACAAAGCTCTGGCATTCCCACAGAGGTATTCTTCTAGCGGAAGCCAATAAATACCAGATAATGGTTGACGCTGTCCATTACGCGGGAAGCTTGTCTGAGCTTAAATTGCGGCAACATTCCTTTTTATTCGTCTCTTTGTTTTGTAATTTTTTCTTCACTTTAGTTTTTACTAGCTTTGCCAGTGACTTCGCCTGGAAATCAGTGTCACAAATTTTTTCCCGAATTAAAGTTTTAAACATAAAAATAATTATTCTGAGCTAACTATAAGAGTACCTGGATAACAGAGCCTTGGTCAGTAATTTGTTTTTAAGTATATAAAAAATGCAATTAAAAAAAACATTTTACCCAATTGAGCTATCATGACTTTGAAATAGACAGCCTAATTATACTTTGGTTTCTTAAATATTATAGCAGTTTTTTAGTGCTTAAAAACAGAAATATAACGCTTTTTTCCCTCGTTTTTTACGGGATAAATGACGTTGCCCAAACCATTTACTTGTTCCTCTTCAAATATTAGGGACTATGTTAGAAGTTAAAGAACGATAATGCAAATTATATCTTCCTACTGAGCCTATAATCCTACATTAGCCTTACACTGAAAAACACATAGGTAATTCAAAACAACAATAACAAAGTAATGGACAAGTCGAACTATTTGAATAGAATATTAATGGAATATTCAAGTAAGAGAGTAGTTCCAATGTCATGGTCGTACAATTCTCTACCTGCTTCGGCATCTAGTATTCACATCACGTAAAATATCTAATAAAGAAATAGGACACTATTTCAGCACTCAAGTTGGCAGGTAACTCTAATTCAATAAATCCCCAGTAAATCCTAAACTGTAGCTTAATACTCGTGAAAATGGACTGACATTTGCATATTTCAAAAGATATTTCACCGTTGGATGGCTGACTACATTTACCACACTTTCTTGCTAATTTAAGGACTTAAAAATTAATTTTGGCGTTAGAAGTTCGAATTAGAATTGGTATTGTAACTAGCTTTTAACCGCAACTTGGTTCGCGTGGACTGTTATCACGTGATAGGTTGATTGCGTTTTTCAAAGACATCCTATTCCTGTAGAAGCAGCAGGGTTTCTCAGCCTATACGTTATTCCGGTGTATAAGGAATAATTGTGCCAAATTACATCAGCGGTTCAGCATGTTTGCCGTGAAAGAGTAACAAATATACATCCATACTCACAAACTTTCGCATTTATAATATTAGTATTTAATCGGTATAATTTGTTTGTATTATCGATTCCCAAAAATACACTATACTATATATCTTTACGTATAAAAAAAGGCCTCAAAAGCTGTCTGTCTGTTTGTGATCTGTTGTTAAATAAAAACTATAACAATTGAAAACTATTTTGGTATTTATATTTTGATCTTTATTTATACATGTTCATATCGCCCTGAGTAAGTTAGTTACATTGTGGATATGTTAAATTTGCTCTTGTATCTGGTTATTTAATCATATTTACCGTCATTAATTAAAGGGAAATATGTCTTAAAATATATCTTAAAGTATTAATAATAATGTTGGAAAGAAAACAAAAATACTTACAGAATAGAGTTGAGAGTTTGATTAAGTTTCCCCTGAGCCACTACTTAATAAGAACTTTTGAAAAAACCTTTTACTGTTCTCGCACTAGATTTCATTCTGTGCAATAAAATAAATTAGAAAAACTTAAACAGTCGTGCTGCAACTCTTATTTATCTTAAACAGGAATAGAAATGCTTTTCCGAGATAAATGAAAAAAAGGAAAATTATTCTAACAACGTCTGAGTACATTTATCTTTTCCTCATTAGTATATTTAATAATGCCGTGTAGTATCCAGCTGAGTAGAATAGATCACTCTCATTCCTTACCAAGGTGTCGTAAACGTCCACTTACGTAAGTTGACCCACCGTGTGGTATCAGACTGAGTAGAATAGGCCACTCTCATTTCTTACCGAGGTGTCGTAAAAGGCGAGTAAGGTAAGTTGGCCCGCCGTGTGGTATCCGGTTGAGTTAAATATAGCACCCCTATTTCTTACCGAGTTATCGTAAAAGCCGACTAAAGGTTGAAGTCTGGGTACCACACCACACGGCACATACAATAAAAAAATAATAAAGTCTAAAAAATTAAAATATTACTACATGATATCATATTTCACATGGTGGAATACAGTTAAGAATTCCAAACGATATAAAATGCATTTAAAATAAGAACTCTTTAACAAAAATTCTTTGACTAAAATGCTGAAAGACTAAGAGAAAACTGCGACTTGTATATTCAACTTAACTAAATTTGCAAATAGTAAAGGCTGAGTGAAAGGAGATGTTAAGATTCACCAAAGACTTACAACTTCGTCGCAAACTTGATATTAATCCTCTTGAGTTAAGTCCTCAAACTTCCACATCTGGGACGTGTCTCCGAGTTAAACCGTTTTAGATAACTACATCCGTGTAAGCGCCTTAAAAGGTTCTTGTTAAAACTGCCTGAATTTATTAGCAGTTTATAAGTTATTATTATTTTAAAGTTAGCTGCATGATTTAATTTTATGTTGGAAATTTTTAGAAGTTTCGTCATAGAAGACTCATTTAATACTTCAACTGAAATCTGCTTGAAGTATTTTTGAGTACCTCGAATAATAAAGCCCACGAAAGGTCAGAAATATTTTGGTAATTAGGTTACCATGGTTCTTGCCGACAACTCGGTCTAATGCCGATTTAATACAGCTTCTACGTGTGATTTGATGATATCGTTCGCTTCCTAGGCGTATTTATGCTAGGCTTTATGATGATGATAAATTAAATAGCAAAGTAACGACCGTTCATTATCTCACCGCTGGGCATAAGCCTCCTCTTCACATTTCTAGAAACAAAGGTTGGAACCAAGAATCACCACGCTGCTCCAATGCGGATTGGTAGGTTACTCATATTCCCAGAATTCTATGGAGATATGCAGATTTCCTCACGATGATTTCATTCATTGAAATGGACGGTACAAATTGCAAATATCAATTAGATACGTAAGTTTTAACAGAAAAACTCATTTGTGTCTGGACGGAGTTTGAACCCTTGACTCTTCAAAGAATGGTACGGTCCCACTGCTGGGCTACCACAAATAATTAAAACTTATATTTATTCATAAATAAATACATTTCCCGATTTTACTTGTTTTATATTTACAATTTTTAGTTAACAATATTCAATAACCAGGATTATTAAAAGCATTTCTAACAGCGTTTTAATTTGCGCAGGTTACTTCAAAAGCACTGAAATTTAAAACGACAACTGTTTTTATAAAATAATGCAAACCTTTTTTATAATCTCCGTCGCATAATGAGATGTCGGAACGTAATATTTTCGGTTAGATCACATTTCAAAAACGGTTTTTTTATGATCCAAGTTGGTTAAGAAAGCTTTGTGATATACATAGAAAATCTCTCTCTCCTTTAATAGAGACGTCTAATGCTGGACATAGGTCTCTTCACGAGATCTCTATTCGAACTGATCCTGCGCCGTTTTGAGCCAACGACTTTCCGCGACCTTTTTGAGGTCATCAGTCTCATAACGGGGTCTATCGACGCTGCGTTTTCCAGTGCGGGGTCGCCATTCTGACACCTTAAGACCCCAACACGCATCGGGTCCCCGCAGTATGTACCCCGCCCATTGCCACTTCAGCTCCGCGACACGCTGAGATATGTCGGTGACTTTGTATGTCGGTCAGTTTTTCCCACGGATTTCCTCATTTTTGATTTGATCATAGAGATATTTCAAGCATAGCTCCATCCATGAGTGCCTCTGAGCTTTCTTATGAAGCCCATAGTCAGCGACCACGTTTCAGATTCGTTTATTAGAAAATACAAAATATAATTTCAAACTCGAATTTTTAGCCTTACACATTTTGTCAAAGTTTACGTGTTAACAGGAGCATATTTTTTACGAGACAAAGCCACGTTTTCCTTTTATAGTTTGAGTATTACATTTTCTTAGATTATTTTATACTAAGGGGATATTCAAACACTACATGTTTGACGATAGGCATAATCAGAAGACGCTGTACCCGAATCACGTCTCAAAGTCAAAGATTGTGGAGCATTAATAGGGAATGTAGCTCCGGGGACGATAATTTCAAATTATAACGGTTAAAGTTCGAATAGAGAGATAATAGGTCACCTTTGAGATGATCATTAAATTCCCTTTGAGATATCACGTCGTCATTTGGAGTTTCGTACCAATTATAATAACATTGTTACCGTGCTAATGGAACATTTAAATATAACAAATAAGCTGTTTTAATATTATAATTTGTAGACGGTTGTACTATTTTCTTGTGGTAAACGATAATATATATTTTTTCCAAACTAAATTCTGTATGCAAAATATTATACAAGGACATACATTTTCCTGCCCTTATCCCACTCTAAGTGGGGTCAGTACAACATGTTGTCACATGATTAGATTTCCTCACGATGTTTTCCTTCACCGAAAAGCGTGTGATAAATTGCAATTATCAATTAAACACATAAATTTTAATAGAAAAACTCATTGGTGTCTGCCCAGGCTTGAACTCGACCTCTCGAAAGAGTCACATGGTGTTACCGCTGGGCTATCAAGCTTTCATCACCAATAGTGCTTGGTTATAAATTAAGAAAATTAAAATTTAGGCCATAAAGGCTTTTTTATTAGTGAATAAATAAATAACAATTAGCCAAATACATCTGCAACCAAATTCATTAAAATGACCAGAATATCGAAATAAATACTTTCGACGTAACCTGGAACTAAGCTTTCACGAAATTCTTTAACATCCTGTTCGTAGTACTGACGTCGGTAGTATTCTCGAGGGAAACAATGCGGCAAATTGAAACTGAAGGAGTTACACTTCATTGCTGTCGTGAGAAAATTGCAACTAAGCTTGTATTTATTATGATGTGCGAGGTTTTACGTTGTACAATTTTTAAAAGCTAACTAACCTCTATTCTAGTATCGGCAGACAATAGCTGGTAAATGAATACTTATTTCTCTGTCTTAACTAAAAATAATTACAACAATAAAAAAAAACTAATAAATAACTAATGTAAAAAAAATTAAATTATATCATCGTATTGATTTATTTTCGTTAGTTAAAGATTTGGTAGTCATTTACTTAATTTATTAAGCTAATAATATTTTGCTATCCACCATATTAATTGTTTTTGTATCCTATTTATTGATAGTTTTTTAGTGATTTTAATCACTCTATCAAACAGTTACCTTAAGTTTATTTACAAGCGATCACTTCGCCTAATATCTCTTTAATAGCCTGTTATGTTATAAAACATTTTATTCTTTTTTTATACGTTTTATAAAATTAAATTGTAAGCATAAATATGATGCTCATTAAAAAATAAAGCCAGGTGATATAATACCTATCACGCCTACTTATTGCCTATTTGCTGCGTGAATTAACATATTTTAGATCGTAGACTATAGATATCTAAAAACCTCTAGAAACTACAAAATGTAAGGCGACAGAAAAGAAATTACGGTCTTTCACACATGAAGTCTGATTAGGTTACAAAGATAACAGAATTCCCGATGACTAGAGCGACTTAAGATAAGCAAATGGTAGGAGAGGCTGCTGATCTATCGCCCTTATCCGACCAATGTAATGTGACCTTCAGCAATGGAAAAAGATTTAATAAAACTGTTTTAAACAAATTTATATTTGCAGACAATTATTAGCAAAGGTTGTCTGTAAAAGATTGCTTGCCGTAATAGGAGCTCGTTTGTAAATTTATAAGTGTAAATTTACCTTTAACCAGATTTTTTTTGTTTTTTGTACGATAGTATTAAATAAATGGACTGGAGATATTTAATCAACTATCGAATATTTGTAATATGTCTCGCATTTCTTTTTATTTATCAAAAGAATCTCATTTGATAAGTAAAAAAAAATGCAAGAAATTCTACCGAGAGCTTTTAAATTGAACCATGTTTTAAAAAATAACCTACAGACGTCGTGTCTCCAGACTTTATGACTCAGGGTATAAAAAAACATTGTCTAATAAGAAGTGAAACTTGTATACTATTGATACAACGCTTCCATATGGCATGATTTGTACAAAGGGCTTACAATTTCAAAACTCAAATAAGCACCATTAAGTTTTCTTAGTCGCAAAGGACTTTCAGGGACACGACATTCAGCAATGAAGATAACGACCGCTAAGAGAAGAAGAAGTTTTCTTATATAACTTCAATGTGCGCTTATTTTTGAGAATTAATTATATTTTATTGTGAGGTAAATCCTACGCCGTGTGGTATCCGGCTGAATAGAATAGTACCAACCTCTTTTCTTACCGAGGTGTCGTAAAAGGCGACTAAGGTAAGTCGACCCGCCGTGTGGTATCCGGCTGAGTAGAATAGACCACCCTCATTTCTTACCGAGGTGTCGTAAAAGGCGACTAAGGTAGGTTGACCCACCGTGTGGTATCCGGTTGAGTAAAATAGACTACCCTCTTTCTTACCGAGGAGTCGTAAAATACGACTAAGGTAAGTTGACGTCGGGCAGGCGGCCGGTCGTAAAATACGTAGCCAAATCATGTGACAATATGTTTGTAACATGTTGTGCCGACCCCACTTAAAATGGGATAAGGGCAGGAAGATGATGATGTGAGGTAAATCCTGAGGAAAGCTTCATATGCCCAGATAACTTATGGATGTAAGCTTTCCTGATATGTAATCTTCCAATTGGCGTAGAATAATGCATCTACTATATTCTACTATTTTATTCCAGTTATGTTATCATAGTGACAGATATTTATAAGCTATCATAGTAGCAGATACTAAAAGATGGAGTAATTTTTGAGGAAGATTTAACGAGAACGATAAGAAGTATGTTAAATTACGTTTTCCATGGAATCGCGATTTACGCGAGAAAACTTAGTAACACATTGATATCCGCACGGGCGAAGCGCCGGGCATAGCTGGTAGAAATATAATTTTCTTAAATTTCTTTGTGCGTTTATCTCGCTAAAGTGCCAATTACCCACCTAATTACTTCGCCGTATTATTTATAAATTAAATAAGGTAAGTTAGGATATTCTGAACTTATAAAAATACTAGCTGTGTCAGTGGCTTTGCACGCGTGGAAGTCAATATCACAATTTTTTTTTCCATTCAAAATTTTATTCATAAAATTAATTATTATGTGTTAACCATAAGAGATAGAGACATACTATTGTAGACTTTTTGTGGCATTTTTGTAGATCTACAATTCTCTTTAACATTATTTTTGTGTATATCAACAGGTTTACGCGGCACACGCGACTAAAGCTTCCAACAGGCGAGTTTTTTTACAACCGCGCGACCTCTTCAACACAATTTATATAAAACCGTATTGTACTATTCACCTTAACCATTCGAAAGAATTGCACTACCTTTTACTAAAAAACTATACAAAAATCCGTTTGACAGACAGCTTTTAGGTTTTTGTTTTATAATAAGTATTGAATTTGTAATTAACTTCCTTGCAAAATAATATTAAGAACTTACAACAAAGTAAAAATTAGATGTCGGTTATTAAAATATTTACTTTATAAAATTTGCTATTAATAAAATAGAAGCTTGGAAAGTGCTCATTCTCTTGCCAGGCAAATTCCCTAGACAAATACCTTTGCGAGTGGTGTCGATGAAATTAGCATAAAATAATTAGGAAAATTTTCAAGAAAAAATATCTCAGGTGATTTTTAATATAATTCGTAACGAGGGTAATTAATTCATTGAATTTTAAAGGCTTTATAATTAATAGGGAATATGCCATCTTTTTAAAATATTAACACTCATCTATTCTTTTATGTTTTCATATAAAATGCGTAGTTAAATAAATCAAGTTACGGTTGCTCTCATCAAAATTAATTATCATTAAGTATTTCTAATTTAATATTAAGGCACTCAGAAATTAGGTTCTTTAAAACTTACCTTTGAGATTTGTTTTAAGAAATTTTAAACATCTATAATTGCGAGAGATATAGTGTTATAACCATATAGATATTAAACTTAGAGTAATGAAGGAAGCCAAACTCTGTCATATTACAAGTAAGAGAAAGCAGATGAGGGTGTATCTATCTGTCTCTTTTCAATATGTGTGATTAGACAAAAATGAAGTATATGGTAGTATAGAGTTTCATCTCCCCTCTTATTATTTATTGTGTCACTATTCCTTTCAGGTCTGCCTATAGCTCCCCTACTTTAAGTATAATAAGTTAAGTCTTCATCTTAAAAGCAAAGAAAGCATCACCTTTATAAGGGAACACAACATCAAGATTGCAATGGAAGACAGAAACATTTAGGTAGTTATATATTATAAAAAATATTAAAGACAAAAAATTAAGAACCTAAGTTGTAAAAATTAGTCTTTAAATTCTGAATAGAAAAAGAAATGATGAATTAGAGTAAGTTCGTTTTAAGTACAAATAAGAAAACGACAGATTCAATAAAAATGTAAATAAAAAAGGCACGAATATATAGTCTGTGGTAAGTAACGTAATTTAAATTAAAAAAAACTATGGTTAAGTATGGAAAGACGAGAGGTGCAAGATTGGGATGGTAAGGACATGTAATGTGTAGGAAAGAAAATTATGTGACCAAAGTAGTATTAAATATGAATATGGACGGATATATGACTAGAGGGAGGCCTAAAAAGAGATGGTTAGATGTGTAAAGTACAACATGCATATAAAAGGGTAGTTGACGCCGGAGTTGACGAATGATAGGAGAGAATGGTAGAGAAAATGTTGTGCCAACCCACTTAGACTGGGATAAGAGAAAGCAGAAGAAAAAACAATTAGGTAGTAGAAGGTTAAAAAAGGAGCAGATTAATAACAATAATTGTTGGTAAAACTTAGGTAAATTAAATTTCACATTATAAATTATCTATGAATACGACTTTGTTTCAATAAAATAACTTCATTAAAAAGTAACTCATATAATTTTATCTTGTGTATTTAGATTGCTGAAGAAAGTATTTACTTAGGCTGAGATCTTGATGAAACGATAACATTTGTTAGACAGTTTTCTGTTCGATATGGCGAATGTATTTTTACACATAGAAATAATATTAAAGAAATAATGCTTTAAATTGAATTAGTAACAAATTAATTTAGCAATCTTTATAATCTTATTTTAGGCTTATAAATAACATATAATAATACAATGTTTTTGTATGTATGTCTGTATGTGCTCGATTTTCCCAAAATCTACTAAATAGATTATTGGTTTCATGGGAAATGTTTAGGTTAATTGTACAGTACGGTTAACTTACCGGATCGATCATTTCCACAGGTTTCTACGCAAGGGAATGCGCGACCGCGCTTGTATTTTTTACTCCAATTTACAAATAATAAGAGTTAAAACTAAAGGAACTAGAACATTAAGTAACTATATAAGACACAATTACCAAATTCTCCTAAAAGAATGTATGATGATATATAAGTATGATGGTGAAATAAAATTATTATAAAAGTAATAAAAAATTATTAAATTATATTATATTGACCTATCAATAAACAACAATACAACAAAATGCGAATATTATCAATGATTTAAAAAGAACTGATAATAACCGATATTCTTTTCAGCACCGTTTTTCTTAGTTAAAGCAAATTTCCGAAAATATATAGAAAATTGGTGTTCGAAAATAATTATAGAAGTTCATTTTTTAATAAAGTAAATTTGAGTTGTAAAATATGATACAAATATGAGGTGTCGTAAAATACGACTGAGGTAAGTTGACGTCAGCAGGCGGTCGTAAAAACGCAGCCAAATCATGTGACAGCATGTTTATAACATGTTATGCCAACCCCACTTAGAGACAATTAGGGCAGAAAGATGATGATGATGATTTTAATAAAGTAAATTTTAATTTTGTTTTCAAGAAACTTTTCAGTTTTTTTTTTCAAGTATGAATTAATTATATGAAAGTAATTTTAAATTTACACCCGACTAATATTAAAATTAAGGTATTAAAATGCAATAAGTGACATCTTGGCAGCAGTATACTTATACAACCTGGAGTAGATCCAAATGGCCGGAACAATCGCTGAAGATGCCACTTTTATACACGTAAAGCATATGAAAATAATGTCCATTGAATTTTTCACGGCTTTATTGAAGTGAACTTAACGGTTCAGGTAATAAAATTTTATAAGTAAAGTAAAGCTCACTAAAAATATCAGTTATGTACTGTGTAGACCTATACCTATTGCAAAAAAATCCTACATATGCCGTGTAGGAATTTCTACATATACAACTTGAGTTTAAAAAATACCTAAAAAAATAAAACAATATTTTTTAGAAATCGGATTATAATACATACTGTAAAAATAGTAAAAAAAATAATTTTTTACTTAGCCGTATGGTATTCGGTTGAGTAGAATAGACCACCCTCATTTCATACCGAGTTGTCGTAAAAGGCGACTAAGGTAAGTTGACCCCCCGTGGTATCCGGCTGAGTAAAATAGACCACCCTCATTTCTTACCGAGGTGTTGCAAAAGGTGACAAAGGTAAATTAACGTCAGACAGGCGTCAATCATGTGACGTGTTGTGCTGACCCCACTTAGAGTTTGCAGGAGAATGATGATAGTAAATTTTTACTGAATGTACACAAAATAGCAATTATAACACAAGTAAAAATTAATGGGTATATCTTTTTTGTAAATATTTAAAAGTTTTTATAGAGGCTTCAATAATAGCTCATTTAATCTCTTCTTTTTAATTTTAAGTGCTTCTTTTCATTATTAAAATATCACAATGTTAAAATACAAAACAACAAACGAGAGTTAGAGCAAAAGTTAAATTACATGAAATGTAAAAGTGGGTGTTTGGATTTTCATGCGGTTAACGTGCCGAAATAAATAACTCTGGTGCCACAACATATTTTTTCAAGAAAGAACAAACTCATTATAAACTTTATAACTCAAGTTAAACAACAGTTTTATGTAGTTGTGCAACTTGCGTATATTTTCTACGTTGTAATTGCTAAAGTTTAAATATTCTTTTTATACTTTTCTGAAGAATAATTTCAAAAATCACTCAACTATTTAAGAAAATTATCACGGAATATTGATGACTTCATCACTCTTGATACTTAGTTACTACCTATAAATGTGCCGATGACATGTTATTTTTCAAAACCATGACAGATGCAGACCGATGGACTAATCGTCCCATATGTATAGATTTATCCCACGCCATGTGGTATCCGGCTGAGTAGAATAGACCAACCTCATTTCTTACCCAGGTGTCGTAAAAGGCGACTAAGGTAAGTCGACCCGCCGTGTGGTATCCGGCTGAGTTGAATACACCAACCTCATTTCTTACCGAGGTGTCGTAAAATACTACTACAGGCCGGCGGCCGGTCTTAAAATACGTAGCCAAATCATATGAAAACATGTTAGTGACATGTTGTGCCGACTTTACTTAGAGCGGGATAAGTGCAGGAGGATGATGTATAGATTTCTTCCCCTAAATACAACTAATCAGTTGTATCAAGCGGATACATTTTGTTTTGAAATATTCGTACTTATTAATTATAATAAAATTTCGAGTCAAGCTTAGAACCAAACCTAAAATAAAATGTATCCGTATCTCATTACAAAAATATTTTGTTATTTGTGCTATTTTACTTTTTCTTTGTCTTTTCTAACAATACTTATGTACAATAAAAAAATAAAATAAATATTACTATTCAATAATCCACTTCGGAAATTACTTCAGAAAATTTTCTGAGTAATTTCGAAATTTGTTTGTCGTATAAAAGACTATGTCAATAATATCCGCCTGTTATTATAGGCCCTAATAATACCTTAAACGGCACAAATTATGCTGAATTATCACACAATTTGTCTACTCCAAAGCCCTTACTTCAGTGGTCATCTATGTTAACTTTGTATATATACCCTCATTTAAAACTCGCCTCTGTTGCCTCAAACACCACACACTTTAATAGTAACCACAAATGAGTGAATTTACACAATTCAACATATTTACTTAGGACAAAGCTTTGACCACCTATGTGTATGTATATTAACTTATGTGGAAGTGATTCGTCAGTTACCTCACCACAGGATTTCGCAAGTATTCGTAAAACTAAATCGCTCAGCGGGCTATGCAGAGAGCTATACTCGTAGTATCTCTTCATCTTCTGTCGTATTCTTCATTACTGAAGGTCGTGTCCTCGTTAAAAGTCCTTCACAGTTCTTATAATTCGCCTCCATTTCTCTCGGTGTTCAGCATTTCTTAGGGCGGATGTTACGGAGAGACCAGTAAGTGCGGTTACTTGGTCACACCAACGACTAGGTGATCGACCGCGGGGTCGTTTCCTTCGACCTTACCCACCACTATCAACTTGTCAATGTTATCTGGTTGACGGCGAGCAATGTGACCGAAGTATCCTAAGATTCGTTGATAGCATATTGTTGAGAGCCGAACCTTAACTCTTAATTGATATAATATAGACTTATCGGTCCTCTTGGCGGTTCATGGTATGCGAAGCATCCTTCTCCAGCACCACATCTCAAATGCGTCTATTTTCTTTCGATCTTTTGCCCTAATCGTCCACGATTCCGATGCATAGAGGAATTTTGAAAATACTAAAGTACGGACTAGTCTGTTTTTGGTGACATTAGAGATCTTACGATCTTGCCATATGCGGGTCATTTTGCTCATGGCATTTATCGCTATTTGTGTCCGTCTTTGGATTTCCTTCTCGCATCCTCCTTGATCAGACAGCAACGATCCGAGATATACGAATTCTCTGACAAATTCTATATCCGAGAGTTCTCTACGTAGTATCTCTACGTGATCAAATTAGAAATGAGGAGATCCGTCGAACGACTAAATTGATGGACATAGCTCAATAGGTCGCGAAGCTGAAGCGGTAATGATTGAAGCACATAATTTGAAAAAACATTGTGGTGTCATGTGTGAGAGTGACAACCCCGCACCCGGAAAACGTAGTATAAGCAGACCTCGAATAGGAGGACAGATGACTCGAAAAGGTCGCGTAAAGCCGCTGGATTCAGACGTCACTAGATCATGTAACGTGGAAATCCTTGAAGAGACCTTTGCCAAATAGTTGATGTCTATTAATTGATGAGAGAGAGTTAGGACCGGACTAAAAACGACATTGCTTTAAAGTAATTTATAATAATAATAACTTTTATTTCTGTTCATGCTTAAAATTAATAACAGGGTATAGAGACCTTCTAGTAAGCACGACAATGTATCAGAAGAATCTCGCTCTTCCATAACATAAGTATAAGCTTACATGGTTTTTTTTACTATTCTTATAATATTCATATATCTATCTACAATTATTGTTTCTCCGTGTGGTATCCGGCTGAGTAGAATAGACCAACCTCATTTCTTACCGAGGTGCCGTAAAAGGCGACTAAGGTAAGTTGACCCACCGAGTGATATCCGGTTCAGTAGAATAGACCACCCTATTTCTTACCGAAGAGTCGTAAAATACAAGTAAGGTAAGTTGACGATAGGCAGGCGGCCGGTCGTAAAAACGCATAACATGTTGTGACGACCCTTTAGAGTGGAATAAGGGCAGGAGGATGATATATCTATAATTATTGTTGTATTCAATTTTGTTTTATAACACAAAGAAATGTCTGTACAATATCAACTATCTATACGTCTGTATACTATATGGCTTAACACGCTCCATCGAACAGAGCGTACGGCTTAAATTCATGCGGCCTTGTCAGAGAGATATTGACATTGATTGATGGCTGCCGTTTGCTTGTTAAATCATTTGTAGCCTTTAACATAGCATACATAATATTTGTTTAGCATTGAGTTATTAGTTTTTGCACAGAGAATTTTATTTGTAATTCATTTAATGAAATGAAATCATATTTGTTGTGAATACTAATAGTAATTGATTGACGTTACACGAGTGATCTATGGCTGTCTATCATTTTAATATGGTGTTTACTTTTTATCAAGTGTTAGGTCTTAAATGTTGCTAAACATGTTATTGTTTATGATTATGATTTGTGGTCTCAAAACAAAGTTCTGTATGTTGGTATTTGAAAAAAATAGAATGGCAGAAGAAGAAGAAGGAGTTTTATTACACAAGCATCAACGAGGGATAGAATAAATCATTTACTTTATGAAAGGAAAACTGTTTCGTAACTGTGAAAGATACATGGTATATGGGAAATATTATGACTAGGAAATCTAAAACTCTACGACAATATAATATATGGTCACTAAGCTTTAATATAGTGTAAAGGTCGTGCAAGAATTCTAACTGCTTACTATTTCATTTCATTTCATTTCATTTCATTTCATTTCATTTCATTTCATTTCATTTCATTTCATTTCATTTCATTTCATTTCATTTCATTTCATTTCATTTCATTTCATTTCATTTCATTTCATTTCATTTCATTTCATTTCATTTCATTTCATTTCATTTCATTTCATTTCATTTCATTTCATTTCATTTCATTTCATTTCATTTCATTTCATTTCATTTCATTTCATTTCATTTCATTTCATTTCATTTCATTTCATTTCATTTCATTTCATTTCATTTCATTTCATTTCATTTCATTTCATTTCATTTCATTTCATTTCATTTCATTTCATTTCATTTCATTTCATTTCATTTCATTTCATTTCATTTCATTTCATTTCATTTCATTTCATTTCATTTCATTTCATTTCATTTCATTTCATTTCATTTCATTTCATTTCATTTCATTTCATTTCATTTCATTTCATTTCATTTCATTTCATTTCATTTCATTTCATTTCATTTCATTTCATTTCATTTCATTTCATTTCATTTCATTTCATTTCATTTCATTTCATTTCATTTCATTTCATTTCATTTCATTTCATTTCATTTCATTTCATTTCATTTCATTTCATTTCATTTCATTTCATTTCATTTCATTTCATTTCATTTCATTTCATTTCATTTCATTTCATTTCATTTCATTTCATTTCATTTCATTTCATTTCATTTCATTTCATTTCATTTCATTTCATTTCATTTCATTTCATTTCATTTCATTTCATTTCATTTCATTTCATTTCATTTCATTTCATTTCATTTCATTTCATTTCATTTCATTTCATTTCATTTCATTTCATTTCATTTCATTTCATTTCATTTCATTTCATTTCATTTCATTTCATTTCATTTCATTTCATTTCATTTCATTTCATTTCATTTCATTTCATTTCATTTCATTTCATTTCATTTCATTTCATTTCATTTCATTTCATTTCATTTCATTTCATTTCATTTCATTTCATTTCATTTCATTTCATTTCATTTCATTTCATTTCATTTCATTTCATTTCATTTCATTTCATTTCATTTCATTTCATTTCATTTCATTTCATTTCATTTCATTTCATTTCATTTCATTTCATTTCATTTCATTTCATTTCATTTCATTTCATTTCATTTCATTTCATTTCATTTCATTTCATTTCATTTCATTTCATTTCATTTCATTTCATTTCATTTCATTTCATTTCATTTCATTTCATTTCATTTCATTTCATTTCATTTCATTTCATTTCATTTCATTTCATTTCATTTCATTTCATTTCATTTCATTTCATTTCATTTCATTTCATTTCATTTCATTTCATTTCATTTCATTTCATTTCATTTCATTTCATTTCATTTCATTTCATTTCATTTCATTTCATTTCATTTCATTTCATTTCATTTCATTTCATTTCATTTCATTTCATTTCATTTCATTTCATTTCATTTCATTTTATTGTCATGTAGAAAAGAAGAAAAAGAAGAACATGTTGCAATAATAAGTATATTAGTAGTAATAGTCTAATGTTATTATTTTATAATTTCTTGAACAGCACTACGAGAGGTAACAAAACACTTGACAATCCTTTAAATGCTGACTCACGAGAATCAAAAATGTCTAGATCCAAAAACTCAAAAGAGAGATCATTATAGACCCTACACATTCTTACTATGGGATTATAGAAAGATGTGTTGATTCGATACACGTTCAAAGAAAAGACCGCAGATTTCCTACATCGATAACGGACATTAACACTTATAGCAGCTAGCAATGCAGATTAGTCAATTCTTGCATGAATTATTTTGTGCAGAGTTATTATAAGAGAAACATCTTGCCTTAAATGCAGTGGCATGACTTTAAAGTATGTAACTCTATCAGTGTAGCCGCGAAGAATTCGGGACAGGCCACAACGCCAACTTAACGTACGGAGACAACGCCTTTGAACTGATTCAATCCGATCAATATGTAATTTATAATACGGAGACCAAATTATTGAACCATATTCAAGCCGACTTCTAATTAAACTGTAGTAAAGACATATTAAACTTTGTGGTTTTTTAAACTCTTTCGTGCTGCGCATAATAAACCCTAACATCTTATTGGCTTTATTAGTTATTATGTCGTAGTGTTCTCTGAATGTAAATTTACTATCTTAGTATACACCAATATCTTTAACGCACTCTTTACGGTCTATGATGTATTTTTGAACCTTATAATCAAAAATTATTTTTTGTTTCCTATTAGTAAACGATATAGCACAGCATTTCTTTTCATTTATTAATAAATTATTATCAACACTCCAGCGCGTTATGGCGTCGAGATCTTTTTGAAGTTCCAGATAGTCATTTATATCATTAATAGTCTTAAAGATCTTTAGATCATCAGCAAACATTAAACATTTGCTTTTGATGTTTTTTACGGTTTTGATGGTTTCACCTCGAGCTATACATTGTAAACGTTGAAAGACTTCGAATGTCATATGCATGTTAAAAACGAATTAAGATTATTCTAACTATTTGATTAATATTATACCCCTATTTCTGTATATACTATACTAGCTTTTGAACGTTTACATGACCTTCTACCGAGATAAAAATAGCCTATGTCACACAATGTTTCAAGCTATATGCTAACCAGAAATCACATCAATACAGTATTGTACTCAGAAAGGAAAATATAACAATCAAAACAGTTTGGTATTAAACATATTTGTATGTGTATCTATGTGTTTATATATACATGTACCATATTTTGTAACACTATACTATCAGTTTCTATCTGTTTTTTGATAATTTTCCATATCTCATTTTACTGAAAAATCTTTAATGATCTTGCAGCATTTTTAAAGGGGAGGGGGGGAGAAGCTACTAGCTGTATTTGGGACGTCGTTCAAGGATACTGATTTTTTTATGTTCACTGGAACATAAAAAACGGAAAAACGATAATTATTATTTTAAGTTTTAAGTCGCTTATTAAAATTGAACTCGCTCCGGCGAGTTGAAACCACTACTAAAAGACAGACAGACTTTCGTATTTATATCTATACATTATATAAAAAAGACCCGAAAAGTATAATAGTTTATTTTAATTTATATGTTAATTGTGTAAATAGTATAGTGTTTAGTACCAAATAAATAATTCATTCATTCATTCATTCATTCAAAAGCTATCTGTCTATATGTGATCGATTTTCTCAAAATCTACTGAACCGATTTATGTACCTTCTTTACTTTAACATAGTGGAATTCTTGATTGCATTTATTGGTTTAGGTTAGAATTATTTTACGGTTTTATGTAAATGAAAAAACAAGAAAAACTAAGACACACTGATTTCCACGAGGGTGACGCCGCTTGCACCGCTAATAAGTTATATATAAAAATTATAAAAAAACAATGGTCATCGCAGCGATGCGTAGCTATTCTCAAGGAAATACAAAAGTTCAATCCAGTTCAATTGGCTCGTCGGTGCCATTGTCTGATATAAAAAAGGTAACAAAGGTTAACTTTCATCGTCGTTAAAATAAATATAACAAAGAATTTACTCCAACGCGTCATTCGTATATCAATATATCATCGTATGTACTATATAAATAGCTTTCAGTATGCTTCCTTCTGACACTGATTGATTGCTGTGTTTAATATCCGAATCACATACTGAAAAGACCGAAAACTTTCTAAATGGATATAAAACATACTTATCCAACGAATCTGTACAATTTAGTCTGTCCATTTCTTATCTTTCTCTATTTGAACTAATAACACTTCGTAGAATTTATAGGATAAGCCGTTACTTTGCGAAAATCCGTAACAAAAAAGTAATAATAAAATTATTTTGCTGTAATCCTCGAAAAAGTAAATTTTATATATATATAATTTTTTGGAGCGGCAAATAAAAAATGTATTGCTCTGAAAAATCAAAGTTTTATTGTATATTTTTTTATACTATATTTACACTATACAAAAACTAATATACCTGAAAAATCAAAGAAATGACAAGTAAGACATGTGTGTGTGTGTGTGTGCGTGCGTGCGTGCGTGCGTGCGTGCGTGCGTGCGTGCGTGCGTGCGTGCGTGCGTGCGTGCGTGCGTGCGTGCGTGCGTGCGCGCGTGCGTGCGCGCGTGCGCGTGCGCGTGCGCGTGCGCGTGCGCGTGCGCGTGTGCGTGTGTGTGTGTGTGTGTGTAAGAGTCCACTCTAGGTTTAGCGTTATATTTATTTTTTATATTTACTATATCGCGGATTATAGCAATTTAATTTTATTATTACTTTTTAGTACGCGATTACAGAATGATGAATTCGGCTATCAAACTCTTGAAATAGAAATTACAATCTACTATTGAGAAAACTATCACTCAATATTATTTAGAAATTGAATTTTCCAGTGCGAGAATGAACGATTCCTTTTTCAATTAAGCAACAGAATATTGAAACATTTGTTTTACTTTAATGAGCTCTGGACTAAAGTGGTTTGTGAAATAATTAAAACTGACCTGCACCGCAATTTCATTGGAACGAAATTTCTAATATAAAATTGTACATTGTACAAAAGTTACAATATAATTATTTTGCTGTAATCAACAAACAAATAAACAAACATTTACAGACCATTATTATGGACATATTTAAAGGAATGTAATGACATAGCTGCTTATACCGAAGCGCTGTCGATGATTTCTCAGTGAGAAGCTGGTATATATTTTAAGAAAATTAGGATTATAGTAAAGTAATATGAATAGTAGTAGAGTAATATGAAGTTTTGTAAAAAGCGACTAATGTAAGTCGACCCGCCGTGTGGTATTCGGCTGAGTAGAATAGACCGTCCTCATTTCTTAACGTGGTGTCGTGAATGGCGGCTATGGTAAGTTGAAGCATCGTGTGGTATCAGGTTGAGTAGAATAGACCACCCTCTTTCTGAGGGTCAGGGTCAGGTTTATGAGGTTGGTCTATTCTACTGAGCCGGACACCACACGGCGGTTCGACTTACACCTTTTACGACATCTCAGTAAGAAATGATTTATATGTCTATTCTATTCAGCCGGATACCACAGAGCTTCAGTAATAAACTTAGAAACACGTGAACTATTATTTTTAAAATCAATGATCTCAGGAAAGTAAATTATTTCAAAAAGGAAGCCCTCAAATTGTTTAATAATTGGAAATCATCCGTGCTATACGCTGATGATTGTTTAAAATTTAAATGGGAACGGGCTTTCCAAAATTTATTACTTACTATTGCTACTTATTACCAATACTAACTCTAATTAATAGCTGATAAGTATAAACACAATATAAACAGCTGTGGTAGCCCAGCGTTAACACCGTGTGACTCTTTCGAGGAGTCACGAGTTTAAACCCGGGCAGACAAATAAGTTTTTCTGGTAAAACTTATGTGTCTAATTGATAATTGCAATTTATCACACGCTTTTCGGTAAAGGAAAACACCGTGAGAAAACCTGCATATCACTAGAGAATTCTGGAGATATATTTAACCTACCAATCCGCATCGGAGCAGCGTGGTTAGGTCTTAGCCCCAAAACCTTCTCTCCAAAAAACAGAGAGAAGAGGCCTATTCTCAGCAGTGGGATAGTAACAGGCCGCTACTTACTTAAAAGTACAACATTTAATGATCCAATGATGACTTTGATAACGTTATACTAACGTAATAAAATCTTGTCACTCATAAAAACAAATATAGAATCGTTAAGAAACGTGAACCGCACCGAAAATTGGGTCATAAAAAGGTCGTTTCAAATCGAAATGATAAAACCCGAAGCATTTCTATTACTTGTTTCCTTCTATACCTTCACAGATGCTTTTGAATTTTATTGAGTACCCATGTTCATTTAATAACGACCAAATAGGTCAAACAAATTTGTATAAAATATCCTCTTTTTTTAATATTTAAATGAATTATTCTTGTATGTATATGTATAAATATATATTTTGAATCTCGGAAACGGCTTTCCTGAAATCGATTTCCCAACAATTTTCCTGAAATTCAACATGTATGGGGTTTTTGAGGAGAAAAATCGTTTTATCCTTTTTTTTAAACATGGTATACGCCATACAGCGTTTGGTATCCGGAATAGAATAGTACCACCCTCATTTCTTATCGAGGTGTCGTAAAAGGCGACTAAGTTAAGTCGACCCGCCGTGTAGTATCCGGCTGAATAGAATAGTACCACCCTCATTTCTTACCGAGGTGTCGTAAAAGGCGACTAAGGTAAGTCGACCCGCCGTGTGGTATCCGGTGTAGTAAAATAGATCACCCTCTTTCTTACCGAAGTGTCGTAAAATACGACTGAGGTAAGTTAACGTCAGGCAGGCGGCCAGTTGTAAAAACGCAGCCAAAGCATGTAACAGCATGTTTATAACATGTTGTGCCGACCCCACTTAGAGTGGGATAAGGGCAGGAAGATGATGATTAAAAGATGGTATAATGTAGAATTCAAAAGCAAAGGATTTTTTTTAGTTGTCAAACTTAATGCGATAGCCGATGGGTAACGTGCGAACCGAAAATGTTCAAAATCCGGGTTCGAGTCCCACATGTCATCAGTGCCTTCTTTCTTTTTTTATTTATATATATATTTTTTATTTATTTGTTTAAAAAAAATTACCGAGCTAGGCTCGGTCACTCAGTAACTCAATATTATTATGAATAGATCACCCATATTTCTTACCCAGGTGTTGTAAAAGGCAACTAAAGTAAGTTGACGTCAAACAGCCGGCCGGTCATAAATTAACAATCCAAATCATGTAAAAAAATGTTTAAAACATGTTATGCAACCCCATTTAAAGTGGGATATGGACAGGAGAATGAAAAATAGTGAAAAACTTTTATATTTCCGTTTTCTTTCATATTATCAATTATATCAATTATATATTAACTTTTATATCATTTTTTATATCTCATGTAAAATTTATAGGTTTTTAAAAAAAAATTTAACTTACTCTTCCACAGCAGTCGAAAAATCGTTACGAGGAACATTAGAAGAAATATATCTTTCAAATGTCAAGTCTTTATCTTGGTCGACTTAAGGAGTGATTATATATCTTAAGAATTTATGGGATCTTTGCATCTTGAAAACTGAAAGCTTATAAATTTAACATTTAACATTCCTTTACATTTTAAACACAAAAAGGATGAATTTAATTCTGTCATGTGTTAAAAATTTCTGGGGATATGTGTACCTTACAAATCTGCATTGGAGCAGCGTGATGGGCTTAGCTCCATTTTTCTCTCCAAAAATGAGAGAAGAGACCTATCCCCAGAAGTGGAAAACTTCTGGGGATAGGTAGTAGCAGGCCGTTATGTTACTTTTTACACAATGTTCTGAATTATAATGACTTAGCTTAAAAATAGCTTTAAGAAGTTGGGTTTATAAGTCTCTTACTTATAAACTTATCTTCTGAAAGCTAAAGATAATTGAAGCATTATTAAAGTATGTTCATAAAATGATTTTATTTGTCTTTCTGTTCATTATTAATTCGTAAAATTTAATTAGCTTTTCTTTGTTTTTGTTTTGTTGTTGTTCTTCTGAAACTGAACAACCTTGGAAAAATTCTTTATCAGTTGTATAATCTAATTATTTCTTAGAAATTGTGAATGTTTTCAATCCTTGAATATCCCTGACGGTAAATTAATGCCGTCATTCTACTTGGGTTTGATAAGGCATAAAATTGAATCATTTACTTGTCACATCCCTTCTGAAAAATCCTTTTAACAAATTTAAGTGTTTCGCTTGCTTTAATTCCTACTCAGTATTTTTGTTTATACGTGAAGCAATAGCAGTAGACAATTCTTGATTATTCATCATCTTCCTTCTTTTTTTTACACAGGAAAAAACCCCTCATGGGTACCGCCGCCCGACGAGGACAGGCGGCGGTTATGTTGGACTCCCACCGACTAAAACGATCTGTGTGCTCCACCACACTGCCGATGGAAAGGACAGGGTATCGTTGTATACATTGCCGCCATCCCCGTCGACAGCTCTGATCCCAGAGAACACCTTCTCCGGGTAGGAACCCCTCGAAAGAGAAGCCCCCCTCCGCTAACCGGTGCATCAGGAGCACCAGATGCACCGACCTGTAAGCCAGACGTCCGATATACCCGGATCAGAACGTCCAAAGATCCCCTGACAGGGCGGCATACGATGGGATTAGGCAAGTCGCTACCAGACATTAATCATCTTCTTGCCCCTACTGCCCTTATCCCACAGTGAGTGGAGTCGGTACAACATGTTATAATGTTGTCACATTATCTGGCTTCGAATTTTACGACCACTCGCCTGTCTAACGTCAACTTATCTTAGTCGTTATTTACGACACCTCGGTAAGAAAGAGGTGCTCTTTTTTACTCAACCAGTTAGCATACAGTAGGTCAAGTTACCTTAGTCGCGTTTTACAACTCCTAGGTAAGAAATTACGGAGGTCTAATCTCCGGATATCACACAGTGGTTCGACTTACCGTAATCGCCTTTAACGACATCGACAACGATTAACTGTAAGAAATGAGGGTGTACAATGATATTCAGCCAGATACCACACGGCGTACACAATTAAAGATATAAACATGCTTGGATTTTGGTTTCCTATAGGCTCTTCTCGGTAAGAGTAACATTCCGAATCAGTTTAAGCTTCATTAAATCCAATTGATCCTTGACGATTAAAAAGTGCTTGTAAAAAGCTTACTTAATAAAAATAATTTTTATTTACTCTGGTATTTTCAAGTCATTTAACTTCCAATATATTATTAACACTTTAGGAAAATTAATTTTACGATTTTTATTACTTTTTATTATTTTCGATTTTTTTAATACAAATATACAATAAGATAATTATGATGAGATAATTGGCATTTTAATAAAAAAAAAAGCATTACACTTAATATTATATAATTACGTTTGATTCTATCAAACGTAATTATATAATATTAAGTTTTATACGATACAGCTATGTTAACATAATATATATAAATGTTGTTGTTAAATTAAATAAAACACGCGTTTACCGATCATAAATAAACTTACGAGCGAGTCTTTTACAATTTGCTGCTTATTAGCGAGCGCGCGATCTCTCATTAGACCAGTCGCCGTTAGTAGCATTTACAAAATGAGAGCAAATGGCTCACTCACAAACGAGGCCAATTAAAGGTGGGAAACGTTTGAGGCAGTTTTGCCGTTTGTTTTTCATCGAAACTTGCTGTTTCACTAGTAAAGCTTTTCCTCCATTAAACGTTTGTATAGTAATACACAAAAAGACTATATATTACTATAATATTTTTATATAAAAATTTTTTTTTCACGATGTTTTCCTTCACCGAAAAGCTTGTGACAAATTGCAATTATCAATTAGATACAAGTTTTTAACTGTACACTAAAAGACTATATATATAGTCTTTAAGTGTATAGGCTGTGGTAGCCCAGCGGTACCACCGTGCGACTCTTTCGAGAAGGTCGCGGGTTCAAACTCGGGCAGACCAATGAGTTTTTCTGTTAAAAACTTGTGTCTAATTGATAATTGCAATTTGTCACAAGCTTTTCGGTGAAGGAAAACATCGTGAGGAAACCTGCATATGTCTAGAGAGTTTTGGAGATATGTGTACCCTACCAATCCGCATTGGAGCAGCGTGGTAGGTCTTAGCTCCAACCCTTCTCTCCGAAAACGAAGAGAGGAGGCCTATGCCAAGCGGTGGGATAGTAACATTCCGTTAATCTACTCTACTCTCTATGCATGTAAGTTATGTAAAAGTTAGGTTTTCTTTGTATATAAATAAGTTAGAGTAAAACATAAAAGAGAATGTTGCCGCAATTTGAGCTCGGACTAACCTCCCGCTTTTAATGGACAGCGTTCCGCCATTATCTAGTATTTATTAGCTCTCTTTGGGTGAAAGATCCTTGCACGCATTCCAAAGCTGTTACTAGACACTTTGTAAGACGTATCGATTTCTTGACTTCTGTATATAGAATTAACTATACTGATGAAGTTAGAGATGTAAATTTTATTACATTCGAATAACGAAAAAATTATTTCTTATGCTGTATGGATATCCCGCTAAGTAGAATAGACCACCCTCATTTCTTACTGAGGTGTCGTAAAAGGCGACTAAGGTAAATGGACCCATTGTGTGGTATCCGGCTGAGTAGAATAAACCACCCTCATTTCTTACAGAGTTATTGTGAAAGGCGACTAAGTTAAGTGGATCCATCGTGTGGTAACCGGCTGAGTAGAATAGCCAACCCTCATTTCTTGCCGTGTTGTCGTAAAAGGCGACTAAGGTAAGTCGACTTGCCGTGTGGTATCCGATTGAGTAGAATATACCACCCTCATTTCTTACCGAGGTGTCTTAAAAAACGACTTAGGTAAGTCGACTCGCTATTTTGTGTGGTATCCGGCTGAGTAGAATAGACCACCCTCATTTCTTACAGAGTTATCGTAAAAGGCGACTAAGGTAAGTGGATCCATCGTGTGGTATCCTGTTGAGTAGAATAGTGATGAACAAAACAATTATTTGTTTATAGAATATAAACATTGTGAAACAAATGCAGGCAAGTGTCCATCATCATTCCATGTGCTTAGAATATATTATATAAGCTATCAAGTATTCCATGAAGTAAGCTATATAAAACAGGGCACATAATCCAATCAAGCAAAAGGTATGAGTTTTTACACTTCGATCTTAACCCTAGAACCGATGAACGCCTTAAATGTTAATCTGAATCTTTAAATGAATTAATCTTGGATATATTATTGCAATATTATTAGAAAAGAAAGGGTAATTACGTTGTCAGTTGCAAATTAATAATAGCTCAGTTAAGAACGGTTAATATTATGAAAAAGGTAATCAAAATTCTTATCAATTAACCTATTATTATGAATAAAAAATTCAAAGTTTGAGACACTAAAGCTTTTTTAAACAAAGCTCATCTAATATATAGTACCTGGGTAACCTAGCCTTGCTCGGTAATTTTTAAATGATGTAAAAAAAATTTAAAGAGAAATGAAAAAATAATAGGGCAGGTGGGGCTCGATATTTTCACCTCTCTAGACAGCCCGTTCCACAAATGAACTACCATGACCTTACGTTTGACAGCAAAAAATTGTGATTGTATTCAAAGTAAATTTCAACAAAAAAATTAGAGCCCGAAAACAGGGATAAAGAAACATTTTTTTAAAATAAATCTTATCTAGATCGACCCCTACGTGCTGAATTTCAGGAAAATCGTTGGAGCCGTTTCCGAGATTCCGAAAATATATATATACATATACATACAAGATTAACTCATTTAAATATTAAAGATAAAAAAGATTAATAAAGATTCCTCAAAATTTTAGTCGTCAATCTAATATTGTTTAAAAATAAATTCCAATTTTGAATCTCATAATCTTGACTGCAAATGACAACGCTATCTTATACGTTGAAAATATATCTTCGAAAATGGTTTGTAAACTTTTTGAATTCTGTAGTAAGAACGAAAAAAGCAATGTTTCTTTAAGATAAAGGATAGTGAGAATAAGAATTCTATTAGGGAGACCCTATCTGTGCCGGCTATTTTTATGGGCGCTAAAAAATTCAACAAAAAGAAATGTTTGTAAGAAAAATAGAAAAACCTTTTTGGATATCCTATTTCCATTATCTAATGAGATGTAGCAAATTTGTAATATAGATGTGAATACTAGATTTCCCAAACGGCAACTTTGTATGGATTGAAAACAGCCCTCTTTCTATTTTACCCCTGATACAAAAGATTAGAAGGGAAATCAGGGATATTTTCAGGCGTGATTTATATTTTCTTACCGGCTTTCAGAAACAATGATTTGAACGTTTCTACTTCGGCATAAATCGGAGCTTTTAAAGTTAAAATTGCTAGTCGTAAAAGTCAAATAAGATATGTCGCCTCGTAGTGTGTTATCCGTCTGATTAGAAAAGACCACCCTCATTTCTTATCGAGGTGTCGTATAAGGTGACTAAGGTAAGTTGAACCACCCTGTGGTATCCGGTAGAGTAAATTAGACCTCCCCCTTTCTTACCGAGGTGTCGTAAAAGAAGACTAAGTTAAGTTGACGTTAGGCAGGCAGCCGATCGTAAAATACGTCAAATAATGCCAAATCACGTGACATTTTTATAACATGTTGTGCCGACCCCACTTAGAGTGGGATAAAGGCGGGAGGATGATGAGAAAAAGGTAACAAAGTTAGTATTAGTATATTATTAATGTATTATATTGCCAAAGAATGACAATTTGGCTAATGTCTATCAGATGTCTTCATTTCCGTGTATTATATCATCATCCTCCTGCCCTTATCCCACTCTAAGCGGGGTCGGCACAACATGTTACAAACATGTTGTCATATGATTTGGCTACGTATTTTACGACCGGCCGCCTGCCTGATGTCAACATACCTTAGTCGTATTTTACGACTCATCGGTAAGAAAGAGGGTGGTCTATTTTACTCAACCGGATACCACACGGCGGGTAGACTCACCTTAGTCGCCTATTACGACACCTCGGTAAGAAATGAGGGTGGTCTATTCTACTCAGCCGGATACCACACGGCGGGTCGACTTACCTTAGTCGCCTTTTACGACACCTCGGTAAGAAATGAGGGTGGTACTATTCTATTCAGCCGGATACCACACGGCGTATTTCCGTGTATTATATGATGTATCGAATAATTTTCCTATACAGTATAAAACTTTGCGCGGGCAAATGGGCGGTGTGAAAATAATACATTTGTAAAGGCCTTTGAAGGTAGCTTTAATATTGTAAAGGATTACATAACACCGCCTTTTCTTGCAACCTTTTATGGAACAATAAACTGTATCCGGCTTCGTCGGGGTTTTTCGTTTACGATACGTCACTTTACCTGGAAATTTTATATACCTCTTGTATTTGAGGAAGCAATCACGTTGATAACGGATTCATTTATGATTATGGTTTATATAAACCCACATTTTATGATATATCTATATAAATAAAAATGAAATGCTTCTTGGTAGGCGTACCGGAAAGTGCTGTGATGGCCTAGCGGTGCGACCGTGTGAATCTCTAGAGACGATCATGGGTTCAAACCCGGGCAGACACCAATGAGTTTTTCTACTAAAACTTATGTGTCTAATTGATAATTGCAATTTATCACACGCTTTTCGGTGAAAGAAAACATCGTGAGGAAACCTGCATTTCTCCAGAGAATTCTGGAGATATGTGTAACCTACCAATCCGCATTGGAGCAGCGTGGTAGGTCTTAGCTCCAATCCTTCTCTCCAATAACGGAGAGAAGAGGCCTATGCCCAGCAGTGGGATAGTAACAGGCCGCTACTAACTAACTAACTAACTAGGAGTACCGGAAAATAGCTAGATCAATTTGGCTATAAATATATTTTTTTATTTAGCGATACCCCGAATACGGTTTAAAAGAAAGATAAATTTAAAACATTATTCAGATGCTTTTGTAGACATGAAGCGAGCTATTATAGCCCAATGGTGAGACCGTGCTACTTTTTCGAGTGAAAAGTTCAAGTCCCGAGCAGACACCAATGAATTTTTCTTATAAAACTTGTGCGTTGTAATAAGCTTTTCCTTTAAGGAAAATAATGTGAGAAAACATGCATAACTTAAGAGAATTCTAGGGATATGTGTAACTTACTAATCCGCATTGAAACAGCGCGGAAGGTCTTAGCTCCAACCCTCTCTCCAGAAACGGATAGAAGAGGCCTACGGCCAGCAGTGGGATAGTAAAAGGCTAACGGCCTTTTACTATCCCACTGCTTTATTTAGATAATTTAGCAAGTATTTATCATAAATGTATATTGATTATCCCTAAAACGACTGTTCTTTATTCTCCCTCAAAGAATTTAGAGAGCTTATGAAAATACCTAAGTAACCAAACGATCCCAGAAACCATTAACAAAACCAAACTTTGCTTCTCTTCCTAAATAAAAATCTATCTTACTTTCAAAAATGTATATAAATGAATATATTTATCACATTTTAATTTAATTCATTAATAGAAACAAAGATTTAATGTTCCAATTTTCCAGCTGACGAATTTTTGTCAAGGGTGAAAATGTCAGCAACAATAATTCACAAACATTTTGTAATCCGTTTGTAGAACTCCGGTTCGCAACATTACACTTAAATTATAATTGTAATTGTTTTACTTAAAACAACAACTTCATCAACATTCTCCTGCCATTATCGCACTCTAAGTGGGTTCGGCACAACATAATTAAACAAGTTTTTATATTATTTGGCTAGGTATTATACTGCTTGCGTCACTCTAGCACTAGCAAGTACTCTAAGTGGTGTCGACACAACACCTTTTAAACATGTTGTTACATATTTTGGCTAGTAATTTTACGACCAGCCGCCTGTTTGACGTCAACTAACATTAGTCGCCTTATACGACACCTGGGTAAGAAATGAGGGTGGTCTATTCTACTCAACCGGATATGACACAGCGGGCCAACTTACCTGTGTCGCCTTTTATGAGATCTCGCTAGGAAATGAGGGTGGTCTATTTTACTCAGCCGGATGCTACAAGGCACACCACAACTTTATACAAACACGTTTTATATAAAAATATGACTTCATTATTAACGTCATAAAAATATTTATAATTTTTAAAACCTTTTAAATAATGTAAAGTTCCTCTAGTGTGTAGTTTATGCCGGCATTTTCTATTACAGAATGAATAAGGAATGTTAATAAAGGAAATGATGGAAATATGCTTAAAAGAAATCACATCATATACATTGGTGTCATAAATTATTAGAGAGTATAGACTATATTTAATGGCACACAATATAAGATAATTAAAGGACTAAATTTACATTTTTTTTCTTATTTTTTTTTACTATATAGAACTATTAAATATAGAAAATACAATGTTTTAATAATAATTAATATAACTTATCTGAAAGAAGTTGTATGGTATCCAGCTGAGTAGAAAAGATTTTACGACACCTCGGTAAGAAAGAGGGTGGCTTTCTTACCGAGGCGTCGTAAAAGTCGACTAAGATAAGTTAACCCACCGTGTGGTAGCCAGCTGAGTAGAATAGACTACCCTCTTTTCTTGCCGAAAGGCTTGAAAGAGGGTGGCTTTCTTACCGAGGCATCTTAAAAGGCGATTAAAGTAAGTTGACGTCAGGCAGGCGGCCGGTCGTAAAATTCGTAACCAAGTCATGTGACAACATGTATAAAACATGTTGTGCTGACCCCACTTAGAGTAGGATAAGGACAGGAGAATGATGAATAATACCAAGTTCAGATAACTTGGTTTTCAGATAATTTTGTTATTCTACATGAGGTCTCTAAAGTTAAATCGGAACAAAAACAAATATGAATTACTCCAATAAACTAATATAAAATAATAATTGAAACCATCGAAAGAGATATTGAGATTGATCATCCTGGTGTTCAGGCGTTAGTTATTGTTAGCCTTAATATGAATCCTCAAGGTGAAAAAGTTTATCCAGAAGTAGCTTAACTTAGGTTTAAGTGTTAACTTATTTTTCAAAGTATATATATAAGTCCCAAGCGAGGGAAATACTTTTATAGTATCCTAATAACATTTTATAAAAGCAATTTGTGCTTTTGGTGATATTTTTGAAAATACAGGAAAATTCAACCAGAATTTGACGCTTCAAAATTAGCCTATAAACATCGATCGTTGGAAATAACTGGAGCACTCTGCTCCAGTTTTTAACTCAGATCGAGTGATGCAGAAAAACCTACAGATTATATTATGTAGAATGTAGTTTTAGTTACTCATATAACTTACATCAAATATTCAGTAATCGATGTCATGTCATGATAGAACATCATGTACTCTATTAACATATTAAAATTCAGTTTCAAACTACAATATATAGGTAATTTGTTTTTTCGAATTGACTATATGCTGTTAGCCCTAACGGCTTTACAGCGTCACCGGGCGGGACGGGTGAGCGCAGAAGTATTGCCGAAGTTGCGAAATGCGGAGAGTAGAGCCCAGAAGCACTACTAGCGTCGGGGAACGTCGTCCTAACGGTGCCTCCTGTGAGGCCGGACCACAGCTTACACATATATAGTTAAACAGGATAACGTTAATATTCAAGTTTTCACGTCCTCCGGCATTACCGGAGTGCAAACTGTTTTCTTTAGAATTCAAAAACGACTTTATTAATTGTATACATATAATTCTTCTAATCAAGTTTTCTCTCCAAACATATATGTTCCATTAGACCTACGTTTTTCAACCATTTTATCGTCGCGACCTACGAAGGATGTAAAAAGTTTACGACCCCTTCACGGTAACTTTTCCTTTATTAAACGTATGTTTTACATATAAGTCTCATTTTTTGCAAACAAACTGCGACTTCCTTAAAAAAAAAACGATACAAGATCCCTATATTAGTAATAATATTTTTATATTATGTTTGGAGACATACGGTTTAAAAATCAATCTGGCCAAAACCGAACAAATGCACTGTGATTTTAGTGGTACCTCCAATTTTTCACCAATTACATTAAATGGTGTTGTTTTGCCAGTCTGCTCCGACTTTCGGTACCTTGGTTCGCTTTTCCAGAAGAACGGTGAAGTAGATCGCGATGTGAGAAATAGAATGAATGCGGGATGGATGAAGTGGCGACAGGTCTCAGGAACAATATGTGACCCCCGAATGCCCCTTAAACTAAAGGGGAAAATTTATAAAACGGTCATTAGACCTGTCGTAATGTATGGATCAGAATATTGCGCAATAAAAGGAAAGGATGAAAGAAATGTGCGTGCGAATGAGATGAGAATGTTAAGGTGGATGTGTGGTGTGACAAAACTTGATAGAATACGCAATGAGTATATTAGGGAAAGTCTGAAAGTTGCGCCCATTACAGAAAAGATGAGAAGTGCGAGACTAAGTTGGTATGAGCATGTAATTAGGAGGGATGAAAATCATGTGACCAAAAGAGTTTTAAATATGAATGTGGATGGATGTATGGCTAGAGGAAGGCTGAAAAAAATGGTTGGATTGTGTGAAAAATGATATGCATGTTAGAGGAGTGGCACCAGAGTTGACGAATGATAGAGGAGAATGGAAAAAGAAGACATATTGTGCCGACCCCACTTAGAGTGGGATAAGGGTAGGAGAATGATGATTTTTATATTATGTTTCTTTTCAAACTGATTAATCTAGACTTAGCCCTAATGGTTCTAGTAACGTCTACTGGGGACTGTTTCACATATTATATAATCTGTAATATAATATAATCTATAATATAATCTGTAATATTGCTGCAATTATCTACTTTATATGTACTATGTATTTTTGAATATGTTATAAGTAAAATAGTTGTACCTCGATACTAAATTCATTACGGGCTGCCAGAATAATAAATATATTCAGTCAGGCTCTATATCTTATGTAAGTTCTGGTTTCCAAAAAAAATCTAATAAATTAAAAAAAAGTTGTTCTCTGAGACATCGGCTCTACAGTCAATTAGAGCTGAAATATCAAACTTAATAAATGGAAAACTCAATATAAATAAAAAACTCAAAATAGTCAATCAATTTATTCTTTTTAACAATTTGTCAATTCCGCGCACTAATCGCGAATACATTAAATGACGCTACTACTCTCCATTCCGCACCTCTACTCAGCACAAATATCCTGTCCGCGCCGCACCGCACCTCTCTACTCGTCACCACACCTTGCCTATAGCTATAGCCATAGCTATCTTCTCGTCTCTATGCTGTAACTACCACTCTCCTCTTTTTCCTTCCGTTACAAATACTTTTTATTAATCTAATTAGCGATTATGTTATCGTGGATAGCCAAATAATTAATTACTTGTTGTATTATTAAACTCCGCATAGTAACGCCTTACTTCAGAAATTATAATCCCCGTGCATTTTATTCCTAATATTGCGGGGGTTAAAAGACAACCGCACGTATCGCTTGGAATATAATCGGACTCAAATTAAATATTTGGAGTAGGTTTGAACTGAAAAGAATTTATGTTAATATGAATGAAATTTTTCGTCTCAATAAAACGACTGAAAAACCTTACACAGCGGTTTCCTGACAATGCGGGAACTATGGAATTCATTCAGCCGTGAATATAAATGCTTTGTTCAGTGGCCGGCTCCAATGTGAAGTTTTAAAACAAATAACTTTTGTACGTAACCGAAATGATTTTTAAATAACATTCGGATACGTTGTTCAAAAATCTTTATTACTATTTTTCCATTTTTATTTTCCTTTAATTTTAACTGAGTAGAATAGACAACCCTCCTTCTTACCGAGGTGTCGTAAAAGGCGACTAAGGTAAGTTGACCCACCGTGTGGTATAATAGAATATAGAATAGACCACCCTCTTTCTTACCGAGGTGTAGTAAAATATGACTAAGGTAAGTTGATGTCAGGCAGGCGGCCGGTCGTAAAACACGTAGCCAAATCATGTGACAACATGTTTAAAACATGTTGTGCCGACCCCACTTAGAGTGGGATAAGGGCAGGAAGATGATGAATATTCGTGTTCTATATTTGGATATATCACATGTGGCACGCATGAACAATACTGGGTGGACCAAACGTCTTCTTGAATGGAGACCACGTGCTTACAGCAGATCACGCGGCCGTCCTCCCAAGAGATAGGCAGACGACGTCAAACAATACTCAGGTCGAGTGGAGCACAAGATCGCCTAGCATGAAGGAACATGGGGGAGACCTATTTTATTTTTATTTATTTCTTTTTATACATATATTTAGAAAAGAGACAGAAAAAGTAAAAAAGCACATGTATAAAGACGGGCTTATCCCTAGAAGGGAACTCTTCCAGTTAATCTTAGAGTATTAGAAGGAAAAGGACAAGAATCAAAGAAGAAATAGAGTACGAGTCATATAGAGAAAAAGAAAAAGTTTATATAAATTTAACTATTTAATCTATTTAATTTTACGTCAGGGACGCAAAATAGCTAAAAATGATGATGATTTATATTGTAGTGTTCAATTTTGACTAAAAAACAAATTGATTAATGTTATTTATAAGTTAATAATTATTGTTTTTAAATTATTGGGCATGCCAAATCAAAAACAATATGTAGCTTGTAAGTTATATAATATAGAGAGTTGTAAAATATACAGCAGGGTCTTCTCGTTTACTCCCCGGGTGGGGGTAAACGGGGTGCGGGCCTCGAGGAATTCCTCTCTACCCGGGCATCTCCTCGCGGGCACTTAAGCCCGGTATGTGTTACGGCCTAGGCCGACGTCACCTAGGTGACCCAAAGGTGTCGGTATTTGGGCCGTAAGCCCAGGTCACCTAGGTGACCTAATGGATGTCTTGTTCGGTGGGGAGGTCTGGGAATGGTAGCTCCCAGACCTCGGGGTCAATTTCGGTGGTGTCTCGTCCGGTGGTGTCTTGATCGGGTAGGTGTGTCATGTCCGGTGTATTCGCCCTTTCGCCCCTTTGTAAAATATAAATCATATTCACTCATATCATCAGTGAATATCTTGATCTGGATCCAGCAGCATTAATGAAAAAGTTTTCGCTTTGTATATGTTCATTTACCAAAGTATAGGTGATACACGGATTTTGATCTAACCAATTTTTGTGTTTTACACCAAGGTAAAATTCCTCTGATACTGAAATAAGTGATTTCATATATTATAAACGATAATTGGTGTTTTATGTTATTTTAATATTTTGATCCGTTCGAATCTTATCCCAAAGCTGTTCCTTTTAATACAAGTTAAAATATTAAAGTTCATAGTATATGTACTTTTATATACTTATTAATACTTAATCGCAATTAATAAAAAATAATACTAATGTTCAAAGTACATTAATTAAATATAACCTAGCATAAACATAACGTAGTACAAAATGCTTTATCGAAGACCCACATTACACATATCAATTAAAGGATTAACGAAGGGTTATGATATATTTTATCAGTAAGGAGGCGAATTGGGAATGAATATACAACAAAGTTTACCCTAACTTTATCCCACGAACTTGGTATTAATATTCTCCATTAAGTAATCAAACACTAATATCTGAGACGTGTTTCCGACGAGTTGAAATTTTGTTGTAGATTCCTTAGAGAAATCGCTTCGAGCAATCAGTGACATTCACAAAATAAAGAAAAAGTCTATTAAGTTGTGACAAGTCTTATTTTACTTTAAAATAAGATTTTTACTTCTGACGAAACAAAGTGATGACAAAAACTATTCTTTTAATTAATAAATTCAAGACGTGATATAGTTTAATTTAATTAAGTTAGAATAATATAGTATAACAAGGGTAAACAAAGCTTAAATAATTACATTTCTTCAAAGTTCTTAAAGGCATCTATTGATATAAAAGCCTATAGTTGTTATGTAACTTGCAGTACTAAATAAAAAATAATTTATTGTTTTTTTTTTACTTTCACATGACAAACTTAAGCAACCATTAAGTAATCCAAGGCAGAAACAAAACATATAGGATATTTTTTTCTTTAAGCTGATTATTTGTGCATATAACTGTTAAATATTAAAAATATATATATGCTTAATAGAAATGTGCTTAGTTTATTACTCATGTAATTCGCTTTCCACTTATTTGGTTTCGTAAGAAATTAGCATTTTATATAGAGGCGCCCGCAGCTTCGCCCGCATGGAAATAAGTGTGTCACAAAGTGTAATGTTAACTTAAACCCTTCTCAAAAATTGCGCTATCGTTTAGTAAAAACCGTCCAAAAATCTGTTCATTAGATTTTGAAAAAATAGATGACATACAGATTTTGATGATTATGATTTATAAATTTTGAAATCTCATTGGTGGTGATTAAACGACAAATAATAATTTATGTATATTGTTACTCTTTCAGGGCTAATCCGCTGAACCAATATCGATGAAATTTGGCTCAATTATTCCTTATACACCAAGATAACATATAGGCTATAGAGATCGTGTGAATTTTACAGGAATAGGCTGGCATTGAAAAACGCAATCGATTATCAACTAATCACGTGACAATAGTCATGCAACCGAAGATACGGGTAAAAGCTAGAAAATTATATTTAAGTAATTCACGTTAATAATCGTAATTAAAATCCTTGCGTAATACTAGGATGACTGTGATATCTTATACAATCTTTAATATCTATATTGTGTTGTATTACACATTTTTTCAACCTATCTCTAAGAATCTATTAAGGTTTATATCGAAAACAAAATATTTTTCCACTTGGCTCCCTTCCAATACCTACTAATATTACTTGAACCGGATATTACAAGAGGTTCGTTTGCCTCGGGCATTGAAAAAGTATTTGTTTGGATTTATTCGTACTCGGAACTGTTACATAAAAATGATGTACATTCAAATGAATATAAAAAAGACTTAAAATATTCCAATAAAATTCAAAGAAAACAAAGATCCAAATACTTTCTAAGAACTTATCATGGTTGAGATCGTAAGATGTGAAAAACTTCTATGGAGAGACTCCAGTATGATTGGTTAAGCTACAGGCCACAGTTTTACCGATGCTAAAGTCATGGCTAATGATTAAAATCGTTAAAGAATATCATAAATCATGATCTTTTCGATCAACGAAAATGTGATCAAAAATACGATCATCACATCGTAATCTATCTACCTATATAAAAAGACCGCTATCTTTTTAATTGCTGCGACGAAGTAACGCTTTCAAACAACACGCTGTTTCGTTTCATCATCTCATCTTCCTGCCCTTATCCCACTCTAAGTGGGGTCAGCACAACATGTTATAAACATGCTGTCACAGGATTTGGCTGCGTTTTCACGACCGGCCGCCTGCCTGACATCAACTTACCTCTGTCGTGTTTTACGACACCTCAGTAAGAAAGAGGTTGGTCTATTCTACTCAGCCGGATACAACACGGTGGGTCAACTTACCTTAGTCGCCTTTTACGACACCTCGGCAAGAAATGAGGGTGGTACTATTCTATTCAGCCGGATACCAACACGCTGTTTCGTTTACAACTACAAATTATCTATTTCAAGTTGACCGATTGTGCCGATTTTTTACAAAATGTAAATTATTTTAAAAATTGTCAAATGTATGAATACTTTTAAGTAATGGAATGTAAGCCTAAGGCTTTTATTGGGAGAACAAAATTTGAAGCTTACACCCAACACGCAGTTCTTATGCGGATTGGCAGACTACATATATACTTTACAAACAATACTAGCATTATTCCTTATTATTATATTCTTAATTTTAATCTTTTCTATTACGTTGGGACAGTTAATTTTACCAGTAGTTATAAAAATTGGTAAAATTGAAACTTATATGTATACGGGGCTAAAATATAAAATAAAAGAATCCTCATATTCACTCGTGAATATGATAAAAATAATTGAGAGTATTTTATTATTTAAGTTGACGTAAACAAAATCGTGGGTACCCAGAGTAATTTATAAATATGGAGATTTTTCACGATACTTCGTGTGGTATCCGCCTGAATAGAATAGTACCACCCTCATTTCTTACCGAGGTGTCGTGAAAGGCGAGTAAGGTAAGTTAACGTTAGGAAGGCGGCCGATAGTAAAATAGTAGCCGACCCCACTTAGAGTGGGATAAGAGCATGCGAAAGAGGTGATTTTTCCCGATATTTTCGTTGACTTATGATAAAAAATAAATTTCAGTCAAAAGAGGTTTTTATACAAAATAATACGCCTAATTAAGATTAAAATCGCGAGCTTGTCAGAAAAACTAAGGCCACAAATAAAAACAACTGTTTTTTCTATCGCTATTAGACTCTTTGAAATTTGAAGCAGACAGATAATGAACACAAAGGATATTAAATACTGTTTAGTTTTAAAAACAATTAAGTATTGTAAACGGATATTACAAGAGGTATCTGCTACCGTGCGTATTAGAATTCCAGCTGATGGATAACGAACTCGTCGTAACGCCAGTAAGTAATAATAGAGTTCCAGTCATCGAGCGTCCTACGAACACAACCGATAGCGTGCTCGGCGTAACGCGCAACAACAAATGGAGGTCTCGGCAAAACAAGCCATCTGGTGTGATGTGACGTTTGTTTTGGGATATGGTATTAATTACGAGTGCAAGAATACAAGTTGAATTATATAGTTTAGGGTTTAATTAATACTCGCTTTTCTCAACAGTACGAATCTATAACAATTCCAGGCATGTTTTAGCGAAAATTTGGCAACATTAAATTATGTCTCTACGTAAATACTCGCTACACTAATATCCCAGTGATCCTGTACTTTGCAGATGACAGTTATTTGAGCGACAGCTAGAGGGTCTCTTGAAGTTATGCTAATGTTAATTTACATAACGTTTGAATTGAACCTAGCATGACTAGAATTTTGAAGTTTATGTAAAACTAGCTGTACCTGCGGCTTTGCTTAAACAAAAAAGTAATTTTTGTGATTTAACCAGAAGAGATAGAGACATGCTGTCCCGGACTTTTTTGTAGTAGTTTTCTAGATCTACAATCTATTTAGATCTATGCAGCGCGTGTGACCAAAGATCCCAGGCGAATTTTTATGACTGCACGACTCTTCAACACAATTTATATGAAACCGCCATGTAGTATTAACCTAAACTTTCCAGAAGAATTGTACAACCTTACCTACAAAAACATCCTTAAAAAAATTAGGTATAACCGTACAATAATCCGTTCTGTAGATTTTGAAAAAATCGATTACATACAGACAGACAGCTTTTGGGGACTGTTCTAATAAGAATAGATAGAATAAATATCATAATTCGTCCTCATCATAATTCATCCTCATAATACATCAGGATGTATCATTCATCACACATCATAATACAGAAGGATGATCTTTCTGTCCTCATGCCACTCTAATTGGGGTCGGCTCAATATGTTATAAACATGTTATCACATGATTTGGCTACGTATTTTACGACCTTCCGCCTGCCTGACGTCAACTTTCCTTAGTAATCTACAACTTGGTAAGTTAAGTTTAAGAAGTAGAAAGGTAAGTTAACCAACCGTGTGGTATCAGGATGAGTAGAATAGACCACCCTCATTCCTACCGATTCGTCGTAAAAGGCGACTTAGGTACGTTGATGTCAGGCAGGCCGCCGGTCTTAAAATAATTAGCCAAAATATGAAACACTTACTCTACTTAGAGTGGGATAAGGGCAGGAGAATTATGTATAGGTAGGTACTTATATGTATATATGTATAGGTGCAGAAATCTCACTGTACCCCACTTGTTCCCCAGTAAATAGACCATAACTTTACACGCCCTACTGTTATACCAAATTACCACCATAAAATAGTTGAAGTAATACGCAGAAAGAAATATTATGATATCATTTATGGCGTTTGATACTTCGTGATCTCGACAAGATTTATGAAGGTGAATCGTTGAAAAACATTATATATCTCCCTGTCCTTATCCCACTCTAAGTGGGGTCGGCACAACATGTCTTCCATTCTGTCCTATCTTTCGTCAACTCTGGCGCCACTCCTTTTATATGCATATCATACTTCACACAATCCAACCATCTCTTTTTAGGCCTCCCTCTAGGCACATATCCATCCACATTCAAATTTAACACACGTTTGGTCACATGATTTTCATCCCTCCTCATTACATGTCCATCGTTAAAAAAACATTAGTGTTTAAATATATATATTTTGTAAATATTTAGCTTACTTAAAATTTAATATATAATATGAATTTAATTCCGGAACACATACATAGCAACGTGTTAAACCACCGTACCCAACTACAACCTATGCAAAACTGTACAATAAAATCTACCCACGTTTTAACCCTGACTGCTCCGCGGGGACTCCTTTCCGGGCGCCATATGGTCACAAAAGCCGTGCTTTGATTTTCAAATTACGTAAGAAATACAAAATTCTAGCATATTTTGCATGAATAAGTGACATAAATAATAAGGCCATGTAAATTAAGTGAATATTGTATCCGGCTGAGTAGAATAGACCATCCTCATTTCTTACCAAGATGTCGTTAAGACGACTAAGGTAAGTTGACGTAAAGCAGGTGGCCAGTCGTAAAATACTAGCCAAACATGTTACAACATGTTTGAAACATATCTCAACTCCACTAAGAATGGAAAGGGCAGAAGAATGATGATAAATAAAGTGAATGATTTTAGTAGCTATCCAACTTTGATTTCAATATATAATTAGATTGATACTTTCACATTCCTGCATATGGCTTTTTCTTAATTTATCGTGGAATCGATGTTCTGGTAATGTATTGCTAGCTTTCGCATGTGCCATAGGAGAGTTCCCTCAAATTTGAGGTAATTTGTACGGGCTGCTACTAAGCTGTAAAATCTTTGGTTGATAGTGTTAGCGCACACACTATATACAATAACATGATATAATAGGAATACCACAATTTCCGTTCCGAGATGCATTTCTCTTGAATGACGAACAAAAACTGCATGCAACTGAAACGTTTTAGCAATATATTGTAAGACTCCACCGGAAACTGATTTCAGTCAAATGGGCGCGATACTCGTTTCATGATGTTAAATTTATTTCATTAATTACATGTAGGACAAGTCGCCACACGTATCACAAAATACTGCCAACACCAACACTACACACAAGAACTACAATAATGTCTACGATCATTACGATTTTGTCGTGGAGCCTATCCTCCTGGTGATACCTCGGTTTTGGAGCGAAATGATCGTAGAGATTGTGGTAGTGGTGTGTATGTGTAGTGCTTGTGTGGAGTGTTAATTTTGGCAGGATTTTACGATCGTGTGGTTACTTGTACTGTATGTATAAGGTATGTGAATGTTGCCTGGTTCATACACTTAGCATTACATAGATTCTCTTAACAAACGCGGATTACAGTAAAATAGTTCTATTGTAACTTCTATGCTATGACAAAAATGACGATCAGCTCTTATCGAGAAAATAAAATATTATATTCAGTCACGCAGAATTATGAAATCGAAGATTCAATGAGGCAGAACATATACAGTTTAAACGAATTTTCAAAAATAAGAATCTAAGAATTCTGTAACACGTATTATGAATTGATTTTATTCAGATTCATGGATTTCAGCAAAACTTTAGCGGATTTATATAAGCTTGCTAGTCACAGCTGTTGCCAAAACTATAGCCCGGACGTGCCGTTGGCTTTATGGCTTTTTGAACATCAGCGACACAGCTTGATATCATTAGAAGATGCATTCAGCATAATATTACGTTTACATAATTTTATTCTAGTTCCTAAAATATATGGCTTGGAAATACATAAAAAAATATTTGTTTACATCGCTACCGAAGTTGAAATGAATATACTGCTCAAAAATAACAGAATAACAAGGTTATATTTCATTAACTACATGCTAGGTAGGTAATAAATAATCACAATAAGCCTATAGCCGTCCTCGATAAATGGACTATCCTACACTAAAGAATTTTTCAAATCAATCCAGTAGTTTCTAAAGTTAGCGCGTTTAAACAAACAAACAAACTCTTCAGCTTTTTATTGGTATAGATATGGATTTCTTGAGTTTCTTGAATTAAATATGACTTCTAATCTATTGGGAATTAGCGACATATAGCTATATATATCCCTTGAAACAGTGAGGAGGCTTTTTCCACCGATGGTTACCCAACAGTAGTAACAGTTATTTTACTTCACTAAAACAGATATATAGTCAGATAAAGTTAAAACATGTCAGTGAGTTTTATTCCTGTTGTTGACAGCAATATATTCTAAATTGCCTGCGGTGAGGTTCAATCATTGGATACAGTTTCTAGTTAAGCTTGTTTGATGGATTCCAAAAGTTTGTTCACTCTAAAACCGAGCGAGGTGATTACTTTTCAGGATTGCAACACGGAATAAATTGCCAAAATCGATATTGTTTACGTTTTAATAAAAAATTTAATATACGTTTCGCTCTTTACATATTTTCTCAGTTAAGCTTGTTTTATTGATTTCAAAACCTTATTTAGTCTGAAATCGAACGAAGTTATTATTTCCTGTATTTTCCTCAACATCTTTTATATATTTAGTACTTAATCTTTAATCTTTACATGAGCTAAAAATAATGTCGTTTCTGTTACTGTTACAATTAAATTAAAAACTGTTACAATATTATTAGAAAACAAAGGCTAATTACGCTGTCGCTTGCAAAATATTAATAGCTCAGGGAACAGGCGATCTAAAGAAGTGAATATACCCCGGATCAAGTCCCGATATCACTAGACCTTTTTCATATTGCATCTTTTGTTATCTTCTAAAAAAATACCGCGCAAACTTGGGTCGACCAAGTATAGATGAACCAGGATAACATGATGCACCCCTCTAAATTACTGTTTCAATGAGTGTACACTAACGAAAGATTCTGCGTGTAGCAGTTAGCTCTTTTACTACCCACATTTGTTGGTCAACTAATCGTAACTAGCCACATTGCGCAAGAGAACGCTAGTGTCCTTTTCATAAAGTATATCAGTGCAACACCATACTATAATAAGCCATCATCGACGACGCTAGTCCTGCAACTAATCGAGTAAAAAATTCATAGATTTCTTATTGTTTGACAGCCGTCTCAGCACGCAAACATACGTTGCGAATGTTGGTGGCGTTTTGTAAATACTTTCAAACGTTTTAAATTTTGGAGTGGCGCGCCATTTATCGTAATTTATCCATACTATCTCATTAAAAAGCAAATTACAGTAAGGTTATGCTTAAATAAAAGAAATGTTGAAAACAAAGGTAGTTTTATCGCTAATAGCGATCTGTTACAACCTAACATATCAGGATCTTTATGTGAGAGAAATCAGTTTATATTATTATATGTTTATAGTATGCTGATATTTTTTTAATAAATAAATATAACTTATTGGTGATTCCAAGTAACTATACTAGCACTATTAATAAAAGGCTAATACAGAAAGCCTACTATAGTCTTGAGGATTACTTAGATAATAAGAATGCATGGACATAGCTACTGTTCGACCCTATAAAAGACAGTACTGACCAAATGTAACTAGTGATAACAATTATACATTTTAAGAGTAACCGCCGAGTTTCTTGATAGTTCTTCTCAATTAAAAGAGCTTTCCGAACCAACATTAGAGTTGAATTCAAAAGCACTTGTTTACATGTTTACTTGCATAAAGAATATTTTGAAATGAATTAATATAATATAATAAATACTTTTTTATATAGTTAGTATTATGAAGAAACGTATTCCGACTTAAATCAAATGAACACTAGTTGCATACTATAGATGGAAAATTTGAGCTTTAGACCTTGAAACTAAAGCGAATACGCTCTAGTGATAGAACTAAACTGAGGTGCTAATTGTGCCCTTTGTCCCGATGCCGCGGTCGACTGAACCGCCTAAACACATCTGCTCTCAAAATTACCTCTGTTGTCACCTACATTTGTTACAAAATTTGTTGCTAACTCGTGTAGAATATATGCGAAAAGTTGTCTACCAATATGTTGTATTTCCTACATTGTATCAATAATATATGATATCGTTACTTTATAAAATACTAGCGGCCTGCCCCTGCTTCGCACGGGTATAAAATATATATCCCATGTCAGTCAGTGTAAAAAAATGATTAAAATTGATCCAGTTGTTTTGATTTATTCATTACTGCCCGTGGCCGTAGCGTTAAATTTGGAGAAAAACAATTTCCTTTCCCTATACCAAGAAGACTTCCTGCTATCTTTGGAATATCTAAATTCATATAGTACATTATTGCTTATTTACTTTTATATTTTCCTTATGTATTTTATTTTTACAATTAATTACAGAATGTCTTTAAACAAACTCTTGAAAGAGCGACATCGCTGCTAAAGTCGAAGTGTTATAGGGCGAAACGCGGCCTCCTCACGGCATTTTAAATCTGTAATATCTCCGAAAATGTTCACTTAAATTACATGCTGTAAACGGCCATATTGATCTATATTAAATCAACTATTTATTTAAGGTACTCAATTGGATAAGGATTAATGCTGTATTGTATAAAAATTGCTTCAAAAATAAGGCATTATTTTTCGTAAAAAGTAAACGACAAAAAATGCTTTAGTGGGTTATCGATAAGCGATAGACATATACCATCGCGGACTTTTCTGTAGACCTTTTCAACGTGTACAAATACTTAGTACATTATTTTGATAAATTTCGTAGGGTTTAGCCTGCGTTTGCAATGTAAGCGGAAAAAAATGTAATTATTTACAGAAACCTCAAAAATTACAGTATTTCTCTACTCCGTATTGAATGTTATTATATGTACATAAACCTTCCTCTGGAATCACTCTATCTATTAAAAAAAACCGCATCAAAATCTGTTGCGTAGTTTAAAAGTTTTATGCATACATAGGGAAATATGGACTTTGTTTTATAATATGTAGTGATTGTTATTTTCCTCGCTAGAGAGCTCCGATCATAAATGCGTCCGATCGCTGCTAAATTCAAATGGTTAAAGGGCGAACCGCGTTTTTTTTTTTTCGAATTTGACTAATGCTGTTAGCCCTAATGGCTTTGACAGCGTCACCGATAAGACGGGCGAGCGCGGAAGCATCGCCGAGAGGCGAACCGCGACCTCCGACTCGCTATTTATAGGCTCGCGGCGCGGCCCCTGCATTTTAAATCTGTAATATCTTCGAAACTGTTTATTTAAATTACATGCTGTAAAGGGTCATATATTTAATAAACAATATATTTAAGGTTCTTAATTGGATAAGGATTAATGCTGTATTGTATAAAAATTGCTTTGAACATAAGGCATCATTTTTCGTAAAAAGTAAATGAAAAAAACTGCTATTGTGGGTTATCCATAAGAGATAGATATATACCATCGCGGACTTTTCTGTAGACCTTTTTAAGGTGTACAAATACTTAGTACATCATTTTGATAAATCTCGTAGGGTTTAGCCTGCGTTTGCAATGTAAGCGGAAAAAAATGTAATTATTTACAGAAACCTCAAAAATTACATTAATTCTCTACTTCGTATTGAATATTATTATACGTACAAACCTTCCTCTGGAATCACTCTATCTATTAAAAAAAACCGTATCAAAATCGGTTGCGTAATTTTAAAGTTTTATGCGTACATACGGAAATATGGACTTTGTTTTATAATATGTAGTGATGACTAGCAATCATCAGCGGCTCCACCCGAGTAAAAAAATTAAAACCGTGATTTTTTAATAATTTTTTATTAATCTTTAATCTTATAATAATTAATCTTCTTCACTGAAATACTTTTCAGCTTATATTATTATAGATATACATTTCTTGAGCTACTTGAATGAAAAATGTCTTCTGATCCATTGCGACTTAGCGACGTATAACTTTATATATCCCTTGAAATATTTCGAGTTATGCAATGTCAAATATACACTATTTTTTTACTAATTAACATATATTTTTATTTGGAAGATATACATTGCACACATGCACTACCACGAACTTAATAATCGTTTCGCCCCGTAACCAAAGCGACGTCAGGAGAAAGACTCCACGACAAAATCGGTATATAACACTTGGGTGACGAGTCACTTATTTTATTTTATTTGATTTTATTGTGAATTATAGCAAAATAATATTTTCATTATTTTTTTATAAACAATGACGTTAAGCATTGGGCGTCATAAACATAGTCAGAGAATACAACTTTTGGGAGAGTCAATGGTTCAATTTGGATAAAAGCGAAAGTTTTAACTAGATTGCCCTCAGAGGTCCGTTCTAGTAGAATGAAACAATCTCAAACAATTACTCCCAAAATTTCTGCCTTTTATTTGAAGGTACATTTGCTTAAACGCGTAATTGTTTTCATTATAACTGTTAATAGTTTTAATGGATGCTACACATAATATTATATTATTTATCAAATTTTGGTACCGGAAAATATTTAATAACATTTTTCGATGATTTAGCCGTTTACTCGTTTATTTTGTTTCTGTTTAGGATAATTGCCATAAATATAAGTTTCCCAAATACCAATTCAATCAAAATATTCTTTATTCTATATACTTGTAATTAAGTGCTTTTAATCGTCGACTATTTTGCTGATTTGGACATCAATTATTAAGGACATATTGGTTAGAAAGAGAGATAGAGATCAAGAGAACAACACAAAAGAGAAGAGAGAGCTAGTTAAGACAAACTAACGATGGGCACAGTCATATAACGGCCAATATATTGGCCATGGACAATTTCCAGAATTCAAACAATGTGTTCAGTGTAAACTGAAATAGAGAGAAATAGCAACTTACCAAATCAGTATCTACGTAAACTTCTAATAGTGCTTCAGGATAAATTCTAATAGAGTTTGGAGGTGCACTTCCAAAGTCCCACTGTAACTCCTCGTTTCGTTTTCTCTCTAGAGCATTAGAGACTGATTAATCGGCACGCGTCTGAGACTTGGCAACCATTTCTATTTAGGTTAGATTTCGTTTAGAGTTCTTACTTAAACTGAAACTTAGTTTATAGGTGTAAAAGAGAATCCGTGGATAAATACTAAGGTTGAGAGAAATATATGTACCTATAAGGGTAACGTTATTTATTTGATAAATATTGCTCGAAGTAACATAGACTCCCCACAATTGTTATCTTCTATTAAACTTAACGTGTCCAAAAAGCTTTTACAAGAAAATCTGAAACCCTATTTGTAATGCTTGGCTGCACTAACTACTGCAGAAATTCATTTTTCTGTCGTGCGTCAGCAACGTTTAATAAATTAGTAAATTGTTATAAAATAGACTTGTTTACGTCTGAGTCTAATGCAATAAATGCAATAAAACCACATATGTTTGCAATGTGGTTTGACAGATTCCCATAGATAATTTTTTTTTCTATTGTACTTTAATTGCTATTTTTTCATTGCTCACAAATTGTATCTAAATGTACTAATATCTATCCAAATAAATAGAAATATGAAAAAAATGTATTAATACATATATTAAAAATTAAAAAATGGAAAATAAATCCAATAGTTAATAGTTTTAGAACTTTATAGTGTTTTTTGCATACATGCTATTTGTACAAGCAAATGCTCTATGCAAATTTTCATGTCAAACAGAATGTCCAGATCAAATATAAATACTACTAAATTGGGAGCGAGTAGTGCATAAATCGTTTTGCATGGCGATATGTTTCGAAAAGAACAAGCGATATCACAGGAATTCTGTAAAACAATTACAAAATAAGGTTATCCAGGCAAACTTTATTTTTGGAAAAATATTGCTCCGTTATTCTTCTGTCCTTATCCTAATCTTAGTGGGGTACAACATGTTTTTCCCAATCCTTCCTATTTGTCAACTCTTGAGTCTACTTCTTTAATATGCATGTACAACCCAACCATACAACCCATTTTTGGCCTTCCTCTAGTCACATATCCCTTTACATTCATATTTAACACTAGTTTAGTCACATGATTTTCATCCCTCCTAATGAGGATAAATATTACTATTGAATAGACTATTACTCATACAAAGCACATATCCAAAACATTTTCGTATTGTTGATCAATGTGACATCACAATGCTACAAATTATCGCATATTACAAATGGCTCTGACTATGTACTTCATAAGAAAGCTCAGAGTCAATCAGCGGACGATGGAGCGAGATATGCTTCGCGTATTTAAGAATAACAAACAGAGTATATAGATAAAAAATAAGAAACAGAGTATTATCATGTCGCGAAGCTGAAATGGCAATGGGCGTGACACGTATTACGTAAAACTGATGGGCGTTGAGGTCCTGAGTTCTGGAATGGAGACCTCAGACAAGAAAACACAGCGTCGGTAGACCCCCAAGTGAAGGTCGCGAAAAGCCACAAGCTCATGTTGTATGGAAATCCCTTAACGTTACCTATGTCCAGCAGTAACCGTCCATCTTTTGACAAAGAAAAAGAAAATGCTACAAATGTTCTTAAAAACACGATAAGAACTATGAGGCAGACTTTTATCAAACGCAAACTATCGGTTTTATTTTTAGCTTAGAACGAGATAGAATGCAAATTAAAGCAAACCTGTTGGCGAGTGAACCGTGAAAAGTAAATATTGGAAGTCCTTTCTGGCACGCCGCTTCAAACCTTGATTTATCCCGGAGAGTATTTGCCGACACCCTCGCTCTGACAAGAAGCGAATTGCAATATAAACAGTGAAAGACTATCATTCTTGATCGTGCATTTGTAATTCTTTTCATCCCATCTCCAATTTCTCTAAACTTTTATAAGAAAGAATAAAGTAAATTTATTTTATAATTCAATCTGGTACATTCTGTTAATAATCCGATATAGTTATATTTTAACATTGAAGTAACAATTTACGCTTTATAAACAACCTTATTGATACGTTCGAATCATAAAGGTGAGACGTGATAACTACCTAGCACTTAACTGTTATGAATAAAAATAATACCCAATAAAAATTTATAGAGGCAAATAACATCTAAAGCGCCTAATATAATTTTAGTCTGAAACGGTCGAAACGAATTTTAAAACCATTTACGAGGGAAGGGGCATTAAAATTTCAGTTTTATATGAAAGCTTTTTAGCGTCTACTACTATATTAAAATCATTTTAAAATTGAACTGAAATATTGGAATATAAGCTGATTACTTTTCTAGAGGCTAAGGGAAATCTTCCTTTTCTTTATAAACAGACAGATGTAGAGTTTACGGTAAATATACTAGAATACGTATATATACATTTTCTTGAGATATTTTCTTATGATATATTTTGTCTCAGAAAAGCGCATGTTTGTAAATTCATAATCTAGACAAATAATACGATTGCGGAACTCTGTCTATCTGTTACACTTTCACGACTACATCTCTGAACCCGCAGTCATGATATTTCTTTCAATTATATGTCAGGCCTACTTATACAATGAAAAAAATTGTTTTATGTTTCGGGAATAGGGATCAACATCAACATCACCATTTTGGATATTAATAGTACATAAGCGCATAAGTTGGCGCAAACTATGTGTATATAAGATTACAGACATAGTTCGGGCGAAACAATTCAGAGATAAGCTTTAGAACCTTTTAGGGTTTACTGTATTTGATACTGGTACCCAAAGGTGAGGAACACATATAAAACACCCTCGATGTAAATGTATCAAATTATTTTGGTTAGATATTTGTTTTCTTTGTTGAATTTAATTTTTAATTTGTTGGCAAATGTAACGAAATGATCTCAGTGTTGTTCAAAATGAAATAAGTGACTTATGCATAAAACTATTCCCTACAATATAAACAATAGCACAAATTCATAGAAGAAGAATATTAAAAAGATATAGACTTGAAAATATATGAGATAACCTTATTTACACTTTTTTTTATATGAGTTAAGATTTACCAATGACTTCGTTCGCGTCAACTTAAGTGTTGAACACTGTTACCCTCAATTATGTATTGGTTTTTTTCCGAATTGTGTTTTCTTTCTGATCTCGAAAGAAAATTAGAGTCGTTTTTATACTCTATGTTAGCTAATATAAGTAACAGTTGTAGCAAATTTCATCAATTATGGTTCAGTGGATTATATTAAATTTATTATATTAAGTTCAAGTTTAAATACAAATAATTATGAACAACAATTTAATTTATATTTCCAAAACGATTCAAATAAATTTTAGTCTCATTCCCGGCATAGCACATGCTTGTCATAAAATGACGAAGGTAAAATTTTAAGTTTGCCGTGAAATGAATTAACTCGTCACTCAAAGTTTAAAGAATTATGATTAAGTTTACCCTTATTGTGTAACCCCGAGCTGTGATAGCCCAGCGGTAACACCGTGCGACTCTTTCGAGGAGGTCACGGGTTCACCAATGAGTTTTTCTGTTAAAACTTATGTGTCTAATTGATAATTGCAATTTATCACACGCTTTTCGGTGAAGGAACACATCGTGAGGAAACCTGCATATCTCTAGAGAATCCTAGGGATATGTGAAACCTACCAATCCGCATTGGAGCAGCGTGGTAGGTCTTAGCTCCAATCCTTCTCTCCAAAAACGGAGAGAAGATACCTATTCCCATACAGTGGAAGAGTAACAGGTCGGTACTTACTTACTTACTTACTTACCCTTACTTAAATAATCTACAAATGATCCGTAAAATAGTATGTGAAATATTAAAATAGTAGTTGGCTAAAGGACTCCTTTGACCAAATTACCAGAAATATTCGCCTTTTCCTTCAATATAAAAAACATTATAAATTATAAGTAATAAATTAATCATATATATTTTATAGAAAACTCATAGGTATTTAAAATTTATGGTTGAAGTTATAGTATACTAGTACATTGTTTGTCTGTTTCTTGGTATTGGTTTGTTTACTTGTATTACTAGTGTATTTTCGTTGTTTCAAGGTGTCAAGGTGTACTTCATACAATTGAGTACGTATTCAATATAAATTAATAACCATGTTTACTAAATTGTCTACATCCATTAGTGTGTTATTAATTCACCTACCCTATCCATTCGTTTTGCAGAACAACATTTAACTTAATAATCGTAACACCAGAAAATAGTGTAGTAGGAAAAAATAATATTAATATTGTGGAAAATTCTAAACTTATTTCTACAATGTCATCAAGAATGAATAATTCAGTTAAAAATGGAAGAAACTTAGTCCAACAAATTAAATTTTTGATTGTCTTTGAATCACTATTGGGAGTCGATCGTTTGCATTTATTTAACTATCGAAAATGTTTTAGGATATCAAGTTTTGTATACAATATGTCAATAGTTATTTTTTCTGTCGCAGCTTTGTTCGATACGGACGTACATAAAACTTCTCAAAAGATGTTCAAAAACGTTATGATCTTCGAATATTTACTTTTAACTTTAGCTGCTATGTTTTTACATAGACAAAAGTTAAATGTATTCTTTCAAAATCTTCAATATTTCGACGAAAAGCTTAACATACAAAACGATAAATTTCTAACAATATCAACACGGTATTTGTATTTTGCAATTGTTGGAATAATATCCTATAATGTGACTGAAAACATACTATGTTATACTTTAGCCTATTCTAAATTTGTTACTTCTTATTCCATCTACGGAGCATATTTAGGTTTTGTAATACGCGAAAGTGAGACATTATTCTACTGTGTTTTGCTTCTTATGGTTGTAAATAGACTTTATGTGGTTAGAGCTCATGTGGACAAACATTTTTCAAAGAGTAATGAACATATTGGAAGTTGTAAGCGAATTAAAGAACTCATAGCTATAACAAGTAGGATTGAACTCGATGTTACTTCTCTGCACGGGATATATGATTTACTACACAAATGTTCGGAAAAATTGAATACGATCCTGAGTTTGCCGGTATCTAATATTGTTTATTCTGTACTTTAATTATTTCTAATACAGCTGAGAATCAGATAATGGTTTTTTAGATCACGATAATGCTAGCAGCTTCCGCCGTGTCAACGATAATGGTATTGAAAAATGGAATGACTGTTGCCCAAGCTGATGAAAAGACTCGAGATTCAAAATCTGAAGATTATATTGTAAGCAACTAATTACTCGATGCAGTGAAATGTCACGCTAATACTGTGAGCTTTGATTTCTCTCTATTAATATTATTATTTTTATGTATATGTATATATTTTCTCCTTTCTCTATTATGGAACCACTAACCCACTATACTATGTTTTATTTTTATGTGATTCCTTCGCTCAAAAGGGTTGTCTGGAAGAGATCACTGCTTAGTGATAAGACCGCCCTTTGCACGCTTTACATTATTATTAGATTTAAGGTTTTCTGTTATTTGTTTTTATGTTATTTATAGTGTAATTTTTGTGCAATAAAGATGTTTATCTAACTATCTATCTAAATTATTCACCATAGTATTTGTATTAGAAAAAAAAATATAGAAACAAAAAAAGCACAATTGTATAAAATTATTGTAAGAATTAATAATTAACTCTATATTCAAATTTAAATTTAAAAACATACTACTCTACCATGGTAATAAAATGCAAAGAAAAAAGTACAATCCTATTAATACTACAAATGCAAAAGTTTGTGAGTGTGGATGTATGTTTGTTACTCTTTCACGGTGAATCCGCTGAACTAATATCGATGCAATGGCACAATTGTACCTTATACACCGGGGTATAAGCTATAGAAATACTGTTAATTCTATAGGAATATAATAACATTGAAAAGTGTCATCTGTTATCAAGCTATCACGCGAAAAGTCAACGAGAACGAAGTTGCGTGTAAAAGCTAGTTATTTTATAAGTAGCTTTCGCCCGAAATTTTTTCTTAGCGGACTTCTAGAGTAATAAAAATTGTTTCAGGTGTTCATACTAAAACTTTAAGCGATCCGTTGTTCTATATCAATGAGATAAAAAGCTTACGCAATTATTTCACTACATGTATGTACTATAATAAAAGCACTACATGCGCTGACTGAAAAAGATTTACTATCAATTTTTTATACAAGATTAGAAAATAAAGTTTCTTATCTCCAACACTACATAATTTATATAAGTTTTTACTTTGCGGATATCCATAATACAAAACTAGTAATAAAATTATGAATTAATTATATTTATTATTAATTATACTTTTCCATTATTTAATCATTTCAATTTTTAATCCATTTATTAATTTTATTATTACTTTTCCAACACTACAATTTACAACTAACAGTTTCTGAAATATAATTTAATGTTAGATAATTTTTATTTTAATGTAAAAATAGCATTTGATAAAATTAAGTCACCACACGACTTAATTTTATCAAAATTTTATCAAGTGTAATGAATCCAGCTGAGTAGATCAGACCATCCTCATTTCTTACCGAGGTCTCGTAAAAGACGACTAAGGGAAGTAGTCCCGCCGAGTGGTATCCGGCTGAGTAGAATAGACCACCCTCTTTACGTAGCCAAAACACGGGACAAGAAGTTTATAACATGTCGCGCCCATTCCACTTAGAGTGGGGTGAGGGCAGGAGAATGAAGATGAATTATTTTTATTCTAATCTAAAAATAACATTTGTTTTACCGGGTGGTTTAACGATTTTATTATTTGTTATTGCAATAAACTAAAGTTATGTTTTTGTTCGTAAACAGTATTTTGTTTTCAGATATCAAAATTTCTCGTTATATTCGGAGCAGGACGTTGTTTAAGGTCAACAATATTTATTTATTTATTTATTTATTTATTTATTTATTTATTTGTTGCCTAGATTGTGTAAACATTTAGATGTTAGATATATAATACAGTATCATCAATCTGCCTAATAAAGACATGCAACTTACTAATTATACTTATCTATTATTGTCTATTAAAGTTGTTATTAATAATTATTATATTAATTTAATATTAAATAAGCTTCAATGCAATAAAACCTTTAACTATCTTATCAAATAATTATTAATAAAAGTCATACATAGTGATATTATACATCTGATAAGTATTCATTAAGTGAATAATATCTTTTTAGTAACAAAAATTCTTTAATTCTATTTTTAAATATTTTAACATTTAAGTTCCGGTCAGCCAATGAGGGCGGTAGCTTATTGTAAATCTGCCAGGCCATATTGATTACACTTTTGCCAAATAGTGCACTTGCATGCGGTGTATAACACATTTTATTCTTCCTACGCTTGTTGTTCGAATATGAAAAAAGACTACCATTCGTTTTTATGAACACCAATATTTCATATATATACAATGATGGAAAGGTAAGTATTTTAAATTTATCAAAATATGGTTTACATGATTCAGTTTGTTTGAGATGGCATATGGCTCTAATACATTTCTTTTGGCATTTGAAAACCCTATCCCTATCTGTTGAGTTTCCCCAGAATATGATGCCGTACCTTATATTTGCCATGACATACGCATTAAAAGCTATTAATACAGCCGCTTGATTTACCTTCTTTGAGAGCATATATAATGCAAATGCGAATCTATTTAATTTTAAACACAAATTTTCAATATGTAGTTTCCAGTTTAGGCAGTCGTCAATATATAATCCTAAAAATTTTGTATTCTTAGTGTCCGATATTTTTTTACCCAGATAATTGATGTCCATTGATGTATTATTATATCTAGTCGTAAATGTCATAATTTTAGTTTTGTCAAGATTTATTATTAATTTATTACATGTCAACCAGTTTATAATATCTTCAAGGGTCTTATTAATTTCAGTTTCTAAGGAATTCAAAGTATCCCCTACAAATATCACTGTACTGTCGTCAGCGAATAAGACCATTTTATGCTTAGTTATCGAAGGGAAATCATTTATATATGTAATGAATAACAATGGACCTAAAATACTCCCCTGAGGCACCCCCATTCCTACGGTATCTGATTCTGATACATATGCTCTTTCGGTATCTCCTTCTAATCTTGTTATTTGTGTCATTTGTTTTCTTTCTGTTAAATATGAAAATATAAGATCCAAACTATTTCCTCTAACCCCATATGTATTCAGCTTATCTATCAGAATTTGATGACTCACATAGTCAAACGCCTTGGTTAGATCCATAAATAATGCACATACAGGTTTTTTTTTGTCAATATTTGTCATAACGGCATTTAGAAAATGGTATATTGCTAAATTAATGGATTTGTTCTTTCTAAAGCCTATTTGTTCTTCGCAAAAGATACCATTCTTTTCGAAATAATCATTAAGGTTATTAAATATATTCTTTTCTAATATTTTAGAGAAAATTGGTATGAGTGATATTGGTCGATAAGAATCCATGTCTTCTTTGTTACCTTTTTTATACAAAGGTTTTATTACCGATATTTTCAGTTGATCGGGGTATTTTCCTTCCACTATACAAAGATTTGCTATGTAGCTTAATATGGGTGATATTATTTCCGCTACATATTTTATAACTTTGGTACTAATTTCGTCATATCCACAGCTATTAGTATTTTTAAGTAATTTTATTATATCATATATTTGGAGAGGCGTTGTAGGATTCATAAACAGTGAATTTGATTTATTCCAGACATTTCTAAATTTTCTTGTATTTGTAATTACTGTTTTACGGCTTAGGAAATGTTCATTGAAAGCCTGTGCTATATTTTCTGGGTCACATATAACTGTGTTTCTATTACTAATAAGTTTTATTTCATTATTGTTGAGTTTTGGTTTAAAATCATTTATAACATTCCATATAGCCTTGGATTTATTTTGGAAGGTTTTAATTTTGTAATCATTTTGCGACTTTTGTGTTAGATTAATAATTTTTTTTAATTTTTTTGCATATACTTTGAATATTTGCTTATTTTTATTGTTAGGTTGTATTCGGTACTTCCAGAGTAAGTCTCTTTTTCTCTTACAACATAGTTTTATTCCTTTTGTTATCCATTTAGGCTTCTGATTTAATTGTACTTTTATTTTAATATAAGGAAAACAAAGATAATAAAGAAGTGTAAACATTTCGTAAAACTTATTAAAGGCTTCGTTCGGTTCTGTGGTTGCATATACATCCGAAAAAGAAATGTTTTTAATGTAATTTTTAAATTTTATCATATTCTCCTTACTGATATCTCTTCTCAAAATATACCAATGTGTTAAACGTCTAAACTTTTTAACAGCATAACTGAAAATTTGTGCAGAGTGATCAGATAAAGCATATTCTTCTACCGTACAAGTATAGTTTGGGATGTTACTAATGAAATTATCTAGACATTTGCCACTAGCTAATCGCGTAGGTTGATTAAGAGCAATTTTAAGATTAAAGCCATATACTATTGCTTTTAATGTTTGAGATGAGTAATTGTTTACCAGAACATCTATATTAATATCGCCACAAATAATAATCTTTTTTCTTTTCTGTACATATTTATATAATAGATTGTTTAAGTTCCTAAAAAATGTGTCTAAAGTACATTTATCATATCTGGGAGGCCTATAGATACAAATGAGTAAAGTATTATGATCTATTAATTCCACGCCACTGCATTCTATTATCCCCGGACAACTAAAATTCGTTATGTTAGGTAGTTCTTTTATTTTAAGACAATTTCGTACTAGAATGCATGAACCCCCTCTTCTATTATTACGAAAATATGCAGATACAATTGAAAAATTAGGTAATTTAAGCAGATTACAGTCATGTTTTACAAGGTTATGTTCCGTTATACAAATTACATCTATTACAATGTTTTGGGTAATTAAGTCCTCTATATGTATCACCAGTTGTTCAGATTTATCTATTAGTCCATTTATATTTTGGTGAAGTACATGTAATTTATGAGAGACGAAAAAAATTACTATGTTCTGTAGGGTTTTCTTTAGTTTCATTACTATGATTATCAGGAGTATTTATTATGTCAACCACGCCTTCACGTTGTCTTTTAGTTTTGTCTTTACTCTCGATTTCTGTTTTATTCTTGTTTTCGTTACTAACATATTTATCTGTCTGCGTGCATTTATCTTCCATATATCTATGTCTATCCGTATTATCTATTTGTCTTTTGTAATTCTCTATTTTGTTCTTATATTCAATCCTTAAAATATCTTTCAATAAAGACTGGCATAAATACCGTTTTTGAGAACTACGGTTCGGCCTGCTTCTACTGTAATCCATGTCAACATATGTTACGTTTTCATATTTACTACAAATGAATCTTAGATCGTAGTTTAATTTGCTCTCATTTAAAGCTTTGTTATACAATATTTCACTTATCAAAATATTTGTGTGCTTGTTGTTATACAGAAATCGATTTGAATTTAATTGAAATTCATAGGGATCTGTTTCATTAGTACCTCCTAGAACAATCACAATGTCATTTTTATTTAACTTTTTTATCAAAGATGATTCAGCACGCAATATATCTGAAAGTTTTCCACCTGGTTTAGAGAAACAGGTGACCTTATACATTGATCCTGTTAAATTCTGTATTATATTCTGTGTGCTCCTACCCTGTTGGTCAGCAATAATCACTATTCTCTTCTTTATATCATATTTTACTGTATCATTTTTAGTTAACACCCTCACATCTGTCATTTTTGTGGGATACGTCAAATCTCCCTTTTTTTCATGTAGTGTCCCAACATCATGATTTATTTTGTCATTGGCAAACGATGTACTTAAGTTGCCTGAAACTATTTTTTCTTTTTCATTTAACGGTACTTTTGTGTGCGTCTTGGACATCGGAAATAGGGTAGGTAACCGCTGAAACGGTAGTCGAATCGGCGTATTGTTAGTAGTACTTGATTTACGTAGTATATTTGGGGTAATATTGCTATTTTCTTGTTGTCCTAGTTTTTTGTAAATTTTTATTGTTATATTACATTTTTCTATTTCGGCTTTTAATTGTGTGTTTTCATAATTTACATTTTCAATTTCTTGATGAGCAATTTGTAGCTCTTTAGTAAGTTCTTCTATTCTTTCATTCAGACAAGTAAATGTTTCATCGAGCGATGTTTCCGGCAAACTCATTACAGTTGACTCTAGAAGTGACCTATTTGTTTCTGATAAATTATTCAAAGAGTTATATTTTTTGAGTGGTTTTCGCACAGTAATATTTGTAAAACTTTCGTGTGTAATATTTTCCTCATCCATTTTTAAATTAGCTTATTGTCAAATACTTTAACATTCAATTTAAAAACTTCAATTTAAAAAAAAAAAAAAAAAACACAATTCAAAAAAAAAAAAAAAGTCCTCGTTGATATAGAATAAACGCCAGATCAGAACACTATTCGCATTTACAACCATTAACCGCTGCGCCACACATGATCATTACAAATCTGTAGAAATATGCAAACTAAACATTGTAAAGTTGTTCTATGGTATGAGTCATCGATCTGCATTTGATATAATAGTGAATCACTCGCACTGTACACGAAACTGCATTGTCATTTAGAAAATAAAGTTCTTTTCGTTTGATTCAGTTAATATACGCACTTATATTTTAGAAAAATCATAGTTTATTATTAATAGCATTTGTTTTATCGAACACACAATTGTTTCACCGTATAGTTACCGATTTTTCGAATTATTTTGACGAGCACACCTTGCTCATGTACACCGCACGCACGCGCCTTCAAGCGTATATTTACAACAATTTTATTTATAACGTTCCTTTGTTACTTTGCTAATTTATCAAAAACCCAAGTTCGCCTCATTCGTAACACAATTTATGACGCCTTAGATACTACAGAACTCGGTAAGTAAGTACTCGTTCATTAACAAAACAAAAGTTTTAAAGCAAATGACTTTTTTAAAGTCACATACGTAATACATAAAGAATCAGAACATAATTACACCATACTAGCAATCACCAACGGCTCCACCCGCGAAGAAAGATTTAAACCGTAATATAGTATTTTAATAACCATTATTTTACGAATCATCATCTTCATTTTCCTGCCCTTATCCCACTCTAAGTGGGGTCGGCACAACATGTTGTAAACATTCTGTCACATCATTTGGCTGCGTTTTTACGACCAGCCGCCTGCCTGAAGTCAACTTACCTTAGTCGTATTTTACGAATCCTTGGTAAGAAAGAGGGTGGTCTATTTTACTCAACCGGATACCACACGGTGGGTCAACTTACCTTAGTCGCCTTTTACGACACCTCGGTAAGAAATGAGGGTGGTACTATTCTATTCAGCCGGATACCACACGGCGTAACCATAATTATACGAATAAAAGAACAATTTTGTAATACATGATTTTTGAATAACTTTCACCGTTACTTGGCGCACGCAAGGAAAACTTTAAATTTAGCAGTTTTCGTAATATTGTTTATTACGGCTATATATCTACTATTCATCTTAGCGTGATATAAGCCTTCCTCGATAAATGGACTATCTTATACTAAAATAATTTTTCCAATCGGTCTAGTAGTTCCTGAGATTAGCGCGTTCAAACAAACCCTTCAGCTTTATATATTAAGAATATAGTTAAGATTAAATAAGATCAAGAATATAATTTATTCTGATTATATATAGGATAAAGCATAAACACCTTATATATCCTCCTGCCCTTATCCCACTCTAAGTGGGGTCGGCACAACATGTTATAAACATGCTGTAACATGATTTGGCTGCGTTTTTACGACCGGCCGCCTGCCTGACGTCAACTTAACTTAGTCGTATTTTACGACACCTCGGTAAGAAGGAGGGTGGTCTATTCTACTCAGCTGGATACCACACGGCGGGTCGACTTACCTTAGTCGCCTTTTACGACACCTCGGTAAGAAATGAGGGTGGTACTATTCTACTTAGCCGGATACATCATCATCCTCCTGCCCTTATCCCACTCTAAGTGGGGTCGGCACAACATGTTACAAACATGTTGTCATATGATTTGGCTACGTATTTTACGACCGGCCGCCTGCCTGACGTCAACATACCTTAGTCGTATTTTACGACTCCTCGGTAAGAAAGAGGGTGGTCTATTTTACTCAACCAGATACCACACGGTGGGTCAACTTACCTTAGTCGCCTTTTACGACACCTCGGTAAGAAATGAGGGTTGTCTATTCTACTCAGCCGGATACCCCACGGCGGGTCGACTTACCTTAGTCGCCTTTTACGACACCTCGGTAAGAAATGAGGGTGGTACTATTCTATTCAGCCGGATACCACACGGCTAATAAAGCATAAACACCTTATGCTCTTGAATTAATTTTCTAGTCTATTTCGAGTTCTAACTGACATCTCGAATGGTAACCATAAACAATTTGCTATATACTCTTTTTGTCATCATTTATAACTACTAATATGGCGGTTCTTTATTAGTATTATTACTATTATTTATTTATTAGTATTATTAGGTTATTTTTTATAGTTGCTTTATTATAGTAGTAGAATACACCAACCTCATTTCTTACCGGGGTGTCGTAAAAGGCGACTAAAGTAAATCGACCCGCCGTGGGGTATTCGGCTGAGTAGAATAGACAACCCTCATTTCGTTACGAGGCGTCGTAAAATACGACTAAGGTAAGTTGACGTCAGGCAGACGGCGGGTCGTAAAATACGTAACCAAATTATGTGACAAATAAATAAATATATGGGACACTGATCAACATGTTTATAACATGTGCCAACCCCGCTTAGAATGGGATAAAGTCAGGAGGATGATGATGACAGTTCTTTATTACTCATGTTCTGGGTAATTTGAGTACTCAATTGAAAATTACTTTGATCTGATTTTGGTAAATAAAAGATAAGACGTGGAATTTCCTTAGCAACCAGAACCTGTCACTGATTTCCTCGCTTAGTTTAACCAATATAATAAATAAGAGAGATATCATCATCATTCTCTTACCCTTATCCCACTCTAAGTGGGGTCGGCACAATATGTCTTCTTCTTCAATTCTCCTCTATCATTCGTCAACTCTGGTGCCACTCTTTTAACATGCATATCATTTTTCATACAATACGCCGTGTGGTATCCGGCTAAATAGAATAGTACCACCCTCATTTCTTACCGAGGTGTCGTAGAAGGCGACTAAGGAAAGTCGACCCGCCGTGTGGTATCCGGCTGAGTAGAATAGACCACCCTCATTTCTTACCGAGGTGTCATAAAAGGCGACTAAGGTAAGTTGACCCACCGTGTGGTATCCGGTTGAGTAAAATAGACCACCCTCTTTCTTACCGAGGAGTCGTAAAATACGACGAAGGTATGTTGACGTCAGGCAGGCGGCCGGTCGTAAAATACGTAGCCAAATCGTATGACAACATGTTTGTAACATGTTGTGCCGACCCCACTTAGAGTGGGATAAGGGCAGGAGGATGATGATCATTTTTCATACAGTCTATCCGTAAGAGATATTAATAATTATTATTTTATTTCAGATAAAATCGAGCGTCGTAAAATTAAGGCTTTTATCGAGTTATCACGCCAGAAAGAATTTACTTACGCGTTGTTTGGCATAGTGCGATTGGACACGTCCTTGCTTCTCAGCTATTGCAACTTCTGCATCACTTTTCTCATAATAGTTGTGCAATTTTCAAAATTCATAGATTAAATCTATACTTATTATAAATAAAAATTAGTAAGGTTAATTTTAATACATAATGTTTGATATTTGTGTACAAACTTTTTCTTTACTATAAATTGTCTCCCTTCGTAGGTTAGCTGTTTGTATAAAGAATAATTCGGATTTGAATTCGACGAGGACGAGTTTCCAAAAACTTACTTAAATTAGTTATACAAGTATAATCAGATCATTATACTTGGATAACTAATTCTATGTAAGCTATTGTAACAATCCTATCATTAATATTTAAATTTACCCAGCACTAGATATAAAATGAAATTCTCTTTAAAAAATATAGAAAAGATTTATATATTCCCAAGTATATTACAATATTATAATTGGACAAGCTTGAAAATATTTTCCAAGTTAATGTTGGAACGCAGCAAATAAGATAATATAATACTCCATTAAAATGTAAATTAAAGTTGGAAAGTATAAATATTATTAAAATGAATACACGTTAGCAACGAGGTGGTTTTTTAGCGACATTTTGGGAGCATTTTTTCGTTCAAACCTTTTTGTTTGTCCGATTTGTTCACGTTGTTTTATTCGCTCAGTAACTCAAGTTCCCAAAATATTTTTATAATTGCGATGAAATAAGCATGACCTTGTATTTCTGTATTACGAGAATATAAAAAACCAGACTGAGCTTAAGCGAAGCCGGGCTTAGCATTTAATTACTTTTAGATAGATTCATCGACTATGCCTAAGAAATCATCATTCTTCTGCCGTCATCCTACTCTAAGTGGGCTTATCTGATAGGTCTTATGGGTCATGGGCTCTATCCCAACAACCAACCTATGATTTTTTTTCTATAACGACTTATGTTCTTATGATAATTGTTCGGAATTCGTCATACGCTTTGCGATAGGAGCTGAAAAAGACACTTTTTGACATTTTCATCGAGTTGCCTTAGTATTAATATCTTCTTCTTTTCTATCTATTAATTACTATACATATATGTTTATTTTACAAATATAGTATATAATTTTTTAAGTCAATCACATTAAAATATAAATTCCGGTAATGTTGCTAAATTTTTCTCTCAGGCCAGTTTAAGCTTCAAGCCTCCAATTTAACAAAGGAGGACTTTTCTCCGCAGGAACTAATGGCCTATTACTTTCCTTTTTTATCCGTCGACGTTTGGCGCTTTTCGCAGCGATGTTTAGTTTCATAAAATTTTATCGACGCTATCATAGAATCACGGCGGTGTTTTACGGTTTATTTGGATGGCTTAGACACCATTGTACCACCAAACTGGTGTCACAAACGAACCGTTCACGATTTTATAAATATCATCCTCCTGCCCTTATCCCACGTAACAACATCATAAGAGAAACATGTTACAAACATTTTGTCACATGGTTTAGCTAGGTATTTTACGACCGGCTGCCTGCCTGACGTCAACTTATCTTAGTCTTATTTTACGACACCTTGATAAGAAAGAGAGTTGTCTATTTTATAATTATATATTATAATTTTATATATTATATATAGTAATCAGTATGAATCGCGAAAGTTTAAAATCTACCATTGCAAACCGTTATGGTCTATTTTACTCAACTGGATACCATACTACCGTATGGTCAACTTAACTGATTCATCTTTCACGACACCTCGGTAAGAAATGAGGGTGGTCTGTTCTACTCAGCCGGATAACATACGGTAGGTCAACTTAACTGATTCATCTTTCACGACACCTTGGTAAGAAATGAGGGTGGCACTATTCTATTCAGCCGAATACACGGCGTTCACGATTGTATAAACGTACTACGCAATATTATACAGTAAATATAAAAAGACGGTTGGTAACTGACTAGTCCTGGTGAGGCGATAATCCTTATAGTTTATTTAAAATTTCCGAAATAAAACAGATTAGAATCTGCGTATATATTTTTTTTTACTTTTTTTAACTTTTAGAGGGGAACAACTTTGTAGTACATTATTTTTTAATAACTTTCACCGTTTACTTAGTGGACGCAAGGAAAGCATTAAATTTTCTTGCTGCTCCTCTCCTATTCATCTTAGCGTGATATTATATAGCCTATAGCGTTCCTCGATAAATGGACTATTATACACTCAAAGAATTTTTCATATCAGTCCAGTAGTTCCTGAGGTTCTCGCGTTTAAACAATCAAACTCTTTGAAATTGATAATACCTAATCGTATCTACGCTTCATCTAATACATATATCTAATTATGCATTCGTGTATTTATTCAAGGAAACAATTTAAACAGATTCAGAAGTCAGAGGCAAAATTAAAATGCAGAGAGTTGCCTTAGCGGACTCTCGGCGTAATTACAGTCTGATTAAACCAATTTACTTCAGGTCTTAACTTTAGTTAATGCAAGACTTGACCTATTTGAATTCGATCGCATTTCTCAAAGGAAATCTCTTTTTAGAATTTTAATTTACTTGAAGGTTTCTTTTTCTAATATATTTATACCAAATTAACAATTTAAGCTGGAATACACCACATACATATATGTGGTTTGAAATCATAATTATACAATATTTTATATGTATTTCTAAATAGTAAGAAGTTTCAGATAACTGACGACAATTACTTCATGGGGGATTAATACGTCTGATTTGCTTTCCAAATACCGAATTATACGTAATCATTAAAAATAAATTAGATTGGGAAATTTATCCTTCAAAGATAGATATGTGAAAGAAGAATATTCCAATGTTCACTTTTCAAAATTCAAATATCAAATATATCATCATCCTCCTGCACTTTTTCCACTCTACACGTTGGTACAGAATGTTTTTAACATGTTGTAACATGTTTTCTTGCCGAGCTGTCGTAAAAGGCAACTATCGTAAGTTGAACCGCCGTATGTTATCCGGCTGAGTAGAATAGACCACCTTCATTCTTACCGAGGTGTCGTAAAAGACGATTAAGGGACGTTGCCGTCAGACAAGTAAAAAAAAAAAGTAACGGCGTGTTACTATCCCACTGCTGAGAATAGGCCTCTTCTCTCTGTTTTGGGAGAGAAGGATTGGAGCTAAGACCTACCAAGCTGCTCCAATGCGGATTGGTAGGTTACACATACCTCCAGAATTCTCTAGAGATATGCAGGTTTCCTCACGATGTTTTCCTTCACCGAAAATCGTGTGATAAATTGCAACTATCAATTAGACACATAAGTTTTAAGAGAAAAACTCTTGGTGTCTGCCCGGGTTCGAACCCGTGATCGTCTCTAGAGATTCACACGGTCGCACCGCTGGGCCATCACAGCTTACATCAGACAGGTAGTCGGTCGTAAAATACCTAGCCAAAACATGTTTAAACATGTTTTGCCATCCCACTTAGAATGGGTTAAGAGCAGAAGAATGATAGAAATATGTCTAATAAAGTTTAAGCGATGAATGTATGATATATCTTAAAATTCCTATTACGTTTCACACGAAGGAACATTCAAGCGGCCCAAAAGTAATTTATAAATGTAGACGTTGAATGATAATGCAGAGAATTTCGTGCATTTTTTTTTGCGAAGATATTGTGGAAACGTCTCCTCTATATGAATCGCCTATTAGTCTCACTCAAAAACTGATTTATATATGTGTATGTCTTAAATGAATAACATACGATAAAATGATAAAAAAATTAATAAAAGGTGGTAGATACAAAAAGCTTATTATACTGTTGAGGGTTACATTAATGATAATAATGTGCAAATATCTTCGACCTTATGCAAGATGGCAATGACAAAATGTAACTGTTATAAGAATTATTTTTGTACCGTTAAGGTTCTTTGACGATTGACGATTCAATAGCACTTATTTACAAGTTTACTTGATTATAGAATTTGCAATTTTTTGTAAATTAGTAATGCCGAAAATAGGCGTCCAAATTAAATTCAATTGATTAGTCAGTGATAAAATTTGGACCATAGACTTTGTTTTTGTGTTTCTAAAATAATTTACTCTGCCATCATCCTCCTGGTTTTATCCTACTCTAAGTAAGATCGGCGCAACATGTAAAACATGTTGTCACATGATTTGGCTACATATTTTACGACCCTCCGATTACTTGACGACAACTTACCGTATAGTATTTTACGACACTTCGGTAAGCAATGAGGGTGGTCATGATACTCTCACATGGTATCTACTCAGTCAGATACCATACGGCGGGTCAACTTACCTTAGTCAACTTTTACGACACCTCTGTAAAATATGAGGGTTAACTATTCTACTCAGCCGGATACTCAACGGAAACTAATTAACTCAATCATTAAATAAAATGTTAGCTATTTACTGACAATTGGATTGACCAGAAAACCAACCTATTCAAAGGCCCTCGTCTTAATTAGAATCCATCTTAGATTCGAGAAGGGATTTCGCATAAAAGCCAGCAAATGGTTACAACATATTATGGACTAATTTGCTATAAGGAATAAGTAAGTAAGATAATAAGATAAGGGCAACAGAGACTTTGATAATTAACATGTAAGAGGGATAATAATAATTTACATCAAACGTAGGCAATAGAAATAAAACTCCTACCTTAATCTACGATGTACAAGATTTAACAATGATTTGTTAAATGTTGTAGTATATCTAGTGTTATTTTTTAGAATGACATGATATAGGATTAATACACTGAATGGCAGTTAAATAAATTCAATGCAATGCAATTGGACGTTACTTTTCGAAATCCCATATAAGGATACTTATGTACATGTGGGCCGGGCCTATCGACGCATGCTGAAAATAAAATGGACAGAAAAGGTGACAAATGAAGAGGTCTTGCGGCGTATGTGTTGTAAGCGCGAACTTTGGACCATCATCAAAAAGAAGAAAGTTGCATACCTGGGACATGTGCTTAGACACGAACAGTATGGGCTTCTGCAACTTATTATGATGAGCAAAGTTGCAGGTAAGAGACGCATCGGCCGCAAGAGAAAGTCATGGTTGCGCAACATACGAGAATGGACTGGAATCGCGAGTGCTGCCCAGCTTTTTAGCCTCGCGAGAAATAGAAAGGAGTATCAAGCACTGACGGCTAACCTTCGCTAGTCTGAGAGGCACAAGAAGAAGAAGATGTACATAATACTAAATTTACAGTAACCTTTAGCACCTTATGCACTACAAATCTCCACCACCATTTTTTCTTAATCTCTATCTCTCTTCCACCAGTAGATATCCACTCTTTGATATAAGGATCTTCGAAGGACTTCCGCGCCGCACGATCTTATGCTTCCTGGATCCTCTATATCCACCTAGTGCGTAGTACTACCTAGTGGGTAGTATCACCTAGTGAGTAGTATCACCTAAGTGGGTAGTATCACCTAGTGGGTAGTATCACCTAGTGGGTAGTATCACCTAGTGGGTAGTATCACCTAGTGGGTAGTATCACCTAGTGGGTAGTATCACCTAGTGGGAAGTATCACTTAGTGGGTAGTATCCGTAGTAGTAGTGGTAGTCCACTTACATACACTACGTTTTCCGGTGCAGTGTCGGGACCTTGCACCTTGCACAATGTGCCCTCCCTATTACTTATAGACAATCTCAACACCCGTTTCGCCTCGTAATCGAAGCATCACTAGGAGATATTATTACTACAGAGTTGGATATCTCTAGTTAATCTAAATGCACAAAAAATTGATTGATTGGTAATTGTCAAGCATTGACAGTATTAGAATTGAAGAAAAACCGTTTGTATTTTGGATACATAATCTCTAACTCTCGCCAGTTACAGCTAGTCATAATTATATTCTGAAAAAGAAAATCTCTTGGAAATAAATATACACAATACGTAAACTCAATATTTTATTCAAAACCACATTTCTCATTTAGGGACTGACATTTGCGATGAAACTCTAAACCACTGTCATAATGAAGTTGGTGCTAGCTTTTCAATGGAGTAATTATGCAGTTCAGTTTGAGCGTTTAAATTAAATTGTAGAGCTAACTTCTAGTTGTCAAATTATGTAGAGTTAGAAGTAATTTGGTAATGTTTTTAACGTTTCTGCTTGCTACTCCTCAACTGTGTATATTTGAGTATGAAGACAAAATCATATAGAATACTAGCTTTTAACCGTAATTTATTTTCCATTTTCAATTTGTAAAATATGTATTATTAGCTTTTACCGCAACTTTGTTCAAGTGGACTGTTGTCGTGTGATAAATCGATAATAGATAGCACTTTTCAAAGTCTTCCTGATCCTGTAGAATTAACCCGCATCTCAGGATATATACTCCATCACAATCTTTGCAATTTTTAGTGGAGTCTAACTCCTGTGTGTTGTGGGGATTATAGCAAAATAATATAAAACTTTTAATAAAAAAGCAGCTAATCTTACACAATAGAATAAAACCAACAGCTGACTCTTAAGGCGTGGTTTTAAATGAATTCTTCGTAAATGTACGCTTATTCTATACAGTGCTCTGCGTATTACGGACAAAGAAGCATTCGCAGTCACGGAATACAGCGGCCACCTTTTTTAGACCCGTGGTACTGATTAAAACTTCTCACAAACAACGACACTGACTGGAATACTAAAGTTCGTTCCAAAATGGTCGTCAGTAAATACGCCCTGCAATGTTTTCCATTTGTGAAGAATTCAGAGGAATAATAGTTAGACTCTGCCTTTTTAATTTCCGCAAAGAGTTTTTATTATTTTCATTTATAGCATAATGAGTAAACTTTATTTTGTCGCGAATGTATTGTTAATAAAGATATAAATTAAATTTGTATGGAATATTCTGTTTCCTGAAAAATCATTCAGTATTTTTAATTAATACAACAGGTTTTAAAATAAGAAGCATAATACGTTCATGTAAGCTTGACAGTATTATTGATATTAAATTCAATAAGCGCAGTATGGGCTTTGACGTGTGGTATCCGGGTGAGTAGAATAGACCACCCTCATTTCTTACCGAGGTGTAGTAAAAGGCGACTAAGGTAAGTTGACCCGCCTTGTAGTATCCAGCTGAGTAGAAAAGGCCACCCTCAGTTCTTACCGAGATGTCGTAAAAGGTGACTAAGGTAAGTTGACGTCAGATAGGCAGCCGTTCGTAAAATAAGAAGTGAAATCATAATAATAACATGTCTAAAACATGTTGTGCCGACCCCACTTAGAGTGTGATAAGGGCAGGAGAATTAATGAAAGCGTAGTATAGTCCGTATTAAATATAATATGTATCTGCTATATTGGAAAAAAAATCATATCCAAACACGAAATTACACTTTTCCATTAAGTTAACAAAAAAAATTGTTTCAAAATACAGGCAGGTTTATCGCAGAAAATGAAAAATAAACCTGTAATTGTATGAACAATACAATTTGTTCGCATATTTCGAATTAAGAGTGATCACAGAAAATATACGCCGAGTTTTCAATGGATACTAAATATAGTTAAGTAGATTTAAAGATAATGTACATGTATACTTATATATAATTGGGTGTTACTTTACAGAGTTTTTTTAATACAAAACTAGTGATAATAATGCTTATAATCAATGAAGTAAATAGAAAAGACAGTAGAAAGTAGGAACGATCTGATTTACTTGATAATATAACATGAATTATTCCTTCAGATATGACAAGAAGTTTAGAAGTCTAGAATATACGAGCCAACTTCCAGACGCGAAAATGGGTTCTTAGTAACAAGAATCTTTTGAGAGTTTGCACGAGACGCGGATCGTTGCTTAAGTTGTAATCGCTGTTATAAGTTTTAACAATTTAACCACGTTGTATTTATGACTACACTTTCATTTTAAATGTCAACCCTATTTGTAAGTTATAAGTTGAAGATATTTCTGGCGTTAGTTAGGTTTAGAGGAATGAAATAACATTACATAGATTTGTTTACGTTACGTTACGTTATCAACTGAAAATAAGGTTCTCTTATACAAACAAGTCCTTAGGCCAATATGGACTTATGGTGTTCAGTTATGGGGCTGTGCTAAAGAATCAAACATAAATATAATACAAAGATTCCAAAATAAAGTACTGATGGCTATTGTTAACGCACCCTGGTATCTAAAGAATGAACACATTCATCAACATCTTCAGGTTGAGTTTGTTAATAAAGTAATAAAAAAGTACGCTGAAGCCCACGAGCAAAGGCTTCATCATCACGTGAACATCGAGGCCATCCAGCTTCTCGATAACACTGGACTCGTAAGAAGACTTAAAAGGACAAAACCTTTTGAGTTAGTTTAATATAGTGATAGTGTAGTGCAGTGCTAGTGCTACTTGAAAGAACACAAGAACAAAGTGTCTCACATACCAAGAAAGACTAAAATAAGTCACTGGACCTATTCTTAGATATAAGTTAATTTATAAGTTTAGGTAATCTTTAAGTTGCTATTAGCCTCTTGGCTAGATCGCAACATAAATAAAGTACTTCCTTTTGGTTGTTCTTTATAAAAGCAAAAAAAAAAAACTTAGATTTGTGAATACTTTATAACCCACAGAACAAATTATTGTAATTCATTCATCATTCATCTTCATTTGCATCAACAAAAGTGTGATGCCTGCTTTTCACTATCGTTGATGATCGTTGATTGTGCGATCGACTATAATCGACACGATGTACCCGCAACTTCGTTTACATCAACTTAAGTAATACCTGCTCTTCGCTATCGGCGACGATCATCGATCGTGCGATCGTCCATAATCGGCACGATGTACCCGCAACTTCGTTTACATCAACTTAAGTAATACCTGCTCTTTGCTATCGGCGATGATCGTTGATTGTGTGATCGTCTATAATCGGCACGATGTTCCCGCAACTTTGTTTACATCGACTTAAGTATGATATCTGCTCTTCACAATCGTGCAATCGTCTATAATTGACACTATTGTTAGCTTGCGAGAAATAATAAGATAATATTTAGGTTTATAAAGACTGTATGCACTGTTTCTCCGTCCACAGTCACACAAAAACTAACTTTTAAAATGCCCGGAACGTCACCTGTCAAAAATGTTTCCCGCTCTTTTGCTGTTCGAAACGAACACTAAAACCAACACACTTACTACATCAACTATATCAACTTAAGTAATACCTGCTCTTCACTATCAGCGATGATCGTCGATCGCGCGATCGACCATAATCGACACGATGTACCCGCAACTTCGTTAACATCAACTTAAGTAATACCTGCTCTTCACTATCGGCGATGGTCGTCGATCATGAGATCGTCTATAATCGACACGATGTAACCGCAATTTCGTTTACATCAACTTAAATAATACCTGCTCTTCAATATCGGTGATGATCGTTGATCATACGATCGTTATAAACAACACGATGTACTTAAAACTTCGTTTGAATCAACTTAAGTGTGATACCTGCTCTTCACTATCGGCGATGATCGTCGACCGTGCAATCGTATATAATTGACACTATTGTTAGCTTGCGAGAAATAATAAGATAATATTTAAGTTTATAAAGACTGTATGCACTGTTTCTCCGTCCACGGTCACACAAAAACTAACTTTTAAAATGCCCGTAACGTCACCTGTCAAAAATGTTTCCCGCTCTTTTGCTGTTCGAAACGAACACTAAAACCAACACACTTACTACATCAACTATATCAACTTAAGTAATACCTGCTCTTCACTATCAGCGATGATCGTCGATCGTGCGATCGTCCATAATCGGCACGATGTACCCGCAACTTCATTTACATAAATTTAAGTAATACCTGCTTCTTCACTATCGGCGATGGTCGTCGATCGTGAGATCGTCTATAATCGGCACGATGTACCCGCAACTTCGTTTACATCAATTTAAGTAATACCTGCTCTTGGCTATCGGTGATGATCATCGATTGTGCGATCGTCTATAATCGACACGATGTACCCGCAACTTCGTTTACATCAACTTAAGTATTACCTGCTCTTCACTATCGGTGATGATCGTCGATCGTGCAATCATCTATAATCAACACGATTATCGCAACTATTCACACGATCGTCCGTGTGATCATAACATCAACGTATCACCCAGCGATTCCCTTTGATGTGTTTCTTAAAAACCGACAATTCCAGGGTTGTAAAGACGATGATTGACAGGTATAGCTGAGGGAATCCTCTACACGATCGCGAGCTCTCGAGATCTACGAGCTCACGCTTAATCGTCCGAAATCGCCGACTTTGAGAGGAACACAATATTTTCCAGTCAAAACATAAAATTAGTCATGTCTGGAGTAATGGTGTCCCACACGATTATCCTTTTGTTTAACCGTAAAAACACAATTTAAACACCACTTGTTGTAAGCCAAACATACCGCCAGACGTCGCACACATAAAGTTTTATAGCTAACATTTTATTGCGGTCATAAACGGATGTCCACGAAAATAAAATAAAAAACATTCGAAATCAAATACCATCAACGTATATGGCTTCTGAAGAAATTCTTTCGTTAGATTTGTTGGATTTTAATCACATTTATTTAATTTAAGTTTGGTATTTTATTATACACAATAACCCTATCAACCATCATATATGTTATAAGAAGTATAAATTATAATTTTAAATAGATTACAGCAACTATTTTTTGAATTACTTTTAATATGACTAATATTAATTTATTGTTGCCGATCTTTGGAGGGAACAAAAAATATATAACTTCATTTATTTTGATGCAAAATTATAATGAAATAATAAGTTACATATATAGATGAGAAGATAAGAAAACACCGACAGACATATGATATAGAAGTAGGATAGGACATATAAAAACGATTACAACACCTCCATATTCTATCCGATATTATGCAAGAAGAGTAAAATGTCACTTCGTAACAAAGTGACGCTTTACAAAGCTTGCATAAGACCGATAATGTCCTATGGGTGCGTCACGTTCGCGCATGTACGTCCTTATCGATTAAATGTCTTGCAGCGTTTGCAAAATAAATTCACGCGTATAGCCTCCGGCTGTCCATGGTACATGCGAAACGTGGACCTACATAGAGATCTAGGTCTCCCCTCCATAGCCAACCTGTTCAAATGTTTCTCGAAGAAATATTTTGAAAAGGCAGAGGCGCACCCGAACCCGCTCATTTCTAAAATGGTCAAATATAAATGCTATGAAAATAAGTTCAGAGCTAAAAACTATAGGCGCCCTAGGAGCGTTCTATACGACCCTGACGATCATCTTACGATCGCCAACGCCAAACACTTCACACACATACACACACGGCGCCTTCGCCGGCGAAGGCGAGGTCCCCGATTTCTCACGTCTAGCGGAAGGGGCGTCCAACCCCGACCGTTATGACATTAGGACTCTTCCACAGTCCGACTATAATCCTCCACAGCGCGTCGCTTTAAGCCGAGGTTCGGCCTCACGGGAGGCACCCTTAAGGCGACGCTCCCAGGATGCTGCGGGCCTCTTTCGAGACCCGCTCTCCTAGCACTTCACCCCCGGCGATGCTTCTGCGCTCGCCCACTCTCCCGGTGACGCTGTCAAAGCCTTCACGGCTAACAGCCTTAGTTAGTGTCCGAAAAAAAAAAAAAAAAAAATCCATAAGAAATGAGGGTGAGCTATTGTATGAAGTAACTCAGTCGGATACCACACGGCGGGTCGACTTTCCTTAGTCACCTTTCACGACACCTCGGTAAGAAATAATAGACGTACTACAAATTATATTCTGCCGGATACCACACGGCGTAAAAAGAGAAACCTATATAAATTAAAATGGGTATAAAATGATAATAATAGTAAACAAGGATTCAGAAGTAATACATAAAGACAGTTCACATGCTGGGTTACGACAATCGCACGGATATTATAGGACATTGAGTAGGTACTATAACTCATATTGAGAGAATGGTAGTTTAAATCCAATATAAATGGGGATCTATCTCTCAATACCAGGCCCGATACAGTATTGTCAGTGCGCCATTCAATAGAAAGATTAACGGAGATTATTCTGGTCAGAACTAGTAATGCTACAGCTGGAATAGTTATGTGATAGTTGGCGTATGATAGTTAGCGTAAATCCCATTATAGATTAAATAGCTCAAAAATCATTTATATATTTATCAATACGAGTATATAAAAATATATTTATACTAATAAACGCTTATAGTTCTGATGCTTTCACCTCTTTTGCAACCGATTAATATTCAATGTTTGTCACAGGTTACTTCAATGAATTATGATCTGTGGTTTTCCCATACCTAAGCATTCCAATGCCCATTATTTCGTCGAGCTATGTAAAAGGATAACTGTTCAGGATGTGCCACAATTACAACTCCGAAAACTTTTTTATCGTATATTCTTAAACACAACAGCACGGTTAAATGATATAATACAAAGCCCGTTGTCCAATTAAAAAAAAATGGCGCCAGAACCGTCAAATTGAAGTTTTATCGTCTTAAAATTCTCTGAAGGATGTCACGTCGATTTGATACCCATTAACTCAAGTGACATCCGGCACAGACTAACAATTATTTATCTAAAATATGTGTCCCTTCGTTTTACGACACGCTTAACAATGTAAGTAATTTTTTGATTTGATTACGTAGATACACTCAAATATTATATTGCTCCATCACCCGCTGAATGACTTTAAAATTTGTAATATATATATAATATCACTCGCAGCACGCAACGTTCAAAACCTTCAATCTTTCAGTTTAGCGAAAATATTGTTAACAAAGCAAACAAACTGGTTTGAATACTACTTTGAATTGTGTATTTATTCATCTTTGAGTATAGCTTACAGTAAAGCATTTTTAGTTTTTCAAAAAGATTTTTAGCGAAAATTTTAATTGTAATTATATGAACCAAATTTTAGGCGCCTGTTAAAACTAAAGTATATCTCACGTAAAGCACCACACGTACAAGCAATTGTAGCATTTTCACAAAAGGCCCCGGCTTAGCACGTCGCTGCAACTCGTACAGAATAATCCCTCGCATTTCATTTAATTAATTATACGGGTCCTCGCGCAGAAGACGTCGCTCGTCTCGTTATGCCCGCGGAGATAAAAGCCCCGTCCGTGAGAAATATGCAAGTACACACAGTAAAACATCATTATAATTTACTTGGAATGTTGTTCGTGGCAAATTATATCAGAAAGTGGACTACTACGGTAAATTTAAAACAAAATTGCTTTATACAGTTTTGCTATTACGCGCTTGTGTAATATCCGACTGAATAGAATTGACCACCCTCATTTCTAACCGAGGTGTCGTAAATGGTACTGAGGTAATTCGACCCGCCGTGTGGTATCCGGTTACGTAGAATAGACCACCCTCTTTCTTATCGAGGTGTCGTAAAATACATATAAGGTAAGTTGTCATGTCAGGCCGCCTGGGTCGTAAAATGCGTAGCTAAATCATGTGACAACATGCTTATAACATGTTGTGCCGACCCCACATAAAGTGGGATAATATTTTTAATGTATCGACAAAATTTGCTGTTTTGCCACTTTTAAAAGCTTAAGACTGGCCCGTTGGCACTTTTGGCAGTATCCGTGGGTTGCGGGTTCGATTCTCACTGAGGGTCAACATTTTGCTTCTATGGGCCTATTATTCTTTGAACAATGAATATGAGTAATCTTGTTTAAAATTAATATAATCGTAAAATAAATTAACCCAAACGAATAATTCTGATTTATAAAACAGGACTAATATTTTGAATGTAATAGCTATTATTAATTTTAGAGAAAGCTTCCAAGATGAGTATCGTCTAAGAAAACGCACAAATACTGACATAAAGTAAGGGTTCTTTGTTGGAACTGCGTCGTATTTGAATGGACAAAAGACTTGCGTCGTTTAAATACGCCCGCATTAACTCTAAGAAACACAAGCGTGACATAAGATCAAGTTAAAGAAACTCGTGAAGATATAAACTTAAGCCGTTCAGTAAAATGGAAAGGATCATAAGTAATAGTCATCTCAGTTTCTGTCTACATTATGTCTGAGTTGCACGATATTTGCAACTTCGTTTTTCTTTTTAGGGTACAAAAATACGAGTTAATTTAGTTTTTGTATAGTCCTAGCGTGTAAGTAATTTAAGATAGATATCACTTGTACATTTTATGCCGTGTGGTATCTGGCTGAATAGAATAGTACCACCCTCATTTCTTACCGAGGTGTCGTAAAAGGCGACTAAGGTAAGTTGGCCCACCGTATGGTATCCGGTTAAGTAGAATAGACTATTTCTTGCCGAGGTGTCGTAGAAAAAAACCACCCTCATTTCTTACCGAGGTGTCGTAAAAGGCGACTAAGGTAAGTTGGCCCACCGTATGGTATCCGGTTAACTAGAATAGACCACCCTATTTCTTGCCGAGGTGTCGTAGAACAGACCACCCTCATTTCTTACCGAGGTGTCGTAAAGGGCAACTAAGATAAATCGACCCGCCGTGTGGTATCCGGCTGAGTAGAATAGACCACCCTCATTTCTTACCGAGGTGTCATAAAAAGCGACTAAGGTACGTCAGGCAGGCGGTCGGTCGTAAAATACGTAGCCAAATCATATGACAACATGTTTGTAACAAGTTGTGCCGACCTCACTTGAGATTGCAATAAGGGCAGGCAGATGATAACTTGTACATTTTTTTGTAAATTAAAAAAAAGTTTTTGGATATATGGCAGTTTTGCTCCAAGCAATTCCAAAAGTATATAAATTTCTAAAAACGAAGGAAGTTGTTATAGTAAAGAAGAATAATTTAAGAAGTAACAAAAGAATGATTCTATAAATATATTGTGAGCTAAAGTAAGAAGTATTAATATTGTCCGATTGTCAGGTTCAACTCTTTGGATAAAAAGACTGAAACTATATTACCATACTCCACTGCCATTTTAGCACTCTAGAATATATATATATATATATATATATATATATATATATATATATATATATATATAATATCTGGGTGACCGAGCTTCGCTCGGTAATTTTTGACAAAAAAAAACTTAAAAAAATACAATTATTTAGTTGGGGATCGATCCTTGGCATTCACATTTCTCAAGTCTGCCCGTCAACCGAATAAGCTACGTCGACTTGACAGTTCCTGGCGAAAATTCAAGTCAATATAAATGTTAGTGTTTTTTAATGCCCAAAAATAGGGATAAAACAATATTTCTTTTACATAAAACCTAGCTAGATCAATTTTTCTCCCCCAAAACCTCCTACATGCTGAATTTCAGGAAAATCGTTGGAGCCGTTTCCTAGATTCGGAAAATATATATATATACAAGATTAACTCATTTAAATATTAAGATATATATATATATATATATATATATATATATATATATATAGGACACTTACACACACGGTCGTCCGTCCCCAAAGTAAGTAACTTAATACTTGTGTTATGCAAGACAGACAACTGGTGAATATATACTTATATATTTTTTAAATACATACTTAGATACAAATATACACCCAGGCTCAAAGACCGACAAATTCATTTTAAAGAAAATGTTGGTCCTCGGCGGGAATCGAACCCGCGACCCGTGGAGCCGAAGGCAGGGTCACTACCCACTGCTCCAACGAGCCAGTCAGAATATGCAGGTTTCATCTCCTTTTTTGGCCTTAAAGTGCCCGATGACGTGTGATTATCAATTGAACATGTAATGATATGAACCATGAGCCGCATAAGATATCGGTTTTGCAATTTTGGTCGTGGAGTCTATCTCCTGATGATGCTTCGGTTGCGGGGCGAAACGATTGTTGAGTTTGTGATAGTGAACGTATATAGTGCTTGTGTATTGTGGTGGCGGTGGTGGAGGTTTGTGCATGTGTTTTTACGAATCCTGCATGTATCAGGTAAGATAACCGATTGTCCACTTACATTTAGCATTATATATATTTTCTATTTTACTTCTTCGCGGATTATAGCAAAATAATTTTATTATTACTTTTGTATCATGGAAATGGGCTAGAAACAGACTCCAGTCGGTAATTTTTTCAGGTCAAAAAGGTACTCTTTACAACTGTATAGCAAAACAGGTAACGTTTATAGAAATTTTTTACAAATATTTTTAAAGGAAGGGAAAAGCAACTTTTTCTATCAAAGCGAAGTCGCTACTAATGATGGGCTTTATGGTAACGAGAGAAATTTTTCAAACGCCCTGAAAAGTTTATTTCCGCGTAATATTCAATCTTTCGTTTTTTATCGAATATTTTCATATAAGTTTTTTTTTGTTAAAATTATCAACAAATTTTTGATATATTGTCTAACTTAAAAATAAAATGAGTTATTTTAGTAGAATTCGTGATGGAGGAAATTTACCTACAACTTGATACTCAAGGTTCGCTACTGAGTTGCAATTTAAGCGCTTTAGGAACCTCGAACTTGAACGGTTATCATTTCTTCATAGTGCGTAATTTTCTAATGACGCCCAAAGTCAGTTACCATGTTCTGAATCTATACGCTATAACTGTCAACACGCAAATTTTGAAGTCTTTAATGTTCAGAAATTTTTGGTTTTTATAGATAATATGACCAAAAACAGTCGAACTCAAAACCTCCAAATGTATGAAATTGTTTGCTTACTTTTACTTACTACTTACTTTATATACTATCCTACCGGCTATTTTTTTAACAACTTCATAACCTTTAAGTTTGAAGAAATAATAAATAAAGCAGCTTTATTGTACCTATATATTTTCTAGTTTATTAATGCCTGTAATTTTCGTTCTGTTTGTACAATAAAGAGTATTCTTCTTCTTCTAAAATACCTAAGAAAAATAACAAAATAAAGGACGCATGTTTTAGTTTTACGTATGTTTTGTTACTCTAAATGAAGGATGAAGTATAATATTTGTAACAGCAGAGAATACGTTGTGTGTACATGAAAGTTTCTCTCAAATTATTGCCGCCCCTGGGCTATTAGCCTCGGCGCGCAATAAACCCGCTTTCGCAATATATTGATGTACAGCTGAACTTCAGCCCCTGCAGTACAAACATCGTAAATAAACAACAGCTTAATCGTACAAATAAGAAATATACACACGCAATTATACAACGCAGAATCATAATTCTAAGATACACCTTAACAAAACTAATGAGAATATTATTTTGCTAAAATCCGCGATAAAGGAAAATATGTAATGCTAAATGTAGAGTGTACTATTCGTTCTAATACCTGATACATGCAGAATTTGTAAGAACGCATGCACTACCCGACACCGATAACACAACAATACACAAGTACTGCACACATTAACCACAACAATCTTAACAATTGTTTCGCCCCGTAACCGAAGCATCATCAGAAGATAAACTCCACGACAAAATCTCAAAGCCCAAGTACACCTTAACGTAAGTGATTACTCACTGATTTCACTGCTAGTATCGCACTGTCGGGTAAATGCTTTTTTTGGAGAAAAGGATGGGATGGAGAATTTATTCCGTAACTTTTTTTTAGATCAAGAGATTAAGGTGAAAATGAGGTATGAGGAATTTTACCGACTAAAAAACCTGATGGTGCTCCACCACACTAAGGATAACGTTGTGCGGATTGCGGATGACTATCCCCACATTAGCCCTATACCTCACAGAGCGTTACCTGCGGATTGACGCCTCTCTAAACAATGACCAATCAATGTAAAACCACTAGTCCGACTGCCTCAGGGACCAACTCTAACTGGACGTCCGATTCCCGAAAGTTTAATGTCTATGGGGTTTTTGTAACAGGCCCAATTTTGGCAGTCTCCTTTAACTGAGCTATTTTAACATATACGAGGTGTGTTCAAAAAGTATCGCGAATTTTGTGTATTTTCAAAAATTATTTATTTATTCGTAAATATCTATTTTGTCCCCTTCAAAGTAATCCCTCTGGGATATTATACACTTGTGCCAACGTTTTTACAAATCTTCGAAGCACTTCAAAAAATCATTTTTTTGTATCTTGTTCAGCTCCTCCTTCGATGCCGTCTTTATCTCGTCAATCGTGGCGTAGTGTCGTCCTTTTATGAGCCTCTTCAGTTTCGGGAACAAGAAAAAGTCACAGGGGGCCAGATCTGGGGAATACGGTGGCTGCGGTATCATTGGTCTGTTGTTTTTGGCCAAGAAGTCGCGTACAAGCAGCGATGTGTGAACAGGGGCGTTATCGAGGTGCAAAAGCCAATTTTTGTTTTTCCACAAATTATCGATTAAAATCGAATGACACGAGCCAATCAATATGCCTAGGTCCTCGGCAATTTCTCTATCGATGATTCGAAGATTGGCCAATACCATTTTCTTCAATTCATCAATTTTTTCGTCTGTTGTTGAAGTGCTCGGGCGTCCGGCACGCTCTTCGTCATTCACATCTTCTCGGCCTTTTAAAAACATTTTGTACGACCGATAAACGTTGCTTTTGTCCAAAGTAGCTTCTCCATATGCCACAGTCCACACTCGGAATGCATCCGCGCACTTAATTTCGTTTTTCACACAAAAATCGATACAGGTTCCTTGTTCCATTTTTTGAATAGGTAAAAATCGAAGATGAACCAAAACACGTGCAAGCAAAGTAGCTGTCAACAATTAACCGAACATTCAAAATGGCCCAACTTGTCAGCATAAGTGAGAGACATATGTACCAACATAACGCCACAAAAAAGTCGAAATTGGAATATATGTAACTCGTGAAAATTCAAAATTCGCGATACTTTTTGAACACACCTCGTATTTCATGTAAGTCATACGGGTTATTTATCAAACTTTTATCTTGATGAAACGATAAATCTCTCTGAGTCTTCCCGGATCGATTTCATTTTTGTGATGGAGATATTTGAAGGGTTGAAGAGTAACAGAAGCTATAGAAGATAGAATAAAACAAAACCCTCGAATCGACGTTTCCAAAACACTGACAGAATAAAAAATAAATTATCCTTAGTTACACTAACTTCAAATAAAACTGTAGTGGTGTACACCCACCCACCAAGGTTCTATTAATTTATTATTCGTCAATTGTGTTTAAATTGGACAATTCAGTTGTCATTACAACTATTAAAAATATATTAAAAACAACTTAAACTTTTAAATTCCTAACCTACACGGTTTAATGTTTTCGTACTTCTGACGTCACAAATTTACGTACAGATGCGGAAACTTCGCTTAACGGAAACTTACCAAAATAAACAAAAATTGTTTATTTCGCTTACTTCCATAGTGTTATGTCCTATGGAATATTGCTATGGGGTAAATGCGCGGATAATAAAAAAATCTTTGTATTACAAAAAAGAACCGTACGTGGCATTTACAATTTAAGACCGCGTGATTCCCTGCGAGAGAAGTTTAAGGAAATAGGTATTATTACATTTGCTTCACAGTATATATTAAGTAATTTAATTTTTGTATATAAAAATATAAAGAATTATAAAACAATAGGTGATTTATATAATAGACCAAGTAGGAACCGACATAAGCTTGCGGCCCCTGCTTTGCGCCTTGAATTAGTGCGTAAGTCGTTTGTGGGTTTGGGTATAAAATTGTATAATAAAATTCCACAGTCAATTTTAGATTTGCCATTACAGCAGTTTAAAAACACTATTAAGGAGAGGCTGATACAGAAAGCCTACTATACTGTTGACGATAAGAATGCGTGGATATAGATAGGGTTCGACTCTCTACAAAATAGAAACGATTAAATATAACTAGTATTAAGAATTGTATTTTTAAAAGAGCAACCGCCGAGTTTCTTACTGGCTCTTCTCGGTAGAAACAGCTTTCCGAACTAGCAGTAGAGTTGACGATTCAAAAGCACTTGTTTACAAGTTTATTTGAATAAAGAATATTTTGAAAAAAAAAATTAAAAATAAAGATAAAGCAAATGAGACTGTTGTTGACAGATAGATATCTGTCTCTTATTTTTATGGGTGATTAGATAAATATAAGTACACGAGTTTCATCTTCCGTCTCACTCTTAATGTGACTCACTCACTCTCACTTACAGGCTCCGCCCTCCTACTCTACTAGTATTAATAACTATGCTATCAACTCATCTATTAGGTGTTTATTTAATTCGTATCCCCCACTCATCATCTTCCTCCACTTATCGCACACTAAGTGGGGTCGGCACAACATGTTATAAACATGTTGTATGTGACAATTGGATTTGGCTACGTATTTTACGAACGGCCGCCTGCCTGACATCAACTTACCTTAGTCGTATTTTACGACGCCTCGGTAAGAAAGAGGGTGGTCTATTCTACTTAACCGGAGACCACACGGCGTAATTCGTATCCCCCACACATTTTTTTAAAACATGCTTATTAAAGTGAAATAGTTAAAAATATTTAATCTACAAATTGTTCTGTACTATACTTAAAAGATCGTACAAAATTACCTTTTATAATATTAAAACAACATGCAAACATATTAGCTGTTAAAAAAATACACTATGGTAATTAGTTCCATAACATGTTTTTCCACGACTGAACGTTTATTTTGTTATCGACATTGTATAGAAATGTGTCAAATTAGAAGCTACTTGATATAGAAATCATCAACAACTTGACAGATTTAAAATGAGCCTCATTAAAGGAACTCAAGTTAATCCTGTACAATCAGCTCCAAAAAGAAATAATTTTACGCAAAATGGAAGAGAAATTTACATAGCACAAATAAAATATTTGATAATAGTTGAAACACTATTGGGAACAAATAGACTGTATTTATTTGGTCTTAGGAAATGCAATCTACGATTTAGTTATATTATTACTACACTACTATTGCTTTCAATTGGGTCATTTATTTTTGTAACGGAGTTAAAAAGTGCAGTTCAACTAGTGTACACGTATTGTGTTACTATTGAATATTTACTTTTAGCATTAAGTGCAATGTTTATGCAACAGAAAAATCTAAATATTTTTTTTACTAAACTTCAAGACTTTGACGAATTTTTAAATATATACAATGATGTGAAGCTTACAACACCGATGCGCTTCTGTGTTTATGGAATGGTTACAATTTTTTCATATGCTTTGTACGAAAACATATTATTTCACGTCAGTGTTTACTTTGCATATGGTACGATGTATTCATTATCCGCAGCATATGTTGCTATGTTTTTTACAACCATGATCCACGATTTGGAAATAGTGTTTTTCAGCATTTTAATTGTGATGATTTCAAGAAGACTTCGTATATTAAAAGCTCACGTTGCTAAATTGCTTGTTTTAAATAACGGCAGAGATCGCAAAATCAACAAACTTGAAACTTTATCAGAAAAAAAATATCTCAATATTAGCTCTGTGCACATCGCTTACGATACATTGTACAAATGTTCTGATCAACTAAATTCACTGATGAATTTTCCGGTTTGTACTAAATTTTAAGTGTTCCATAGTTTTAGTTCTACGTTTTAGTTTGACATATAGTGTTGAAATTTAACAACAGTTTGTACTATCCCTTTTATTGTTGCGCCATACAAATTTTGTAGAATAAATTATACCTTAACCAGATTAAAGCTCATCATCATAAGTTAAACACGGAGCATTACAGTAATTTTCTCTAAAGCAAAGCTTAGTCTTCAATATCAAGATATTGTATTATCGTGATATTATTAGTAATTAATTATTAATGTTGTCAGGAATGGAAGTAGTCAAACATCATCTCTTTGGTTTTTACTACCGGATGTACTGACAACACGATATTCACATGACACGTGAGGGTCGTGAAGGGGCTCATTTGTGACTTCTGTAAATGGCTGAGCCTGCAATGGCGAATTACGTTTGTCTTTGATAAGCGTCTAGCTTTTCCGGTTTGATCGTTTTATCACGTCTTGCTATTAAGCTTGACTTGTATTAAACACCAACGTGTTTTGTTCTTGATTGATTTGAACTTGTCTTGGTTAAAACTAGCAGAGTTTATAGAGTTGTAGTTACTATATGTGATATTGTCTGTATTTATATATGATTCATTCTAAATATTTGATAAAATTAAAAACAGTATTTATAACGGATTAATAATATTTATCATTTTCAATTGATTCAGATATCATTAATGCTAACAGTATCTGGAATATTATCGATAATGATAATGAAAAACATAATTTTTAATATTCAAAATGAAGACAAACAGAACGTAACTGTAAGTATTTATTATATTTATTGTTCTCTCTCTTTAATATTAACACAAAAGGTGACAAAATATAAGTAAAAACTTCTATAGCAATAAAATAAATGAAAATAGTTTTATTGAATGTGTCATTTACATATCCAGAACTGTGATAGCTCTCACGGGTCTCGGGTTCAAACCCGGGCAGGCTTCAATATGTTTTGATGTTAAAAACCTTATTTGTCTAATCGATAATTGCATTTTATACACGCTTTTCGGTGGAGGAAAACATCATGAGCAAACCACTTAGAGAATTAGGTGCTTATACGTAACCTACCAATCCACACTGAAGCAGGATGCCTATGCTCAGCAGCGGGATATTAACAGGTCGTTACTTTTAAAGAGCTCTTTTATTATAAATGTGAAAGTTTGTCTGTCTGTTACGCTTTTACGGCTAATTAATAGATATAATCTTCCAAGAAGCTCACATACATAGAATAGAATATAACTTTGTTTCGTGTACTTCATTAAATTTATTTAAAAACCATCAAAATGACATGTATGGAGCGCAGTTAAATTTAATCCTACCATGTTTAAAAAATTACTAAAAATTATTATATTTATGTTACATAATACTGATTACTTACTAAATCTTAAAAGCTAAATTTATAACTAAAAGCAAAAGTACCGCTAAGTCAAAGTTGTATGGTAGAGCGTTTAGATTTGTGGAATCAGTCAAATTTTTAGCAATAATTTTCTAACGTACAAAATTTTTACCACATTTTGTATCTTTTAAGCCAAACCTAAAATTTTCGCTAAAGCAAAGAGACGGACTTTATCGGACGCTCGCTGGAGTTAGGTCCCCGAGGCGTTCGATGCATCCGGTGCTCCCGATGCATCGTCCAGCAGAGGGAGGGGCCACTTTCAGAGAGGCCCCGGCTCAGAGGTGGCGCACTCTGGGCTACAGAGTTGCTGCTGGCGGGGATGGGGGGCAATGTCTTCATAGGTACCCTATCCCAGCCACCAGCAGCGTAGTGGAGCACACAGGTTATTTTAGTCGGTGCGAGTCCGACATAACCGTCGCCTGTCCCCGTCGGGCGGCGGTACCCATAAGGGGTTTTTCCTGTTTAAAAAAAAAAAAGAGAACATTAATTAATTTATGTGAATATTACGAATGTTTTTTTTTAACTTTCCAGGCAGTAAATACACTTTTCATAATTACTATAAGTCGGTGTTTTAAGTATTTAATACTGTTGACGTTTCTTTGTTATTTATCAAACGCAACAAAAACTGAAGCTGATATAATAAAAACAATGATACACGATATTTTAACGAGTGAGAAACAGAGTAAGTAATTTGGCGATGTATTTAATAGACTAAGTACGAACCGATATAAGCTTGCGACTCCTGCTTTATGCCTTACAAAAGTACGTAAGTCGTTTGTGGGTTCTTTTTTAATTATATGGAAAACTTTTTTTGGTTATAAGCTTTTTTTGTTAAACGTTTGGATACAAGATTCCGCAATCAATTTTGCCTTTGCCATTTTATCTTTGCAGCAGTTTAAAAACACTGTTAAAAAAGGTTAATTCATAAAGCATTGTATACTGTTGAAGATTACTTAGATGATAAGAATGCGTAGAATAGAAGACTGTACAAGACAGTAATGACTAAATGTAAGTAGTTAACAGACATTTTTGTAGAGACCCACCGCCGAGTTTTTTGCTGACTCTTCTCGGTAGAAAGAGCACAGTTGACTATTCAAAAGCACTTGTTCACAAGTTTACTTGAGTAAAGAATAATTCAAATTTGTAATTCATATTCTTCTTCAGAATCGTTCAGTTCCAAATACTAATAAAACCGAAAAGAAAAATCAAAAATATTTTTCGGTATTTATTAGGATTGAACGGTTAACGTTGCTTGACAAATTATTTCACTCAAAGCTTTAAAATGCTTTTCTTTTTTTCCAATACGATCATTTTTGAGGCCAATACAACAACTTGAAGAACCTCAAAAAAATTTGGATTTTTTTATACCTTAATTTTGTCCACAAGTGTTTAATATGTTATAGTGTATAAAGATATATCATACACATACAGGCAAATAACTTTAAATTATAAATTTATTAACCACACTAATTACTTACAGATAAAGTGGAACGGCGTAAGCTTAAAGCCTTTAACGAGTTATGTTGTGACAATGGCTTCGTTTACAAGCTATATGGTATCTTAAAGTTAGATATGTCCCTACCGCTTAATTATTGCAACCTCTGCACAACTTACCTCATCATTATAATACAATTTTCGAAATTTATAGACTAAATTAGACGACAAAATGGCCGAACCAACACGTAATGAGGACGTCATAAATAAGGAAATATGAATAGTCATACTTAACCGATAGTTTTTCGACAGGATTTAGCAACATATATTTGGAATTTAACAAAATTGATAACTATTTAGGATGACCACACAACCATCATGAGAAATTTACCGCAACAAATTCAAGTTTTTGATCGGAAAAACTACTTCCCCAATGTGCGATGTATGTCATCTAATCGATTATATACATCATTGGCTGATGGAATATTCCCGATTTGACTCGGCCAGCAATTCTATGTTAAATTTAGTGAGCTTGAACAAATTCCAAGTTGGTGTCTTTCATAGAATACTGTCAAAACCTGATTCGGAGGAAGCATACAATTTGTTCAAACTCTTCTTGATAAGCTCCTTAGAACAGTTTGATTAGTTAAGTTTTAGGGTATAATATGGCTGACATACGCATGTGTAAAAGGCCTTTAATTACAGAATTAAAAAAAAGAAAAAGATATAATTCTTATGGTAAATAAGAATTGAGAATTAGTAATTAAAAAATGAAATTCTAATCTTTATATCGCACGCTTATTATTGAAGTGACCTAATTAAAAATTTAGCTCAATTGTGTTAGATGCATTGTAATCCTTATATCAATGGCACCCAAGACAACACACTATATACTATTAAAAAAACTAGTTATTTCTTGCTATTTCAAGTTATGGGTCTCTTTAACACTACTGAGTTTTTTAAGGCGGTACGCTACGCTCTATTATAATTTGCTACAAACATTTTTTTTAATTAGATCACTCATACTAACTAATGTATACAGAATAAAAATGAGTTGTGAAAAAAAATGAGTGAAAAGTGAGCAACAGCGTCACCTAGTGAACCTAAAAATACTGTCTCTTAAAATATAATTTTAAAATTAATGTTGTTAAAGAGATTAGCGTAGATGGACATTGTGTCATAATTTTTTCACATATAACCAGCTTTTGCTCTCTATGGAGGATGGAGTCACTAGGAGCACCTTTCAGCACCCTGCACGTATCCTGAGGCAAGGGACTTCGATATGGTGACCTCCGCCTTTTATAGACAATTCCCACTTAAAATCAAGCTAGAACTTTGCTATTGGTCACGTTTACAGTGTTGCCAATATACAAAAACGAAAGACATTTGAAAATTTCCATTCCTAAAAATATGTATTTTAAAAATTTCCAAAAAATTATTATGTGTTTGTATTAAAATTGATAAACACCTTACAAGGTTGGATAAACAATTACTGCATCATATTTTTTTTTAGAAAAACAAAATAAATATATTAACAGATTTAAATCTTCTTCTTCTTCCTGCCCTTATCCCACTCTAAGTCGGCACAGCATGTTATAAGCATATGCTGTCACAAGATTTGGCTGCGTTTATACGACCGGCCGCCTGCCTGACGTCAACTTACGTCTGTCGTATTTTACGATACCTCGGTAATATTTAATAATAATTAATAGTATTTATTACGTTTATTACGTAAATATTTTTATTATTAATTTTCTAACATTCCAAACAATATGTATTTTAAAAATTACTAAAATAGTATTATTTGTTTGTAAACTTTACTATATTATAAACGCCTTACAAAATAAATATAATTACAGATTAAAATATTGAAGTTTTATCTTTTCTACTCATCAGTCCATGACTTTTAATCGGCTTACATCGAGCATCTATCCAATTAATCTATTTGTCATTAATTACTTTCACCAACAACCTTTCTAAGTAACAAATCCAATTAAATTACTACACTTGACTAGCAGACGTAAGCGACTTTACTTGATAGAACTAATTGATAGTATTTTTAAAACTACTAATATTTTTTTTATTTATTTCTAAACTACTAGTATTTTTTAAACTACTTTTGGTAATTAATCTGGCTGTAACTATTACTTAAGCTGTGTTTGACCATTTTAAACTTTTATTATATAGTTCCATAGACAAGAAGACATAACCTAGAAAATAAGAGTTATGAATAAAAAAACCAAGAATAAAAATGATTAGGAATGATAAATAATGCTTTAACAAAAATTACCAATTAAATAACATAGTTAGAATAAAGGCTAATCCTAGTCGATCAAATGAGAAATGAGGAAATTCTCAAAAATATTTAAATGACTTACGAATTAGCATTCTCAAAGTACTAGTCCGAAAAAACAATTCGTATTGGAAATTTCGGTAACGCATTGAAATAAGCTGTGGGAAAGAACGATGACATCCAACTACAAACAATACTTTAGACACAAGACACATGTCCTCGTTTAAAGGACACACTCAAATTGATAAAAGAATTAGCGAAAATAACCACAACGAACAAAATAATACTGTCATAATACTTGCTCCAGATAATATGTAATTTTACGTATTAAAAGAAGAAGAATATCAGTTTCTTAAGGCCTAATGTCTAATCAATAAAATAAACGATAGTTTCCGTAGATCCATAATACAAAAGTAATAATAATATTGCTTTGCTTTAACCCGCGAATAGCTTACTAATGCTAATAATACAAATCGCGGATATTAGTGACTGGCCCGTTGGAGCAGTGGGTAGTGACCCTGCCTTCAGCTCCACGGGTCGTGGGTTCGATTCCCGCCGAGGGCAAACATTTTCAATAAATGAATTTGTTGGTCTTTGAGCCTGGGTGTATATTTGTATTTAAGTATGTATTTAAAAAATATATAAGTATATATTCACCAGTTGTCTGTCACCCATAACACAAGTATTAAGTTACTTACTTTGGGGACGGACGACCGTGTGTGTAAGTGTCCCATATATTTATTTATTATTTATTATTATTTATTAGTAAAATAATATGGTCATTACTTTCAGCCTAATACCTCTCTTTTTTAAATATTGCATATTGCAAGATATATATTATACGGCTAGCACAACATTTCAAGATGTGATATAAAAGTCATTGTACAAACTGACAAAACTAAAGTAACAATAGTTTTCCAATTACCATTGTGCTATCAAAGTAATTTATTTATAAACGTCGTACAGATAAGGCAGTAATACTTTTAACAGTGGCCTGATCAATTGTCTACAAAGATATTAAAATGAACGTCATAGAACCCACAGGAATAATATCTGAAGCTGTACCATATAAAAGGAATAATTTCATAGAGAATGGGAAAGGAGAATATATAATAAAACGAATAAAATACTTAATAGTTTTGGAAATGTTACTCGGATTGAACCGTTTATATTTAATTAATCGTGATTGCTGTTTCAGATTCAGTTATATATATAATTCCTTATTGGTGCTTATATCGGTTCCATACATTATATTAACAGAATTTTACACTGCAAGTCAACTTCTGTACAAGAGTGCAGCTGCCGTTGAATATTTACTTCTAGCGTTCAACGCAATGTTCTTACAGCGCAAATGGTTGAATAATCTTTTTACAAAAATGGAAGCATTTGATGAAACATTAAATATCCGTAATGATGTTCATCTAACAACACCAATGCGTTACTATTTTTATGGAGTGTTCGCAATCTTCTTATATTTAGCGTTTGAGAACGCTTTGTTCTTTGTTTATATTTACCTCAAATATGTTATATTATCGATTTATGCAACATATTTATCCAATATTTCTCATGATTTTGAGGCAGTCTTTTACAGCGTTTTACTTGTGATGATATTAAGAAGAATTCGCATACTGAAAGCTCATGTTGCCAAAGTACTTACGGTGAATATTGGCAAAGAAAATTCTAAGGAAATCAATAAACTCGAAGCGTTATCAAATAAAGTTGATCTTAATATCAGTGCTTTGCACAAAGCTTACGATTTATTATACAAATGTTCAGAGCAACTAAACTATCTTATGAATTTTCCGGTTAGAATTTGTTTTTTAATTAATATTAATGTTGAGATTAAACGGCGTGACTTGTTCAATTTTATAAATAAATAATTTTTAATGTTAACAGATCACAATCATGCTGGTAACTGCAGGGTTGTCAACAATAACGATATTAAAGAATTTAATTTATGTAGTACAAACTGAGCAAAAAGAGACTCTGACGGTAAATATAACTTATATACTCTTATAAAATAAAATAAAAATTTACAAAATTGACGGAAGTTAAAATATAGTTATAACAAAATAACGCATGAGTATTAACGTATATTGCATTCAAAAGATTTGAATGATGTAACAAGTTAAAATTTAAAAATGACAAGAGCAATTTCAAACTGTATACTTCGGAAGAAAACAGATAACATAAATCGAAGTATGAATACCCGAAAATAAACTCCTCCACACAGCAACTCTACCACAAAACTCTTAAGATTAATTTAATAATAAATTGTCAAGGGACCTGATTAGAATTTTGGAACTGTGCCGTACTTAGATAAGTAGGAACCAAATTGAACCTAGTCGATACAACCCATACAACTATTGGAACCAGTTGTTCCAAATGTTGTATGGGTTAACGGTCTTATCAAAGAGTCTCGACTCGACTAACATCTCAAGAGGCTCTCTCTTAGTTTTACACTAAGTGAAGGATACATAAAGCAGTATTGCTGGAGATAGCACATATCGTCAGAAGGTTCATTAGGCCCGGGAGCTTAAGTACTTTCTCCACTGCCTGTAGTCACAATTTGTTGTATATTCTTTTTGTAGAAAATAAAAAAAAAATACTGTGAAATAAGTGTGTGATAAAATTATGATAGTCTTTAACATTCGCTTTTCCAGGAAATGACTTCATTCGTTGTTACATGCGTTGGTCGTAGTATAAAATATATATTCATTTTGACATTTCCCTGTTATTACGCAAATGTAACCAAAACACAAGTTTATATAATTCGCTCAATGCTGCATGATATTTTGAACGCTAAGCAACTAGGTAAGTTTAATCAAGTTATTGGATGGATTAATCATTGGGAAAGGAGTGGCACAGGCTTTTAATTTTTAATTTATGTAATTATATTTTTACTTCCAGATAAAATAGAGCAGCGTAAACTGAAAGCGTTCAATCAACTGTGCCATGACAACGGCTTTGTTTATCAGCTGTGGGGTATCATAGGTCTGGATATGTCACTACCGCTTAACTACTCCAGTCTTTGTGTTACTTATCTCATAATTATCATACAGTTTTCTAAATTCATAGATTGAAATAAATTTGAATCATCATTCTCCTGCCCTTATTTTACTCTAAGTGCGGTCGGCACATTTTTATGAGGAATTTCAAGTTATGTCAACTTGAAATCCTAAGTCTATCTTATAAATCTTATAAATAAGTAATATCTGGGTGACCGAGCCTTGCACGGTAATTTTTTACAAAACAAAATTAGAAACTTCAAAAAAAAGAAAAAACAAAATAATAATATATCTTAATAGTTTTCTACTCACTATTTTTATATTAATGTTACGAGTAAATATCACGATGTTTTTATTTGTATAAATAATGATATAGATTTTAGTAACCGATTTTGTATATGTAGATTTAAGTAGAGAAAGAGAAACTTAGTTATGTAAGATTTAAAAATAAATTTGATTGGATAAGGATATTTATATCCTTATCCTTTCTTGAGGTGCCTCAGTCTGCAGACCTAACAATCGAGAGTTTGAGTACTATTCCGCTCCCTGTTTCTAACATTTTTTTTTATATTTATAAATTGTTCCTATTTTTTAATATAGAAAATATTTAAAAATATAATGTTAATTTCTATATAAATAAATAAAAGTTTAATAATATTTATAACATAAAATTAAATAATGATTTGAATATGTGGAACTTTTTGTTAACCATGAAATAATTTTTTCTCTATATAAGAAACTCTTGCTTGCTTAACAATATGTATCTAGTAATTGTAATCTCTTTTAAGTTTATATTTCCATCATAATTACATATTATTTCAGTAAAATATTAAATTTAATTAAAATATTTACAACCAAAGTGAATTCGCAAACAAACAACCTCCGCCGTCTACGACAAATGTCTTAATAAATATAATTTGAAGACAACAATAACATAAGAATTAAAATCAAAATGTATTCAATAATTAACGTTAAAGGGATATCTCGTTCAAAGAAGCATCTTTTCAAAGCGAAATTTCAATTAAGATTATTATTATGATTTCCAATTCATTTAATTGAAATCTTAATAACTTTGAAAATAAAATTTGAGAAGAGAATTTAAGATATCTGATTGAGCAGACTGTACTGGTTGATTACGCAATTTAATTTTACTTAATCTATTTAAATTACAGTACAGAAGATATAGCGTTCAAAATTCTAAGTAAGGAGTGATGAATGAAAAATGATTAAAACTTTGGTTTGTTACATACTAATAATCGAAGAAAATACACCGATTCTTACTAAAAAGCGAAAGTCTGTCTGTCGGTTTGTTACATTTTCACATAGGGGTAACATAAAGGCTATAGAAATCCTGTTAATTCAACAGGAAGAGGATGACATTAAAAAACCCCAGCTATTACCATTCTATAAAAGTTTTTTGTTCACTGTTGTCTGTAATTTATTTGTAATTTAAAAAAGTTTCTATATAACGTTGTTTGGCCTACATCAAAAGAGATATTTTAAGAAAGTTTTTATATATTTTGTTTTTGTTTATTGGATAAATTAAACTGAGCTATTTTAATACATATTATTAAATTATATTCTCGAGGACACGATAAATTTCTTCCCGGATTGAATCGATTTTTGGGATGAAGATATTTGCATGGTTGGAGAATGACAGAAACTACTGTTTATTCTGAGACTACAGTCCAAGTTGCGGGTAAGAGCTAGTAATGTAATAAGTATAAATCATGGGCTCTGTGCGTTCCTTTGCGCAATTGAAAATATCACGCAAGTATATAAATCAAATCAAGTTTCAGAAACATTTGTAATGTTAGAGAAAGGATACTTTATTGCATATAAAATAATATAAGTGTAATTGCAGTAGAGTCATTAAGAGACTTAGAAAATTATTTTTAGGTTTAGTTATTAGTTATTAGGTTCAGTCCTTGAGGTTTGACTGGCTCGTTGGAGCAGTGGGTAGTGACCCAGCCTTCAGCTCCGCGGGTCGCGGGTTCGATTCCCGCCGAGGGCCAACATTTTCTATCAATGAATTTGCTGGTCTTTAAGCCTGGGTGTATATTTGTATTTAAGTATGTATTTAACAATTATATATGTATATATTCACCAGTTGTCTGTCACCCATAACACAAGTATTAAGTCACTTACTTTCGGGACGGACGACCGTATGTGTAAGTGTCCCATATATATATATATATATATATATATAAAATAAAAAAAGTCCACGACTTTGTCCGCGTAGACCTTTATACCGGAATTATGAATAACCCTATATAATATGAAGATATCTTCGGCTTTGGCTACGCGAATAAGTTATAGCAGCTTCACTTGATTAGTCTTTTGATGTATGATTCTATTATGTTTACTGATTTAATAACACTCACGTATATAACGTTAGATAATTTAGTTTAAAAAATGTTATTAAACACTCCCTGGTAGTCTGCAGCCTTTTTTACTTTACCTGTTGAGTCCCCTGATTTAATGAAGAGATGAACGTTAACGGATACAACGTTCGATAACTTAATTTAAAAAAATTGTATCACATTAAAAATATATAAGTAATTTGCAGTAATTTTCTCAGTACTTGTTGATTTGAGACTCCGTTGAGTCTTCTGACTTAATAAAGACGTTATATTTCCGAACAAAATCGGGATTTTTTTTATCTTATGTGTTACACTGATTGATGATTACACTGATTAATAAGCATCAATTCCACCAAATTTCTAAAATATTAATCCATAAAAAATAGTAAATTTAACACTAGGTTACTTAATAGGTTAGTAATCAGAAATTTGTAAGTAAATTGAACATATTTTTTGCTTAATACCGAACCTTATTATGTAGTTCGTTATTCTAGAAAAAGTTTTGGCTGTCTAAAATTTATGTAGAAAAGAAAATAATTTATCTTACTATGTCATTTTGATGTGCCTGGGGCAAATTTAAGACATTAGAATATACCTTATTAAAGCAACAACATTTCATAGAAAAATGTAAGTTATACCATTAAATAAGCTACCTTTAGTATAGGTAATATAAATATGGCCTTTTTTGTATACAGAAACTGTGTTATAACTAAAGATATGACAGTACGTAAGCTGGAATCTTCAAAAATACCTTCATATTATCGCCTATACTATACAAACTTTATTCGCCAAAAACTATTGTTTCTCAGTAATTACAATGTCGCTCAGCTGGCGATGTAAATAAACTGTATATGATGTATATCAGCGTGATAAAATCAGATACATCGACATCCATTAAATATCCTTAGTTATTAACAAAGACCATCCTCTTTCTTACCGAGGTGTCGTAAAATACGAGTAAGGTAAGTTGACGTCAGGCAGGCGGTCGCCGTAAAATACTTAACCAAGTCATGTGACAATATGTTTATAACACCGAACCCACTTAGAGTGGGATAAGGACAGGCGGATGATGACTAACATATCCAATACGGTCGCGAAGCTAAACTAAAAATAAAGCGAGGCACATAGTTTGAAGGACCGATACAAGGGAATACTTAAGGTCCTTAGCCGTTCCATGATAGTAAAACCGTAAAAAGGACGCAAAGTACCGCTTCAAACAAGTAGTAAAACATCATACGTGGCAGAAATCGCTTCCTTTAACGGCAGCCTTCTCCCTAATAAAAGCAGCAGAAATGCATCTTCTTTATAAACATACACATAAAACAATTCTACAGCATATCGTTAATCTGGTGTAGTAATTTACATCGCTATCCAAAAAAGGTGGCAAGCAACACACAAATACTGACTCCAATGTAACTAGGTAAGTCACTGTTAACTTCTATATATTGTTGTTTAAAGGACTTTACCTTTACTACCCAAGTTACACCGAAGTTCATGATTGTCAACTTTGTTTGAAATAACACGCTCAAAGTGATGTAAATAAAACGGATGAATCCATTCTGTTCAAATTAATCAACTAAGTAAGAAAGACCGTGATTTTATGAAGAGGATTTTGTAAACTAGATTAATACACGATTTTTTTGTGTAAAATATGTCAATTTAATCTTATGTCATGTAGTTTCAAACAGATTTTCTAAATACATATAAAAGATTTACTTATAAATTTTTATAAATGAAATTAATAGCTACTTCAGACCTCCGTAAGTATTAGCATGTCTTAAAGACGTATACAAATTTTATTACAGCGGTAATCGCTTCGATAAATGATTATTAATAGGACACATTGGATGAACAATTAATATAAATACATTATGCTTTACGAGAATTCATTCGAAAGTAGTCGGTGCTAATTTTTGTGTTACAAATAGTCGTTCTATGGTGGAAGTGGATTTTCTAGTGATCAATTTTTTTAATAAGAGCTATTGGAGCTTGCCATATTACAGTCTAGTATTGCCATATTAATATCTGTCGTTGACATATTATAGTCTTCCATTACCATATTATAGTCTGTCATTGCCGTATGATAGTCTATCACTACCATAATATAGTCTGCAATCGCCATTTTATAGTCTGTCATTGCCGTATGATAGTCTATAAATACCATAATATAGTCTGCAATCGCCATGTTATAGTCTGTCATTGCCATATTATAGGCTGACCTCTCAAACGTTGACTCTTTTTTGATGTCTTGCTTAGACAAATATACCTATTTGTAAGTTCTTTGAAGAAATCGGTGTTGTTGTAATAATTTGTTAGTTGAGTAGATCCGTATCCACTCACATTAAATTTTTTGTGTCCTTTAATTCATAACCTCGCATTATATTTAGTATCATAATGTGTTTTTAAGAGTCTTGTCTTGTCGATGGAAGACAAAAGACAAACAACAAAATTTTAACGTCAGTCATTAAAAAATATTGATGTACTTAATAAGAACTATTTAAACCAACTTATTAACTTTTTAAATGTGCTAAATTTCTTATTCTCCACGAGTTTTATCGCAAAACTTCGCCTATTTATTAGTTCATAGCATTAAAGGAATCCAAATTGCTTTTATGTTCCAATTTGTATAAATTAGAAAGCTCAAGCTTTGGAGACAGATTTATTGTAAATTTATGTCCTACTTTAAAGTCTTTTATTTTACTATTCAAAATCTACTATACCAAGTAAGTTTCTATGTGCCTTTATCTAGATAAATTTAGCTATATGTACTATATACAAAATTATATATCATAGGAGTCATATAACTCTTCAATTAGTTTATTTATAAATATCGGTTAGCAAAAAGATTCAATATTATGCCGTGTGGTATCCGGCTGAATAGAATAGACCATCCTTTTTCTTGCCCAGGTGTAGTAAAAGGCGACTAAGGTAATTTGACCCGCCGTTTGGTATCAGACTGAGTAGGATAGACCACCCTCTTTTTTACTGAGGTGTTGTAAAAGGCGACTAAAGAAAGTTGATGTCAGGCAGGCGTCTAAAATACCTAGCTGTGACAATATGTTATTAACTTGTTGTGCCGACCCCACTTAGAGTGGGATAAAGGCAGATGGATGATAAAAAAGAGAATATTATAACTTATGAAAGTAATAGCGCACTGGAAGATTTTAGAACAACATTATAGGATGTAAATAACAATGTTAATAAGTAAGCTACAAAGCCAAAGAATAAAAGACTTTCATAGTATTAATAAAGCCAATACCGCATATAAATAAGCCATATTCTTGACGCTATTGCATTATGTAGCGTGTGCTGCAGTTGTTGTGAACAGTAATGTGCTAGAATATTTCTCCGTACCGTAATTTAGCAGTTAACGGAACACGTTAATGTTAGCAATTTAAGTTGTAAGTTGTCTGACAAATTTAACACTAAGTGTCAATTATCATTATTTAGGTACGTTTGTACGAACGTCGTGTGGTATCCGGCTGAATAGAATAGTACCATCCTCATTCCTTACCGAGGTGTTGTAAAAGGCTACTAAGGTAAGTTGACCCACCGTGTGGTATCCGAACAATATTAAATTTGGCACAATTATTCCTTATATACCGGGGTAACATATATGATATAGAAATCCTGTTAATTATACAAGAATAGGAAGACATTGATAAACGCCATCTATTATCAACATATTACGCGACAACAGTCTACGCGAAAGAAGTTGCGGGTAAAACCTAGTACCTACTTATTATAAAACAGTCTCCAAAATTTTTCTGTCTTATATAATTGATTTTCTCAAAATTACTCAGTTGATGTTTATACGGTTATTACTAAAAGGTTACGAATAAAAATAAACCACTTATAAACTTATAATACTAAACTGTGTCATTCAAAATGTTTTACTTATACAAGAGTAAAACAGTTTGATAAAAATATTATTTTTTTTATAATCCGCGAAAAAAAGAAATTTAAAGCTCATGCAATTTCGAAAAATTTTGTCGTTAAGTCTATCTCCTGACGATGCTTCAGTAACGGGTTGAAACGATTGTTCAGTTTGTGGTCGTGAATATGTGCAGTGCAGTATTGTTGTATTATGGGTGCATGAGTTTTTGAAAAATTATGCACGTGTCGGGTATGCAAACGGATAGTCTACATTTGGCATTAAATATTTTTTCTATTATCGCTGAATATAGCAAAATTATATTTTTATTGCTTTTGTATAATGGACCTCCGCAAAGTAACACCTTTTGCTTTAAATTGTTGTATTTGAAAACATTTCTATAAATAGCCATGAAGCCATGTGTTTTATCTTGTATAATACTGTTCTCTGATACCGACCCTTTTTGGATTTCACTGGAATTGTGTACTTCAATTGTGTGGAGTTGGATTTCACTTCATTGATATTCATACATCGTCTGGGGAATTCACTGTTGAAGGAAATGCAGTTTTATTGAATATATTTATTTCATGTGACAAGTAATAACGTTTTCAATCATTTAAAGTAGAAAAAAATATTCCGAATATCAAAACTAGGTTTTTAAAATTTTTCTCATTAATTTTTTATTAATAATACCACACTAAATATTATACAAATATTTTTTAAATACCTTACTTAGTATTATACAAATATTTTTTCTGCTTTTTATCGGCCAGTGACTATTCCAAATTTAAGTAAAGTAAATAAAAAATAATAATCTTATTGGTACAAAAAATTAAAAATATATACAAATTTAGAAAATTTTAAAATTTATCCGGTTTATTTCTTATTTTGCTCAATCAATTAATTAAATACAAAAAATCATACTAGTGTACTCAGATCTAAAATAAGAATTTAAATTTATTCAATGCAAAATGTGAGTGAAAGAAATGCACGAATAAATAATATCAGGAAAACAAATAGTACACTCTACATTTAGGATTACATATCTGATCTTTTATCGCGGGCTACAGCAAAATATTATTTTTATTACTCTTGTATAATGACCTCCTCAAAGTACCTCAAATTTATTGAGTAACGCCTAACTGTATAAAATATTATTTTATGCAAAAACACACATTCATAATTTTGATAAGCACAATAAATAAACTTCATTTCATTTTAAAAAAAGCACAATTTCCGGTTGTATTCTATCTCAGACAACATTGTGCCTTACTTATTTTTAACAAGAAAAACATTTATTCATGGAAACTGAGATCGAACAAAGCATTTATATTTCCAGTTGAGCAGATACCTCGGTTTCCGCATTGTCACGCGACTCGTGGCATGTTAGCTTTTCCATTCCCTGTAATTGAGCTGAAAAGATTTTATTTTCGTTTTATCATACCTTCGCATAACGGCTTCTATATCGCAACCAAATACAAAGTTATACTGATGTTTCGTCTTTAATTAATCCACTGACCACTTAAACCTATAAGATAGTTTTAGCATAATTCAATCTTCTCAAATATGGTTTTAAAAGATATATATTTAATATAATACAAATAAAATAAATATAATGTAATTGAGATCCAGCTTGGTTAGTAATAGGTGAATGAAATGCCGCGGCGCGCTTTTTCGAATTACAGGGAAATATAATGATATTATAGTTTTGTCTCCCTCGCACCTCTTTAGTTGTACCGTATTTAATTTTGAGGTCAAGTTTAGTGTGTACGGTCATTGATCTCAATAAATCGTATTTATTTTTTTAAAAACGTATAATATTTTTTGTGGCTAAGATACTCCATTGAATTTATGTAAGGGTGCTGAGGTGTGTGGATATTAAAATTAACGTCGCATATTGGGTACCCCGTATAGATTTCATTTTTTTCGATAGACTTTGATTTAATTCTAGATACAAATCAACATTTAGCATACTATTAACAGAATAAGGCAACATTTTACGGAGTTTCATGATACAAAAATATTAGAACATGAGAATATTATTCATTGGATTTATCTCTTTTTTTTTCAATGGATAAATTTTAGACTGGCTCTACTATGTATAATAGTCTCTCTACTCTCATATAATAACTCTATGAATTTATATCACGACATCGCTGTTAAAGATTCAATCAAGTTCGAAGTCTGCGAGGGACCGTTAAGTATTTTAAAGATAACAAATCTCAACTAATCCCGAGCGGTTTCGAGCATAATGTAAAGATAACGAGTTTATTTAAGATAACTTTGCGAACAGGGATCTTGGTTTCCAAGGCCTCAATTCTCTTTGTTAAGTTTGTGGCATCTTAAGCTTTTCAGCACAGCATCGTCTTAGAATATAATTTGAAATGAAAATTTGAGTACGTACAAATTCCGACACGTAATTTAGATTACAAAGAAATGAAAATGAAATGAAAAGGCTATTTAATGGTTAACAATTCAAGTTTAAAAACGTTTAATAAAATTTTATGTCCCTACTGATAACCGTTGAGGAGTTCCCTGGTCTGGGGCCAATTCTGGCAGCAGGAACCAGTCAAACTAATCATAAACATGTACTATCATCGAGACTCGACCATTATGTATCTACAATTTCAGCTCAATCGGACACCGGAAGTGGAAATTGAAATTGCAAGATTCCACCTTCACATACATCCATGAGCCACTACACTAGGTCTTTAAGAAATCGACGACTGTGGATTGTACCATATTCTACACCCGTAGCTGCGTGATTTTCGCTACTATTAAATAGTAGTACCTACTATTAATAGCACTCCGGAACTTATGTAATCTTCTTATTCCATTTTTTAGTATGCAAAAATGCTCTAACAAAAACACAATGCCGGCTTAAAGTTTCCCTAACTTTAAGTTATCTGAGATGCCACACAATGTTAGAATCTTTAACTTACTTATGGCTTATTATAACCCTAATATCTGGGTGACCGAGCTTCGCTCGGTAATTTTTGCAAAAGAAAAAAACTTAAAAAAATTAAAAAACAATTATCTAGTTGGGGATCGATCCTTGGCACTCACATTTCTCAAAGCTGCCCGCTAACCGAATAAGCTACGTCGACTTGACAGTTAATGGCGAAAATTCAATTCAATATAAATGTTAGTGTTTTTTAATGCCCAAAAATAGGGATAATACAATATTTTTTTTAACTTAAAACCTAGCTAGATCAATTTTTCTGCCCCAAAACCTCCTACATGCTGAATTTCAGGAAAATCGTTGGAGCCGTTTCCGAGATTCGGAAAATATATATATATACAAGATTAACTCATTTAAATATTAAGATAGGCTATTATCTACAATATGTCATATTTCTACTAAAATCGCTTATGTACTTTGCTCACACTACTCTATTATCTAATACTAAAGCAAGCTTATATGGTAAGCCATTTTACCAATATTACTTATGCACTATTAACCATTACTAAGTCCTTATCCATACTTACATTTTCACCATTCGACTTCCTTATCTACGATTGCCCGGTCTCCCATACAAATTGCTTATCGTTGATTATTTGTTTCTATACCAATTTGAAGGTGTGGTTAATTAATCTCGAAGGCTTGTATCAAGACATCAGAATAGGATCTTTTAACCAGCTAGTTGATAACTTTGGACTAATAATCAATATATTTGATGTGTTTTGATAATGCTTTTAAAAAATTACTGAGAGTAAATTAAATTATTTGACTGGTTCGTTGGCGCAGTTGGTAGTGACCCTGCCTTCAGCTCCGCGGGTCGTGGGTCCGATTCTCACTGAGGGCCAACATTTTCTAACAAAAATTTGTTGGTTCTTCGAGCCTGGGTGTATATCTGTGTATTACAAATTGTATAAGTATAAATTTACCAGTTGTCTGTCACCCATAACACTAAGTTACTTACTTTGGGCAAGGAAAAAAAAAATTGTCTCCTCGGTATTTAAACTCAGTCACACAATGAACGTTCAATACATTTATATTACAATTCAAATTCAAAATATTCTTAATTCAAGTAAACTTGTAAATAAATGCTATTTATCGCTAACTATACTGCTGTTTCGGAAAGCTGTTCCTATTGAGAAGAGCCAGCAAGAATACAACGGTTGCTATCATAGCTAAAAATTTCCTTTACCCCTTATTATTATAAAGAACAACCTTTTATAAAGACCTTCCATACCTTAAATATTATTAACTATACTTTCTATATAACAGAAACTTATATAGAATTATATCAACTATTCTATATAACAGAAACTTCAATAAGGTAGTTCGAAGTTAAATAACCTATATTTACTGTTTAAACCACAGAAAAATTCAAAATTTTCTTTTTAGTAATGCATACACTTTTGGAATACTAAGCTGTGATCCCGAATAGTGACACCCAATTTCTATAAAGAAACATGCCAAATACGAAGAAAGCCGCACAAAGGAGTTTACACTGGAAAAACAATTTTCTCGAGCTATCAAGAACAATAATAACCGCTTCATATAGCGGCCATATTGCAATTTTCTCACGGCGGCAATAGAGTGTAACTCCTTCAGTTTTCAATTTCCCGCGAGACTGACTTCGAGAACATACAGTGTCTCGTAAGGTGCGCTACATAACGTTTCGGTGTTATGATGTCCTCTAGAGTTTTGAAGTTCGAAGACGCGCCCCACAAATACACAATGACATAGATTTGACTGCTAGTCGTCTTAAATGAAAATATTTTTTTCAATATAAGTAACCGAGTGACCGAGCCTTACTCGGTAATTTTTGACGAAATAAAAAAACTTTAAAAAAAAAAGGAAAAAGTAGTTGGGTAAGTAGGGGCTCGATCCTAGGTTTATACATTTCTCAAGACCGCCTGTTTCCGGAATAAGCTATGCTGACTTGTGTTTTATATTTAATGTAAATTTTTTAATGCTCTCAAATAGGGCTAAAACAATTTTTTTTAAATAAAACCCAGCTAGGTCGATTTTTCTCTCCCAAAACCATGCTACATGCTACATGGAGGGAGTTTTGGGGGCGATAATTCGATCTAGTTAGGTTTCTAGTTAGGTTGACAGGTTAAATGTCATTTCATCGCTGTTTTCATCCATTAAGAACTGCTAAAATATAATCTTTTAATATAATTACCGAGCCAGGCTCATCACTCAGGTAATATATTATAAAGAGAACAATAAAGTAATTTTATTCTTATCATAAAATTAGAAAAATAATAAAACTACATTCAAGTCTCTCAACATTACTCTTGACGTTCTCCAATTATTTTTCCTGAAATTATTTTTAAGACTTACACAGATACTTGATCAAAGTTTTTAAGTGCTCTCTGAATTTTGAAGAACACTTTAGAATATCTAAAAACTTAATGGGCCACGTCAAAGGCAACGGAATTAATTCAAATTGCTAAGGAAATTTCAATTTATCTGAGGAAAATTCAACATTACGTCATAATATTTTATTATTTAATAGGAACTTTTCGTGAAATTTCAAATTATCTAATACTATCTGTGTTCGCGACTTCGCCCGCGTTGAAATTAAAAAAAAAAAAAAAAATGTGTCATAAAGTTTTTCCCGCATCATTAGCTACCAAAATAATTCTTATGTAATGTACCTAAATAATTCTTATGTATGTATGAGTTTAGTAGATTTTAAGAATATCGATCACATACAGACAGACAGTTTTTGGGGGTATTGATTTATAATAAGTATCGATATAGATAATAATAATTTAAAATAAAATGTATGAAGATTATTTAATTTATTTAAAAATTCTTGTATACTCAATCACTTTAAGATAAAAAAAACACGCAATCCTTAAAAAAATATTTAAATGTATTTGGAATTCTTCGTATGTTTTACATCCATCCAGCATATACCTACAGAATTAAAAAAATAGATTTTTATATTTATATGCCAAACCGCATTTTAGCATTGTTGGTTATTCTAAGTATCAAAGCCAAGAACCACTATGGAAAAAAGAAGCTATCATCAAGTGATAGCTATGACCGTTTTTTTCCAATTTTGGATTAACACGTAATTAATAATGTGATCTCTTTATCACATCGCCCTTTTAATGTTAGGTTAAATTTTACTTATTTTGAATTTAATCATTCCTTTTTCCTTGCCTCAATTCCCCGCAAAAATATAAATTAGGACATCATGATTAATTTTTTGGACTAGTTAATTAGAGAGGCAGGCAAGCGCATTAAGTCTAACTTAACCCATACTTTAAAGTAAATAAGCTTTCGGTATTACTCTTGAATAATTCGTAGCTGGAGTACTCATAAAACGTAAAGCAAGGTACACATTTGGGGAAACATCTCGGAGAATATGTGCATAGAATTTTATAAACAATAATCTGATCTCAGTATTGATACGGCAGACTTTTTAAAATGCCAAAATTTTAGAGACACTTTTTTATATGGTCTTCAAAGACCATTTTAGCATTTCAAAAAGTTTGCCGCAACTCAAATCATATCGCCTTAAGACCGGGTCTCACGGGCCTAGGCGTAAATCCGTCACTGGCTTTCTTTTATATTTAAATCAGTTAATCTTGTTTGTATGTGTATATTTATTTATTATTTATTTATTTATATATACATATATGCTACATTTGCGAGGATGGCATTGCGATAGTATAAAACTGTGTGCCATCCTCACAGTCCAAGTTATATATTTGGAATCTTGGAAAGGACTCCAACGATTTTCCTGAAATTCAGTATTTAGGGGGTTTTGGGGAAGAAAAATCGATCTACCTAGGTTTGTGTAAAAAAATATCGTTTTTGGGCATTAAAAAATACTACGGAAAACGGAAAGTCTCGAGCAATGTAAACATCTAGGATCGACACCCAACTACCTAATTTTTTTTTAAGTTTCTTTTTTTATTTTGTAAAAGATTACCGAGCAAGGCTAGGTCAACCAGGTACTCTCTTTTTATAAATCAATGTCAAAGTTTACTATTAACTCTTGTGAACTTCATGGATATTCGTCTTATGTAAAACCAACGTGCACAATATACGCAGCGATAGACCTTGCAAATTTGAATCGCTGGTTATTGGAACACGTTAAACCGTTGCCGTAATTTCCCTTGATCGCCAATTTTCTCACGTTCCATAAATCGGCACGGAAGACGTGATGTGTTCACCTCAATCATGCTTATTCACGTTAAGTGTATTTGCGGTAATATTTGCTAATTACACTCACACATAATGCTATTTATTAGCATTAAATTATATTTATTATACTTAATTGTAGTTAATTGTATTTCTACCAGACTTCTTTTAGACTTCGACTGCGTTTACTTCAATAGCAAGACAAAAGTAAGCAACGAATTTTGTAAGCCCTGATCAATTGTCACATAAACAATTGCTATTTATTGCTATTAATACTGTTGTTTAATAGCTATAAACTGACCCGTTGGTGCAGTTGGTAGTGACCCTGCCTTCAACTCCACGGGTCTTGGGCTCGATTCCCACCGCCAACATTTTCTAACAAAATTTGTTGATTCTTCGAGCCTGGGTGTATATATGTATTTAAGTATGTAATTAAAATTTAATAAAGTCTATGTTTACCACCTGTCTGTCACCCATAACACAAGTATTAATTTACTTTGGACACGGACGACCGTGTGTGTAAGTGTCCCATATTTTTTTTTATTTATTTCAGGAGTCAAATTTAACATTTTCTATTATTTTGCCAACACAATTCAAATAACATATGATAATCTACATAATGGCCGAAACCGGCAAACGGCGGAAGTATGCATCTCTCATCGAGAGTTATATATTTGTGCCGTTTGCAGTCGAGACCCTAGGGCCATGGAGTCAAAGTGCAAAAAATTTTTTATCCGTTTTAACACCTCGGTTGATTGCCTCTTCAGGTGACAAGAGGGCTGGCTCCTTTTTCGCACATAGAATCAGCTTAGCGATTCAGCGCGGAAACGCTGCCAGCATTCTTGGGACCATTCCACGTGGGCATGATCTGTATAGTCCTAGCGTGTAAGTAATTTAAGATAGATATAACTTGTACATTTTTTGTACAAAAAAAAAAAAAATCTACATATACATTCCTTTCGAAAACCTCTTAGGGTTTATTCATATTAACATAAAATAACGGTATGAACATAAAAGATAAAGGATAAATTGGCGGTTGTACTCTTTTGTATTTATAATAGTTTTCATGATACATCATCCTCCTGCCCTTATTCCACTCTAAGTGGGGTCGGCACAACATGTTATAAACATGCTGTCACATGATTTGGCTGCGTTTTTACGACCGGCCGCCTGCCTGACGTCAACTTACCTCTGTCGTATTTTACGACACCTCGGTAAGAAAGAGGGTGGTCTATTTTACTAAACCGGATACCACACGGTGGGTCAATTTACCTTAGTCGCCTTTTACGACACCTCGGTAAGAAATGAGGTTGGTCTATTCTACTCAGCCGGATACCACACGGCGGGTCGACTTACCTTAGTCGCCTTTTACGACACCTCGGTAAGAAAAGAGGGTGGTACTATTCTATCAAGCCGGATACCACACGGCGTAATAGTTTTCATGGTACATAAATTTAAAAAAAAATAATTAAAAAATAAAAGAAGCTTTTAAAAATACACTTTTTTTACAAAGTAAACTGGTTAATGATTGCAATAATATAAAAGATACGAGTTGCAAAAACCCTGCATAGTAAAGTCTTTACAAATATAAAACGGTGCACAAATTTCTTGTACGAATATTTCACGGTTTTATCTAACTACATGGTTTAATTGCAGCTAGTCCCCTTTAAAATATCAAAACAAAGGCAATTTTACATTTAACCATTGTTTCAGCAGCAATTTTGTAATAGTTGAACTAATTAGAAGTTCAGGTTAAATTTCGTGTTACGATAAAATGGAGAAGAGCGAAATATCATGCCAAAAACTGTGGCATCTAATTATATACAGAAGTAAAAAATTATTCAACCACAATTTTTATACAGAAATAGCCATTTAACCACACCTTGCTGTGGCTAAGTCTGGTTTCGAATTCCTCTCAAACCAGAACTCAACAGATAAAAAACGCTCCGATCGCTATCAAACTTTACAAGAAAACCGCTAGTCTTAGATTCATCTAAAGATTATCTGAAATTTCGATAATATCGGTCCAGACGTTTTTAAGCCCATAAACGACACACAGACAAATATTTATTTTATAGATAGGAATAAATTAATAGAATAGACCACCCTCATTTCTTATCGAGGTGTCGTAAAAAGCGACTCAGGTATGGTATCCGGCTGAGTAGACTAGACCACCCTCGTTTCTTACCAAGGCGGCTGGTTTAGGCGGCCGGTCGTAAAATACCTAGCCAAATCATGTTACAACATGATTGTAACACCGAATAAGAGTGGGGTAAGAGAGGATGATATAATGACAGTTTGAACTGAGCAGCCAATCGATGCTGAATTGAAGATCTGGAAAGTAATATGAGCTTTTATCTTTTGTTAGTTTTTTATGTCCATAAATCAATACAAAAGCCCGGACATTGACTAATATATAATAATAAATCTTATTGAGCAAGTACATGACATGTCAGTAGTCCTTTAAGTTCCGTATTTGATTAATGTCAAGAAGCATATTTAACTGACAGTTGATTCTGGTATCCGTGACCCACTTTCTAAATAAAAACGTGATAAAGTGGATCACTCGTTAGCTCTATGGCATATTTTATATATCATGTTTAGTGAGTTCTGTTTATATGTTTTACCTAATTTAAAATGTAAAGAAAAAAAAATAAAAATGAAAATATTATAATGCTATAATTCGTGATGATAATGGCGTATTTTATCGCGGATTATACCAAAATAATATTTACATGACTTTTTGTAGTAAAGATCCCCGTAAAGTAACGCCTAATTCTATAAATAAATAGCAGAGAACACAAAAGCTTTAATCAAAATATGATATATGTTAAAATACGACTAACTGATTCTGTATTTGAATTTATCAAATACAGAATTCTGTATTTGAAATTTTTATCTATGGATTCCACACACAAATGTAATAGCAGCACATAAGCACAAAACGCACGTATATTGGTATTGAAAAAAGTTAAATAACAATCTGACTGTGTCATATTAATTAATTAATTAATTAAATATTATATAAATTTGATGTTAAATAAAGTTTAATCATTTACTATTTTGTAAACTGAATAATACATTTAAGTTAAGTTTATTGCAAACAATAAGCCTAATTGACCGCAAGCTTACCATAGAGTATCCATTAGTACCAGCATAACATAGAACCTATTTGCGGTTACAAACTCAGTTATAGCTCATACAGAACCAGTAACAATAACGCTAATGGAGGGGACGCAATCAAGAGATTGAAATCTTATCTGTTATGTTTGCAAACTACATAGGAATATGTTGCTGCATTTAATATCTATAAAGCTGTTATTACCTTTATTTAAATCTTTGGAGAGCGGTAGCGGAATGGTTTGGGTAACGGACTTGCGATCGAAAGGTCGTAGGTTCTAATCCCTGCTATTATACTACCAACGTGAACCCACTCCTAACACAAGAACTTAGCTTAGCTGGAGGGATTAACAAGTTTTCTAGTAAAAATTGATAATTGCAATTTATCTACTTTTCAACCCTGTACAAGACAGTAATAACTAAATGTAACTAGTAATAAGAATTATATTTTTAAAAGAGCAACCGCCGAGTTTGTTGCTGGCTCTTCTCGGTAGGAACAGCTTTCCGAACCAGCAGTAGAGTTGATGATTCAAAAGCACTCTTTTAAAAGTTTATTTGAATAAAGAATATTTTTAATTTAAATATCACGCACTTTTCGACTAGGAGGACTATGCCCAGCAGTGGGATAGTAACAGGGGATAGTAACTTTATTGTTTTTATTTTAATAAATTTGATGTCGTTATATTTAGTAGCGACGATATCATATAGTGCCGCTCGTGATAAGTAGTCCAAAAAACCTGCTTTCTTGTTTCAATATTCAGGTTTTAATATAAATTTCCAGACTGTGTGGGCGATATTATGGTTTGTTGCGTTCACACCAACGATAAGTTGATGTTGAGGCAAAATTGAAACTACTTATTTTGGGCGCGTCCATTGCTCGGAGCGGTCTGCCGGCAACTGCGGTTATTTATTTAATTTATGAACACGTGACAATAAATGACAATATTGTGTCCCCACAGATGAATAATAATTTTTAAATTACGATCAACTCCATACAAATACAATCATTACCAACACAACTTGTGTTCCGTAACAGAGCAATCAAGATATGTTAATAAACCGTTCTGATATCAGTTGTATAGCTCTTTCGGTCTTCAGTGCCGCTGCGATATCTTAAGCGATGTAGGAACTAATGACCACGATGTGGCTTTAACAAATGTTGATGTATTTCTCAGATATACTCTGTAATATTAAACAGATTAGATTCATAGATAAACGTGCGATATATTTATAATATTATATATTACCTAAATTAATGAATGAATAAAATTGAAAATTAATTTACCAGTTCATATAAAACTTATTGTGAGATTATTATTATAATTAGAATTTATGTATATGCTTAAAATATGCTGTCATTCTTTTTTAAAATATATGGTATCAAAGTTGGGCATTTGTTTAGGGATTTCTATACAACTTAGTCTTTTTGGTAGTCACCAAACCTCGTTTAGTCACTATTTTTCTGCATTATAATATATAACATATGTATATTAACATATAATATATAATAATAATAATAATCTTTATTTTATATAACCAGTGTTTACATTATTTATAAACTCTGACCCCTGAACTAGATTTAACTGTATTTCAGGAGCCAGTGCCCTCCCTTAATATTATATATTATTATATTGTAGTGTTAGTTTAGTTAGTAGCAGTAACTTAAAATAGGTTAGTTGGGTTAAAAAATTGATACATTGTTTATGACATTTAATATAATTAAAAGTAAGTGTGAGTGTATCTAACAATGTTTAATAATTTATTTATTTATATGCCATGCCGTTATAACCTATAGTGCGAATATGTGTATATGTATGTGTGTGAGTGAGTGTGTGGGTATGTATGATGGTGCAGTGTGTGTGTGGACTTAGATGATTTTTGTTGATTGGACAATAGTATATTAAACAGAAAACGATTACGGAGAGGATTTCAGCCTAGAAGATTTTCTGTGTCTTCATACGATAAGCAATTAAGGTATGAAGTCACAGTCCTTTTGCAAATTATTTTGTTAAGTGAGTATATGTGTATTATTTTATTTATTTTATTATATAAATGTGGTCCTTGATAACAGTAAAATTTGGAAATAAATGAGGTGTTAAAGGTACTCATGCTTGTCGCAACTTGTCTACGTCTATCTAAGTAAGTATTATCATATATAAGTTTACCATGCTGTTTTAATAAGATATTTAATATAAATAACTTTCTCACTGAAAGAACTTCACAGTCTTGATAAAGCAGATGTGTCGGATACAAGAAAGGTCGAAAAGTTGATACTTTAAGAACTGCACGTTGGGCTACTTCGAGCTTCATTAATGTGGATTTTGCGGCTCCTCCCCATGACGATATGCAATACGTGATTAATGATTGGCATAAAGCCAGGTATATTCTTTTCATCAATTCAGGATCCACCACATGCCTGAGATTTTTAAATATGTATATCATTTTATTTATTCTACCACTTAGTGTGTCAATATGTTTTTTAAAATTAAGGTTGCAGTCCAACGTGACACCTAAGTACTTTATAAACTCCACTCGTTCTAAAACAGGACACGAGCAAGTTATTATGTTGAATTTAGAACAAGTATGGCAAATTATATCTAAGTTATTCGGTAGATCATTTAACCGTCTCATCGAAAACGTTATATATTTTGTTTTATTTATATTAAGCGAGAGGATATTATTATCGAGCCATTTTTTTACAGTGTTGAGACCTTGTTGTGCTACTTCATAAACTTCATTCCACGTATCGGCCGAGAAAACTAGAGCAGTATCGTCTGCATATGCTATAATTTGTCCCTTGTGTAATTTAATACGTGTCATAAAATCAATATACACGAGGAAAAGCGTGGGACCCAGTATGCTGCCTTGTGGCACTCCGTGTGTAACCAGGCAATCACTGCTACAATAAGACCCCACTCTAACACATTGATACCTATCAGCTAAATAATCCTTAAATATCTTAAGCTGGGGATCTCTGACACCGATATTTTTTAGTTTTTTGAGTAAGCCACGAATAGACACAGTATCAAAGGCCTTGGTCAGGTCAAGAAAGATACATAAACATTTCTTACCCTGGTCTAGACTAGTAGAAATAAAATTAGTCAAAGTATGAACTGCATCATTCGTGGCAATACCTTGTCTAAACCCAAATTGATTAGGCGAAAGAAGCTTACTGTTTTCTAAATATTTTATCAAACGGTTATTTATAATTTTTTCCAAGATTTTAGATAATGATGGTAAAATAGAAATTGGTCTATAATTATTAAGGCTATTTTTATCCCCAGTCTTAAAGATCGGCCTAACTTCAGATTTTTTTAGAGCTGTAGGAAACACCCCCTGACGGAGACAACAATTAAAGATGTAAGTTAACGGTGGAACAAGATGTTGTCTACAGTTTTTCAGTAGTTTATTCGAAATACCATCCCACCCTATTGAACAATCAGTTTTTAGATTCCGTATATTAGTATGTATTTCCTCTTCCTCAGTTTCCAACAACACAAAAGATTTTAATGCCGTGTATGCCATATCTGGATTTATATCTAAAGTAGTATGATTTACGTCATCAAAACTGGACGCCAATTGTTTACCGATATTAATGAAATAACTATTTATATTATCAACCGATGATTGTGCTGTATCAGAAAAGTTAAGTAATTCTTTATTGTAATCCATTTGTTTTGTAGTGCTAATAATACTTTTGAGAACGTCCCATAATTTTTTGTTGTCATTTTTTGCCAAATTCACCCGTTCTTTGTCGTAATTTCTTTTGACTTTTTTGAGTATATTGTTGCAAAAATTTCGGTATCGTTTATAAGTAATACGTATAATTTCATTTTCAGGTGAACGTCTGGCCTTATTATGTAATTTATCCCTATGTCTAATGCATCTAAGTAGGCCAGGCGTAATCCAAGGCTTTATAATCTTTTTTCTCCTCGATAATTTAACCGTCTTCGTGTTATTATTAATAAATGTTCTTATTTTATCAATGAATAGATTTAATGCTGTATTCGGATCCGGACATTTTATAATTTGAGAAAATTCAATTTTTGTTATATCAGAATAAAGATTTTTATAGTCAATTTTTTTAATTTCAGTTAAAGCATATTCGTTAAAAGATTGTTTAAGTAGTATATTAAAAATTACCGGTTTATGATCGGTTAGCAAAGTTTGTGGGACTATGGTAGTTGATGGATTTTTCGTTTTAAGTAAAACGTGGTCAATGCAGGTTCCACTGATATCCCTTGTCACAAAATTGTGCGCAGGAAGTAAATCATGAAATGCTAATAAATTTAAATATTTTTCTCGAGCTAAATCCGTATTGTTAGATAAGAGATCTATATTCATGTCCCCAATAATCACGATATTCTTGTAATTTGAGTACTTATATAATATTGCATCTAACGAAGAAAGAAAAGTATCTATATTTTTATAACAGGGTGATCGATATATAGCTATTATAATCATACTTGATAATTTGAAAAGTAGACAATTTACTTCCTGAGTGGTGGGTTCTTCAAACACAAATTGATATTGATCTTTGATGTAAATAACTACGCCATCATTTTGATTATTATTATTGTTAGTTGCAAAAGAGTTATATCCACTAATTACCGGCAAAGTCATTGTCTTCGATAGCCAACACTCAGTAAGAACAATTAAATCCAAATCTAATTTAAGCCTTGTCATAAGAACTTCAAAATCATTTATGTTACGGTTAATACTACGTATATTTTGTGTTATAATTGTAAAATTATTATTTTTCGATGTTTTAATATACCTAGAACATTCTTCAACATTGCAGGTAATTTTTTTCGACACCGATATGTCATCTAAATCGTTTGATATATTTTCATTTATGTTAATTAACATTAAAATTAAATTTAAATTTTTTCTGTACAATATGTCGTCTACTGACTATATAGATAAATTTAATGTAAAAGCGGCATGGCGAAAAACTATAATGAGTATAATTAATAACAGATAAATGTGAAAAAGAATTAAAGTAATTTTTGTATAGTGTTATGTAAATTAGTGTAAATATGTACAAACACATTTTGCAAAAAGAAATTGATTGAAATTGACATGTAAAAACAAATTGATGTATATAATAAGAAAAATGAAAATTATAATAAAAGTAGTAATTTAGTCTCACAGCTAGTCATTCAGTCTTCCTTAATTTTTCAATATCTTCTTCATTTGTTATTTTTATTTGTGGCGATTTTTCTTTTTTTCGTAGATAGACTGTTCCTCAGGATGTCCAACAAAATGTGTAATTATGACTTTTTTGAAAGTTTCTAGCCAAATAAAAAAGTTTCTGCGTATTTTTTGTCAGATTCTCTGAGATGTAAATAGGCTTTTTCGGTCCCGCACAATTTATAAGAGATGTATTTAGCTTATCACTCTTAGACTTTGATTTATTAAAGTTTTTCACTCTATTTAAGATTTTTTCTTTAACAATAACCGTAGAAAATTCTGCAATAATAGGGTGTGACCCATCTTTTGAATTTAACCTGAAGGCATCTTGTATATCCCAGTCCTTTAAATCGAGATTCAGAATATTTCCCAAGCTCTTAATTGTGCCGTACATGCTTTCTTTTGATTCTGTTGTACTTTTCGGAATGTTCCTAATTTCAATACTCGTAGAACAAGATTTTCGTTGTAGGCCTTCAATTTTTTCCTCAAGTTGCCGAATAGTAGACTGGTCTTGCTTTCTCGCTAGTTCTAGGGTAGCGATACGAGACATAAATTCATCGTATTTGTGCGACATAATATTCACGCTCTTTTTGAGATCCTCATTCTGTTCCCTTATGTTATTTATTGTGCCCTTTAGTTCCTGGAAAAGTTTCTCCTGTTGTTTCGAGAATGAAGTAAACAAATTACTAATGTAGGACATAGTGTCATTATTTATTCCGTCCGGTATTCTTTTTTTGCGCTCCGTGATATTACATAGCGAAGATTGTTCGAGCGGTGAATCACAATATTCCGTCTCCTTATCTATCGCCGAGCGTTCGGACAGCTGCACTTGCATTGCATGCGGCCGCGGCAGCCTTGAGGCGGCGGCCGGCGAACGGTCACTCGACATCGCTGGATCAATTTCTCGCAACAGTAATATGAATATGCAGTGCAAGTAGATTAGATGCACAGAGTTCTCATTATAATTGCTGCAATCGACGTTTTCATATATTTTATCTTTCCGTCTAGTATATGTTGACCTCTGGCGTATTATATTCGTATGAAGCAAACAAAATCATGTTATCTCGTTTTGTCACTACATGATCATATGCGCTCTAATTATTACAGTACTGCTCACTCTTTAATATTTAACTATTATATAATTTATTATTTAAAAATATTAGATGCCACAAACTAAAAACACGACCGCACTGCTTCGCGGGCAGGAGGGAAGGATATGTATATATAATGTACAAAAATAGTAACGACTGTGATGAAAAGATTTCGCGAAATACTATTAATATCTTTATAGTATCTCGTAAAATCTTTTCATTCAGAATAAAATACCAAATCATTATTTAAACATAAATAGAAATAACCCACCGATTTAGAATTTAGTATTAATAGAATAGATTATTTTTTTATATACATACTTATTTTTATTTATTTTCGAAAAAAGACACGCATACCAAACTCAACACACACATCCACAAGCACGCACACACACACATACACACACGAACTATACATTTTCTGTTAAATTTAAATTATTTTAGAGTAATCTTTTATTGGCCTTATTGTGAAATACCATAATGTTTATTGTTCAAAACTTATGAAACGCTGTTTTTATTACCAATAAAGAAATAAAAAATTTAAATTAAAAATAGATACAATGTGTATAGAATAGAGAGTTAAATAAAGTTTCAAAGTAAGTGAGAAATAAATGTTTGAAGAGAAGTCATTTATCATAAAAATCTCCTGTATAAAAGTAGGTCCCAAATTGCCCCTTACAGCTCATCAAAGGCTCACTCTCAAAACACTCGCACAGCTGAACCAGTAATTGAAAGCAGGTCGCTTTTCATCGTTCCGCGTGGAGATTGCCTTTTTATGGTCCAATTTTTCTTATGCCTCTTCATTCGCTCGCTCTTTTGTTTTAATAATCCTTTTTATTTCAAAATATGATTTGTTATCTTTGTAAGCCATCTTTTCTCTTTACTTAAGATAGTTTAGTGATTGACTGCTGAGTCTTACTTAATAAATATTTAATATTTAAATGAGTTAATCTTCTATGTATCCGCAATCCATACTAGACCAGTCTACAGAAAGGTTTAAGTTAAGTATAAGAGGTGTACTTGTGCGTAAAGCATATTACAAAATTGAAGATTATTTCGATGATAAAAAAGCCTGGATTTGAATTTTTTTTCAACTTTATCCAGGACTGCGGTTTCATTATGTAAAATTGAAAATGTTTAAAAGTTTGACCGCCGAGTTACTTTCTGGTTCTTCTCAGTAAGAGCAACATTAGGAACCAGTTGTAACTTCATTAATCATATTGATCCTTGACGATTCGAAAGTGCTTGTAAGAGCTTATTTGAATAAAGATTATTTTGATTATGATTTTGATTTTGATCTAACTATTCTATATTTTTAGGGGTATCGGAAACGGTTCGAACGATTATCATGATTTTCGTTTTTTGGGGGAGAAAACTCGATCTAACCAGGTTTTACTTAAAAAAAATCGTTTTATCCCTGTTTTTGGGCACCAAAAAAACTACTAAAATAGAAACACAAAATGATAGATATTTTATTTGCCAAATGCGTAGTTGTGATAGCCTATTGGTAACGCGCGAATCAAAAAAGTTCAAAACCTGGGATCGATCGTGGGTCAACTTACCTTAGTCGGCTTTTTATGAAATATCAGTAAGAAATGAGGATGGTCTACTCTACTTAGCCGGATACCACACGGCATAAAAAAAATTACTTTCATAGTGTTTTAATTCTGATTTTCCTTAATAATATTGACACATACTTTAAGTGATGTACAAGACAAAAGTAATAATAAAATTATTTTGCTATAATCCGCGATGAAGTAAAATAGAAAATATTTTTAATGCTAAATGTAGAGTGGACTGTCCACGCTATACTATAACATAATATATATATTTTCTTTTTTACTTCGTCGCGGATTATAGCAAGACAATTTTATTATTACTTTTGTATTGTGGACCTCCGCAAAGTAACGCCTAATTCTATAAATTATGATGTACCTTGATTGTAATCGATAAATTTGGCAAATACATTTGACAAAATTTACAGAATAATGTATGTGATAAAACCTTTTAAAACCAACTTGCCAACAACTGTTATTGAAATTCCATTCGTTAGCTTTGAGGGGAACCGTAAAACGAGAGACAAAAATTTTCATTGCAGATTTTTTGCGGTCTACGTGTGCGTTGCTTTATACTAAAACATTTTCATTCAGATTTTATTTTGGTGCAGCCACGAGAATAGATGTAACTAAGTTAAAGTACAATAAAAAAGTATTAAGAAATAGTTTATATTTATGATTTTAATGTTTTCCATCATGACCGTTTATCTGGCTGACTTTCATTTCTTGGTGTATGTTTGTAAAGTTGAGCTGTTCCTTAACCCTGTACTTATTTGATTAGGGACCAACTCGCTCTCAGTTATCGCATTGTGCTATTGAGATACTATGATAATTTTTTTTAAATTTATTTTCTAGGACAAATTCTGATACATAAAATAAACATATAAACGCACTTTTGAAAATCACGCAGGGCTTATATGAAGGTGTTGAAATACTTACTGTTCTCTTATGAGAAATTGTATAAACAGAGCAACGAGAACTTTATCCTTAATCAGTATTGAAAACTCATAAATTGTCCTTATCGTCACATATTTCATTTTCCTATCACACCGAGTGAAATGTCTCACAAATTTTCCGTATAAATTAAATTTATTCCAATTTTTCTCGATGTTAACATAACTTTACGGTAAAATCTTTTTTACATTTGTGTGTAGATAGAAAGAACATATGGTATTATTATTTTGGAAATTGATGAAACTTTTTAATTTTATAATACTTATTTCTATACATTCCATGAAGGTATTGCCAGTAATCACCACGCTTGGCCTGCGGGTTGGTGATCGCAGTGCTGACCATGTCGCACCGACAGTGCTGCTGCACACTGTCGGTCTGGTAGAATTTAGGTCAGCTGTATGAATGGTTATACCGCCATTGGTCGGTCGCCAGAGCCTCGTTGGTTAATCTGCAGGGTGCACCGCGTGCAGGTGAAGTTGACAATTGAGGAGACTGATTGGGGCGAGCCTCCCCCTTACACCCCCCTGACCCCCTACCAGATGGACAGACGACCTCAAAAGGGTCGCGGGGAGCCGCTAGATACAAGCGGCACAAAATCGTGTGTTCTGGAGATCCCATTAAGAGACCTATGTGCAGCAGTGGACGTCCATCGGTTGAAGAAGATACATTCCATATTTCTAAATAACTAGTGGTACTTGTTTGAGTCAATTTAAATGTTAAATTACCCACAATTTTCTATTATGTGTTTGAGTCTTATTAATTTAGGATATATATAAATACTTTATTATTTAAATCCGGCGATTGAAGATGATCAAAAGACAGACCTTTTAAGCAACTTGAATTTACATTATTAAACCGCAGTTTTGTATGCAGCTGAAAGGATTTTCGAATCCAATAATTTTTATATTTAAATAATCTTCAATTGTGTAATATCCTTTACGTATAAGCATTTCTTACACATAATTAAACTTTTCTGTTGACAAATCTAATATAATCGGAATCGTAGGTATTAAGGACAATTACGCACGCCGCGGCAAACTGCCCACGGCTTTCATATACAATATTTCTGTTCAGAAACACCTTTTATACCATTGACTATCACAATAGTAACTTTTAAAAGCATTCGCCGAACAATGACAAACGGGACAATACTTTTTCTTTAATATGTACAACTTTATTGTGATTTAACAATGGAAAAGATGAAATAAAATTCTCTTTTATACTGGGTGGTACTAGCTATACGATATTAATTTAAATTCCTGGTATCAACACACCTTAGTAGCTTACATAAAAAAAAAATTGTTATTTTAGTGAATTTATTGAGCCACAACAATTATATTACATTTTGAGTAAAAGATACATGATATAGAAGGATCAATGACCGTACTCCTTTCCATTCCATTTCGTATGTAATGCATAATCTTGACCGAGAGGTTAAAGCGCGTTACAACATTTGCGAAGTAGTCAAAACGATACATAAGCGATTGTTTTCCCGTGTTTTGAATAAGCGTGCCGCGCCAAGTTAGTCAATTATCACTAAAAAAGCCAGTTCTCAATTAAATTATATTATTTTTTCTAAAGTACATTTTTTGGCAATAACATTTAAGATTGAATTATGTCAAAGTTATCTTCTACACGTAACAGATTATTGTTATTTATTATATTATTATTTACTATATAAGGATTATATCCACGATTCGTATATCATTTTTTTTGTTATAAAATTCCCCATTGAATACAATAAAACATTTTATAACTCTCCACCAACAACAAATGTTATTGAACATTTGTTGTTGGTGGAGAAAACATTTTGAATTTTCATAATTCAATTCGTGTTTACTAGACGAGATAAGAAAAATAAAGATGCGTCACAATTATGGATGGATTGATAGTTACGAGTATAGTATAGGCCTCAGAGTTCAAAGAGGTATTGCAGATGATGAAGCTTTTGTGTACACTACCGCCTGATACGAGATTAATTTATTCCGAGCCATGTCCGTCAACACCAACCTCATTATTCTGGGATCATTATCTGGAGTATATTCGAATGAGTACCGCACAGTTCAATATTGTCATTCATTTTCGTAAAGGGACTAGTGAGAACACTAAAAAGGACAAAGCCTTTTGAGTTAGTATAATATAAATAAATATATAAATATATGGTACACTTACACACACGGTCGTAAGTCCCCAAAGTAAGTAAATTAATACTTGTGTTATGGATGACAGACAACTGGTATACAATACATACTTATATATTTTTTTAAATACATACTTAAATACAAATATACACCCAGGCTCAAAGGCCAACAAATTCATTTATAGAAAATGTTGGCCCTCGGCAGGAATCGAACCCGCGACCCGCGGAGCTGAAGGCAGGGTCACTACCCACTGCGCCAACGGGCCAGGCGGCCACAAATCTAGGGCGTGCACATTTTTTTTTCGAAAAACGAAAAACTTTTACTTAACTACATTATTATCTTTATTAAAAAAATTATAATGTTTTTATAGCTATAAAATATTGTAATGAAACTTGTATATGTCCAGTAAATTTCTGTTACCTTTCTTACCTGTCAATCCGCATTGGAGAATGTGGTTGGTAGGCTACATATTCTTCTGTCTATAGAAGTAGGCTAATTAAGTATCGGAATACTTAACAGGTTGTTACGTTACTTTCACTTTTAAATTAAACAAACGTTTGACTTTGGTCCCTTCTTCTTCTTTGTCAACCGATGGATGTCCACTGCTGGACATAGGTCTCTTCATGGGATCTCCATACCACACGATCTTGTCCCGCTTGGACCCAGCGGCTCCCCACGACCTTTTTGAGGTCGTCAGTCCATCTCGTGGGGGGTTTACCGACACTGCGTTTTCCGGTGCGGGGTCGCCATTCCAACACCTTGAGACCCCAACGTCCATCGGTTCTACGCACTATGTGCCCCGCCCATCGCCACTTCAGCTTCGCTACACGCTGAGCTATGTCAGTAACTCTGGTTCTTCTACGGATCTCCTCATTTTTGATTTGATCACGTATAGAAACTCCGAGCACAGCTCGCTCCATCACCCGCTGAGCGACTCTGAGCCTTCTTATGAGGCCCATAGTCAGCTACCACGTTTCAGATCTGATCTGGTCCCTTCATCAATGTAAAATAAATAATATATAAATACTATTTTGACAAAAAAAAAACATAACTTAGCTTAACCATCCGTATAACAATCCCCAAAAATAATTTCACGCTTTACTTAATAAAATTATTTTCGACGTTTTCTCTAAGACCCTATAAATCTCGAAAACCGCTAAAGCATAAAATTTGTCGGATCAAACGCCGAGAGTCAAGAGCTTAAGACGGTATCCAGTCTTAGGGTCACAATGCACCCTTAAGCCGAAGTTAAATAAGCTCGCTCTCGAGGGTGTATAGAATAGGCTTGCGATAGCCAGGTCAAGTACGGACCCGATAAAATGTTTTGTCCACCCTGTATAAGTAAAATATGTAAAGACTTCTTAGAAATATGTTGTATGACGGTCAAAAATAAACGTAAATTTAAAATGTAGGGATAAAATAGAACCTAGCACTTTTATATTGCTTTTATGTGATCTGGCCGTCTTAGAGAATGTTAAAGATTAATAGAAATAATTTTTATAGATAATTGAATATTTTCGTACATTTAATAATTACTTAAAGTTTTACTTTAATACAAAAAGTAATGACAATATTATTTTGCGATATATTAACCTGCGATAAATCCGCGATTTATAGAGGATTTATAGCAAAATAATATATTCATTACTTTTTATATTAAGGACCTCCGCAAAGTAGCTTAATTCTATAAATTATTTTTACTTTAATAATTACTTATACAATGACTTAATAACAAGCTTTGCTTTCATTTCTCATAATTTTTTTTATTATTTTTATATAATATATAATTTTTTTTATTTTTGTTATTTTTGTACTTAGAACTTAGTTTTGAACTTATTTCATGTTGCCAAAGAAAAAAAGGAATTTTATCCTATTAGTCCCAGTATATAAGCTTCAATTGTATATTGTATAATTCTAACATTGGATTCTTATGTCGCGATAAAGTGATTTTTCTTCGACTAAAAGTTATATGTAATCTTTTAATTACTTCACTAGTTAATGAAATCATTTCTAAAAGTTTTGAAGTAGCTTTTTCCCGGGACCTTATCTGCGTTTTTTTTTTCAAAGCAATACATACCTTGATTTTTATGATATTAATATTGATTTGGAGATTAACATTTAACCTTCACATTCATATTAAAAAACACATTAAAGTTAAACAAAACCAATGTCTATTTTAGATAGCAAAAGTTTTTGCCGCATGCTGCAGTTTTGGTAACAAAAATTTTCAGACTTCAGTCGGGTTGGACGCCATTAAACTTTCTAACTTTACGTTTGCTATTTGAAGTTAAACGAATCTAAAACAAATTTGCTTTATTTGAATACGATATCGGAAAACCCATGTATTAAAATGCTTATTTTATTAATATCAATATCAGTGAATATCACATTATAAAAATTCTAATTGTACCCGTAAGCTTAAATTCGCTGTCATTTATAAAAATGTGTCAGCTCAATGGGGTTCAAACCCCACATGCCAACAGCCCTTTCTTTTAACTGCATTTTTTAATATCTTCGGTCACCGAGGTGCTAAATATTAATATGGACATTTCCAAACTTGATGCCATCATTAAGAACTGTGAACATTTTTCCCTTCTGTACAGTTATATATCTTAGACAAATAAAGCGTAAAGGAGCCCTCACGAGCCCAAAGATACGAATATTTATTACCTAAAGACTGCAACTGTAGACCGTTTGAGCACTTGAGTTATACCCTGTAATGAACATCTAATGAGGCGAGCTTATCCAGCCGGTTTTATGTCTCTCACAATGGGCCGTTAGAGGTGTAAATGTCTATAATAAATATAAAAAGGGTCTACGATTGTCCCTTGATATTTAAGAGATGAATGGCTAAGTGCTCAGAAGTTTATCCAATATATAGTATATTGGATAAACTTCTGAGTTCTTCTTCTGAATTTACTAACGGAATGATAGACTTCGTTGCTGTAGGCTCTAATTCCACGTTTCCCAACGTTTTTGTTCCGTTTGAGTACCTTAGCTGTTTTTGTGCCCCCAGTCCCCACTCTGTACCAACTTATAAAAATAAAATTTCATTTTATAAACATGTTGTCGCATGATTTGGCTTAGTACGAGTATTTTATGAACGGCCGCCTGGTTGACGTCAACTTACCTTACTCTTAGTCCCCTATTACGCACCTCGGAAAGAAATGAGAATATCTATTCCACTCAGCCGGATACCGCACGGCTTTTATTTTCCTCAATATTAATATCATATTAGAAATATCTGTGAAAAATATCTATGCTATGAACAAAAGCTTTTTTAGAACGCACGTTTTTGAAGCTCCGTTATTTAAACTTTGCTCTTTCTACATGCCTTTGCATCGTTAGGGTATGTAAACAATGCAACCGCCAGCGTACAATAAAAAAAAGCACAAAGTCATTGATTACAAAAACTGGACACCGCGCATGAAAAAAACTGAATTTTTAACCAAAAACCTTTCTCGCCTTACTATACATTAGATCACGAATTTTTGCCTCACAATTCTACGTTATTGGTATAACGGTACCGAACATACTCGTGACTACTTAATTCATTTAAATTGATATATCTATATTTAAACAAATGAATGTTTGTCTGTATGTTGCTTATGGACACCGAAACGGCTGGACCGAATTTAATTGCGAAATTGCGGAGATCCATAATACAAAAGAAATAATAAAATTATTTTGCTATAATCCGCAACGAAGTAAAATAGAATATATATAATGCTAAATGTACAGTGGACAATCCGTTTTCATACCTGATACATACAGGATTCGTAAAAACATATGCATCAAACCTCCACCACCGCAACCACAATACAGACGCACTACATACGTTCACTATAACAAACTCAACAATCGTTTTGATCGTTTCGTTTTGTTTAGACTCCAGGACAAAATCGCAAAGGAAAATCGTAAGATAATTCTATTAGAATATTTGTACTGAAAATATAATACAATTATTTAAATTTATTTTTGGCAGCCAGTGCAAGGCAAATGCATTTAAATAGCGAATCCATACCGCAGTAGTTGAGACCTTAAACACTGAGCGACGCCTATGGGTTCTCAAAATTTTGTTGTACGGCACTACATTGTCTTACTCAATTCTCGATTAGCGACGTTCTGCTTTAGACCAAGCTCCAGCCGTTTTTTGCCGACGTGAGTAAATGTTTTGTCAACCTTTTTCAAGTTTGACGTGTAATGACGTTTCTCCTTCCAAAGTGTTAAAGATATTACGATAAGATACTTGGTACTTGCTGAAAAACGTCGAATCTAACAACATATTACGGGGTGTCTTTTTCTCATTGTCTTCATACCGGAATCGAACGTAATTTTCGAGACAAAGGAATTTATTAACATGCAAATTCGCTCATCAGTAGGACATTGTACCTTGTGTGTTCAGGTTCATGTTATTTGCATAATAGAATTGGTTGCGTTTGTGGGACCACCTCTTAGAGCTTGTCTGAAACAAGCACGTTATATTGTGGCGTCTATGAATGCTTACGTGAAATGTATAAATTCAAATTCAAATTCAAAATATTCTTTATTCAAGTGGACTGTTTACAGTACTTTTGAATCGTCAAATGTTTCCGTGTATATCCGCAACTTGGTTAGCGTGGGCTGTTCTAGCATGATAGATTGTTAATATGGAACAGTTTTCCTAACCAGCAGTAGAGTTGACGATTCAAAAGCACTTGTTTACAAGTTTATTTGATTAAGAATATTTTGAATTTGAATTTGAATTTGAACAGATGGCGCTTTTCAATGTCGCCTTATTCCGATTGAATCAACAGGATTTCTATAGCCTACATGTTATTCGCTTGTATAAGGAATAATTGTGCCAAACTTTCGCATTCATAATATTATTCCGCTTTTACCCGCAACTTTTCGTTCGTGTGTTGTCTTGAAATTAACAGTACCTTCTGTTACTCTTCCACCCTGCGAATATCTCTATCGCAAAAAGAGACCGATCTGGGAAGACTCAGAGATTTGTCGTTTTATCAAGAACATAGTTTGATAATTTAAATAAATAACCCGTATGACTTACGTGAAATATCTGTCAAAATACGTCAGTTAAAGGAGCCTGCCAAAATTGGACATGTTATAAAAACCCCATAAACATTGAAAAATTCTTAATGTTTTTCTGCTATTAAATATCACTATAAATATTATAAACTTTTAACGGAAACGTGCGAGAAAACTTATTTAATACTCACTTTATTATATGTAACGTATCAAATGTCAATTGTTATTTTTTAATAACTACCTATAAACACAGTGCTGGATTCCAACATTATTTTTGCATATTTTCAGTCTTTAGGGATTATGAAATTCGCTAGTTGATTTTATTGATGTATCTTACAACTACCACTAATTTCTCACTTGTCGCACTGTGCGTCTTAAAAAAGCTGAGGGTCTTTTATTTCATTAAAAGGAAACTATAATATTTCATTTGAAAGCGAACCCCATTTCCGAAAAACATTGGCTATTTCCGGTTCTGACAAGTATTTAAATACATTTTATAAGGCAACAAAAACTTCTTGAAAACAAGCTATCAATTTAAATGCTAATGCTGGGTCAAACTGCCAAAGACAAGTGAGTGACAAAGGCGAAACTTCGCTGCCCTCCAGGGCCCTCTAAGCGATCCCTGGAGCATTAAGACATTATTCTTCTTTGAGCAATTATATTTATAGCCCATTTCGACCAAAGACCGTCTGATATTAAGGAAAATTTAAGTAAACGTTTCGTTTTATGGCTAGAATTTTTAAATTGTTCTTAACTTTGAACGGATCCTTTGTTCTTATCCTGCGTACTCAAAATAACATTACTAGTTCGACGAGTAGTAAATAAAATTAAAATTATTTAAATAATCATTATCGTTTTCCTGCCCTTATCCCATTGCAAGTGGGGTCGCCACAACACGTTTTAACCATATTGCAATGTGATTTAGCTAGGTATTTTAGGACCGGCGCCTGCCTGACGTTAATTTACCTTAGTCGTATTTTACTACACTTTGATAAGAAAGAGGGTGGTCTACTTAACCAGATACCACACGGTGGTTCAACTTACCTTAGTCGCCTTTTACGACACCTCGGTAAGAAATGGGGTGGTCTATTCTTCTCAGCCGCATACGGCTGAGTAGAACAGACCTTAATCTTTATTACCGTGGTGTAGCAAAATACGATAAAAATAAGTTGACGTCGGGCAGGCGGCCGGTCGTAAAATACATAGCTATGTCATGTGAAAACACGTATATAACATATTGTGTCGACCCCACTTAGAGTGGGATAAGGGCTGGAGGCTGATATATTAAAACTTATATTGTTTGTCAGAACCTGTAATAAATTATCTTTAAGATTCATAATACTTACAACTATAAGAATGAAGGCCATTTGAAAAAAATGTATTTCTTTTGATTTTCCAATATCATCTTGACTTTGGAATAGACTTATCCTCTATATTGTACTAAAATATTGAATTCGCCTTTATGGCACGTGCCGGTGTATTGAGAGCGGCTTTAGTTGAATTGCAATATATGTCGAGGTTTCCAAGAGATGCACTTCAAAACTGCAAATCCATTTTCTTACGTAATCCGTAATTTATTTTGTCAGTTTTAGATAGGTACCTAATATGTGTTCTATAAAATTTCAAACTAAAAATTTTAAAGTCATGAGTGATGTTGCTGCCGTATGGTATCCGGCTGGGTAGAATAGACTACCCTCATTTCTTACCGAGGTGTCGTAAAAGGCGACTTATCATAAGTTGACGAATAAAAACCTCTTCTCAGTCGCAACACTCTTGACAGAGTGGTCGTGGTTAACACTAAGTATTTTTATGGGTGGCAGATGTTGCTCGCCTCACGATGTCTCGCCATTTCTCCCTGTTCCCGCTCATTCTGGTGCACTTGTGTACAGGGCCGCCTACCATTGCCTTAACTTGATCGGTCCATCGCATCGGAGACCGTCCACGCGGCCTTGTACCTTCCACTCTGCCTTGGACAACAAGACGTTCCAAGGAGTCGTTGTTTCGCCTCGAGATGTGTCCAAATAGCTTCAAAATGCGAGTTTGTACTAAAGTCGATAGACGCTGATTTATGCCGAGTTCTTGCGGTATGGAGGTATTAGTCCTAAACTCTGTCCATGACACTCGGAGCATCCTTCTCCAACACCACATCTCTAGAGCATCTATCTTCTTTTTTTCAGTATCTCGCAGCGTCCTTCCTTCCTTGTAAACAAGTGCTTTTAATTGTTAACTCTACTGTAATTGTGAAGTAAATTGTTTTGTGAAAAATGAAAATGAAATTCAAGCAATTAGGCGTTACTTTGCAGAGCTAACACAAAATAAATGATGCAATATTTTTTTATAAAACGTCATTTGAGAACAACTTTGCTGTGTTAAATGTAGACTTTACTTTTTCGTTATCACGTCTCGTACAAACAGTATTAATAAAAGATAAACACTAAAAAAACCTTTTTACTTTACTTTACATAACTATAAAGGTTATGTTATATATATACATACATTCATTCGAACAAATTCGCAGTTTTTGAATTTGTACATAAAATATCTAGCTTTTACCCGCAACTTCGTTTGCATGGACTGTTGTCGCTTGTCGCGTGATGGTTGATAATAGATGGAGCTTTTCAATGTCATCCTATTCCTGTAGAATTAACAGGATCTCTATATCCTATATGTCACACTGGTGTATAAGGAATAATTGTGCCAAATTTCATCGATATTGGAGTAGTGGATTCGCCATGAAAGAGTAACAAACATACATACTCACAAACTTTTGCGTTTATAATATTAGTAGGATAAGATAGGATATAAGTAAATGTATTGAAAACAGTATACCTACTTGTATTGATTCCGAATTTATTTTCCATATCAAATGATGAATCCACCTGAAAAAAAACTGTTTATATATGGTATTTTAAATTCAGTAGCATTTGTTTTTGATATATTTCCATCCAGTAAACTACCTGCTTCTGTCTAAATATTTAGAGGAGAAAATTAACGAACAAGTTTTATACATCACGGAGCATTATTTAGACCCAAAACACGCTTTATGCCCACATGGCGCCGGTTAAGTAACCATGATGAAGCGGGGCTTGGGACGTGCGTTGATTTTATTAAAGTTTTGGATATTAGGGATACAATAAGTAAGTAGCGCCTTGTTACTATAGGAATAGGCCTCTTCTCTCCGTTTTTGGAGAGAAGGTTTGGAGCTAAGACCTACCACGCTGCTCCAATGCGGATTGGTAGGTTACACATATTTCCAGAATTCTCTAGAAATATGCAGGTTTCCTCACGATATTTTCCTTCACCAAAAAGCGTGTGATAAATTGCAATTATCAATTAGACACATAAGTTTTAACAGAAAAACTCATTGGTGTCTGCCCGGGTTTGAACCTGTGACCTCCTCAAAAGAGTCACACGTTGTTACCGCTGGGCTACCACAGCTTAGTGATACAATAGTACAAGCAAATTGAACACAGAATCATCTTTAATTAGTACAAACCTCTCAGTTGCGCCAAAGTTAAGCAAAGACTTGCGCTATTTTTGCTATTATTTCTTAAAGAAGGATTGTACACTGTGAGGTATCCGGCTGAAAAGAATAGTACCACTTTCATACCGAGGTGGCGTAAAAGGCGACTAAGGTAAGTTGACCGTGCGGTATCTTTTTTTTTTTTTTTTTCGAATATGACTAATGCTGTTAGCCCTAATGGCTTTGACAGCGTCACCGATAAGACGGGCGAGCGCTGAAGCATCGCCGAGAAGAAATGGATGATACATGCGGGTGCATTACAAGCACCCGCGCTACAGGGGGCGTCGCCTTAAGGGTGTCTCCTGCGAGACCGAACCTCGGCTTAAGGCGGCGCGTTTTTGGAGGGCTGCATCTAATAAATGACTTGGAAGAAGTCTGTGTCACGGCGGCCGCGGCAGAGGGCTGCGGCCGCTTGACACAAGCAAGCGGGGACCTCGTCTTCGCCGGCGAAGACGCTGTTTGTGTGCGTGTTGTGTGTATATCTTGTTGGATGCTGTTATAGCATCGTCGGGGTCGTTAAGGACGCTCTTCGGGCGCCTGTGAATCTTGTTGGGGTGCCTGAACGCCTTATAGTTGGACGCGGCCACTATAAGGGGGTTTGGGTGGATGGACGCTTTCTCGAAGTAAGTCGTCGAGAATCGTCTGAAAAGATCGGCTATCGTAGGTAGGTCGAGATCTCTATGGAGGTTCACGTTGCGCACGAACCACGGACAGCCAGTGGCTGTACGCATGAATCGATTTTGAAGTGTCTGCAACGGACACAGTCGTGATGTCGGAACGTGCGCGAACGCGACGCTCGCATAGGTCATAATGGGTCTGATGCAAGTCTTGTAAAGTGTCACTTTGTTGCGGAGTGACAGTTTACTTGCCTTGCACAGTATCGGATGGAGGCGTCCCAAGGCGAACGCTGCCCGGTTGCGGACAACGCGGATGTGTCGGATAAAGGATAGGGTCGGTTCGAGGATGACACCTAAGTATTTGACTTCCTTTTGCCAATCTATGTATTTGTTGTAAATAGAGACTCTAGGAGGCGTCCGGATGAAGTCCATGGCTCTCCTAGATCTCGCAAAGAACATTGCTGCGCTTTTATCGGGATTAATTTCGATTCTCCACCGGCGGAACCAGCTTCCGAGCTGGTTGGTTGCTCTTTGGAGCCTATCATTAATAGTTATGGGATCTCTACAGGTGGTATAGATTGCGGTATCGTCCGCGAACATAGCTAAGTGGGTGACTGCACTAGTTTTAGTGGAGAATCGTGGGATGTCACTCGCATAGAGCGAGTAGAGGAACGGTGCGAGTACCGAACCTTGGGGGACTCCGGCGCGTAAGGTGCGTCTTGAGGAGAGCGCACCATCAATACGATATCTTAATGAGCGATTAGTAAGATAATCGCGAATGATAAGAACGAGTCTATCGGGGATTCCTAGGTTCGCGAGTTTGTATATTAGACCCGCATGCCATACCTTATCGAAGGCTTTGGCGACATCGAAGAAGACAGTACCGGTGTACCGTTTTTTGCCGAAGCCATTGAGGACGGCTTCGGTAAGTCGGTGTACTTGTTGTACCGCGGTGTGTTTAGCGCGGAAGCCGAATTGCTCATCCGGTATGAGCTTCATCGACTCCATGAACGTTATGAGTCTAGCGAGGATTACTCGCTCGTAGACTTTCCCTAAGCTGTTGAGCAGACTGATGGGTCGATAGCTGCTCGGGAGATTACTGGGTTTTCCCGGTTTACGAATACCTATTACTATTGCCTCCTTCCATTCGTCGGGGAAGGAGCAACCTAACAGGAGGGCATTGAAAATCAATACTAATAGGTTTATGAGTTGGTCAGGGAGGCACTTGAGTGCTTTGTTGGATATGGAGTCGGGGCCTGGGGACTTGCGGGTCTTCAGGTTTTGGATAATGGAACGGACTTCCTCTCCGGTGGTGGGAGTGAGCGGCTCGCTTTCGGGAGCCTTTGCGGATATCCTAGCCGCCGCCATTTCCACTTCCGAGTGGAATTCGGCGTGTTCGGGATGACCGGGATTGTTTGTACATTGTCCCTCAAGACTGTCAGCCAAGCATTCGGCCTTATCGATGTCGTCAAAAGCGACCGGACGGTTTAAACGTATCAATGGAGGTGTAGCTGCACACTGGTCTCCTCTCAAGGATTTCGCCAGTTTCCAGAAAGCCAGGTGACTCGGCGAGATCTCTGAGAGTTTGTTGTCCCAGGCGGACTGACGGTTGAGGCTGAGTTTTTCTCTAACCTCTCTTTGAAGTCGCCGGAGTGTTCTCCGGTTATCGTCTGTCGGGTATGCGTCATGGGCCCTAGTGGCGGCACGTTTACGTCTAAGTAGGTCGCGCAGGTCGTCCGGTAGTCTCCCACGACCGCGGTCGTCGGGGACTTCCTTAGAGCAACGCTCGAGTGAGTCTGTTATATGTTTCGTAAGGTGGGTAACAGCGAACTTGGCACTATCCACGGAGTCTATCTTGTCAGGAATTTGATCTAGGTGGTCTGAGTTTAGGGACTGGAGTTTCCCGCCTAATTTACTCCAGTCGACTATCGTTTTCGTGGGAGGGGTCGTGGAGGTAGATTGCCCTAACTGAATTGGAACCGGACGGTGGTCCGAGTCTAATTCATGCAGGACTTCTATAGAATGTAACTGGAGAGCTACATTTTTGAAAATGTATATATCTAAGACATCTGCTCTGTTTGGATCCCCGTTAGGCGGGTATCTGGTAGGCTCGTTAGGGGCTATCACCTCAAAAGCGAGGTTTGGAAGGCCGTTGAGGCCTTGGAGTATTGTGCCGTTCCGGTTGGTTCGGCGAGAGTTCCATTGGCCATGTTTGGAGTTGAAGTCTCCGGCCAGTATTACAGAGTCGCCTAGTGCGAGAAGGGTGCGGACGTCTCTTTCGAGTACCCGTTTGGTCGGACTGAGGTATACTGATGCTAGTATGATCGACTGATGGCCGGTCATACCCACCTGACAGACTGAAGCCTCCATGTTAGTGAGCTTTGGGGAATAGAGGGGGGAGCATAGGAGGGCTTTTTTGTAGTAGATGAGCGTGCCGCCTTTTTTGGATGACAGACGGTCATTTCTAATCAAACTGTAATTCGCAATATTGGGATTGCGAAATTGGGGTTTTAAGAAGGATTCTTGTATTAGAAGAATATCTATATCGTGTGCAACTACGAAATCGCGGACTTCGTCCATGTGTCTGATAAGCCCATCTGCGTTGTACGTGACGAGCTTGAGGGAGTGGGGCTTGGCCCTACCCAGTGAGGGTTTAAGCTTAAAGCCTAGAGATGGCCTGCACCAAACTAGAGTGTTCGAGCAAGGCCATTAATCTGTTTTGAGGATTACTCCTCAGCTTGTTTGCCAAAATTGACAGCTCCGTAGTGTCAATTTTGGTTACTATATCGCAAACGAGTTTCATGTCGTCCATGAAACTCGTTGCTGGAGGGGCGGCTGTCGCTTTAGGAGCGGCAGCTCTTGTATTGGAGCTCAAGATGGCGGCGGCGGGTTTCGCTACCGTCTCCTGAGCCGGTTTTACTGGCACAGCCGGCTCGGATGCCGGTTTCCTGTGCCAGGGGTTTGAGGTGGGGAGAGGCGCGGGGACGAACCTCTCAGCTGGTTTGGGGGCGGTACGGTCCGCCTTTTTACGGGTGGCCCTTCTGCCCCCTCGTTTTGCCCTAAGCGGGACTTTCGGGCAGCCGCGATAGCTCGCGGGGTGCCCTTGGGTCCTGCAGAGGACACAGCTGGGAGGTTCCTCGGACGGAACCGTTCTGGGGCAATCGGCAGTGCCGTGATCGCCCAGGCACTTGACGCACCTTGGTCGTGCGGTGCAGTTGCGCTGCGAGTGGCCGTAAAGTTGGCAGCGATGGCACTGCCCCATTACCCCACGCGTACGCGGCGTTTCAATACGCAGACCCGACAGTCTACATATTGTATTGACGTTGAAGACACGCTTGCCTTCAGGAGTGAGGTCGAGGACCGCGAGACAAAGTTCATAAGGAACTTTGGTTCTATGGTGGTACATGCGGTGTACCTGCCTGATTGGGAGACCCTGGCTGAGGAGGTCGTTTTTGATATGCTCGATATCGAGCTCTACCGGGAGTCCGCGGATGACGACGCGAAGTTCGCGCTCGTCTTCTAGGGCGTACGTATGATAGCCGATCTTTTCGGCATCCAAGAGCGTCGTGAGGCGACGGTGGTCCGTTGAAGACGGACATTGTACCATTATGCCCTGGCTTGTGGACCGGGCAGAAGTAAATGGGATGGACGAGCTGTCCATGCGCGGGATTAAGCGATTCCACGCGTCTTTTTCCCTAACAAATAGGGGCGGCACCTTCTCCTTCCTCTCCGTCATAGGCGAGTCCTGTGAGTCGGGTACGTCTTGTTTGCGGGCGGCCTGTGAGGCAGGCTGGGGTTTGAGGATGGGACGCGGGGCAGGTGCACCTGCGTCGTTAGTGGCCCTTTTGGGCGGGACGGTCTTGGGAGCCTTCAGCTTTCGCTTCTGGCTCTTTGATAGGACGGCGGTGAAGCCGTCGTCCTCGTCTGAGGCGGATGACGCCGAGCGGGATGGGGACTCCGAAGCATCGGATGCTTCGGCTTCCTCACCGGACTCTGAGGGAGTCTCGGATTCCGAGTCAGATTGCTCCTCCACTTCCATGTCAGGAGACACGGGGCGGGAGCGTGGTTTGGCCTTTTCCGCAGAGGGGGGAGAAGGTGCTGCCGGGCTGCCACTCTGGCCCTGAGGGGGCGGGAGGGCCTTGGTGAGCTCCACCAAAATGGCGGGGTGGTGCGCCTGAAGGAACGCGAAAATCGCGTCCAGTATCGGTTGCCCCGTGGGGCGCAGGGTGGGGGCCATATTGGCCCGCTAGTGTGGGGGAGGCCTCCCTGCCGGAGGGCAGGGAGGTGTGTACCTAAGAAAAAATCTAGGTCTTAGTCTCTCTCCCTTCGGGGGAAAGAGGTGAGTACCTAAATTAAAAATTAGTGTACTTACGCACGGACGGAACCACCTACGGCAAGTGTTATGCGTGAAGCACCACACTACCTAGTCGAAACACAATATCACTAGCACAACCACTTGCACGGGAACGAACGAGACACTAACAGTTCAGAGTCCTTTGGCACTTTCACAATCTAACGCGGCAGGGGCGTGAGTCAGGCGGGGGGGGCGGCAACCGGATTGCGCTCGACCGAGACATCCGCACGCTACGGCGGCGATCGATGGAATGCATCACCCGTGCGGTATCTGGGTAAGTCTGGGTAAGAATAGACCGCTCACTTACCGAGGTGTCGTAAAATACGACAAAGATAAGATGATGTCAGACAGGCGCCTGGTCGTAAAATACTTAGTCAAATCATGAATTTCAAAATGAAATATTATTCTTGCCAATATATAAATACAAATGGTCTTGAATATCACTTAAGCTAATAAAAAATTATAGTTATCACTTAAATTTCTAAAAAAGTCGCAAAATCGCTTAACACAAAAGTAATAATAAAATTATTACAATTATATTATTATAATTTTATTATTACTTTTGTGTTATGGATCTCTGCAATAATTGCCTAATTCTATAAATTCTTAACTAAATCTTTCTGCGTAGTATAATCTTGTCCTCTTTGCAGTTAATATTTTTTTACCAATATTAATAAATTATACCACATATACAGATCAATCGAATCGGGAGAAACTTGGGTAAATAGTTTTGTGGCTTCCAAATCTTCATTACGTCGTAACAAAAGAGCGCTGCCGTTTGCAGACGCGCCTCACGTACCTAGTATTAATTTTAGGTTTATTGAATAATACGTGACTACCATAGGCAATTTGTAGGTACTCTTGTGACCCGGACAATTGGATCCAATCTAGTTTTATTAAATATCGACCAGAATCAATTAGAACATTGACATTGCCGGCGTTAAAGAATGTGAGAAACTACGGTCTCTGTATATTAAAAAAGTCAAGTAAGTAGCGGCCTGTTACTATCCCACTGCTGAGAATAGGTCTCTTCTCTCCGTTCTTGGAGAGAAGGTTTGGAGCTAGGACCTACCACGCTGCTCCAGTGCGGATTGGTAGGTTATACATATCTCCAGAATTCTCAAGAGATGAGCAGGTTTCCTCACGATGTTTCCTTTACCTCTGTATATTGGTTTGGGTCAAATAACGTAATTTTTCCAAAAGCATAGGTTCATGGAAAGCATGTTCACGTATAAAACTTGTGCTTAATTGAAATGTACAATATTTCACGGTTTATGGCAAGGAAGACAGTGATAATTTTTAGTTTCAAAGTTCCTTTCACCGACAGCCTGGTGAATCTACGATCCACAATCTGTTTCCAAAGATGGAGAAAACTTTTTCCCATCATTTTGTTTGAAACACGCTGTTACTTCACTTTTTTCCTACAGATGTTAAATAATAACGATAATTATATTTAATCTTATTCATAACTTCTAAGTTTTCTTCATTAAACACTCATATTTTTGAAAAGTGCATAAAAACCTTTTTTTATAAAATAAAATAAACGGGGATTTTGTTTTATAAAATAGTGATATAGTGAACATGATGAACGGAGCCTGTTTTATTTTTATAAGAGATTTCGGTATCTGCTTGTTATACACTTTCAACGAAGTACGTACATAAAATGGTTATATCCAGCTATAAATAGAAAAAAATGTAGATCAAAACAGGAATTTTTATGGCGTCGTGGTTCTATTACAGTATTTAGTGTGTGAGCAATATTCCATGGATAGAATGTGGTGCTCATATCCAACCCGCTCTAACGCTTAAAGTACTTACTGAAATCTTTTTGTTATAGGACACATAAAGGACAAATAAGCAAGACGTCTTTTCTAAACATAATTTATTGTATTTTGTAATGGCCTTTCTAAAAAGAAAAAACAAAATCCTTGTGGCGCGGTTCACGTCAAAAAAAATAAGAAAACTGTAATGAGAACAATAAATTATTGCGTTAACATAAATCATCGCGAATAAACAGGGGTGAGAAATTGCGTCCCAGTGCCTCTTTGTAAAACCTTTACAACGTTCGCCGCACGCACACGTAAATCATAATAACCTTTAGAAACATTTTAACATAAGAAACATTGTGGGTACAGTATTAACATAAATACAATTCTATATTTGCTTTTATAAAAGCGTAAGCGTACACTTTAATAACCATTGCGAGTGACGGATAAATATGAATTATTAAGTCTGTTCTTTATTACGAGTATGGAATTGAGATATTTTACTGCTTCACGTAAAGTCTAAAGATTTGAATAATTTATAGAATTAGGCGTTACTTTGCGGAGATTCATCATACAAAAGGAATAATAAAATTATTTTGCTATAATCCGCGAAGAAGTAAAATAGAAAATATATGTAATGCTAAATGTAAGTGGACAATTGGTTATCATACCTGATACATGCAGGATTCGTAAAAACACATGCACAAACCTCCACCACCGCCACCACAATACACAAGCACTATATACGTTCACTATCACAAACTCAACAATCGTTTCGCCCCGCAACCGAAGCATCATCAGGAGATAGACTCCACGATCAAAATCACAAGCTTTGCGATTTTGAATTTTATTATTACTTTTGTCTAAAGATTTGCCTATTTTTTTTAAAGGTTTTGTTCGATTATGAACATGCCACCATTAAAATGATACTTTACAAAATGCTACTTTTTAGCCCGATATCAACTAATTTGTACAGCTTTCTTGCTTGTCGTGACGAAAGAAAAGCAAGTATGCTATTGCAAATACCAACATCCATGAGATTGAGGTTGAACTTAACCAAAAATTTCAAATCTTTCAGATTTCAGCAGTCTAAAGATTATTTACGAAATAGATCTTCGTTTTCTAAAATGTAAACAACAAATTAACTAATCACAAACAACAAAAATTACAATTGTGAGTTTAAATAGAACAGTTGTGTTTTAAAAGATCTATCTTCATAAGGAGACAAGAAAATGTTGCAACGCGGGAATTTATAAAAAAGCACTGTAGAATGGCGTTGATTTGCGAATTATAGAAGTTGAGGAAGTGTGCTGTGTGTGTGTGCATGTCTTTTATAAATCTTTCGACATCATTCTTCTGCCCAAATCCCACTCTAAGTGGATTCGGCTCAACATGTTATAAACATGTTGTAACGTGATTTGGCTGTATATTTTATGATCGCCCGCCTGTCTGAAGTTGACTTACGTAAGTCGCCTTACGACACCTTGGTAAGAAATGAGTGTGGTCTGTTCTACTCAGCCAGATACCACAAAGTGGGTGGACTTATATTAATCGCCTTTTACGACAGCTTGGTAAAAAATGAGGGTGGTCTATCATACTAAGCCGAATACCACACGGCATTTGAGGAAATATTGTATTTTTCAAATCTTTCAATATTTCTTCTAAAAGTGACACGTACAAATGTCACGAGTCGAATAACTTAGATTAAAAAACAAAGCAATAACGTCGAAACTGCCAAAAACAAAAAGTAATAAATCGTAATTAGCAACATAAAGCTCTCGTAAATTGTCGTTATCGAGTTCGGTTGCAGTTTAAAACAGCAAAAGACACAACTGCTGAATTTTATCAACATACAAATTCGTTCCTTAATTGGAACTTCGTGTTTGCCGTTAATTTCATGCTCATTTGCATAATGGGATTACACGCGCATGCAACTCAGTCGACATTTGCAACAACTAAAGGTTTCGTACACTACACAGAAATACAAAAATTCGTTATACATAAGAAAGAACAATGATATTCTATTTATTATGATTAATGACAAAATATTATTACACTTTAGAGCGGATTCTTTCTCATGGCTTTCTAATGTAACTTGGAATTAAGAAAATCGATTAACAAAAAAAATTGGTTTTCGATGTATATGAAAAGTTTATTCTTTTATATAATAATGAAATAACTATAAAAATTAAATTGGACTAGTAATAATAAAAAAGTAGATGCGCTGTTTGCAAAATTAGCTTTTTTTAAGCATGTGTAGTTTGGCTCCGTTCGTTTCATCCAACAACGCATAATTATCATCATCCTCCTGCCTTATTCCACTCTAAGTAGGGCCGGCACAACATGTTATAAACATGTTGTCATATGAATTGGCTACGTATTTTACGACCGGCTACCTGCCTGACAATAATGTACCTTAAGTATTTTACGACGGCTCGGTCAGAAAGAATGTGGTCTATTTGACTCAATCGGACACGGTCGGTCAACTTACCTTAGTATCCTTTTACGACACCTCGGTAAGGAATAAGGGTGGTCTATTCTACTCAGCCGGATACCACACGGTCGATCAACTTACCTTAGTCGCTTTTTACAACACTGTGGTAAGAAATAAGGGTGGTCTATTCTACTAAGCTGGATCAGGAAAAATAAAGAAAAAGGAGGGCAATTAGTATAATCGATTTTTTTTTATGCCTGCTTTCTAAGTAAGCTATACTAAGTTAAACTATTTAACATGCCTACTTTCTAACTAAGACTAAGAAACTTCATAATGAGATAATGAGATTTTATATCCGGTGATAGTCTGCTACGCTTTTTATACATCTTCCTATCTCTTAAATTGGCTTCCTCTTTTACCCTTAAATAAAGTTCAATAAAAAAGAATCCAAACGAGTTCAATTGGTAAACAAAAATTCGCCAGCGCTACTTAGCATTCTTAAAAAAAACTCAGGTTTCAGGAACGCAAATAAACAAGAGCAGAATTTCCGTGGAGCCACGCAATTCACTTGTTGTTTTAACTTTGGTTAAACCTTTGGCGTCGCAACTTTTTGAATTAACATGCTTTACCTCGGATAGCATTTGAAAACAAACTGGGTTAGCGTATTCGCAGTATTTTTCAAATGTCTGCGTATAATTCTGATCTAGGTTTGACTGCGGATTTTTTAAATTTTTGGTTATGCTTTTTGAAGTGAAGGAGCGGATACATTCTCCTGCTTTTATAAATGAAAGAAAGTTTTGGTATGAAATAAAGGAATGAATGTAATGCCATAAAGGGTGGGTAACGTAATTTGCTCCCTGTACCCGCAACTGGTCAAAAACGTGGACAGAATCTACCTCAAAAGTAATTATAAAATTATTTTGCTATAATATATATAACGTAATAATATATATTATTACTTTTGTATTATGGATCTCCGCAACGTAACACCTAATTCTATAAAGAATCTACCTCAGCGAAATCGGGTCAAATTTGAGCGATAGGATACTTTTGACAATGATAGACATGTTTAGATGCACATATGTTTAGATAAAGGTGACCCTAGAGGGGGGCAGAAAATCATCAATAATAATTTACCTATAAATCTATATATATAAAAGAAAGTTGGTCTAAGTTACACTATTTATAACTCAAGAACGGATGAACCAATTCGGCCGAAAATTGGTGTAGAGGTTGCTTAGAACCAGGAGACGGACATAGGATACCTTTTATCCCGTTCGACCGCATTTATTTTATCCCGTCAAGTCACTATAAATCGTGGTATTACAAGAACGACTATGACATTGAATAACAAAACGCAAATGTCAGTAGACTACAAAACATAGATGACAGCTAAACGTAATTTTTCTTTGGTGAAGTATGGTAAAATATTTGACAATTATCAAAATAATAGTGTTACAACATGTTTTTAATACAACCTCCTTCATAGTTCGTCATTAATATGAATTAATATGTTAATTTATTTATGTAAAACTATATAATCAGTTTGGCCTTATTAATAGATTAAATTTTGTATATGTATATTTTATGTAAATAGCTGTAGATTATATAAAATAAAATGAAATGAAATGAAATGAAATGAAGTGAAGTGAAGTGAAGTGAAGTGAAGTGAAGTGAAGTGAAGTGAAGTGAAGTGAAGTGAAGTGAAGTGAAGTGAAGTGAAGTGAAGTGAAGTGAAGTGAGTGAAGTGAAGTGAAGTGAAGTGAAGTGAAGTGAAGTGAAGTGAAGTGAAGTGAAGTGAACATTCAATATGGAGTAAAGAAATACTATCATTTTTGAGGTTTCCAATGTGATGTCGTAAATAATTACATTTATTTTCCGTTTACATTGCAAACGCAGGCCGAACCCTACAATATTTGTCAAAATAATGTACTAAGTATTTGTACACCTTGAAAAGGTCTACAGAATACTCCGCGATGGTATACATATTATGTCTATCTCTTATGAACCCACAATAGCATTTTTTTGACATTTTCTTCTTCATTTGTAATTTAAATGAACATTTTCGAAGATATTACAGATTTAAAATGCAGGGTATAGCGATTGCGCGCTTTGTCTTATAGCACTTCGAATTTAGCTGCGATTGGACGGGTTTTTTTTCACATGGCCGACTATATGTCACTTTATCAAGAGTAACCTCTGAAGAAAACATGTTTGTATTGTGTAATGAAGATTCTTTCTTTATGACAAAAAAGCTGTGAATGTTGTATATAAAGACATTCTGTAATTAATTGTAAAAATAAAATACTCATGGAAAATGTAAAAGTAAATAAGTAAAAATGTAGTATATGAATTTAGATATTCCAAAGATAGCAGGGAATCTTCATGGTATAGGGAAAGGGGAATTGTTTTTTTTTTTTCATACAGAAAAAAGCTCCTTATGGGTACCGCCGCCCGACGGGGACAGGCGGCGGTTATGTCGGACTCGCACCGACTAAAACGACCTGTGTGCTCCACCACGCTGCCGATGGCAAGGATAGGGTATCGCTATACACATACGACAGCTCTGATCCCAGAGAACAAACACCTTCTTCGGGTAGGGGCCCTTCGAAAGAGAAGCCCCCCTCCGCTAACCGGTGCATCGGTAGCACCAGATGCACCGACCGCCTCGGGGACCTGTAAGGCGTCCGATATACCCCGTTCGGAACACCCAAAGGTCCCCAGTTAGGGCGGCAGACGATGGGCTTGGGCGAGTCACTAACACCTGGACTCACTAGCAGCAGATTGGATCCAGAACAACAGTTCGTGCAACCGCTCCGCCGCCTCCCTTCACCCCCCTCCGCAGAACAAAGGGATGCCATCGCTGCTCACGGTCGCTCCCTGCCCACCGTGTTTGTTATGTCACGGTAGTAGGGGCCACAACGCCTTGGTGGGCGTTTCCGCCCCCACCGGGTAATTTTTTATATAGGTTTTCTTCCTCGCAACCTGAAGGTCCCCGTTCCTATTGCTGTGCTTCCGGGTTTCGCCGACGGTGGCCGTAACCATGTCCACCTAGACTTAGAGTAAGCCCAACCGGACCCGTCGCTTATTAGGAACCCCACCCCAGCCCCCCCGGAGTCCCCGGCCTGTCCAGATTGCCCTCTGCTAATTAGAAGGACAACTGGATTGGTCACCCCACAGTGATCCGTTCGCCAAGACTAAGCTTGCCCAGGGTGTGCCACGAGGAGGCCGACCACTTTGGCACCCCAGGGGAATTGTTTTACTCCAAATTTGACGCGTGTGGGCCACGGGCAGTAATGAATAAAACAAAACTGCGGGATAGATTTTAATAATTTTTTTTACTGAGTGACATATGCTATATATTTTATACCCGTGCGAAGCCGGAGCGGGCCACTAGTATAAGTATATAGTAAATTATTGGTATGCAAGCCTTATAAAGTTTATAAAGTGTGAGTTGTTAGTTTACCAGCGAATTTAATCTACAGGTTAAATTATAGAGGTCTATTCTAGAGGTAACATCTATGCCAGCAAAATATAAAAATTATTTCTATTTTTAAAAAGTATTGACTGGCCCGTTTGCGCAATAGGCATTGTGCTGCCTTTTTTATTTTGTATTTATTTTGTTTAAGTATTTATTTTGGTAACTGATGACCATGTGTGTCATGTTAAATAATGGGACATTTCAATGTCAAGTCCCATATATTTATATTATATTTTTTATATTACTAATAACATTATCTATAGTATCCAAAATAAGCCGTGGAACAATTGTCATAGACACTAGATATCGCTAAAAAAAGCTAAATTAAAAGTTTAGAGCTATGTTTATGTTATAATGATGCTTCGTAAATTACTAGTTACTTCGTAACGAAAATATGAAATAAATCATTTTTTTTACTAAATCTACAATATTGTTTAGGTCGTTATACCTCATCTGTCAGATATTTACTTCATATTTGTTTCATAACGTAGAAATGAAATATATAAGAGAGGAACCGTAAATGTGTGATACAAGAAAACTCCATTATCGGAAATTTATTATTTCAGCCATATTACACCGATATAGCCGAATAGGGAAATACTAGTATCATTTATTTGGAAATTCTGTTAAAGAAGATTTATATTCTAAGAAAAAACTTGTAGATACTCACTGAGTCGCACAACTTTGCCGATGAAATAATAAAAACTTGCAGTTTCTGGTGTATAATTAAAAAATAGAAAGTAAAGTAACGGCCTATCCAACTACTGTTACTATCCCACTGCTGGGCATAGGCCTCTTCTGCGTTTTTGGAGAGAAGGGTTGGTTAAGACCTACCATGCTTCTCCAATGCGGATTGATTGGTTACACATATTCCTAGAATTCTATGGAAATATGCATGTTTCCTCACAATCTTTCCTTCACCACAAAGCGTGTGATTAATTGTAGTTATCAAATAGACACATAAGTTTTAATAAAAAAAACTCATTGGTGCTTGCCCAAGGTTTGAAAAGATGTACACGGTCTCACCACTAAGCTATCACAGCTCTGAAATTATTAGTCATCATCATCATCTTCCTGCCCTTATCCCACTCTAAGTGGTGTCGGCACAACATGTTATAAACATGCTATCACATGATTTGGCTGCGTTTTAACGAGCGGCCGCCCGCCTGACGTGAACTTACCTATGTCTTATTTTACGACACCTCGGTAAGAAAGAGGGTGGTCTATTCTACTAAACCGGATACCACACGGTGGTTCAACTTATCTTAGTCGCCTTTTACGACACCTCGGTAAGAAATTAGGTTGGTCTAATCTACTCAGCGCGATACCACACGGCGGGCGACTTACCTTAGTCGCCTTTTACGACACCTCGGTAAGAAATGAGGTTGGTCTATTCTACTCAGCCGGATCCCACACGGCGTAGCTCTCAAAATTATTAGTATTCAAACAAAATAGGGTAATATACGGAAAATACAGATACGGCGCGCCCTAAAATTTTATCCCTCCATAAAGGTCGTAAGAAAAGGTATGTCATATAATCTAATACAATATAAACTCACCTTCAAATCCCCAACAAACGTATTACGTTCACACCGCCCGTTTGTCCGCGTAATGGCTTATAACGTAAAGGAAAATATTCGACACGCCCGATACATCACACAGCATCCGGCGTTTGAGAGGGCACGTTAACGGCCTTCGGACAGGAGTTATTCCAGACTACAAAATTGCCTGTCCTCGGCACACCCTCGTCACAAAAGATACTCGATTCTGAAAGTGGCTGTGAAGGTAAAAATGCTAAATAAATTTTTTTATATCGTCTCAAAGCCTATATGAAAATATTATTTTTCAAAATTAATAAAACGCTATTACGCTTTTAATAAACAAATATTACAATTATGTCACTACTCAACTAGGAACTAATGTTAATCACAAGTCATCATTTTCCTGCCCTTATCCCACTCTAAGTGGGGTCGGCACAACATGTTATAAACATGCTGTCACATGATTTGGCTGCGTTTTTACGACCGGCCGCCTGTCTGACGTCAACTTACCTCTGTCGTATTTTACGACACCTCGGTAAGAAAGAGGGTGGTCTATTTTACTAAACCGGATACCACACGGTGGGTCAATTTACCTTAGTCGCCTTTCACGACACCTCGGTAAGAAATGAGGTTGGTCTATTCTACTCAGCCGGATACCACACGGCGGGTCGACTTACCTTAGTCGCCTTTTACGACACCTCGGTAAGAAAAGAGGGTGGTACTATTCTATCAAGCCGGATACCACACGGCGTACTAATGTTAATCACAAGTGGCCTAACCTAAATATACTTTACTGCCCTCGGCTTTGCATCGAAATAAGCGTGTGAGGAATTTTTCGCAAATTCGTAAATATGTAGTACCTAATAGTAAAAAATGCCATAGAAATAAAAAAAAGAAATAAAGTGCCACTGATCTTTATACATAAAGTAAAGTAGTAAAGTAACGGTTTCTTACTATCCCGATGCAAGTGCATATATTGCATATGCTGCAATATATAGCATAGCATAAGTCTACCCTCCCTTTTTTGGAGAAAATTATTTGAGCTAAGGCCCACGACGCTGGTCCAATGTGGATTGGTAGGTTATACATATCCCCAGAATTCTTTAGAGATACGCTGGTTTCCTCACGATGTTTTTCTCTATCGAAAGCGTTATAAGTTGCAAATATCAATAAGAAACAAGTTTTGACAGAGAAGCTCATTGGTGCCTACCCTGGGTTGAACCCATGACTTAGGTTAAAACATTAAAAAAAAGTTATTACTTTGTTGTCACGGAAATATTATTTCTAAAAGGAAATTCAATTACGTAGAAGCAATTCTATCTATATTTCAAAAAGGTTTCCGTGCAACTCGCGTTTCAGTTCAATTAAAATTGTAATAACAAATAGTAAATTCCACCGCAGCAGAAATACTATATTTAATCGTAGCTTTGATTGCAGCACTCTATTTCATTACCGCACGGTATTATGTAGGTCAGGTTTTCAAGACATTTCACTCATGGGTTGCAACAGTGGCATAACTCAAAGAACACGTGTTTTGGACTAGGAGTAGGTGTAAATGTTAAAATACACATTCTTTTCATCAGCATTACCGGCAGAATTCGGAATTCAATGTTTGTTTAAGTAAAGTAATGAATTTTTATGCATTTTCCATAGTAATGAGAACTTTAAACCCGCCATATTTTAAGATAAATATCTTTAAACATGACTTTTTGAGTTGTATCACTATTGCAGCCTATTAGCAATTCATACGTAACTGACGGTACAAGAAATTAGACATACTTTGAATTCTTGCCAATGCCAAATTGTCGAAGACATTAAATTATTTATAGAATTAGGCGTTACTTTGCGGAGGTCCATAATACAAGACTAATGAGAATATTATTTTCTATAATCCGCGATAAATATCGCTCCTCTCCTATTCATCTTAGCGTCATGTTATACTATGACTATCTTACACTCAAAGATTTTTTTAAATCGGTTCAGTAGTTCCTGAAATGAGCGCGTTCAAACAAATAAGCAAACAACTGTTTAGCTTTATATATTAGTATAGATTACAGTAAAATATATTAAATAATACATACAAACATTCGAGGAATATTTTCATAAGAACTTACATAAAATTTTATGAATATTTTGGCAACACGCTAAAAAAATACTCACTTTTTAAAATTTATTGTATGAAGTGAATATTATTCATCTTTATTCTTTAACAACTTTCCCAAACATGGAACGGAGTTCTAAATGTCGTAAATATAAAACCTAATATTTAAAAACTCTCAGAGGACATAACAACTCTAACGAGAAATCAACCCAGCGGCCGTCTCAATGAAAAAATGCAAGCATTTTTCTGGCGCTTCTAAAAACTTTAATTAAAGTAAAGTAACCCTTGTAATTTATGTTTGTCCGTCACGGCAGCCCCTACAGTTTACGAGCCGCCGGAATGAAATTTTTTTTGTTACAGATGCTATTATATCTCTGTCTTTCCGTGTCATAAAACTTAATAGAGTGGAGGGAGCACTCGAACAAAAAGAAAGCTTCAGGGTAATTTTCCTTACTTAGTTATACAAAAGTACATTTGGTTTTTGATGAAAACCCATTTCGTCTTTCACGGCTTAAACCTCTCCTACCTATTAAAAGTACAAGAATTCAATAGCATCCGTCGTTAAAAAACAAATTAGCTGTCTTGTATGTATTTCTGACAAACACGCCGTGAGGTATTCGGCTGAATAGAATCGATCACCCTGTTTCTTACCAAGGGGTCATAAATGACGACTAAGGTAAGTTGATGTCAGGGAGGCGCTGGTCGTAAAATAGCAAAACGAATCATGGGAAAACATGTTTATTTGACCTCAGTTAGTGGGAAAGGGGAGGAGAATGATGACGTTATAAGGATAAGGGCCGGTAATAAGAGCAGGTAAGGTAAGGGCAGGTATATAATTCTGATATACCGACAAAAACAGCCAGCATTGTTGCGTAATACTTAGTCTTCACATAATTAAATCATAGCTTATTTTAAAAATATATTTAGGTACTAAAATCCAAACAACAAGCTTTGATAATAATGTTATATTTCACGTAACAAGCTGTTACTCTCCCACTGGAGGTAACAGCTATATCTCTACCCAACTCCGGATATGCCAATTCTCTCTTTTCTATTTCTTTCAACCGATGGATGTCCACTGCTGGACATAGGTCTGCTCACGGGATCTCTACACAGGATCTTGTACCGCTTGGATCCAGTGGCTTCTCGGCGGATCCCAGAGGATCTTTTTGAGGTCATCAGTCCACCTTAGGGGTATACCGACGCTGGGTTTTCCAGTTTGGGGTCGTTATTCTAACATCTTGAGACCCCAACTCCCATTTCTCCGCACTATGTGCCCCGCCTATCGCCACTTCAGTTTTGCGACACGCTGAACTATGTCAGTGACTTTTGTTCTTCTACAGATCTCCTCATTTCTAATGTGATCACGTTGAGATACTCAAAGCATAGCACGTTCTATCGACCGCTGAGTGACTCTAAGCTTTCGTATATGGCTCATAGTCCGCGAAATCAAAATAATCTTTATTAAAATAATCTCTTTCAAGCTCTTTTTAATCGCCAAGGATTAATGTGATTAATAAAGCTACAACTGGTTCGGAATGTTGCTCTTACCGAGAAGAACCAGAAAGAAACTCGGTGGTAAATTTTTTAAACCTTTTTTAATTTTACATTATTAAACCGCAGTCCTTTATGAAGCTGAAAGGGTTTTCAATTACTCGCATCCTTTATGACTATCAATACTTATGCTGTATAATTTTTTCTCTATTTACCTAAATAAAGAAAAGTGATATAAGGCAGTCGATCGGATTCAATTATAATTGCTTCTAAGTTTTGGGATCGCTTAGTAGAAGATTTACAATGGAACTTTAGATGCTTTATAAGGAACTTCAACTCCCGCGGGTCTCCTAAGAATTTTAACTTTATAAATCTGTTTTTATTTATTGTTACACTAAATACGAACGCTTTTTGTTTTTCGTCTTCATGCGAATTAAGAACCGGAGAACGATAAATGTTCATCCTTTGAGTATGTATGTAGTGAAATACACTAAGTTTAAGTCATGAAGCTATGTGGTATCCAGCTTAGTAGAATAGACCACCCTCAGGCATCGTAATATTTTATGTAAAAGACACATATGAAATATTTTTCTATGTAATCCAATTGTATATTCCAAATAAAGTACTGCAGAAATCAAAGAAAACAAAGCATAACCATTGTGTTAGATGTCAAAGTGACAATGGTTTTACATTCAGTTCAAAGATGGATATTGTGATTCTATGATGTAGCCAGTAGCTACGTTTCCACGTTTGTAGCCAGTTTCAGTAGCCTAGCACTGAAAAAGGCAATTTTGCTAAACCTCCACTTGATAGACTAATAACGTCAAAGAAATCGAAATCAAGGACTCTAGATCCTAACCTAAAGTTTCATATAGTATATCCTTTTAAAACTATATTATGTAGGAAGATAATAGATACATCAGTTAAAAAAAAAGAAAGAATAATTACTAAACCGCATAATTAAGTAAATTTTTGAAAATTTATGTAACAAAATTGTTCTAGCCGTGAAAGCTTAAGATTTGGCAACGACGGCGGCCCAGCACCGTTAAAATTAACAAAGAAAATGAAGGCTAACAGATTAAAAACCTTGTCGACAAAATTATTCCAAATAAGCTCTTTATCCCAACACTGTGATTAAGGTTACCACTCTAAATATTTTCATATCATTTTAAAAACCTAATTTTACTGCACGAAATTAAATTGATAATGTAAACCTCGGTGGTCTCTAGTTAGAGCGTATAACTTTTACCGAAGATTTTTGAATTGAAATCTTAGGTAAGTAGAACAATACTTTTATGAATTTATAAATACGAAAATTTATGTCAATATATATGTCCAAACAAAATAATTGTCTTTATAAAGAATCCCTACAATTGTTTTAATTAAAGACTTGTTGAGATCGTTACTTTAAAATTGGAAACCAACTTTACTAATTAAAAAGTCGAAATCGTTATTTTGTAACATTGGTATCTCAGAAAAACAACAATATTTAAAAAGTGTTGTTACATTAGAGTAGTATTAATTACATTCTATATTTATTTGATGTGATTTTTTATGTGTATGTAATATTTATTTGATGTGATTTTTATATAGATCTATTGAATGACTTGAGAGTAACATTTTACTTTTAATCAGTGCAGTCCACTGAAACAAAATTGCGGGTCTAGCTTACCCGCAAACTAAATTTTATAGCGATTATAGAATATATATACAATATCAAAGACAGATTGTTCAAAAAGCTAAATATTCAAAGAAGTTAGTTAAATTCAGCATGATGTGAATTTAAATAAGCCCAAGTTGTATTATTAAAACTACAGCAGAAAAAATTCTTATGACAATTAGATTTCTTGAACAAAAATTATTTTGGTTGATTGCTATATTCAAATTTTTTAATCGAATTCAAACTACGTGTTCTTTCGAATCTTCTAGATTCTGTTCGTGGATAATTATCGTTTATCTTTTGAAGAATTACTACTAATAAAAAGAACTAATATTTCACTTCTTGGATTTCGAGAGAGTTGATTTTCTTTATCCTCTTGTATCAAATTAAACTCGTGTTGGAATGTTTCTTTAAATCAGTACCTGATGGAAACCTTATAGGGTAGACCACCACATAGTATTTCATAGATAGACAATCTCTCATTTGCTATCTATACAACTTCATCATCATCATCTTCCTGCCCTTGTCCCACCTAAATGGGGTCGGCACAAAATGTACGTTCAAATTGAAATTCAAAATATTCTTTATTCAAATAAACTTGTAAACAAGTGCTTTTGAATCGGCAACAACTGTTCACTCTCGCTTACGGCTTTGGTGTTACTAACGTAGTGCGCTTAAGACAGTGTATGGTTTCGTTTGTACACTAGTAGGTATCAGTATTTTTATGTATTAGTTATATTCAGATTATCCTTGATTATCCTTTGATTATCCAGATATTCCTGCCCTTATCCCACTCTAATTGGGGTCGGCAAAACATGTTATAAACATGTTTTCAGATGATTTGGCTACGTATTTTACGACCGGCCACCTGCCTGACATCGTATAGTCGTATTTTACGACACCTCGGTAAGAAAGAGGGTGGTCTATTCTACTTAACCGGATACCACACGGTGGGTCGACTTACCTTAGTCGCCCTTTACGACATCTCGGTAAGAAATGAGGGTGATCCATTCTACTCAGCCGGATACCTCACGGCGGGTCATCTTACCTTAGCCGCCTTTTACGACACCTCGGTAAGAAGCGAGGGTGGTACTATTCTATTCAGCCGGATACCACACGGCTTATCTATAAAACTTCATCTATATTTATTATCATCATCCATACCTGCATACTTACGATAAAAGTCGTTTGTAAATAATGTGTGGTCATTTCTCAAACTCATTATTTCCTAAACTTTTGTAGTATTATTATAGTATGACAGAACAAAACAATAGCTATAGTATGGTATTTAGGAGTTCCATTCACAACTTCTCTGCTCATCCTACATATATCAACATTTGGACATATTTCTTCTATGCAATGTTATCCAAATTACAAACTCGTTTTATGTCGCAAGCAACAGCAGTTCATATATTCGTAGGTAGACGCAACTTGCCACATTCTTAAAGTATAATTCCAAAATGGCCGTCAGCCAAATATCGCTTTTAAGATTGCACGATTGGCCCCCAGGCGCCCCATTATCTATATTCTGTCGAAGTTTAACCATTTCCGTTTTAAATTATTAGACTCTGAACAGAACAATTGATACCACTTAGATACTAACTTTGTCTTAAATTCGCGAACTGATTATTGCTGTTCAATTTCTATTGTTATAGTCATTGGCTATATTTTCATTTACTTATACTGTGATATTGTTTTATTTTTTTTAAATACTCTTTAAAATTTATAAAGAATAAAATACTTTTCATAGCCGAGCGGTATCCGGCTAAGTAGAATAGTACCACCTTCATTTCTTACCGAGATGTCGTTAAAGGCGACTAAGGTAAGTCGACCCGCCATGTGGTATACCGCTGAGTAGGATAGACCAACCTCTATTCTTACCGAGGTGTCGTAAAAGGCGACTAAGTTATGTTGACGTCAGGCAGGCGGCTGGTCGTATAAACGCAGCCAAATCATGTGACAGAATGTTTATAGCATGTTGTGCCGACCCCACTTGGAGTGGGATAACGACAGGAAGAAAATAATATGAATATAACTAATACATAAAAATACTGATACCTACTAGTGTATAAAGGAAACCATACACTGTCTTAAGCGCACTACGTTAGTAACACCAAAGCCGTAAGCGAGAGTGAACGTACTTTTAGCATCACAATAAGACGAAAACGAGAGGAGAAGCAATAAAAAATATTACGAAAACGGCAACATTTAAAGCTTTCCTTGTGTGCCCTGCGTAAACGGTGATAGTTATTCATAAATCATGTATTACAAAATTGTTCCCCTCTAAAAGTTCTAAATAAACGTGCGCGACAACATATGTCTAGCTTTTAAGGTTAACCCATTATAAACATTTTTATGACTGTCAAAAAACTATATTACGGTTTAATCTAACACCGCGGGCGGAGCTGCTGGCGATTCCTAGAATTGACTAAAACATGAAGCTGAAGTTGCCTGTCTGCCTGCCTTAAATAGTTTTTTTATATATAAAAAATAAAAATAAAAAAAACTATTTAAGGCATGCGCTTTAATAGTTACCTGTATACATATAAAGGCTCAGTCTTAGAGCGACTTATTATCTTTACTAGATTAAGAGCGTGGGGAATCCAGTATTGTTAAGAAATTAAACTACTTATTTTCGAAAAAAAACATATACCAGACTCAACACACTCATCCACAAACACGCGCACACACACATACACAAATTCAAATTCAAACAATTCTTTATTCAAATTGGCTTTTAGATGCACTTTAGTATCGTCAAATTACAATGAAGCTACACACACTAACTATACTTGTTTCTGTTAAATTTAAGTTATTTTAGAGTAATCTATTATTGGCTTTATAAATAAATCAATAGAATAAATAGAGAGAGAATAAATAAAGAAATAGCAATGTTTATTGTTCATTACTAAAACTTGTGAAACGCTGTTTGATTACCAATAGAGAAATTAAATTATAAAAAAATCTTAGTTTTCTGTGTAATAAACTAGCGGCCTGCCCCTGCTTCCCACGGGTATAAAATATATCCCATGTCAGTCAGTGTAAAAAAAATGATTAAATTCGATAAAAGTAAGCGGAAAAAAATGTAATTATTTACAGAAACCACAAAAATTACAGTATTTCTCTACTCCGTATTGAATGTTATTATACGTACAATCCTTCCTCTGGAATCACTCTATCAATTAAAAAAACCGCATCAAAATATGTTGCGTAGTTTTAAAGTTTTATGCGTACATAGGGATATAGGGACTTTGTTTGATAATATGTTGTGATGCTCATTCTTATGATAAAGTAAAAAAATGTATTACTTAGGCATCTTATGTTCTATTATTATTTCATAGGAGAAGTTATACCTTTTGGTGTAAACCAACAATACGTCGTTCGATATGGATCCGCTATTCAAAACCCAGGACCCCAACAACCACAGATGCCACAAACACGTACACGCTAACACGGTATTATTTACTCAGAGGTCACATAGAATCACGTACAGATTTAACGTACGGATTTCACAATTTTATGCAAACAAATTCATATAAAGCTGTGATAAACCAGCGGTGCGACAGTGTGAATCTCTAGAGACGCTCATGGGTTCAAACCCGGGCAGATACCAATGAGTTTTTCTATTAAAAACTTATGTGTCTAATTGATAATTGTATCCAGCTGAGTAGAATAGACAATCCTCATTTCTTACCGAGGTGTCGTAAAAGACGACTAAGGTAAGTCGATCCGCCGTGAGGTATCCGGCTGAATAGAATAGACCACTCTCATTTCTTACCGAGGTGTCGTAAAAGACGACTAAGGTAGGTCGATCCGCCGTGTAGTATCCGGCTGAGTAGAATAGACCACTCTCATTTCTTACCGAGGTGTCGTAACAGGCGACTAAGGCAAGTTGACCCACCGTGTGGTATCCGGTTGAGTAAAATAGACCAATCTTTTTCTTACCTTAGTATCGTAAAATACGACTAAGGTGAATTGACGTCAGGCAGGCGGCCGGTCGTAAAATACGTAGCCAAATCATGTGAAAACATGTTTGTAACATGTTGTACCGACCCCACTTAGACCTGGATAAGGGCCGGAGGATGATGATGATAAAAAAAATTTATATGTCATACTGAGTCATTGATGATGTGAGTGATTCCCTGCGAGAGAAGTTTAAGGAAACAGGTATACATACATACATTTACATTTACATTACATTATACATACTTACATTTGCTTCACAGTATATTTTAAGCAATTTTATTTATGTACTTAAAAATATAAAGAATTATAAAACGATAGGTGATGTATACAATAGACAAAGCAGGAACCGACATAAGCTTGCGGCTCCTGCTTTGCGCCTTGCAAAAGTGCGTAACTCGTTTGTGGGTTTTGGTATAAGATTCTACAATAAAATTCCGCAATCAATTTCAGCATTGTCATTACAGCAGTTTAAAAACACTGTTAAAAAGAGGCTGATACAGAAAGCCTACTATACTCTTGAAGATTATTTAGAAGATAAGAATGTGTGGATATAGCTCTCTTTGAACCTGTACAAGGCAGTAACGACTTAATGTAAATAATATTAACAATTATATTTTTAAAAGAGCAACCGCCGAGTTTCTTGCTGGCTCTTCTCGGTAGGAACAGCTTTCCGAACCAGCAGTAGAGTTGACGATTCAAAAGCACTTGTTTACAAGTTTATTTGAATAAAGAAAATTTTGAATTTGAATTTGATGCGTTAAAATGTAGGCTAATGTAGGTTAAAATGTAGCATCGTACGTGTTTTCATAAAGTAACCAACACGGCTCGACACACGAACCCAATTCCATTATGCAAACAGGAATGGAATGAACGCGAAATACGAAGTCGATTGACGATCAAATTTACCCGCTGATAAAATTGCTGTGCTGCTTCATTGTATATAACTCGAATCGTTAACCGTAAAGTGGAATTATAATAATTACTGTTATAGAAACAATTACATATATAATTATCATCTAGGAGTACATAGATTCCTTTATTATTGAAATTCATTATCTTCCTGCCCTTCTTCTTCTTCTTCTTTCTCAACCGATGGACGTCCACTGCTGGACATAGGTCTCTTCATGGTATCCCCAACATACACGATCTTGTGCCGCTTGGACCCAGCGGCTCCCCGCGACCTTTTTGAGATCGTCAGTCCATCTCGTTGAGGGTCTGCCGACACTGCGTTTCCCGGTGCGGAGTTGCCATTCCAACACCTCAAGACACCAACGCCCATCGGTTCTCCGCACTATGCCCTTATCCCACTCTAAATGGGGTCGACACATGTTTTGACTACATATTTTACGACCGGCCGCCTGTCTGACGTCAACTTATCTTAGTCGTATTTTACGACACGTCGGTAAGACGTGAGGGTGGTCTATTCTACTCAGCCGGTTACCACACGGCGGATCGACTTACCTTAGTCACCTTTTAGGACACTTCGGTAAGAAAAAAGGGTGGTACTATTCTATTCAGCCGGATACCACACGGCGGTCCGTTATTATTGAAATTATAAGTCGTAGATAATATAAACTGATATACTGACAAAGATGGAAGCGTCCTAGCATATCAGCATGTGAAAATAAATAATAATAACAAAATAAGTAAATAAATATATATGGCACAATTACACACACGGTATCGTGTGGTTTCCAGAAGTGGTGGAGTATACCAAGATCAACTTACCTTAGTCGCTTTTTACGACAGCTCAGTAGGAAATGAGGGTGGTATATTCTTCTCAGCCAGATACCACACATATAATTGAAATAGAACATTATTCAATTTTATTAAGATGTTTTAAATTTTTAGTATTTTTAAATAAAACTCGCGAACCTTTCATAAAATTTTGTAAAATATCTTGAAAGAAAGAATAATTTTCTGATGTCGAACACGAATAAAATTAAAGCCATGCATAAAGTTTAAGTTGATGAACAAATTTACATGCTAATATTATTCATCTGCTGTTAGTTTATTGCATCAAGTTTATAAAGGAGAAGCGTTAGAACTAGTTGCAAGTTTCTTGTAATTAAAGTATAATGTAAGCTTAATTTTTATTACAATTATATAAAACTATATTTTGCCAGCGACTTCGCTTGCGTGGAAATCAGTGTCACAAAATTTATCTTGAATTGAAATTTTAATCATAAAAGTAATATATATTATGAGTTAACCATAAGAGAGACATATTATCGAATGCCGTGTAAAATCCGGCTGAGTAGAATAGACCACCCTCATTTCTTACCGAGGTGTCCTAAAAGGCGATTAAGATAAGCTGACACATCGTCTTGTATCCAGCTCAGTAGATTAGACGAACCTAATTTCTTACCCAGGTTTGGCAAAAGGTGACTAAAGTAAGTTAACGTCAGGCAGACTGACGGTCGTAAAATACGTAACCAAATCATGTTATATGTTGTGCTGACCCCACTTAGAGGGGAATAAGGAGGAATGATGATGACATGTTATCGCGATTGACGAACGGAGAGATTTTGATTTGGCAATTAATCGATGCAATTTTTCAGAAAGAAAACTTCATCGGAATAACTTTGGAGGATTCCTAGGATATATAACCTACCAATTTGAAGTGGAGCATAGTGGCATATCGCAGTTTCAGGTCTTCTCTTCAAAAAAAGACTAGAGATAGTAAAATAAATGTATCTCAAACTATATATGTAAATATTTAACAGTAGTCTGTTAACCATAACATAAGTAAGCTATGTTGTTTGCAGAGGGGCAGCCCTGTGTGCATTTGTTCCATTTATAAAAAAGGTAAATAAATAATTTAATATACATAGGTTTCTTCGTTTAATATTATCTTCATTTATACTTTAATATAAATACGTTCATTTTGTTGGCACCTCCTACGAAATTTATTCTTAAGTCATTTGTAAGTTATGCCTGAATGAATAAGTAATTCCGTTATATCAACTTTGAGGCGTTTCCAGGCAAATTTTGTTCCACACCTGTTAATATTCGAGCGTAGCCGAATATTTCAAATTATTGTATATGAGACTTTGATCAACTCAGCAAGAAATTATATTTTATATCGGTTTCTGATTTGTGTACCAACATAATAAAAACAATTGATATTATAAATGCGAAAGTTTATCCGTTCGTTTTTTCTTCTTTCACGGCTCAATATAGATAAAAACTGATGTGATTTTTGGCATACTGGGTTGGAGAAAAACATTATTATTTCTCGATTTTATATCTCGGTGCTTAGGTCCAAATATTGTGGAGTTTACTGTGGAGAAAGTAACTTTCATTTTCCAATATATTTTTTGCGACCACTTAACTCGCATTAGGGTTCCATGGTAGGTGTAAGCTGCATATTATTTTTATCATAAAGAGACAACGAACGAGAAACAAAGGAACAACCTCTTCGTTGTCGTAACGTTAAGTTTCGTACATTCGTTTCCATATGTATATTCTAATCTTTGTAACATGACATAGCTTACGTCAAAGTCTTATTCCATTGATACAATTATGGAAAAAATATATACCTACCGAAGTCTTATAGTAGAATAATCGATATTTCATCTAATCAGAAATAAATTAATATTAGTGGCAGGAATTAATATTATCACGTAAAATAAAATGAACCATACAATTTAACTGTTTATTAACTTTATCAAGAAGTTATTATATACTCTAATAATAATACTAACAAAATAACTTATGTATTAAAAGCCCTTATTTTAAATAAATATTACTATACAAAATTTATTAAACCATCCAAATTTAATTTAACTTAATGCAAACTTGTTTTATTACTATCATAAGTTATATTTTTATTTTATACACATACATTAGGCACCGGCTTCTTTAAATATTGTCTCTGGTGACTAGATGATTCCAACCTAGCACACATCCACAATATTTTTTAATAACCTATTGAAATTCAAACAAAACTTTACATTATAAAAAGAAAGCTTCTTTTCTTTTCCTTCTCTATAGGGGCATCGTTCTGTTTAAAACATAAATTACAAACATCCCATTCCTAAAAATAATTGCAATTGTCCTCAAATAACTTAAAATAATTTAATCATATATTTACATAGTTCTCATTTGAGGACACCGCTTTATTATATAAACATATATTTAAAGAAGAATGTCCATTATTCTACCGATAAATTTTTTCATCATGAGGTGGTAAACTTATGAAATAAGGTGCTGGGGGAGGTGGTGCTGCTAAATACCTTACTGATCCAGGACCTGGCTGTATTTTATGAGGCAATGTTGCCGTCGATAACGAAGGAGGTGGCAATGTGGCAGTATAACCAGGCCAAGCAGCACCCCAGAGAGGTGCACCACCAGCCCCTGGACTATTAGCTAACGGTCCACCTCTATAAGATGTCGTAGTCATTCGAAGTCGTACAATGCATATAGCAACAATCAGAATAGCTATAAATGCTACAACCCCTCCCACTATTCCAATTATTAAATTATCATCATTTGAAGAAGTCGCTACGCTTATAACTGGTGCCCCTTTTGGTTCTCCGGGAACTTTGGGTCGATCATGTGATGGAGCTACCGACCAAATAATATCTGGTTCCACAGATGTACGGTGAACAAGTCGTGGTGGTGAAGTTGTTGAAATACTGGATGAAGATGTGGCTGTGGTTTTACGTCGATTTCCGCAAGATAGCTCGTCATCTCCTATTTCAATTAGTAAAAATCCAGATAAGTAATCAGGAGTGCTGCACCGTATATCGTTAACTCCAACGGTAGGAATCCATCTTCTTAAAGCTCTTGCATTACAATCACAACGTATAGGATTTGTGTCTAATCCAAACATCGATAGATCTGCCCGACGGTCATCGATTGCAATCAACAACTGAGGTTGCAATGTAGTCAATTGACTACCACTTACATCAATTGTTATACGAGATGATCGTGGTAAGGGAAACAGCAAAGCCGGCGGCAAATTTGAAAGAGATGTATTACGCAATCGCACAGTTATAGCAGGTGCTTTTAAGCCTGCAAGAACTCCTGAAGAGACAGTTTTCAAGCGATCACCTCTTAACCCTAACTCCTCAAGACGTGGATGCAATATTGAATGCAATTGGTCTGGTCCAATGTTAGTATCTTTAACTTCCACATCTAACTTTTCAAGTGCCAATAAATATTGGAGGGCACCTTGAACGTCAATATATCCCAATCTTGGATATCCATAGGCCCGAAATTCAACTAAATTTGATAATGTTCGAAAAGCACTCTTTTCAATTTTTGTACATTTCTCTAAATTCCGCATATCTAAAATACGAAGTGATGTAAGACTTTCAAAGTTACCTTCAAGAATCATGACTATAGGATTATCAGAAATATTTAATCTCAGAAGATTTTTTAACTTAGGCCAAGAAACTGTCAGTGAATTAGAAACATCTGTAATTTGATTATGTGACAAATCTAATGATTCCAATAAAGTAGTTCTAGTAAATGTTTTTTCGGTAAGTTTTGTAATATTATTATACGACACATTCAACTTATGTAAAAAGGGTGTCTCTAACTGACCAACTGATTTCATTCCAGTGCCTGCCAAATTTAAATCTCGAACCGTTTTTGGTTCAGACAAAACATTATTAATAGTTTTTTCTGAAAGAGGATTAAAAGACAAGTCTAACTTTTTGATATTCACCATAACGCTGTCTTCAGCTGGAATGTCCACAATATCGTTATATGATAAATCAACAGATGATACAAAGAAGTATTGCTTTTGCAAAGCTTTTAATGGAGCCTGCTCAAATAGATTATTGCTAAGTATGATTGACTCAAGCATGTGCAATCTTGACCTATCAAAAATATTGTCTGGTAGTTCAGTAAGCAAATTTCCTTTTAAATTAAGGAATTCTAATCTAATAAGGCCTTCAAAAAGTCGGTCTCCTAAACGATCGATTTTATTATAAGACAGATCCAAATGTTGGATCTGACTAGAATTATGAAATGCCATCTCACTCACTGTTTCAAGTTCGTTTCTTGCCAATAAAATTGATCGTAATTTAGGTAAACGTGCAAAATCTAACTCATCGACATTCTTTAAAGCATTCCCTGATAAATCTACAAGCTCTAAATATTGTAATGTACTTATAAGTTCCGAAGGGAAAAAATTAAATTTATTGTTTGTAAGTATAATTTCTCTAAGTCTTGGATGAATTTTAAAAGAAGAGGGGAATAAATAACTAAGTTGATTATCAGATACATCTATTACTTCCAAACTAGTACCAGTATTAAAGAACTCGCCTTTAAAGGCATTTAGTTGATTACCTTTCAATGACAAATATTGCAGTGACATTACATTGACAAATGCAGGTGTTCGTATGGTAACGATATTATTGTAAGATAGGTCAAGATGAGTTAAATTCTTAAGATTTTTAAAAGTACCTTCAGATATTTCTTGTAAATTGTTGTGAGATAGATAAATTTGTTCTAAATTATGAGTTTTCAAAAACAAATTGACTGGAAGAGCTTTTAAACCCACATGACTTATATCCACTGTTAATAATGCATCGTTATAATTAAATGCATTTTGGGGCAGTACATTAATATGCAAATTATGACTCATATTTAAATGTGTTAAACTTGGAATAGACTGAAAAGCGTTGACCGGAATTTCAGAAATTTGATTTCCTGAAATGTCCAAATACCAAAGGCTTACAAACTTCAGCTGTTCTCCAGAAAACCCTAAAATTCTATTTTGATTTAAAGATAAAAATTCTAGAGATGTTTCTAAACCACTGAAGACATCAGCTGATATTGAGTTTAAAAGATTTCCTGACAGATCTAAATGCCGTAGATTTTTAAAATGCTCAAAAGCAGCCGATGGAAGTTCCCGAATAACATTTCGCGAAAGCACCAAAGAATTAATATTGTCAGATACCGCTCTCAATATATCACTAGACAATGCTGTCACTCTATTGAAACCCAAGTGTATTGACGTTAGACTAGGTAAACGTGACAAAGCCGTTGCTGGTATAAGAAGAATATTATTATCTCTCAGTAGAAGAGTTTGCAGATTAATCAGACCATCGAATGCATCATCCTCTACCTGTAATAAAAAGATATTTATTTATATACAAGATATAACATAACACTACAACAATATTTCAAATAACTTGAGGAAATATTTAAATATTCAATAATAAAATGAAGATATTTATTTATGCTAATCACCGAAATAGTGCTATTTTTATTAGTTTGGACCGGTTATTGGATATTTACTGATCACATACATATATATATATGTGGCTGTCTGTGGCAAGTTAGTCCATGCCTTCATGTGTGCAAAGTCTGTGTTTGTCAATAACTTAGTCCTCTTATCTTTTATATTGTACTTCAAATTGAGGTTGAATTTTAATTTTAGACCAAACTCCATCTGGATTTTCAATTCCTTTTTATTGACTTTTACAGACATGCCATTAGAAATTAAAAATCACCGATGGATTTTTCCAAGGTTTCACATTTTTCAAAAAACTTCCTACTAGATTACCAATTTATGATAACATAAATACTTACAGTTCGAAGAGAGTTCACTCCTATATCCAAAAATTTTAGTTCTGTTAGACCGACGAAAGTTCCAGGCGATAATTTCACGAGATTGTTCCTGCTCAAATCTAGCACTTCTAATGAGCTCAAGGAATTGAGGTGGCTACGATCCATGTTCTGAAAGTGTATTTTTATTTTATAGTTTCCAATCCAATTTGGAACAATACAGGCCCTTGAAAATTCATAGCCCTAATATTTAAGACATATTCAAGATTTATGTATCGCCCATTATCAGGCTCATTCTGATTTTAGACATACTACACAACGTTCATTTTATTCAATTTACAAGATAAAATTAACATTTGTATACGGTTTTGATTTTAATTGTACTAAACATCGCACAAATCAAACTGTAATCTTTACAATGAAAATGTTCAAAGAGCTAAAAGAACATGTATTTTAGAAAAATATCTCGCATTTGGATGGAAATCCTCATTATTTCTTGTTTAATTATACTTTGCTTAAAAGGTAAAGCTGAATAAATGTGTAACGCATAAAAATGTTATTATATTAAAATGGCGTACCGTAATCCGCAATATACGTCGTATGGTATCCGGCTGAATAGAATAGTACCACCCTCATTTCTTACCGAGGTGTCGTAAGAGGCGACTAAGGTAAGTTGACCCGCCGTGAGGTATCCGGTTAAGTAGAATAGACCACCCTCTTTCTAACCAAGGCGTCGTAAAATACGACAGAGGTTATTTGACGTCAGGCAGGCGGCCGGTCGTAAAATACTTAGCCAAATCATGTGACAACTTGTTTTGTAACATGTTGTGCCGACCCCACTTAGAGTGGGATAAGGGCAGGAGGATGATTATAAATTATACTTACAGAAATCATATTGCTGGATAAGTTCAAATGCTTAAGACTGTCGAAAGATTTGAGTGCAACTGTCGGAAAGTCGGCTATAAAGTTCTCAGAAAGATCCAACTTCTCCAAGTTCTCGATGCCTTGAAACACGTCGCTGTTAATCTTCGAAAGCCTGTTCCGGCCGAGATCAAGGCTTAGTAAATCGCTCAGAGAAATAAATGATCCACCTTCGATTGTCGAAATCATATTTCCGTGCAAATCTATCTCTTCCAATGTTTTTTGTGATACAAAGGTCCCTTGTCTTACCGTACCTGGAATAATATTTAATACTAAATTAGTAAGAGCTGTGATGGTCTAGCGGTGCGACCGTGTGAATCTCTAGAGACGATCATGGGTTCAAACCCGGGCAGACACCAATGAGTTTTTCTATTAAAATTTATGTGTCTAATTGATAATTGCAATTTATCACACGCTTTTCGGTGAAGGAAAACATCGTGAGGAAACCTGCATTTCTCCAGAGAATTCTGGAGATATGTGTAACCTACCAATCCGCATTGGAGCAGCGTGGTAGGTCTTAGCTCCAATTCTTCTCTCCAATAACGGAGTGAAGAGGCCTATGCCCAGCAGTGGGATAGTAACAGGCCGCTACTTACTTACTAAATTAGTTATAGACGTTTAGTAATTTTCCATTATTAATTCATTAATTTCATTCTCATGTTTTTATATTTAATGTATGTTTTTTTATAAATAGAAGAAAAAGTAAGTAGTTGGCTGAGTAGAATAGACCAACCTCATTTCTTACCGAGGTGTCGTAAAAGGTGACTTAGGTTTTTTTTTTTTAACAGGAAAAATCCCCTTATGGGTACCGCCGCCCGACGGGGACAGGCGGCGGTTATGTCGGACTCGCACCGACTAAAATAACCTGTGTGCTCCACTACGCTGCTGGTGGCGGGGATAGAGTACCTATGAAGACATTGCCTCCCATCCCCGCCAGCAGCAACTCTGTAGCCCAGAGTGCGCCACCTCTGGGTCGGGGCCTCTCTGAAAGTGGCCCCTCCCTCCGCTGGACGATGCATCGGGAGCACCAGATGCATCGAAACGCCTCGGGAACCTAACTCCAGCGAGCGTCCGATAAACCCCGTTCGGATTGCTCGGAGGTCCCCGTTAGGGCGGCATGCGACGGACTTCGGCGAGTCGCCTGCGCTCCGCTCGCCTACGGTGGATTGGATCCAAGAACTCGACTTCCCGGATCCGCCCCGCCGCCTCCTTCCGCGAGATAACGTCCTCGCAGAAGGAGGCCAGCGCTGCCCACGATCGCTCCCTGTCTACCATGGCGCGAACCACAGTGGGCAGGGAGAGATCGTGCCCCACCTGTGCCACGAGTTCCGCCCGCTGAACCGCCCAAGCTGGACAGTCTGCGAGCGTGTGCAGCGCTGTGTCAAAGTTGGCGCCACACTCGTGGCACTCACCAGTCGCCTCGCGCTGGGCCACCTTCCACAGATACCACCCGAAACAACCATGTCCGGAAAGCACCTATGTCAGGCGGAAGGTGAGGACCCCATGCCTCCTGGCGACCCAGCCCTGGAGAATGGGCTGGATGGCCGAAATCGTCCAGGCTCCTGCACTGGGCGATTCAAGCCGCCGCCTCCATTGGCGGAGGAGCTCTTCCTGAGCTGCCCTCCGCCAATCCACCTCTACCGCCGCTGAGTCTCCCCCCGGTGAACGGGCTTCGACTCTACGGCGGTAGGCCTGAGCTAGCACCTCGGCCTCTAGGTCCCACGGAGGGGACCCGGCCAAGGCGCAGGCCGCCTCGCCGGAGATGGTCCGGTAGCCCCGCACAAGTCTGACCGCCATGATCCTCTGCACCCTGCGCAGCAAGGGCAAGGATCTCGCGGTCAGCCGCCCCGCCCATACGGGAGCGCCGTACAGGGCCATCGACCGAACCACCCCGGCGTATAGCCGCCGGTGGCCTGCATTAGGCCCTCCCAAATTCGAGAGGAGCCTGCTCAGGGCTCCGGCGGTCGCCGTTAACTTAGGGGCGAGCCGTGGGCGTGGGAGAAGTGGGCCTCAAACGTCCATCGGCTGTCGAGGAGCAATCCCAGGTACTGTAGTGTACCCGAGATTTCGATGGACGTCCCGCCCGCCACCAACCGGGAACCCACTGGGGGCGCCATCCGAGGCCTGTGGAAGCAAATGGCCTCGGATTTCTCCAAGGCCACCCCAAAATTAAAAAATTAGTGTTTCTTTTGTATTATTTAAATTCTTGTTTGTTATTTGGCATTAGTAAACAAAACTAGAAAAAGGGTCCACAGAAATCTTTACGAGTTAGGAAACAATCTGAAAGCTGTCGATAGCTTTGAAAGTTGTAAAACCGTCGAACAACAAAAGCAAAGGGAAACAACAAAAGCAGAGTTTTTAGGTAAATACCTAAAAACTCTGTGGGCTTTTATTAACACAAATTACGTAACAATCTTAATATTTGCTGCTGCTGCTTTTATAGAATTGCAGTAACGAATCATATGTAACATATTGTGTTTAATATATGAAAATGGATATTTACTTAAGCTATGATGCCCTAATGGTTAAGGGACGTAAATAATTATCAAGAATTACTGGATGTAAGACACAATTTCAGTCTTACTTATTTAATCTATAAATAAATTTATTTTTTTGTTTTTAGGGAGTTTTGACTAAAGAAAAAAAACTATAGTCAAATAAAAATGTTTTTAAGGTTTCAACTTCGTTATTAGTTTTCATTATCCTCAATTTTTAAGTCCCAATTTTGTTTTTGTAAAAATTAAGGTAATTTATTGATGAAATACATTTTATATTTTTAACATTTATTAAGAATCTAAAAAACAGTAATTATTGAACTGAATTTAAACGCAATATGTGATAACGTTCTTTCAAATAATCGGCGAATTATAAGAGTATCAACGTAAAATTAATTACACCCATCTCTCAAACTAAGAATATCTTCTTTTTCCTTACTTACCTATTCTGTTTTCCCTCAGCGAGAGAACTTTTAATGACTGCGGCCCATTGAGCGAGGAGGATGGAACGGAATTCATATTGTTACGGTCTAGGCGTAATACCTGAAAGAAAGGTTTTTACTTTTTAGTATCGGCGCAAATTGTCTCAGAAAAAAAATTAAACAAAGACTTAAATTTTTAATCGATTAAAAGTCGATTTTATCAACGAATTACATTATAAAACATCTGACATTAGCAAAACACGGGATCAATGCCCTAGTAATTTCATTCGAATTTTAATTTTAACTCAGAATTCTAAATTTTAAATTTTAAAATTGACGCGTAATTTTATTGTCCATATCAGCTATTGCTTTGTTCTCTTACTGTTGCTATTGTATTTGCAAAAGACATATATCTTTTCCCTTCTTCTTTTTTGACCATAGACGTCCACCGATGGATATAAGTCAATTTACCCTTAAAGTTTATTACCAAGTCACGTAATCTTGCCCCGTTTGGATTTAGTGGATCTCTTCGGTTTTACTGAGGTATCCTGTACACCTTTGGGAAAGTCCGTTACATTAGTGCGTTCTGTATCGGATCTCTATTCCACGATCTTGGCGGTTCGTCTATCCACCTAAGCGAACGACCTGGTTTGTCGCACGTTATATCTTCTACCACGTTAACACCACTAGGTTCCACGAACTATGTGTTCTGTACATCACTTATTCAAGTCATAATTAAGTTCTACGTACATCTAGTACTATCCCAATGACTTTTATTTGTTTTTTTTTTCTATTAGCGTTAAGACAAAACGAAAAGTGGTTGCGAAGCCGTTTATGTTTATAAATGTATTTTTTTTTAAATATAAAAATATTTTCGCTCTATTTAGCTTTTATTATAATTAAAATGTTTTGTTCTGCTCACACCCATTTCGAATAACTTTCATTAAAACAAGACAATACTTAATTAAATTAAGGGAGCTATATAAAGCCTTTTAACCTTTTATGAAATAAGGGATCAAAAATGATCGTGTAAGTTTTAGAATTTCCTTTTGTTCAGGAGATGAACACAAATTCATTACTTTCAGAATAATGATTAAAGGTTAGAAGGATTTATTTTTTTTAAGTAGAGGGGACCCAATATATTCGGAATTTTAATTTAAGAGGAATAAGATCACTCTCCTGCCCTTATCCTACTCTAAGTGGGGTCGGCAAATGTTTTAAACATGTTGTTAGATGATTTGGCTAGTTATTTTACGACCGGCCGCCTGACGTCAACTTAATTTAGTCGCCTTTTACGACACCTCGGCAAGAAAGGAGGATGGTCTATACTATTCAGCCGGATTCCACCCGGCGGGTCAGCTTACCTTAGTCACCTTTCACGACACCTCAGTAAAATAAGTAATCAGGATGGTCTATTCTGTTCGGCCGGATACCACACGTCGGGATTTAAAACGAATACCATCTACATTTAAATTACCTAAAAACTTTTTAAAAGACTTCATTTATTATAAAACATAGATTGCAGGTACTTTCTGAATCTACAGTTACTACAGTCTATATACAAATATTTAACAAATATAAATTGTTACTATAGAGACACTGCATTCAATTTAAACTATAATTTAAGGTTAATTAAGATGCGTTTATTTATTTTATCTTACCTTCAAAACGTCGCACCCGATCAAAAGTCCTTCTTCTAAACCTCTTATACTATTCCCACTGAGATCCAGTATTTCTAAAACAGGCAGATTGTGGAACTCGGCAGTCGAAAATATCGGATTCAGATTATCGCCCAGTAGATTATCTGCCAGTACTAATTTTGTGATGTTCCCTCGAATTCCCGCTAAAAGACGATCGGGTAATCTTCGAAGGCTGTTGTGGGAAAAGTCTAGCTCCTTTAATGGTAGGCCGTACGATGAGAATATCTGAAATACAAATAACATTTTAATTTAATTACTTTAATTTTATTAGTTCAATCAATTTACATTAATTAAAGTAATTTGAAATTTTATAAATATCTTGTTTTTTCCTAGAAATTTCCATTTATTCCATTCGACATTTAAAACCGTCACATAATACTGGGTCTACGTAACGAATGGGAGATATGCGTCTTATGGTACAAGGTCTTTTTTTAAACCTACATTAATCTCAGTACATTTTTTATTATGAAACCTAGCTAAATCGATTTAGCGCCCTCGAAACCCCCTATACATACTGTTTCATGAAAATAGTTGGAACCGTTTCCGAATATGTTAAAATTGGAAAAGTTTGACAACATTAACATTAGCGGCTGCTTTAATTATTTAGTAACGGAAGTGTGAATACCGGATTTGCGATTATGAGGGTCACTTTTAATAGGAAAGATATCCAGATAGAAAACATACAAAACATGGGTTCGCTTCTACTATCTATAAAATTAACTATCTATCAATGTTCACTTATCATGTCTGTGTCAGAACATATACAATTAATCATCGTCATTCTCCTGCCCTTATCCCACTCTAAGTGGGGTCGGCACATCATCCTCCTGCCCTTACCCTCCTCTAAGTGTGGTCGGAACAACGGTCGGTTTGGTTTATAATCATGTTATCACATGTTTTGGCTACGTATTTTATGACCGGCCTTCTGCCTGACGACATCTTACCTTATTCATATTTTACGACATCTCGGTAAGAAAGAAGGTGGTCTATTATACTATGTAGGACCACATGGTAGGTCAACTTCCCTTAGTTGCCTTTTACGACACCTCGGAATGAAATGAGGGTGATTTATTCTACTCAACCGGGTACTCACCACACGGTAAAAATAAAACTACATATAACATATAATGAAAAACAAACTTATTCAAATTCAACCCGAAGCAAGTAATACTGTACCGGAAAGACTGATTGAATTTCCTCGTTAAAAACCGAAGCCCATTAAAATATTCTTATAATTCTAGAGAGTTCAAATAAGTTTCTAGCCGCACGACTTTTATAAATAAGAGGTCAATAACAATTCTGTAAAATTCTTGGGAAAGAATGTATTTTATGTTTTCAAATTATTATGAAGTAAAATAAGCATTGTAGAAACAGGGACAACAATGTCCTGAATATCCATATTCATCTTAATAAGTATCAAAATACCTCATTGTTCATGAAGATTTTAAAAAATTTAGAATCGGTGTAGTGAGACCCCATCGCGGACTCTTATATACCATGGCCTAAAACATGAATGTATGAACCCAACCATATGTTTTTTCATTATATCTCAATCGAATAAGCGTTTTTAATCGTTTATCGCGATTGTTAATTATCAGACTGCGTTTTTAATGAAAGCACATAGGTGACTTGATTGGATCCTAAATTTTCATCAATTACAGTCATATTTCAACGTAACATTACCATATTATACACTAAAATCACTCCATCTGTTGGTGAAAATATATATAGTAACTTTCCAGTTAATTGCGAATAAAAAGACAGACAGTCGCAACGGGGGGATTTCATTTTATAATATGTAAAGATTATATATTATATATATGAAATATTATGCAGTTAATTATTCAAAGTGGCTCACAAGATATCTTTGAACACCACTAAGTTTTGAAAAACACATTACAAACTTCTTACCGTGGTAACTTTTAACGTCTGGCTAAGCCGGTAAGAGGTGCAAGTTAAAGTCCTGAGACTTCGTAAATTCTAAAAATGTAGCCAATATTAGTGATATATTTATTATTGCGGTGACATAAAAGCAAATTAACCCTTTTTTTTGTCATAAAATCGTAAGTCAAAAACAGATAGTCAGCGCCAAATAAGGACGAGCAACGGTATGTCAGATTCTCACTAAGTAAAAACCCTTGAGTGCTCCAACACGGTACTGATGAAAACAGGGTAAAGTTGTACACATTGACCCCATCTAGCAAATTAACCATTCGCTAAATATTATATGATTAGAGTTGAAATATATTCTCTCTATGAAAGGAATAACATCTCGTGATATCTTGATGACATATGGGCCTGAAACTTGTACACTAACTTTGGGCCTCATAAGAAATCTTAGAGTCTCTGCGGGCGATGGAAAGACCTATGCTCAGAGTATCTCTGCGTGACCATATCAGAAATGAGAAGATGCGGGAGGACCAAAGTTACGGATATAGCTCAACAGGGCGCGAAGCTGAAGTGGCAATGGGCGGGGCACATATTTCGAAGAACTGTGGACGTTGGGGGTTTATGATGCTAGAGTGCTAGAGTAGCGATCCCGTATCAGAAAACGCAGTGTATACAAACAGCCCAGGTTGACAGACGAACTGAAGAAGGTCGCGGATCTAGACGGCACAAGATCGTGTAACGTGGAAGTCCTTTGAAGAGACCTATGTCCAACAGTGGTTGACAAGAGAGAAAGAGAGTTGGGATAATACACTTACACTACTATCCCACTGCTGGGAATAGGCCTCTTCTCTCCGTTTTTGGCAAGAAGGATTGGAGCTAACTCCTACCACGCTACTCCAATGCGAATTGGTAGCTTACTCATTTCCCCAGAATTCTCTAGAGATATGCAGGTTTCCTCACGATGTTTTCCTTCACCTAAAAGCGTGTCATAAATTGCAAGTATCAGTTAGTCACATAAGTTTTAACAGGAAAACTCATTAGTATCTAGCAGGTTTGAACCCGTGACCTCCTCGAAAGAGTCGCACGGTGCTACCGCTGGGTTATCACAGCTTCTTTACACTCATACATACATACACTTTACATACTTCTTTACATACATACACTTACACACTCATTAGAAAATATCTTACGTAATATAAGCATAACATATCACATTTATACAAACAGCTTAATTACAGAGCCCATAAATATTTGCATTGAATCGGGGCACAACGCGAGCTTCAAAATTAATTGTCGAGCAACAAAACTCAGTCTACGAAGAAAATGAAACCCTTTGTTTAGAAATAGAAAAGGGTTGTAAGGAAACATACATCGAAAAAGGCTTTATGAACGACTGAAATAAAGGCATCAATGTAACAAATGTAATTTTGTCCGAACAATGAACTTACACGCTTACTTTTTATCGAAATTTATATTAACTAATTAATAATAATCTTTAAGTAATTTATATTTATAATAATTGATATAACGTATCCTAAAATACAAAACCAAATTTATTAATGATTCTTTAAGTAAGTTCAATGTTAAACTATTCAAATAATAAGTAACTTTGTTTTCCTTTTCCTCGAGTCTGGGTGTATATTTGTATTTAAGTGTGTATTTCAAAATTACATAAGTATATATTCACTAGTTGTCTGTCTACCATAACACAAGTATTAAGTTACTTGCTTTGGGGCCGGACGACCGTGTGTGTGTGTGTCCCATATATTTATATTTATTTATTTATTCACCTTTTGTTTCAAGAAGTTAATAATTCTTTACGCACATGTTTTTTTTAAAGACGTTGCTAGAAAAAGTATTTGCTAATATTTTTCTAACAATGAATTGTGTCTCTTACAATGCATAAATAATCTCTCGATATAATAACTAATTATTTGAAACATTAATTCCGCCATGTAAATATTTTACCAACTAAAATATGTTTACCTAATAACATATTTATTAGGAAAAAATAATTTGAATACAAAAACGATCTTACTTTACACTGTTTTAAGTATATTTAATCTATTGCAATTAAAAATCTCAATACAAATGGAGCCACGTTATGAAAACAGAAACAATTTTTTAAGATTTACTTTTTTCATGAAATATGCTTTTAATTCAATACTATTTTGCTATAATCCGCGATAAAATATCCGCGTTTATCAAGAATTATAGCAAAATAATATTTTCATTAGTTTTGTATCACGGACCCCCGCAAATTAACGCCTAATTATATAAATTATGTTTTTAATTTTAACATCGCAATCATATTATATTATATTGAAAATATTTGGTATATTTCAAATCGAAAATACGGGTAACCATTTCAATAATATGGACAAGTGTTGGAAAAGTCTTATAAATGAATATTAGGTATTCTCTTTGTGCAAATCTATCAAAGAGCATCGAGTAACAACGCCCGATGGTTATCAGATCATGAATGATCGCGTGACATAGGCGGTAGAAATCGGATCACTATTTCAATGGATATTTCTTATTTACCGGTAGCATTCTTGGTAACTACACATTTTGCTTCTATAAATAACGAACATGTTCTCCCAGAGCATTATGTAAAACATATGTAATAAAAATTTAATTGCGACATATTTCATATTTCACTTTCATTTATAAGTACAAATAATACAATTTTTTTTTTCTCTGTTTCCGAAAGAAATACACGATTTTTTTTATCCTATAAGCCACCACAGCGTATAGGCTTCAATTGCATCAAATTTCACTCCCCTAAAACTCCCTACATGCTGAATTTCAGGAAAATCGCTGTGGCCTCGATCAAGATTCAGGAAATATATTTATATATATATACATACAAGTTTAACTCATTTAAATATTAAAGATTAACGATATATACATATATATATATATATATATATATATATATATATATATATATATATATATATATATATATATATATATATATATATATATATATATATTAACGAATATATACTAACCTAAACTACAAGCTGTGGTAGCCCAGCGGTAACAACGTGCGACTCTTTCAAGGAGGTCACGGGTTTAAGACACCAATGAGTTTTTCTGCTAAAACTTTGTGTCTTTTGCAATTGCAATTTTTCACAAGCTTTTCGGTGAAGGAAAACATATCGGGGAAACCTTTATATCTCTAAAGAAATCTGGAGATATGTGTAACCTACTAATCCGCATCGGAGCAGTGTGGTAGGTCTTCGCCCCAATCCTTCTCCACAAAAACGGAGAGAAGAGGCCTATTCTCAGCAGTGGGATAGTAACAGGCCGCTACTTACTTTTACTTATATACTAACCTGCGTAGGTAAGGACTGTTGGCCAGCCCATTTCTGGCTAAAAGCCACAATCGGCGCTCCATACGGCAGCGGTGGGAAGTCTCCAGCGAAGACGACGCGATCGCAATTCATCAGAATCCTCAACTGCAACGCCCTATCCACTTGCACCTTGCACCGACATGGGTAGCGCAGATCGTCATTGAGCTCTGAACATGGCACCCATGGCTGCTGGCCCAGGACGTATGGCATGAAAAGGAGCAGGAATATCCACATTGTGACCTGGAAATAAGAAAGAAATCAAAAATTATATTTTGAAATGCCAACTTAGTATAGTTGTTCTCCTACCCTTATTCTATTCATTTTTTCATTAGAAAAACCCATTATGGATCATCGCCGTCTAACAAGCAGGAATGGTATGTCGGACTCTCACCGAATAAAAATCTGATGATGCTCCACCACGCTAGTGGTGGCTAGGACAGGGTTACGTTGTGTATATTGTTTCCATCCCGGCAACAATAGATAGCTCTGTACCCCGGAGAGCACTACCACTGTTTTTCTCCCAATGGGGGGGACTACCTAATAAGCCTAAATAACCTAATAGAACATTCTCATTTCTTATCGAGGTGTTATAAAAGGCAACTAAGGTAAGTCGACCCGTCGTATGGTATCCGGCTGAGTAAAATAGACCACACTCTTTCTTACCAAGGTGTCGTAAAATAAGACTAAGGTAATATAAGTCACGCGGCCGTTCGTAATATACGTAGCCCAATCATGTGACAACATGTTTATAACATGTTGTACCGACCTCACTTAGAGTGAGATAAGGGCTGGAAGATGATGATAATAAGGGTATTCTACCAAAATCTGGTTTTCACTACACTAGAAACATATATTTTCTGAACCGATCTGAACCGAATTCAAACCTCATCATTTGTTTTTAAACCAAAACAAAGTAAAATACATTAACAATGAAATTCTATCTATAGCTCTCCAGCATGTACATAATATCCTTGCCATACGGACGTGAATTTTTAATACAAATTATATATAATAAGCTAATTAGTAAAACTTCAATACCATTTGACCTCTAAATTAATATTTACAGGAACTAACGATATCTATTGTACAAAACTAACCAAAATTATTTATTGTTCGACCTAGTTTGGTACCGGTATTTATCAAGAACCTGCGCAGTATAATCCATATCCTATATATATATATATATATATATATATATATATATATATATATATATATATATATATATATATATATATATATATATATATATATATATATATATATATATATATATATATATATATATATATATATATATATATTATATATTAATATATATATTTTTTTTCGGAAACGGCACCAACGATTTTCCTGAAATTCACCATGTAGGGGGTTTTAGGGGAAAAAAAATCGATCTAGCTAGGTTTTATTTTTTTTTATTCAATCTATCCCTGTTTTTGGGCATTAAAAATACTACAATTTATATTGAATTGAATTTTTGTCATTAACTGTCAAGTCACCGTAGCTTATTCCGAGAACGGGCAGTTTCGTGAAATGTAAATACCTAGGATCGATCCCCAACTTCCCAATATTTTTTTGTAAAAAATTAGCGAACAAAGCTCGGTCAACCAGGTATTGCCTCTTTATCCATGCTTGCCGTCTCGGGCGTTATTAAAACGTCCGGGTTAATTACTCTGGCCGCAGTAGCGTGCCTTTCATGGCGCGACAAATGGTGGTATCAACCTACGTTGCTAACACATTGGGTTATCAATTAGGGGGTATTATTGTCTTGTCCGATAATGTGTCATTCCAATAGGGCACCTCGTTAAAGTCATCAATTCAATCGGCGCCACGGCGATAGGATTATTTGTACCTAAGGTGACCTGATATTAAAAAAAACAGAAAGCTTTCTCAGGCACTGGAAAAAAATAGTTACAAATATACAGCATCGATTTCCATTCATTACACGACTTAAGACTTAGTAAAAAGAATGCAATTAATTTATACTTGTAATATAAACGGAAATTTAATATCTTGTCGGCACCTTGAGGCTTCCTAAAATAGTTTTTTGAGTGTAGTAATATAGTTGTAGTTTCATGCGAAATAAGTAAATTCTTTGATTTCTGCGGCATGTGATACAATGATTCTTTGTTTGATTCAACTTTAAAATATTGCAACTTAAATACGATTATGACTATTAAATTTATTATTTATTCTAGAGTTGCATTAGTAGAGTTGGACACTAGTTTAGAAACGTGTCAAAATTATGCTACACTTTGCTAATGTAAGTGATAATAATACATAGAAATAGTAGCATACTCAGGTTCCAATGGTTAATATTTAACCATGTTAACTAGTATATTTTTTGGAAAAGATTTTTGCCAAGTCTTTTACAACGTCTTCTTTACAATCATTTGACGATTCAAAGTATAGTACTTGAAAAAGTCTACTTAAATGAGGATTATTTTTAAATTGGAAAACTGAATATATAGAACTTAAGTATGAACAGAACTAGTATTTTGGTTGTTAAGAAGAATGATAAAAAAATGATCAAAATTATTCATAAAAATTAGTTAAATTAATAAAGTATGTGTTATGTCATTATAAATGCACGCATATAGTAAGTAAGTAACGGCCTGTTACTATCCCACTGCTGGGCATAGGCCTCTTCTCTCCGTTTTTGGAGAGAAGGATTGGAGCTGAGACCTACCACGCTGCTCCAATGCGGATTGGTAGGTTACACATATCACCAGAATTCTCTAGAGATATGCAGGTTTCCTCACGATGTTTTCCTTCACCGAAAAGCGTGTGATAAATTGCAATTATCAATTAGACACATAAGTTTTACTAGAAAACTCATTGGTGCCTGCCCCGGGTTTGAACCCTAGACCTCCTCAAAAGAGGCGCACGGTGTTACCGCTGGGCTACCACAGCTTATACCTGATATACGCATATACGCATATACCTGATAGTAAAAAGAATTTCCCTCAAATCCATTCCGTAACGATTACTTTCTATCGATAAGGCAGAAAAAGGTTTCTCCTGAATTTACAATTCCAAAATTTGTCCCGATAGTATCAAAGTTGGTAAGTAACAAGTTTCTTTCCCTTAAATTTTGTCAAGACTTTTGGATAATTAATAATGCTCTTTGGATTTGGTAAAGCACTAATGGCTTTTTTGTTGGACTTGTAAATTAAGTTAGTATCTATTCATTTAACTAGAAATTTACTATTAAAAGAATGATTAATTCATTCTTTGACGACTAGAAATAAAAATACCAAAGCGAATTTAGAATTTATTATTCGTTTGTGTTTTGATTTTTTTAAATTTATTTAACAATTTAAACAATTTTTTTAACAAATGTTACATACTTAACACTTTAAAAACCACAGAGGTATGTACCTAGTGTTACTGTCATCATAATATATACAACAGTATTAAACGGTTGTATGTATTATTTATTTATTTTTTAAAGGAAATAGGCAAGTATTGTTGTAAAATAACTAAACTTATATCAAATGATATGGTGCGTTTTAAGGAAATATTCTTTCAATTTAAATGAAATATTCTTGATGAGTAGATATTGATATTATTAAGAACAAATTAACTAAATAATATTATGTAGCCTATGAGATATTTGTAATTTGTTTTCTGCAGTATTTTAAGAACCAGAAGAGATATTGAAGGCAATAAGTACACTTAAGTAATCACACTTTAACGGATTAACAACATACGGCTAAATTTTGATTATGCCAAAATACGATTATCACCGTTATGTCATCTACACACGCTAACATCTGATTTTAAATTAGCTAGCTCTATCGTGAGTAGTATTCATAGTTAATGTATAGAACCGGCTATACTCACGTCTTATTTTATCGAGTTAGCCCGACTAGTTTCGAACCCATCTGGGGCACTTATTCATGAGCTCTTTTAAATGCCCCGGATGGGTTAGAAACTAGTCAGGCTAACCCGATAAAATAAGACGTGAGTGTAGCCGGTTCTATACATTAACTGTAGCTACGTCTATGCACGAAAAACCGTTTAGGAACATGTTCAATTTTTTCCTAGTGTACATTATAACTTTTAGCTGGAATTAATGTAAAAAAGTGGCAGCCTGTTACTATCCCACTGCTGGGCGTAGGCCTCCTCTCTCTGTTTCTAGAGAGAAGGGTGTGATCCAAGACCCACCAAGCTGCTCCATGCTGCTGCGGATTGGTAGATTACTAATATTCCCAGAATTCTTTAAAGATATGCAGATTATTTTTATGATTATTTTTGCCTTCCCCGATAAGCGTCTGGTAAATTTTAATTATCAATTAGACACATAAGTTTCAATAGAAAAACTCTTTGGTACCTACCCGGGGTTTGAACTCGTGACCACATGGAAAGAGTCACACAGTCTCACTGCTGGGCTATCACAGTGGAATTAATGTATAGAATGCTAATCATCGTAAAAAAAATCGCATCATAAATTCTTATTCTAACGTAAACACAACTTTTAATAAAATTCTTGAAAAATAATAAATTAAAAGAGCGCTCCTCTACACCCATAAACTTGAAAATTTATTAAATTTTCTTCTACAGCTACCACCAAGTTGCCACTTAAAAGTTTATATAACACGACGACGTAAACAAGTTGTACTTTATTACGTCGTTTCAAAATATCAGGAAATTTTATTTCGTCTACATTAAAAGAGGTTTTGATAAAGGAACTTTAAAGCTAAGAATGCATTGGTTTCAAAAGGTAAGTGCAGAGAATTTTTGCCAAGGGTTCGCGGGTACAAATCAAGTTTCTTTTCTTATAAATTTATTATTATTATTATTATTAGCAACGGCCTGTTACTATCCCACTGCTGGGCATAGGCCTCTTCTCTCCGTTTTTGGAGAGAAGGGATTGGAGCTGAGACCTACCACGCTGCTCCAATGCGGATTGGTAGGTTACACATATCCCCAGTATTCTCTAAAGATATGCAGGTTTCCTCACGATGTTTTCCTTCACCGAAAAGCGTGTGATAAATTGCAATCATCAATTAGACACATAAGTTTTACTAGAAAACTCATTGGTGCCTGCCCGGGGTTTGAACCCTAGACCTCCTCGAAAGAGGCGCACGGTGATACCGCTGGGCTACCACAGCTTCTTATAAATACATGTGCCTAATAGGTATTTACAATCCATCAATGTATCTAATCAACAATATAGAAGTAGGAGTACTAATGACAGTAATTTTTAATTTTATTTAATGATGGTAAACTTTTTACACCTTAATTTAAGTTTTCTTTTGTTCAGTTTTACTTAAGGTAAGCCTTTAAGAGAGCAGTATAAGTTATAAGGCCGCCTTAGCACTTCTAGTTGTTTAATTTTAAATTTTGTTGTATTGTAGATTGGTTTATGTGCAATAAAGTATTTTATCATTGTTATTATTAATTGATCTACTAGCTTTAATTGGAAGATTATGACATTTTATATGATCGTTAGTTTACAATAGGCGGGCGGTGTTGTTATAAAAAGAATCAGAACAATGACACCTTTCTCTAATCATATTTTGATCATCAAACAATGGTAACTATATTGTTTTTATTTGGTTTAAATCACTTCAAGAAGACTTCGACATTACGTACCTTTGCTCTTGTTATTCAAGTGAATTAATAATACTCATTTATCTCTTATTTATTTATTAAGTAAGATATGCAAACAGTATTTTTGTTTTTACATGTAATTCATACAATTACTCTTAATCTATTTAATTGTGGAAAATATCGACATCATTTAAATTTATTTCATTGAAGGCCACCATTAACTTGTCCAATGGTGAACAAGTTCTTGAACATGAATGTTGAAGTTATTTACATATTTTATATTGCAGTAATCCCGACATTGTACAACGAAGCAAAGCTAACATAACTTTAGGCGAAGCCGAGCCGAAGAAATGGACATTGGGGCCTTTAAGATATTTTTTGCATATGTTATACGAACTCTGCATGTATCAGGTACGAAAAAGGGCAATCTACTAGCATTATGTGTATTGTCTATATATTTTTGATTATAGCAAAATAAATTCATTATTACTTTTGTATTACGGATCTCCGCAAAGTAACGCCCAATTACATAAATAACATACAAAGCTGCCAAGTTCATGTTTTAACTTAATCATGCGACATTCGCTGTTTCTCTTACTAAAATGTCATTATCAAACTTCACTTTATTTTTATATGTTTAATTATATACTATGTGACTCATTATATAACTAAGCAAGACCTCTTAATCATAAAAAAGTATACTCTAAATGAAGATTTCATTGTTTTTATGCGTGGTACTATATATAGAAACTCAATGTTTCAAGTGTAGGCTTGTCGTGTAGGAATAGATGCAAATATCTATTAGCATACAAGGAATTCCTATCGATTTCATCATTGTTTTTAAGTATACGTTACTCAAGTTTCTTTACATCTTTACGCTTCATCGGTAACAGAGTAATTGAATTCAGGCTTAGTATTTCACTATACGAGTTGTTTAATGTATTCAAATTATCTCTATACTTAAAACTTTAAAGTGAAGTATACAACAAAGATTGTTGAAATTCAGATATATCATTATAGTTTTTTTAAATCAAAACTTCTGACTTAATGAGAGAAAAACTACCATCAGAGTTATCTATAAAATAAAATAAGTTTGTTAAAGTAAACACGTTACTATCTCACGGCTGGGCATAGTCCTTCATTCTCTTTGCGAAGAGGTAATGGAGTTTAAACCAAGCTTAAACATGCCACGCCGATCCAATGTTGATTGGTAGGTCACAAATATCTTTTGAACTCCATGGAAACATGCAGGTTACCTCTCAATGTTTTTCTTCACTGAAAAGTGAATAGTTAAAAGTTGCTAATATCAATAAGGTACATTTTCATACAATTATGCTGCCCGGACTTCGAACCATGTTCAGTTATATGGTTTCATCGCTCGGCTATCACAACTTAATTTAGCAATAGTAGTAATTTAGAGTATAGACGGGCCTGTAAGTGATAGTGACACAATATATACTAATATATAAAGCTAAAGAGTTTGTTTGTTTGAACGCGCTAATCTCAGGAACTAGTGGACCGATTTGAAAATTTCTTTCAGTGTAAGATGTTCCATTTATTGAGGAAGGTTATAGGTATAACACGATAAGATAAATAGCAGAGGAGCAGCAATATTATAGCTTATATAGCGGCATAATTTAAAGCTTTCCTTGAGTGCGCTGAGTAAACGGTATTAGTTAATCAAAAATCATGTACTACAAAATTGTTTCCCTCTAAAAGTTCCAAACAAACGTCCGCGACAGCATATGTCTAGCTTTTAAGTTTAACCCACTCTAACCAATTTTATGGTTATCAAAAGACTATTTTACGGTTTTAATCATTCCACGCGGGCTGAGGCACTGGCTAGTAAATAAGAAGAGGGAAGATAAAACTCGTATACTTCATCTTTTGTTAATTACACATAAAAAAGAGAGAGATAAATCACCCCCATTTGCTCTCTCTATTGAAATATGGAACATTTTAAGGTGACTTCCCTACTATAGTATAATCACTCAATGTATAACAACGATAGAATCGAATCGAACACTAATAGAGTTCATAATATTCTTGAAAACTGTCTGGAGTGAAAATATAATAAACTTATACTAATGTACTCTGCTTTTGTGCTGAATATTTTTCATATCTCAAACATTCGTAAGCGTGTTATTTAGAAAACAAATGAAAGAAAATTTAATTTTACGTTCACGTACCACGTAAAACCTGGGATGGACTTAAAATTTCTTCGACAGTGCTTTAGTCTTGGAAAATAGAAAAGCTTATTTTGCTGAGACTTTAATAGCAAGTTGTATTACAGTAAAATAAAATTTACATCTGTGCAAATAAGCGGTGAAATTTGTGAATTCAGCAAAGATATCACATAATCATATCATATCATTGATGTCTTTAAGCGTATTTCATTACTGAACGCCTGAAAGTATACGAGAGAAAGTAATTTGGATTTTCTTTTAATGCTACAATTTTTTTATAATAAGTACAGCGTGTTATTTTTTATACTTGCTAAAGTACGGTGATAACCTAACGGTTAGAGCTCGTGACCTTAATCAATGTATACCGGAATATTTTTATATTTATATTTTTTATATTAAACAGAAAAACTTATTGCTTGCCCGGAGTTTAAGCCCATGATTCAAACTGCATATCCCGATACAGAAATCACGGGGTAAATCTTACTTGCAAATCCACATTAAAGCAACAGTGTACCTACACTGTTGCTTTAATGTGGACTATCGACCTCAATGCTCTAATACTTTTGCCAATAAAAACTTTACTATTAACTGTTGTTTTAATATTTTTTAACACATTTGTTTGTACCTCATAATTATTTTTTTTTACTTTCATATTCATACTTGACAGGTCATCCATCTCATTCTCAACCTCCCTCATATATCCATCCACATTCGTATGTATGTCCGATACAGTCCTCCACAACGCGTCGTTTTAAACCGAGGTCCGGCCTCACAGGAGGCACCCTTAAGGGTCCTAGGGTGCTGCGAGTCTCGCTCGAGACTCGCTCTCCCAGTTTTTCACTCCGGCGATGCTTCTGCGCTCGCCCACTCTCTCGGTGACGCTGTCAAAGCCTCTAGGGCTAACAGCATTAGTTAATGTCCCAAAAAAAAAATTCAGTTACGTGATATATATAAATTTTCATAATATTATTTTCCTTTTCCTCAACACCATATTTTTATTTATCTTTCACTGTGTCATTTTTCGTTTATAGTGATATATTATTCCATTGCTATTTCTCGCACTGCTGATATATTATCATGCCCTAACCCTGAGGCGACTGGATGAAATCTCTCTTAGATAAAGGCCTTACATTGTAGTAAAATGTTTATGGTTTGTTGTGACTATTTTCTTCATTTAAGATATATAATCTAAGCCATCACAACACAACTTCGGTTGTGTATAAATAAATTGTGTATAAATATAAACGTATATTTTTGGAATCTCGGAAATGGCTCCAACGATTTTCAGCATGCAGGAGGTTTTGGGGAACAAAATCGATCTGGCTAGGATTAAAAAAATCGTTTTATCCCGGTTTTTGGGGATTAAAAATATACAAAATTTTACATTGAATATATAAAGCATTTTTTTTGCCGAAAACTGTCAAGTCAGTGTAGCTTATTACGGGAACGGGAGGTTGCTACGGTGGGTGGTACCAATTTTTTTTTCATTTTTTTTTTAAGTTCTTTTATTTTGTAAAAAATTACCGAGCAAGGATCGGTCAACCAAGGATTTATATTAAACGATGGGTAATATACAACCATAAGCAAAGTCGTAGGCAAAGAGCTGTTTGAAGTTCAGTAAATATTTTCTTCCCCATTAATTCTAACGACCTGTTGATTTTAAATTGTACAGTAAATTGGCTCACACAGAATGTTTGATTTAAAATGAAGCCTGATTCGGAAGAATCTAATTTCCCGAGCTTTAAGCTACACATTTATTATTTATCAACACTATGATTTATAATGTAAGCGCATTATATTGATATTATTAAGGGAAATTTTGCAATGATCTTATCTATTTATTATAATATTACGTCATATTATATAAACAAACCACAAACGTATAATAATAATTTTAACAAGATCATTGAAATTATGGTATACTTCGCTAAGAACTTAAACAAAATAGATCATAGAAAATATATTAAACTAGCTGTCCGGCCTCGCGTTGCTGTGGCTCAGTCTAGTTTCGAAATCATCTCGAACAGAACTCAATAGGTAGTTAAAAAAATTCTCCGATCGCTACCAAACTTTACAAGATCATCCACTAGGTCAGTCTAAAGATTGTCAGAAAATTTCATTACAATCGATCCAGCCTTTTCGGGGTCTATAAGGGACATTCAGATAACATTCAATTTTATATAATATAATATTTTATATAATATTATATATCTCATGATAGGACTGAGTGTTTTTAAAATTTTATAAACATATATATATATATATATATATCCTCCTTCCTTTATCCCACTCTAAGAGGGGTCGGCACAACATGCTATAAACATGCTGTAAATTGATTTGACTGCGTTTTTACGACCGCCGGCTGCCTGACGTCAACTCACCTAAGTCGTTTTTTACGACACCTCGGTAAGAAGGAGGGCAGTCTATTCTACTAAACCTGATACCATACAGTGGGTACACTTAGCTTAGTCGCCTTTTACGACACCTCGGTAAGAAATGAGGGTGATCTATTCTAATCAGCCGGATACCACACGGCTAAGTACTGTAAAAATTATAAAGAACCAAAAAAGTAAATATAATCCAGCCCAATAGACTAAACCTGTTTCACACTCAGTAACTTCAAACACATATCAAAGTCAAAATAATTTTGTATCGCAAGATTTGACACAACCCTAAATTTGTTCCAGCGGAAGTTTAAATATGTAACAAGTTGTGGTGGTTATAAAAACAGACCCAGACTCAGGTAGTCGACCTGTGTAGGTAGAATTTTAGTAAAATTGTGTTAAACTTTTTAGCAAAGAACTTTAATCTCATATTTGTAACTTTACATCTTATTCAAACACTTTATAAGATAATAGCAAACAGCGGCTCCGCCCGCGTGGATTGATTAAAACCGTAATATAGTCTTTTGATAACCATAAAAATGATTAAAGTCAGTTAACCTTAAAGCTAGACATCTGCTGTCGCGGATTTTTATTTAGAACTTTTAGAGGGGAACAATTTTGTAATACATGATTTTTGAATAACTATTACCAAACGGTGAGTTAACACTCAGCGCACGCACGAAAGCTTTAAATTTTTCCGTTTACGTACTATTCGTTCTTATAACTGATACATGCAGAATTCGTAAGAACTCATGCACTTCCCGACACCGATGGCACAACAATACACAAGCACTGCACACATTCACCACCACAATCTCAACAATTGTTTGGCCCGTAACCGAAGCATCGTCAGGAGATAGACTCCACGACAAAATCGTAAAGCACGATTTTGTCGGGGAGTCTGGTGGTGAATGTGTGCAGTGATTGTGTATTGTTTTGCCATCGGTGTCGGGTAGTGCATGAGTTCTTACAAATTCTGCATGTATTAGGTATGAGAACGAATAGTACACTCTACATTTAGCATTACACATATTTTCTTTTATCGCGAATTATAGCAAAATGATATTCTCATTACTTTTGTATTATGGACCTCCGCAAAGTAACGCCTAATTCTATAAATTGTTTACGTACTATTTTTTGTTGCTGCTCCTCTGCGATTCATCTTAGCGTGATGTTATATAGCCTATAGCCTTCCTCAATAAATGGACTATCTTACACTGAAAGAATTTTTCAAATCGGTCCAGTAGTCAACAAACAAACTCTTCAGCTTTATATATTAGTACACTAATAACTAGTAAACAATATAATTCAATACAAACGAGTATTATACGGTCTGGTTACCATAGTATATATATATATATATATATATATATATATATATATATATAGATTGCTTTGTAACTTTAACCCAAATTGTTAACAATATTGACATAACTTTAGGCGCAAGTAAATTTGCAATTTACTGCCCCTCCGACCTCCCAAATTTGTTGGTCTTGTTTATTTTTGTTTGACGAAAGTAATTAAAATTATGATTCAACAATAACCGAAATGTATACAACAATAATAACGGAAACGATAACAGTAAACAAGGTTGTATTCTGCATTAAAATTAAATTCGCAAACGAAAGTAGCCCAATGTTATTAAGAAGATTGATATCATCATCCTGCCCTTATCCCACTCTAAGTGGGGTCGGTACAACATGTAACAAACATGTTGTCACGTGATTTGGCATGTGTTTTACGACCGGCTGCTTGCCTGACGTTAAAGTTAACGTAACGTCTAAGATCGACCTTAGTCGTATTTTATGACACCTCGGTAAGAAAGAGGGTGGTCTATTCTACTCAACCGAATACCACACGGCGGGTCGACTTACCTTAGTCGCCTTTTACGACACCTCGGTAAGAAATGAGGGTGGTACTATTCCATTCAGCCGGACCCCACACGGCGTATATAGAAGATTGATATATATTTTGAAATTAAATTAACACATGGCAGACATATAAAATGAAAATATTGTTAATTGATTATCAGCCATCTGAGTACTTTTATATAAAGTAAAAAAACTAAAGTAACGGCTTCTTACTTTCTCACTGCTTGGTAGAGGCCTGTTCTCTCCGTTTTTGGAGAGAAGGAAGACCTAAGGCAGGACCTACCACGCTGCTCCAATAAGGATTGGTAGGCTACGCACTTTCCTAGAATTCTCTAGAAATATGTAACTTTCCTCACGATGTTATCGTTCATCAAAAAGCGATTGATAAATTGCAATTATAAATTACACACATAAGTTTAACAAAAAAAACTCATTAATTCCTGCCCGGAGTTTGAAGCCGTGACGCTTCGAAAAAGTCGCACTGTCTGAACGCTGGGGTATCATAGCTCGATTTTCATATAATTGGGTTACATTAACTTTGTTAATTGAAACAAGGCAAATTAAAAGTAAGCGGCCGCTCGGTAGATCGGACCTTATAAAAATTATAACATAAACATTCAGTCTATTATTTCACGCCTCAAGATCGCAAAGATGGGACCCATCACGAAGATCAAAGATAACGTATCGTCATGAACTACAAATTATATCATAAAAGAATGACAGAAGGAGAAGGAAAAATTTACTCAATTCATCAACCTGTCATTTAAAGGAGGAATTTACTTTGTACGTAAATCAGTCAATTACAGAAAGTTGTTATACTCGGTAATGTCTGACTAGTCTTGATGTTTAACCATTTAATCGTGTATATTTAAAGGAAGTGATAAGTTAATATCATGATCATCATCATTATCCTCCTGCCCTTATCCCACTCTAAGTGGGGTCGGCACAAAATATTATAAACATGCTGTTACATGATTTGGCTGCGTTTTTACGACCGGCCGCCTGCCTGACGTCAACTTACCTTACTCGTATTTTACAATACCTCGGTAAGAAAGAGGGTGGTCTATTCTACTAAACCGGATTCCACACGGTGCGTCAACATACATTAGTCGCCTTTTACGACACCTCGGTAAGAAATGAGGGTGGTACTAAGGTGATAAGTTAATAATTGTTATCAATTACGTAACTATTATATAAACATACGCGTCACATCACGTTAAAATCGAATTACCTTTGTATAAGGTTCAACGTTTCGGCAGAGTTGCATCCACCGTGGTCACGAACTGACTACAAACGAACCTTATACAAAGGTAATTCGATTTTAACGTGCTGTGACCCATATGTTTATATAATAATCAGTATGAATCGGGAAAGTTTCAAATCTGCCGAATAACATAACCTCAATTTTCCGTTACTAAAACTAAAACTATCACAAAAAAAGAAAAGAATAATTTCCAAATCTCGGTATTAAGTGTCGCATGTCGGTTCAGAATTACTTAAAGCACTCAAGGTAAAGAGCTTTCCTCAGTATCATAGAATACAGGTATATTTTGTAAGAAATGTACGCGGATTGTCGCTAGAAGTAATAAATCTTGTTAGGTCTTTATTATGACAAATTCTGCGAAGCTGTATTCGGGATTCTCGTATATGCGTGAGGTAGTAAATTTCATTACTGCATATAATTCGAGCAGTATCAGGTTTTTAGTTTGTGGAATTCTGTAACAACCATCGTTCTGCTGCCGCTAATAAAACATTGGCCCTTAGTAATTTGTTGCTACAAAAGTAGTAACAATATTAGATTGCTATAACATCGCAGGCTTTGCGATTTTGTCAAGGAAGACATCTCCTGATGATGCTTCGGTTGCGGGGCGAAACGATTTTTGAATTTGTGATAGTGAACGTTTGTAGTGCTTGTGTACTGTGGTGGCGGTGGTGGAGGTTTGTGCATGTGTTTTTACGAATCCTACATGTACCAGGTATGAAAATGGATTGTCCATTTAGCATTATATATAATTTATATTTTACTTCATTGCGGATTAACGCAAAATAATTTTGTTATTAGTTTTGTATTATGGATCTCCGCAAAGTAACGCATAATTCTATAATTTTTTCAATTTGTTGCTAATCCAATGTTAACGTAAAATCCCTTGTTCACAAACTTACTTATCATGCATGATAAATTGATTTTGCAGTCGGTTGAAGGTGCTTCTTACTTACTATTAACTTATTGGTATTATCTAATCGGCACGATAACTAAAAATTTATATCTAAGAAAGAGAACAACTTGCCAAATATTTTAAAATCATGGCAACCTTATACCAGTTTATTAAACTTACTAACTTTGATTACATCCTTGCCTTAAAGAGGATCAAAGCTAACATATTTGTATACGAACACTAATTACATGTAATTACGCATCCGATATTAAATTTAGTAACTCTAATATAACTAATAAACAGTTTGGTGAGTGGATTGCGACAAATAACATCAACTTATTTCATTCAATTAACGTTGTCGATAATTTCGCGACTGCTTAGACTTGAGTCTTATGAACAATATTTAGTTATAATTAACATAGCTTATGCTATAAGTAAAATATAAAACTATTCTATTCTATCCTAAAGAGCTTTTTATTATCCTAAGAACTAAATCTTTTTTTCGGATTAACTGCATGCTGTTAGCTGCTATTATAAAACTCTAAAGTGTACTCATTAAAGAAAAAGATAAATAGGAAATAGTCCAAACATATTGAAACATTAGGTAAACTTTTAATTTTTCAATTAGTGTGCTTATATAATTTGGACATAGATTTATCTCTTTACTGCAAGGTTTAAAGATACATGTAAGTCCCAATTTTATTGAGATTAAATTTTGGCATTTGTCAAGATCGCAAGATAATGGTTATCCCATTATCTTGCGCCCCAGCCCCAGCCCCAGCCCTAAACTAAATATTCATTTAGCTTAGACCGCGTTCCAAATTAATAGATTACACCAAATACAGACCAGACAAAATTACGACCAAATACAGAGAATGAAAAATTGTTGGGTCAAAATTCTCAATTTAATTGCTTTACTAAAAGCGAATCAAAATAAGTTAAAATCCTCAAAAAAATTAACTAAGCTTTAAATTAACTCTAAGCATTTAAAGGACTAGAAAATTATTCTGTTATTTTGGGAATTTAATTATAAGATTTTAAATTATTGTCTTAATAAATTGTTAAACATATTCCAGGAATTCGAGAGCATTCTGAAGTGTTAAATTTAATTAATTCTGTCGCAATTAGTAGAGAATTCTAGTAGAGAAATACATTTCAATAAAATAACATTTCTCATTGCTTTTTCTTTGTGTATAATTTATTTTTTATTACTTTAAATCTAATAATCTTTATATTTATATCAATATATATTTATATTATAAATCCAAAAGCCTGTCTTACTTGTACACTTTCAACTTCTGCTGGTATATTGATATTTCATGATGAAATTAGTTTAAAATTCAATTGTAGCTTATATACCACGCCAATATTCATAATTTGAAAATCTGTTTTTCCTTCGAGAACAGAAAATACACAATGCATAATATAAAGTATAAAATAAATGTAGTTGATACAAACGAAATTGGAGATATAAATAGTGAAAATATTTTAATAAAATTTAATGTTGCATTTTTTTGTTGAATTATAAAGCCATTACACAGAAATACATATATAGATTCTAGATTTATATAAGGACTCGCTTCACTTTACGGCAACGTTATAAATGAGTTACTGTCTGAGCGCGGTTAGATTTCAAGCTTTTAGCCCTGCTGGCTATCCTCCAAATCGTGTTATGCTTGTAATATTCTATATGCTTCTTCAGCGTCGGGTTATGTCATCTCAAAGGTTTTTCCACAGCCATCGAAATTTTGTAATTTACACTTAGTGCTAGCCGAGACTTTAAATCATCATTCCCCTTACCTCATCCCACTTTAAGTGGAGTCGGTACAACATTTAACATTCGGCATATTTAATGTAATCTGGAAACTAGTTTTAGCTGGTCTCCACAATACAGGCTAGACCAAATATAAAATTTTTATTGCATCTTATAAAATTCCACATCATTATAAATGTAAAAATTAAAATTGCATTTAAATTTTTCAGCAAATTGTATAAATTGTATTAAATGAGTAAATGAGTATAGAAAACATACAAAGATAAAGTTGGAATGCATGATAAACTAAAATTGTTACTAAATTTTATGTATAATAACTAAATAACTAGTATTTTATTACCTTGGTAGATAATAAAAGTAGGAAGAATAGTAGTAGAAGGGAATCCCACCCTTAAAGAGTTGCGAAAGATGAGGTATAAAAGAAAGAATAAGTATGTAGAATGGGAGATTGAACAAAAGCGAGAACTGGAATGACTGACTTAGACAAAAACAGGCTGTAACTTAACATACTTACAGGTATTTAGAATTAAAAAAAAAAAATACAGGCTAGACCTAGTGTGGAGACCACAATTACTTCTGTTTTAATCATAGATAAGGTAAATATAAACATTGTAACTTTAATTAAGATGTAAAATCAGTTTCAGTTTATAAACATTTCTTATTTTATAAATATGTTGTCGCATGATTTGGCTACGTATTATACGACCGGCCGCCTGCCTGACTTACCATAGACGTATTTTCCGACACCTCGGTAAGAACGAGGGTGGTCTATTCTATCCAACCAGGTACCACACGGTGGGTCAACTTACCTTAGTCGCCTTTTTCGACACCTCGGTAAGAAATGAAGGTGGATTATTCTACTCAGCCGTATACCACACGGCGACTTACCTTAGTCGCCTTTTACGACACCTCGGTAAGAAATGAGGATGGTACTATTCTCAGCCGGATACCACACGGCGGGTCGACTTACCTTAGTCGCCTTTTACGACACCTCGGTAAGAAATGAGGATGGTTCTATTAAATTCAGCCGGATACCACACGGCGGTCGTAAAAACATAGCCAAATCATGTGACAGTATGTTTATACCATGTTGTGCCGACCCCACTTAGAGTGGGATAGGGGCAGGAAGATGATGATAGCGTATGATATTGAAGATTGACTGAGATAATAAACGACGTAAAAAAGCGAACGATCTAGTTATGTCCTGTTACTTCTGACATCCTATGGCATTTCTTCACATTAATTCTAGGACGTGTCTACGTGTGTTAATTACTAGAAATGATACAGCTTGGTTGTCCGTTGGTTCTCAGAAGCGTCTGTCCTCATCGGCCATATGAGCTCAAAAACTCGTCGGCTAGCACCGTACCGTTACGACGGCCTTCAGTACTGTTATGAATGTACCCACTTACAAATCAATGCGGAGATAAACTAATTTGATGCACATTTTGTTTTTAATCGCGATATATTAAACCTTAAACATCTTTGTCTTAGTTTGAAGGCAAAACGATTATTTATTTTGAATGTTTATAGAACTTAGGCGCTAATTTGCAGAGTGCTCTAATACAACATCATCTTCCTGCCCTTATCCACTCTAAGTGGGGTCGGCACAACATGTTATAAACATGTTGTCACATGATTTGGCTGCGGTTTTACGACCGGCCGCCTACCTGACGTCAACTTACCTCAGTCGTATTTTACGACAGCTCGGTAAGAAAGAGGGTGGTTTGTTCTACTAAAACGGATACCACACGGTGGGTCGACTTACCTTAGTCGCCTTTTACGACACCTCGGTAAGAAATGAGTGGGTACTATTCTATTCAGCCGGATACCACACGGCGTGGCAGAACGATTATTTATTTGAAATATTTATAGAATTTAGGCGTTAATTCGCAGAGTGCTATAATACAACAAAACAGTTAGTTATTTTGCTAAAATCGGCAATTAGAGGAAATTTATGTGATGTCGTACCTTATGCAAGCAGAATTACTAAAACTCATGCACCTCAAATTACCACCACCGTACTATTTTAGCACAACACGGATTCATTACCACATTTTCAACAATTGCCCAGTAATCGTTGGATGGTTCATTTAATATATATAATAAGAAAAAAACTGAAAACCACACATCAAAGGTTTGTACATAGGAATATTAATAATAAATCCATGACGTCACAATAGTTCCTATTTAAAGCCAGTTGCGCTTTCTGGGTCACGTTGTCAGACTTAGTAATTGTAGTTACTGTTCTAACCGGAAAGGTAAACCGAATTTGCCGTTTGTTCAACTGTTTCCTTTGTCACATTTACACGTAAGGTTCAATGTACTTAATCGTATTTGCAGCGAATGACACTGTTTATGGTAAAACAAAAATCCATACAATGAAATCTTTTGATATAACTTTTTGGTTATGCTTATACCCAAAGAGTAATATTAAAAGATTTGATTATACAATTACAGTAGTAAAGTAACGGCCTTTTTTTTAACACATTTGGCAAAGTTCTATTCTTGGTATATCTTGGAGAACGAAATCTTTAACAGAAGAAGAATCTAATCAGAGTCCAGAGTCAGGAGTCTACAGAAAAGTTTAAATTAAGTGTAACAGATATGCTTATACGTAAAGCATATTACAAAATTGATGATTATTTGGATGATAAAAAATCCTTATAGCTTCATACACGACTGTAGTTTAATAATGTAACATTGAAAATGTTTAAAAGATTGACCGAGTTTCTTGCTGGTTGTTCTAGGTAAATGCAACATTTCATTAATCATATTGATCATTGACGATTCAAAAGTGCTTAAAACAGCTTATTTTAATAAAGATTATTTTCATTTGATTTCATTTAAAAAACAAATCCTCTAATTTATGGTTTACTCATGCGGACTTGTTTATGCCATCACTCTAAAATGTGACATGCGTCATTTATACCAGCGTAACGCTCAGCGTTTTGTTTCCTCATTTCTAATACGTACAGCTAAAGTATGGAATGCAATTTTAATATACATAAGCATTTATCTAACGTTAAAACAAGTTGTTTTACTATTTTTGAAGCATTATGTCATATGGAATCATGCTGCTATGGTGCTGGTGGTCTATTCTACTCAGCCGTATACCAAATTGCGGGTCAACTTACCTTAGTCGCCTTTAACGACACCTCAGTAAGAAATGAGAGTGTTCTATTCTATTTAGCCTACATAAAAGTCACTATATAATTAAAAATTATTGCAGTGATAATAACACAGAAGAACCAGCATGTACTGGTACTCCTCAATAGGAACAAACTTTCAAATCAGTGATAGCTCCTTAAATAACATTTGACGATTCAAAGGCCTAATAGAATGAATAATTTCAACTTCAACAAATATAAATTCAACAAATATAAATTGTTTTTATATTTGTTGATTTGGAGGCGGGATTATGACAATATTTAAGTTGGTCATTAGTTTGTTTCATAAAAAGCACAATTTCAGATAAAAACTATTATAATTCTATTACTTTCCCTAAAACGTCTTTGACGTAAACGTCCGTAGCATCGTTTTCGATATTTTTACTCGAATTTATTTCCCCAGTCGGCGGATTTACGACTCGACCAAAATGCTTACCCACAGCATTTTGTTGGTTTTTTATTGCCACTTTGTTACCTTTCGTATCTTTGGGTCCGTGTCGCTACAAATTGACCTTATGGTATTTACTTTTAAATTTGATAATGAAATAGGTTTTAACTTCGCCTAAATTTTTATATCTACAACAATTAAACACTTCATGATGAAGATAATGCCGAAGCGAACTATGATAACAAAAAAAATATGCTAGGGTAATAAAAAAAAAATTATAAACCCAAAAAAATATATATTCACAAGTTTTATGTAAAATTAATATTAGCTTTGTCATTACAACCATTTATAATGACTTTATAATTTATATAATTAGGCGTTAATTTGCAAAAAGTAATGAAAATATTATTTTGCTAAAATCCACGATAAAAATTTTATATTAATTACTTGTTTAATAACTGTTAAAAGAAGCTTATACAGATTTTTCCAGAGCTATATGTATAAATGAGCTCATGGTGTTTTGCTTTCGCCAAATGCTCGTGATAAATTGTAAATATCAGGCACATAAGTTTTATATAAAAAAAAAAACTAACGCCTGGCCGGGATTGGAACCTGCTACCCTGATACCCCTTAGTTGTTTTAATAATAAAATAACTTTAACCCTTATAACAGTGAATAAACGTCCACGTTTTCTGCGCGAATTATGTGAACAAATCGTTATGTATCGGAAATTTGAAAATATTTAAAACTCGATTAGGAAATATATCTAACACGTTATGTTACTCGAAAATGAACATTTAATCTGAGTTTTACCGTTGGTCACGTTCAGCTGAATATTTGAAGTGCAATAAACACAAGCTTTATGACTTTCAACGTTGGATAAAAATTATAGGTCTGTTTGTGCGTGGGAATGTAATAATCCCTCTAGCAACACCGTTTTACTGTCGCACTTCTCGGCATCGTAAGGGTTTTCACCTCTACGTAATCTAAGATATTTTTAATATATTTTTTAACTTACAGACATACTAGCTTTTACCTGCAACTTCGTGATAAGTTGACTTATCAATGTTATGCTATTCCTGTAGAATTAACATGATTTCTATATGTAACCCCGGTGTATAAGCGATAATTGTGGAAATTTCATCAATACTGGTTCACTAGATTCGCCGGTTGACTTACCTTAGTCCAACGGTGGGTTGACTTACCTTAGTCGCCTTTTACGACACCTCGGTAAGAAATAAGGGTGGTCTATTCTAATCAGCCGGGTACCACACGGCTAGCCAACTTAAGCGCTTAAGTACTTTATTTATGTAAAAGTAAAGTAACAGTCTGTTACTATCCCACTGATGAGCATAGGCATCCTTCTCCATTTTGGAAAAATAATTGGAGCCAAGACCTGCCTCAAAGCGGATTGGTAGGCTATACATATCTCCAGAGTTGTACGCCGTGTGGTATCCGGCTTGATAGAATAGTACCACCCTCTTTTCTTACCGAGGTGTCGTAAAAGGCGACTAAGGTAAGTCGACCCGCCGTGTGGTATCCGGTTGAGTAGAATAGACCAACCTCATTTCTTACGGAGGTGTGGTAAAAGGCGACTAAGGTAAATTGACCCACCGTGTGGTATCCGGTTTAGTAAAATAGACCACCCTCTTTCTTACCGAGGTGTCGTAAAATACGACAGAGGTAAGTTGACGTCAGGCAGGCGGCCGGTCGTAAAAACGCAGCCAAATCATGTGACAGCATGTTTATAACATGTTGTACCGACCCCACTTAGAGTGGGATAAGGGCAAGAAGATGATGACATATCTCCAGAGTTGTCTTGAAATATGCAGGTTTGTAATAATGTTTATAATAAAATTCAGAACTAATATTGTAATATATGTTTTTTCCTGTAACCAATAAAAAACTGGATTTATTCATCCTATGTGTATGTAGACGCGGTATATAACATTTTATTATTTTAAAATTTCATCAATATTGGCTAAGCATTATAGCCGTGAAAACGTAACATACAGACAGATCTTGAAATTTATAATATAGTTTGGATAGATAAGATTGTAAATATTGACCATAGAAATCAAGGAAATACAGGTCCAGCCCCAAGCACCGCCTAAATTATATTTATAATTTTAGTAAAGCTTTTGGTGAATGAAATATTCAAATTCAAATTCAAAATATTCTTTATTCAAGTGGACTGTTTACAGTACTTTTAAATCGTCAATTGTTTTAATGAAGCTACCACTGATTCGGAAATTTGCTCCTACCGAGAAGAACCAGCAAACTAATCTTTTGAATAAATTAATACAAAAGTAATAATAAACTTATTTTGCTATAATCCGCGATGAAGTAAAATATAAAATATATATATATATAATGCTAAATGTAAGTGGACAATCGGTTATCATACCTGATACATGCAGCATTCGTAAAAACACATGCACAAACCTCCACAACCGCCACCATAAAACACAAACAACACGTTCACTATCACAAACTCAACAATCGTTTCGCCCCGCAACCGAAGCATCATCAAGAGATAGACGACCAAAACCGCAAAGCGATCGCTTTGCAATGTATTATGGATCTCCGCAAAGTAACGCCTAATTCTATAAATTAAATTAATTAATCTTTGAAATATCGCGAGGAAACCTGAATGTCTATGTGGAATTGCAGATTGCAGAAGGTCTAAGCTGACATCCTTCTCTTACGTTCCTGTCGTATTACACAAGTGCTGAGCGATTTGACATTTAACTTATTGAATCGTTTCGAATTATTTGTAGCCGTGCACTGCTGACCTTTGTCAGTCGTCCTTTGGTGTATTTATAGCGTTTTTCTCTATAAGTTGTCAAATGTCCCCATCACTACATATTATAAAACAAAGTCGCATATATCCTATGTACGCATAAAACTTTAAAACTACGCAACAGACTTTGATGCGGTTTTTTTTAATAGATAGAGTGATTGCAGAGGAAGGTTTGTACGTATAATAACATTCAATACGGAGTAGAGAAATACTGAAATTTTTGACGTTTCTGTAAATAATTACATTTTTTGCAAACGCAGGCTAAACCCTACGAGATTTATCAAAATGATGTACTAAGTATTTGTACACCTTGAAAAGGTCTACAGAAAAGTCCGCGATGGGATATGTCTATCTCTTATGGATAACCCACAATAGCATTTTTTGTCATTTACTTTTTACGAAAAATAATGCCTTATGTTCAAAGCAATTTTTATACAATACAGCATTAATCTTTATCCACTTAAGTACCTTAAATAAATTTTTGATTTAATATAGATCAATATGGCCGTTTACATCATGTAATTTAAGTGAACATTTTCGGAGATATTACAGATTTAAAATGCCGTGAGGACGCCGCGCTTCGCCCTATAACACTTCGACTCTAGCAGCGATGTGGCTCTTTCAAGAGTTTGTTTAAAATACATAGGGAAAATGTAAAAGTAAATAAGTAAAAATGTATTATATGAATTTAGATATTCCAAAGATAGCAGGAAATCTTCTTGGTATAGGGAAAGGAAATTGTTTTTCTCCAAATTTAATGCTTGCGGGCCGCGGGCAGTAATGAATAAATCAAAACTACTGGATCGATTTTAATAATTTTTTTACACTGACTGACATGGGATATATATTTTATACCCGTGCGAAGCAGGGGCAGGCCTGTTAATATTACACTTATATACTGGGCTAACATTTATGATTAAAATTTTCCCGTTTTTCCATACGGAACAGTATAAATACAGTACATGTGAGTGTATTTTAAAATTTAAGGTGACGCGAACAAAATAGAGGTTACTGATATAATTTATTAAAAGTTTGGCGACAATATTTATAATACTGAATTTATTGTTTTCATCATCCTCCTGGTACCCTTATCCCACTCTAAGTGGGGTCGGCACAACATGTAATAAACATGCTGTCACATGATTTGGCAGCGTTTTTACGACCGACCGCCTGCCTGACGTCAACTTACCTTAGTCGTATTTTACGACACATTAGTAAGAAAGAGGGTGGTCTATTCTACTGAACCGGATAACACACGGTGGGTCAACTTACCTTAGTCGCCTTTTACGACACCTCGGCGAGAAATAAGGTTGGTCTATTCTAATCACCCGGATATCGGACCTAATTTAGTGATTTATACATAGAAAATGAAGCTTCTTTACTTGATTAGACGTTTACGAGCGTTTATATATCTATAATGAAGTTACAGAAAAATCTTCTTGCTGAGAAGAATGAAAAAGAAATAACTGAATATATAGATATAAATTTTTGTAAATGCCGTGTGGTATACGGCTTTGCCGTGTGGTATCCAGCTGAATAGAATAGTACCACCCTCTTTTCTTACCGAGGTGTCGTAAAAGGCGACTAAGGTAAGTTGACTCACCGTGTGGTATCCGGTTAAGTAGAATAGACCACCCTCTTTCTTATCGAGGTGTCGTAAAATACGACTAAGATAAGTTGACGTCAGGCAGGCGGGCGGTCGTAAAATACGTAGCCAAATCACGTGACAACATGTTTATTGCATGTTGTGCCGACCCCACTTAGAGTGGGATAAGGGCAGGTAGATGATGAAAGATATAAATTTTTGTAACGGATATAAAAATAAGTTTCCTTTACATAATATGAATATATGTACGGATTCACAGTACGGCCGACCGTATTATAAATTATATGTCACGGTCGGCACGTGCTAGGTCAAGATATAATCATTTACGTATTCTTTGCATTCATTATTATTAAATTATTATGAAAATAAAAACATATCTATTTACTTCACTAAAATTGTTCAAGACCTAGACGGTCTCATCGTTCATTCAAATATAAAATAAAGACAAATGGACATAATTTATAGAATTAGGCGTTACTTTGCGGAGATCCATAATACAAAAGTAATAATAAAATTATTTTATAATATATATAATGCTAAAGCTAAGCTTTGCGATTTTGGTCGTGGAGTCTCTCCTGATGATGCTTCGGTTGCGGGGCGAAACGATTGTTGAGTTTGTGATAGTGAACGTATATATTGCTTGTGTATTGTGGTGGCGGTGGTGGAGGTTTGTGCATGTGTTTTTACGAATCCTGCATGTATCAGGTATGATAACCGATTGTCCACTTACATTTAGCATTATATGTATTTTCTATTTTACTTCTTCGCGGATTATAGCAAAATAATTTTATTATTACAAATGGACATATTAAAGGAAACTCACACTGCTATATAATATAACTTCATTATCTTATGTATGATAAATAATTTTCATTTAGATATATAATTAGGTACATAGGCTAAAAATAAGGTGGTACCAGCACAGTATCACAAACGCGATTCTATGACCTTTATATTTATAACCTGAAACTTCCACCTTTAGATTCCACCTATGATTTTCCTCCTCGTTCATTTTTCTTCTTTTCTCTTCCTCTCGTACTTTCTGATCTTTTATAAATAAGAGATCACTAGGGTACATGGTGCCACTACAACAACTACAACTATAAAATATATTCGGGATCTTTCTTAAACCCCAGAGAGCCCAATCACTATTGCATATTCATATAATAAATTATAAATGCGAACTAATATTATAAAGGTGAAATATGTATAAAGGTGAAATAGGTCGTGAAAATACACAGACAGACATACGTCTGTCTGTATTTTCACGACTAATCCGCTAGAGCAATATTGATGAAATTTGACCAGTAAATACATATGCAATATTTACTGGTCTACTATATATCTATACTAATATGTTTTTTTAATGTTTTCACACAAAAACTACTGGACAATTCGAAAATTCTTTCACCATTGGAAAGCTGCATCCTTACTGAGCAACATATAAAATAATCCGTTATAAAAATGTAATAAGGTTAAAAATTACGCGGGTAAAACTAAGGGATAATGCTAGTGTAGGATAAAAGAATCCCACTTTTCTCTGGTAAACAGGACAAAAACCCAAAGGCCATATTCAGGATATTTTAAAATTATAATTGACGCAAACAAAGTCCTGGCATAAATAGATAATTTATTTTACTCAGTACATAGTTGAATGAAATTCACTTCATATTAATGCAATCGAATTCATCACATCAAGGAAATTGATATCCATCCGCCACATATTTCACCGGATTTTAAAGCCTTAAGATATTTGCGAGATATCCAAGTGCTGACACTGATAAAACGGGACCATCGGACGTCTGCAATTTAAGTCCGGAAATAGAATTCGTGTTCGGTATAAAATGTAAGTGCGCTTAATGCTCATAAGACCATATCTCGCAAGCAGAAGAGTTTTCTTTCATACCATGAAATTTATTCCATTGACAAAAACCTATGACAGATACCTTAATCTATAAATTATTGACAACAACAGGATTTTTTTGTTCGATTTATAAATTGAGTTAAGTGAGAGCCTAGTCCCGATCTATAATCTCTTTCTGATATAACTCTGGAGGTCGACTAATGTTTGTTTCTTAATTTTAAATTACTTTTTAATGCAGTTTATTTTTATATTTTATTGACCCTTACCCCACTTAGAGGGAGATAAGACTACTCTTATCCCCCTCTCCTACGAGAATGAGTAAATATTTTAAAAAATACGTATAAATAACGTCAAATATAGAATTATTTTACAATTCAAAGACTTAAATGAAGACCGATCTCTTAAGAACACGTGAACTTAGTTTAGTTAGGATATGAAGTACCGAGTTTATAGTTAAATACTTATTTGTGTACCTATATTGCGTGTTGAACAAGAATATCCATATTGGTGTAGATTTGATTAAACTTTATATTTTTATTTTATTAAAGTCCGAAAGCCTTATAGAGGAGCGAGATATTAACAGACGATCACTTTACCTATTAACTCCTTCCGGCTATTGTGATTAATTTCATATAAACTTAAAATAAAAACAAATAAAATTGATTTTAGTTTCGCCTTTATTACAGATCCGCAATCTTTACTTAAGTCCTTTCATAGAAAGCCATCAAATTATAAGATCTCTTTAACCAGCAGTGTAAAAGCTTTTAGAAGAGCCATATGACACAGTAAAAGCCTCTAGGACTATAAATTTAACCTCAGTTTAAAGAAAGACAAACTATCTGTTATAACTAGTATAACATATTTTTCTTGCGATATATGCAAACGATAACATTCGATGCTCTGACACTGATAAAATAATGCAGGTGGTGAGCTGTAGCAAATCTACAATTTATATCCTGAAATACAATACGTGCTGAATACATAGCAGTAATATTCAATATTTTATTGTACATAAGAGGATCTTACCTTTAATATCTTGGCAAAAATTGCCAATATTAAGACAATACTATGATAAATTCGTAAGTAATTATAGGAATATATACAGTGATGATTTATGAAATCGAAATCTGTTCACGGATTATGGGCCTTATATTAAAGCTTACAGCTTCTTAGGTTTTTTGTGCTTAGACTGTCTTAGAGTGATCAAAGAAATGAGGAAGTATGTAGAAGAACCAGAGTGAGTGACAGAGTTAATGAAGTGACGATATGTGTGTCAAGGCCCTAAGATATACAGAAGACTGACCGATACCAGTAACCGTAAAGTATACCGCTTGCGTCCAGTGGCTTGGTTTTTCACTTCGTCTGTAAATTTTGTGAGCAATTTTTAGATTTATAGTTAAGTGTATTATTCATTTAAAACAACGTTGCCAAAAGAGCGAACAGAAATTTTTCTTTTCAAAGAATCAAATACCTACTTTTTACTTTCTTAGGTAGTAGCAATACAATTTAAAGGTAGCAATAAATAATATTGTCGACGTAATAAATGTTAAACTTCATTCGCCTTTGATCTGTTAAACGGCAAAATGGCAACCGTATAAATCAAATAAGTCTTTTCTAAGACGATTTACAAGTTAATCCCACAAAATATAACTCAATTTTAATATTAACTAGTTGATAGAATTACGATAATGTAAATTGGATTATTATTAAATTCGAATTTTTATAAAAATTTAAATTTATTCTTTTGAACAATTAACATCAAGCACTGAACGTAGGTCTCTTCAAAGAATTGCCACGTTATATAAGCTTGTCTCCATTGGATCCAGTAGCTCGCTTCGATCTTTTCGAGGTTCCATCTAGCTTGTAGTAGCAGTTCATAACTGCTTCTTAAGCGAGTTCGCCACTCCAACCTTACATCCATCGGTTTTGGGAACTGTGCACTTCTACGTCTCTATTCTTACATTTACTCTAAAGTTATACCACACTAAAGCCTTTTTCGCATACTCCCAAGTCAATATGTGACTAAAGGAAGGCCGAAAAATAGATAATAGGAGTAAGTGAGGATAATATGACATGCATATAAAAGAAGTAGCACCAGAGTGGACAAATTATAGGAGAGAATAGAAGAGAAAAACATATTGAGCCGACTCCACTTAGAGTGGGATAAGGGCAGGAGAATGATGATAACTCTAGAGTCAACTAGAAAAGTTCCCTAATATATATAATTTATTCTTTGTATATTTTATTTTCTAAATCATATTTTTTTATTGTTATAACATTTAATCGTCGTTTCTCTTTAGATGGATTGATATTTAAACATTCTATTTATTAATAAAATTTTAATTTTATTAATAAAATTTCGCGTCTAAATTTGAAAATTATTTTAATTTACGTTAGATATTTATGATTAAAATACGAAGAACTTACCACTCTAGAACTTGTACGGTAATAAAAGTTGAAATTAAACATAGAACCTCCTTGAGCAAGCTCGTAAAGCAACCAATATATTTGCTGTTTAAAGATCGAACGCCTCAACCTCCTCTTAAATCAATTTGCTTTGCCAACACTGTGCGAACGCTTTTCATTTTTCTGTTTATCTTACGTTAAACTTTTCTTTTTCGTAATGTATGAATAATTTAGGCCTACTTGGAATTAATAACAGCCTAAAATATGGAAAATCCGGTGGTGTACCGATATTTATTAGTATGTAATATAAATATTACGTTCTAAGTAGACTGAATTAATTTTACCTAACTTGTCTGATACATTATGGATGATGTAGACAAATTTCATAAAGTACTAGCTTTTACCCGCAAGTTTGTTCGCGTGAACTGTTGTCGCGTGATAGGTTTATAATAGAAGGCGCTTTTCAATGTCATCCTATTCCTGTAAAATTAACAGGATTTCTATAGCCTATATGTTATCCAAGTGTATAAGTAATAATTGTGCACAAATTTCATCAATATTGGTTCAACGGATTTGTTGTAAAAGAATAACAAACATATATCCATACTAACAAACTTTCGCATTTATAATATTTATAGGATACAATAACTTGGTTCGCAACGTCATTCGCTTTTACGAAAAAACTTGAAGAAAAAACTTTATTGGGGTATTTGTTCCTAATAAATACTCCCAATCAAGTGTTCTCTATTCACGAAGGAAAAACATATTTGTTCTTTATATAACTTAATATATCTTCTTCTTCTTTGTCAACCGACGGACGTCCACTAATAGACATAAGTCTCTTCATTAGATCTCCACAACACACGATGCTATGCCCCTTGTATCCAGCGGCACCTCGCGACCTTTTTGAGGTTGTCAGTCAGTCTCGAAAGTGTTCTGCCGACACTGTGTTTTCGGGTGCTGGGTCGCCATTCCTACACCTTGAGACCCCAATGCCCATGGGTTCTCCACACTATGTGCCCCACCCATCGCCACTTCAGCTTCTTGATACGCTAAGCTATATCAGTGACTTTTATTCTTCTACAGATCTCCTCATTTCTGATTTGATCACCTAGAGATACACTATGTATAGCTCGCTCTCATCTCCCGCTGAGCGACTCAGTCCTTTCTAATGAGGTCCACAGTCAGCGAACACGTTTCAGATCCGTATGTCATCTTGCATGGTGGTCTTCAAGCACCGAGGTAAGCATTTCAAGCACTGTTAAACCGATTTCCGGTAATATAAAAGTCGCTCTTCAGCTCTTTAATAATGTACGTAATACGACCTAAAAAAAGTATTTACTAAACCAAAGCAAACATAATTTATAGCTATGTAAAAAGATTTTATCGATTACTCAAAAAGACATTAACGGATTGGGATTTCAAACTTCCCCAATATCGTTATGAAAACTCCCAACAAAATTTCTTGATAAGCGATTTACAATCATAGCGTTAACTCGAACCGCTTCCGAGAGAATTAACTATAATCTTAAAGTGAAATGAGCGGGAAAATCTAAAGTTACTTCTGAAGCGCAACCATAGATCGATTTCTCGGATAATTCTTGCTCCCCGATGTTTGGTTGATGGAAAATAAGCTAAAAATCGAATCACAATAGGCCTTTGTAAGAATAAATGGTGTAATTTAGAGCCAAAAGATTCAATACATTAATTATACGGAGCAGACTTTGCAAATTTATTTGGAGATTCGACTCCCGGCTCTCAAATTATAATTTTCTTTTTGAATGTCTTCATTAAGAGTCCATTTTCCGCCATCTGTAAAGCTTAATTCATATCTTGAGTCATGACAATCTTGTATAATTAATTACATAACACAAAAAAATCTTTTTTAACGGTAAGTTACATGCTTTACTAAACGAGTATATTAAGGGGAAGTCTCAAATTGCGCCAATTATAGAAATAACGAGAAGTGCAAGATTAAGATGGTATGGACAAGTAATGAGGAGGGATGGAAATCATGTGACCAAACAAGTGTTAAATTTGAATTTTGTTGGATATGTGCCTAGGGGCCTTAAAAGAAATGGTTGGATTGTGTCAAGGCATGACATGCATCTTGCATCTTGCAGAATGGAAGTGAAAAACATGCTGTGCCGAACCCACTTAGAGTGGTATAAGGACAAGATAATATATATAGTATTTAGGATACACCATAAAAATGTACATCAAACTAAGAATAAGAATTTTTAAAACATAAGACAATAAGAAATATTAAGCAAGGAACGAAAATTCTTCACTGAAGCTAAGATTAATAAAAGTAGCTTATGAAACTTGGCACTAAATTTGGCCGTTTATTTTCTCTTTGTGCTCTGGATTAGACATTATAATGCCAGGTCGATGATTAATCTGAAATCCAATAATAATATCCTCCGTAGACGAATTCAAAGATAAAAAATGTCTTTTTATTCCTGTTTTCGGGAAAATATTAAAATTTACAAAAGTAATAATAAAATTATTTTGCTATAATCCGCGATGAAACATCATCATTCATCGCGGATTATAGCAAAATAATTTTATTATTACTTTTGTATTATGGATCTCCGAAAAGTAACGCCTAATTCTATAAATTATTAAAATTTACGTTAAATTCAAAAGACAATTTTCGCTATCAAACTTAAAGTCATGGTAGCTCATTTTGGGAACAGGCGGATAAGAGAGCTGGAAATACATAGGTTCGAGCCCCACCTTCCTACTCTTCTTCTTTTTTTTAATTTTCATTTTTTTTATATCTTTAAAAAAAATTATTGAGCAAGGCTCGGTCACCAAGGTTCTAAATACAAATTAGTCATTTCCACTTCGATTTGAGCATAAAAAGGCCAATTAACGGAATTAAAATCAATTCATCGACGAATATTAAACTTCGTGTTAACGGAAGATGACTTTCATCTTTATACTTCAATCTAAACTGCTGTTTTATTATATAATTTGTATATTTTTAAAATCTACCTAATAAACATCATTGAGTAATATTGCTTGTCACCTGATTAAAATTTTAACGGCATTCACGCAACAAAATCTTTGTCAAGCTCAAGTATCGAGGTCGACCGCCTCCTACGTAATCTACTGTAAGTGTTGACTTGAACCAACTTGCCCCTAATTGGCCAAGTTGCCAATATTTACCAATCCAATCATGTGCGTTGTATTTTCCGTATCATTGCATTGAAAAATCCAATTCACATGTTACAAATATTTGTCAAATTCGCTTCACATTGCTGGGGCCACGACAAAGTATTAATGGGTCCGAAACAGACTTTTAAGTACGTATAGCAAATATAATCATTATTCGCCCGCCCCTTATCCCACTCCAAGTGGGGTCTGATCAACATATCATAAATATGTTGTCAGATGATTTGGCTGTGTATTTTACGACCTGCCTAACGGCAACTTACCTTAATCGTATTTAATCCTATTCTAAGTAAGGGTCGGCGCAATATGTCATAAACATCTTTGACAAGATTTGGCTACGTATTTTATGACCGGCTGCCTGCCTCACGTCTACTTACCTTAGCCGTATTTTACGACACCTCGAAAAGAAATCAGGGTGGTATATTGTTGTCAGTCGGATACTACACGGCGCGGCGGATCTATATACCTTAGTCGCCTTTTACGACACCTAGGTAAGAAATGAGGGTGGTCTATTCTACTCAACCAGATACCACACGGTTTGTATAACAAATATAACGTCACAGACAAATCTTGGGTCGATAAAATCATTATATAGCAATTAACCGTGAGATTATTTTGTTCGTAATTAATAATCTGGCTTCTCATACAGGATGTAAATTAATAATTATACATATTTATAAGCATTTTTTGCTTTTTATACCATTTGTGTGTGGGTGTCAATCTACTGCATTGCGAAACATCATCTAATTTGAGATCGTAACGAACAAAATTAGTAACAACACACTATTAACTTGTTTGAGTAAAGAATATACTCAAAGGTGGTTTGATTAATCTGTGACGCAATATGAAATCGTTTGTATATATCCAATGTTTTCAACGCCATCAGCATCATCAGTCCCCTGCCCTTATCCCACTCTAAGTGGGGTCAGCACAACATGTTATAAACATGCTGTCACATGATTTGACTAGGTATTTTACGACCGAACGCCTGCCTGAAGTCAACTTACGCTAGTCGTCTTTTATGACATCACGCTAACAAAGAGGGTGGTTTATTCTACTCAGTAGGATTCTTCCACACAGCGGGTCAACTTACCTTAGTCGTCTTTTACGATATCTCGGTAAGAAATGAGGATGGTCTATTCTAGTCGATGTTATTGTACAGTGTGTTGTTTAAGATAAAGAACACACTGTACAATTAATTTTTAGTCACCTGTAAACTTTATTTAATGTATTTTAGTGCTGTATATATAGTCTGCATTCCCCAGAGAAGGCTTAGGAGATGTCTAAAAACTCTTCATTCCACGGTATTTTCATTAAGCGCATAAGTTTATCACTATCTGTAGTACTTATAAGGAAATCTTTATTTCGCTACGCCAATAATTTGTCATCACGCTGATGCGTATTTAGGTCAATGCGCTGTAACCGTTATTATTTCACGGTTGGACCAAACCATCACGATATATAACAATAAAGTTAACTGATAATAACCATAAAATTTAAGTTTCGAGTAAACCTAAAAGAACGTATAAGATTTATATATGGTCCACCTACGAGGTGTGTTCAAAAAGTATCGCGAATTTTGTGTATTTTCAAAAATTATTTATTTATTCGTAAATATCTATTTTTTCCCCTACAAAGTAATCCCTCTGGGATATTATACACTTGTGCCAACGTTTTTAAAAATCTTCGAAGCACTTCAAAAAATCATTTTTTTGTATCTTGTTCAGCTCCTCCTTCGATGCCGTCTTTATCTCGTCAATCGTGGCGTAGTGTCGTCCTTTCATGGGCCTCTTCAGTTTCGGGAACAAGAAAAAGTCACGTATTCCCCAGATCTGGCCAGATCTGGGGAATACGGTGGCTGCGGTATCATTGGTCTGTTGTTTTTGGCCAAGAAGTCACGTACAAGCAGTGATGTGTGAACAGGGGCGTTATCGAGGTGCAAAAGCCAATTTTTGTTTTTCCACAAATTATCAATTAAAATCGAATGGCACGAGCCAATCAATATGCCTAGGTCCTCGGCAATTTCTCTATCGATGATTCGAAGATTGGCCAATACCATTTTCTTCAATTCATCAATTTTTTCGTCTGTTGTTGAAGTGCTCGGGCGTCCGGCACGCTCTTCGTCATTCACATCTTCTCGGCCTTTTAAAAACATTTTGTACCACCGATAAACGTTGCTTTTGTCCAAAGTAGCTTCTCCATATGCCACAGTCCACACTCGGAATGCATCCGCACACTTAATTTCGTTTTTCACACAAATATCGATACAGGTTCCTTGTTCCATTTTTGAATAGGTAAAAATCGAAGATGAACCAAAACACGTGCAAGCAAAGCAGCTGTCAACAATTAACCAACAAAATGGACCAACATGTCAGCATAAGTGAGAGACATATTACCAACATAACGCCACAAAAAAATCGAAATTGGAATATGTGTAACTCGCGGAAATTCAAAATTCGCGATACTTTTTGAACACACCTCGTATACTTATGTATCTTTATTATAAAATAAAATTCCCGAAAGCTGTCTATCTGTATGTTAACGATTTTCTCAAAATCTATTGAAGCGATTTTTGTACGGTTTTACTAAAAGGTTATGCAATTCTTCCGGAAAGTGTAGGTACATAGTGCGTTACGTTTTTATGTAAAATATGATGAACAGGTCGCGTAGTTGTAAAAAAACTCGCCTGCTGAGAGCTTGAATCGACTGCGCCGCGTAAATCAACGAGGATACACTCAAGTATTGTACTAGCGAATTGTAGATCTACTAAAATGCTACAAAAAAGTTTAATATAGTGTGACACTATCTCTTATGATTAAATTACAATGACTACTTTTATATTTAAAAATTCAATTTAATATCTTCTTTTTCTACAGCAAGTTCAATATAAAAATTGTTTCATTTTGGGTCAACTTACCTTAGTCACCTTTTCGACACCTCGGTAAAAAATGAGGGTGATCTATTCTATTCAGTCGGATACTACACGGTGGGTCGACTTACCTTAGTCACCATTTACGACACCTCGTTAAGAAATGAGGGTGGTCTATTCTACTCAGCTGGATACCACACGGCTTACTCTAAGTATAATATCTCTATGATTTCAAGACGTCAAGTATAATATTATAAAACAATAATACTATAGAAAAATTTTATATAAGTAATTTCGATTGCCTAAATTTATATTTTTTAATATCTTTTAAACATAAAAGATCATTTAATCCAACTTTCAATTAATCGGAAATGTACTGTTTATTTAAACAGTACAGTAATGAGAATTGAAACACGCAATATCAAGTATGGACAATCAAAGTAATTAATATCGTAGCTGGAGCGTGAACGCCGCAGGTCACAATCTAGTTTGATAGACTATTTCCGATAGAACAAATAATATATTGTAATGACATATTTACAATTTTGTATTTAAAAGATCGCCGAATTTATTTTTATATTCAATCTGTATTAATGTTTTTTTTTATTTACAACAAAAATGTACAAGTTATATCTATCAAATAACTTTCACGCTAGGACTCTACAAATCATGCCCACGTGGAATGGTCCCAAGAATGCTGGCAGCGTTTCCGCGCTGAATCACTAAGGTGATTCTTTGTGCGAAAAAGAAACCAGCCCTCTTATCACCGGAAGAGGCAATTAACCAATCAATCTGTATATAATTTTTTTATTCATATAGTATAATACTTTCAGTTTCTTATATAAAAAAACTGGGTATTATTTTTATGTTATTATACTAACTGTACCAGCAGATTCGCCCGCATGGAAATCAGTGTGTCACAATTTTTTTCCCGAATTGAAACATAAAAGTAGTTATCGTCAGTTAATAATAAGCGATACTTGAATGACTTTCACCATTACTTAGCGCACGCAAGGAAAAACTTTAAATTTTGCCGTTTCGCATATTTTTTATTGCTGCTCCTCTCTTATTCATTCAAGCGTAATGTTATATAGTCTATAGCCTTCCTCGATAAATGGACTATCTAACACTCAAAGAATTTTTCAAATCGATCCACTAGTTTCTGGGATTAGCACGTTCAAACAATCAAACAAACAAACTCTTCAGCTTTATATATCTGCATACAAATTTGTATGTAACGCCCTATCCAAAGAACAAAGTCACATCTCCCGTATATAAGCGTAGGAAATGAGGACTTTGTTCTTCGGATAAGGCGATATGATATATGATATATTCTTCAATTATAGGTGATAAAAAAATTTACGGGGCGCAATTTTCTGTAATATCTACTGATTAGAATAAAAAATAACAAAAATTATAATCAGGCCAAAACTTGAGGAAAAGCTAGTTCAATTTCCACGAACCAACACAAAAATATGAAGCAAAATAGAATAAACAAAACGCAAAAGTACAAATGTCTCTTACGGTGACACATTAATGCCATCCGTCGCATAAAGATAACCCATTTTTCCCAAGAATCCTCGAGCCTAACACAATTTTTATATTCCTTCATCAAATTAAGAGCTCTAAAGATAAATATAAAGCAGCGGCAATCTCGCTAAGTACCAGGGCTTTTTGCGAGCTTGAGCGGAAAATCTTGTATTATTTTCCTAGGAATTGTTACGCCGCTTCATACCATTGTATGATGGAACAATAACGCCAAATCAGCTGACTATAACAAAGTAAGAAGCGAAACATTGTAATATTTTGTAAATCAAACAAAATTTAATTTGTTTATTTTTAAAATTCTTCCCTTCTTCAGACGAGTAGATAGGAAGGTCTCTTTGATGATTCTCCGCATCATACGATCTTTTACCGCTGGAATCCAGCGTTTTCCTAATACTTCCTTGCGGTAGTCTATCCACCTAGAGGCACTCCAGCACCTTAAAAAGCAATATCCATTATTTCTTTTATCATCCTCCTGCCCTTATCCCACTCTAAGTGGGGTCGGCACAACATGCTGTCACATGATTGGGCTAGGTATTTTACAACCGGCCGCTTGCCTAATGTCAACTTACCTTAGTCATATTTTACGACACCTCGATAAGAAAGAGGGTAAACCGAATACCCCACGGTGGGCAACTTATATTAGTCGCCTTTATGACACCTCAGTAAGAAATGAAGGTACTCTATTCTACTCAGCCGGATACCACACAGCGGTTCGACCTAACTCAGTCGCCTTTAAATCACCGTGGTAAGAAATGAGGGTGGTCTATTCTACTCAGCCCGATACCACACGGCGGAAATTATTATACTATTAATTATTTCATTATATTCCATATTTCATTGTTTTCAATTTCGGTCAAGGATATTTCCTTGTCTCTATAAATGGTAATTTAAAGCGATTGATAAGAACATCCAGTATAGTAAAAATATGAAATACCGATCTAATCTTAATTATGAATGCCGTCTTTTTTTTAATTTTGCTTAGTTCTATGTATAAGTTACATATATAAGTATGTTAAGGTTACCGACATTTAATCACTGTTACATAAACAATTGCAACGTTTCCGTATTAATATTATCTAACATTAATTTTGAGTTAATGAATGACTTAAGGATGTGCTGAACCACTGTTTGTTAAATTTATGAAACTTAATCAGTGCCAAGGAAAGGAAATGTTCAATGAAACTTATATTAGAAGAGTTGAATACAGGTTGAAAATACTCAAAAGTTATGAAAACATTATTCTGGTACAAAGTCTTCAAATGCAAATGTTTAATTTTTTTAAACATAGAATATAGAATACATATTCTATGTTCAAAAAAGAATATAGAATACATAATAATTTTCTTTGAACTGTAACTGCTAACTGATTTTTTTACTACCTCACGACTATTATAGCGGCCAAAGAATAAGCCAAATAAAGGTCGAGGAAATTCGTCCTAAAAATGTCTCAGTGAGTAATTAATATACGACATGTACAAAGGCCGAACAAATCTTTAATTAACTTTGTGGCGTATCCTGTTACGAACTATGAATTCTTATATAATAATAATAATTAAATTGAATTGACTGGTATATATAATTTTGTCAACAAGAGTCGCTGCGAATATAAATAAACATAAATATTACATTATAACCTAACGGTATGTGCATGTGACACTCGCCGGACATTCGCGAAACCACTATAAAAATTTGTTCTCATTAATTTTAGTAAACCTGAATTTCTATATGGTTTTCCTAACATGTGTGTTCTTAAAGAGGCGCGTACAGACATCGCGAGGCGGGCGTAGCGAATGATTCGTCTCGCATGCTTCGAACAATGTGGACGTGTGTACTCACAATGTGCGTTCGCGTCATACGATCGTTGCGAACGCTGTCTCAGTGCGAACCATATGCGAGCCCTGCGCTCCGTGTAGACGGAGGTTTTGTTTGCGTTGCGCGCTAATGAATCATAGATCCCAATACCGAATCACTCGAATCATAAATCCTCCACCAGCGTCTTTTCTCGGTTTTCTTTTAATATTTTATGAATTACTATACAGGGCGCAGCCGCCGTGTGTATCCAACTGAATAGAATAGTACCACCCTCATTTCTTACGGAAGTGTCGGAAAAGGCGACTAAGGTAAGTTGACTCGCCGTGCGGTATGCGGCTGAGTAGGATAGACCACCCTCATTTCGTACCGAGGTGTCGTTAAAGGCGACTAAGGTAAAATGAACCCACCGTGTAGTTAAATAGAAATAAATATACCGGTGAAATAGAATAGACCACTCTCATTTCTTACCGGTGTGTCGTAAAATACGACAAAGGTAAGTTGATGTCAGGCACGCGGCTGATCGTAAAATACGAAGACAACATGTGACAATATATTAATAACATGATGTGCTGACCCCACTTCGAGTGCGATAAGGAATATGATGACCACATAGGTCGGAGCTGCAATCTGCACGTCTTGCATTGACTGAGTGATTTTTCTACTGACAAATACCATGCGTGGTTGATTCTGTGCTCAGCTTGAGCATGTGTCATTTGGGATGCATGTATAAATGTATCGTCGTATACCTTGAGTTAAGGCATGCGTGACGAGGTATTCGCGACGCACGCTTCGCGACTTCTGTACGCGGCTTAAACACATTGAAGCAGCACGGTACGTCTAAGCTGCAATGTCTCCAAGGAGAGAGATGTGGCCTTGCCTGACAGTGAATAGAAACAGGCTACTTACAACTTTGTTCATTACTGTTAGTTTGAAATTCCATGTCAAAAGCGTTATAATTACAAAACATATTAATAAACAACATCAAATTATAATTTTGCGTATTTAAATATTTGCAACGGCTAATGAGTTTCAAATGGTGTGACAGCCAGCGCTTATTGTGTTCGAATGACTGTCTATTCGGTTTGATTGCATAATTTATGCATAACATGTCGGAATGACGTTATTATTCAAATTCTAAAAGTTCATTTGAATAGAGTTTAACAATCATTCTTGGATTATCAAATGTTTGAAAAATAGCAAAAACTAATACCAAAACTTACTGCTTACAAAGACAAATTTACTATCTGTGTTTGTTTGTTTGTGATTTCTTTGTTGCATTAATTCAAATAAAAATAAAAAACAACATAGTTTGCAATGACGGGCTTATTCCGGAATCTGAATCTCTTCCAGCCAAGCAGTCTAAAATTAAAAAAGAGGTTAATATAAGTACACTGAATTAAATTAAAAATTAACTTAAAACTTAACGACGCATCACAAACAGAAAAAAGACCTTATATCTATAGTGTATATTATTTTATATCTAGAAGCAATTACGATCTTATTATCACGTTATAGTAAAAGTCATAATACAATTTAACGCGTTTGTTAAGAAAATCTATGTAATGCTAAGTTTAAAAAGCAAAACCGTTCTCATACCTTATACATTCCGGATTAGTTACAAGACAAGACACCACCCTCAACACACCACCCTCAGGAGACAAAAAAAGCGCATAGTGAGGCATTACCCATACAAGCAATATTATATGCAAATAACTCAACCTCCACCATTGAATATTCTTGTTGAATTTCTGGGGAATGAGTAACTCACCAATCTACATTAGAATGGCATGGTTGTTGTAAGCTACATGTCGTCAGAAAAAAATTAGGGTTAACCTAATAGACTCTCCTATTATTATTAAGTAAGGGAATCGGTCGGTTCTTCAAATGTTTTTGGCGAATTAAATATATTACAAACATTTCTATCTCCTTCTGATTATGGTAATGGTTACTTTAGTATTGGGTGTCATAGCTTACTTTTAGCTTGTACAAATAGATTAAGTATGAATTTCATTACGGATATTAGGTATTTTGTTATATACATAGTTCTATTCTTAAGATATTTTTGTGTTTCATGAAAACAACGACTTGAAAAAATTGACACGCTTAAATCACTATACCTTACACATTGAGCCGACAGAGTATATAAAAACAACATGGAATGACTCAGGAAATAAGATATAAGATTGATAGAATCAAATTGTTTTGAAATAAAAACTGAAGGTCAAACTAGAAACGTTATAGGTCAAAGCATTGTTACTAATATCTTGTAGTACATATGATTTTTAATTCACTTAGCGAACTGTGAAACATTTATTATTCAGTATCCGCGCCAGTTGTGCAATGCGTTCAAACTTGAACTCCATCTTATCTGATTGCCATTCAAGAAGCTACCATTTGTTTCATATTTAGATTTGTTTTATATGCATTTGGATACAAAATTATTCGTTTGGTGTTTATAGTTTTTTAAATATTTAGTCCCAGTTTAAGCAATATTGAAAACTGATGATCATTTCTTGGCTTAAACCAACATACAGACATTAAAAAAAGTTCGCGACAGTATGTCTCGTCAGATGTCATCTCTTATGGTCAACTCAAAATATGTTCAAAATTTCGACCAAAATTCCATTTAATCAAAATCTATTTTGGTTTCATTTAAATTTTTTAGTCGGATCAGTCGAATAGTGTGGTATGCGGCTGAGTAGAATAGATCACCCTCATTTCTCACCGAGGTATCCTAAAAGGCGACTAAGGTAAGTCGACTCGCGGTGTGGTATCCAGCAGCAGTGTTAAAAAGGCGAGTAAGGCAAGTTGACATCAGGCAGGCGACCGATCGTAAAATCACATCATAGCATGGTTAAAACATGTTGTGCTGACCCTACTTAGATGAAGGGAGAATAATGATGAATGACTTAAGTTAGAACAAAATGACATACAAGACATGACATATTGATTCGAACACGCTGAACAGCTACTTTTTATATAAAAATTAAGTTTTTTTAGGTCAAGAAAGTAGTAATATAGCCATCTTTAGATGCTGAACATTAAGCTGATGATGTTATCACCTTAACTAGTTGATGTGTTATTACAGAATGTGAATATGAAATGAACACATTACTGATTTATATCGGTGTGTCGCACGCTAGCAACGATGTGCAGATAACATCAGTTCGTGAGAAAAAATGTGTAATACTAACATAACTTTCATTTCATTCTTGCAATAGTTCAATAGAGATATAAATATATTGGCCCAAGATCCCGTGAGCGCCAGACCTTCGTCATTTTATAAAAGCTGAAACTTTGTCAGTGCATGCTCCCAACACAGGTAAGAACGATGGTAGATTATGGAATTTGGATCTTAGTGGCTTTGGGAGATACGAGGTACTCAAGGTTGCAAAATTCCGAATTAATTTCGTCATAGTATAAAGCTTGATCTTTCTATATTATCTTTAGAATAATATAAAAAATCGCGTCAGTCAATGCCAGACACTTAGCATAGTGGAAACTCCCTGCCAGACACCCTTAAAGTTCATGAAATTTGACTTCTATTTACGTCATAGTATACAAGCTGATTTTAATATATATATTACTTGGATAAGAATAAGATGATGTTTCCCCTTTAGCCAGACACTTTCGACAGTTCCTACCCCAGCCAGACAAGCATAAAAGGTTGCGGTTGGAAAGAGCGCGAAGTATATATACGGGTAGGTGCGAACGAGATGGCGAGTTAGGTCGTTACGTACTCCGCAGTTTTTTTATGGTATGGTGTTGTTAAAAAAAAAATAAGCTGCAGCCCAGCGGTAACATCGTGTGACTCTTTCGAGGAGGTCAGGGTTCGAACCCGGGCAGACACAAATGATTTTTCTGTTAAAACTTATGTGTCTAATTAATAATTGCAATATATCACACGGTTTTCGGTGCAGGAAAACATCGTGATGAAACCTGCATATCTCTAGAGAATTCTGGAGATATGTGTAACCTACCAATCCGCATTGGAGCAGCGTGGTAGGTCTTACTACTTACTTACTTTTTACAATACAAATTAATATAATATGTTTATCTACATCTAACATCGATGATTATCGAAAATCAATGATAATCGACCATCACTGTTTTGAGAATTGTTTTTATTAAAGTGCTAACATTTTTATTATATTTACTCACCTTTTAAACCTTTGACTTCCACTAATAATTCAAGACCAAAATTAGTCAATCTATAACGTGTAAATTTTTTCCCGAATTGAAATTTTAACATAATTGAATACTATAAAAATATAAATGTTATATTTCAATAGAGTTTGAGCGTACACAAATCTATTAAATTAATTAAATTTTTATTTAATTTTGGTTCTTTTTTTCCTGAATTAGAGATTTTGAACGTAATTTTAGTTATTATTATATTTATTTAAGTATACATTCTCATCCAACAATAATAAATTATTATGTTAGGATTTATAAATCGCATTACATGTAACAAGAATAATAAGTTATTAAATTACATTAATTGTTAGCAACTTTTAAAGATAAATACATTTTAAATACATCATTCCGTTGAAGATTTCTCTCGCTCAAATACATAATCGGCTTATAAAAAAGCATATCCTTGATATCGGATATCTCTAAAATAGAAATCAGCTAGAAAAGCTGGTACGCCGTTCCGAACAGTGAGGCATGAGTCGGCAAGTCATGCTCTCATAGGCCCGAAAATAGTTACATTATCCAACTAACCAGGCCTAACCGTGAGGAATTTAGCGAGAATCGAATTATTTTCACCGCTTACTGATTTTTATGTGCATTTTTCTTAAATCATACACATCAAGTGATTTATATATCACTTTAAAAATGGCAAATGGCAATTTACTCAAAAAATATTTATTTCCTTCAAAATTCTTACAAAATCATTAACAGAATCTGGGACCATCCTAATAAGTTACTAGTATTTCTACTAGTACTTGTGACAGGAGGCCCCGCTCTTCCATAACATTTCATACATAAGGGGAAATATGTTGGTAAGTCCGTGCGTGCGTTGGAGCTTGTTGATGTGTGTATTGTATCTGAATGTAGTGTGTATGACTGAAGTGTTTGCGAGTGTAGTGTCTGTGAGTCCGAGCGTTTGTTGCGTATGTTTACGTGTACTTGAGTGTGTGTATATATGGAAGGGTGCGTGTCTGAGTTTTATATCAATGCTTCTGTCTCATCATAATTTAAACCAAGTACCCATTTAACAAGAGGCCTTTACATTTGTTGTAGTTTACAGGATATATATTAAATGTTTTATTGGATTCAATGTGTGTGTGTTAGTGTATACACACACATGCACACTAGGTCTCTCTCTTTCTCGGTGCATTTGTGTGTGTGTGTGTGTTTGTGTGTGTATTTCCTACAGTCCTTCACTCGATCTTGAAACAGATGTTCCAAGGGTTTTTTTATGATATATATTTAAACTTCTGAATTCCCACTAAACAAGCATTTTTGTCATTTGGTAATAGAATATCGTAATATTCTTTGTTTCACATAATTTACAACTTATACTGATCAAGACCTTCTGTAATTCATCAATTTACCTAAGATTTGACGTCTCAGCGACTACGAGGGTTAAAGCGAAAACTAATTTTGTATTTTTATTACAATTTTAAAAATTTCGCGTATATATACGAAAAATAAATCAAAACGAATTCCTAAATCGTGATTTTCATAAAAATATTTACTAATCCATTCTTGTCATGTAATAATGGCGGGGTGCGAAACCACTCGTTCTGGCTAAACAGATTATATGACAAAGTGTCATCTCGATTTAGAAATCAGTGTACAAACAGAGAGTGTGCAAACATTTTAAGGAAAGTGGTCTTGTATTGGACAAACATATAATATTACAGGTACAACCGTCTCTGTAACGGCGTTATATTTCAAATTCTCTACTTACACTACTTCTAGTAAGAAAACCTATCGCTTTATTACTTTTACTTACTTTCACAGATAAATAGTAAATCACTATAACAATGAATTAAATATAAAGTAGGTATATACCTACAAAGGTAATTTGTTTAATTGTCGATCATCATCGTCCTGCCCTTGTTCCACTCTAAGTGGGGTCGGCACAACATGTTATGAACATGCTGTCACATGATTTGGCTGCGTTTTTACGACCGGCCGCCTGCCTGACGTCAACTTACCTTAGTCGTATTTTTCGACTCCTCGGTAAGAAAGAGGGTGGTCTATTGTACTAAACTGGATACCACACGGTGGGTCAACTTACCTTAGTCGCTTTTTACGACACCTCGGTAAAGAAAAGAGGTTGGTCTATTCTACTCAGCCGGATACCACACGGCGGGTCGTCTTACCTTAGTCGTATTTTACTACACCTCGGTAAGAAAGAGGGTGGTCTATTCTACTAAATTTTGTTTAATTGTCGATATGGTATCAGAAAAAGTTAAGTCATCATCTTCCTTATCTACCCTTCTCCCACTCTAAGTGGGGTCGGCACAACATGCTACAAACATGTTGTCATATGATTTGGCTCCGTATTTTACGACCGGCCGCCTGCCTGACGTCAACTTACCTTAGCCTTATTTTACGACTCCTCGGTAAGAAAGAGGGTGGTCTATTTTACTCAACCGGATACCACACGGTTGATTAACTTACCTTAGTCGCCTTTTACGTCACCTCGGTAAGAAATGAGGTTGGTCTATTCTACTAAGCCAGATACCACACGGCGGGTCGACTTACCTTAGTCGCCTTTTACGACACTTCGGTAAGAAATGAGGGTGGTACTATTCTATTCAGCCGGATACCACACGGCGTAACACTAGTACTCGTTATATTACATAATCCTCCTAGTAATGAGCCCTACCTATCTTATCAACTGAGAACCAACGGAAACTTTTACTTACGCGCTTTCACATTTACCACATGTTACAGTGTATTGATGATAAATATTTCACCAACGCCGTTAAAAACTTTGAAGCAACGAAACGCGTGTCATTTCAAAAGCCCATTTTCTAAGTTGTTAACTACATAATTATGAGACATCTAAAATTGTCCGTGGTTAATGATAATTTTTATTAACTTCCTGCAAACATTCTTAAAAAAAACATACGTCGTGCTTTCTATTTTATTGTTAAAACGTGCGATACATGGGTTTTTACTGTACTTTTTTTAATATTATTAATAATATTTATTTATTTGTATTAAATATATGTCAGTACATTTATAAATAATATGGTACATTTTAACAATATATTTAACCATTTCTGGCATACAAATTCAGTTTTTAAAAATAATTCTATCGATTCTATTAACAATAAAATTAAAGTTGTTAAATATCCTTTATAATTTTTACATAATATTTATCACTTGGATGAATTAGAAATCAGAAAATGTCAAAATATAGCATCAAAGTTTATAAATACTATCTGTCAAAAAATTCTTTAACTGTATAAAAGGGGTTACTCGACAGCCATTTTTTTAATTCAATTTTTTTTTTTTTGTGGGCAATTCTATTTTTTATAAATTAAATATTAAATTTTTAGGAAGGGCATTTTTGTCCCAATATACCGTTATGCATTACATATGTTAAATTCATTAGTAGCAGCCTATAATTATATCTTCTTATGATAGAAAAATTGTAGCTTAAGCCCATTACGCCGCTCGAATATGATTAGGTACTTTTAAATTTAAACTCTCGTGAGTAGTATTCATAGTTAATGTATAGAACCGGCTATACTCACGTCTTATTCTATCGGGTTAGCCCGACTAGTTTTGAGAACGTTATAACGCGATAACGTCGTCTAAAGAGCTCACGAATAAGTGCCCCGGATTGGTATTTCAAAACTAGTCGGGCTAACCCGATAGAGTATAGCCGGTTCTTTACATTAACTATATGATTAGATAGTTTACACATTCGTAAATCAGCTGGTTGTCCTACGAGTAAGGCAAATAATGAATACTAAATTTCAATTTAGCAAATAGATGTTCATATATAAACCCCGGGCAGGGGGGTTTGAACTAATGAGTTTTCTGTTTCAAATTTATATGGCTAATTGATAATTGCAATTTCTCAACCGCATTTTTGGCGAAGGAAAACATAATAAGGAAACTTGCATACCATGTACAATGTATGTTAGAATATAGAATGAATGTATTAAGCTAACCTTAACGATACGATATATGAGGGATTTTCTGTGGACTTACCAAAAGAGTAATAATGCCATAATAAATTGATTTCTTATATCTTATAAAAGATTACGCATTATTTTCGTTAAAAGCTCTCAAGCAGATTGACTTTAACTTCGACTAATATAGTCATATTTTAACCAATTTACTCAAAAACCTTAAATACAATCAAATTAAAGTAATCTTCATTCAAATAAGCTCTTTAAACCACCTTTGAATCGTCAAGGATCAATATGATTAATGAAGTTACAACTGGTTCGGAATGTTGCTCTTACCGAGAAGAACGAGAACGAAACTCGGCGGTCAACCTTTTTATCATTTTCAATTTTACATTATTAAACCGCAGTCTTGTATGAAGCTGAAAGCTGAAATCTTCTTACCAATTTAGACCACTTAAATTTCCTCATGAATCACTCTGTAATGTAACTTAAACATAACTTAAATACGTGATTTTAGTTATTTTTAAACGCGTTTAATCTTATCGATCAGCTGATTATGTTCAAGTACAAACTAGTACACTAAGAAAACCACGCTTAACAACTCAACCTTGCTAGTTTTTCTTACCAACTTATAACTTAAACTTGGTATTAAGTAAACGTTAAAGTAGACGTAATGATGAAAAACGATTACATGATTACACCTTTAAGAGATTTTTGTTTTTGCCACATCAAAATTACATTCTCATCTGCATTTACATTTTGCAACTATTTGTTACGTGATATTGCTCCACAAATTTCCATTTAATAATTTTGCAAATCCTTTTTTTAGTGTTAAAATTGACTGATTGAAAGGGACACCGTGCGACTCTTCCGAGAATGTCATAGGTTCAAACCTGGGGCAGGCACTTTTAAGTTAAGTTTTTTTGTTAAAAACTTATGTTTGTAATTAATATTTGCAATTGATAACACGATGCTCGATGAAGGAAAAACATCGGAAGAAAACTTTTAAGAATTCTGTGGATATGTGTAACCTACCAACCCACATTAAAGCAGCGTGATGGGTTTTAGCTGCAACCATTCTCTCCAATAAACGGATCAAATAAATTACAAATATCAATTATACGCAAGTTACAACTGAAACACTCCTTGGTCTGCTCGAGGTTTGAACCCGTGACCCTCTCGATGCTAATTGCGTAAAATTAAATTAAAATGGTATGTCGAATTAAGAAAGTTGTATCTTCTATCATTTACATCGACCATTTTAAGTCCATTGACCCTAGCATTGATTCGATTATTTTCCCAGTCACTTGTGTATATGACCTTACTTCAAGAATGTTTGTTATATAACACATATTATGTTGCGCACATTCTATTTTACTTTTAAATAAATATTTCTATTTGTTTATTTAATGCTTATTATTAAATTTATTGTTTATAAGGCTCCCAATTTTGACTTAAAAATAACGTATCAAACTTGATACGTTTGAATAGGAAAAATAAATATTTTGAAGATGAATTATTTTTCAAGAACACTTATGAGCATTTTATACACCGTCTTTATCGGCTAATCCGCTTTACCGATCTTATTGAAATTTGGCACAATTAAAACTTATACACTAGGCTTAACATAAAGCAATAAGGTAAGACGACCCGCCGTGTGGTATCCGGCTGAGTAGAACAGACCAACCTCTTTTCTTTACCGAGGTGTCGTAAAAGGCGACTAAGGTAAGTTGACCCACCGTGTGGTATCCGGTTTAGTAGAATAGACCACCCTCTTTCTTACCGAGGAGTCGAAAAATACGACTAAGGTAAGTTGACGTCGGGCAGGCGGCCGGTCGTAAAAATGCAGCCAAATCATGTGACAGCATGTTTATAACATGTTATGCTGACCCCACTTAGAGTGGGATAAGGACAGGAAGATGTAGTCATCTTCCTGCCAGCAACACGTGGCTGCAGAGCTAGTGCTCTGCAGCCACGTGTTGCTGTGGCTCAGTCTCAACAGAATTCAACAGTTAAAAAAAAATACTCCGATCGTCATCAAACTTTTTATCATCCGTGAGTCTTTCTAAATATTGTCTGAATAAATTCATTAAAATTGGTCCTGCCGTTTCGCAATCTATAAAGGATATACAGACAAACCTTCATTTTTGACATTTTCATTTATGAAATGAATAAATGATTGAATGACATAAACATTCAATCATTTATTCATTTCATAAAGACTTTGACTATCTATAAAAAAAATTCATGTACTAATTTTAGTACAATTAATTAATTATTATTATAATTCAAGTACTGTATTTATCTAAGAGAACAAATACTTTTTATTTACATACATTTGAATACGATACTTTCACTCTTACATAAATAATTGAAAATTAAAAATTTGCAATCACTGCATAATGACGATGATCTGTGTTATATAAATCTATTAACAATCAAGACATAATATAACTTTTAATAATTATTAAGGTATGGAAATCAAACAAACAGATTACCACAAAATAATTTATTATAAGTAAGTGTTACCTCGCGAAATTCCATAGTAAAGAAGTTATGATTATTTTGCTATAATCCGCGTTCGTTAATAAAATCTATGAAAGTCTAAGTGTAGGAAGTAAATAACGTTCACATTTCTTATACATGCAGGGCCAGTCACCACACGTATCACAAAACGCCGCCAACAACGACACATCTAATGCCATATAAACATCGTCGTGGAGCCTATCCTCCTGATGATGCGTCGGTTGAGAAGCGAAACGACCGTAGATTGTCGTAGCGAATGTTTGTAATGTTCGTGTGGGTGTGTGTTGTTGTTGGTCCTGCATGTATCACACAAAATGTACCACAAAAGTTCAGCTACCAAAATTTAATTATATTAAGCTGATAAAGATCATTAAAGTTTTTGATATATTGACCCATGTTGCCCTGTAACCCATAAGTTTTACCTTATCTTATTTTAATCTTTAGGCTAGTTTGAAGACAATCATAGCTCACAACATCAACACGGAATAAATCAAATCAAAGTATTTTTTATTCAGTTAAGCTTGTCCAAGCATTTTTGAATCGTCAAGGATCAATGTAATTAAGCTTCCACTACTTCTTCAAGCTACTTATGTTGCTCTTACCGAGAAGAAACTGCCTGCTGCCGCAAAATTCGGCAGTCAATCTGTTCAATTTACATAATTAGGCTTCAAAACATGTTTATATTGCTCTCTCTCTCTCTCTCTCTCTCTCTCTCTCTCTCTCTTTCTCCTTCTACAGATGGACGTCTACAGCTGGACATAGGTCACTTCACGGGATCTCCACACCACACGATCTTGTGCCGCTTAAATCCAGAGGCTCCCACGACCTTTTTGAGATCGTCAGTCCATCTCGTAAGAGGGTCTACCGACGCTGCGTTTTTCAGTGTGGGGTCGCCATTCTAACACCTTAAGACCCCAACGCCCATCGGTTCTCCGCACACTTGTGTGCTCTCTTCAGCTTCGCAGCACGCTGAGGTATGTCGGTGAGTTCGGTTCCAATAGAGATCTCCTCACTTTTCATTTGATCTCGTAGATATACTCCAAAAATAGCTCGCTTCATCTCTTGTTGAGAACTCTGAGCTTTCTAATAAGGTTCATAGTTAGCGACCACGTTTTAGATCTGTATGTCATCACTGACAACATGCACTGGTCGAAAACTTTGCCATTTAGGCACTCGAAAAGAATATATTACCAATTATATATTATATTGCTATTTCTTTCAACATTCTCTACATCAGGGCTTCTTAAACTGTGGGTCGCGACCCCCAGGGGCGTCGCGAGACTACTGAAAGCAAAAGGCGTCGCAAAGATCTGATACTTTTCAATCATTATTGATACAACTACATGGCTGCAGCTGTCCTTTAAAGAACTTTTCTAACAAAGATTTATTGATATTTCTCCTCCTAAGTTCCTTCATTACCCCTTTTCATTAAATTTAATTAAATAAATTTTATTAAATTTATGATTGGTTAGTTTACAACAATTATAAATAAAATTTTAAAATTAGTATACACACTACGTACAAATATAAATACAAATAAAAATCATACAAAATACTATTGTAGTTTTATTATAACTATTTTTTGAAAAAAGTGGCAATGCAAAACTGTTATTTACATTGTAAAATTGTGCGATTTTACATCTACATCTGCGGTTAATACATATTTCATTATATGAAGGAGGGGGTCGTTTAAAATTTCCTAAGCTTGAAGGGGGTCGCTATATAAAAAAGTTTAAGAAGCCCTGCTCTAGATTATATGCCTAAGAAAATCATTTTTACCATATCAATATCTATTTTTTAAATTTTCTATTCGACGTGCAATGTATGTATGTGAAGGTGGAATCTTGCAAGTTAAATTTGACCCACATCCTGTTGTCCAATTGAGCTGAAATTTTACATATTGCTCCAATGACAATGTTTATAATAAGCTTGCCTTGATGCTTCTGCAAGATTGGCTCCAGACTAGGGAACTCCTCAAAGGTTAACAGTAGGTACATAAAACGTGAAAAGCTTTTATGAAGCCTTTTTAACTTTATAATAGAAACGATATATTTTCGAAGTTATGAAAAATATTATAGCAAATAGGAAATTCACGCGTTAATGCGAGATAATTGCTATTGGGCAGCCGTTTTACTATCGTATTACGAAAATCGTCTTGCCTCTCTATTCAATATACAAGTACCTACGAAACTAAGCTATTTACTAGTTTCCTTATGACTTAGTGGGTCACGTTCAGAAACGGTGATGCAATATAAATGGCTCGCTATAGTTTCGTGTATTTGACTTTAATATTTTGTTGCGATGCATACTTGTTTTCGTTGATCGATAATCTATAGTTATTTACAAAACGAAGTTTTCTATTTTTATTTTTTTTTATAGCAATATTGATGAAGTTTGATACCATTTAACCTTTTTTTTTAACATGAGGAAACCCTTCATGGGTACTACTTATCGCTGGGGGGCGAAAGCAGTTATGCCGGACTCTTACCGGCTAAAATCTCATGGTGTTCCACCTTGCTGCTCGGTGGCGAGGGCACAGGAATACTGGACGCATCACGTCTACACCCTCGTCAGCAGCCTACCCTTTCTACTCTTGTAGAGCCTAGGGGATACCATTTAACCTACCATTTACCATTGTTTGGGAACTATGAAAGGTATGACTAGCCCGCTTGCACAGATGACACTGCCTTCAGCGTCGTGGGTCGCTGGTTCGATTCCCGTCGAGAGCCAAAATTTTCTAATTACAAGTTGTTTAAGTTAGTTAAAGTTTAATTTATACCCAAAAAAAATTATTAAATTTAAATGTACATAGACTTCTGTAAGTTCATTTGTATATACGCTGCATCAACGCTTTAATGCGGTCACGTTCCGATTTATAATTAATAAAAATAAAACCCTTGTTTGTATTGGCTATAAGGCATAATTTTTCTTTATAAAACTCTACATAGTATTAAAAATGATCAGGAAGCTTTTATAAGCGATTTTAAATTGTCAAGCTCAAGTCGATTCATGAAGCTATAATACAATCTCGTATAGCTTGAATCCAGCATCTACCCGCAATCCTTCGTCATAATCATCCTCCTGCCCTATCCTACATCCTTTATCATGTTATAAACATATTGTCACATAATTTGGCTACGTTTTTTTTGACCGGCCGCCTGCCTGACATCAACTTACCTTAGACGTCTTTTACGACACCTCGGTAAGAAATGAGGGTGGTCTATTGTACTCAGCCGGAAGCCACACGGTGGGTCAACTTACCTTAGTCGCCTTTAGCGACACGTCCGGTCAACATACCTAAGTCATTTTTTACAACACTTTGGTAAGAAATAAGGGTGGTCTATTCTACTCAATCGGATACCACACGGCAGGTCAACTTAGTTTAGTTAACTTTTACGAGACTTATGTAAGAAATGAGGGTTGTCTATTCTACTCAGCCGGATGCCACACGGCAGGTCAACTTAGCTATTTACCTTTTACGAGACCTAAGTAAATAATGAGGGTGGTCTTATGCTACTCAGCCGGATACCACACAGCTAATAGCTTCGCTATAAACAACGTTTCTATAAAACATTTTTCTTTCTCTCGTGTATATAAAAACTACTTATTTATTGCACATAACTTTTGTAACAAAACTACCTTACAAGGTTATATTGAGAAAAAAATAAGTGCTTGAAAGGCCGCACGATCAACATCACTCCATTATCTTCTTAAATTTACTTTATGGATTATTGCATCTAATTGTATAATTTGTTGTATACTAGAAAATTAAATATGCTTGAATTTTTTTACTTATTAAACTTTATCAAGCATGGAAACAAACACACAACTACAAAAAATAGAAATTTAACACAAAAAGAAGTAAGGTTTAACGCATATATTTCCTCAGCGTATGCGAGGTGTCGTAAAATACTACTAAGGTAAGTTGACATCAAGGCAAGTGAAAATATGGAATACTTTATAGAATTAGGCGTTACTTTGCGATTCATAATACAAAAGTAATAATTAATTTGCTATAATCTGCGATGAAGTAAAATAGTAAATTTATATGTATAATGCTAAGTGTAGAGTGGACAATCCGGATACATGCAGGATTCGTAAAAACACATACACAAACCTCCACCACAATACACACACTATATGGCGGTGCAGCTTAACTGTGTGTGTGTGTGCGAGTTCAAACCCCGGGCAGGCACCAATGAGTTAAAATTTTTTGTGTCTAATTTATAATTTCAATTTATCACATGCTTTTAGGTGAAGGAAAACATCGTGACGAAACCTGCATTCCTCTAGAGAATCTGTGGATATGTATAAACTAGGTAGGTTATACATATAAATAGGACCTATTATGCTGCTCCAATGCGGATTGGTACCTACCAATAACCTAGCAGCATAATAGGTCCTAAAAGTAAGTAACAGCCTGTTACTATCCCACTGCTGGGCTTAGGCCTCCACTCTCCATTTTTTGGAGAGAAGGATTGGAGCTAAGACCTACCACGCTGCTCCAATGCGGGTTGGTAGGTTACACATATCCCTAGGATTCTCTAGAGATATGCAGGTTTCCTCACGATGTTTTCCTTCACCGAAAAGCGTGTGATAAATTGCAATTATCAATTAGACACATAAGTTTTAATAGAAAAACTCATTGGTGTCTGCCCGGGTTTGAACCCATGATCGTCTCTAGAGATTCACACGGTCGCACCGCTAGGCCATCACAGCCAATAGGTCCTATCCAACGCTTTCTTTTTATTTATTTTAATACATATATTTAGAAAAGAGAAAGAAAAATTAAAAAAGCACATGTATAAAGGTGGACTTATCCCTAAAAGGGATCTCTTCTAGTCAACCTTCGCTCTATGAACGGAGAGAAAAGACCTATGCCCAGCAGTGGGATTACAAGAGGCCGTTACTTCACTCTTTTTTTATACTATTATTTTAGTGACCTGGTTTTAACAGAGCCCGGGGAAAAGTATTGAAAAAAAAAATAATAATAATTGTATACTCTCTGCTGACGAATAGCTTGAAGCAACGAATGATTGACTCTCCAATTAATTTAACGGTAGAGATGTAGAATTTTTAATTTTAAAAAGGTACCGTTATCAAAACTTTTATCTCACTATATCATTCACCCGCTCTTATCCAAATCCCTTATCCCCTTCAAATGGGGCGACACAATATGATTTAAACATATTGTTACGTGATTTGGCTAGTTTTTACGAGCGGCCGCCAGACGTCAACTTACCTTAGTCGCCTATTACGACACCTCGGTAAGAAATAAGTGTGGTATATTCTATTCAGCTGGATACCAGCTAATAGCTTCACTATAAACAACGTTACTAAATATCTTTCTTGACCTTTTACCTCACTAAAATTTACCACATCCAAAAGTCTGTTTCCGGCTTCAAAAGCTCCAATTGAAGTCATGAATTTTAAATGCAAACAAACTTTAAATAATTCCCGTTCAAACTTAAATTCATATTAATAAGTTTCTGTTTCAAATGTAAAATGCTCCAAACTTGCCTTTGACGTTGAACTGGTAGAGCTTTTGAGATCCACAAAGCTTGCACTTGAAATCACTTCATAAAACTCAGAGAATAATTCGCAACATTTCACATATCACCACTAAATGTAAAACACTTTACGAAGTCCATAGGATGATAAACCTTACTTGTTAAGTTACAGATGTTTTTTATAATTTCGTTCTCGACTATTTTCACTGTAAAAGTTAATACTCGTTCGAAAATAACCAAGCAATCGAGGAATGTAGGTGCGCGCACGCAACGAGGCATGTAGAGGGCACAGACCTGTGTAAGACCGCCGCCTGCGCCGGTCGCGACGTGAGTACCGTTGTTCTTAGAGAGAACTAGAGATGTGCTCTGCAATCATTAATATTTACATTTGTGATCAGTCAGTGATTTTACAATCATTCCCCTCCAATTAATTAAAATTATGAACTGTTTTTCCAATTGTTTAAAGTTTACGAATCGTTTTCTTAAACGTTTTGAATTAGTTAGTTCTATTTCATTTGCGAAGAATACGTACTTTTCCATACTAAGTATAGAGAGATAAAAGAACTCAATTCAGCAATTATAACGTGCAATCGTAATAAGCAGAAAGAGTTATAGAGCCTTTGGTACAGTATTTTCCATTAAATTCCTCTAAAGTAGTACCTTTTTCAATAAACTTTTAAGGTTCAATAATAATGAGCCCATAAAATTTATTTTATGTCTCATCATTCTCCTTCCTTTATCCCGCTCTAATTGGTATCGGCACAACATGTTATTACATGATTCGGCTCTCGGTATTTTACGACTTGCAGTCTGCCTGACGTCAACTCACCTTAGTCGCTTTTACAACACCACGGTAAAGAAGAAGGTGGTATATTTTCCTACTCATCCGAATACCACACTGTTCATTAACCTACCTTAGTCGCCTTTTACGACATCTCGGTAAGATATAAAGGTCCTCTATTCTACTCAGGCGGATACCACACTTCGGAAATTTATAATATTTTGTAATGTATATTTCAAACAACATTTAAATATACAAATAATTCAATTAATTTATATTTATGACTATAATAGTAATAATATAAATTGCTCGTTGTTTGCAGTTAAAAAAGCCCATCACTAGTGCGAGCGAGGTCGAGATAAGCTGACATTTTACTTATTACTTTATTTCGATGTCAAGATTGCTTTGTTGTATGTGTTACAGTCGAGTTACACGTTATCACTTTAACAATTTTGAGGTTTCGCTGTATCTACGTTGACCTAGTACCGTTCCTTTGTATTGTTCCTAAATACTGTTTATTATTCAACACTTACTGTTTTATAAGTTAAATATACTATAACAATGAAGAGTTCTTGGACATGACAATATAAATATAAAAATATATATCCTCCTGCCCTTATCCCACTCTCAGTGGGGTCGGCATAACATGTTATAAACATGTTGTAACATGATTTGGCTGCGTTTTTACGGCCAGCCGCCTGACTGACGTCAACTTACCTTAGTCGTATTTGACGACACCTCGGTAAGAAGGAGGGTGGTCTATTCTACTAAACGGGATACCACACGGTGGGTAATCTTACCTTAGTCGCCTTTTACGACACCTCGGTAAGAAATGAGGGTGGTTTATTCTACTCAGCCGGATACCACACAACCAAATAAATATAAAAATTTTAATCTTCTATTTGGAATATAAGTGAATATATTTGAAATTTTAAGTTTAAGTAATAGTTTTTATCAAAATTTCCTATAAGTATAAGTATAATTTGTCTCCTTTTATTAATATAAATAATTTTGTACCTAACTTCTTCCGATAACACTTTACACGCCTTAAAAGTGTTTTACCTAGAACTTGTTCTGTATTAATATGTAACGGCCTGTTACTAACTCACTGCTGGGCATAGGCCTCTTCTCTCCGTTTTTTTTTTGGAGAGAAGGATTGGAGCTAAGACCTACCACGCTGCTCCAATGTGGATTGGTAGGTTACACATATCCCTAAAATTCTCTAGAGATACGCAGGTTTCCTCACGATGTTTTCCTTCGCCGAAAAGTGTGTGATAAATTGCAATTATCAATATTCATGTTAGACACATAATAAACCTTATAATGTGTCTAACATAATAAGGTTTGAACCCTAGACCTCCTCGAAAGAGGCGCATGGTGTTACCGCTGGGCGACCACAGCTTATCTGTGTAAAATGGTATTGGCTTGTCATGATAAATAAATAAATATGTATGTATTAATTTATTTATGATCTTTTAACATCAAATAACTGTACCGAAAATAATCCTGTAATGAAAAGCCTTTAATCCTGTGGGATTATGAAATTTTCCAAATTATTCTCTTCACAGCAATTATTTTTTTTAAATATTCATAAATTAATTAATTCTGAAGTAAGTTACAGTTATGTTTACTTTCATTCTTCATCATCTTCATCATCTTCCTGTCCTTATCCTTATCCTTATCCGACTCTGGGGTCGGCACAACATGTTATAAACATGCTGTCACATGATTTGACTGCGTTTTTACGACCGGCCGCCTGCCTGACGTCAACTTACCTAAGTCGTATTTTACGACACATAGGCAAGAAAGAGGGTGGTCTATTCTACTAAACCGGATACCACATGGTGGGTCAATTTACCTTAGTCGCCTTTTACGACACCTCGGTACGAAATGAGGTTGGTCTATTCTACTCAGCTGGATACCACACGGCGGGTCGACTTACCTTAGTCGCCTTTTACGACACCTCGGTAAGAAATGAGGGTGGTTTATGTTTACTTTCATTATCATAGAAAATTTTATAAGCTAAATCATTCGGCACTTTAATATGGGTCTGAATTCTATTAGAATTCCTGTTATATTAATCGCTATTACAATTATTCATACATAACCGTTATAGTAATTACGCTTCTATATGTTTATTACTTATGTCCAAATGTATGAGTCAGTTTCCAATGACTATATATGCGAGTGGTATCTGGCAACTAGTCGATTAGACTTGTTGAATAACAAGCGAACTGGCATCTCTTGTTAGTTAGTATAATATGTTTACATACTTTTACAATTTTACCTTTGCCATTACAGTAGTTTAAAACTATTAAAACAAGGCTGATATTGTTGAGGATTATATAGATGACTAGTTTTTGCCCGCAATTTTGTTTGCGTGGACTGTTGTCGCGTGATAGGATTATAATGGCGCTTTGTAATGTCATTCTATGTCTGTAGAATTAACTGAATTTCTGTATTATTCTTCTTCTTCTTTAAATATCTTGAACTCTATCCTCTATTCTTTAAATATCTTGATATCTATCTATCTAACAATTATTCCTTATACACCGGGATAACATATAGGTAGCAATACCTATATGTTATCCCGGTGTATAAGGAATAATTGTGCTAAATTTCATTGATATTAGTTCAGCGGATTCCCCGTGAAAGAGTTACAAACATACAACATACTATATCCACAAACTTTCGAATTTATAATATATTTGGAACTCAATACATTATGATTTAAAAAAATATTCTCGTTCTCAACTTTACAAGGCAGTGATTAGTATTCACATTACGTAGGAAGTTTTTCCCTAGGGTCGCTGTCTTATTACTAACCAGACGTACTGCTTGCATATTACGCATATTTATGGCGTTCGAATGCATATTTATAAAGGCATTTGTTGAATGCGCGGACGCCGTTTGCCTGGGAAGTTATCTGCATGTAAAAGACATCAACGCGCACGAAATGTTATTGTTAAGGTGGTCTTTCTAGTAAACAATCGATTTCCTTATGTTAAAAATGAAATTATATATTCATAACAACCAGTGCCCCTTTTTTGTTTCTTTTTTCTCTTTCATAAAATTATGGAACAGTATTACAAAATTTAAAATGATTACTTTTAATCGTCCATTGTTAGTAATGGTAGCAGATTTATCGCAATATTAGTCAACAATTAAATAAACAGTTACATTATTTTATAACATTACCTTAGCTAATAAAAACAAAAAAATGAGATAACAATATCATATATAGATATACAATATCATATAGAGATATATAACAATTATATTTATATTATTTCTATAAGTCGCATGAAGAATATACTAATGATGCACTTATTACAAATTTACAGATTATAAAAGGCAATTAATAATTAAATATTCTATCATCATCATCATCATCCTCATGTTAATCCCACTCTAAATGGGGTCCGCACATGTTGTCTCATGATATGGCTACGTATTTTACCCAGCCGCCAATCGCCTGCCTGACGTCAACTTGCCTTAGCCGACTTTTAAGACACCTCCCTAAGAAATTTGTGAACTATTCTACTCAGCCCGAATCACACGGTGGTTCAACTTAACTTGGCCGCCTTTTAAGACACCTGGGTAAGAAATGAGGGTGGTCTATTCTACTCAGCTGAATACCACACGGTGGTATATCCTATTTATAATAAGTTATATATTGAACATTCACATAACGGCTTACCTTCTCGATCCACTAAGAATCGACGTCTATATAAATCTATATATATAAAAGAAAGTTGGTCTAAGTTACACTATTTATAACTCAAGAACGGATGAACCAATTCAGCCGAAAATTGGTGTAGAGGTTGCTTAGAACCAGGAAACGAACATAGGATACCTTTTATCCCGTTCGACCGCATTTATTTTATCCCGTCAAGTCACTATAAAACGTAGTATAACATAAACGACTATGACATTGAATAACAAAACGCAAATGTCAGTGGAATACAAAACATAGATGACAGCTAAACGTAATAGCCCAAGAGCCCGTGGACCCCAGGCCTTCGTCATTTTATAAAAGCTGAAAGTTTGTCAGTGCATGCTCCCAATACAGGTAAGAACGATGGTAGATTATGAAATCTGGATCATAGTGGCTTTGGGAGATACGCGGTACTCAAGGTGGCAAAATATCGATCCATATTCGTCAAATTATAAAGGCTGATTTTTTGGTATTACCTTCAGAATAATACTAAAAATCATGCCAGTCAATGCCAGACACTTAGCATAGTGGAAACCTCCTGCCAGACACCCTTAAAGTTCATGACATTTGAATTCTATTTACGTCATAGTATAAAAGCTGATTTTAATATATGTATATTACTTGTATAATAAGATGATGTTTTCTCATTAGCCAGACATTTATGATAGTTCCAACCCCTGCCAGACAAGCATAAAAGGTAGCGGTTGGAAAGGGCGAGAAGTTAAGTATATACGGGTAGCTGCGAGCGAGATGGCGAGATAGTTCGTTACTTACTGCTCAGTTTTTATTTATACTGATATATATGTACTAAGAGTGCATGTTACCATCAGCTAACATAATTTTATTTGCTATCTTTAAGTATTGGTAATTTAATATCGTAATAACACTATTCCTTTACGTTTGCTGACCACCTATTCCTCAAACCAAACCGATACCTTTGTGTTCAAATAGTATTTTGCGACCTTGAGTACCGCGTATCTCCCAAAGCCACTATGATCCATATTTCATGATCTACCATTGTTCTTACCTGTGTTGGGAGCATGCACTGACAAACTTTCAGCTTTTATAAAATGACGAAGGTCTAGGGTCCACGGGCTCTCGCTCTATAGTTTTGTCTTTGGTGAAGTATGGTAAAAAATTTGTCAATTATCAAAATAATAGCTAAACGTCACTACATAGTATAAAACAAAGTCGCTTTCTCTGTCAGTCCCTATGTCCCTATATTCCTTTGTATGCTTACCTAAATCTTTAAAACTACGTAACAGATTTTGATGCCGATGATTTTTAATAGATAGAGTGATTAAAGAGAAAGGTTTATATGTATAATATAACATATTAAAAGTTTTATTAAAAACGTTCAATATGGAGTAAAAAATACTGTAATTTTTGAGGTTTCCAATGTGATGTCGTAAATAATTACATTTTTTTCCGTTTACATTGCAAACGCAGGCTGAACCCTACAATATTTATCAAAATAATGTACTAAGTATTTGTACACCTTGAAAAGGTCTACAGAAAACTCCGCGATGGTATACATATATCTATCTCTTATGGATAACCGACAATAGCACTATAGCACTTCGAATTTAGCTGCGATTGGACGGGTTTCTTTTCCACATGGCCAACTATATGTCGCTTTATCAAGAGTAACCTCTAAAGAAAACATGTTTGTATTGTGTAATCACAAGAAAGCTGTGTATGTTGTATATAAAGACATTCTGTAATTAATTGTAAAAATAAAATACTTAGGGAAAATGTAAAAGTAAATAAGTAAAAATGTACTATATGAATTTAGATATTCCAAAGATAGCAGGGAATCTTCATGGTATACGGAAAGGGGAACTGTTTTAATCCAAATTTAACGTGTGTGGGCCACTGGCAGTAATAAATAAAACAAAACTACTGGATAGATTTTAATATTTTTTTCACTGAGTGACATAGGCAATATATTTAATACCCGTGCGAAGCCGGAGCGGGCCACTAGTTATAATATATATTTTGAATTTACTTTGAAAACAAGTATTGATAATTATCAGTAAAAAAATATAAGATAAGCAATGTCGCATTACTGTCATAGCAATATCAATATAATAAATACGCTTTCACTAGAGGCAGCGCTAAAGAGCAATCTAAAGTGTAAATTGAGTCTATTTTAATTTAATCAAAAACTACTACAATGAACTTATCAACTTAAATTACATTTTGCTTGCTTATTAATATAATGTTATAATATTAACTAACATATTGTTAATATGTTAGGTATATTTTATTTTTGCTATTTGTAAGCAAATTCATATCATAACTAGTTAATTTTAACTTACTATCCTAATAAGTTGCTTTGATTTTTATAGGAATAATCTTATATGAAAATGAATGTTCGTCTATTTCTCCTTTATAGACTCAGAAAAGCTGGACCGATTTTTAAGAAATTTTCACACAATCTCTCTTGCCGGATATTCAGTAGAGTTTGGAAACGATTGGAGTGGTTTTTTTTCAAATTGTTGAGTTCTCTTTTGAGGGGAATTGGAAATTGGATTGAGCTACAGCAACGTGTGGTCGGACATCTAAGTTACTTTAGTAAAAGGCGATGATGTCTTTCTATTCAGATAACCTACTAATATAATGCGAAAGTTTGTGAGCGTGGATGTATGTTTGATACTCTTTCACGGCGAATCCGCTACACCAATATGGATGAAATTTGGCACTATTATTCCTTATACAACGGAATAACATATAAGCTATAGAAATGGAGTTAATTCTACAGGAATAGGATGACATTGAAAAGCACCATCTATCGACTTATTACACGACAACAGTCCACGCGAATGGAGTCGCGGGTAAAAGCTAGCTCATACATAGTAAAGCCGCTCAACAGCAAAGCACGCCAAGCATATGAAAAACGTTGAAAGTTTCAAAGCCTCAGACAATACGCCGAACTGCCTTAAATCTAAACTGAATTTATATCTAAAATTCACCATGGGCTTTCTCAGAAGAAAAGAAACGTAGTGAACCTTGTATATGTCCAAAACTTTATTTTTTATTTAGTTCTCAAATAACGACATACAATTTAAGATATTAAAATTCCACATAATAATTCGCTTACCATAATTTTTATCTTCTTGATGTGAACCTAGCATGCTTACAAGGGGTACCATACGTAAATTATTACAAAATACATAAATTAAATAATAAAAACCAATAACTTCTCATATATATCTAACTTTTTTTTTTATTTATTTATTTACAGCAAAATTGTACAAGTTATATATATTCCTCTTACCTCTCGGACGTCAAGGGGATCACACGTTATTTTTGTCCTAATATATTTTTATTTTTAAACATTTTATTAAAATCAAGAATCCTCCAAACATTCGAGTCAGTGTTTAATTCTTGATACCAGGAGTGCAACAGTCTATAGAGCTATTTAGTTGTGAATCACTCTCGACGACTACGTTAGTGTGTGTTATCTCAACGGTGAGTGTAAGCGTAACACGTTCTCGCACTTTGTGTCGCCCTGGTACCTCCGTACAAGCAAACTGATGTCGTCAGATACTGTGGTACTTGTTTGAACAAACTCGCAACAGTTATTTATCCGTATCTACCGCCCAACGGATTTGTAAAATTTTATAATTAGATACGCTTTAAAAATGTCGGTACGTAGAAGTCCGCCGAGCAATAAGAACTTAGTACCATCGAGTATGCCCCTGGAATCACATTGCTCAGATTCTGCATTAAATCTCTTTGCCGTGGGTCATGATAAGTCGAGTATTGATTTAAACTTACAGCGGAGGGCGAAAAGAAGATTAGAGGACTGTAGCGATGACTTGTCTTCTTTTATAACGGAAATAAAACAAATGATTTCAGAATTAAAGTCTCAACAGAACTCTAAATTTGAGTCAATCAATGTAGCAATAAAAATATTACAAGAGCAAAACCTCGAAATTAAAACTTCAGTTGAATTCATGTCTCAAAAATATGACGATATTTTGGAAAAAATCGGACTTATACAAAAGGAAAATCAGGAGTTTAAAAATCGTGTAAAATTTTTGGAGTCTAAGATTGAACTAATTGAACGAAATTCTAGAGCATCTTCAATTGAGATTAGAAATATCCCCAAAAAGGGTTCTGAAAATAAAGATAATTTGCGCGAGTTGGTACAGAACCTGGGAAAAATTTTAAGCCTGGATATAAGGAATTTCGATATAAAGGATACTTTTAGGCAGAAAGCGAATAATATAACTTCGCCAATAATTGTCGAGTTTACATCTAATTTATTAAAAGAGCAATTTATTAAAAATTCCAAAACATATAATAAAAATAAAAGCGGGACCGGTAGACTTAATTCCACGCTCTTGTCATTAGATGGCCCGCCAAAACCCATTTTTATATCGGAACATTTAACATTCAAAAATAAGCATTTGTATTACTTGGCTAGAGAATTTGTTAAGAAGCATGCTACGGCCACTTGTTGGACTTCGTTTGGAAAAATTTATATTCGCTTGAAGGAGGGAACAAACCCGTTGCTAATTAAATGTGAAGAGGACATTTGTAAACTTAAATGACTATTTTTAGTTTTCCTGTCACTTTTATTATACAAAATAAGTTTTATGTTAACATTTTATATCAAAGATGTAATTAACTTCTTTAAGATTTACTACATATTTTTCTATTTACTTTATTTATTTATTATTTTATATATTTATTTATGCACCCAAAACGAAAAAAAATACAAAAATACGGTTATAAACACACATAATATTAATTTATACACAATTTACTTTCCATACATATCAACTACAATTATTAAGTATACTATATTTTACAATGTCTTTAACATCCGAACCTGTAATTTTCATCTATTATATACAGTTAACAGTAACAGAGCCGTACTAACAAATATGTATGATGTTTTTATTAGTAATTGCGTATTTGATTTAATTTGTATTTTAATTAATATAATATGAATATGTTTAACAGTTTAGACGATTTTTCAATAAGTGAATCATTTATATGTGATATTGAGGATGTCAAATCTAACATGCCTAGTGGTAAATGTTTAAAATTAATTCATCAGAATATAAGAAGCGTTTAACATAATTTTAACGACTTTCAAGTAATGTTACATAGTATGGCTGTTGAATGGGATGTTATAATATTCTCTGAGTGCTGGCTTCCCTGTTCTCCTTATATACCTATGTTAGACAATTATACTCAACAATTTACATTCAATGTCAATACACAAAATGAAGGTGTAATAGTTTATTCAAAGAATAGCTTAAACGTGATCTCGAATGAAACGGCGATAGTAGATGCCAATTGCCTATCGTTAATAATTAATTACGACACTATTATTATTGCAATTTATCACCCGCCAAGTCAGAGAAATACAGACAGGTTTGTAGAATCGTTAAGTAATTTATTAAATAACTATACCATGTACCAAAATATTATAATTGTCGGAGATATAAACATTGATATAAGTGATCTTAGTTTAGATTCTAGAGCAAACAATTACCTTACCGTTATGGCATCACATGGAATATTACCAGCATTTACTCATCCCACCCGTGGTCGTGCATGCTTAGACCATATATTGTTAAAAACAAAACTTGAAAGTCGCTGTTGTATAGTAAACTCTTCAATCACTGACCACGATACAACCACGTTATTTATTGAGAATAGCATATTAGCGGAACAATCATACATAAACGTGAGGAAGGTTAATTATAGCAGGGCTGATTCTGATATGCAATCCACAGACTTTAACCATATTTATAGTTTACAAAATGCTAACTCTGCAGCTAACTTTATAACAAAAACTTTATCCGACATAATTGATAGAAATACGACAGTATTATGTATTCCTAACCGTAAAAAAATAAAAAAGCCTTGGATAACATTAGGTTTACTACGATGCATTAGGCATAGAGACAAATTAAATAAAAAACTTAAAAAAAATCCTGACAATGACATTCTTAAAATTACTTATAAGAGATATCGTAACTATTGTAACAAATTGCTGAAAAACATCAAAATTGAATATGATAAGACTGAAATTAAAAAAGCGGGTTCAAATAATAAAAAACTTTGGGAAGTAATAAAAAACATCACTTATTCGACTAAAAATAAACATACTGCATTAAATCTTATAAATAGCTCAGATCCCCAACTATCGATAGAGGACATTAACTCTTATTTCATAAATATTGGTAAAAACATAGCTGAAACTATACAAAGTAAATTCTGTAAACCTCCCCACAACACTTTATCCAGTATTTCTTCAAGTTCAATGGCCTTTTTATTGACTAACGAAGCAGAAGTAGGAATGCTTATATCCAATCTAAAAAATGTCTACACCGCTGGATATGATAATATATCAGCAAAGTTTGTCAAGCAACATAGTAAAATCTTAATACCACTTATTACACATTTATGTAACCTTTCTATTACTACTGGAGTATTTCCTCTTTGTTTTAAAATGTCCCAAGTGCAGCCAATCTACAAGAGCGGTGACAGAGGCTGTGTCAATAATTATAGACCGATATCAATTCTTCCGACTTTATCTAAAATATTAGAAAGATTAATGAACAATAGACTGATTGGTTACTTAGATAGCTTCAAACTTCTTTCAAACTGTCAATATGGTTTTCGTTCTAAAAAATCAACTGCAGATGCAGTGCATGAACTAACCAACTTTATAGCGACTAATTTAGATAAAAGACATAAAGTAATTGTTATTTTCTTAGATCTAACTAAGGCTTTTGATACAGTCTCGACACCAGTCTTGTTGGATAAGCTGTATAAACTAGGAATTAGAGGTGTACCACTTCAACTCTTTGCTGATTATCTGAAAAATCGTGTTCAGTGTGTTAAGATTGGTAATTTAAGGAGTGCTACAATGCCTATAAGCCATGGTATTCCCCAAGGCAGTATCTTAGGTCCCACCCTCTTTCTAACATACATAAATGATTTATGCGATTTAAAATTGGACCAAGGTAAAATTATTTCTTTTGCTGATGACACAGCGCTTATGTTTAGTGCTGACACTTGGGATGCTGTTTACAGTTTGGCTCAATCTGGTCTAAATAAAGTAGTCTCTTGGTTAAATTCTAATTTCTTAGAAATTAATGTCAATAAAACAAAATATCTCACTTTTTCAATTAATAAAATGCTACATCAAGCTACCTCTAATATAAAAAAACATTCTTGCTCAATTATTAGTGACGTTTCTTGTAACTGCCCTGAAATCGAGCGTGTCAAAGTAATAAAATACTTGGGTGTTCTTATAGATGACCAATTAAGTTTTCGTTCTCATATTAATCTGCTAGCTACAAGAATCCGTAAACTTATGTTCCTGTTTAAAAATCTAAGGCACATTGGAAATGATAATATCATAAAAAACGTTTACTTTGCCTTGTGTCAATCACTGTTATTGTATTGCAATACATCTTGGGGTGGAGCTCCTAAAAGTACAATGCTAGCCCTCGAAAGAGCTCAACGAGCAGTATTGAAAGTTAGTTTATCATTGCCCTTTTCGTTCCCGACTGCTGAGCTCTATAAAAAAGTTAATGTTTTAACAGTGCGGCAGCTTTTTATTCTTAACACTATATTAAAAAAACATTCGATAGTTGAATACAGTTCTAAAAGTCTTATAGACAAACGCAGAAAATATATTATCTGTCACAATGTACCTTACAAAACAAGATTTTGCCAGAGATTTTTCTGCTTCTTAGGTAATTACCTATATAATAAAGTGAATAAAGCCCTTTCAATCTACCCATTACCAAAGTCAACCTGTAAAAAGAAACTTATTTCATGGTTAATCAATCTTGATTACAATGAAACAGAAGGTTTGATAAGCATTGTAAGTTAACAAACATTCAATATTAATATCCCTTTTACATACACGTATACACATGTATGTAAAAGGGACACATACTTTTACTATTTCTCACACTTACACACACTTACACACACACACACACACACACACACACACACACACACACACACACACACACACACTTATATACACTTATGATCACACATCTAGGTTAATATTAATTCTAGTTTAATTATTACATATATCTTATAATTATTATGTATATTAAGTTTAGTCAAATTGTTTTTTTTCCTCTTATACATTTGTGCATTTATACAGTGTATTACTCTTATGATGTTCGAGGGTGGGAGCCTGGTTGTCTGTAACACAGGTCACCTAGTACAGGGATCAGTCTCTCACACCACTTCTATTTGTACCCTTAAGAATGGCACCATTACTATTGTTATTTTGTGTGAAGAGAAACAATAAAGAAATATTATTATTATTATTATTATTATTATTATATCTATCTTAAATTACTTACACGCCAGGACTATACAAGTCATGCCCACGTGGAATGGTCCTAAGAATGCTGGCAGCGTTTCCGCGCTGAATCGCTAAGCTAATTCTTTGTGCAAAAAAGGAGCCAGCCCTCTTGTCACCTGAAGAGGCAATCAACCGAGGTGTTAAAACGGATAAAAAAATTTTGCACTTTGACTCCATGGCCCTAGGGTCTCAACTGCAAACGGCACAAATATATAACTCTCGATGAGAGATGCATACTTCCGCCGTTTGCCGGTTTCGGCCATTTCCGCCGCAGCTCCAGGTCTTGACGCTGTTTCCCTGATATGGGACGAGGCTAACGTATCAACGCATGTTGCGTCCCACATTTTGGCCCGTCCCCGTTCCAAAGGAACCAGCGTCAAGCCTTCTGGTCTCTTGCCATCATCCCGACATATCCCGGAAGGCTCGAGAAGAGTCGATGGTGGCAAGAGCTCTTTTAATGGTATCTAACTTGTCGATTAGGGTGAGAAAAGCTTATGAAAATTCTTGATCTTCTCCTAAAGTAGCATAAGGTCTTGTTAGCTATTACTTTACTTTTAAGTAATACGAATAATTTAAATGTAATTTAAATGTACAACTAAAAGGTATCTAAACATTTCCTTCCTTCTAACTTTCCATACTTTTTCCGTATCTCTAATATTTAAATGAGTTAATATATATTTCCCGAATCCCGGAACCGGCTCCTATTTTTAGGCATTAAAAAAATGTTGAATAGGAAGTAAATGATATTTGAGCTGTCAGATGAAAAGCTATGATAGCCTAATAGCATATGGATGCTATTAGGCTATCATAGCGTTTCATCTGATCGCGCGGCCCAAAAAGTTCTAAGCCTGGGATCTCGTCGGCGCTTTTTTCCTCGTCATCTATTTTTTTAAATTACACTAGTCGTGTGGTATCCAGCTTAGTAGAATAGTACCACCCTCATTTCTTACCGAGGTGTCGTAAAAGGCGACTAAGGTAAGTCGACCCGCCGTGTGGTATCCGGCTGAGTAGAATAGACCAAGAATAGACCAACCTCATTTCTTATCAAGGTGTCGTGAAAGGCGACTAAGGTAAGTTGACCCGCCGTGTGGTATCCGGTTTAGTAGAATAGACCACCCTCCTTCTTACCGAGGTGTAAAGTGCGACTAAGGGAAGTTGACGTCAGGCAGGCGGCCGGTCGTAAAAACGCAGTCAAATCATGTTACAACATGTTTATAACATATGCCGACCCCACTTATAGTAGGATAATGGCAAGAAGACATATAATATTTTTTTTAATTACATTTTTTAAATATCTTTTAAAAAATTACCGAGCAAGGGTCGGTCACCTAGGTACCAACACATTATATCTATAAATTAGCATCATTTCTCTGTACTGTAAGAAAATTATTCAAGTTAAGTTTATGAGCTATACATAAAATATTCATATAAGTTGATGCCATAAATAACTACTAGTATTTTTATAATGACGCTGTGACGGTATGTGAACACAACACTTTTGCAACTACAATCATCCTTCTCGCACTTAATATATTTCATCATAAACAAATAGAGAAAGCATCATTGTTACGTGGTTATATTGATGTAAAATTCCTAACACTACTTAATAGTCCATGGGCAAGAAACGCGTCGTGAGAATACGAATGCCCCCTGTCTTTCATGCGAAAACGAATCAATTAACATGATATATTTGTTCACATCAGGTTTTGCAAAAAAAATCAATGCATTTTAGGATGGAATCTTGAATAATGGAAGGAAATATGGAAGACTAGTTTGTAGTAAGTCATTGACCTGGTATATATATATGGAATTTAACATCCATAACAACCATTTAAACATTCCTAATTGTTCCTATTATGGTGATTTTAAAACATGAAGACAAATGCTATATTCCAAAAGTAATAATATAATTATTTTGCTATAATCCGCGATAAAGTAAAATAAAAAAATATATATATATAGGTAATTTTTAAATTTTAACTATCGTGAATAGTATTCATAGTTAATGTATAGAAGCGGCTATACTCACGTCTTATTTTATCGGGTTAGCCCGACTAGTTTCAAACCCATCCGGGGCACTTATTCATGAGCTCTATATAGGTAATGATAAATGTAGAGTGGACTATTCGTTTTCATACCCGATACATGCAGGATTCGTAATAACACATGCACAAATCTCCAACACCACCACCACAATACAATAGACTCCACGACAAAATCGCAAAGCATTGCGATCTCCTCTATTTCCTGATGATGCTAGGTTGCGGGGAGAAACGGTTGTTGACTTTGTGATAGTGAACGTGTGTAGTGCTTGTGTATTTGTTTAAAAAGACAGTTGCTGATGATAAGCCATACCACTTTACAATTAGGTACTTTACACGAAATCGCCTCACCTCTAAAGAAAATACTAACATAACACGACAGGTGCGTGCTTGGCGTGAAAGTGGTTTTTCCAGGGCCAATTTCCTTTAAAGTTTTTCATAGTTGGAAAGTGAAAACCATTAAATACATCAAACATTAAACCCGTATTGTAAACCGGCATGGACGTAAGAATCTACAATTTAAACGAATAGCTTTACAAATTTGTAAAGCACATAAAGTCGGAATGGTTAAGTACCGGAAGTAACTTGGAATCCGTTATCAAGGGGTCGTGGGATTACATCCAGTGTAGTTATCCTTTTGTTTAAAACTATATGTTTAATTAAGATATTACGCCGTGTGGTATCCGGCTGAATAGTACCACCCTCATTTCTTACCGAGGTGTCGTAAAAGGCGACTAAGGTAAGTTGACCCACCGTGTGGTATCCGGCTTAGTAGAATAGACCACCTTCTTTCTTAGCGAGGTAAGTTGATGTCAGGCAGGCGGCCGCTCGTAAAAACGCAGCCAAATAATGTGACAGCATTTTTATAACATGTTGTGCCGACCCCACTTAGAGTGGGATAGGGCCAGGAACATGATGATGTTTAATTAAGATATTATCTTTATGATGAAGAAAACCTTGTCATTTGCATATTTTGAATAATATCTAGGGCAGCTACAAATGTTATTCGCCGAACCGCGATGGTGTGGCCTAGTTAAGCCGCCACCATCTGGCGTTATTCAACAGTGACCCAGTTTTGATATACATGACCTTTAAGTACAATGCATACCCCAGAGGATAAGTTAAATGTTGGTAAAGGTTATAATCAACAAGATCCTAAAATAAATGCTTAACTTAGGCGAAATCTATTTATAGCTCTAAATCTTTTTAATGAGTTACAGGGGACAGCAGTTATTTAAAAAAATCAATAAAGTGTCATACAACGATTATCAGCAACTCAAACGATTTTAATGAAATAACTAATAATTCAGGGTTTTCATTCATATAATTTATGTAAAGGAAACGTCTATCTTCCACTTTATTTAGAATAAGAAGTCTTCTTGGCATCATCTTAAATGATCGTCGACCTTTGAAAGCATTCAAACCAAATGACAACGAGGTCAATAAAGCGGTAAAATTGTCTAAATTATTTTTTTATCCATTCATATAAGCCGAGCTATGAAATATCTTACCCTTACGCGGGTTTAAGTAGTCAACAAATGAGTTTTTTATAAAAACTTAGACTAATTCAAATTAACTTTTAATATCTCTGAAATTCCTAGAACATGTATAGTTTGTTTGGGTTTAGAAATAACCTGCTGAAATAAATTTCGCTTCACCAATTAGTAATATGTTGGTAGCTGTCAATCTTATTTATAAATTTACGTGTACAATCATCAAAATCATTGTTTTATCTTATTAATAATTTATCCACGGCAAACCCTAAAATAATATACTCTGTAGCCTTACGAAAGTTAAAGACTCTGTAGACATTAGGGATGTAACGTGAAGTAGAAAAATCGATTAATAAATAATCTACTTAGGATGACAAAAAAACGACTTTTAAAATCCGCTATTTTAACCCTTAATAGGGCAGAGGTGAAAATGACTGAATTTTTTTTTTCATATCTTTATTTTTACTCTTATTAGGCGTCGTTTTAAGATTTATTTAAAAAAAATAAAAATATTTAATCAGAAGTACGCAAAAATCTGGTGGTAACCATTTTACCATTGCCTGTTTATGTTTTGGTCTTGGTGGTAATTATTTGACCTCAGCTCATTTATGTTAATGATGAATATGTACTAACGATACTACCGTACGCAACTTTTTCGTCTTCTAGATTAAAGTAAAAGCTTTTGAAGGACTTAAAGCTCCGCTGCAGACATCGCACATAATTTTCGATCGTTTTTGAGTATTTTTCGAACTGCAAATGCGATTTTGCAATATAATAAGCAAGGTAATAACCTTCCCTTGGTCTTCTGGGTAATGCGGCAATGCGCAGTCCTCTTTTTGATTTCATTCGGGACTCCGAAATTTCTACCTTGTCTATTTCTAAATATAATATGATTGATTTTTGTATGTCTGTGAATCCATTTACTAGACCACGAGTCAAGCGAAGTCTGAGATCTCGGCGAGTGTGAACCGTTTGCCTTTGAGTTTGTAAGTAGCCTAGATCCGCGTTGATTATCGCTGCATCAAACACTGCTGGGAATAGGCCTTCACTCTCCGTTTTTGGAGAGAAGACCTACCACGCTGCTCCAATACGGATTAATAGGTTTCACATATCTCCAGAATTGTCTAGAGATATGTAGGTTTCCTCACGATGTTTTACTTTACCGTAAAGCGTGTGGTGAATTTCAATTATCAATTAGACACATCAATTTCAACAGAAAAACTCATTAGTACCTGCCCGGGTTTGAACCCGACCTCCTCGAAAAAGTCGCACGGTGTTACCACTGGGCCATCACAGCTTCTAGTACAGCGTATAGTATATAGTATATATAGACAATAGCAGTAGGGATTGTGATCGCCTTTCGATGTGCATTTGACCGCACCGTATATACGGATTTTGGGTTGAGTGCTGTTGTCAAAACATTTACAAGTTCAGCGTCCTTCCACCGTATTGCAGAAACGGCTTTAGTTTTATATATGAACGCTTTGCAAATCGCTTTGCTTGATTTTTGGGCAGCAGTACGCATTGGCCCAAAAGTAGTTCACCTGAGACACTTCACCGTCGCCAGTTTCGATAGCGGAAAGATCATCTTCAAGAATACAGGCTATCAGATAGCGTACAACTATTAGATAGCGTATTTTTCTTAGACATGCTCCTAAAGTATTAAGTACATGAACAAGTAAAGGTAACTATATTACCACTAAATCAAACTATCTTGATGTAGCTGAGCAATGGTAACAGTTTTACCACCTAGTTTGCGATTTTTTTTTAATTAGTATGAGTTTCATTTCAAAAGTTATTTTACGAGTCATGCACGATCATAATAATCAATTATCCTACCAAATATCACAAAAGCATTTACCGGAATCTTAGTAGAACAAAATTTCTTTTTTTTTGCGACGAACACTCCCGATTACGAAAAAAGGTCGTTATTTTTTTTTGAATGTCAGTAGTAAGTAAACCTTTACAAATAGCTTAATTGCCAGTACTAAAAAAAGTTTAAGGGGTCTTCATGCATTAGAAATATTTAGTGTTTTAAATAGTACATAGAACGGCTTATGGTCTATGGTAAAAAATTTTAGGTGGTAAGTAATTGTCCCTTGCCCTATTAAGGGTTAATAAAATAGCCGATTATTTAATAAGATAATCGATTAATAAAAGAATTGATTATTTTTTTTCACATGCCTAGTAGGCACAGCATAGAGTTTATATCATGGACGTAGTATATACTGGACGGCGCCAAAAGACGTTGCCGATCTTGCGTCTGTGTGTAAGCGATTTATCGTTTGTCTCTGTTCTTATCGCGAACTATACATAAGAGTGAAAGAGATTGTGATGAAGTTTGGCAACGTCGCTAAAAATGTGTCCAGTTGGTGACACCAAATGAGGCCATAACATTGAGTTTGTTGAAGATTATTTCTTGAAATCTAAAGCAAATACGAGTGTTACTGATATATTTTTTCAAAAAAGGTGGAATATGTCGTGTGCTGCCTTAACGTGTCTATCAAGAACAACGAAAGGAGGAGTTAAAAACACGGAATTACCATTTCATAAGTAAATCTTTGACTCTTATTTGCGTGCTAAATTAAAGCGTTTTATTCAGTTAAAGCGTTTCAGATTATAATGTATCAGTACAGTTTGATATTCTCTAGCCGGCACGAGTGTGGGATACTGATAAAACATAGAAATTAATCATTAAATATTCGATTGAATTGTGTTACCTACGTAGTGATGTACACACTAACGAATTATTATGTATCGATAAATATCAGTCAAAGTTATATTTACTAGCCAAGTTAATGCGAATTCTCTAACTTCAGATTATTTTCTTAGATTTCCTAAATGCCCACATATAAGAGAACAGTGGATAAAAGCTGTCACCGGTCTCACGGATATGTAAATGTTGGGAATAATGTTGGATCGTGATATTGTTCAATTGGCCACTGAAGCACTAACATTTATGTTAACATTTCATCTATACATAAAGCACCGAGTATGGGCTGCACCTTCGACTTTATTTTTAACGCTTCAAAGGATTCTTTGGTAAATCTAGGCTCACAGTCAATTGACTGATACCATTTTTGAGAACCACCCATCACAGTAAGATATGCAGTAAAGATGTGCATCGGATAATTCATGACATTATACTGCAGACTGGACACTCAGGAAATTATGTCAATCTATTCAAATATTTAAATCTATTCTGAACAGTAAACCAACTAGGTTGGTTACAACTGTATATTAACTTTACAGTACCTGAGCTAGGCTTCGATAATTATCGACGCCTAGTTTAGCTTATCGATAAGCTAAGTACTTCCTTAATCACGCACACTAATGCAGTTCTAAAAGTTCACACAAGCATAAAACGGACACACAAAAATAGCTAAGGCGGCATCCAGTGTATTCTTTATCCAAGGTTTATATACATACAAATCTATGGGTCACAGACTAGTTGAAGAACATATTTAATCATTACACTAACAAGTCTGTGCATACTACAAGTAAAAAAGATGTCAAAAATATTTAGTTATATCTGTGGTCAAAATGTCAAACAAATTTATTTGACATCTGTTTATATTTACTTGATTGTTACGGATATTAATTTTTCTTTGAGTAAATCAAATTTGAAATTAGACGATAGATAAATAATCGTGTGTGTATCTTATTTGTCATAAATATATTTGGATAAAAGGATATAGCAAAAGTGTCACTTGTTTAACACAATGTAATTGCGCTCCTACTTCTTATCAATCTTAAATTTAAATTACAAATATACATAATTACCAATTAAAACTTGATTTCCTAATTATAAATTGATATCATTTTCAAAATGTCAGCACTATTAACGGCAGATTGGTTTCAATTAGATTCTTATTACAGGTTTGTACATATTATGTTTTTTCATTATTTACATCTCTTAAACCACCTTTTATAATATAGAAGCACAAAATCACATTCACAATATTCATTACATTATTACATACTTATTATATTGTTCTTTTTGGCAATAATCAAGTTAAATATACATATAGTAAAAATATAGCAGATTAAAGCATTGAAAGAAATATTGAGCTTATATTATTACAGCCAATCGTGTACATGTAAATTTGTGTATGCCATCCTCCATCCCCAAAGTAACTTAATATTTGTGCTATGGTAGACAGACAACTGGTGAATATATACATATATAATTTTAATAATTAAATACTTACTTAATTAAATACAAATATATACCCAGACTAAAAGACCAACAAATTCATTTATAGAGAATGTTGGCCCTCTGCAGGAATCGAACCGCGACCCGAGGAGCTGAAGGCAGGGTCAATACCTACTGTGACAACAGGCCAATCAAAATAAAACAAGTTGGAGTAAGCCAACTAACACATGATTTTTTTATTATAAACATATAAGCTAGTAATTATGAGTTATACATAATAGCAATAACAATCTATTTACTCAACAATTAAATAGCTGAAATTAATAATTATATTTTCTTTTTTTTTTAACTTCTTTTATAATTATAGGTTCATTTTACAGTAAATTATACTGATACACTTTAATATATATTCATTCTCTTGTTTTATGCATATAAAGAAAATTTGACCTCTATAATATGGTGTGGTCTATGGATGAAGGCTTAGGCAGTATGATTGTAACCGGAGCCCCATATGGTGGACCAGTAGCTGTGGTCAAAGATAGAAAGCAGTGTGTGAGAGTCACAACTACACTTAAACCAGTTATTACCATTTATAACTGTGTTGGTACAATTATATCAAAGATAGTGGTGAGTAATCTTATATTCCCCATCATCATCCTCCTGCCCTTATCCCACTCTAAGTGGGATCAGCACGACATGTTATAAACATGCTGTCACATGATAAAAAATGAGGTTGATCTATTCTACTCAGCCAGATACAACACGGCGGATAAATATAAACAAATAATGAAAAACAAATCAAGAACATATAATTTTTTTCATTATAATATTACATATAACCAATTTTAATTGATAATCATGCACAAACCTACCCAGTGTTTAAACTTGTAAACCCTAACTTAACCATGTATCTGTCATTTAATTGATAGAAATACATAAAATAAATACTATTGTACATACAAATACTTTTGCCTTAGCCATGTGGTATCCAGCTAAGTAGAATAGTACCACCCTCATTTCTTACCGAGGTGTCGTAAAAGGCGACTAAGGTAAGTCGACCTGCCGTATGGAATTCGGCTCAGTAGAATAGACCACCCTCACTTCTTACCTAGGTGTCGGAAAAAGCGACTAAGGTAAGTCGACCCACCGTGTGGTATACAGTTTAGTAGAATAGACCACCCTCCTTCTTACCGAGGTGTCGTAAAATACGACTAAGGTAAGTTGTTGTCAGGCAGGCGGCCGTTTGAAAACGCAGCCAAATCATGTGACAGCATGTTTACAACATGTTGTGCCGACCCCACTTAGAGTGGGATAAGGGCAGGAGGATATATACAAATTTTGCCTTTCTAAAATTCTTTGTATTTAATTCTTTATTTAGTTTACAACTGGTGTTACTTCTTCCATAGCTTGTCCACTCTGTACAATATATTAGTTACAGTATATAATACATACAATTATATAACATTTCAGTGGAACAGCGGTAACCTAGTTCACATGGGCTGGTCTGATGGTGAACAGTTGCTTTGCGTGCAAGATAGTGGTGATGTGCTTATTTATGATATGTTTGGAGCCTATCAAAAAACATTCAGCATGGGCCAAGAAGTTAGGGATACAAAGGTACTAATACTAGTAGTACTAATTAGTTATTGTACTCCTTATATTAGACTACACAAATTATATAAGAATATAGTTAACACAAAAAAACTATGTAAAATATATGAGGGGATTAGAACCAAAAATAGGTAATCCAAAAGTCACAATCAAATCTAGCAAATTTTAAATATTTGTATTACAGTTTGCAGGAAATAAAAGATTGATACTGCTTAAGTTCACAGTGATTAAGTCTGTGTTTGTAAGTAGCGGCCTGTTACAATCCCACTGCTGGGCATAGGCCTCTTCTCTCCGTTATTGGAGAGAAGGATTGGAGCTAAGACCTACCACGCTGCTCCAATGCGGATTGGTAGGTAACACATATCTCCAGAATTCTCTGGAGAAATGCAGGTTTCCTCATGATGTTTTCCTTCACCGAATCTGTGTTTAATATTTTTTATTTGCCGAAACTAAGAATTAAACAAATAAAACAAAATTTTCATTTTACTCAATTTTCATTATATTGGATAGATTCGGCACCTTGGTGAGTAATGAGGCTGGTCTATTCTACTCAGCTGGATACAACACATCATATATTTATATTGATATACTTGGTATTTTATTTATTTATATTGATTTCTAGGTATGCAAGGCACAACTTTTCTCCAATCCACATGGTATAGGACTGGCTGTCATGACAACTTCCAATCGTATGTTCTTACTCAGCAATGTGTCTGATCCGAAAATACGATCTGTACCAGATATACCTAGTAAGTAACAGTTTTGATATCAATGTACATATTTTGCCTGTGCTATTAAGAACAGTACTAAGAAATAGATCGTTTTTACTACAATAAATCGGTAGATGAAATGCTGGTCTCCAGCATCTCAAATACCGGCTCTTGTGGTGTAAAAAATTGACGCAGGGTTGGAATCACCAAAGGCGTCATGAGACTGTTGACAGGAATATGGAAGGGCAGAAACATGAGGAGTAACCAAATAAAAACTTGTCAAAACCTTGGAATTTCCATATTCCTTTACGGGCCGAAACATGGACGCTCAGAGTAGTAGTAGTGTGAACGTCTTCGAAATGTAGTGGTGGAAAGGAATCATGAGAATCCCCTGGGCAGCTAAAAGAACTAATGTATCCATACTCAAGGAACTCAAGATCGTAACTCAGCTCTCAATTCAACATATCTGCCTTTAACGAGTGCTTGAGTACTTACGTCCTATCGCTCGTAAAAGTGGTGACGATCTCGAAAGATAGTCTTCCTTACTTCCTGTGGCCCTACAACCCTTTATGGTGTTAGCCTCCTCAACGAGTCGCTCTGTCCCTGGCCTCCCGTCTCCAAGATGTTCGTCTGCCCATGCATGGGAGGTCTTCCTCGACGCAGCCTATCCATCGCTTTCTGGGTCTACCTCTGGGTCTTTTCTGTTGTGGAATCCACTTGAAAGGGTTTTTACTGCTCTAGCATTGTCCATGCGTTCTAGGTGGCCCGCCCATCTGAGCCTTTGTGACTTGCAAAACCTGTCGATCGTTTCCTTATCAATCAGCTGGTTCGTGATTCATTCTTGCCGTTGACTTCACGCAATGGTCCGAAAATTTTTCTTAAGATGTTCCTTTCAAAAAATGCTAGCTTAAATTCCTCTTTTTGAGTCAGCATCCAGGTTTCGCAGGCGTAGGTCACTATAGGACGGATTTTTGATCTATAGATAGTGAGCTTGGTAAAGATAGTCATTACCTGCCAAGTCATTAAGTCCAGGGAAAGAGACCGCAAGGACAATCCAATGCGCTGGACTGAGCAAATCCGCACCATTCTCGACAGTATCATGCATGAAGCCATCCACGTTGCGAAGAAGAGATACATGGCGTAACATTGTTCGTGAAAAATTAATTCTTGGACGGGTTCACCATCCTCAGCATTGAGGATACTGACACGAGAAGTAGGATTAGATCTAATCTCCAAATAACTTTCGCGAATCTTTAAGCTCTTTAGATATAATCTTGGACTTTATTGTGGTGCGATCATATTTTCATTCAAAAGTAATGATAAAATTATTTTACTATAATCCGCGATGAAGTAAAAAAGAAAATATATATAATGCTAAATGTACAAAAATGGACAAAACCGCAAAGCTTTGCGATTGTGTCGTGGAGTCTATCTCCTGATTATGCTTCGGCTACGGGGTGAAACGATTGCTAAGTTTGTGATAGTGAACGTATGTAGTGATTTTACGAATCATACATGTATCAGGTATGAAAACGAATTGTCCAGTCTGCATTTTATTCTATTTCACTTCATCGTGGATTATAACAAAACAATTTTATTATAACGTTTGTAGTATGGATCTCTGCAAAGTAACGCCTAATTCTATAAATCATATGTTCATAGTAAAACTATACATTTCAGGGGCAAACGAGCAAATAAGTTCCTGGTGTGTTATCAGTTCTGGTCTTAGATCGTCATCTATAATAGGGTTCCTTGTATGTAGGGACAAAGAGGTGTACCGATGTCAGCTTGGTGAATCGAGAACAGTTCTAATGGTAAGCAATATTATAATTGTGTAAAGTTTTATCCAGAATAAGGAAAAACCTGCTCTAGTAGGATGATCTCAATTTTTCATCATAGTTCGTAATGTATTAATGAACTAGATTATTATGTCACTTTATGTGGGGTCGGCACAACATGTTGTCACTTGTTTTGGCTATTTATGTTACGACCGGTCGCCTGCCTGATTTATATTTTATTTTAATTTACCTTTGTCGCCTTTCACGACACCTCTTTAGTTAAATGCTTCTAGTAAAGCCAAGTTTTTTTTTATAAATAAATTTATATCTCCATATTATTAAATTTTTAATTATTATTAATTAAAATTTAATATATCGCCCTATCCGAAGAATAAAGTCACATGTTCTATACATATAAGCATAATAAATATGACTTTAATCTTCGGCCCTGTCCGAAGTAGCTATTTTGTTCCGTGAAGAAAGTGGTAATAAAATATTGTTTTATATTAGAGAATATTTTTCTATAGCAATTCATAAATTATTTCAGCGTCCAGAAATCAATAATGCCTATACGCAAGTCATTACAATAGTGCCTTCTCAAAATGGCCGCCACGTCGCTCTGTTTACCGATTCCGGAATATTGTGGCTGGGTTCATCGGACTTCAAGAGCAAATACTGCGAAATCGACACAGGATATATTAAACAACCTAAGGAGTTAGTATGGTAAGTTCCTTAAAAAAATATATATATTTTTACTGCCACTGTTACACAGCATTGTAAAACAAACCAACTCAATCAAAATATACTTTATTTATACAATTTTCAATCATCAAATATACCCATTATCATCAAATATACTATTATTTGTCAACTCTGGTGCCACTATTTTTATATGATTTTTACATTCTTCACAAAATCAATCCATCTTTTTTTCCCTTCTTTTTGCCTCTTTCTAGTCACACATCCACATACATATTTAAAACTCTTTTGGTCACATGATTTTCATCCCTCCATTACAGGACTAAACCAACTTATTATAATATATATTTATTACAAAACAGTATTGAGTATAATATCTATAGATAAGGCCATTTCAGAATCCAAAGTAAATTCTATTCAATCAAAAATCTTCAACATCCTCATGCCCTTATCCCACTCTAAGTGGGGTCGGCACAACATGTTCTAAACATGTTGTCACATGATTTGGCTACGTATTTTACGACCGGCCGCCTGTCTGACGTCAACTTACTATAGTCGTATTTTACGACACCTCAGTAAGAACGCTTTTGCCAGTGCCAGTGGGAGAGTTTGGCTCGAAACTACTTTTGTCCTTAACTTATAATGGCCACGGGGTCATATATAGATTGCGAGATCATCATATGTTTTAACAACGCCTAAATTTTCGCCGGTAGAAAAAAAATGGCATTCTCATTTTAAGGTGCGGCTCGCAAGCTATTGTGGCACATTGGGACGACACGATGTACATCTATGGCTTTAACGGTACCGTTGTAACTTACCCCTACGACGGTCCCTTCCATCTCATACCGGAAATGGACTGCGTCAGGATTATATCGGAGATGACGCACGAGATGCTTCAAAAAGTGCCCCTCGTTGTGGAGAAAATATTCAGGATAAACAGCACCGCTCCCGGCTCTTATCTTTTGGAAGCGTCCAAGCAGTTTCAGGTATTTATGTATACTATGGTTATAAAGGAACTTCAAAACTATGTCATAAGATTATATGCTAAAATACTACAATCAGCTAAAAGGTAAAAGATTTGTCACTACAGCAGTTTATAAAAAACTATAATAAAGAGGCTGATACAGAAAGTCTACTATACAATTGAGGATAACCTAGATTAGTGGTCGGTAAAGTGCGGCTCTGGCACATTTATCTACGGAACGCGCAATAATATTTTCAAATAAAAAAAACTTACTCAAACTTTCCAAAGAGATGCAAGCCCATTGTTCGCTTTAATAAATATTAATTAAGTATGACATTTAGTTCTATTTTGTGTACTACTAATTTAGTGTAATAAACGTTTATAAACAAGCCGATTTGGCTCCCAATTTATTTGAAATTGTTGTAATATTCATTGGCTAATAAGTTTGCCAACTACTGACCTACATGATAAGACTGCGTGGATATAACTATTCTTCGACCTTATGCGAGATAGCATTACGCAATTAATAAACTAGAGTTTTTGCTGGCTCGTCTTGGTAGGAGCTTTCTGACCCAGCAGTAGATTTTACGATTGAAAAGCCCTTATTTACAAGTTTACACACTTTGTTGACACAAACGCACAAACACATACACACACGCACACACTCACACACGCACACACACGCTTACACACACAAATAGGTATAACTAAGTTATAAATATTTAGAATGGGTCCCAAGTAAGGCGACGGCGTTCGTGGTACAGGTTATCCTAGTGCGAGCGCCACAGCACTCCTTTTTTTATATATCTGTAACTGGTTTTTTTATATAGATATTGTAGTATAAGGAGTAAAATTTGTAATAGTTTACAAGATATAAGAATAAATAAATAAAATTTACTTGAATAAAAATAATTTGAACTACAGAAACGTAGTCACAGAGCGGATGAATACATACGTCTTGTGAGGCCGGATCTTCCAACCGCGGTCCAAGACTGCATAGACGCGGCCGCCTTCGAGTTCAACACTGACGTCCAGAAAATGTTAATACGGGCAGCTCAGTTTGGAAAGGGCTTCATCATAGACCCCATGCTCACCGACCACTACGTGATGACCTGTCGTTGGTTGAGAGTGTTGAACGCGATCAGAGATCCACGCGTTGCCATACCGTTGACGTATTTGCAGTATCCTTTTTAAGTTTTTTTCAATATTGTTTATACACATTGTCTTCTTGAGCGGTGAGACCGCGAATCTTTTGAGAGTGCCGCGGTTTCAACTCCCTGGGCAGACACCAATGAGTTTGTCTATTTACACTTATATTAAATAATAATTTTTGTTTGTCTATTTACACTTATATTAAAGATAATTGCAATTTATCACACGCTTTTCCGTGAAGGAAAACATCGTGAGGAAACCTGCATATCTGTAGGGAATTCTGGAGATATTTGTAACCTACCAATCCGCATTAGAGCAGCGTGGTAGGTTTTAGCTCCAACTCTTCTATCCAAAATCGGAGAGAGGAAGCCTATGCCCAACAGTGGGTTATTAAGAGGCCGCTACTTTACTTTACACAAGTTGAAGGACAACATCGTAAAGAATCCTGCATATCTATCGAATATTCTGGGCTTATGTATTCTCTCCAAAAATAGAGAAACGAAGCCTAGGAGCCTAGCCCAGCAGTGGGATATTAAGAGGTCGTTACTTCATGCCTTACCTTTACGCCTTATAATTACTCTTATGCCTCTTGTTTACAATTTAAATTCTTAACGGAATAACAGAGTCCAAAACCTGGGTGAAAGAATTCTATTAGACAGATTAATATGGCGTCGCCTTCACTGCTTGGCTGAACATATTGCGTCTTACCTGCAGTTAAAGGATGGACAGACGAGGGTTCTATCGCATTGGGCTTGTTATAAGGTAAAGCAACATTTCTATATATAAATACCACCACTAATAAGTTAAATAAAGAACTCGTGAATATCGGATGGGCTTGAAACTAGTGGGGTTCACCCGATATTATAAGAAATGAGTATAGACGAGTTCTATACATTAACTATGAATACCACTCAGGATAGTTTAAATTAAAAAAAATTGTAATAAATTACAAATATTTAGATTCGTAGGTTTAAATTGTAGAATCCTATGAGATCTTTATTGTAATAGAAATTTCCTAAATAAATATATGTAATTATATTGCTTAATAGATATTTACAATCATCATCTGTCCGAAAGAGTTTTAAATATGAATGTGGATGGATGTATGACTAGAGATAGGCCGAAGAAGAGATGGATGGATTGTATGAAGTATGACATGAGATGAGAATGTTAAGGTGGACGTGTGGTGTGACAAGACTGGATACAATTTGAAATGAGTATATAAGGCGAAATCTAAACGTTGCTTCCATTATACAGTTTATAGAGATAAACGACCATACCCTATTGCGACACACGAAACAAAAATAACCTTGACCCAAAAACGGAATAGTACGGTGAGAGGGAGAGAAAACAACATGTTATTGTTTCCTATTGTATTCTTAACAATCGCGCCACGTCACGTCAGTCAACCATTACTAACAAAGCCAGATTTATGATGTTTATTTTCTTCGAAAATATTTAAGAAGATTGAATTATACCAAAGTAAGCAAATTATATAATAATTATAAAATATATGTATGTTAATTAAATAATTGTTTTTGTAAAGAGTGACCGCCGAATTTCTTGCTTCTTAGTAAAAGCCCCTTTTCGAACCAGTGATTGCTTCGTTAAAATTTGACGATTCGAAAGAGCGTGTAAAAGGCAACTTGGATAAAGGATAATTTGAATTATTATCATTATTAAACCTGGCGTCAATAAGAAAATAATGTAATTCCAGGTTACCCAACCTCACTTGGACAATGAGAGTGCCGCGCGGGAGATCGGCGAGAAACTCAGAAACATTCCAGGAATCTCTTATTCTACTATTGCCATGAAGGCCGCCGAAAAGGGAAGGAAGGCGTTAGCTATTAAAGTAAGTATTTTGCATACATAAATCCTCAGTCAAACATCACATCGTATCATTATTCTACAGTGGGAAAAAGGCCCTAAAGGATTATTTATACAACGTACAAAGTACATGTTCCATACTTTTGTACACGTACGTATGTACAAAGGTTTACGTCAAAAAATAGAAAATCAAAGAATCTAACTACACAAATTAATTAAGTTCCCACTGGCGAATAATTATATATATAACATATAAAGGTTAAAATAATCTCACTATTCTTTATTTGATATCTCTATATCGATTTATACTTATCATTAAACAAAGTCCTTCAAAGCCGTCTGTCTCCACGTGATTGGTTTTCTCAAAGTGTACCCTGAACGGATTTATTAAAGGTTTTGACTAAAAGTATAATATAGCTTATTCTCCGGAACGGCTAAATCGGGTTTGGTGATACTTTTACTGGAAAATAGAGGAGGCTGTGGAGCTTAACATAAGCTAAAAAGAGACTGAAATTCACAGAAATTTTAGGATATAAGTGTTTGTTCTTAGAATTTCTGAGAGATTCACCTTTGGGAAACTTTGTGATTCACCGAGTCTACGAGAGACAGATTCCCTACTAAAGAAACCAGGGTTGTTATTGTAATACGATTAAGTGAATACTTGATCTATTTGTAGATTTTGGAATACGAAACACACAGTAAACTCCAAGTTCCCCTATTACTGACCCTTGGCGAAGGGCCTACTGCTTTATTGAAAGCCACGGCGAGCGGAGATACGGACTTGGTGTACATAGTGCTTTTGCATCTCAAAGAAAAAATGGCGAAACATGAATTTGAGGTAAGCATTTGTAACGCTTGTATATTATGGCCATTGAGACGTGATCGGTTACTTTTATTAAATTATTTAAATATTAGAGAACCTCTCATTTTTGTTGGCAATTTAACGAGCTCTCGCCCGTGTTTTTATTCAGGCTCTTTATTTAGAGTGATATAAAATATATTTTGCATTAATTAGTTGTTGTTTTGCACATTATTTTCTTCCTTAAACAGGAAAAGTCATAACTCACTTGAAAAAAATATATATCATTCATTGGCCTTATTGTTTTAACATAGATACTGACGATGCGACATTAAATAAATTCACCGATCACTTAAACGTATCAGATAAATTTAGCATAATTTAATATTCTCTAAAAATATTGTTTAAAATAAATTTAACTTAATATATTAAAATTTAGATCACGCTTTGTACGTGATAACTTTCCTGTTTTGTCTCACTCGCACTTACTATTTAGTTTTTGGTCACGGTTACGTATTTTGCAATGGCGTGTTAGCGTACGGTCATTGATATCTGTAAATCGTAAATCTTTGTTCAAAACTTAATATACTTAATTCCTATGGCTAAAATACTTCACTGAACTAACAGATTTTATTTATGTATGGTGCTAAAGTGTGTAGGTACCTAAAATTAAAATTAATGACGTACGGTCGCTACTAACCTGTACAACTGTTTAAGAGTTTTGAAGGGTTTTTTTCGCATATTTAGTCCGTTTGATATCAAATCTTTACTTTAATATATACTTGCAATAAATAGCATCCTTCCCATTTCCTTCCGCACGCACTTCAGTCGCACATCACAAGTCGTATGTAATCTATCGCCACACGCGCATAATTTGGCAATAATTTCACTTCGCAACACACCGCTAGCACGTTTGTGTAATTAGTGTTAACAGAAGTGAATGGACAAGGTTCTGGATCCGATGTTACAAGTAAGTGCCTCCATCCCCAGACGGCGGTCCTATTCCATCTTGTTACTTGCAAATATTTTTGGGGTTTTCGGCGAGCCAAATAAAAAATACAGTCCACTTTATAAAGGCTCGAGAGTCATACTTTCCCCCGGGCCCCAAGCCCGCATGTCCATAGTCTCAGCATTGATATTTTATTAACAAATTTCAGCTAATAATTTATAGAATTAGGCGTTACTTTGCGGAGGTCCATAATACAAAAGTAATGAGAATATTATTTTGCTATAATCCGCAATTTGAATTTGAGAACTCATGCACTTCCCGACACCGATGACACAACAATACACAAGCACTGCACACATTCACCTCCACAATCACAACAATTGTTTCGCCCCGTAACCGAAGCATCATCAGGAGATAGACTCCACGACAAAATCGCAAGCATTTTTTTTTTCAGCTTACAATAAGAGGCTTCCCACTTGCGCACGCGCTATACATAAAATACTGCGCAAGTCACAACCGCGAGGCGCTTCGTAAAGTGTACGTCCAAGAGGACGATTTCACAGGACAAGCCGCCACGCACATTCGGGATGCGATCGACCAAACCAACCCTGGAAGTGTGGAGGCCTCCCTTATATCCGCTAGGGAATGTTACAAGAAAGGCAAGAATGATTTAGGTGAGTTTTCTTCAAAAACAAGAATAAAATACTCGCTATGCGAGCGGCTTCAAAGCAGTGTATCACAAAGTTATAAAAATAGTCACAACATCCTCTGTCTTCTAATGAAAGTCCCATTGTATATAATATATAAAGTTAAATTAATTTTTAGCTAACCCACTGCCTATATGCAAAGTATTCCGTGTATCGTTGTCCTATTATTCAAGTCAAACATTTCATTTGAAAAAAACTCACACTCAAAAACTCACTTTAGAGATAATCGTGAGACTTAAACAGAACGTGTAAGATATTTTTTAATGAAAAATTTTACATTCATAATTAGTTGTATTTAAATTTTAATTGATGAATTGTTCATCAACAGTTTTATGCAGAAGACACAAAGTTTAACGTGTATTTAAAATACAGATTATCAAATATCATTTTGAAATATAAGAAATACAAAATGGATCGCAGATTAAAATTTAATTTTTATATTGTGCTTGCTACATTCAAATTATATCCTTATTTTAACATTTATTTTTCTCTCGATTTCAGGTGTATCGATATGCGAAGAGGCGCGCAAACTATGCAAGCAACAATCTAGCCTACAAGAGACCTATGGCCAAAGCTTTGTGGGTCTTTCCCTACATGACACGGTGAAGAAACTTCTAGAAAACGACGAAGTCAAACTAGCTGACAAACTTCGCTTAGAATACAGGATGCCGGATAAAAGGTGCATATTCAAAAATTATAACCATTTTAGAAGGATAGAAATTCTTGTTGTGAGTATGTGTTTGTGCGTGTGAGCTAGCGTGCGTGTGAGCGAACGTGCATGCGTGCAAGCGAGCGTAAGTGCGTGCGTGCATGCGTGGGAGAACAAAGTGACGCAAGTAAGCTGGACTCCGCTGCTCCAACGACTTTATTCATATTAAATTATATTCGATAAATGTAGCATAATATATTATTTGTATCATTATTTTTTACACACACTACCTTTAAAAAAATGTAATTAGTAACACTATAAATATAAAAAAGTATAAATATATTAATCATATCCATAATACTACTATTAATAATACCAATCTCAGTTATTAATTCATTCGTTCCTGGAAATGACCACCCAAAACAGATGGGCTCAATTCTAGTACCAATATGTCATATAGTTTTCTTGCTCTCTGTTCTTGTGTTAAGATCAATGTTTTCCAATGTGGGATCCACGTCCCACAAGGGGGAATTTGAAAATGGATCCAACACGAGTTTAAACCTTTCGCTCCAGGCCATTTAAATGGAATTCTAGATTTTGGTGCCAAATTTAACAAAAAAAACAAATTTCCTAAAACTTATCATTTAAATTTCTTAATTCAGGAATTTGATTGTTTAATAATCAGCAATTGTTAAATAGTTTGGCAGAAAAATTTACCAAAGGCTAAAATGGGACATGGCACAATAATGTTTGGAGATACTTAGTAGGACTGGGCCTAGGTCATCATTTCATCATTCACCTATTTTTTAGCGAAACCCATTATTGGTCGTCACCGACGAGGACGAGCGGCGGGTATGTCTGACATTGACTGTATGTCTCGCACCAGTGCTCCACCACGCTGCTGGTGGCGGGGACAGGGTACCGTTGTACACATTGCCCCCATCCCCATCAGAAGCAACTCTAAAACCCAGAGTGCACCACCCCCGGGTCGGGGCCTCTCTAAACAGTGTCCCCTCCCTCTGCTAATCGATGCATCGAGAGCACCAGATGCATCGACCGCCTCGGGGACCTAACTCCAGCAAGCGTCCGATAAACTAATCATTCTCCTGCCCTTATTCAAGACGGGTTGGCACAATATGTTTATGTCGCTTAATTTTTTTTAAAGATACTGGTGGCTTCGTATACTGACCTTAGCTGCCAAGAACAAATGGTCTGATTTAGAACTGTTCTCGAAGTCTAAGAAATCCCCCGTGGGCTACGAGCCGTTCGTCGACGTTTGCCTGAAGCATGGCAAAAACGAAGAGGCCATGAAGTATTTGCCGAAGTGTCGGGATGATATCAAAGTCAAATATTACGTCAAAGCTGAGTAAGTTTTATCTCAAGTATTTTATGGACGTGGGCGATGCGTGTCATCCACACTAATCTATACTTATTGTAAAACAATCTCCCCAAAACAAAAAAGGAAAAAGCCTCCTCAAAAGTGGTAAAGTAGTGGTTCTGTATGTAATCGATTTTCTCGAAATTAACTGAACGGAATCTTATCTAGCTTTTACTGTAAATTATACAATTCTTGAGAAAGTTTTAGGTTAATTGGAACGCACTGGTTTTAACGCGGGCACAGCTATAAAACACATTTTCTCTTCGGGAATTGGGAAAAAATTGCATTCGTATTTTTAACATAAATTATAGATGCCCGCCCAAAATCTCAATCCCGATCCCCTGTTTGACAAAATGTTGAAGACTCATGCTCTTCTCGTCCAACTTCCAAGATTTATACTGTATAAAATTAGCTACGTTGTATTAAGAGGGCAAACTTGAATTGTAGCGAAAACGCTCATTACTAAAGTTTAAATGAATTAATATTAGATGGCGCTATACCCAAGTAACTCGCGTTATAGTTTGTAATTTTACAAAATATATAGTGATTAGGCAACAGGAACATAATGTCTCAACTGTGGATAGTTGAGACGAATCCCACTTCTGATCTAATTTTTGACGCTCACACCTTAGTGTCGAGCAATAAGTTATATTCTTAGTAAATTATAACTTTTGAGGAGATATTAGGCTGGACCAATTTATTTAAATATACTATTTCGACATTTGAGCGCTTAATGCCGAAGTAATGGTCGAGTCGCCGGTGTTGAAACTCGCACTGCGCGATGTCATATCCGCCAACATCGTATTCTCAAAACAGTGCTGCCATCAATATCAAAGTCAAATAATACGTTAAAGCTGAGAAATTAATCTCAAATATTTAACGGACTACGAAATATTGACGTGGGCGATGCATATATAGCTATGCATAGTACGGATGTACATACTTATACTATGATTGCTAAAGGATGTGTGTTAAGTGCTCACCAATCAACTAGAGCAGTAGTGATGAAATTTGGCAAAATTGAATTCTTTCTGGGTCAACATATAGGGTAAAAAATCCGTATTTGCTTAGAAAATACGGAAAAACCTGTGCCCTAGATATTGACAGTTTATATAACTATAGTATAAGAAACTATTTAACACGTCTATGTTTATATGATCGGAGGTGGTTATAGTACGTAATAAAGGATAACATAATACTGAAGTTGGTGCGTAAAAGTCGCGGGTACCAGTAGTCTATATTCTGTACTAATACATAAAGCATAAGTCTGTTTGTTTCAACGCGCTAATCTCAGGAACTACTAGACCGATTTGGAAAATTCTTTGAGTGTTAGATAGTCCATTAGTCGAGGGAGGCTTTTTGTAATTCGTCTTAGTGTAATGTTATATACATTACACTAAGACGAATAGGTGAAGAGCAGCAATAAAATATGATACGAAAACGGGAAATTTTAAAGCTTTCCTTGCGTGCGCTAAGCAATTTTTATGGCTATCAAAATACTATATTACAGTTTTGAACTTTCCACGCGGCCGATGACGCGATTGCTAGTAATAAATATTTGCAGACCAACTATTTAGCTGATCCACAATTTCTGATAGTTCTCTTTATAATTTTGATAGTCGTCTCTTGGATAAGATCGATCTGTTTATACTGAAATTAAAATTAGATGTCACCAGGCAACTGACAAAGGTAAATTACTTCATTTCACATCTAGGTTTTACCAGCGACTATACATGAGGGGTCAGAATTAAATATAATTAAATCCTAAAGTCACAATCAAATTCATCTAATTTTAAATATTTATATTACAGTTAGCAGGAAACGCGAAACGTATAGATTGATATTACTTAAATTCAAAGTGATTAAATCTGTGTTTAATATTTTTTATTTCTCGAAACTCCCAAGAATTAAATACATAAAACAATTTTTTAAATTATTTTGGATATAGCTAGGTTTGATTCTAACCCCCTCACATATGTGGAAATCAGCACTAAGGTAAACAGTAACCGATATCTCTCCAGTAATTCACGTATCTACCAAAAACCACACACATCCGTTATCAGTTAGGACATAAAAGAACAACAATGAATGATTTACACCTTTAATATTGGTCCGAATTGAACCGTAAATTTTCGTTTCAGATTCTACGAAGAGGCCGCCCAAGTTGCGTTCGACCAGAAAAATGAAAGTGCGCTATTCTTCGTACAAAACAAGTGTCCAGCGCGGGAAACCTCAAAGCATACCAAAATAAACTCTTTGCTAGAACAACTGACTAATAAAAAATGAGCTAAATAAAACAATAATAATGAATAACTTGTTTTTTTTTTTTTATATATTTTAAGTAAGATATGTTTAGATAAAAGCTTTATCAGACTGATTTAAAATACACGCTAATCTATCAATGTGAAAAAATAATTAATAATTTTGAAAAAATAATCAATTAATAAGGTTTTTAATAATCGATTATTTTTTCATCAAAAATCGATTATTTTAGGTATCCCTTTTTCTTTTTTACTCTTTTTCTTGTTTTTTAGGATTAGATAGGTATGCATTGTTGGATGAAACCAATTTAGCCAAACTACACTATAGTATATTGTGGGTATTTTTAATATAAATATAGTATATAATATCATGGTAGGTAGTTGCACAATTGTAACGGATTGTCAGTTCGGAATAAACTGTTGCTCGGACTATGCGTTTTATTTTCATACATTACGTGGCGCAGTCGGTATCGAATTTATTAGTTATTTCATTAAAGTTTCAAAAAATGTCGGTCGGCCGCTTAGGTGAATTTGATCTTAGTTCGGGAATATGGAGCACCTATATTGAAAGGATGGAACAATACTTTCTCGCAAACGATGTAAAACCTAACCTTCAAGTGGCCACATTGCTCGCGTGTGTTGGTGATGCAACTTACGAATTAATGGTCGATTTGTGTTCTCCTAAAAAACCGGGCGAGTGTAAATTCAGTGAACTCGTTCGTCTAATGAAGAAACACGTTCAGTTCAGTTCATTTAATCCAATTTTACAAACAGCGCATCTGATATTATATCTTGATAGTTGTCCACTTTGATTAGCCTTTATTCAAAGATTACAGTGTACATAATGAAACCTTTATTGTAATTAATTGTCAAAATTAAAAAAGGCAACTTTTGATTTTTTTTAAATCGATTATTTTTTAAAGGTATAAAAATCAATTATTTATTAATCGATTTTTTCTACTCCAAGTCACATCCCTACGCTAAATAAATTAGGTAAAACTGAAGGTGGGCTAACATACATACATGGGATAAAAAGTACCCTTTTTTCCTTCGGAAGTAAGAAACAAAATCGCATACGAAATCCGAATCCCCGATCCCCTGTTATGACAAACAGGGGATAATCCAAGGGACCTTTCTCTCCTCGTCCTACTATTCCAGCTGTACACTGAATAATATAAAACGGCTAAGTTTTATTTAGAGAGCAAGTTTGAGTTGTTGACAGAGCTAACTGTAGATGGCGCTGTACCGAATTAACTCGCGCTATCGTTTTTCATTTTACGAAGTATATAGTCGTTGCCTATATTAGGCATGATTACTCAATCTTGGGCGATTGAGTTCTTATCCCACTTCTGATTTAATTTTTGACGCTCACACCTTAGTGATGAGTATATTTGATTTTAATAATTCAACATTTCACGTTGATCGTATACCTATTTTAAATGATACTATATACTTAAGCTCGAATATTCGTATTCGATTCAAAACGGAATTAAATTAATTTAATTTCAAATATATTTTTTAACGTACAAAATATGTTGATCATAATCAACGATTACAAACGATTAAGCCTCGAGCACGACCTTGTAGAGGGCATAGTCAACTTCGTACATGAACGTTGAGTGGCGGTGGCAGCGGACTGTCTTTACTCTTTACAAGGCCGGTCGGTCCAGGGTGAATTATTGTTCACTCCCTTCACCCCGAGAGGGTGTATACTGTATCGCTTAAAACGCGCGGGAAGTCGGCGTCGGCGACTTGCATTATAGAAGATCCACGACCAACGATCATGGCTGATAGTGAAGAACAGGCATAAAAATCAAAGACATTTGTGGCGTGATTGCGTTTTGCTTTATTTGATATATACTCACAAGTTTGACAATATTAGATGTCGTATAATTCTCATAGACATTGTGACATATGCAATACAACGTTAAAACACTTATAATCAACGAAATTTATAAGTATATAAAAATTGACATACAAACTTTATTTTATTATACATATAGCGTATTTGAGTAACATTTAATCGTAATTGTAATATGTAATATTTTGATAAAAATCAAAGTAATTCAGCTAGAAATTTAAGAAGCATAATGAAAATCTAATTTTTTATTTATGTATTGAAAAAATTGTCAACAAAGAATTTTTAATTACTTGAAAATAATCCTATGCATTTTGATACACATACATGTAGAAGAAAACTTAATTTTTTCCTTTCTTTCTTTGCTTTTTTCTGTAGCAATCGCACGTAGCTTAGAGTCACCAATTATCAGTCTTGAAGAAAGTTGATAGGATAAGGAAAAAATAAATGTATACAATAGACAAAGCAGGAACCGACATAGGTAAGCTTGTGGCTCCTGCTTTGCGCCTTGCAAAAGTGCGTAAGTCGTTTGTGGGTTTTGGTATAAGATTCTATAATAAAATTTCGCAATCAACTTCAGCTTTGCCATGACAGCAGTTTAAAAACACTGTTAAAAAGAGGCTGATACAGAAAGCCTACTCTTGAAGATTATTTATAAGATAAGAATGTGTGTATCTAGCTCTCTTTGAACCTGTACAAGACAGTAACGACTTAATGTAAATAGTATTAAGAATTATATTTTTAAAAGAGCAACCGCCGAGTTTTTTGCTGGTTCTTCTCGGTAGTAACAGCTTTCCGAACCAGTAGTAAAGTTGAGGATTCAAAATCACTTGTTTACAAGTTTATTTTAATAAAGAATATTTTGAATTTGAATTTTAATAGCTTCAGTACGTATTAAAAACTTTTTATCTTCGGACTCTGAGCGACTAAAATGTTGCATTACCTATATGAAGTTATAAAATGAATACATACTTTTAAAATGTTTTTTTTTCATGAATTCATTTTCATGAATTAGTTTTACATTTAAAATATTTTTAATATGTAAAACTAATTCATGAAATGAATATATTGAAATACATACATATATATCAATCACAAGCACGAAGGTATTTTACTCACAACCATTTACGCATTCAGGAAATATATAAAAACTTTGTAATGGAAAATTATATTCAAATTGAACAAATGACATATAATATGAATTTACATTTATAATTTAATAATATGTACGTATAATATAGGTATTATTCAGATTTATTTTCAGTTGAACTATTCCTAAATTCTTAGTGGTTGAGTTCTACATTTTCAAAGAAAAATTGGTCATTTTTTATTGAAGACTTGTTTTTTTTTCATAACAAGACATGCAATTATGCGAAAGGGGGTTACGGATTCTAGAAGCCTCGCCTGGGGGAGGGGGGGGGGATCCTTCAAGATTCCTTTGGGGGTCGGGAACTATTAAACCCGTTTCATTTCAAAACTGACGCTAGCGAGACATTGAGACAAATATATATCACATTGTTCTGCAGCGCGAGTAGTCAGATTTTGATCAGCCTGTGTCCGGTTCTATATGGGTTGCACCCATTACAAATATCCACTAGTCATAAATAATAAAATATGCTAAGAGTGAAAAGACTAATAATTCCCAAAAAAAAATTACTATGCTAACAATTTCGAGTTAAAACAAAGGGTAAAGGATTTCAGCTGCCTTTGCTTTTTTGGTTCTGTTATAAATATTTACTATCGCTAAAATTTAAACACACGGGTTAAAATACCATCCTCACCATCTGGATGCTTGGCGATCCACTACAGTGCGGTTTTCAAATAATTTCGTTCCGCGCACCACAATTTTATGGAACGACCTCTCTTTGGCAGCGTTTCCGGATCGGTACGACATAAGTACCTTCAAAAAAAGTATTTTCCATCTTTTTAAAGGACGGCAGCACTCGCTCTGCGAGAGGTCTAGGGCGGTAAACCGCATGCTCATTTGCAATCCTATACCATAAAAAAACAAAAAAACCTAGTAAGACTAGCATTTATTATTAAAGCTTTAGGATAACGACTATCACATACGAAGTTATGAAAAGGAACCGCAAATAAAGGCATGTTAATTTCAAGGATTACTTACAAGTAACTAATTTTATAAAAAACTTTATATTCTACAATTGTTTTTTTCAACCATTAATAACTATTTCTGTTATAACACACATTAAAAATAACAAAAGGACAAATTAATGGACAAAAGAATAGTGGAGAGTTTCTATTTTTGGGACCAATGCTACAAAAATATATTGACATTAAGAGCGCAATAGGAATCTTTTTATAGTTTACGATATACCTATTCCATAACACGACCCGTAAGCCTAGGACAGTTCTTATATTAGCAAATCAAAACTGTATCAATTTGGCTATAGGAAAAAAGAAAGTATTAGGGTGTTTTAAAAATTATTTCATATCCTTTACACACACAAACACACTTTACATAATTTATTGTAACGGAAGGAAAAGAAGGAGAGCGGAAAGTTTAGCATAGAGACGTGAAGATAGCTGTGGCGAGATGATGTGACGTACGTAGAGGTGCGTCACGGCGCGGAGAGGAGAGTGGTAGCGCCATTTGAAGTTGTCGTGATTTGTGCGCTGAGCTTACAAGTTTTTACGTACGAAAAAATTGATTGACTTATGAGAAAATGGCTTCTTATTGAATAAGTATAAAAGAAAACATTGTTGTTATAGTATTTTCCAATACTTTAAAGTATGTTAACCGATAAATCAATTTTTGCTTTACCGAAAAAAACTTTTTTTGTAATTTATGGTTTGCGACCACGTCCACGTTCCCTAACGCTACCTGATCTTCCGCGCCCTAACCTTCATTAGAACTCTCACTCTGGGTACCAATAAATCAAAATGTATTCTGAATTATACAATTTAACACTAAATAAAAATTAATATTATAAATACATTCAAATACATAAGTGCTATCTGTTGTGACGATGGCCAATAAAATATTCACAAAGTACATTCCTAACATAATGTTTTAAAAATAATTTATACAGTGCAGAATAAATAAAATGAGCAAACCTTGTCTTTATTATGTTAAAATAAATTAATATCAACAGAATAATGTTATAATCATGTAACTTTACGTCTTTTTGCGAAACTGATTCAGAGATTCAAATATTCTTAAAATCACGCAAACAATTTTATTCTGTAAGATACATTTAACCCTTTTAGCGCCGGGCGAAAAGAGAGGCCTATGCGAGAATAACCGGCCGAATTTCATAGTTTTACTAGGGTTTGGAAAAAATGCTCATAAAAACCAAACGAGATACAATATTTACTACATTCAAAAAGTTACTTCATTCAGTATACTAAGGATGAAATATTAAACAAAAAATTACATAAGTTTTACTCTCTCTACTCATCATTTTTTTATATATAACATTTTACCTTAAATATTTATATAGGTAAAAAGTAAAAATTGACTTTTATTTTGTAAAAAAAAAAACATTACCTACATAACTAAAATATAAGATAACTAGAACGTACATGGTAAGCGCAGGTCGGATTTTTGTAAACGGGACTTTATTTTGTTTGTATTTTTTTAAATTATCTCTTAATATAATTAGATAATCAAAATAAATTTGTATTTTAAATAGTTTGTATCTAATTTATTTTGAGATACATTTCTCCCGCAATGCGAATAGTAGAACAACGCGCGGCCCGATATATCGGCGCTTCTCGCAAGTGCCGCAAGAGCCGATATATCGACTTCCGGCACTTAAAGGGTTAAATCTATAACCACACTGTAAAGTTACATGATCATGTTTAAATATTTCAACAATCAGTCTTAAATTAAACATGTTTAAAACTACATCATGGTATCAATCACATAGCGATCGCAATATCAAATAATTAATTACATTTTTTAGAGTGCCAGCACTATTATACCAATATAAAAACAACATTATATTAAGTCTCAATTAATAAGCATCAAACAATAATTGAAATATTTATATTATTCTTAGTGACCCAAACTAATATATATATATAACTTTAATCGCATCACGTATTACAGAATTCATATTTTATGAAGTCGAAATATGTACACAAAAAGAAAATAATATATAACTGAATTTAAATTTAAAGGACGGAAATAATTACAAATGACTATATATTTAAAATAATTAAACCAATTTGGAAGCTTTAAAGAAAAGTAATAAATTAGTAAAATCGGGGTTATGTATTAATACTGATTAAAATGTCCCCCAACTTTTTTTGAGCTATGCCCCATTTTTTATTAGCCATTAGCATTTTGGAACATACATAACTTTATTAATAAAAAAATGAATTGTTAATTTAAGAAATTTAAATGATAGGTCTTAGGAAGAAAAAATTTGCTTCTGCGCTAAATTTAACTCCGAAATAGTATTTCTACAATAGTTTAAATAGCCAGGAGCGAATAGGTTAAATTTGTGTTGAGTCCATTTTCAAAACCCCGCCTTTTAAAAATCAATTTGGCTCTCTGTAGTGGGTGGGCACCACGTTAGAAAACACTGTTCAGTAAACAGAAGAGCGAAATAATACTTTTAAAATATCTATTTAGAATTTGCAAAACTTAAAATGTGAGTAAGTAATTTGAATAAAAAAAAAGTTATTTTGGCTGAATTATTAATATTAATTTTTCAAGGGAACTCCAAACTATAATCTTTCAGCCTACAAAAAAAAAATGCCTGCATTTCTAAAAACATACATTTTCGATATTGCACGAACCAGCCAAATGCAGATATTTATATTTATAGCTAATATTTATAACCATTTTTTAAAAGGTTAAATTTTTTAAAATATTTGTATTATAGAAATATTTCATTAAAATGTATACATTAAATAAATGACATCGACTGTACAAGTATTAAATTTGAAAATTATAATCAAAAATATAAAACAATTATAATAATGTTAAATTTCAATACTTCATTAAAATGTACACATAAAATTAATGACACCGACTGTACCTACAAGTTTGAAATTTAAAATCACAAAAAATAAATCTAAAATCAATCGTTTCAAATCAGTTTACACAATACGCTTCATTTAATAAATGGTAGTATGTATAAAATATTGAGATAAAGTCACCGTGGCTTCGTGCGATTGCTATATTCCAATCGCTTGTCCAATATCACACTTCCATATCCGCTAAGCACCGTATACTCCTATACTATATCCGATAATTATATTTGGAGAATCCAATCACAAATATTCGCCTTATACTTTGCCATTTTCGCTTTCCCATGTTCGATAGCACCTAACGTTTGTTGCCATGTTCGATGAAGCAGAAAGTAAAACGCGACTGAGATATTTGAATATGACACAGTATTCAGTCTTAAATTTAAAATGTTAAGGAGAAACCATAGAGTTGTTATAATAGAGTAGGGAAGCCAGCTGAAAATATTATTACAATAAAGAGAAAGCAAATGAATGTATCTATCTGTCTCTCTTTTTAGCGATTGGACTCGGTGCTCAGTTTTTTGTAAATTATAACAAATTAAAAAATAGGTTTGTAATGTCAGGAATTTGATTAAACAGGGGGCTTGATCCCGGGTATTTTTTACTTTTTTTATCCACTCGTTTACCATTGGGCTATCACAGCTTTACGTTTGACAGCTTAAGTTTTATTTTCTTTCTATTCAACATTTTAGAATTTTTTCAAGATTTTTTCAGGGATAAAACGATATTTTTCTCTAACTAAGCTATTATAAGCTAATATTTATGCCCCAAAACCCCCCTATATGCTGAATTTTATAAAAATTGCGTCGCCGCGGACTCGTTCATTGAAATCATTTTTTTAAGGTAGAGATTCAACCTCTATGGTCCAGCTGGAGGTTGTATAGGTGTATCGTTATGATTAAAAAGTTATATTATGATACACGTGTCCATACAAGACCTGTATTGTAATAAAACTTTTTAATTTTTTATTTTTGGCCTGACGTAATGTTTGTCATAAGAATTTTGGTTTCATTTTTATAATCTTTGTATTATGGTATCAGAATAGATAAAAGATATAAGTATACGAGTTTCATCTTTTCTTACATTAGGTATGTATTATGACACTCTCGATTACAGGCCTGCCTATGGCTCCTCTACTCTAATATACTAACTCTTTGAGAGAAACTCATTATTATTAACAATAATAAAATAAAGACTGTTTTGATATTTGCATCGCACCGCAATGACAACTACCAAAATTATAATTATTAAAACCGAATACTTCGCGACTTATCAAGACAAACCCTTTAGCCTGTGCGCAAATTACTTGCCATTTGCAAACTAACCCGTCTATAACCATATATATTCATCGCTAATTTATTTAAATTGTTTTTTTTATTTTATTTTATTTATAAATAATTTAAAAACCGTCAGTAAATCAGCCGTCGACATTAAGAAAAGAAGTAATATTAATCCATAGGTATCCATCTAGTACGGACATCGATAACAGGTAACTCGACAACGCAACATGCAATTTTATCCCAAATAAATAAACAAAACATTTAAATTTCAAATATTGAACAAAAACTTTCTTTTTAATCTCAAATATATTGATGGACTTAAAATTAAAATATATCATATACCAAAAAATATAATCAACATTGAAGGCAAATCACGCTCTATATTTTAAAATAATCGACCATGAATTGGCAAATCTTATGGAGTTGGTGAATTTATTTACTTTTTTTCCTATCCTACTAAAATATAATAGTTAACAATAAGATTCGTTACATTATGTAATGAGTATCTAATATTTCATGACAACGTTTATAATAGATAAGTCATGACATCAAAATCGGCTCAAGTATCAATAAGTCGTAATCTGTGTGTGAGAAAATTGATCATATCCGTACGAAATCTTAATATCGTAGAAAAGAAACTAAAAGCAACTAAACTATAGGCTAACAGTTTAACTCAGACCTCGAACTTTAACTCAAATCGAAGTCTGAGGTAGGTGCTGGCGGTCACATCTACCTTAATCCCCGTTTCATCCTATCTCCGTGCCCGTGCACCCTGCAGGCGAAGTCTGAGTTAAGCGATTAGCCTATAAACAAGTATAATTATTATGTATTTCAGTATAAGTAAACTAAAAAATTGACACGCACATTTTCGACAACTGTTATAAAAATGTTGTCATACTTTTGGAAAAATTATGAACTTTATGAACAATTTTCTTACACGCAGTCGTAAGTTAAACAATGTCAGCCTTATAACCTAGTTACCATTAAATAGGTATACGCTTAAAAGCTTCTTTTTTTTACATTTTCTAAAATATATTATCACATTTACGAGTATATTCATAAAACTACAGGGACACCTAACAGCAAATGCTTTTTTTTAATCTTTTCACTTAAATACAATATGTCGTAACCAACACAATTATTTTAAGCGACATTTCGTATAACACGTTAATTATTAAGTACATAAAAGTATGATACGATGGCACTAAGAATTTTGAAGATTACTTGCATTTAATAATCAAAAGTAAAAAAATGGATACAAAGGACTTCACTAATTTTCACTTTATTACCCTGTCGTGATAGATATAAAGAATCCCTTGATACCGTTAAATAAAAACAGTGCCGGATGTTAGCATATGTTAGCATTAAATGTTTCTAATTTAATTTACGATATACTAGCAATTTAAGATCACTTTGGTAACATTTAAAACAATAAATAAATATAATTGGAATCACAGCAAACTATCCTAAACTAAACAAACAAACAAATAAAAACTTCATTCTTTAAAAAAACAAAACAACTTGAGACAATACATAAAAATAAAAGAAATAAAACTATACATAAGACAAATAAAAATGTTCAAACTATTCCTAAGTTGTATTTTCAATTAACAACTGACCATGAGAAAGAATAGTGAGGACTTTTTAATTCATTTTTTTATATAGGAACTGCGTGGTCATATTTATAATATGAACAAATAGGCTTTAGCCTCTTCGATCGCTTGGTTGCGTCAAACTCGGGACGTCGTATGAAGCTTCCTGGGTCACAGTCACTTTGGGTGTTTTGTCGAACTTGATTTTATCAAGAGGACTGGAAGCAGGCGAGGTATTCGGGGTGAGAAGGACTGAATGACGTATGGCTTGATTATTTTGGTTTGTGCTAATGATGTTTAAATGAGTAAGGTTATGTTTTGGAATGGTGAATGAAGGCAGGTCTTTGGTTTTTAATGTATCGTAAATACGGACCAGCTTGCTGGCGTCTATGGTTTCAATGGAAGGTGTGGAAACTAGGGGACGGGAGGGAGGGGAGGCTGTGACAACAAGATTTTGTAACTTCGGGGCATGGACGCGACCCTCTGTCGGTAGGTGGATCGCAGAAGCAGCGATATGGTGAGTTATAGAATGACTCTTAAGCCCTTGTGCTGTTTTGTAGCTTTTGCCGCATTGGCATTTGTAAGCCTTTTTTACCCTGCAATAAAACGAAATAAATATTATAAATGTTACACGAGCACTGATTGCATTTCTCTGAATTATGAAAATTTTAATGATTTTATAAATTACCTACATACTTGTTCTAAAAAAATTTTATTCTATAAGAATCACATGAATAATAAAAATGGTAACGAAAATAATGACAACTGAAATAAATTTCTCAGACACTATAGTGAACATCAAAATATTTGCAAATGCTAAAAAAATTACTATATTTTTATTAGTTAGTTATCCTAGAAATGGATACATCATATTTAAAAAAACATCATTCATTCATCAAAACATTGAATGATCAAATATCTGACTATCATATACATATATCTGAATTGAATGTTTAAATATTTTTGGATATCCACCGTGTGGCTGGAATTCCGGCTGAATAGAATATACCCATCCTCATTTCGTACCGAGGTGTCGCAAAAGGCAACTAAGATAAGTTCTAATATACAAAATTTCATCGGACTTAATTACTAAATACCATTGTACAAAATAACATGAGGATTGATGTCAAATAAAGTTATAAAAGTATTCCATGATTGCAAATCTATATTGCAACATATTACGATACTTTCATACTTTAACTAATTTACTAAATTTTACTTATAAGTAGTCATACAATATTAATTAATTTTTATCTAACGGATTAGGATATACTGCCGATGAAGTTACTTTTTAATTATGAATCAACATTGTACACTAAAATGCAAAAAAGGTATAAGTAACTGAATACCCATTTCTTCCAAAAATATTCTTGCGCTGTAAGACGCTTCTTGGGTGTTGGGATTTTATGTTTGTAAGAATCTGGTGCGGGTAGATTTGGATATTTTCTAAATAATATTGAAAATTCAATCTTTATTAGGTAGCTAATATATTTTACTTCTAGATTTATTCGAATACATTTATAATTACAGAAGTAGCGTAAAATATATAATTAATTAGAAAAATTAACTAGGAGACCATCATACCTTAAAACAAAGAACAAAAAGCAAAATAGCAAACAATCATATGTAAATTTTTATGCTAAGCCGGTATGGTTACCGGGGAATTTCTAGAAAATGTTACCTATTCCAATATACCTACAAATAGTAACAGCCCAGGGATGAGACTGTGCGATTCTTTCGATGTGATCGCGGGTTCAAACCCCAGGCAGGCACCAATGAATTTTCTGTTAAAACTTATATGTCTGATTGATATTTGCAATTTCACACACGCTTTTTTTCCTCCTGTTCAAAAACGGACAGAGGAAACCTACGCCTACTTATAATTAGTAAATATAGCTCAAGAACAGCGTTTCTCAATCATTTAGAAAAGATTTTTTTGGGAGTCACTTTGTTAGAATTCTCCTCAGTAGCCACTTTTATTGTGGAACACTCGGTTTGTTTCATTAATATGCTTTCTGAAAATTTCTGGAAATGGATTATATGTAACAAAATTGACAAATATTACTTTTTTTAATTAGTATATACTTCCACAATTATTTCATTTCTTTATGTCACTTTTATTAAATCTTATTCAATAGCACGGAACCCGAGGGTTCCGCGGAATACAGTTTAAGAAACGTTGTCTTTAGAGCTTAGTCAACATGGATTGCACCTTCAGTCATGTGTGGAAATTAACTATAACTTATAACTTAATAAATATATAACCTCCTGCCCTTATCCCACTCTAAGTGTGGTCGGCACAACATGTTATAAACATGCTGTAACATGATTTGGCTGCGTTTTTACGACCGGCCGCCTGCCTGACGTCAACTTACCTTAGTCGTATTTTACGACACCTCGGTAAGGAGGGTGGTCGATTCTACTAAACCGGATACCACACGGTGGGTCAACTTACCTTAGTCGCCTTTTACGACACCTCGGTAAGAAATGAGGGTGGTCTATTCTACTCAGCCGGATACCACAAGGCGGGTCGACTTACCTTAGTCGCCTTTTACGACACCTCGGTAAGAAATGAGGGTGGTACTATTCTACTTAGCCGGATACCACACAGCTGAAATTTTATAACTTAATATATAAACGAAAGAAAGTTTACGTACTTGCCATCCTTCTTGTGACCGTTCTTAGAGTGGTATTTGATGCCGTTAACGTTCTTGTAGCGCTTCTTACAGCCGGGCACAGGGCACGCGAAGGGTTTCTCTTGAGCGGCCGCTCCGAGCGCGCCGGAGGACGCGTTTGCATTCATCCTTGAATATTGAAAAAAACCTTAACGACAGTAGCTTGCCATATTTTTTTAATAAAGTCTATATCCTTCTTCCTCCAGTAAGGTTTGCAGTTAACATTACCAACTATTAAAATTTGGTAAAATTAAAAAATAATTGGATGTGAACTAATCCGAAAAAGACAAGTTAATTGATTATTTACGCGCTAATCACGTGACCAATAGCAAAAGTAGGAGTTTGTTTTTGAATCTTGTTCCAATGCGCGTTGCAGACCGAAAGCTAAGCTACACCGAAGATAAACTAAGCCAGCTTAGCTAAGCTAAGCTATGACAACTAAAAATATGTCCCGTGTATATCAAAAACAAAGTGAAAGCTCGGTCCTTTTTATTTAAATTGTGATAGTCTTTCGACTGTGTATTCCATAGTTTAAGAAATCGCTTAACAATTTCAATAAATTTGCTTGAATAAATATATATTTTTTTAATTGACTATATGTTATTAGCGTAGCGGCTTTTACAGCGTCACCGGGCGGGACGAGTGAGCGCAGAAGCATCGTCGAAGTTGCAAAATGCGGAGAATAGAGCCCAGAAGCTCTACTAGCGTCGGAGATCGTCTAAGTCGTCTTGGGAAAATATATTTACATACAAGATTACATTTAAATATTAAACGAACTCGTTGATGTAAGGCCGTGTGATATCCGGCTGAGTAGAATAGACCACTCTCATTTCTTATCGAGGTGTCGTAAAAGGCGTCTAAGGTAAGTCGAGCCGGCGTGTGGTATCGGGCTGAGTAGAATAGACCAACCTCTTTCTTACCGAAGTGTTGTAAAATACGACAAAGATAAGTTAACGTCAGGCAAGCGGCGTAAAATATGTAGCTAAGGTAAGTCGACCTGCCGTGTGGTATCCGGCTGAGTAGAATAGACCACTCCCATTTCTTATCGAGGTGTAGTAAAAGGCGACTAAGGTAAGTCGAGCCGGCGTGTGGTATCGGGCTGAGTAGAATAGACCAACCTCTTTCTTACCGAAGTATCGTAAAATACGACTATGGTAAGTCAACGTCAGGCAGGCGGAAAGTCGTAAAATATGTAGCCAAATCATGTAACAACATGTTTATAACATGTGCCGAACCTATTTAGAGTGTGTAGGAGGATGATGTACTCATTTAAAATACGACCAACGGTAAGTTAACGTCAGGCAGGCGGCGTAAAATCTGTAGTCAAATCATGTAACAACATGTTTATAACATGTTGTACCGACCCCACTTAGACTGGGTAAGAGGATGATTCTCGTTGATGCAGCCTCCTGAAAATAATCCATGGACCAAAAAAGCCCATGGGCTATCACCACTTACTTGACACCATAGCGTAGAATAAACTCCGAACTGTATTCCTCCACTGTTGTCCAAGAGTCGTTGCTGTCATCTGAGGGACTCATGACCTCTTCCTCATCCATTTCACTACCTGAAATACGTACATGCTTATATTAAAAACTCTAGTCTGTCTGTTTGTCACGCTTTTTTAATTCGCTGGAGCAATATTGACGAAATTTTAGTTTATTGAAAGTTTATATATTGATAACATATCTGTATATAAAATGAATGTTAGAATAAGTTGATCCGCCGTGTGGTATCCAGCTGAGTAGAATAGACCACCCTCATTTCTTACCGAGACATCGCAAAGGGCGAGATATCGTTTAGGTAAGTTTACGTCAGTTAGGCGGCCGGTCTTAAAATACTCAGCCAAAAAAACATGTTGCGACGACCACACTTCGAGTGGGATAAGGGCAGGAGAATGATGGAATGTTACTCTATATGATCCCAGATACTCCGAAACGGCTGCACTTATTTTAATAAAATTTTCAGATAATGCATTTGCATTGCATATGAATGTGGGTGGATGTATGACTAGGGGGAGGTCGAAAAAAAATGGATGGATTGTGTGAAAAATGATAATTAACATGCATGTTAAAGGAGTGGCACTAGAGTTGACGAATGATAGAGGAGAATGGAAGAAGAAGACATATTGAACCGACCCCACTTAGAGTGAGATAAGGGTAAGAGAATGATGAATGCATTTGCATTAACTGAAATTGTTCATTTTTTTATAAGTGTAATTCATATATCTTTGAATTATGTCCTGCGCAGCGGGCTCGACAAACTAGTAGTTTATAAAAATTCCTATTTTTCCTCCGGGAACGGAAAAAACACATAGTACATACTTAAATGAGGAATATTTTTAAATACTAAAGTAAAAATAAACGCAGAATCATACATAAATACGCGAGTCCATATGGTTTAGGAGGTCATACCGCCATTAGTCGCCTAGATATCAAAATCTAGGCGACTAATGGCGGTATGAAATATATGTTAACTCGTCTTTTATTTTCAAAGCGTAACAGACAGACAGACTTTCGCATTTATAAAATAAGTAAAAATTTATTATTTTACCATGCTATTTAATATTTATTAATAAACAATAGATCGATTCGAATATTTATAAAGAATATTTTGAATTTCAAACACTTATACCAAACCAAAAAAAAATCTCCTTAGAAAAACATTTTGTTGACACTTTCGTTGTTACAAAAATCCTTCTGTCCTAAACAAATGTTTTTTTATACCCACACTATTAGATTACCTATTTACTATTGAGACTACATTAACCTAAAATATACCATCTTCATTTCTTACCGAGGTGTCGTAAAAGGCGACTTAAGAAAGACCTAAGGCGAGGTAATGACGTTAGTAATTCAAGGTCAAAATAACTAGCCAAAACATGTTATAACATATTCAAAACATTTTGTGCCGACCCCACATAGAGTGGAATAAGGGCAGGATGATCTTAATATATTAACAACTGTATTAGATTAGCTCATTTCTATTAAAGAATACATCGTCATGCCATTAGGTGACGTACCGGTCAAAACAGGTCAGTGATTAAAAAAAATTAACGTACATAAATGGTTTAATGAAATAACCTGTAGGTGTGCTACTCCGAACCGAAGGTGTCTTCGGCGCGGAGAGCAATCGCCGGCGAACGTCGATGGTAGTCTGCATATTTTGAATATCCCGCCTGCAGTCCACAGATACAAATCTCAAAACATAACTTAGTGGAATACATGTTGGCTGCGATGCTTCTTTTTGCTCAACGACATCTGGATCTAAATCTGCAAAACAACCCTCAATTATTAAAGCCCAAAACGGCTGATGCTATAATCGTCATCAGCTGGTTTTTGTTTACATTCTTATTAGTATAACAACATTTTTCAATCACGTTGTTTAGCTACCAAAACATAAAGTTTCATTGAAAAAATAAATAATTATTAAATCCAACACAAAATTCCCGCACTTATTTATAAATGATTTCATGATACACTACAATGTTGGCAACTTTGACGTACTGATAAGACGAATTAAGGGAGGGTCACTACAATTATAATGAACATGAAATATCAAACATGAAAGCAAATAATACAAAATATTTGATATTTACCGATATGTACGTCTTCGATGTGTTCAATTAAATCCGCTAGTCTTGGAAATGTTATACCACAGCCATTAAATTTACAGATGTTTATCATGAAGACGGCCATGTCGAATGGAGGATAATGGACTAGTCAAATGGTTACTGTACTTCTCACGATGTTACAATAATTGAGTTTAAAATAAAACAGTTTTGTGCACAATTATTTTCACTAAATTAATTAAAAAAATTATTTATCTATTTTGAAATTTTTAATTTGACAAACTGGGTTCACTACTATATTCTTATTTAATAAGTATGTAATGCATATGTCATTTGCGCACCCTAATCAATAGTTGGCTGCTCCGAGCGGAACTAGCGCCAGTCTGCGCAAGTCAACCAATAGTAACACGGGATTTATACTCTGTTTCTTTTGACCACTCAGAAATTGAACATTCCAAAGGCCGGTCTCCTCCTTTTCGGTGTTCTTTGGTAAGTGTCAGTGAACGAATCTGAATCGTGAAAAAGTGTTAAAATCTTAGATATTTGTCGAGTAAAAAGTGTTTTTATTAATCAAGAAAAGCGCACAGTGTATACCGGTGCGAATATTTATTAGTGATTTTGTAAGTTGTCATGAAATATCAGTTATAAAACTAAAAGATTTATCGCCGATTCGGCCATTTTCCACTGTATAGAATTAGTTATTATAAGTGAAGGTAGACTTTTTCTGACCGATACTTTTCGTGGATAGTGATATAACATTAGATATTATTCGAAAACCATAGGTATTAAATCTAGTATCATATCTTGTCAGCGTTACGTAGCCCCCTAAATTACGTAACGCTCTGCGGTCAAACTGTCAAGTCTTGTTTTAAGTAAATTTCCTCTGAAAATTATTTCAATAAACTTCTTTAGTATTCATTAGCGAAATATTTATTTCAGTATTTAATCGCCGTACCCAATTAACTACAAGATGCTGTTTGCTGCTAGAATGATTGCCCCTGCAGCCAGGTCTGCTGTAAGTATCCCATTTAGGATTTCTTTTATACCGGTTATGTGATATAATACCAGAATTCTTTTTAATAAATGTGAAAATAATTATTATTCGACCAATCAATAATTTGTAATTTTTTAAAGTTAAAGTAACCTTAAAACTTAAGTTTTAAAAAGTTATTGAAATGGATTGTAGTAAATATAAATGAAAATGAGGCCTTTTAAATATTTGTGAACTACATATTTATGTGAACTTCCTATTATATAACACTATCAGGTGATAATCAGTTTATGATTGTGTTATTTTTTTTGTTTTCTTTATTATTAATCGTCATTATATTAACTATGTAACATATGATTCTATTGATACGAAAGCTTTAACTCTGGACATAGTCATTTACCAGATCTATGTTCTAAAAAAATTATAAAGTGTTGGTTACATCACATTTACAACAACTTAAACATTATTAATGAAAGAATGAAAGAACATTTATTTTCACCTTCCGCGATACACAGTTAACTGTGTATCGCGTTAACGTATCGTGTAATTGTTAACTAAAACTAAACTTTAACACAATACAACAATAGTGATGTATATTTTATTTCAAATTCCGAAATCTATTTTGTATTATTTCAGAATTGGACTTTCTCCTTATTAATTTACAATCATCTCACATCTTAGTATAAGACAGTAGCTTATACATGGAAATATAGATTTAATTTTAATATTACAGATCTTTAGCAACACAGCTTTGGTGAGGCCACTTGCTGCACTCCCCACACCAGCACAAATAGTCCCAGCTGCACCAGCTCAGCTCTCTGCAGTCCGCTCCTTCCAGACCACATCAGTCACAAAGGATATTGACTCTGCTGCCAAATTCATTGGCGCTGGTGCAGCTACAGTAGGAGTTGCGGGATCTGGTAAGAAAAAAACTAATAATATATGCGAGTATGAGAAAGTAAACTATTTTGTCTTTGTGTACTACCTAATGCTGTTTCACCTGCATTATTTTTATTACATCCTTATTTCCCTCCCTATTTTTATGAAAATATATGCCTATGTGGCTCAGTAAAGATACAGCTTTACAATAGTGAAAGAATTTTTGAATACGGTCCAGTAATTTTCGTGTGACAACATTACAAACATACATACAAATTTTTCCTCTTTATAATATTAGTATAGCTTATTTTCCTGTGACTGTGTTCCCTTAGAATCTCATTATTATTTATTTTTATGGTATGGTATCTTAACAAGTTATCTATTGTTATTTATGTGTCCATAAAGGATAGAGGTCCTTTCCTCCTCCTCCATAAAGGAGGAGGAGGAAAGGACCTTTAACAATACATATTGTATTTATGGGGGTTGATATGGAATTATTTTTATATAACACCTAGAAATGATTGCATAACAGAAAATTAATTTTTAGATTGGTGTGTTGATTTAATGAGATCCTCAATCGAGTGTTAACTTTTTATAATTAAATGGTTTTTTTTTTCACTTATTAATATTAATAAATTTGAAGCACCTTTCAAAATGGATATGCAAAACAAGTTAACCTAGTAACAGTTACATATTACAATTGCAAAAGACAATTATTTGGATTGATTTATTAATAACATTAGACTTTATTACACTAGATTTTATTACCAAAGTACACAGCTAGGATTCAAATGTATAACTGAAGACCTGCCCAACATTGAGATATTTGTAAGCTGTTATATAATTTTTGGACCCCCATATTTAATAATATCAGAAAAAATAAAACTTGGCTAACAGCTGAAAAAATTATATAAGAGCAGACATGAGGGGGTTAGAATCAAACCTAGCTATAACCAAAATAATTAAAGTTGAATAAAATGAAAATTTGTTGTGTTTAATTTTTGGAGTTTTGACAAATAAAAAATATTAAACACAGAATTTAAGTAATATCAATCTTTACCTTTCCTGCAAACTGTAATACATCATATCATCGTCCTGCCCCTATCACACTCTTAAGTGGGGTCGTCAAACATGTTGTGCCGACATGGGTGCCAATGATTTGGCTACGAATTTTACGACCGGCCGGATGCCTGACGTCAACTTATCTTAGTCGTATTTTACGAAACCTCGATAAGAAAAAAGGGGGGTCTATTCTACTTAACCGGATATCACACGGTGAGTCAATTTACCTTAGTCGCCTTTACGACACCTCTGTAAGAAATGAGGGTGGTCCATTCTACTCAGTCGGATACCACACGGCGGGGTCGACTTACCTTAGTCGCCTTTTACGATACCTCGGTAAGAAATGAGGGTGGTACTATTCTATTCAGCCAGATACAACACTGTGTGCAAACTGTAATACAAATATTGTAATATAAAATTAGCTGAATTTGATTGTGACTTTACGATTTAGCTATTTTTGAGTCTGATCCCCTCACATACAAACCCTTTCCTTTCCCTTATGCTTTGTATTATCTGCAGGTATTGGCATTGGTGTCGTGTTTGGATGTTTAATCATTGGCTATGCACGCAACCCCTCACTCAAGCAACAAATATTTTCATATGCAATCCTGGGATTCGCATTGTCTGAAGCTATGGGCTTATTCTGTTTAATGATTGCTTTCTTAATGCTATTCGCTTTTTAAACTGTTAAGCTCAATTTTTTTATGATTTTGTACAGTGTAAATAATATTGTTTATAGAAATATAGACCTTTAACATGCATGATGTGTCTTGAACAAATGTTTAATATTTGCACTGAGTCTACAGGTGTGTATGCTTCATTTAGTAATATGGTATAAGTTTAAGTAGTATTAATATTATTAACAAGTTACTATCTTGAATAGCTAAAATAATTTATTTTTTGGTTCATAATGTTTTTACTGTTTATTGATTAATTGGGGCACCCAGTAGACTAAAAGTTTTTATTTAGTATTAGCATAATGGTTTATGGTATAATAGATTGTTTTAGTTCCTAGTTTTTAATTCCTTAATACCTTGTTTTTAAACATTGTACAGTGAGTTATCCTTACCAAGCCCTAACTGATTTAAATGTCAATCTGTTTTATGCAAAAACTTATGTGCTTAATTGACATTTACAATTATTATATGATTCAGTGTGAAGAAACATAGGAAACCTGCATTGCATTATACCTAGAGGATTATTAGGTTGTAAAATCTGTTAATTGATAATAGTGTAAGATAGAAACAGGCTGTGTATTTTATGATACCAACTGAGGAAATCAATAATTTCTTATTAATTAATCCAGCTAAATAACATTAAGGTGCAAATCAGGTATATAGACACTCATTAAATAATTCAATTACAAATATTCTGTAATATTTTCAGGTGCTGGTATTGGAACTGTGTTCGGCTCCCTCATCATTGGTTATGCCAGGAACCCCTCCCTCAAGCAGCAGCTCTTCTCATATGCCATCTTGGGCTTTGCCCTGTCCGAGGCCATGGGTCTCTTCTGTCTTATGATGGCCTTCTTGCTGCTGTTTGCTTTCTAAGCTAATTACTTTTAAGAACACTATACTGCCATCTGATATGAGGTTTCAGTGTATACTATCTGGAGTGGACGGCCATGGAATCAAATGTGTGAAACCTTACCCTTATAGTGGTGCAAGGACTAATATGTGTTAAGTGTTACACTTATCAATGCATCATCAGAAATGCAATTTATTTATGTAGTAATTAAAAAAAATCTGCAAATAAAATGTTGTATGTAATCACTTGATTATTCCTATTCCTGATTTATTTGTAATGTAGACTGTTACTCCAAATCATGTTATGCTCAGTATATATGTCAGAAGCCGGTGATAATAATTTGTTAAGCCAGTAATTGCACTCAGCGTGTGAGTATTGTCATCGACTTTACACTTGTTATGCTGTTTGGGAATGTCAGTATCTGTATTGTACATTTTTAGGGCGATTAAATGATCAAACCAAATTTGATACGCGTTTTACAAAATTGACTTACCTTGTCCATATTTCATTTTTTTGTTACCCATTTTTCTGCCATTAGAATAGACAAATTTAGATTAAAGAAATCTTATTACAACCAAAATCAAGCGAGAAAATAAACTTGATATCATGGATTTGATAAGACTCAAATAAAAATAAAATAATCATTTTTGCCGGATGATTCAAGTTAATTTCATGGAACATTCACACATCCATTCTGAGCGCGTATTGATTAGCTAGAACACCGTGTGCTTATTGCGACTTTTTTAACCTACTCGATTGCGTTGGCGTAACGCCAATTTATGACACTGCAAAAGCGACATCTAGCGACTGCTGTTCTAGCGCTATACAAAATGACGTTACGGTAACGCGATCGAGTAGGTTGAAAATCTCACTAAGCACAGTTGATTATTACCTAACGATATGCGATGTAATATGGGTCTATAAAACAAAATCCCCTGTTGCTCGATAAACTCTAAAACTACTGAACGCATTTTTAAGTTTTTTCCCTAACAGTGATCACGACATCAAAAACTATTTATTTCCATAACAAATTCTCACAAATCATAAACAGAATCTGGGACCATCCTAGTAAGTTACTAGTATTTCTACTAGTACTTGTGACAGGAGGCCCCGCTCTTCGTTACATACATATTACATAAGGGGAAATATGTTGGTAAGTCCGTGCGTGTGTCCGTGGAGCTTGTGCATGTGTGTAGTGTGTATGAGTGTGGTGTGTGACTGAAGTGTTTGCGAGTGTAGTGCTGCGTATGATTACTTGTGTGTGAGTGTGTGTATGGGAATGGGTGAATGAGTTTTATATTAATGCTTCTTTCTCATCATAATTTAAATCAAGCAGCCATTTTGACAAGAGTTCTTTACAGTTGTAGTAGCTTACAGGATATATATTTAATATTTTATTTACGCGATTGTAGATGTGCTTAGATAGTACTGAGAACTGCCGGGATGCAAACTTCGTTTTTTTTTTGTAAGTACATGTTATTACGTTTTTCCTTCTTTTTTCATTATTGTGAATGTTAAAAGGTGTTACTTTGTGTACTTTAAGTATACACTGCATTAAGTATAATTTTTTCACGCTTAATATCTCACTTTCAGTTGAATATCTACTGCGTTTAAAGAGCATTACTTTTAACAAGGATCTTTGTCCACGTTCTATTTCAAGAAACTTGTGTCTTTAGAGCTCCGCCCTAAACTGGGATACAGTAATCTATAATCGATTGAACTAAAGTGATATAGATTTGATTAAGTAATTTTTTAGTTGTGACGTATCTAAGTGTTAAAGATCCATATCAGCTTTCTTATTCTCACATTCATAAATTCGATGTTAGGGGACCATAAAAGCCTCTGGTCGAGCATTACTCCTAGATATTTAGTTGAGGGAACTTTCTTTAAGATTGAGCAGTTACAGTTACTTAAAATTAATGCAATTATGGATTTGTAATTTAAAGTCATCATTAGGCTGCGTTTTTTTATTTATAGTGAAACAAATATAATTAGTTTTCTCAGTATTTTAAGTGAGTAGATTAAACTTAAGGCAAAAAGAGATTTTAGACAATTCCGTTTCCACAGTCATTTTAAGCGCGCTCCATGTTGAACCATAAAAAACTATTGCAGTATCATCTGCATATGAAAATATTTTGCCACTATCTACTTCCAATTTACACAAGTCATTTATGTACACTAGAAATAAAGTGGGACCTAAAACACTTCTTTGAGGGACGCCAAAAGATAATGGTGATTCACGGTTAGTGAGATCCCCAATCTTCACACGCTGACTTCTACTGCATAAATAGTCTTTAAATAACAAAAATTCAGTACCTCTTATTCCTTAGTTTTCTAATGTGTACAAGAATAGGTACAGAGGCAGTATCAAACGCATTTTTTAAGTCCATAAAGACAGCTAAACATTTTTCCCTGCATCTAGTTGTTTTATTATCAAGGAAGTGAGTGATAATACTGCGTCTTCGGTTGATTTATTTTTTCTATAACCGTATTGTGAGTTTGAACGAATGTTAAATTTTTCAAGATAATTTATCAGTCTAGAGTTTATCAATTTTTCAAGAATCTTACACAGGAATTGGTCTATTTGGTTAACACAGGAATTGGTCTATAATTTTCTATTTTGTCTCTGTCTCCATTCTTGTACACGGGTGTAACTATATATATATATATATTTTTAAGAGACTGGGAAATATTCCTAACTTAAAACTTAGATTAGCCATATGACTAATTATTGGAGAAATAACATGCTTCGTCGCTTTAAGAATTTTAATAGGTATGTTATCCCATCCTGGAGCACTCTCCGTCTTAAGTTCCGTTATTATTTTATCCACTTCAATAGGATCAGTATCAAAAAGTACAAAAGAAGATAGTTGAATTACCGGACTGGTGGAATTATGGACTTAAGTTTATTCCATCCGGTGGGGAACTTGAGAGTATTTCGTCAGCAAGTAACTTTCCAACGCTAGCAAAGTGATCACTAATGTGATTTAGGGATAAAACAGGTGAAGATTTTAAATTTAGCAGGTTAAGATTCTGAGTTTTCTGTGGCTTAAAGTGAACTATTGTTTTAATATTGGTCCATAGTTTTCACTGAGTTGCTAAGCTGTTCTCTATCATATTTACGTTTGAGCTTTCTTATTAAATTGTTACAGTAATTTCGGTACCGCTTAAAGGTAATTTTGTAAATTTCATTATCAGGGTCAGATCTCAGCTTTCTTTGCATATTATTTCTGTTTTTAATACAGCGTAAAATACCTGGAGTCATCCAAGGTTTAATGTTTCGTAAAGCTTTAGGAATTTGGATTTCAGTAGTGCTCTCTTTTAGTGACGCAGTTAATACTTTAATTAGATTTTCTACTATAAATTTGGGATCTTGGGATTGAAGAAGGTTATCAATATTTTTATCTAAGAGAAGTGACCCGGCTTTATCAAAATCTATAAACATCTTTCTTTTACGACATTTATTTTCATTTTTGAGTTTAGAGAGACACAAAAAAATCATAGAATGATCAGTAATAGAGGTGTTAAATACTGCTATGAAAGGAGAAATAATTTGATTATTAACTTTAATTATGAAATGGTCTAGGCAGCTGTTACCACGAGTAGGGAAGTAGCGTCCAGGAGCCAAACCAAACATAGATAACGTATTGAGATAATTAAATCTATTATTACTTTCATAACTTGATACATTTAGTTTTACCTTAACGTTTATATTTATGTCACCTGTTAGAATGATATTTCTAAATGATTTTATGTTCACCAGATAAGAATTAAATGACTCAATAAAATTTAATGCGTTAATATTAGACGGTGATCTGTAAATTCCTAGGATAACAATATCATCGATTATAAGCTGCAAACATGATGCGTGAGTAATTATAAGCTCTTTAGCAGTAGCTCTCAAAGTACTTTTTACGTATATGTGGGCGCGTACTTTAGAAATAACACCAATATGTTAGTTAAACTGTTTTATTGTTTATTTAAATTATTTAGTTTTATTATTTAAATATCTTTCTCGTTTAAATTCGCAAATAACGAACGCAACTCAGGTAGGAACAGAATATGTACACGATGCAGCATAATAACAATCTAGAAACACAATACTTAACTTAACATTTACCCGACCACGCAGAGACAGTTCAGGGCACTACTTGCCGTGTCCAAATCCGGACCAAGACTGATCAGTCTACAGTTGGCATAGTACTGGTTCTCACAAGCGGATATGAACCTTTAGTCAAATACAATATCTTACGGAAACGGAAATAATCAAAACAGAAATTATTCACAAAATAAGTCAAATTACTTATTATCTCCCACATATATTACTACACCATCATTCTGATTGAGGTGCAAAGACGTTGTGAATGAGTCATAGTTTACAATAGCTGGACTTGGTTTGCAGGGATTAAATCGACATTCCGTCAGAGCTAATACATCTACATCGAAATTGACTATAGATAGGGTTAATTGTAAATCATTGAAGTTTGTATATACGCTTCGAATATTTTGTGATATTATAGTTAGATCATAATGTTTTATAACTTTAATTTTCGCGAGATCTTCTATATCACATTGTACCGAGTATGCAGTTTCAGATTTATCTATTTCGTTTTTTGTATTAACAGATTGATTATTCATAGATAGGCCGTAGACGCAGTATGGCAGCACTAAGTGGGCGTTAACTCAATTCTTATTTGTTGCGCCAATGTAGTAAACACAAACTCGCTGTGAAATTAATTGAGGAACCAATCACGTAGCGCCACCTTCCACATTAGAATTCGTTGTAGCAGTATGCTTCAGATACCAGGGCAACAGTCAGGTTATGTAGTCACAGCATTTAACTTCTTGTGAATTATTTTGGTCTATTTTTTACTTCAAAAAATATTTAGACTTTAAAGAGATAATATTTTCTATAACCAAACGGCGGTCCGGGGGAAGAGCAAAATATATTGGTACTAGCGGCCTGCCCCTGCTTCGCACGGGTATAAAATATATATCCCATGTCAGTCAGTGTAAAAAAATGACTAAAATCGATCCAGTAGTTTTGATTTATTCATTACTGCCCGTGGCCCGCAAGCGTTAAATTTGGAGAAAAACAATTTCTTTTCCCTATACCAAGAAGATTTCCTGCTATCTTTGGAATATCTAAATTTATATAATACATTTTTTCTTTTACATTTTCCCTATGTATTTTATTTTTACAATAAATTACAGAATGTCTTTAAACAAACTCTTGAAAGAGCGACATAGCTGCTAAAGTCGAAGTGTTATAGGGCGAAGCGCGGCGTCCTCAGGGCATTTTAAATCTGTAATATCTCCGAAAATGTTCAATTAAATTACATGCTGTAAACGGCCATATTGATCTATATCAAATCAACTATTTTTTTAAGGTACTTAATTGGATAAGGATTAATGCTGTATTGTATAAAAATTGCTTCAAAAATAAGGCATTATTTTTCGTAAAAAGTAAATGACAAAAAATGCTATAGTGGGTTATCTATAAGAGATAGACCTTTTCAAGGTGTACAAATACTAGTACATCAATTTGATAAATCGCGTAGAGTGTAGCCTGCGTTTGCAATGTAAGTCGAAAAAAATGTAATTATTTACAGAAACCTCAAAAATTACAGTATTTCTCTTCTCTGTATTAAATGTTATTTATTATACGTACAAACCTTCCTCTAGAATCACTCTATCTATTAAAAAAAAACCGCATCAAAATCTGTTGCGTAGTTTTAAAGTTTTATGCATACATATGGATATATGGACAAACAAAGAATGCGACTTTGTTTTATAATATGTAGTGATATGTCATGAATCACTAATTGAACCGTAAAGGATCAATATGATTTTTAAAGCTACAACTGAATCAAAAGACCATCTTCTGTTTCTACGTCTTCAAATCAACCAATTTGATAGCTTTGCTATTGATGTTATCAAAACCAAAATGAAATAAAGTTACTTGAAAGCTCATTTAAAAAAGAAAAAACAGATGTTCCATATCTTTATTTGACGAATTGCCGTCTAAAGTAACATTCTTGCTTTATGTTCACGTATAGTATAAAAAAATCGAAATAATGATTATTCATCTACGATGCTCATCTGATGTTCTTAAACATTAAATTTTGAACAAAACTAAATTGCTATGGAATTGTACAAAGAGAAATCACCAAACTGTATTTTATATTGATAAACAAAGTATACAAATATTAAGTGAAATAAATAATACGTTTATTGAAGTAACAGTTATATTGCAAATAATTTTACAAAAAATAGAAGTTAAGAATAAACGCCTGCAGTATCGATATCGTTCAGAATTTCGCTACTGTAAAGTGTACCCTTAACGTCGAACATTATTTAATAAACGCAAACATGCATTTTTAATGCTTTAGAATTTTACATAATTTTGGATTAAAAAAATAACCCGAACCAAAGTGCACACAATCCAATAAATATCGTTAGGAATGTATCCAATTTGGGTCACAACCTATCCAAACTAAAAACTAAACCTAATTTTTGAAAACAAAAGCCCATTCACACACCGTGCATTCACTTAACTTCGTATAAACATGTAAATATATTCTCTCTTCATATTAGACGATGCAATTATGATTGTATTTGGTGTTCCTAAATCACTACTTGTACATCACACAATTCAGGTCAAATTGTTTACTTGGAAATATTTATCAGATACTTTTCTGAAAAACTTCAAGACCCAAACTGAGACATAATGATAAGGTTTATAATCTACTTGTACATAATTTTTCTAATATATCAAAACTGATTTCTTATGTTAAGAAATAAACACGCTATCACTAGGAATCATGTCCTAAATTTTAACTAATACGTTAAAAAGATGAGAAATATCTTACAATACCAATTCACGGTTATTAACATCCTGACAATTTTGAACATGAATATGAAACAAAAATATTTTTCAAAACATGCTGAAGATATTCCGTTTCAGCTTTCTAATCTTTATAAATCAAAAGTTATACAGTTATATATAACTTATAGTTAAACTTTAAACCCTTATCGTGTGTAACGTCTTAACACGTTGACTGCCACGTCCATAGAGCTATTATTCTAGAGAGCAGGGAAGCAAGCCTAAAATGTGCTCAATTACAATACCGATAAAATAAGACTGTATCATTTCTCTTTTTAAAAGATTTTATTTAATTTGCCTTGTATGTATTTGAAGGTGGAATCTTGCAAGTTTAATTTGACCCACTTCCCGGTGTCCGATTTAGCTGAAATTTATATACTGGTCTAGTCTAGACAATGCATGTTTATGATAAGCATGACTTGATGCGACTGCCAGGATTGGCTCTAGATGAGGGAACTCCTCAATGGTTAATAGTAGGGACATTAAATTTTGTTAAAAGCTTTTTAACTTGACTTGTTATATGTTTTGGATTATGATTGGACAAAATTATAACGAGTTTCGTCTCCTCTCTTATTTTTATTGTGAAAGTCTCACTTACAGACCTGGCTAGTAGTTTCCGTAGTTTAATATCTATGGGAAGTACCCAGTTGTTAAGTATACGAGTTTAATCTCCCCTCTTATTTTTTATTGGGAAACTCACACTTACAGGTCAGGCTATGGCCACCGCAGTTTAATATGTATGGGAAATACCCAGTAAAGTACGCTTCGGTGAAGATTTCACTGTAAACATGAGTGGCAGTCGACGTGTTAAGATGAAAAAAGGCTCGCGAGATTTCCTGTCAAAATTTTAGAACATTCTAGAACAAGTCTAACTGAATTTCTTGGGACAAATCTTAACAGATATGGAAAAATCAAAGACTGCCAGACACATCAGTGGAAAAGTATAATACCCGTAACATTTATATGAAACAAGGCTACAACTGTAGGTAAAGTTACGCTTAAAAATCTTTTATTCAATATGACAAATACGTTGTATGACGCAAAATTTCACTACTAGATGACGATAAAAAATATTAAGTCAAAACGCAAACATATTACCTTGCAAATATAACAAAAGTCATTCATTAAAATTTCAATTCATTCAATAAATATACTTTTAGGATTTTATGGTTCTTTTCTACATCGTCAATTATAATTGCTGATGTTAAAAAAATATTCCATCACATAAATGATGGAAACAATTGAATATATGTTGTATAAAGTCCCCAAAAGCTGTCTGTCTGTATGTGGTCGACTTTCTCAAGATGTACTGAACGTATTTTTGTACGGTTTTTTTTCTACATGATAGTGCTATTCTTAAGGGTGTGTTAAGATGATAAACTTTAACCTCGTACATTCTCGGAACTGGCTAAACCAATTTCGATGTGAATTTCACTGAAGATTATGGGGCAACATAGGTTACGTTCTACCCTAGAACTTAGCGTCGGAATTTACGCAAGAAAAACTTTGCATTAATTTCCACACGAGCACAGCGTATGAATAAATTTGTTTAAATATAATCGGATATTATATATCTCTATATAGTGTCTATGGTTGATTACCTCTAAACGCCTAATACGAAACATCTCAGTATGTAAATAACAACGCACCATATTTAAAAAAACAATGAATTAAACATACAATAATTTCACTTAACACTACAGCAAAACAAATTAAGGCATTTTCTCTAAATAACTAAACACTTGACCACAAAATAAACCATCGCTCGCATACATTCAAATACATAGAAACTTCACTGATCGAAAAGGAAAGTCCACTTTGATCAATTATATAAAATAATTGATCGTTTTAAAGGTATTTTTTTACAATCAATTTATCACTGTTTTGTGAAGATTTTAACACAACACTATTTTAGTATTAAACTTCAAAACAACAATATAATATACACGATGTTTCCCTTCATCATAGATGTGATGAATTTTAAATAGGAATTAGAACTGTATTAAAAAAGCTCTCCATGTATAAGCTCATACAGTATTTGTATTTAAAATCTATACTAATATATAAAGCTGAAGAGTTTGTTTGTTTGAACGTGCTTATCTCAGAAACTACTGGACCGATTTGAAAAATTCTTTCAGTGTAAGATAGTCCATTTATCGAGGAAAGGCTATTTAACATCACGATAATAATAATGGGAAAGGAGCAGTAATAAAAATATTACGCAAAGGGCTAAATATAAAGCTTTCCTTGCGTGCGCTGAGTAAACGGTGATAGTTATTCAAAAATCATGTATTACAAAATTATACCCCTCCAAAAGTTCTACATAAAAGTCCGCGACAGCATATGTCTAGCTTTTAAGGTAAACCCACTGTAACCATTTGTATAGTTATATTTATCAGTAACTTGTGAAACAGGCCCTAAGTTCCCGTATTTGCAAGCACAATACAATATTTTTTTTAACGACCTATTACTAGCCCACTGCTGGGCATAGGATATTCGTTATAGAGAGCTTTCTTAAAGATGGAAGCTTTCTTAACGATGTTTTCCTTCACCGTAAAGCGTGTATAAATTGCTATTATCAATAATAATTGATATCACTCAATTGTTATTGATATAAAATATTCTTATATTTTATTATCATTCATTTCTTCCATTTGTTGCGATTTCAGATTATAAATATATTGATATGTGTTCTCAATTTAACCTAACAAATAGTAGATTCATTTTGAATGTAGAAAGCTTAATACAGGGGCCTTTAAGAAAAACATATTTAATTTTAAATTTTCATAGTTATCTGATATGTATAAAATTCATCACACTTTATTCTCTTATAATATTTGTTAACAAACTTCAGTGTTTGTGAAATCTATAAAGTTATAGCAAAATATATTTTTATTAATTATTTCATAATTTGTCAAAGTGGACTTAACTTTAATGTAACTGGCACCCGATTTGTGAGATCAAATTGCAACATAATATTTTGGTCCTCTATAAAATAACGGCCTGTTACTATCCCACTGCTGGGCATAGGCCTCTTATCACCGTTTTTTTTTTTTGGAGAGAAGGATTGGAGCTAAGACCTACCACGCTGCTCCAATGCGGATTGGTAGGTTACACACATCCCCAGAATTCTCTAGAGATATGCAGGTTTCCTCACGATGTTTCACTTCACCGAAAAGCGTGTGATAAATTTCAATTATCAATTAGACACATAAGTTTTACTAGAAAACTCATTGGTGCCTGCCCGGGGTTTGAACCCTAGACCTCCTCGAAAGAGGCGCACGGTGATACCGCTGGGCTACCACAGGTCCTCTATAAGTTTCTATGAATTCAAATCATCACTTACACAAAATTTTTGGCTCAACATGATTTTTTTTTCGAAACTAGGTTCACCGTCTCCTTCATATCGCTATACAAACTTTAAGACATAACTAAATAGCCTCAGTTTCGAACTGGGCTCCCTTTGATATTGTTATCGGTCCATACGTTTCATCTTGGTGTAGTTTGAGCATCTGATGTTTTTTCAGCACGAGTAAACTGTAGAATTTTTGCGCCACCTATGAATGAAAAAAAAAATGTGTTAAACAGTTCTTTATTTATGTGGTATCCGGCTGAATAGAATAGTACCACCCTCATTTCTTACCGAGGTGTCGTAAAAGGCGACTAAGGTAAGTCGGCCCGCCGTGTGATATCCGGCTGAGTAGTATAGACCAATCTCATTTCTTACCGAGGTGTCGTAAAAGGCGACTATGGTAAGTCGACCCGCCGTGTGGTATCCGGCTGAGTAGTATAGACCAATCTCATTTCTTACCGAGGTGTCGTAAAAGGCGACTAAGGTAAGTTGACCCGCCGTGTGGTATCCGGCTGAGTAGAATAGACCAACCTCATTTCTTACCGAGTTGTCATAAAATACGGATGAGGTAAGTTGATATCGGGCAGGCGGCCGGTCGTAAATACGCAGCCAAATCATGTGACAAAATGTTTATAACATGTTGTGCCTACCCCCTTAGAGTGGGATAAGGGCAGGAAGATGATTTCTTTATTTATGCCAATTCAATTCTTCAATTTATGGCTTCCAGGAGCTTATGACACTTTCATTTATGCCATAGACAAACTCAGTCGTACCAAAGACATGTAACTGTCACTTGAACCGCCACTGTAGAATCCTGAAGCATCATCAGGAGATAGACTCTACGATAAAAAATGCTTTGCGTTTTCGTAATTTTATCGTAGTGTCTATGTCCCGATGATACTTAGGTTGCGGGGCGCAACGATTGTTGAGTCTGTAATAGTGAACGTGTGTAGTGCTTGAGTATTGAGATGGCGGTGGTAGAAGTCAGTAGTGTAGTAGTATGAAAACGGACAGTCCACTCTACATTGTATATATTTTCTTTTTTATTTACCTTATTGCAAATTATAGCAATAAATAATTTGATTATTGCTTTTAAATGTATTTTATCCACATTCTCCCATCAATCTATTGTTATAGAATTAATTATTATAAAATAGTAGCACATGCTAAACTAAAGTCAGTTTTACTATTTAATTTTATATATTATATATAATAATTATTTTATCATAAGAAAAGTATTGTAAATTATTGAGAAGTATTACTTTATGTACGACCCACCATACAATTTGGCAACAATAAAAAAGGTTGTTCATCCCCGCTTAATTGCCTTAAGGACCGTTCAAGTATTACGTGAGCACTATGGGGGGAGGGGGGTCCGCTCTTTGCTTTGCTTATTTTGGATGACATGGGGGGTAGGGGAGTCTAGATGAAGATTACGTCATCGGTAGTTTTTTACTGGCAACCCTCACATGGTCTTTCCTTAAAAAGAAACGCATTAAAAAACTTAGAATCATGGATTCGGGTTTCATAGACTGAAGACTATTAATTTGAATTTAAATAGTACCAAAAATTAAAAATTGTTTGTTATGTTAGTCAGATATTATAATATTTTTGTCCTTTACTCTATGTTGAATACCGTATCAGTAAAATATAATAATCTCTATCCTAAATCTTTTTTCTTATTTTTCAAATTATAATTATTATATTATATTATTTATTATATATTTTAAAAAAACATTACATTAATTGACAAATGTTTACGTAAGCATGGGGGAGGGGGTAAGAGCTTTGCTCACTTTTGCTAAAAAGGGGGATGGGGGGTAAATAATTATTATAAATCTGTATACGTAATACTTGGACGGCCCTTTATGCTAATTTAGATACACTATGCTAGTCAGATATACCTGTTTCCTGTTGTTATGTCTAGGTGCAAGGTCAGCGAATGCAAGCTCGAGGCCGGCAGCTAATTTCGGCCTCATGGCTGAGAACAGCTGTGCAGCACGTCGGTTCAGCACTCGCTCCTCAAACTGCTCCTCTGTTTCTCCAGCCTCCCGAGCCTCTCGTTCGCCGTCTTCCGGCTGAAAACAACAATACCAAGCGATTTAATAAGAACTTTCGGAAAGTTACGGGAAGTTTTTCCTTCTACGATTAATATATATTTCATTATATGGAGGAGGGGTTCGTTTAAAATTTCCAAAGCTTGAAGGGGGTCGCTATATAAAAAAGTTTAAGCCCTGATCTAGAGTATACAAAATTGTAATAATATCATTTTATCATGTAATAATATCTATGGAAGGCCTTTGAAGAGACTTATGTGAGAGATACATAGATATAAAACTGTTCAAATTCAAATTTTTCTTTATTCAAATAAACTTTTAATCGAGTACTTTTGCATCGTCAATTCTACTGCTGGTTCGGAAAGCTGTTCCTACCGAGAAGAGCCAGCAAGAAACTCGTTTTTTTTTAAATATTTTTTTTAATAGTTTTTTTGTTACTTACATTCTCAACACTAAGTGGCAAGTCATAGTCATGAGATGGGCTCTGATGTCCGTGTTGGTCATCGTATCCTAAGTTCGTCATTTGCATACCATTCTGAAATTTAAAAAACCATATTATAAAAAAATATTCTATCCTCCAACTGTACAAAACCTCCTCCCCTTGGAAACAAAAATCTCAAATTTGAAACTCAAAACTTCGCTGATGCAGAATTTCAACATTCTTTTATCCCTATCTCTAAGTGGGGTAGGCATAATATGTTTGTTGTCGCCCATGACTTCCGCTTTGTATTTTATAGCAACACAGTCATGATACAAGGGTTTGCGCCCCTTTTGATTAAAATGGTGGCAGCACTGTGCTGTTGGTCTTTCCGGTGGAGTCTCCCTATTGATAAAACGTTTCAGTAGCAGTCAGTCTTCGTTCATCATTCAAGAGAAGTGCATCTCGGAACGGGAATTGTGGTATTCCTATTCAAATTCAAATTCAAATTCAAAACATTCTTTATTCAAATAAACTTGTAAACAAGTGGTTTTGAATCGTCAACTCTACTGCTGGTTCGGAAAGCTGTTCCTACCGAGAAGAGCCAGCAAGAAACTCGGTGGTTGCTCTTTTAAAAATATAATTCTTAATACTATTTACATTATGTCGTTTCTGTTATATCGTGTTATTGTATATAGTGTGCGCTAACATGATTATTTTATTTCTTTATTATTTTTTTTAGGTTTTTTACGACTGGCCGCCTGCCTGAGATCAACTTACCTTAGTCACATTTCACGGCACTTCGGTAAGAAATGAGGATGGTCTTTTCTACTCAGCCGGATACCTTATGGCGGGTCAAATTACCTTAGTCGCCTTTTACGACACCTTGGTAAAAAAATGAGACATTTATTTAAATGAAATAGTTACATTAAAAAAATGTCGTTTTATCTGTTTCTGGGCACTGAATAAATGCTACAATGTAGAATAGAATGCAAACGATATTTTAACTGTCATTTGTAAAGCTGTGATTGCTCAGAGGGGAACAGGCAGACTAAAGATGTGAAAATACCCGGGATCATGCCCCTGTTATGACCAACCTTTTATTGCGTTTTTTTTTATAATTAAAATTATATTTTTAATTACATTTTATTATTATATTTTTTTAATTATATTTTAGAATTATAATTAAAGTTATTTTTTTGTAATAACAGCATGGTTCGTTCAGGTGCTAAATTATTAAAGGTACTTTTGTACTTCACCTGGTAGTCTCCTTGTTCCAAGGGCAAGGGCAAAGGTTCCATGGGACCGGTGTTCAGATCATGGTGGGTTTGATGCGGGGCTGGAACCGAATGCGCCAGGAGGGGATGCTGCTCTCCCCCCATTTGTGGCATCATTGGTAGCTGTTCCATGCTATGTTGCAGAAGTGCTCCATGTTGTAAACCTACAGATCATGATTGATGATGATAATATGAGCATAGTAAATGATTTATACAATATGGTTTATATGATTATAAAATGATGATGATTGATGATGATGATGATGATGATGATTATATATGATTTATAAAACTTTGTGCCTGGTAAGAAAACTTTTCTATCAGCAGGCAACCAAGCGAATTATGAAGAAAATGTCTACATGATCAAATTGCAAATTAGATCTGCGTAAAATCTACAATGATAAATTAGGGAGCACAGTATCATTATGTGGAATAGGAGCTGACCACCCGCCCTGCACCTACAGGCGTCCCCGAAATTAGATAGATAGATAGATAGATCATTATGTGGAAGTGGCAAGGTATTAAATGGAATTAATTCCACGCGAACAACAGAGTTGGTAGAGTAAGTACAAATACATATAATAATACAGGACCTGACCACCCGCCCTGCACCGACAGTCTCCGAACAACTACATTAGTAAAATAGGTTTCAGTAAAGATTTTAATTTTATATTTAAGAGTTGTTCTTACCTGATGGTGTCATGCCTCCATGCTGCAATCCTCCAGGTGTCATTCCACCATGTTGAAGACCTGCTGGCGTCATCCCCCCATGAACGAGCCCAACCGGCGTCATCCCTCCGTGTTGTAGACCGGCTGGTGTCATGCCTCCATGTTGGAGACCAGCCGGCGTCATACCACCGTGTTGGAGACCACCTGGTGTCATTCCTCCGTGTTGTAGACCTCCTGGAGTCATACCACCATGCTGGAGGCCCACTGGCGTCATTCCTCCGTGCTGAAGACCCGCTGGCGTCATCCCGCCGTGGTCTAAGCCACCTAAAGAACACAAGAAGGAAACTTAGATAATTACAATCGCACAGAATTTTTACTAAGGATTTGGTGTCTTCTTTATTTTTTTTATATACTGTCGCAAATTATCATAGGAATAGAATAAAATAAGATGGCAGTCTTCTAACACTATATAGTATTGTCACGACATATTAAGTCCATATATCCCTATATAAACATAAAACTTTAAAACTACACAACAGATTTTGATGCGGTTTTTTTTAATAGATAGAGTGATTCCAGAGGAAGGTTTGTACGTATAATAACATTCAATACGGAGTAGAGAAATACTGTAGTTTTTGAGGTTTCTTTAAATAATTAAATTTTTTTCCGCTTACATTGCAAACGCAGGCTAAACCCTACGAGATTTATCAAAATGATGTACTAAGTATTTGTACACCTTGAAAAGGTCTACAGAAAAGTCCGCGATGGTGTATGTCTATGTCTTATGGATAACCCACAATAGCACTTTTTGTCATTTACTTTTTACGAAAAATAATGCCTTATGTTCAAAGCAATTTTTATACAATACAGCATTAATGCTTATCCAATTAAGTACCTTAAATAAATTGTTGATTTAATATAGATGAATATGGCCGTTTACAGCAAGTAATTTAAGTGAACATTTTCGGAGATATTACAGACATAAAATGCCGTGAGGACGCCGCGCTTCACCCTATAGCACTTCGAATCTTTTAAGAGTTTGTTTAAAGACATTCTGTAATTAATTGTAAAAATAAAATACATAAGTAAAATGTAAAAGTAAATAAGTAAAAATGTACTACATGAGTTTAGGTATTCCAAAGATACCAGAAAAAACTTCTTGGTATAGGGAACGGAAATTGTTTTTCTCCAAATGTAACACTTGCGGGCCACGGGCAGTAATGAATAAATCAAAACTACTGGATCGATTTTAATCATTTTTTTTTTACACTGACTGACATGGGATATATATTTGATACCCGTGCGAAGCAGGGGCAGGCCGCTAGTAATATATAAAACAAAATCCTTCACAGCTTTTGTCCGTCCGATCGTTTAAAAATTTTCTAAGCACATTTTCATGCGGTTTTATGAAATAAAATGAATTATTCAAAACGAAGATTTTAGTGAATGGATTACAGCTTTTTTTTTTAATTGATTGATTGAAATGAAGATAATTATTGAAATGTAGGTTTTCACCGAAAAGGCTCTGTAAGTATCAAAATTTTTATGGAAGACTCATTGATGCGTGATCGAAGTTTTGAATCCGTAACCGCAGATTTGAATATCACGAAATATTTATATTCTAAAGTTTGTAGTTATACCTGGTGTCATTGTACCGTGATGTAGCACAGCAGGCGTTAGTCCCCCGTGACCAAGCCCAGCCGGCGTCAGACCTCCTTCTAATCCCAGTCCTGGTGTCATACCACCCGGAGTCATGCGTCCCGGTGTCATTCCACCCGGCGTCATTCCTCCTGGGGTCATACCTGTAAACATTCCTGTATCTCTTATTTTTATCTTATCCTTTTTCAAAAACTTTTAGTGTTTTTTTTTTTCGAATTTTTCGAATATACTGTTAGGTAATTTATAGAAGAAGAAGTTACTTTACAAAATTCCAAAGTACAGAAGTTATGATAGAATAATGTTGCTACTTTTGAGCGTGTGATAGTGAATGTGTGCTTGTGTATTGTGGTGACCGTGGTGGAGGTTAGTAGTGTAGTAATATGAGAAGAGATAGTCCACTCTACATTTAGACTAATACAGGGTGAACGATATGAAGTGTTACCTTTTTAAAAGACTACGATTTTTTAGTTATAACAAATCTTTTATTACTCCAAGGGAAAACATGCGAGAAAATAAGCAAAATTTTCAAACCAATTGACTTTAATTCGATATGACCACCTTTTGCCTTGACTATAGCCTTAAGTCGGTCAAAAAATGAGTTACACGCTGCACGAACGTGATCCTGAGATATCTTATGCCATTCACGTTCGATTGCTTTCTTTAGCGCATCCATACTGGCATATTTTTTAGTTCTCACTTTGCTCTCTAAAATGGAGCATATGGAAAAGTTCATCGGATTCGGGTCTGAGGAATTCGAAAGCCATTTAATGGACGAAATGAAATGTGGAACTTGATTTTCCAGCCATTCTTGCTTCACGCGAGCTTTGTGAGCCGGGGCCGAGTCTTGTTGAAATGTCCACGGCCTAATACCGAAGTGTTTGCGTGCCCACAGGTCCAATACAGCTTCTTAAACATTTTCTCGACAATAAGCAGCATTTAATTTGACACCAGGCTGAATGAAAACGACCGAATAGCGTCCATCAGCGGTCACTGCAGCCCACACCATTACTTGTGATGGGAAATTACTTCAGGTGGCCATTCGATGGCGTAAATTCTCGTTTGTACGTTTGGTCAAGTAAACACGATCGTTTTGAGTGTTGATAAATCGCTCAATTGGAAAAAAGTTCTCATCAGAAAACACGATGTTTGAAAATTGACACTCCTCGTGCAAGCCCAACAACTGTTTTTCTTCTTCTGGGCAAACTTTTTTTTGCTTCTGCGTAAGATCTTGTGCTTTCTGGAACTTGTAAGACTTGACTTTTAGCTCACATTTTAGTATACGGCGAATGCTATCTTAGAATATTTTCAATTCTTTAGCCATTTGCCGTCCACTCCGACGCGGATTCCGCCGGAGCCGCATCTTCACTTTCCGAACCATTGCACGTGACGTTGCTGTCTTTTTTGGTCCACTACCATAGTGTTTGGCAATGCTGCCAGTATCATTATAACGTTTTATGGTTCGATATACAAACATTCTATTCACTTTTAGGTGACTAAGCTCACGCACAATAGCAGGTTGTGATTTTCCAAACAAATATAACGCAATCACACTTTTACGTTTAAATTCCATGTCAGATATTTGTCGTTCGACTGACAAGGGATGCAAATGCTTTCGGCAGCTTGTGAACAAGACAATGAATTATTAAAAAAGCAAGTGTGACGTTGCTGCGATCAAAAGTTTGAAAGATATGACTTGTGTGAAGTTGGTAACACTTCATATTCACCCTGTATATAAAACTGAAGAGTTTGTTTGAACGCGCTAAACTCAGGAACTACTGAACCGGTTTTAAAAATTCTTTGCATGTAAGATGTACAGAAGCATCACAGAGTATGGGAACCAAGGAAACTAAAGTTGAGTTACCTCCATGCAACGCGGCATTTAGCGCCAGTTCCACCTGTTCACCATGTTGTAGACCTGCAGGCGTTAGTCCACCTAACGACACAAAAGACACTTTAAAGAATATCACAGTTGATAAAAATTGAAAAAAAAAGTCCTTAGTTCTGGCTTCGATTTATGGCTTTAGATTGCCTTTCCTTGGCATTGTTGTGTAATCCAGAGATGAGCAACACACGGCCCTCGGCCCAATTGCGGCTTTCTCCCAATAAATATATTTTTATTAAAATTATAAAATGGTAGTACATACTAAACTCTTAATTTTTTTTAATTGTACTTTAATTGTAAGTTTATTTTTAATAAATATTAGAATAAAAATTCTAATATTTATTGAAAATAAAGTTTCCTAAAATTTTTGAAGTAAGTGTTACTTTATGTTCAGCCCGATAAAAAGTTTCAAAATTTAAATTGGCCTGTTTATTAAAAAGGTTGCTCACCCCTGATGTAATGCAAAATTATTTTTAAAGCGAACGGTTGAAATTATACTGTAAAATTCTTATATTCGAATAATTATTCTAATACTTTCCACAACTGCTACTTTTAATTTTTAATCTTTAACAAGCTTTTTCTCTGACTGTATAGCTTTTTTTTACTTCAAAAGAAATAAATCAAGCAGCGGTAGCGGAAAGGTAACGGACTTAGGGTAGCCGATCGAGAGGTCGTGTATTCGATTCCAGGTCATTTTACTACCGACGTAAACCCACTCTTAACGCATTTAGCTTAGCTGGAGGGGATAACAAATTTAGATAGATAAAACTTTATTGCACAAATACATAAAAATACATCATCTTCCTGCCCTTATCCCACTCTAAGTGGGGTCGGCACAACATGTTATGAACATGCTCTCACATGATTTGGCTGCGTTTTTATGACCGGCCGCCTGCCTTACGTCAACTTATCTCTGTTGTAATCTACGACAACTCGGTAAGAAAGAGGGTGGTCTATTCAACTAAACCGGATACCACACGGTGGGTCAACCTTAGTCGCCTTTTACGACATCTCGGTAAGAAATGAGATTGGTCTGTACTACTCAGCCGGATATCACACGGCGGGTCGACTTACCTTAGTCGCCTTTTACTACACCTCGGTAAGAAATGAGGTTGGTGTATTCTACTCAGCCGGATACCACACGGCAGAAAACACAAAAATACATGCGAACTTAAAGTAAACTTATGTATATGTACAATGGGCGGCTGAGTAGTGATCTCTTCCAGGCAACAAAAATTACTAGTAATTTGTAAGTCATATTGCTAGTAACCTTTAAAAATTGTAACCTGTTGTAAAATAATACCTGGAGTCATAGCACCATGCTGCAAGCTTCCAGGAGTGATACCACCTTGCAGTAACGTTCCCGGTGTCAGAGGACCCAATGTGCCAGGAGTCAGCGGTGCCCCGAGGGAACTCAGCATTCCTTAATAGAAATTTTATTTGTATCATATGTTTTTACAAGACAATGAAAGTTTAAATTTCAAGTTTACATGACTTTATTAAAAACTAAACAAAAGCTTTTATTTTATTTAAATTATTTATTCGAATTCGTTTTAGGAAACGTTAAATTACTTTCTTTCTTAATAATAGTTAAATTTCTTTCTTTTTTATTGTATTATATTTTTTTTAATAAATTACCGAGCAAAGCTGGGTCAGCCAGCTACTTAAATCACATTACATTGCCATTCGAAGAGTTCAAGACTAAAATATTCCCATTGCCAATGCTTTTTAGAAGAAAAAAACCAGACGCCAATATCTTACACACAAGGTAAATTTATTCATTATTTATTCTGACTACTGCCTTCATTTAATTGCCAGACGTTTACAGGAGCCTGATCATTATTACATGATCAAAAGAACATTAAATATCTAGACCCCTTTTATTGATATTTCAATTATAACTAAAAAATTCTAAAACTTAATTCATGATCAGTAAGCAATTTCATAAATGTTAGTAATTTTAATAAGTACCATATCCTTCTATAATTTAACTTTTTCGATTTAATCTATATCACTACATAGTATAAAACAAAGTCCCCAAAAGCTGTCTAACGATCGATTTTCTCCAAGGTCTACTAAACCGATTTTTGTATGGCTTTTGGTAAAAGATGCAATTGTTGTGCATTTTTGAGGAAGGTCTAGGTTAATAGTACATTAAGCTTCCATGTAAATTGATATAGAAAAAGTTTATCAACCAGTGCTTACCACGGACATCACTAAAGCTAAATTTGGTGTATATTTGTATTTAAGTATGTATTTTAAAATAATATATAAGTATATATTCACCAGTTTTCTGTCTACCATAACACAAGTATTAAGTTAATTACTTTGGGGACAGACAACCGTGTGTGTAAGTGTCCCATATATTTGTTATTAGAATTTCCTTTAGTAGAAACTAAAATTTACACTAAGATATATTTTTTTAACCAAGTCAAATGATCGGTATGAAGTGAAGTGAATTGATGTACCTGGCGTATTCGGTGGCTCGACGTCGGTATCGTGTCGTGGCGTTTGGAACGGCTCCGGTACGCGCTCCGACTCTATTCCACCCAGTGACCACACCGTGAGTTAGTTGAAAGTGCATATATAGATTGCATATATTAAACAGGCCATACAATCTTCCTATTTTTTGGATAAAAAAAACCTTTTGTTTTGGCTCTCATAATATTTTTTTTCCCGTATTTAACCGTCCAAACATCAAAAGTAATAAGAATATTATTGTGCTATAATCCGGATTATAGCAAAATAATATTCTTATTACTTTTTTATTATGGACCTCCGCAAACTAACGCCTGATTCTATAAATTGTCCAAACATCAATATATGATAGTGTATGGCCTGTTTATGCTTAAAGAAACAACTTACTGAGTTTTGTTTAGTAATTAGTATTTGATAGTATGTCTATAGAGCTACTATATTGAATTGCATAAAAATAATTCATATAAGTTATCATTTGCAACTATCAAAATTTGAATATATAACCGAATTTAGCATAAGTCAATTTGAAATTAGTAACTTAGTCTTGTAAGTAATGGTCCTTCAAACCGGATATCATAAAAATACAAATAACAAAATTGTAGCACTCGAAATTCAAATTTTTTATTTATTTTTACTAACGCGATAAACGTAAGCTGTTTCTTTCTTTATTAAATCGTTAAAAGCATTTGATGAAAATTTTAAATTTTCAAGTGAAAAGGACATAAATACGTCAAGGTGAAAATTGACATGCTAATATCGGTAAAACTTGAAGAAAATTTTAGTAGATTCTCATATTGTATACAATTTTTTTAATGTGACAATAGTGCATTTAAAAGCTAAATTTGTTAATAGCATGTCAGCCAAGAGTTTTGCTATTTCTTTACGACTTCCACCTTAAAAGCTTTTATCAATTCACAGACACGTGAATTGATGTATCAGAAAATATTTTTATATAAAATACAACTAATTGCTGATGTTTAATGTACTTTCACATTTATTTCAAATAATGCAACATTTATAAATTATCACACTGCTAATCCACAAAGGTATCCTGTGATTGGTATTATAGCAATGAAGTATTAACAGTTAAAAGATACCAAATGAAAATGTTTGTTGGATATATAATGGTACCTGAAGCTCTCTCGGTAATGTGTAGTTTATAGTGATGCAGACAGAAAGGAACAAAAAGCATGTGTATTATGATAGCTCTGAAGTCAGTTACTTGGGCAATAGATACTTCAATGTTCAATAGTCTCTTGAATTTATCGAGATCACCCTAGGCTGAGTTGAATTCTTGACCTTAGGTCTGAGAACGTATAATGCAAGGAGGAAAGCTAAGATCGGGCAAATTATACAATACAAAGCGAAAAAAGGGAAGAAAATTCGAGAAGACGCTGGGGAAAGATTCCGTATTTACATGTCCTAAATCAATCACTCTTCCTTCTTGTTCATTTTAAAGATGAAAACTAATTCACAAATAACTATATAATGTGAATCAACCTTAAGACTAACTTATGTATCACTTACAACAGTTAATAGTGGATATTAGTTTAAAGCAAGTGATGTGTAAAAAATTAGCACTTACCTATTGAAGGTTCATAATCCTGTGGTATTGGAGTGGGGGGTTCTAGATCTTGTTGTGGTGGTGCTGGAGTTTCTGGTGCTTGAATGACCTAGATGTATGAACAAATAATAAACGGAATATTTTTTTGTTTTTTTTTTATATCAATAACATTATACATATCAATTAACATTTAATAGTACTTTGGAGAATTTTGCGAAAAATTAGAATGACCTAAGTTGATTTAGACAATCTCATTCAGATAATCAAGAAATGATCATCAAGTAATCTCATTGCAGATAAAATAGCGTATTTGTAGAAATAGTATTTAGTTTCTGGTCTTTTTATAGAATCCGAAAGATCCTTTGCATTATACATGTTTACTTTTTTTAAAGTTTATTTTACTTTAATTAACTAGCTTAGCCCGCGGCTTTACCTGTATAGAATTAATAATTATAAGTGTATTACAAAATTTCTCCAGCGTAAATTCACACACCGCAAGATAAGATAATGGTACTTGAAGATTAAACTTAGTGCGATACTTTTATCTGAAACAATTAAGAGTAAAAAAATCCTATTCCTAACATTTGGGATAAGTTTTAGCTCTGAACAATATTGTACATATGTTTTGAAAATGGTGCAAGTCCATCTTAGGTTGAAATTATGTTAAATTACATTAAATTAATTAGACTTAGACATTTAGAGATTTAGACAGAATTCTAAGACTTTATTTTGTAATAAGGAAGGAGGTTGCCTGGAAGAAATTGCTATTTAGCGATAAGGCCGCCTTATTGTATCTACATTAAGATAACATCGTTTTCTTTACAATGTATATTGTAATTTTATGTGCTGCAATAAAGTATGTACTATCTATCTATCTATCTATGTATAGATATTATAAAATAATTCAGACTATACCTCTTCGTGTCGTCGTTTCCTACCGCCACGTTTAGGTGTCGGTGGGTCTGGGTCGGGGGAGCGGGCCGCCTCACCCTCCTCGGCTTCAGTGCGTAACGTCATGTTACGTTGATATTTCTATAAAATAATAAAAATATAGAATAAAAATATAGAATAATAATATAGATAATATAGATTTTATAAAATAATAATAATATAGATTTTTTTTATCATAGTTGAAGTTTAGATCTAAAACCCATATGTCCCAAAAACAGGAAACCAGACAAGACCTAAGAAACTTTACTAATGTTGTTAGAACCAACATCTTGGTTCATTAGTAATAGAAATAGTGTTGCACGTCAACTTATACATTAAAATATCTACAATTATGCAATCTGTGTATTGCTCTAGGTACCGAAGGAATTTTGAACTTCTATTTTTCAGAGAATTTATTTATGATATAAGTTAGCCCAATATATATAGGTACAGTAGACAAGCGCAGCACGCTTGTAAAAAAAAAAACAATAACAGTTATATAGTGTAGTTATATAGTTTTGACTCCTTTCTACCTACTTACCGTATTTAGGCCAAGGTTAGAATACCGTGTATGGTCATTGATCTCTATAAATCGTGTTTCTTTTTTTAAAAACGTAAAAATAATTCCTAACAAAAAAAAACCAAATAAATTACTTCACTAAATTAACTCAAATAATCGATTAAAATTACTACTTTTAAAAACATTCTATTATTGCATTGATTCAAATAAAAATAATAAAATAACACAATTTGCAATGGCGGGCTTATTTCGGAATCGGAATCTCTTCCATATAAATCTAAAATTAAAAAAGAGTTAAATATTAGTAATATTATTAGTAAAGGTCATTTTTTAAGTTACCTTGAAAAGCACTCGGGATGGTATAGGCCTGGCTGGAAGTGTGAACAGCTTCTCAACACCACCTGTCTCTTTCCAGTGCATCAGTCGCCGCGTAGGAGGGGCCAGGTCTAGAGTTGTGACGATATCTGACGTGTTGCTGAGCTGGTTCTTCATTTCCTCGCCCGATATATTCTTCACTTCGTCAACTATCAGCTTACGCTTTCGTTTCGCTTTAGTTATACCTGTAGTAATATTAATTTATATTATAATAGCCGAATTGTCTAGAAAGGTCCCAGAATAGTTCAAAAAATATTTTTGGAGTATTCTTGCATAAAACACTTTAAGCAAAAATTTGGTGGTCGCAAAAATTTATTTATTACTAGCTTTCGCCCGCGACTTCGTGCGCGTGGACCTCAGTCCCGGAATAAAGAGTACCCTCTGTCAACCGTGCAAATATCTCCATCCCAAAAAGTGAAAACAGGGTCCAAATCGGATCAGCGGTTTTTGAGATTAGCGGGAACAACCACACAGTGCCTAAAAAACTGGAATAAAAATATGAAATTCTTCAAAAAAGGTTGGCTTCAGACCGGCCTCGTTCTTATAAAAAGATTTCTGCTTATCATAGACATGGTAATTTACGTAATCCAGTGAGTGAGATCGATTCAGGAATGGCGAAAAACGGAAAAAATGCAAGTACCAGCATCGAGTAGTGTTCGACCTTTCAACTTAAAATTGACATATCTTTTTTGTTCGCTGACCGATTGAAATAAAACATACCCTATATGTTAAGTGAAGCTTTCTACTACATATTAGTGAAAACCACGTTCAAATCGGATCAGCGGTTTCTGAGATTAGCGGGAACAAACGCACAGACATACAGACAAACAGAGAAACAGACAAAAAATTTTAAAACCATTGTTTCATGTTTAGAAGCGTGTTTTGAGACGACAACACTAATTTTTTCTTAAAAATATCAAATGTACAGATTTGAACACCTCTACGATTTTATTATATGTATTGATTACTTATTTATTTATTATTACTTATGTACCATGAAAAACGTTTTTTTTATGACTAGTAGATATTTATTTATATAATATAATAGATATTTATAATATTTTTATAAATTTTTTACACCTTATTACAATTTTATTATTATATAATATACGGATACCTATTTTTTTAAATATAGCCTATGTTGCTCAGTCAAGTAGCCGTGTGGTATGCAGCTGAGAAGAATAGTACCACCCTCTTTTCTTACCGAGATGTCGTAAAAGGCGACTAAGGTAAATTGACTTACCGTGTGATATCCGGTTAAGTAGAATAGACCACCTTTTTTCTTATCGAGGTGTCGTAAAATACGACTAAGATAAGTTGACGTCAGGCATCCGGCCGGTCGTAAAATTCGTAGCCAAATCATGGGACAACATGTTTATCAAATGTTGTGCTGACCCCACTTAAGAGTGGGATAAGGGCATTACGATGATATGATGTATTACAGTCGACCCGCCGTGTGGTATTCGGCAGAGTAGAATAGACCAACCTCTTTTCTTACCGGAGTGTCGTAAAAGGCTACTAAGGTAAGTTGACCATCTTGTGGTATCCGGTTTAGTAAAATAGACCACCCTGGTTCTTACCGAGGTGTCGTAAAATACGATTTACGTAAGTTGACGTCAGGCACTCGGCCGGTCGTTAAGACGCAGCCAAATCATGTGATAGCTTGTTTATAACATGTGCCGACCCCACTTAAGAGTGGGATAAGGCCAGGAGGATGATTTTGCTCAGTCAAGATGCAGATTTCCAATGGTGAAAGAATTTTGGAAATCGGTTCAGTATTTTTATGTGAAAACATTACAAACATACATACAAATTTTTCCACTTTATAATACTAGTAATGATGTAAGGATTAATACCTTTAAGAACTGTAGTATCAACAGGTGGTAAGGCGAAAGATTCCTCCTCATTTTGTAGCAAGGTGGTGTTATCTAATGCTGGAGCGGGAGTGGCAGGAGCTTCTACTGGTGGTGCTTCTTCTTCTACTGGTTCTGAACCATCCACTTCCTAATATTCAAAGTGTATAAGTTATATTAGATCATCAAAAGCGATAAATATACATTATATAATTGAGGGGGTTAGAATCAAACCTAGCTATATCCAAAGTAATTAAAAAGGATTTAAAAGATAATTCTGATCCCCTCAATTGAATCTAGATGGAAAGTGATGTTCTATTAAGAATTTTACGAAAATTTCATATTATACATATGAATTTTTGATTCTGAAAAAGCTTATCAAAATTCAATTAAAAGAATTATTAGAAATGAGGGGGTTAGAATCAAACCTAGCTATATCCAAAGTAATTACAATTGAGTAAAATGAAAATTTTGTTTTATGTGTTTAATTTTTGGAGTTTCGATAAATAAAAATTGGTTGATACTTATTCATCACCAATTTATAAAATAAATGACAGTTCAAATCAATTAAGCTGTGTAGAAAAAAATAACTATACTAGTCCATATCCCAAAGGACAAGGCCTCCTAAAAGGCTCCAAGGCCAAGGGTGATTTTAATAAAGATTGGTAACACTGTCTCCACCGACACCTGCCAATTCCCATGGGAACAGTGTGGTGGGTATGGGATCCAATCTTTCTAAGAGAGGGCGCCTTCAAGTCCAAGGGGATTCAGATCCTTTTAAAGGACAGAGGAAGTATCAGGCTGGCAGTGATATTTTACCAGTTATGTAACTGTATAGAAAAGAATTTTCCCTTTTGTCAATTATATTAAAAAATATCAAACTCACCATGGGTCTCACAGAAGGTGGTCTAGGAGCAGCTGGTGGAGGCATTAAGCCTGCATCATCAGGACGCGGAGTTTCCGGTTCGTGGGTAGGGGAGCCACCCCAACTAAAAAAAACACATAATAAGTTTTAAACATGTTACATGATTTGGATAAGTACTTTACGACCGGCCACCTGCCTGATGTCAATTTATCTTTGTCGCCTCTTAAGGCACCTCGGTAAGGAATTAAGTTGGTCTATTTATTCTACTTAGCCTGATAGCACACGGCGGGTTAACTTACCTTAGTCACCTTTCACAACACATCGGTAAGCAATGAAGGTGGTCTATTATTTTTGTTATTATTGTAAGTTTTATGTATCAGCCTTCTTTTAATAGTTTTTTAACTGCTGTAATGGAAAAATGATAAGAGAAGTAAACTTTTTAAATTGGCTGTACTCGAATTTTAACAGACGGTGGATGGACACTACCTCCGGCGTGGAAACCGATTTTTGACACTACCGTTTCATATAAAGAAAGGCTCATGAATAAGTTCCCCGGATGGGTTTTGAAACTGGCTAACCCGATAGAATAAGACGTATAGCCGGTTTCTATACGTTAACTTTATAAATCGTCTACCTGTGGCCAGGCGAGGGTGGCGACCCAGGAGTAGGTGGCGCATCGTAGTGCGGCATGTCATCATCAGACTCGCCTGCTTCATCCACGGCACCTGTATCTGCCCCTTGGCCGCTTCCGCCTGCCGCTTCTATCTCTGCCTGTACAAACATCTATATATTAATACATGAAGCAAGAAAGTCTTTTATTCTATAATTATGTAGTTGAAGGACAATCCTAGGTATTTAGATTTATTGAGACTGCCCGTTCCCCGAATAAGCTACGCTGACTTGACTTGACTTGTCTTTTTTAACGCGATAAAACAATAAAAGGATTTCTTTTTACATAAAATCTCTATATTTATACATACAAGATTAACCCATTTAAATATTAAAGATTTATGGAAATATTTGGTTGTAAATGAAAGCAAACCTGCAATGACTGTGGTTGCTCAGAAGTGCCTGGCAAACCAGTTGCGGCACCGCCTGCCGAACTACCTGCTGTGACATCTCCAAACAGGTCCCCTTCAAACAGCCCTCCAGCATCTGACATGAAAAAAAATATTAGTTATAATTAGGTAAATTATAATTTACGGTGAAACATGTTTACTGTTTGTATATAAAAGATATAAAATTATAATAGATTATGATACTGTTGCATAATAAGGGTACTTATAACACGAGTGGGTTTTAAAAAAAAATGCCGCAGGCGAGTTTTTTTATGGTATCACACGAGTGTTATAAGACCAAGTTATGTTCAGTGTCATACTCTATTTTATCTACTCTCATACTATAATACGTTAAACAATATTAATAAAAACCAAACTTTGTTTAAATATTGAAAAGATTTTTTAAATGTCAAATGTTAGCGCCAAGGCGCAAACATCGATTGCGCATGCGTGTTGCGTCGCCGCGGACTCGTTCATTGAAACCTTTTTTTTAAGGTAGAGGTTCAACCTCTTTATTATATATGTATCGTTACGATTAAAAAGTAATATTATGATACAGGTGTCCATACAGTATTGTTATAAAACTTATTAATTATTGCCTGTACATAATATTTGTCATAAGAATTTTGGTTTCAGTTTTATAATCTTTGTATTATAGCATCAGAGTAGATAAAATTTAATTTCAATGCCGTCTACAGAGTACAGAGAATATAACATATAATGTTGTATATTATTGTATAATTGACAGTGTAGGGAAATGTTCCCTAATTAATGTTAACCTGGTCCCTGGACCCTAGGTCGCTGGTAGGTTCTTTAAGTGGACTGTATAGAGGGGTTCAGGGCGTTAACTATTTTCTATCTCTCTGGGCAATGCGTAATTTATTACCGATACGTAGTAACAACTTAGCACCACCCACCTTTCGATGCCTTTATACTGCCACCGTGCACTGGAAGGTTCGAAGTCCTCGAAATCCGCGCGCGGCCGGCCGTTTCTTGTGTCGCCAGGGGAAATGTTACTCGCACGAACAGTAACACTTTTACGAGTCCGAAACTCGACACGACACTTTAATGTTAGGCACTGCACTTAATATTGCAGACGAATTGTCCCAGACGAATTGTTTATGTTTTTACAATAGATTTGACACGAATAATGTATAGCGATCGAGCGGACATTAGCCAAGGTTCCGCGCTCACGTAGACACTCGCACGGCGACAGACGAACCGATCGGCGAGTGGCGTTTTCATTGCTACCCACATATCGATGAATAAAAATATGACAATTACCCAGAGACAAAAAGATATATTCCGAAATAAATTAAATTATAAAATATTTACGAGCAGACAGGTTTGATTTTTATGGAGGTAGGTTGTTATTCTTCTAACAGAAGTAATGGAAAGTAACATATAGTGACAGAGATATTGTGATTATTTGTTATTTTGATGATCATTGATGAGCTTTTAAAATCAAAAAAGTTCAAGATTAATGGGTCTATTTGTTAATAACGCCATGTGGTATCCGGCTGAATAAAATAGTACCACCCTCATTTCTTACCGAGGTGTCGTAAAAGGCGACTAAGGTAAGTTGACGTCAGGCAGGCGGCCGGTCGTAAAACACGTAGCCAAATCATATGACAACATGTTTGTAACATGTTGTGCCGATCCCACTTAGAATGGGATAAGGGCACGATGATGAGGGTCTATTTGTTAATAATTTATATGATAACTCACGTCCAAAATCCCCCACATCTCCGATAGTCCCTCCAAAACCATCATCCATAGGACCATGAGGAGCTGTCTCCATACGGGGCTCGTGCGAGGGTGCTGCCAAAGCAGGCACTCCAGCTGTGCTTGTACTGGCTACGCCTGCTTCTTTGCCAGCTAATTCTAAGGATGACCCATCCGCGAATAGCAGGTTACTCTGTAAACAATAAACAATTAATTAAGGCAGATATTAAAGGCATTATTGATAACAAATAACTTCTCACTTAATCAATAACAACAGTATCAAAGATACTTCTAGACTCCAGAGTCTTCGTGGAATTTTGAGGTCAACTACCAACTTCTGAAAGAATCTAACGAAACCCTGCTGTGTTTTACAAAATGATTTATGTACATTAAAATATTAGGAATTATAAAACGATCGGTGATGTATATAATACACAAAGCAGGAACCAACATAAGTTTGCGGCTCCTGCTTTGCGCCTAGCAAAAGTATGTATGTTGTTTGTGGGTTTGGGTATAAGATTCTATAATAAAATTCCGCAATCAATTTTAGCTTTGCCATTACAGCAGTTTAAAAACACTGTCAAAAAGAGGCTGATACAGAAAGACTATACTATACTCTTGAAGATTACTTAAAAGATAAGAATGTGTGGATAAAGCTCTCTTTGAACCTGTACAAGACACTAATAACTAAATGTAAATAGTATTAAGAATTATATTTATATATATATTATTATATAGTTTCTCGCTGGCTCTTCAATTGACGATTCAAAAGTACTTGTTTACAAGTTTATTTGAATAAAGAATATTTTGAAATTGAATTTGATCAATCATTGTAAAAGTATCAGACACCAACAACCTACTGTTTTGCTAACCATCTAATAATAGTAATAAATTTATGTGTAATATTAGATTAGCCTTTATTAATTATTTATATTAAGTAAAAAATAAAAATAAAAATTACCTGCTCTAATCCCCCTTCATTATCAATAGCTTCTCGCATAATATCTGGGTTCTCTGCATCAAAGCCCATGTCGCCAAATCCATCATCATGTGTGACAAGATTTAGGGAACCATAATCCTCACGCATTGTTATCTCTTCAGCTCTGGACTGGTTGAGAGAAAATTGAGCCTCAATATCAACTTCACTAGAATTAAAAACAGCATAAATTGTTTTTGTGCACTTCTATCATATTTTATTTATACACACAAAGATGAAGTACATGTATGTAACATATGAATACACAGTAGCATGCAAAGGCAGTCTTATCACTTGGAGTCTCCCAGACGACCTTTGATGTGAGGATTATGGTGAAAGTATGGGTTGGTGTACAAAAATTTAATTTCTACAAAGAACTACACATTATAACAAAAAAAAAATTAATGTTTAATCTACATATATTTAAAGTACTAAAATTAAATATATATTTAATATCATACATATAATATATATTACTAAACAAACATAAATACATTCTACTTACTTATACTAGCATAAAGATATATACATATATCATAATAAAAAAAATTACTGACTAAATTGATTGACATGAAGAATCAGATAAAAAAAATTTTGTAGACATGTAGATGATGTGAAGTAATTTTGAGCTAATTTGTAAACTCATAATGGAAGAAGATTTACATTTGTTGAAGGGAGTACACAAACATATTATGTTAATATTCTATGAAGTATGCTACATAGAATATGTTAATTGATGTTTAGCAGGCCTGTTGGCATTGATAGCAGTTACTGTGCTTTCTGCTTTGCAGGTAGGGTTCGATTCCCGTCAAAGGCCAATAATTTTTTCTTCAACTATTTTTTCAGTTGATTAGTTAAAAAGAATAACAGACAGGCAGACTGTGACATTTAGCAGACTTTGACATTTATAATGTTAGTAAAGATTTAATTGTTAAATACAACTGGTAAATATATAATTTTATAATTTTAAATACTTACTTTAATACATATATGTCAGGCTCGAAGAACCAACAAATGTTAAAAAAGAACCAAAAAACAAATTTGCTAGAAAATGTTGGCCCTCGATGGGAATCGAACCCACGACCCACGGACTGAAGACAGGATCACTACCCACTACTCCAATGGGCCAGTCAATTTAACTCATAATGTGATTAAAAATAAATTGTTTATAAAATAATTGCTTACTTCAGTTCAGGCATGGCTGTATCAAAATCATGAAATACCTCAGGCAAGGTTATAGCATTCATTGCAGCCTCTCTATGCTCTTCTGGCAAGTCTACCATACCAGGCCTGAATGCCAACTGAAATATATATTTTTTTAATGTAACAATTCTTAAAACATGCACTTAGTTAATATATGGCACTAGCATTCCTAAACCCAAAGTTATTAAATAACTCAACTAGCAGACACTTTCGCATAATACTACCAGGTACCTTAGGAAGATTAACAATATCTATTAGGTACTTAATTTTTGGAGGGTTCACCTAAATCAGACTTGCTCAACCCTATGCTCACTCTAGGCCATAATGTGACATCATCATCATCCTTCCCTTATCCCACTCTAAGTGGTGGCCGCACATGTTACAAACATGCTATCACATGATTTGGATACGTATTTTACGACCGGCCGCCTGCCTGACGTCAACTTACCTTAGTCGCATTTTACGACACTTCGGTAAGAAATAAGGGTGGTCTATTCTACTCAGCCGGACACCACACGGCGTGTCACTTTACCTTAGTTGACTCTTATGACACTTCGGTAAGAAATAATGGTGGTACCTTTTTATTCAGCCAGATACCAGATGGCATTGTAGGCCATAATGTCACAGTAGAAGAATTTTGGGCTGCCTTATATCATAGTATATTCTCATCATGTATGAAAAATATTAAGCCCTTACACATACACAGAACTTATTTAATTAGGTACAGTATAAATAATGATGTTACTATCCCACAGCTGAGCATAGGCCTCCTGCCTCCTTTTAGAACTTAGACTTGCATTGCTTTTTTAATATTTAGTCAGTTATTATTCATAATTTGCTAATTGTATAGCACAGCTTAAATACTGTATATAATAAAGTAGTGGCCAAAAATTTTTGAATTGAAAGAAAAATCCAGAATGAAATTGTAAAAGTAACAGATCTCATGATGTATGATATCATAATAAAAATAAAAACTCTTTTTATATTACCTATAACATAATTTAATATTAAAAAACAATTTTAAAGATTTCGCTATACATGTTTTATTTTACCATTTTACCCCTCACAATTATTTACAGATAGATTAACATCCTGTTGTGATAACATGTTTGTATTGAGAAAATACATGTATTAATTACTTTTATTTCCTTATACTAAATGTGGTTCCTACTTCCATTTTCTCCTCTTTTTAATTTAAAAGATATACAATATCCACAGATGTGGATGTATGTGGAGATCCACAGATAGTGGCTGGCATATTTCTGATTCAGAATACTTAAATAAGTTATGGTATTGTTGATGTGTTATCTTGCAAATCTTATAATATTACTACATACATACATACTAACAGAGTCAACCTTAAAGACACAATATAAAACACTATGGTATTGCTGGATTTGAACTAATGTAATTTTATTATAACATAAAGTAATTGTTTTAGTTTATTGTGTGTATCATAGGCAAAAAAGAGGAAAGAAACACAAATAGTGTTGAGTTTACCTTGATCTTGACAAATGCTTCATTACAGTCTTGCAGCAAGTACTTTGCTTTTCTTGAGTAGATTCTTACCACACCCAATAAGAGATGGCCAGAAGTACGTAGAGCCATCTTCACTTTCGGCTTAAGAATGCCATCAACAGATTTCTCAATATTAGTTTCAAACACATGCGCTTTAGTTAACTTTTTGTCCCAATGAGCTGCCAGCCAAATCTTGGCCAAAGGGCCTTTTTTGGCCAGCACAAAATGCGCGTAAAACATCGTGCCAATTCACTTTGTCTTAACAGTCACATCAAATTGATTCTGTAAATGGTTCACAATTAATTATCCTACGTACTGATACTGATAGTTCCATTTAAACAAATGAAAAAAACCCAATTTACTATAGACTGATTTGGCGCCTATTCTACTTTCCAAATGTTTCATGAGAATAACACTTCAAAAGTTACAATTTTTACATAAAAGTACTGGACGTACATTGAGTTTTATTATTTCACCTAAAAATAATACATTCAAACCTATTTTCAATCAGGAATAATAAAATTATTATTCAGATACAACGTAAACATGACAACAGTTACGCTTTCAAGATGGCGGAGCACAGAGTCGATAACACATGAATCGATCATTATCGAAACCGTTACTTACGTTTAGAAATTTGTTTGATATTATTTAAAACACCGATATTTTAATAAATTTATGAAGTGTTTATAAGATTTACAACATTAATAAATATAGTTTAAAGACAGATATATTAATTATCAAATAATCAGTCATTAATATTAAATAAACTCTTTTTCTTTCTTGCGTTTTACTTTTTTTTTATTAGATATGCAGATAGATAGATATTTTTTATACTACATTGTTACAACATGTTTTTAATACAACCTCCTTCATAGAGTTGGCGATTAATATGAAAAAGCATTGTGGCTGTCATATTTTTATGTGTCATTCATTGAGTTGTTGCGAAAGAGTAAATGGGTTGACTCTGGGAAAACTGCTTTTTATTTATTGAATAAGAATAAAGGAGAAATATCGTCGTCTTTTTATATTCAGAAGTGGGATGTAACCTAAACTCACAAATAGAGTGGACAAAAGGAATATCTGGAAATTTTAAGAGTTTTAAGAAAAGACAAATGACGATCAATATCTTGAGACAAAACGGAGAGTGCGTATTTCTTATAATTTGAGAGATAGTTGGGATATGCGATGCTATGGAATAAAAAATGGAGTTTTTATTGGAGAGATAATTGATGGTAATTGGTATTCGGTTAATTAATTCTGTGAGATCAACGTGACGATGTGCTATGTGAGGCCTTAGACGCGCCCGTGACTTTTGTTCGATGGAACTGTCAGCTAGAATGACGATTGTTCTCTGGATCTTTCCAGTTGTAACGATTGTTTTCTAGACTGTGGACATCTGCAACGACTGTCAGCTAGGCTCTGCCTAGAAGTGGTGATTGTTCTTTGAGCGTTATCATTTGCGAGTCTGTTTACGTGTGTATCTGCTGAGTTGGTTGCCACTAATTGAGCTGTGTTATGCCATGGCAGTGATTGAGGGTGAGCTTGAGGTGCGAAATGCTTATGGTGCGAAAAGCTTAAGGAGTTGAGGAGTTGAGCTTAAAGAGTTGAGCGTAAAGCGTGAGCTTAAAGAGTTGAGCATAAAGCGTGAGCGTAGTCCTGTCATGTCATGGCATGTGCGGTTTTCTTTTACAGATTAAAAGAGCAAGTACTGAGTTTCTTGCCGATTCTTCTCAGTACAATCAGCATTCCGAATCGGTGGTAGATTCATTCCCAGAAGTCAGCTTATGAGATTTGCGGGGTCGCAAATGTTGTCAGGATGGTCGACTGTTACAACATGTTTTTAATACAACCTCCTTCATAGAGTTGGCGATTAATATGAAAAAGCATTGTGGCTGTCATATTTTTATGTGTCATTCATTGAGTTGTTGCGAAAGAGTAAATGGGTTGACTCTGGGAAAACTGCTTTTTATTTATTGAATAAGAATAAAGGAGAAATATCGTCGTCTTTTTATAACATATTGTAATCGAATTCGAATTTCACAAACAACGTTTCTGGTATTATTTATTGACAGTTATCCACTTAAATTTGCCTTTATTCTAATAATCTAATTCCTCCTATATTTACAAACATGTTTTCACAAGATTTGGCTACGTATTACACGACCAGCCGCCTGCCTGACGTCAACTTACTTAGTCGTATTTTTTCGACACCTCGGTAAGAAATGAGGGTTGTACTAATCTATTCAGCCGGATACCACATGGAGTATTTTAATTACCTAATTATTAATTATAAAAAAGGCAACTTGCAAATAGTCCGAAAAAAAACGATTATTGGCAATCGATTATTTTAAAACGAATTAATCGTATGTTCAAAAATCTATTAATTTTTAATGGAAAAAAACGATTTTTTGGTAATCGATTTTTTCTATTCCAAGTATTTCTATTGTAAGTTCTAGTTGATATGGATAACACATTATAGGTCTATCTCAAAAGTTTAAATTATTGCATTCAAAGTGACCAAATGAATAATTTTCAATGTGGTCTGCAACTTTAGCCTGCTCATCAAGGAAAACAATTATCTTAAGTCTACGATTGTAATTAGGAATATAAATTGGAGAGGAAAAATCGATTATTAAAAATTGATTTTGCTTCCTTTAAAATAAATTGCTTTAATCGAAAAAGCAATAAGGTGTTAAAAGTTAAAAAAACATAAATGACTAATAAAGTACATGGAAAATATTAAAGTGGAGTATTACGAATAAAAATTCCTTTGTTTCGTTGCGCTGTTTGCGAAATTCGTTTACTGTTTGTGGTTTGGCTACATTGGAGTAATCTAACAACGCATATATCTAATCATCAAAAACAAAAAAAATTATTAGAACAAGAAGAAGAAAAAGATATTGATTTAATGTAATCGATTTATAATGTTTAGAAAATTGATTATAATATTAAAATAATCGATTAGTATAAAAATCGATTATTTCTTACATCCCTGATTGTAATCGAACTTCTTTCATATAGTTGATCCTTCATTTTCTTTTACGATTTGGCTGTGGTATATGTAAGACGTACGTGAATTTCTAATCATACTATATCTATACAATCAATTAGCAGAATTTGTATCATTTGTGAATAACCGACAGCTTAAGTGAATAAGATATTTCTATTCGTTAAATTTAATAATTTTGATTACTATTACAGAATACGGCATGTTATTTGTTACGGGTCTTGAATCGCTATACTTGTGGCCAGACCGATGATGTGACTTCTGATCAATATATGTATTGATTTTGTTACTAGGTCTGCCACAGCGTTCCCAAGATGGGTGCCTACAGATATATTCAAGAGTTATATCGCAAGAAGCTTAGCGATGTAATGCGTTTTCTGTTGCGTGTAAGAGTCTGGCAATATCGCCAGTTGACTCGTATGCATCGAGCTCCTAGACCCACGAGGCCTGATAAGGCAAGAAGACTAGGTTACCGCGCTAAGCAAGGTTTGTATACATTATTATTTTAACATGCTGTCATTTTTTCCTCACCGGCGTGGATTTGTTTCATTTGAACTTTTTTTTTAGGTTATGTGATCTTCAGAATTCGAGTGCGCCGTGGTGGTCGCAAACGGCCAGTGCCCAAAGGTGCCACCTATGGCAAACCCAAGAGCCATGGAGTCAACCAACTGAAGCCTACACGCAATTTACAATCTATTGCCGAGGTAAATAGGACTTCAATTATTCTGTTGATATCATATAGGCTATGCTTGGTTTAAGTTAGATTTGGTTTTGATAAAACATTGTCAACTTTAAACATTCCACAAAAAAATCATGAGACTAAGATTACTAGAGAACACATCTTTGCTTCATTCATGAAATATGTTCTAAGGGTTTATTCCAATAATAGTTCTAAAATTCACTGATATAACTAATCCAATAAAATTATATGTTGTTAACATAGGATGTGGGTTTGATTACAATAATTGAAATGTTCATTAATTTATTATTAATGTATAGAAATTGGCTATACTCGCGTGTTATTTTATTTGATGAGCCTGACTAGTTTCAAACCCATACGGGGCTCTTATTTATGAGCTGTTTACAGGGCCCTATCGCGGCGGGAACTGATTAATTAAATTGTATATTCACAGGAACGTGTTGGCCGCCGCTGTGGTGGGCTGCGTGTCCTCAACTCATACTGGGTTGCACAAGATTCATCCTATAAGTACTTTGAAGTAATCCTTGTTGATCCTTCACATAAGGTAAATTATTTTTTTATTTTTGCAGACATAAATTTTAACTTGTCAATTTTATTTTTTTTATTGGTTTAATTTGTTGTTACCTTCTTTCTTAAGTGGAAAAAAAGAATGGCTTTTGCCAAAATTGTAACATATTTTTATCTCAATATATCAGTACTTGTTTTCTGAAGGCTTTGGATGATGGCTGCAAACTTTAAAATTACAAATTCACTTAATAGTCTGTAAATATTGACATTAGATATATATTTGTATTTAACTTATCGAAATACAAATGATTCCATGTGTGTAAACATGTATTAAAACATATTCTGTGTTGAGTATTATTTATTTTTTATTTGTACACTTCTCTCTTACACTAAAATGTACAAGTTATATCTATCTTAAATTACTTATATGCTAGGACTTTACAAATCATGCCCATGTGTTTAGTAATGTTTTGTTTTTTCTGTAACTGTATTAAAAATAAGTTTCATTTTTACCTATAACCTATTTCATCAATAAGACATGAAAGTATAACAGGCAGTCAAACAACGAGAAAAAAAACTCACATAGACTTTTACATTTATAATATTAGTATTGATATCAATGTGTGAAGGTATTGTTCTTGTAAAATGTAAATGATGAACTATTTTTGTCATGCACCAATCTGAAAGGTTTTGCTGAATACTCACCTACCTTTTTATCTGATGATAATAATATAACACACTCTTATTGATAGGCACTTTACAAAATTTACAAATTAGACAACTTTCAGGCTATCCGTCGAGATCCTAAGATCAACTGGATAGTGAATGCTGTTCACAAGCATCGTGAGATGCGTGGTCTCACATCAGCTGGCAAGAGCTCTCGTGGTCTTGGAAAAGGCCATCGTTATTCACAAACAAAGGGTGGTTCTCGTCGTGCTGCCTGGATCAGAAGGAATACACTACAGCTACGGCGCAAACGATAAATACCATTTATTTACTGCTATTGACTTTCTATTTGTTAATATGTTCATATACAAGTTGAAAGTCAGTGGTAGTTAATAAAAATTAACAATTATTATACAATTTTTATTTACAACTAGATTATACCACCAAATTGAAGAATTTCTGTAAGTATTAAAAAGCTAATGAACTTAAAAACATACTAACTTACTTTTAATGTTGATTTTCTTTTACAGGCCACCTTACTTTCGATTGCTAGACATTGAGATTTTTAGAAAGGTAAATATGCAATTCATTATAACATTTTAAAATGTTATGTTAATCATTATACTAAATACTATTAATTTTATATCACCATGTTTGTGAAAAAAAAAACAATATTTTCTACACACATTTATAATCTAATGAATAGTCTGCATAGTTGAATAGATAATGTTCAAAATAGTTGATGAGTAATAAACCTTTAAGATGAATTTGAAACTAGTCCCTTAAAACTGTTGTAAATTTGATATTTTCCAAAATCAAAATGAATCTTATTCTTTTGTATTGATTTCCTCAATATGTTATCCCTTTATTATTTCTAATAAACATAAAAATACTAATCTTTTGTTCTTGTTAAATTTAAGAATTCTTTGAAATTTCAAATGATGATAAAATGCTTTATGACATGCGCAACCATGATTACTATGCATTTTAACTTCCTTGGATGGCTGAACAAAGCACTCATGATGTTAAATGGATGTTTAAATCAAAGTTACTAATTTTTTTTTTGTTTGTTTATCAGGTATTTATCAAGCTGTTACTACATTACTACATCAGGTAATTGATTTGTCTGTTACTTATTTTTTTCTTTAATGTTGTTACTAAATATAATAAACCAAATGCTTAAATACAAATACCAATTAAAGAATATGTGATTATGAATTACTTTTGAATTGCATTATTCAGTTATTCTGTTTTCTAACTTTACAAGAATGTAACAACTATCGAGGGATAAAGCTCATGTCACATAGCATGAAAATTTGGGAAAGAGTAATAGAGCGAAGAATGCGAGAAGAATGTAAGATAACCCAGAACCAGTTCGGTTTTATGCCAGGACGGAGCACGACCGACGCTATTTTCGCTCTGCGTCAGTTATGCGAGAAATACCGTCATGCGCGTAGAGACTTGCATATGGTCTTTATAGACCTAGAAAAAGCGTACGATCGTGTTCTGTGGTGGAGTTTGAAAGAAAAGAGACTGCCTGGGAAGTATGTACGGATTGTATGTTCTATGTATGCCAGAGCTAGTACTCATGTCCGGTCAGCAGACGGAGTAACTGACGATTTCGATGTGGCTGTAGGCTTACACCAGGGATCGGCTTTAAGTCCATTTTTATTCCTTCTAGTAATGGATGCACTTACTGCTAATATTCAAGAGGAGGCTCCTTGGTGTATGTTATTCGCCGATGACATTGTACTCGTCGGAGAAAATGCAACTGAGGTCCAAAGCAGATTGGCGAAATGACACAACCAGTTGGAGAAAGTCGGGTTTAAAAATCAGTCGTACTAAAACTGAACATATGTACTACGATTTTAGTGGGACCTCCCAATTTCTCCCCGATCGGTTTGGATGGGAACATTTTGCCAGTCTGCTCCGATTTTCGGTACCTTGGTTCGCTTTTTCAAAACGACGGTGAAATAGATCGAGATGTGGGTAAAAGAATGAATGCAGGCTGGATGAAGTGGCGGCAGGTCTCAGGCACAATATGTGACCCTCGAATGCCCCTTAAAGTTAAGGGAAAAATTTATAAAGCAGTCATAAGACCTGTCGTATTGTATGGATCAGAATGTTGGGCAATGAAAAGGAGGGATGAAAGAAGAGTACATGCAAATGAGATGAGAATGTTAAGGTGGATGTGTGGTGTGACAAAACTGGATAAAATACGAAACGAGTATATCAGGGGAAGTCTGAAAGTTGCGCCCATTATAGAAAAGTCGAGAAGTGCAAGATTGAGATGGTATGGACATGTAATGAGGAGGGACGAAAATCATGTGACTAAACGTGTGTTAAATTTGAATGTGGATGGATATGTGCCTAGAGGGAGGCCTAAAAAGAGATGGTTGGATTGTGTGAAGTATGATATGCATATAAAAGGAGTGGCGCCAGAGTTGACGAAAGATAGGACAGAATGGAAGAGAAAAACATGTTGTGCCGACCCCACTTAGAGTGGGATAAGGACAGGATGATATATCTGTTTTCTAACTTTTCATTCTCTTATGAGTATTATAATAAATAGTACAACTCTATAAAAGTTTTTTTTTTGTAATTTTTTATCTTATTACCAAGTGATGAGGATACAGACTTTTTGAATTAAAAAATCCAAATTTTTATATTACTCTCGTTAGCTATGTGTTAATGTGATTGTAAATTTTGGAAATATTAGATTCTCGTCTAGGTGAGGTTATCGTTAGTTTCATTTTCGATTGTCCTCAATCCGGCGAGAAACAATCGTTTTTCATATTTTTAACTAGTGCCTAATATTATATTTGTTCATCTAAAAATAAACTTTTTTTATTTACAGGTATATAATGTCCAAGAAATAAATACGATTTAAATAAAGTTGGTTTGGTATTTTATTTATTTAGTTTAACCCATTTAGTGCTCACCATGCGTCAGATGAAAACAATTTGGGAGACAAAAGATCAGCGTCACGAAATTATCCGTTTTTATCAATAAAGTTGAAAGTTTTTAAGTGATTCGCTATATTCGCTAATAGTTATTTATTTTGAATTTACAAATATAACATTATTTAAAATGTCATCTTAATTGCTAAGAGTACAGGCAGTTTGTAGCTGGTAACACAGCGGTTGAAAATTACAGGTTTAAACCCGGGCAGACACCAATGAGTTTTTCTATTAAAACTTGTCTCGGTGATAATTTCATTTTATCACACGTTTTTCGGTGAAGGAAAACGTGGGGAAACCTGCATATCTCTACGAGAATTCTGGATGTGTAACCTACTAATCTGCACTGGAGGCAGGTCTTAGCTCCAAACCTGCTCTTCAAAAACAGAGTAAATGCCTTTTCTCAGCAGTGAGACTAACAGGCCGCTACTTACTACAGGCAGTTAAAAGGAACTGCGCACACATAATAGTTATACGATATAGGTAGACGAGAAATTGATTTTGTTTGAAACTCCCGTCCCGTCTTAGAGATGTTATTGCAACATTACCATAACAATCCATTCGATGCCCACGTACTGCATTCTTATAGTGAATGAGTCACTATAATAATCTACACTACACATAACCTAGTTAATAAAAACTACCTGGATGATCGCTTTGTTCGGTACCTATTTTTGTTAGGCAGGCATTGCATTCACACTGAATACGTCTTGACGGACGTTCAGTGATTCAGAATCGCAATAGACGTGAATACTTTAATCTTGTCTTCTTCTTGTGCCTCTCCGACTAGCGAAGGTTAGCCGTCAGTGCTTGATACTCCTTTCTATTTCTCGCGAGGCTAAAAAGCTGGGCAGCACTCGCGACTCCAGTCCATTCTCGTATGTTGCGCAACCATGACTTTCTCTTGCGGCCGATGCGTCTCTTACCTGCAACTTTGCCCATCATAATAAGTTGCAGAAGCCCATACTGTTCGTGTCTAAGCACATGTCCCAGGTATGCAACTTTCTTCTTTTTGATGATGGTCCAAATTTCGCGCTTACAACACATACGCCGCAAGACCTCTTCATTTGTCACCTTTTCCGTCCATTTTATATTCAGCATGCGTCGATAGGCCCACATCTCAAATGCTTCTATGCGCCTTCGAATATCCTCTTTTACGGTCCACGCCTCGCATCCGTAAAAAAGTACTGGCCAAATATAGCAGTGTAAGAGGCGTGTTCGCAATGCGATATTCAGGTTGCGACTAATGAGCACTTTTTTCATGCTTTGAAAAGAACTACGGGCTACTTCAATCCGGGTTTTAATTTCTGTGTCACTATCCCATTCTTCAGTAACCCAAGTGCCAAGATATTTGTATTTCTGCACTCTGTCCAATTCTTTTCCATTCACGCTTATCATCGGCTGTATAGAACGGTTAGTTGTCACAACCATAAACTTGGTTTTCTTTGTGTTTATTGTGAGACCAGCTTCTTCACTAAATCTATTGACACGATCGATAAGTATTTGCAGTTCTATCTCAGAGGGCGCTATTAAAACTGTGTCATCTGCATATCTCAAGTTGTTAACTATGCGTCCATTTATTTTGATACCATAGTTAATGTCTTCTAGTGCTTCCGTCATAATTGCCTCCGAGTATAAGTTGAAAAAAGTAGGAGAGAGAATACAACCCTGTCGAACTCCTCTCCTTATGTCAACCTCCTTGGATACTTCACCTTCGACACGTACCATAGCTTTCTGATAAGCATACAGGTTCTGGATGATACGAAGGTCTTTTCCATCCAAACCAATATCTTTCAAAAGTGCAGCAAGACGGTCATGCTTGACACGGTCAAAAGCTCTCTCGTAATCAATAAAGCACATAAACACATCTTGCTGCAATTCTCTGCACTTTTGTACTAAAACGTGCAGTGCGAAAAGTGCTTCTCTAGTACCTACTCCAGCACGAAATCCAAATTGGTTATCAGAGAGCTGCTCATCGCATTTAGTTCTTATACGATCATGTATCACACTAAGAAATAGTTTCAGAACTTGACTCATGAGACTTATAGTTCGAAAATCTTCGCATCTCTTAGCGTTTCTCTTCTTTGGAATAGTGACAAAAACTGATCTCAGCCAGTCCTCTGGTAGTTGACCGGTATCATATACCCGATTCATAAAATGTACCAAGGCATCAAGATGTTCTTCATGAATAAGTTTCAATATTTCTATATGAGTACCATCAGGTCCAGCAGATTTCCCGGTCTTTGCCTTTTTGAGAGCCTTGGCAACTTCGTTTTTTAAAATATGGAAGCCTTCATCCAGTTCTAAAGGCACGCTAAGGTTTCGTGAGTCGTCTGCGAATACAGAAGCTATATAATTTAATCTTGTACTTATCCTATATAGTGTATTATCTATGCTTGTACTGGTATTATAGTCCATCTCAAACAAGCCGCGAGCGCAACAACGACTCGCATCGTAATCATAACGTACACGATTTGTGATTTCTTAAAGACTCGTCTAATTTTCACGATTCGTGAAGCATGTGAACATGGGTATTTAAAAAGCATTGCTTCCGCCCTAAAATGTAAAGAATCGTGGAAAATAACTATCCGGGAGCCTGCCCGTTCCCAGATGAGCTGTAGTGACTTTGCAAATGTCAGCGTAATTAACATTGTTTTCTAATAATGTAGACATCTATTGAGCACTGATATCACTCATTTTGTTTTTCAACCTACCAAGAGATGAGCTCGCGGCAAAACAACGTTTACCTGTACAAAGTCGCCACTATAAAACTGAGACCCAATTGTCATTAAGAGTAAGTTTCATGAAAACACAATGGTATTAAAGTACTTTAAATGAAAAACAACTCTCCTTTAGTATAATTTATTTCAGGACCTTAAAAAATTAAATAACAATAGCAATTTTGCAGAAAAAATGTACATACATTGAAGAAACGCTCGATGCAATTTATTTTTGAAACTGTTCATAGATACATTTGTTATTAAACCAAGTAAAAGTGCAAAATGATTATCTTAAACCTAAATAAATATATAAATTTAAACCTAATTATTTACATTTTGCTGAAGAGAAAAAATTATGATCCTTTAATATATACGCGCCTGTTAAGCCCCTGCCCTGGGTGTCTAAAAATATAATCACAGTATACAATTTTGTTTTCGGTTCTGTTACAATGGGCTAAGTAGACATTGGAATTAATTGGACGGTAAAAACTTAAGCTTATTTTGATTTGTGCCATTTCAATTATAATTTGATGTTATAAATACTTTAAATTCATCTGTACACACGCACAATACATCGAACTGTATAAATTAGTTTAAATTCATCAAATATATTGTTACTCATGTCTTATATAACACATTCTATGTTGAAATATACAAATTGTTACCACTAATCCATATTAGATATTCCTATAAAATCATGGACTATTTTAAATGCTTGCAATAATGTATAAGAATCAACCTGCAATTTCTTAAGCTTGGAAAGAGAAGGATAAATTATAAAATTATGCCATTTCTCCTTAACCATTAGTTTTTACAAAAGCTTTAAAAGTAAAGTGAATCAATGACTTCTTAATATACCACCAGGCCTATATCCCACCAGCAGTGGTGGGATATAGGCCAGCTCCATTTTTGGAAAGAAATCCCCAGAATTCTAATCTCTATACATAAGCAAGTTTCCTCGCAATGTTTTCCTTGAGCGAAAAGCGTGTGATAAATTGCAATTATCAATTAGACACATAAGTTTTAATAGAAAACTCATTGGTGCGTGGTCGGAGTTTCAACTCGTGACCCCTTGGAAAGACTTACACGGTCTCACCGCTGGGTTATCAAAATAATAACTATATTTTTTTTAAATACCCGGTAAAATTGTTATGAACTTCTTTTAATATTGTTTAAATTGCTTTTTACAATATGTTAAAATTTGTAAAAATTTGTTTGTTGTTTGCAAGATCAAGAACTCGTCAAGAGTTGTTGATCTTACAACTCTGATACGTAAATTAAGATTGTTTTGTTTCTGTCTTATATGGAGTTGGCAAAAGGACTTTTTACGATAACTTATTCTTTACCATTAAACAATAAATATATGTCTTATATTCACTATTTGACATTTATATTCCTATTAAAGTTGTTTTAGACATTGCCTTACAGATATTATTTTCAGCTGTAATTTTTCTTTTATACAGGCGTATATAAAAGTAAACGAAGCTTTTGAATATTGAAGAGTGATTTATTCTTTGATAAGTATCGAATATAATATGATAAAGTACTTTTCAAATAAGAATTGGTTCGGTATAGATACAATAACTGTAACGTCACAAATAGTATAATTTTTTTATAACTTTGGTTTAAAATAAATCTGAACAAGAGACAGTTATTATTTCGTTCAAATAATAATTTGAGAAAATTATAGACTAGATAATGTCCCAGGGCGCGGACCGTACCTATTCTTATTGAAATTTTTTGCTTACCTTGCAAAAATTTTTAAATAAAAGGCGGTCAAGTTAATATATTCTTATGTTATGCCGGCCAAACCTGCTATGCGTAAAAGATTGTACCGATTTCGTTATAATAATACTATTTATACAAAAGTTTTAATTTACACACACAAACGGTAGATAGTCTATCCCATAAACAACTTATGAAAAATCTATCAACATTACATTGAAGCTACAGAGTTATTTTACCAGAGTATGAAATCATTATTATACCAGTCTAAAATGTGCCCTATTACAATAACGAGACAGTCAATGTGATCTACCTAATTCTCTTTTAAACTCCTCTATTTAACTGTGTATATACTAGTATGAAGTAGTGAAGGTGGTTGCAAGGTACATTTCACCCACTTATCGGCGTCCTATTGAGCTGAAGTTTCACGTACTGGTCCAGTACCGATGACAATGCATGTTTATGATAAGCGTGACCTGATATTGCTGCCAGGATTGACACAATACGAGGGAACAACTCAACGGTTAACATTACGGACATAAAATTTTGTTTAAAACTTTTTTTAACTTTGACATATTCCCTCACATTCATGTGTCACTATCGCTTACAGGTATGCTTATGGCTTCCCTACTCTATTATTAATAAATCCATGAAGGAGGAAGAAAGAGAAATTGCACTAGTTTTGTCTTTGTTTCCGAATAATTTATTAAGTATAGTTATAGTACAAGTTTTTCCTGTATATTTTTTTTATTAGAACAAAAGATTTCATTTGGTTTTAACGTTACCGATTTAATGAAATGTTTGATCTAAAATTATTACTGGTAACACCTTATTTTGTTATAATCTTGCACCAGAACGCACCGTATTTTGATGTCAAGTTAAATCAAATTAAGCTCTTTCCAGCACTTTTTAATCATCAAGGATCAGTATAAATAATGAAGTTACAAATGGTTCGAAATGTTGCTCTTACCGAGAAGAACCAGAAAGAGACTCAGCGGTCAATATTTTAGACATTTTTAATTTTACATTATTAAACCACAGTTTTGTATGAAGAGGAATAGATTTTCATTTTATCAGGCATTTTTATCATCCAAATACCGTAAGACATGCCATCTTTGCCAATAAGTATAACTTTGCCCGAATAGTAAATAATAAGCAAATCTGCTAATAAGGAAAATATTTTAGATTAATAGCAACATTGACTATTTAGTGGGAAAGTCAATTATATTTTTGCCAACACTATATCACGCTCTTCCCTAAGTTCATTCAGTATCCTGTTGTCCAGTGCAGTACGAATTTTTTCGAGCAAATTTTAAAGAAAAAGTTTTTGTTATTTATTCGTAATGATGAAAACGCAAATATATGCCAAAATTCAGACATTTTTATCGTCCAAACAATCTTCAACATGCTGTACGTAATATGTAGAGATACAAGCAATGAGATACAAGTTAATGCAAAAATATACTAATTATATACATGAGCCTGTAATAATGAAGTTACATAGCTGGTTTGGTAGGCATTAGATGACTTAAGTTATTCCTCAGTTGTTAGGTACGGGCTGGGCCGGTCGCCGCTCGAAGTGGAATGTGTCTGAGAGATACAGGCCAAAGATGGCGACACTGTAGAACACGGTCAGACCGACAAGGGCGACACTGGCACTCGCAGTGAACATATTTGAATATTCACACCTGGATAATATTAATAATGTTAAACGTGTATTTATTTGGACAGCCAGTTGTTGCTATATATAAAACTGACATATAATTAAAATAGAAACAAAAATAGTAGATTATGATACTGTTGCATATACGGGTTCTTATATCACGAGTGTGTTTTAAAAAACGAGCCGCAGGGGAGTTTTGTTATAAGACCAAGTTATGTATAGTGTCATAAACTACTTAATCTACTCTCATAATATAATACGTAAAACAATATTGCAAATAAAGCGCTAAATATAACAACAAATTTATTTTTACTTTAAATGTCCAATGTTAGCGCCAAGGCGCAAAAATAGATTGCGCATGCGTGATGCGTCGCCGCGGACTCGTTCATTTAAACCTTTTTTTTAAGGTAGAGGTTGAACCTCTTGAGGTTGTATAGGTGTATCGTTATGATTAAAAAGTTATATTATGATACAGGTGTCCATACAAGACCTGTATCGTAAAAAAACTTTTTAATTTTTATTTTTAGCTTGTACGTAATGTTTGTCATAAGAGTTTTGGTTTCAGTTTTATAATCTTTGTATTAATAGTATCAGAGTAGTTTTATCTACTAAATTAACATGTACAACTTATGAAGGTATCATGTTATTCAGCATGTACCAAAAAACTATTAAACAATATACATAAATAATTTAAATATTTTAAAATATTACAAGAGGTCGCTAATATCGTGCGCATTATTGCGATGGATTAAGAACTCGCCGCACCGCCAGAAAGCAATTATAGAGTTCCCTGTCACCGAGCGTCCTACGAACACAGCCGATGGCGTGCTCGGCGTAAGACGCAACAACAAATAGAGGTTTCGATGGCAACGAGAAATCAAACCATCTTGTGTGATGTGACGTTTGATTTTGGATATTGTATTACTTACGAATGCGGCAATAAAGGTTGAATTATAGTTTAGGGTTTCATTAATAATACAATTACACCTTCTTTAACCTTCTTCAGTGAATTTACGGTAAACGAAACAAATGAAGAAAAAAATATTCAATTTAATACTTAGATGATATCGATCGCATCTCATTAATCTCTTCTTAACAATCTTGTTTGTAAGCAATTAAAATTTGTGTTATTATTTTAGATTTATGTTGAGAGCTGTTGTTGTTTTGACTCGAATGGTAGGTAAAATAGCGCTGATTTTTTGACCATTACTTTCTAGCATTAGTTTCTGTTTCGCGTACCAAGTGAGCAATCTATTTGTGTTTCGTTAAAGTGTAAAGAACTCTTTTACATTTAATACATTTTGAAGGGATTAACTCAAATCAAAATATGCTTAAAAATAAGTTTCAAAAAAATAATAAACTTATTTTGAAACAATTATCCCTCAACCCGACTACATTCAAGGGACAAAAAATTGGATAGATCTCCTAAAATACATCTTATTTTGACTTACGATATTTTCCACATAAAAATATTCCCTGATTTTTTACACATAATTTAAAAGATTCCAATTTTGAATAGAGCGCTAGCTAAATTACATAGCCAACTTTTTGGGTATGAACCAGTATTTTTCAAAGTTTCTGAGAACAACTGCAAAAGACGAGTTTACATGCTCTCCAAAGCTTAGAGGTCAATTGCCAAGTAATTAGAAAAGTTTAACGTTCCAATACCATTTATTAACATGGTACCGTTATTTGACGTTTCATATTCGTTTTATAGCGAATCTACCCTCAAATTTTAAAACATATCTGCTTATAATTAACAATGAAACAAAAAATCCTTAAATGCAATGAATAATCGTTACACATCCGGCTTCAAGGACCATTTTGTCATTTTGATAAGTAATCACAAACGACATGTCAATCTAGCAATCACTCATCATCGGTTGACCAATCTCCTGATCCGTCCAATTAAGCTATAAAAGGAGATTTATGTCTTGGTATACTTTTTATATCGAAAGTAATTAATCTTTGCAACAGATAATAAATAGAACTGTATAATAAGAACCTCCAAGCAAGGTCGTCTTCTCTAATAAGCTATGTTTCTCAGACAATCCTAATTTTGTTATACCTACTGAGAAAATAAGATGGATACTTGTTTATGATTTTAATTATTACAGTATGGCATAATTCCTGGAACATGTGTAAACTACCGACGATAACTAAATATATGTTTATATTATTAATATGGAATATTTTTCTGACAGGAAAATTACCAAGTTACTTACATTTGATAGATTACATCCAATACTGATACTAGGGATTTATTCATAATAGTTTTATAAATGAAAAAGTAGGTCTGTTTGAGACGCTTTCACGACTAATCCGCTTGAGCAATATTGTTGAAATTTGTAACAAATGTAGCCCATATACTGTCATGTAGACCGTATATATAAAATGTAGCTAACAAATAGGATATAAAATAACCGAATAATAATTGGATATAATATATATTTTTTAAAGAATAGGAAAAAACGAATATTGCATTAGAGGAATTCAAGCGCTAAAGCGGCGCAACTGAAGTCGCGGATTATCCTATACTAGCATTTACCAGTATTTATATAGAAAACAAGAGCTAGAGAGAAATTTAACTGTGCCGTTTCTATTTATATATATATATATATACACATACACACAAGATTAACTCATTTAAATATTAAAGATAATAAATAAAGACTTCTCACCTAAAGAACCAGACGACGGTTAGTGCTACTGAAACGAGTGTCATAAGGATGTTCTCTAAATCCCAAGCGCGTTCCTGAACAGCGCCCTCTGTCGACAGCTCGTGAGCGCCACCGCCTGAGCTGCTGTTGCGTTGCTGCGGCCAAAGTACTTACAATTTTAAACTAGTATCTCCAGCCCGCTTTGCCGTGCTTAATTAATACATTAATTACATAATTTATAGAATTAGGCGTTACTTTGCGGAGATCCATAATACAAAAGTAATAATAAAATTATTTTGCTATAATCCACTAAGAAGTAAAATAGAAAATATATATAATGCTAAATGTAAGTGGACAATCGGTTATCATATCTGATACATGCAGGATTCGTAAAAACACATGCACAAACCTCCACCACCGCCACCACAATACACAAGCACTATATACGTTCACTATCACAAACTCAACAATCGTTTCGCCCCGCAACCGAAGCATCATCAGGAGATAGACTCCACGATTTGTGATTTTGGTCGTGGAGTCTATCTCCTGAGTATGGCACCTGGGAACGTTAATAAGACGTGCGTATTCTTAATGAAGGAACTATCAATACGTTACACGATACACGATATTTTGCGCGCCAACGCGACATGTATCTTCGTCCGCTAATGTAGCCCTATATACGAGTTGCTAATGACTCGATATTAAAAATATGGCGTAAATGCCGATGTTGCAAATGTACGTGCTATGTAGCTAGTACACCCTAGTATTAGAATCTGACCTGTGCAGGAACCGAACGCGATCTGTTCCTCGGCCGCGATGGATGCACCAGACAGTGCACGACCGCGCGGTGGTGCAGCCCGCACGCGCCCAGCGTCGCCGCCTCGTCGCCGAGCACGCGCCCGCGGAATATGAGACGCACGCGCCGGTGCGCGCACAGTTCCGCCGAAAAGTGACGTCTGCAACAAGCAACGTCCACATTTTGTATTTAGATTTTTATTTATATTATTTATATATTTATTTTATTTATTTTATTTATTTATATACCATAAAAAATGTTGGAAAAAACACATTATTGGTAAAAAAAAGTGTACAAACGTCAACTTATCCCTATCACAGAGATCTCTGCCAGGTAACCAACGAAGTGAAACAATTATTATTTATTTACGCCGTGTGGTATCCGGCGGAATAGAATAGTACCACCCTCATTTCTTACCGAGGTGTCCTAAAAGGCGACTAAGGCAAGTTGACCCACCGTGTGGTATCTGGTTAAGTAGAATGTCAGGCAGGCGGCCGGTCGTAAAATACGTAGCCAAATCATGTGACAACATGTTGTGCCGACCCCACTTAGAGTCGGATAAGGACAGGAAGATGATGGTGATGATGACCCGCGCGCGTGCGTGCGTGCGTGCGCGTGTGTGTGCGTGTGTGTGCGTGTGTGTGTAAGATATAAAAGAAGTTGGTCAATGTGACAGTATCATCCATATAAAGAATTATTATATTTTTATTACTGAAGAATTATTTCTTTATTTTATAATTAGGCTTTACTTTGCGGAAATGCATAACACAAAGGATAATAATAAAATTATTTTGCTATAATCTGTAATAAAGTAAAATAGAAAATATATACGAGTGTAATGCTAAATGTAGAGAGGTCTATCCGTCTTCATACCTGATACATGCAGGATTCGAAAAAACACATGCACAAACCTCCATCACCGCCACCACAATACACAAGCACTACACACGTTCACTATCACAAACTCAACTATCGTTTCGCAACCATCCGCAACCGTAGTATCATCAGGAGATAGACTCCACGGCTTGCTTTGCGATTTTGTAGCAAAATAATTTGATTATGCCCACTTCATTATTCTACTGCCCTTATCCCACTTTAAGTGGGGCCGGCACAATATGTTTTAATCATGTTATGATGTGATTTGGCTAAGTATTCTATGACCGGCTGCCTACCTGACGTCAAGATACCTTTGTCGCCTTTTACGACACCTCGGTAAGAAATGACGGTGTACTGCTCTACTCAGCCGGATACCACAGTTAGCTTAGTCGCTTTTTGCGAAACCTCTGTAAGAAATGAAAGTGGTCTTTCTACTCTGCCGGATACCACGCGGTTATTCCCTTTTCTATTTATATATGAGGAAAACCACCAGAATAACTTGTAATGCGTTTATCAGTAATTAAAACTCAATAAAAAAATATATTTCTACGAAACTTACCTAAAAAAAGATTGTAATTAGTTAGCGATTATACAAAATTACTTTTAAAGTTATTTTAAATAACACAATAATTAACACATTTCGATCAAAATTATCACTACATATTATAAAACAAAGTCCCTATATCCCTATGTACGCATAAAACTTTAAAACTACGCAACAGATTTTGATGCGGTTTTTTTGTCATTTACTTTTTACGAAAAATAATGCCATATTTTTGAAGCAATTTTTATACAATACAGCATTAATCCTTATCCAATTAAGTACCTTAAATAAATAGTTGATTTAATATAGATCAATACGGCCGTTTACAGCATGTAATTTAAGTGAACATTTTCGGAGATATTACAGATTTAAAATGCCGTGAGGACGCCGCGCTTCACCCTATAGCACTTCGAATCTTTTAGAGTTTGTTTAAAGACATTCTGTAATTAATTGTAAAAATATAATACATAGGGAAAAATGTAAAAATAAATAAGTAAATATGTAGTATATGAATTTAGATATTCCAAAGATAGCAGGAAATCTTCTTAGTATAGGGAGAGGGGGAATTGTCTTTCTCCAAATTTAACGCGTGCGGGCCACGGGCAGTAATGAATAAATCAAAACTACTCGACCGATTTTAATCATTTTTTTTACACTGACTGACATGGGATATATATTTTATACCCGTGCGAAGCAGGGGCAGGCTGCTAGTATTTAATAAATACTCATTCGTTCATCCTAATCACTACATAGTATAAAACAAAGTCACTTTCTCTGTCTGTCCCTATGCCCCTATATCCCTATGTATGCTTAGATCTTTAAAACTACGCAACAGATTTTGATGAGGTTTTTTTTAATAGATTGAATGATTGAAGAGGAAGGTTTATATGTACAATAACATTCAATATGGAGTAGAGAAATACTGTGAATTTTGAGGTTTCTAATGTGGTGTCGTAAATAATAATAATGTACTAAGTATTTATAAACTTTGAAAAGGTCTAAAGAAAACTTCGCGATGGTATATGTCTAACTCATATGGATAATCCACAATAGCATTTTTCGTCATTTTCTTTTTAAGAAAATTAATGACTTATACGCCGTGTGGTATCCGGCTGAATAGAATAGTACCACCCTCTTTTCTTACCGAGGTGTCGTAAAAGGCGACTAAGGTAAGTCGACCCGCCGTTTGGTATCCGGCTGAGTAGAATAGACCAACCTCATTTCTTACCGAGGTGTCGTAAAAGGCGACTAAGGTAAGTTGACCCACCGTGTGGTATCCGGTTTAGTAGAATAGACCACCCTCATTCTTACCGAGGTGTCGTAAAATACGACAGAGGTAAGTTGACGTCAGGCAGGCGGCCGGTCGTAAAAACGCAGCCAAATCATGTAACAGCGTGTTTATAACATGTTGTGCCGACCCCACTTAGAGTGGGATAAGGGCAGGAGGATGATGATGAAAATTAATGACTTATTTTCGAAGCCATTTTAAACAAAACAGCATTAATCCTTATCCAATTAAGTAACTTAAATACAATGTTGATTTAATATAGATCAATATGGCCGTTTACAGCATGTAATTTAAATGAACATTTCGGAGATATTATCGATTTTAAATGCCGCGAGGAGGCCTGGCTTCGTCCTATAGCATAGGCTAACATAAGCTACATATTTTTTCCGTTTTCCGCTTACTAATATTATATGAATGCTGCTCTTTCTATAAAATTTATTTTCTTTTCTTTTTTCTAAGAATAAGGGTCTTTTAATAATAAGAAGAGAAGAAATTTCGTAATTGCGTCCATGAATAGTATATTATTACGGAGCCGTGCGGTATCCGGCTGAGTAGAATAGACCACCTTTAATTCATACCAAGGTGTCGTAAAAGGCGACTAAGGTAAGTTGACCCACCGTGTGGTGGTTGAGTAGAATAGTCAATAGGCCACCCTCTATTTTACCCGAAGTGTCGTAAAATACGACTAAGGTAAGTTGACGTCAGGCGGCGGCCGGTCGTCAAATAAGTAAGACAACATGTTTATAACATGTTTTTCATTTTTTTCATGATTATAGCATATTTGTATCTAAGTATGTATTTAAAAATTATATATGTATATATTCAACAGTTGTCTGTCACCCATAACACAAGTATTAAAATTACTTACTTTGGGGACGGGTGACCGTGTGTGTAAATGTCCCATATATTTATTATTATTATTTATGTTGTGCCCACCCCACTTAGAGTGGGATAAGGGCACGAGGATGATGATGAATACCATATCGTTGTGATTATTTCAACTTAACCGCATCCAATTGAATAAATAAATAAATAAATAAATAAATATATGGAACACTTACAAACACGGTCGTCCATACCCAAAGTAAGTAACTTAATACTTGTGTTATGGTAGAAAGACAACTGGTGAATATATACTTATATATTTTTTAAATATATACCTAAATACAAATATACACCCAGGCTCAAAGACCAACAAATTCATTTATAGAAAATGTTCGCCCTCGGCGGGAATCGAACCCGCGACCCGCGGAACTGAAGGTAGGGCCTCCAACGGGCCAGTCAACTTACCTTTTTGCTTTTTTTTGTATACAATCGCAACTTACCTTTTGAAATCTTTAAGAAGTTCATCTAGACTTCCCTCGACTTCCTTTAAAGTATCATTTAGATATTTGAGTTTTATAACGATCCTTCTCTCGTTTTGTATCTCAGTAGGGACATCGTTAGAACTGCCAGCGTTATCAGACTCGATGTCACCAGCCGGTTGCTCAGTTGAACTATTTGCATCTTTATCGTTAGGTTTTGCACCTTGTATACTATTTGATTCTGGAAAAATACTTTTGTTATTATTAAAAGTTATTTTTTAAATACACACTACGCCGTGTGGTATCCGGCTGAATAGAATAGTACCACCCTCATTTCTTACCGAGCTGTCGTAAAAGGCGACTAAGGTAAGTCGACCCGCCGTTTGGTATCCGGCTGAGTAGAATAGACCAACCTCATTTCTTACAGAGGTGTCGTAAAAGGCGACTAAGGTAAGTTGACCCACTGTGTGGTATCCGGTTTAGTAGAATAGACCACCCTCTTTCTTACCGAGGTGTCGTAAAATACGACTGAGACAAGTTGACGTCAGGCTAGGCGGTCGTAAAAACGCTGCTAAATCATGTGACAGCATGTTTATAACTTGTTGTGCCGACCCCACTTAGAGTGGGATAAGGGTAGGATCTTCCAACCCTGATGATTTTTTAAATACACACTCTTTTGTCTGAAAAACCCCTAATAGGTCGTAACCGCCCGACGGGTAGGAGCGGCGGGTATGTCGGACACTCACCGACTAATAACCTGACAGTGCTCCACCACGCTGCTGGTAACGGGAAAGGGTACCCTTGTACACATTGCTTAAATATACACTATTTTAACACACGATATACAAAAACAAGCTAATTTTTGTTGTTTTCAGTTCTCTTGAATAACTTTACTACTGGTTCAGAAGACAAGAGACTGTAGCATCAAAAATCGGCTTTCGTTTATTACAAAATATAGCTTTCATTGCTAAGTAACATTTCACCATTGCTGTAATTACAATAAACGTTTTTAGTATCATTTTTCGATAGGTATATCCTTATGATAATTATTTTAAATTTATGTAATTCAAATAGCATCATTTCTGCTTAAAAATCAAAAGAATTCTTGGGCAATTTATTAACCTTCACATCGTGGAGGTTTTACTATAATATGTACAAAAGTTTACAACCCCCATTCCCCATTAAATACAATGCACATTTGAATCATTTAGAATATTTGCTTTTTCTCAATTTTTACATTAACGTAAAGCGCTTTCATCGTCTAATTAACTTTATTAACCGAATGATTTAGAAAAGTTAATACTTCTTCACATAAAAAGTTTTTAACTTAACCTAGTGTAGTCTAACCTAGTGTAGTCAAAAACTTATTACTGGTCCATGGGACCAGTAATAAGTTTTTGTCCATAAAATCCATCCATGAGTTAAGATTAGCCAATAAAAACTTAGATATAACTTTGAAAGCATCTTATTACTGAATTTAATGTATCAAATTGAAAAAAAACTGTACTACAGCGCGTAAAGATGACCCAAAAGTTCTTAGTCACCATAAACGATAGTGGAGTAACTCGATCATATACATAGGCACGATAGATAAAGGTTGCTTTAACTCATAATAATGGGCAAAATTGAATGGACGTCGCAAAAAACATGACTGCGAAACATACGAAAGTGGAACGGAATTGCTTCCGTTGAAGACCTGTTTTGTCTTGAGTCTTGCCTTGAGACTTAAGTGACTTACACTACGCTAACAGCCTACCTTCAGTGGTGAAGACACATGAAAGAGAGAAGATATTAAGGAATTAAGTAGAACTACGATTACTTACCACCAGAACGTGTGAAGAAATCACAACCAGTTGTGACATCAGCTTCCATAGCACTCACTATGCTGTCCATTTCCCTTATTTGCGCGTTGCTGGCCGGTTCTTGATCTTCCGAGCTCTCTGTTTCTTCATTGGGAGATTCAGATGTGGTTTGATTGTTTTGTGGAGCTACAATATTTCGAAACATATTTATGTAGTACTATTAAGGAACACGTGTCTGTTTAAAAATTTTTGTTGCTAAATCCTTTAACACTAATTTCATTCCGCTCAATGTAAGCAAGAAAGTCCTGCTCTTAGTGAGAACTTGTAGTTTGACTACTTCTTTAAGCTATAGACATAAGTTTCCTTTCTTCGTTGAAATGATGAATTATCTGGAACTGTTAAAGCATAGACTCAGGTTTTATAGAAACCTTTCAACGTACGAAATCTTATAGGATACAATAAACTCGACAAAAACTTTTGGCTGAATTTAGTAAACTTGTCAAAACCCTTTGGCTATACTGGACTTTATCAAGAAATCTTAATTGGTTTTATACGCTCATCTCAACTGTTGAGTGAATTTCAAGGCCGAAAACTTATAACTGATTTAAAAAAAACTTTTAATTGGCTTTACCAGCTTAAGACAAAAACTCTTTATGGGCTGGTTTGTGTGAAAAAGTCCTAATAAGAATATTACTCACGTACCTCACTTCGTCAAATTATGAGTATAACTAATATATAAGTACGTTAACGACTTTAATATGCGTGGATTAAAGATAATTATAAATTGTTATTGTCATTATTATGACGTGGGACCCCTTTACGACTTGCGACTGACGACATCAAAAAGGTAGCGGGCAAGGTCCAAACACCACAAGATTCTCTGATGTAGAAATCGCTTGATTAGAGAGAGACAAACCTATGTCCAGAAGTGGACGTACATAGGTTAAAAGGAGAGAGAGAGAGAGATAGATCGATATTTACCCAGTAACGATACAGAATCAGTACAGATCGTGGTCACGAGACTGCAGTCGAGACTCGAGCGTACTCCAAGCTGCGATGTTAGGGGCAGTATATAAATACATATCGTCACGTTCTTTTTACCGATACATCACGGAATCATTCGGCATACTACACTTTTTAATTTTGTCCTCTAAAAATGTTTCTCGCAATATCGATAAATAACAAAAATTACTGTAAATGTATTCGAAATTAAACATTTCCTTCTTATGTTTTAATGTTGTTATTAATATTTTGTGCTTTATATCGAAATATATACAATATATATTGTTTTAGAAGGTCATATATAATATGAATGTCAACATTGTATCCATCAACAACATGTCTTTAACAAATAATTATAACCACTTCACATATTGAGTATTTTCATTTTATCTTTAATATTTAATTGAGTTAATCATGTATACATATACGTATATTTTTCTGAATTTCGGAAACGGCTTCAACGATTTTATGAAATACAGCATGTAGGAGGCTTTTTGGGGGGGAATCTATCTAGCTTAGGTTATTAACAAAAAAAAATTATCCCTGTTTTCGGGTACTTAAAAAATGCTAAAATTTACATTGAATAGAAAAGACTATCTTTCTAAGTCTAGAGAAATGAAAATACCTAGGATCAAGACCCACCTGCCCGTTTGTTTTTAATTCAAGTTTAATTTTTTATTTTGTAAAAAAATTACCCAGTTACTATATATTATAACAGTAAATAAATAATTAATTGAAAAAATCAATATCAAGCTTCTTATCTAAGTTTAAAAAAGACGATGCATTTCTAATTTCTTTAGCATTATTAGGAACAGATCGCCTTATACGAAGAATAAAGTCACATTTCCTCTGCTTATTAATGGGACATGTGACTTTATTGGTGGATTGACGCTTAGAATCTCCACAATGTTGTGACGTGGATTGGCAAATTCCACATATCCCAGAATATATTGCCCCATCCGAAGAAATAAAGTCACATTTCCTAAAATTTACACATGGAACATGTAACTTTATTCTTCGGATGCGGCGATGTGTATCGCACGCTTAGTATTAAAGTGACCTAATTCAAAAAAGATGTGTTTTTTTCCCCATCACTATTATTTCTATCACCGTAAATCGTATGATAAAATATAAAAATGAACTAATGTAATAAGTTTTTAAAAAAAAGTGATAGATGCTTGTCGGGTATTTTAACCTGCGATAAGGATAATGGATCCACTCTAAGGTGACAAGGTCACTATCGATCGGAACTATAGTAACTTATAATTGCAATGTGATCGAAGTTAAATCACTATTCAAAAAAATATCATTTCAACCCAACGTAAGCAAGTGTTTCGATGAAATCAGATTTAAATATGTATATAGCAAGTTAAAAGGATTGTAATCAAGACTTGTAGCATTTACGGTCATTAATTAGTACAAATAGCTACTTATAAGGCAAGCATATCAAAATTATTTTTATGTAACTGGTATATATAAAAAGTTATAAAAAATAATATAGCTTAATAAATATAGTTAAACGTACGTGACACTGTTGCAACACAAAAACATATTAATTCAATATAAATCGATAACTCGTTTATCATAATAATACATGTAAAACTCGAATGTGGATTAAATAAATAATTAAATACAAAAGGAGTCACGTAATTTATTTGATCGATATTGTTGAAAAAATTGCATTCTTTCCACAAGTTACTAAAATGTTTTTCAAATATTGATTAGTGGAACGATACTTAACACATTGTGTGTTATTTATTAATATCACATTATTTATTATTAGTTACACTAACCCGTACTAGTGCGTGACCCGCGCTCAAATATCAACTGTCTGAAAACATACTAGTACGTATTCCGCACTCAAGTATCAATCGTTATAAAGCGTACTGGTACGTGTCTCGCTTACAATGTGTTGAGTAGATAGACACTTATACATTACATACATTTTATGTTTAAACTTACTTTACTTGAATTCAACTAATGCCAATATTTTTTTCAATTAATAAAATATTAAATATTACATTTGAATAACTCCAACATTACATGACATTCCAAAATTAAAATTTACTTCGTACTGCATAAATTAATGGGTGAATAACTTCGCTTACTACTAAACTTGTGTAGTACATCTGTACAGAATACTATTCGTTGTTAAGATCATTGTTATATAAAATTTTATTCTCATACTAGTGATTCCCGCGACTTCGTTCGCGTCAACTTTATTGAAAAATTCAGTAAAATATTTATTTCCTGTTCCCATAATTTTTATAATCCTAATGTTAACCCGGTATGTATGCTTTTATTGTACCAAAATTTCGTCAATATTGCTCCAGTAGATTAGCCGTGAAAGCGTGACAGGTAACTTTCGCTTTTTTATAATATTAGTAGGTAAAAGTTACATATAAATATGTCCAACTTACAATCGATACGTCGATAGAAGTGCAAGCGATTGTTATCTAACATCGCCATATCTGCATCAACAATACTGTCCATTTCTTGTAGCGGTATCACTCTATTTTCTCTACTATTCTCACTTTCATTTGTAGTATTATTAGCAGCTGTATATAAAAAGACAAATAAGATATTCATTAAACATGATTACGATTTTCATAAAAGCAAACTTTTTGACTTGACTTTGTGAACAAAAAAAACGCAATTTCATATAGTAATAAAGAAATTAATTACCTATTAGTTCTGGATTTGACACTTGAGAATTAGCAGTTTGTGAATTTGCTACATTAACCCCTGAAATTAAATAAATTATTTTTTAATACAATGATGATTTCAGGGGAAGCTTTGCAAGTGTGGTCACACCTAGCAAGTTTTTATTTTTGCCACTAATTTGGAACTACTGGGCCGATTTCAAAAATTCTTTCAGTGTAAGATAGTCCATTTATACGAGAAGGCTTAAGGCTTATATAACATCACGCTAAGATGAATAGGAGATTTGCAACAATAAAAAATAGTATGAAAACGGCAAAATTTAAAGCTTTCCTTGCATGCGCTTTGCTTGCATGAGTAAATGATGATAGTTATTAAAAAATCATGTATTATAAAATTGTTCCCCTCTAAAAGTTCTAAATTAAAGTCAGCGAAAGCATATATCTAGCTTTTAAGGTTAACCCACTTTAACCTTTTTTATACTAACATATTTAAATTAATAAGGATTAATAGTGTATTTCAATAGGTATCCAATTATCTCATTGCTCAAAGTAATATAAAATAATAGAATAATATAAAAAAGTAACAAAATAAACAAAATTTAAAGAGCATTTATGAAAATTGTTACCGAACAAATTGATGTTTTAGTAGGGTATCTATATAAGCGTCCTTTATAAAGTTATTTGGAATTGTTAAAATGGCAAAGCAAATAAAGCAATAAGCAATAAATATTTGACTTACTTGTGAGTATGCTAACAGTCACAGGATGGTGAGTTCTTGATCTCATCACAAGTACAGTTCGATATCTATCTGGTCTTGCATTGGTAGACCACCATGCCAAAGATGCAACCACCACAACTAACAGTACCACTAAAAACTGTACCACCTCATCTCCAACACCTTCTATCATTGTCATTTTAATGCTATAATAAAAAATTACAATTATTCCTATGATATATCTTACTAATATTATAAATGCGAAAGTTTGTGAGTATGGATTTACGAATATATCTGTTACTCTTTCACAGCGAATCTGCTGAACCAATATCTATGAAATTAGACACAACTATTCCTTATACGCGGGAATAACATATATGCTATGGAAATCCTGTTAATTCTACAGGAATAGGATGATACTAAAAAGTGCCATCTAATATCAAGCTATCTCACTACAACAGTTCACGTGAACAAAATTGAGAGTAAAAGCTAGTAAACTAGCCCTATGTACAATAATACATGTACTGAAAAAAAATGATATACAAGAATTACAAGAGATTTTTGATTCAGCCTACTTTAATTGAACACTGGTGTTATGCACACAAAATTGAAAGCAGTGTTATTAATGCGTAAGAGCCAATAATATCTGTTTTGCAGGATCTCGTCAATATTAGCAAAATTTTTTATTAATTTGTAATCTAACTTTTGAAGTCCGATAGAATTATTGGGCATTATAACACATACAATGTAACAATCTATTCCGGACATAATTTTACCATGCAAATCATCCAAGTGTAGACTTGTGGAAGGCATTAATGATGAAATTAGTTCAAAAGTAATAATAAAATATTTTTTTTTTTTAAATTTATAATTTGTTTTTGCTATAATTCACAATGAATCCACGATCATCATGGATTATAGCAAAAAAAAAAAATTACTTTAGTATTATGGAACTCCGCAAAGTAACATTTAATTCTAATAATTATATGAAATTAGTAGAAAATATAAACAAAAAAATGCATTTGGACGAGCCCTTTTTCTTTAATAGCTCTTTCATTATACTCTTAAATCCCATAAAATACTTCAATTTTAATTGAACAGTTTCATAAAAATTCTGATTATATGAAAACTATATTTCTTATTGCTTTAATTTGCTCTAAGGACTTAATTTTAGAATTAATCCTAATCATTTTATAAAACTGCATTACTCATATTAAAAAGCCATAAGAAAAATATCATCAACTTAAATTCATTATTATTGTTATATTGTTATCTGTGTTCCAAATATGAAATAGAATATTACTTATTTGTATACATGTATGTCTATGCCAAGTGTATCAAACCACTTCCAACAAGCATTCCAAGGTCATTTAAATACCAACAATAACACCTAATTTTCTAGATAATATACTTACCATTAATTCTCAAATATTATTTACAAACCGAGACAGCTGTTTACGCTATCATAGGCCTGAAATTCGTAACGTTATGAAAACGCATCTCTGAACAATCTGAAATCGACAATTACGTCGAATGTCGACGAATAATAATTAGTTCTATAATTTAGAGTATTTAAATAAATTTCTTGTTGACAAACCAATTAAATATTAGTTTTTATAACGTTGAACGATTGAAAACAATTATAATTGTTGTTTATAATGTTTCATTACACATTATACACTTTTTTTTTTAATTTACAACTTTTGACACACTGTACACTTTTGTCTATGGCAAATAAATGCCACAGACAAATAATATGAAACAGTATAGCAAAAAGTAATATCATCATTCTCCTGCCCTTATCCCATTTTGAGTGGGGTCTTTAAATGTTTTTCGCTTGCATTTTCTCCTCTCATTCCTCAGGTCATCAATCGGCTTTTATCCCTCCTTATTAAATGCCCATACTATCTCAATGCTGTGATAGCCTAGCGATGAGAACGTGTGACTCTTTCAACGAAGTCACGGGTTCAAACCCCAGGCAGGCACCAATGAGTTATTTTGTAAAAACTTGTGTCTAATTGATAATTGCAATTTATCACGCGCTTTTCGTGCAAGGAGAACATCGTGAAAAAAACTGTATATCTCTAGAGAAATCTGGGGATGTGTGTGTCTTAGATCCAACCCTTCTCTTCAAAAACGGAGAGAGGCCTATGCCCAGTGAATAGTAAGAGGCCAGTACTTTACTTTTTTTTACTATCTTGCACTGCTCGTCTTTTCTATAATGTGCGCAATTTCAGATTCCTCTTATTTCGTATTTGATGCAATATCGTGATATTAATATTCTCATTTCATCTGTATTATATTATATATTCATCTTTCATCTATCTATATCATTTTTTAACTTTAAGAGGTATTTGAAGGTCACATCACGATCTATTTCACCGTCGTCCGTCGAAAAAGCATGCCAAAGCTGTAAAAAATTAGACTGGCAAAATTCTCTCAACTAAGCTAATTGGGGAGATATTAGAGGTCCCACTAAAGTCGCAGTATATATGTTCGGTTTTAGTACGACTGGTTTTTAAACCAACTCGCTCTCTAAATGCTGTTGCCATTTCACTAACCTGCTATGGATCTGAACTGCATTTTTTCCGACAATTATAGATAGCAAAGAGTAAAATCATAACATAAAAAATAAATATTATTCGTTAGTATTAGGTTGTTCTAAATTTTTGTTGGACATGTGATTATAAATCAAGGCGGAACGGTGTGAAAGGTGATAATAAAAATTTCACAAGAAACACAAACCGACATCCGTAGTCCACTAGAGAGTAAATAATAATTGCATAATTAATTTAAGATTTATATTTTTCTAATCAATGAAATAAAATGGTATAGGGCCTACAACATATAATTTAATCAAAATAAATATGTATTATACCTATGAGTTATTTATGTACATACATAGTGTAATTTATTTAATGATTTTTTTTCCACAAACTTGTAATAGATACAGACGTACTAGCAGAAGTTATTATTTACTTTTTATGTACATACAGATAAATAATTAACTTATGGTTTACATATTCTTGTAAACAGCAAAAGTAGTTCATTTGTAAATTTTATATTTTAACATTAAATATTTCAAGAATATTTGTAAAGTTATGAGGAAAATTCTTTAGAAATTGCATCATCTCATAGACTTCATAAGTATTGAGCTTGACATCCTATATCTTTATATAATTCTATAAATATCTCGTATCATTCCATTCCACGCAAAAAATTAATATCGATTACTTAAACTGCATTGCGTTACACTTATACAGCGATTATCTTACTTCAAATTATTATTTCGATTTTAAATATAAAAAATAGTAAATATTACGACCTACATTGTTCGTTATCAGTATTACAATACACTATTGTACAATTATTTTATATTACTTTTACTAAATTGTGAGCGTATATTGAAATTTAACAGTCAGACGTCATTCGCGACACCTTGGATAAAGAATACACTGGATGCCGCCTTAGCTATTTTTGTGTGTCCGTTTTATGCTTGTGTGAATTTTTAGAACTGCATTAGTGTGCGTGATTAGGGAAGTACTTAGCTTATCGAAAAGCTAAACTAGGCGTCGATAATTATCGAGGCCTAGCTCAGGTACTGTAAAGTTAATATACAGTTGTTACCAACCTAGTTGGTTTAGTGTTCAGAATAGATTTAAACATTTGAATAGATTGACATAATTTCCTTAGTATACAGTCTGCAGTATAATGTCATGAATTATCCGATGCACATCTTTACTGCATATCTTACTGTGATGGGTGGTTCTCAAAAATGGTATCAGTCAATTGACTGTGAGCCTAGATTTACCAAGGAATCCTTTGAAGCGTTAAAAATAAAGTCGAAGGTGCAGCCCACACTCGGTGCTTTATGTATAGATGAAATGTTAGTGCTTCAGTGGCCAATTGAACAATATCATGATTCACATTATTCCCAACATTTACATATCCGTGAGACGGTGACAGCTTTTATCCACTGTTCTCTTATATGTGGGCATTTAGGAAACCTAAGAAAATAATCTAAAATTAGAGAATTCGCATTTACTTGGCTAGTAAATATAACTTTGACTGATATTTATCGATACATAATAATTCGTTAGTGTGTACATCACTACGTAGGTAACACAATTCAATCGAATATTTAATGATTAATTTCTATGTTTTATCAGTATCCCACACTCGTGCCGGCTAGAGAATATCAAACTGTACTGATAGATTATAATCTGAAACGCTTTAACTGAATAAAACGCTTTAATTTAGCACGCAAATGAGAGTCAAAGATTTACTTATGAAATGGTAATTCCGTGTTTTTAACTCCTCCTTTCGTTGTTCTTGATGGACACGTTAAGGCAGCACACGACATATTCCACCTTTTTTGAAAAAATATATCAGTAACATTCGTATTTGCTTTAGATTTCAAGAAATAATCTTCAACAAACTCAATGTTATGGCCTCATTTGGTGTCACCAACTGGACACATTTTTAGCGACGTTGCCAAACTTCATCACAATCTCTTTCACTCTTATGTATAGTTCGCGATAAGAACAGAGACAAACGATAAATCGCTTACACACAGACGCAAGATCGGCAACGTCTTTTGGCGCCGTCCAGTATATACTACGTCCATGCGCGACACCCAACCAAGAACACGTGACATCGGTTTTCTCACTTGCTCAATCTCTTTACCGTATATGCTATATTTGTTCTCATTCTAACCTACAAAATTTCACCAGAATATAAACTTATTTCGCAAGTGCGATCTCATCATTGTTTCATTTACATCTTATTTGCCTGTTAGATCAGAAATTGTATAAAACAAATTTAAAAAACCGTTTATGATATCAGAGTTATTTTAGTTTAAATTTCTTTGAGTAATATTCTTTTTGAATAGACTATTTGTTTTCAAATTTATTAACAAAACTTGGTCTTATTAACTTAAAAGTTAATAAGGCCTTTATTGGCGTTATAAACTATCCTACCCAGAAGAAATCGCCACTAATCTCATAAGAAAATATAATTTAACATGGACTACGAATACAGTGAACAAAAAAGTTATAAATATTTCAATTTTGGAAAGTGGAATAATAATTCAAAAAACCAGAGACTACATATTCATATCCTGCATCACATGAATTTCATGTGTAAGGATAGAATAAAGAAGCTAAGAACTGTTATTTTTAGAAGAAACACTAAAATGTAAGTACTCAATTTTTTATCTACTTAGTTTTTATTATTTAAATAGTTAGTAAAGATTCTCAGTTAGGTACAATAGGATAAGAATTAACAAAGATATGCTAAGTATAGTATAGTTTTTAGAAATCATGCATCTTATACTGTGGTAGAATATTAAGATATGATAGTAGACAGAATAGATAGTAGATTGTAGACAAAATTACCTTAAATGTTTACATTTAAAATAAAAAATATTCTACATCATCATCATCTTCCTGTCCTTATCCCACTCTAAGTGGTGTCGGCACAACATGCTATAAACATGATGTCACATGATTTATTTTTTCAATTTATCTCAGTCGTTTTTTAAGACACCTCGGTAAGAAATGAGGGTGGTACTATTCTATTCAAATATTAAATGAGATCATCCTACAACTTTTTGTCAGTTTATTGTAGTGCATAACAGCATTCCTAACTAACTGGAAGTAGAAGGAGTTATTTTGCATGAACTGAAGTATTCAAATCAGCAAGTCAGCGTAGCTTATTCGGGTAATGGGTGGTTGCGTGCAAAAAATACCTAGGATTTAGCACCACCTACACAGTAACTTTTTCAATTTTTTTAAAGTTTTTTTTTAATTTCTAAGAAATTAATGTGTAAGGCACTGCTAACCAGGTACTCATCTATAAACTATCATACTCAGTCACCTCATTAAATATTTATTTTGATATTGAACAATTGAAATAAGCCATCAAATTCAATTATAACAAATTCTTTATTACTGCCAATAAATAGGAAATTAAAATAATAAAAGTACTAATATGGTGCAGTTATATACCTCATATAAGAGATTTGTCCCGGTAGATTTTTTATTTTTGAAGTAAATGATGTTGTTGATTAGTTAGTTGGTTTCTTAAAGAAGATCTTGAAAAAAAGCAATTATTCTTAATGTGATTTTATTGACATATTAATGTGGGCAATGGATATTTTTGCTCATGATTGTTCTGTTTGCCAACATTGGCAATAACAAAAATTTTTATAGACAGGAGGAATCACTCATGAAAGGGTTTATTTTAATAAATATTGACTTAAATGATAATTAGACTGCTGCTTATCATTGTCCTGGTTTGTACTGGTCATATTGCATACATTCTGTTGTCCCAAGTAATTGCAATTCTGCTTAAGTTGACCATGTTCAGTTTTATAGTTATTTCAATGTGACAAAGACTTTTTTACCTGTACTTTTATTGCTACATACAACTTAAAAAAAAACAAATATACTTTATTGAATAGGATATAATAGATAAGAAAATCTAATTTAAAAAAATCTATAATCTAAAAAATATATGCAAAATGTTATGATTATGTATAGTATAATTAATAACCTAATTAAAGTTAGGTTACTAACCTAACTTTAATTAAAACTTAATATAACTTTAACCTAAATTTAATTGCATAAACAGTAAATGTTTATTTATTTTTTGCAAATGATTTTCGCAAATATTTTCATTTCATCAGAAAATATCTTTATCAAATGTTCTTAATAAAAATACTGTTTTGTTGTCTAAAGATATTAAAGGTCAAGGGTATAAATCAAAGGGTATGATGTAAGCAAGTATTTAAAAATAAATATATAAACACAAATAATTCCTTTTTAAGTATAGTTACACAATTATATTTAGTCAAAATATGTCAATAAATACTGAATGTCAAAGGCTTGCAGAAACAGAACTCTCAAGATCTCTAAATAAATAATATAAAGTTACATATCATGTTGACAGTGTATGCTTATATCTAAGGTTTTAAGGAATGATTCTAAATTAATTCCTAAATATTTTATGGTTTCAAAATCTTCAAGCACTGCCGGTTTGGTTTTTCGAAGAATATTTAGAATAAATATGTAATTAGAAAGCCACATTGATAATTTATGAGCAGTGCCATTTTATGTTATTGCTTTGGAAAAACCTACATGCTTTCTTTTTATCTTGCAATACAGGAAAGTTTAAAATTATTCTGCTAAAGTTAAGTCCATAGTAATTGGGTATTGTTATGTATTTTACGAGTTTGTTTGCTGAAAAAATCATATTTGATGACTACAGAAAATTCGCTGTATAATTTGTTCGCACTTAAAATTGATTTAAAATTAAATATCCCTTTGCTGGTTTTGTCGCATTAAAAATAAGTTCACTGTATTTTAAGTCGTAATAGCTAAATGCAAGCTAAATTATGAAAATTAGATTAGCGACAGAATTGAACAAGTTTCAGCCTGCAAACGGTATCGCAATGATTTGGCATATTATCGATGACGTGGCGTAGAGGCCGTAGTGGGTAGATAAAGTCGCGTGCTCTATCTCGCATCTCGAGTCTCTACATGCACTAATACACTATACAAAAAAGCATATGATTGCTTTTCAGTAAAGCAATAAGGTATATTCTTGGTTTTAGCTTTTACGACGGGCCGCCTGCCTGACGTCAACTGACTTTAGTCGTATTTTATAAGACCTCGGTAACAAAGAGGGTGGTATATTCTACTCAACCGGATACCACACGGCGGGTTAACTTAGCTTAGTCGCCTTTTAAGCATCTCGGTAAATAATGAGGGAGGTCTTATCTATTTCGCCGGATGCCACACGGCGTTAAAAACTTAAATAACAAATAACTTGCCAGTACATAGTAGCTATCAAGGTCATTTATGACGTCATGTTGTTATCTAGCAATAGCTTATAGCGTAGTATAATTTTGTTTGTCTAGCAATTGTGTAGCACCAGCCTGCAATCATATCGCCATTATTGTCATTAGATGTACTCATTATCTTTGTACCTATCGCTGTTTCCGCTTATAACAATGGTAAAATACCATTGAGTTGACTGAAAATCTAACATTCGAATGATAGTGTTATTTTATTGTTACTTGTATTTTTCGTGGGTTTAGGGTTTAGTTATACCTACTTGTTTAGATATTTTATTTCAGCTTTCCACTGCAAGTTCGAGTACTTAGTACAGGTACCGAAGTTTACGTAAATAATTCTAATCGTAGTAAAATAACTTAGTCAAGTGCACTTGACCAAGTTAAGTGACTAACTAAGTCAAGGCATACTTCATTTCCCTTCCTAGTTCTTCGGAATCGCTATTTGAAATCTAATCCTTGAGATTTTTTCCAGTTTTGAGTGGTTCACGGTTGCTTTGGGATGACCATTGGAGAGAAAATCCTTGATGTCCAGATTACAGCTTCTTATGTTTTTAGACGATGGAGCTAGAATGTTTCATTTTTCGATAACTTACAATTGTGGCTAGATTGGTAGGAATACAGAATACACAAGAGTGATGGCGCCAAATGATTAATTTTTATCAAGATAAGATTATTTTTTACATGTTCGTAACATTATTGTAGACTTTAAAATGATATGATTTGTGAGTCATAGATACCTAAAAAGGAACTTAGCTTTGGATTCCAACTGTAGGGCCTTCCGAAATTCTGTTTGAAAGCTTATGTTTTCTAACCAGGTAAATGATAGCTTCAAAGATACATACGTAATGTATCTTTGAAGTATGATTTGACTTTGATTAGGAGAGATTCTTTGGAAGTGTTTAAAGTGTCGAAGTGAAGTAAAGGAAGTTCCAAGTACAAAAGATCCAAACTGTTTTTGATTTTTTAAGTAGTAGTTCTTTAAGATATGTTTTTAGTTTATGTAATTAGCGCTTAGTCGTTTCGGTTTGATTGGACTGATCAAACTTGATATTGAACCCTTGCAAATGATTATCTGGCCATTTAACCTAATAAATGTTGGTATAAGACCCTGACCACCACAATACTGTCTTAAGTGATACTAGTACATGTAAAGTTAATAAATTTGCTTACTATTAGGTAAAGGCGTCCTCAATCTTGGAATGAAAGATTGGAGCTTAAATGCGGCACGCTGCATCAATGCAGATTGGCAGGTTACACATATATAGAATAAGGAATATTCAAGGTTTTAGCCTGAAACATATGATACATTTTTGATATTTATTAATCATATTAGTTTTGTACTGAAACAGATTCTAACACAACAACTTCAAAGTGTCTAAAAGTCACCTAGACAGGTCTTTTTTAATGCAACCAACACCTCAGCGAGACCCTAGCTATCGCTATGGAAAGATAGGACGGATCGATAATACATAATATTTAACCTTTGAATGTCTAAAAAAAATATAGTAGAACTTTTTAATTTCACTAAATAGATGGCTAGTATGTACTGCGAGTATGTACTCTCAAACTGCAAAGTATAGAAATAACTTTACGGTAAAATTGGCGGAAACGGAAGAATCAGGGAAACAATAGGAAAATGTATTTACCCTTTTCTATCATTTCCATTTGTGGTTATACTAACGAAACTGACATCATACAAAAGTAAATAAGCTTTAGGTTATTGAACTTTGTGGTCATCTGCGATATGAATCATTCACATATCAAGGAACTTTACATTTTACCTGTTATCTGTATCTAAGTAAAATTATATTTAGAAAATAAATAACACGGTTAGTATTAAAGTGACCTAATTCAAAATTAGGCCCAATTGAGTTAGAAACATTGTATCCTTATTTCATCGATCTATGACATCGTGCTACGACCTATTAAAAACATATTTTCTTGATCTTCCAAATTATGTGCTCTTTAACACTCAGTTTTGTAAGCGCTGCACTAAGCTTTATTGTAATTTGACACAACCAATTTTTTACTTTAAAGTATTAAAGTGACCCAATTCAAAAAATTGGTTCAAAAAACGCTTAGTAAAGCGTGCGATATGTTCATGTACTAAGACGAAAAATGATAAATAGAGTCTTTCGCAAACAATCGAGTGAAAAACAAGACAGAAAAAGAAGACATAGAAAAAGCATCAAAAACCATCAATCTCTCTCGTGGCAAGCCAGGGCAGGTCGCTAGTAAATCGGCCATTTTGTAATCGCATTGATGTAGCCAGCTTAGTATGTCTCAAACAAAGCCATCTTTTGGCTCTGTGCACGTGCTATGTAACTTTTTTATAATCTGTGTGCCGAGTGCGAGTTTTTTTAAGCTATTAGATTGCGTTAGCGTAACGCCAATTTGTGTGACGTTGCAACCGCGGTCGTCAGATGCTAATAATAATAATTATATGGGACAATTACACGCCCGATCATCGTCTCCAAATTAAATAACTCATTGCAACAGACAAATGCTAAATATATACATAAATAATTAGAAAATTATTGCCCTCGTCGGAAATCGAACCTGCTACCCGTGGAGCTGAAGGCAAGGTAATTGTCACCAGCGCCAACTGGCCAGTATTTATCGTAAATTAAGTAAAATTATCAATTCAATGACGGAAAACATAACATATTATGTCTTATTGTAGGTAATAGATAATTCTTGAAGTAGTTCGTAGAATGTATGATAACGCGCCCTAGTGCTCAAAGCATTGAAAATAACAGAATACATATAATATGTAATTATATAATATTTAAAGTAATAAAATTATTCAATAAGATAAAAAGAAACAGATTTTGCACTATTTGAAATAAAAAAAGTTCACTTACGATTATTAATTACTAGATTTTACCCGCAACTGCGTGTTAGATATATATCATTAGATATACAACTTCGTATATAATAGATGGCGCTTTTTAATGGCATCCTATTCCTATAGAATTAACAGGATTTCTATAGCCTATATGTTACCCCGGTTCATAAGCAGTAATTCTGCCAAATTTCATCGATATTGGTTCAGCGGATTCGCCGTGAAAGAGTAACAAACATACATCTATACTCACGGACTTTCGCATTTATAATATTAGTAAGATATAGATACAAATACGAGATAACTGTCTGAGTCACGGTTGTTTTTTTGATTTGCTATAGAAGTGACAAGGAATAGCCGACGAATGTGAAAACAAACATTGCACGGTTTTCTAATAGTCATTTTTGCTAAATCTCTTATGCATGTTATTCTCTACCACTAAAGCATTCTTTTGCATGACTAACAGTACAATTCAAGTTTCGAATAACATAGATTAACAGTATCGGGAATGTTGTTTGTTCCTGCTAAAAATAAAAATATAAAACTGATAGCGTATAATACGTTCGACAGACAATATCGTATAGATTATCTATTGTAGATTATGATACCTTAATTGGCACTTGCGAGAATTGTTATTAAAAACATCTACTAAGGCAACGTCCATAACAACCAAGTAATTTACAATTGATACTGGTACTGCTAACTAAATACCAATAGATACATCACACTCCCCATAGATTTCTAGAGCTCCATATAGAGCTTGGAATATTTAGGAGCAGTTTCCGTTCTTGGCCGCATGCCGTGTGGTATCCGACTAAGTAGAACACCACCCTCTATGGTTACCGAGGCGCGTAAAAGGCGACTAAGATGAGTCGAACCGCCGTGCGGTATCTGGCTGAGTAGAATAGACCACCCTTATTTCTTATCGACGTGTTGTAAAAGGCGACCAAAGTAAGTTGACCCACCGTGCGGTATCCGGTAAAATACATTCACACACAATCATATGGCGACATGTGTGTATAGCATGTTGTGCCAACCCCACTTAGATGAGAGAGATGGGATAAGGGAGGAGGATGATTTCCGTTCTTGACCGCGGTAACAGTATTTTTATAGAATTGTATTTCTTGGTCCTATCACTTAAGGAGGACCAAAATTAACCAATCTCAACCTTTAAACTCATTACTGTATCTGCAGCAACAAGTCTAGATATTATCTTGTTTAATTAATATTACCTTTTACCATTAACTTAAATGAACAAGTGCGCTTGCGCGTTGCCAATGTCGTTCAGAACAAGCCGGTTACTTTTGGAGTCTTCAACCTTATAAAATTGATTGTCCAGTTATAACCGATATAATGTCGTTTTATATTTAATAATTCTTCAATTATCTACTTCCATGGTAACCCAATTAAAAAAAAATCCTTGGCTGCATATAAATTATTCAATAATCCCGGATATAGAACTGACTTTATATTTGCCTGATGTCCTAAATTGATGCTTTTTAGTGAAGCTATTATAACACATCTTAGATTCAGAAAGCACTTACTTCTCTCCGAAATTAAGGCAAAAAAAATGTATTAAATTTATTAAAATTCGATATTTTTAATAAAGTTGGACCATAAGATGAAAATAAAGACCACTATTGAAAATAAACTATTCAGATTTTACAGTATTTAAAATTTATAGTATTTAAAGTAATAGCAGCAAAATGAACTAGTAACTAGTAATGAACTAGTGACTAGTAATGAACTAGTAACTAGTAATGAACTAGTGACTAGTAATGAACTAGTGACTAGTAATGAACTAGTGACTAGCAATGAACTAGTAACGAGTGATCTTATATTAAGATAAGGAAGTTTCAATATCCTGGAATTACTCAATACTTACTTGAATATTATCAAATACACAAAATTGCATAATGTAGACATAAGGGAAGTGTAATTCTGATATAAAAAAATTACATTGTGATGAGGATGATTCATGTCGAAAACAACGAACATTGAACGTATTAAATATGTATAGAGGTAAGAAAATTTGATCGGTGTAAAAACCCCAGCCAACTCGGCCATTAAGTACTTGATGGAAGTTGTTCTATGTATGTCGTATAACTATACTGTATATCTAACCTTACAGACAGTTCACACGACCAAACAAAACTGCGGTGATCTCGTGATTCATTTAATCTTCTCTGCCATTGGCTCATATAATTGACGTCATGTGGAATCGTCCAATCGCAACCAACAAAAGATATTTTTAGAACACGAAAGCAAATGGCGGGGAATTGAGGAAAACTTTACGCGTATCCTCGAACCACGGCTTGTTCCGTTGTTCGTCGTTGCACAACAATTTTGGAGCTCACGCCGAGCGCACGCTTACTTAATTAATAGTGGTTTTAAGTGTTAAATAAATAATTATAATTTTTTGCATTTGAATGTAAAATTTTCACGTGGTTCAGTAGCGTTCTATATAGTTGCTTCTTTTTCATTAATTTTAAAGGAGTAACTAATCCACCGTGTGATTAAGCCGTCAAAAATATTTTTTTTTGATAGGTAAGTTATCAAGAACTTATAAATATATTATTTCACCATATTTTTTTACTTATTCATTTCTTAAAGTAAAAAACTACTGTTTTAAATTCTAAAATGTTACTATAAATACGTAGTGAAACGCACGTGAACGTGTCTTGACCTGTCGCGCTCACGTTGTATCAAGGCATGTTCCAAGTGACGACACAACATTAGCGCTTTCTCGAACATTTTAGAATTTTCATTAATTCAAATAGCTTTTATATTTTATTAGTGTACGTGGTGATGTATATTTATTTTATCAATCCCCAAAATTGTACTTTTAATAAGCAATTTCACAAAATATTTAAGATTGCGCAATAATTTTATTCGAAGTTTTTTGAATTTTTTTTACTAGTAAACAATTAACCATTCACTATTTATCTGTTTTGTGTAAAAATTGTTATTCCACGATATAATAAGCTACTTAGAAAACTCATTGAAAGTTCTGGAAATGATCCGACTACGTCATTACTGACCTTGTTCGACTAAAATTTAAAAAAATGTGAAAGTTGAATTCGTACATTGGCTGTTCCTTTCAAGGATTTATCTCTGTGATGAGTTCAAAGGATTTTCGTTTCCAGTCAATGCAATATTTGTGCTGAACTCATTTAACACGAACACGAATTAAAACTTAAAAGAACCAGCTAATGCGAATGATATCAGGATAATAATCCTCGACGGCGTTCTAATTACTTATGATATTAAAGTGTATTTACTTTTATTTTGTGTGAATTTTATTTTAAGTGAGTTTTATGCTTGTTCATGGTGATTAGTTACCTTCGTTTGTTGGCTTCCTTCTACAATTAGTACATAAATATTTGTTCAAATATTATCGATGCCGCGTATAGACATTATAATATGATATCATTTTTCCATATTCCCTAAGAACAGGATATTTCTTGAACCTCCTTTACATATATTGAACTATGATTTATATTAGTCCTATTATATAACGCCATTTCGATATAATTTTATATTTGCATTAAATTTTTTGAAACAGTACCTATAGTCCATTCAATTTATAGTAATTAACAAAATGTTAATTTTGTTAATTATCTTAGTAGGTAAATGGTTTTAAATTATTTCTTAATAGTAGTAGCTACATTACTTAAAAGTTGTAATGTACGTGAAGTCATGGACTGGTTTGTACCTTGATTACAATATTAATTTTTCGTTTATATTATCCTGCGATACCACAAAATTAGTTTAGCCGATAAATCGAATTAAGCATTGGTATCTTCCCTCATACTGTTGGGCATAAAGAGCTTTAGAAATTTTGAAAATAAAGTCTAACAATACACCGGAATGCGGCGTATTCGCTTAAAATGGCGGTTTCAATTCAATTCAAATATTAGGGTGAAATAATGCATTCATTTTTAGTTCGGTGCATTCAATGTTTTTTGACATTATACGTCTGTCGGATTTTGATATTTAGAGACGTTACACTTGAGAATTATAGTCGTAATAGAATACTGATACTGGGATCATAAATTTCAAATCCTTTAAAAAAAGAATGTTTTGGTAGTTTTTTTTTCACAGAAAAAATATAATTTGTTTTCAATTGTTTCAGGTATATGCCCGTGAGAGTTACGCGTTTGGGAGCCTAGAGAGTTACAATTTCCTTAGGGACTCACGAAGAGTTCAACAAAGTAAGTGATGCCGCTACGGCGGTTATGTTCCCCTAACCACTTTTCTGTTGCAGAATCTCAAGATCACGCAGAAAATCGAAAATCCCGAAGCGAAGAAAGAAACAAAAATAAAAATATTCCTTTCTTTGCCCAACAGTTATATTCCGATAAAATTGGAGAGTTCAAATTTATAAATTCAATAATTGTTTTTTTTTATATTTTTCAACCGATTAACTGAATTCAAAATTTCAAATAGGTCTTCACCTGAAACAACGTTGTTTCAGGGAAAAAGCATTTGAACTTAAATATATTGTATTATATTTTTATTCGCACTCATTTCAATAGAAAAATTTACTCTTATTAAATATTTCCGAAAGCGAATACTATAGATCCTTATTCATCAATAAATGAAATAGGGACTTAATTGGTTTTAAAAAGTTATTTTATATTAAAGAAACAATGAAGTAGTCCATGTCACAGGCACATGTTATTAATCTAATACAATCCCAGACTAGCAACACTGATAAACTCGGTGACGCCATAAAAGTAAATAGGGTTAATAGCATACTTGTTGATTCCAAATTCAAATTTGAAAAAAATGGGACACTGATTTTTAATTTTGGAATATCTCTTGAGATATCACTTAATATTTTTCGCATCATCGCACTCAAATCCTAAAATAAAATTAATCAAATCCTTAACACATAAATTTTTCTAAACGTATTCACCAATTTAACTTTGGGACGGTTAAAAGACTGTTTAGGGATTATTTCAAACTTCCTAATTCACTATACTTATTTCAAGTCGGTTACATGACTTAAAAACATTTTTTTCTTTCTCATTCTTTGATTTCTCTCTATGAAATGAGCTGTACGATTAAAGATATATCATATACGTATATATATAAATTATATCTATGCAATTTCCTTAAAATGTCATGTAAACGATTTTTATATGCATGTATACCTGTCATGGTATTTAGATTGAAGTTAAGGTGAAATGAAGGTCACTACTAATTAGATTTTTTAAAGAGTAAAAAACCGGTATCGCTTTAACACATAAAAGAATTGTAAGTTTATACTTAAATTCTAAATATATTCCGAGAATATGGAAAAACGAAGTGGCTCGCAAAGTTGAGTGGAATACTTCGTATATATTATTTAGTGTAAAGTAAAAGCAATTAAATACGAACAAGTTTATAAAGTTGCTTATTTTAATGATTTTTGTCTATTTGACAAGCAATCAAAATCGCGTATACTTAGTATCAGAGCTTCAGCATTTGACCTGAATCACCACTTCAAAAATCTTCACCTACTTATACCACACTGTTTTCCTCATCCACTCGCACACATAGATAGATCATTTGTCCAAGTCTTATCCCTCACTCGTACCCGGCTTCATAAAAATATATACATTATGTTACGTCGTATCATTTCTGTTTGTAGTTCTATTCAAAATGGTTGCTCAAAAGATCACCGTCTGTCGAGGAGACGATATCGGAAAGTTACAAAAAGAAAGACATGGTTTTTTCTCAAACGTGTCTCAATACTCAGCGTCTTTTGAAACTGATAGAAATAGATCGCTTAAAGTCCGAAAAGAATCAACAGGTGAACGGTTCGACCGGAGTAACCGCCGGCACAGGAACGGAATCAACTCGGCTCTCACCTGCGGCAACTACCAGCTTTTCAGAGGTAAGATAGGATCTCCAAGCCGTGAGTACATAAACATTAATCATTATATTAATTGAATTATTTAATTACATTTTAGTTCTGTCCACGTGTTTTAAAGAATTTTCTAATATATATTGTCCGATTTCAGGAATATCTGAAACCGGAGCCGATATTCCAGAATACAATGTTTCACGAATCGGACTGCGAGTTCTTCCAAGATCTGGTTCAGTGGTGCGACGCGCCCGCACAGGAAGAAATAGTACAGTCCATTGGTAAGTACACAATCATTTTCTTGCCCTTATCCCATACTAAGTGGGGTCGGCAAATGTTGTCACATGATTTGGCTACGTATTTTACGACCGGCCGCCTACCTGACATCAAGTTACTTTAGTATTTTAAGACACCTCGGCAAGAAATGAGGATGGTCTATACTACTAAAACAGATACCATACGGTAGGTCAACTTACCTTGGTTTCCTTTTACGACACCTCTGTAAGAAATGAGGGTGGTCTATTGTACTCAGCCGGATATCACACGGTGGGTCAACTTACTTCGTCCCCATTTACGACACATCGGTAAGAAATGAGGGTGGTCTATTCTTATCAGTCGGATACCATACGGCCACATTGGTATAAAACATAAGGGATAAAATAGGCTATAGTTGTATTAAGTAATCATACAGAAATTCGTAAGCTCACCTTAAAACTGCAATTTCAATACTATTTTTGACTGACAAAGTCCTGAAAAAGTTACACTATAGCTTTTGATGATAACATAATATTCCATATTTAAAGATTATATGTTCCGAATAATTAATTCACAAGGTAAAAGTGTTTCTTCAGTGAACTAATTTAAAATTCCATATTTAAAATGGTCTCCAAAAAACTGTTTCACATGTATTAATTAATCAAATGAAGCATTTAAAAAACTTCATTTAATAAGTCTCGAATTATTCATATGTCAAAATTTATTTTTTAAGTTAACCTACATAATTTTTAATTTTCCATTAAAATTTTCATAATTTTTTATTCCATAATTTCGTGGAATTAGTTTGTGGTGTTACTTGAATAGAAGCTCCAAATAAGAGTGTTTAATCATGTTACGTGCGTCGACATGTTTCGACGTACGTTAAACCTACCGTTAAATACACCGACCACGGTATTACGATTACAAACGCGTATCGACTTTAGCAGTCGACGCTCGTGTGCAATATACGCGAATAATATACTTTTAAGCAGTGACTTCAAAACATCTTAATATGAGCTTCATGGATTTCTTTATGACCTTTGACCATGCAGTGACAAGTTAGTAAAAAAAAGTTTTATTAACGTTAATGACTCACTAACTATTCGAAATGCAATAGTGTGCACGGGTTTTTACTCTAGGTAGATATGAGGAAAAATGAAAATAGATTAGTTTTAAAGTGGCTACAATAAAGGTAACAAACCATGTAAATATTTTTGAAATTAAAAACTAATTTATTATATGACCCATCTTTTAAAGAACATAACGCAACAGCAACAATTTCGTTTTCTCATCATGAAAGTTTGGCAACACATTTCTAAGGATAAGCAGATTTTATATTACGATTTCCTTTAATGTAGCTGACAACGTGTTTAGTACATTTCAATGAGGCATAAGTTTTAATAGAAAACTAATTGGTTACCTTCTTTAACTTATCCGAAAACTGTATTAGTTTTTGTATCAATAGTAACTAAGCTTAAAATCTCTGCCAAACTTATGCCTTATATAGGCTTTTTCTTCTTCCGAATGATTTATTTGTCACTAAACATTATTCTATTCTAAATTATGAAAAAAATATAGCTAAAGTAAATGATTAACTTAAACTATAAAAAGTTATAACTATAAATTATTAATGAAATTAAAAAAACTGTATACTGTTTGTCTCAAAATGGCTCATAGCATACTCTCACCGATATTAAGTAGGATAGGATTATTTTTTTTCTTAATAAACCTAGAGGGAAATAAAGATATGTATTACTATAAGTATTTAGTATACTTTCAATCTATCATATATTTTGCATCATTCAAATTCAACAGATCATCCAAAGATAACCGAAGAGAGGGCACACAATACAAATACACTGCACACACCATTCTCACCGCACGGTTGGGATATCGACGCTAACTCGCCGCCGGCCCAGTCATACAATCAGTGCTTTCCCGTATCACCTAGTGTGGACGAGATGGCTAAATTTAATATAGAACTCTTTAACCAGCCGACTGTCGCTTGCGGCGACAGAGTGCCATTCCAAGAGCAATTCTTAGATTTTAGTACATTACCTGTGGTCATTGGCGATTTAGCGTCCGATGCTGTAGCCGAAACGGGTCCGTGGCAAGTAGCGGACTCGTATTGGCAGGGCACTCACGAAACAGACTACATCAAACCTCTATCAGACACACATAACACATTGCCCTTCATCCAACAAGACGACTCGATGGACATGAAGTACATGCCGGTGATACCCCGGGAGGTGGAAAGCAACGACGTTATCATATCGGAGTTTATCATCAACGACGAGCGGAGCGGTTCGAGTCTCGCGGCCGAGCCGGTGCGGCGGAGCGCCTTGTCAGTGGACGTAGCCGCGCGGGAGGCCTGGCCCGCAGACATGATCAGCACTCCAGACGTCCTCAGCTTCGTCGAGCAATTAGAGAACGAGAAGTGTCCACTCCTTCTCTCGGTAAACTTTCAAACTAATTGTGAATTGTGTTATGTTCTAGAACAGTATATGTGTATCTTTATGGTTGCAAATTTATTTTTATATTAGTGGTTCACGCGAGTTTATTTTGCGCTAACTTAAGCGTTAAGACCCTCAATTATTTTTTTAATTTAATCTGTTAACCCGGTCATAGATTAATTGTCCATTTAAAAAATATAGTCTCCCAAGATTTTAACCGAAAAGATCAAAGGAATAAATATGTATACCGCTTAAGTTAATACTTATGTAATATATCAGTTACCAAAAGTTTATTTAAGTCCTATATTCACACATTTATTGTTTGTATTAATTCTTAATTTATAACAATGTTCTTTTTTTAATTAATAGAAAACACCGGCGCCACAGCAAGATATTTGTATAGACACAAAGATAGAAGAACCTTCTCCACCTTCATCCGTTAATTACAATTTACCCATGACGCCAAAAACTGAAGTAGAATCTGAAGATGATATCAAACCACCAAAAAAGAAAAGGCCCAGAAACCACGACAGTGAAGATTCTGACGAAACATACACGCCGTACGCTGAAACGCACCGAGTCAGGAGATGTACGCGCAAAACGCCCAAAAAGGATATCAAACAGATGATACAAGCACTGGAAGGAGCTCAGCAACAGCCCAAGAAGAGAGGAAGACCTCCTGGTAGAAGAGAGAGCACTTTGTCAACTGTCAGCAATAACTCATCCGTATCAACACACGAGGTCAAATATAGAGAATTGAGAGACAAGAATAATGAAGCATCGAAACGGTCAAGGATGAATAGAAAGCTTAAAGAGCTACAGATGGAGCAGTTGGCTGACGAACTCGAAGAGAGGAACAAAAAATTGAAAGTGCGAGCTGATCTTCTAGAAGAGATGACAAAGAAATTGCGCGATGCGTTCATGTCTGCAGTTGCACAGAAGAAAGTAGGTTAAAACCAGTTTCAGGTGCAATTTGCGCCAATTGTGTTTGCGATTTGTAAAGGGCTAGAGCGAGTGGTATTGTAATTTTATATTACAAATGGTATAGAGCATAAGAAGCCCTTATGGCCATGACATGTTTTTTTATATTTTTTATCTCGGATATGTCATTATATTTTTTACCCGGCTTTGACGTTAATGATAATTATAAGGAAAATGTTGCATTAATTCTATATTTAAAACACTTGATATATTTTTTTTTCTCTTAAAGTGTTTTGGATTTATAAGTTTTATTATACGTAGTCGTTATGTTAACATTTAAGTGAGAGCAATCAAATCGAACTTACAGCTTAATGATAAAAATAAAATACTACATTTAAATTATCAACTCATGTATTAGTTATTAAATTATGCATGGTTAATCAATTGCAGTAGGTAGATTATTTCTTACATGGAATAAATGATATTTTGTTGAAACTATCTTGGCTTTAATTTCTAAAATTTACTGACTAAAGGGGAGTATTTCTTGGATATTTTATCCTCCTCCTCCATTTATCCCTTCCCTTAGATTAAAGAGTAGTAATTGACGGCGATACTTAAAAATATTTGCAACAAATCTATTAAAAGTATTAAATGGATTTACTTTCGTTCCGGATTATAGCAATATAATAGTATCATAAGTCATAAGTATTAGTTATCATTGATAAAATCATGGCACTAACACTTCAGATAATCTATATATCTATGCAGTGAAGGACAAACTTGCGTTGCTTTAATGTGGTACCATAATACTATTGCAAATAATGTTGCCTCTGAGCTTTAGTGTTGGAATAAAAGTGTTTTTCCAAGGTTTAGACCACCCTGTACGCAAAAATTTCATAACATCCGGCTAGCCATGAGAAAGTGAGCGGAACTAACTCAAAACTTTCGCTTTTATTGTAATACAAGGAAACCCACCCCGGATTCGCACATATAATATAAAAGATAATCCCTGAGACCAGTCATCGACTACTATTCGCGCGCGTAAGCTTCATTTTGCGATATTCCCTAACTTAAGATCATCATAATCCTCCTGCCCTTATCCCACTCTAAGCGGTGTCGGCACAACAAACATGATTTGGCTACGTATTTATGACCGGCCGCCTGCCTGACGTCATCTTACCTTGTGCGTTCTTTCTTGACATATTCTTATCACTTATATTGTTGTATATAATGGTAATCATGAAATGCTTCAATTTTTTTAACGCATTTAAGTGAATACGACCAAAACTGTATCCGAATAGCTCTCTAAATATCGCATTTTACTTGACCATTTAAAAAAAAGTCATTTTAGGTATAGTAACTTTTCCTTAAAAGACGCTTTGTGTTCAAGCGTAGAATACCTAACTATTAAAGAGGTAAATCCCCTAAATACTTGTTTTGTCTCGAGTATCGTTTTCGTTTAAAGCTCTCTGGTGATTTATTACAAAGAATATCGTCATATTTCAAACAATTAAACAACTTTAACAAATACTCTACAAACTTTCCGGTAAATTACTGCTAGTTATTGAACGACTAATGCGGCGGGGTATTTTGTTTAATATGTATAAATATGAAGAATCAAAATGTTTAATGTTGGTTTTTTCCAAACCCAGTCACAATTGACAAATAGTTGCGCGTTCTAGTTAACTGTACAAATAGAATAAACCCAGATCAGTCTTCGCAAAAAACTAATGACGATTCCTGACTACACTTTGACTGAAAGCGCCGTTATGATTAAGGGTATTCAAAATAAAAGTTGGGTCAATCTACTCTATTTATATAACTTGTGTTAATTTGCAACGCAATGTTCATGTTGTGAAGGCCAGATAAAATAATATTTCTAAGAAAGATAAGATATGGTTTATATCTGGTCTGTTAACTACTTTCCATGGAATGTTCTATATCTAGCAAACGTATGATAGAATATGGAATAAGACACTTGTCCCACTGTTTTGGAAAGTCAAGCTCTCTTGTTTAACAACATTATTTTAGCTTTGACCAAAACCATGGAGTTATTATACTAGAGTAGGGAAGACAGCCCAAAATGTGCTCTATTACATTAAGGCAAATGAGAGTGTATCTATCTGTCTCTCTTTATTGTGTTACTAGCAATCGTCAGTGGCTCCGCCTGCGTGGAAACATTAAAACCGTTATAGTCTTTTGATAACTATAAAAATGGTTGAAGTGGGTTATACTTAAAAGCTAGACATATACTGAAGCGGACTTTTATTTAGAACTTACAGAGGGGAACAATTTTGTAATATATGATTTTTGAATAACTTACCGTTTACTCAGTGCACCCAAGAAAAGCTTTAAATTTTGCTGTTTTTGTACTATTTTTTTTGCTGCTCCTTTCCCATTCATCTAAGCGTGATGTTATATAGCCTTTCTCAATAAATGAACTATCTTAAACTGAAAGGTTTTTTCTAATTGGTCCAGTATTAGCAAGATGATGACTAGCGCGTTCAAACAAACAAACTCTTCAGCTTTATATATAAGTATAGATAAGAAAATCTGAGTGTGATCTTTGTCTTATCACAAATAAAAAAAGAGAGACAGATTATAAGTCTCATTTCCTTTTTCTTTATTATCGATGGACGTATTTTAGGCAGGCTCCTCTCTACTCTTTTATTATAACTCTATGGGATTTAGTAAGATGTTTCAGTACACTCATACTAGATGGCGATGTAACATAAATAAACCAACTCTATAGTAGCAAAGCAAATCGATAGTAAAACCTTTTATAGTTAGCAATCTATGGTAAAACCTGTGTTTTACTAATAACTATTGATCCCGCTGTTCTATAATCTCTAATGGAAGGGAAAGATTGTTTCAAAACAATTGATAACACAAGAAAAAAACACCAAATACATATTTTATAATACATGTATTTCAATATTATAATATGGGTGGGATATTTAAGATCATTTTATTATTAGAGTAGTTAAACTAGTATTAAGCGTACAATAAATGGTATTCAATAAAATTATATTGTAACAACGCCGCCTTGTCGTTACTGCAAGCCATGACGTCACATCTTGCCACAGCCTTTCGCGCCATTTTGACGTGGGAATGTGACAGCCGCTGTCATTAGCACCTAGCCCGCGAATAGCGAATGAGAGTTTGCTTTAATTTTATTTTTGCATTTCTTATGAAACCAATAAAACTGTTTTAGAATATTTCTTTTATTAATACTAGTAGTTTAGTTACAATATCTAATTGTGTTCAAATATTGTCGTAATTTTTAATTATTTTATTTTATTAAGAGACGCTGTTTTTTTCACTTTAGTCTGGAGATGAAGTCGCCGCGTGCTATACACATATTCTGCTGTATATGAGTACATACTTAACACTATTACTATTCGTAAACAATCATATTATTATTTCTATTCTTTAAGTTGAATATTAAAATTTATCCTAATAGGCTTATATTGTGATATTTTATTTTAATAAATAAAATAATTAGAAAATAAAAAAGGTTATTTTCAACAAATAAAACTGATATGATAGGTAATATTATTTTGATATAATTGCAATGCTTTACGATTTTGTCGTGGAGTCTTATCTCCTGATGACGCGTCGGTTATGGGGTAAAATGATTTGTTGAGATTGTAGTAGTAATATTCTGCAGCGCTCTAGTAGTGTGAAGGCGGTATTTTGTAATGCATGGGTTTACGAATATTGCTTGAATTAGGTTTAATAATAGATATTTCTACATTTTATGTTATAGAATTCAATAAAAATTGCGAATTATAGCAAAATCATTATATCATTACTTTTGAATATGGAATATCGTGAAGTAACCTAACTTAAGATTTTAGACTTCAAAAATTTCAGATTTCATTTTAGTATGTACTACTTTTTTTTCAACAATATATCAATAATCAATAAGGGCCGCGTGTTGCTCATATCTGAGTTAAAGTATTTGGATGTATATTTGATTTCTCTAACTTTCATAATTTTCAAAAATTGTTCTTTATATCCGTCACAAGCAATAATATAGTCTAGTTCTAATAATAAATTATTACATTAACTACGCATAAAATATAGATAAAATAAAATGACTGGTATATTTTGCGCTACAAATAAATATATAAATAAGCCTGTTTCTTAAATAAATAAAAATAATAAACATGATTTAAAAAATTACACTTTTATAAGCTAACATTTTTGATTTCAAAATTAAAACTAGTTCTACTAGAAAATTACATATGTGTTACTAGCGGCCTGCCCCTGCTTCGCACGGGTATAAAATATATATTCCATGTCAATCAGTGTAATAAAAATGATTAAAATCGATCCAGTAGTTTTGATTTCTTCATTACTGCCCGTGGCCCGCACGCGTTAAATTTGGAGAAAAACAATTTCCTTTCACTATACCAAGAAGATTTCCTGCTATCTTTGGAATATCTAAATTCATATAGTATATTTTTACTTATTTACTTTTACATTTTCCCTATGTATTTTATTTTTACAATTAATTACAGAATGTCTTTAAACAAACTCTTGAAAGAGCGACAAAGCTGCTAAAGTCGAAGTGAAGTGTTAGGGCGAAGCGCTGCGTCCTCACGGCATTTTAAATCTGTAATATCTCCGAAAATGTTCTTTGAAATTACATGCTGTAAACGGCCATATTGATCTATATTAAATCAACTATTTATTTAAGGTACTTAATTGGATAAGGATTAATGCTGTATTGTATAAAAATTGCTTCAAAGATATGGCATTATTTTTCGTAAAAAGTAAATGACAAAAAATTCTATAGTGGGTTATCCATAAGAGATAGACATATACCATCGCGGACTTTTCTGTAGAACTTTTCAAGATGTACAAATACTTAGTACATTATTTTGATAAATCTCGTAGGGTTTAGCCAGCGTTTGCAATGTAAGCGGAAAAAAATGTAATTATTTACAGAAACCTCAAAAATTATAGTATTTCTCTACTCCGTATTGAATGTTATTATACGTACAAACCTTCCTGTGGAATCACTCTATCTATTAAAAAAAACCACATCAAAATCTGTTGCGTAGTTTTAAAGTTTTATGCGTACATAGGGATATATGGACAAAGAATGCGACTTTGTTTTATAATATGTAGTGATGAGTTAACAAAAGCATATTCTTTAATTCATCATCTACATTTTGAAACTATGTATGTCGTTCAATATAACACGGTATACATAAATACTTATTGCATTCCGCACATTTAGTTTTGACCTTTTTCACTCTGGTATTGGCTTCTCGGCTGTTCATAGTCTCTCGCAATTTGTTATAACATCCATAGCATATTCTTCGTTTTTGATTTCCTAAAATTGTATGAGGTCCTACATCAAGTTTGCCGTATGCTGAAACCAAGCATATATTCAATTAGTATGGAAGGTAATTTAACAAAATTAGTAAACATGTCCTCCTTTCACTTATGTGTATAATTCATGCATCAATATAATCACGACATGCAATGTCCTTAACCAAAAATACTAGGTCAATACACACCGTCTAAGCAATTTAAGTATGTCAGGATTCTATATTCAATTAATGTTTTATTTAAAAAAATTCAAAATGTTAATGGTCATACATAATCGTCTATATAATGCTTATGAATTTTACATAATAGGTAGGTAATTATAATGTTGCCAGTTGCTTTTAATTCTTACCTCTTTTAATATTAATACCAGATCATGTTTTATAAATCCTTGGTATTGCTATTGTATTTAAAACATATCTTACTTTTTAACATGACTATTAAATAATTCGTTATTTTTAAGACATGTTTTATTAGGTATTCACGTGTTTTATGCTTTGGAAGCAGTGAAAGAAAATGTTATTAAATTGGCACTTTACTGTTTAATGACACTTTCTCTTTTACGTATGTGCATAACTAGAACAATAAAAACACAATATTGATCCATTATACATATAATTTAATAATAATATTATGGGCTGGGATATAATGAACTTTTCAGAACTAAATATTTATTTCAACATATATATGGACTCCAATTGACATCCTTTAAAATGTTTGCAGTAGTCAGTTACTTCTATGAAACTGGATACATAAATATTAATTGCATTCCGTGATATCGGTTTTTATCTTTTTACTTCTATATTAGCTTGACGGCTGCTTGTCGTGTCTTGAATTTTGTTATATATTTTTGATCTAATACTTCATGAGGTCCTACATAAAGTTAGAAGAATACTGAAACCAAGCACATATTAGATGCATGTCGACAAAAATTATATAATACAAATTGTCGGTAAACAAAAAATTACTATTATATGCAATATGCAAAATTCATGCAGATCTAAAGCTCTGTTCAAGGCATCATTAAATTATGAAATTGAAGATAATACGTGAAATAACTTCTATCTAAACATGAGTAAATTCATGAAATGGTCCTCCATTGTGAACTGATCCCCATAACGCTGTTCATGGTATTGAGTACATAACAAACTTTAACTTAAAAAAAAAATGTTATAATTTAAAATTTAATGTTAAATTATTCGCTAAATCCAAAAACGATTAAATCAATTTTGAATATTTTTGTTGATGACTTAGTTCGTTATAATGTCACCACTATTAAATAATATATAACTATACAATATTCACCAAAATAAGTTATATGGAATCCTAAACAAAAACACAGTACATAACGTAATAGTTGTTTATGAATATACAACATTTATTGTTGTGACTGAAATAAGGACCAATATATATTATATATGACAAATAATCACTAATTATATGTGTTAAATGTCTAATGATAAACAGAATAAGTTAAATTGGAAAAATAATGAAAATAAAAATTAAAATTATAGATTGGCTGTAAAAAGATTAATTTATTTAAAAATTCACAATTAAGATATATGTACCAAACAAATTATGAATATATTTCACCATACATGAGAAGTTTAGAAACTTGTGACCCGTCCTAACCTTCAATTAGGTACTTTCAATTTTTCACTATATAACTATTTTAATCAATGTACACAATGGCAGTATACAGAACTTGATTTTTCGAAATCTTGCGTAAGATAAAATAATATAAGTTTCTAATGTTACGCTAAATCGACTAAATATTTAGTATAGACATAATCTAAAATAAAAAAGAAATGATAATGGATTTCCAGTTGTGGCATAGAAACATTCCATATTAAAATAATAATAAATGACCTCAACAATGTTTAAGATAAAATGAATTATACACAAAAGAATTACAATTATAATACGAGAGCACCTGTACCAGTTAACAGGTCATTGCAAAATGATAAGTAATAATTTGCACTGAATGCTCTCAGCCGATTATTTGATGTAACCTGCCTATATTTATTACAATGTAACAAACCCATAGAAAAATTTACACCATTCAGTACATGGTTATAAGCCCCAGCCTATACTGTAACCAACTTGCCATATATAAAAACAGTATAAGATTAGGAACGAAATGAGATTTGCTAAAACAAAGTTAGTTATAGATACAGCTGTGAGATAAGTCACAGTAGAGGCTGGGGCCCACCTCGAAGCACTATCAGCATTAGCGACCCGAAATTACACAACACCACACCACTCTAAGGACTAATGAGTTCTTTTACATAGCACAGTCGCTGATCAGTTTCTGTTTTTAAACACTTGGTACTCGCAATTTTTCACTTTACACTCGAGTCAGTAAATTGGAACTGTATTAAAGCACGTTAATTATCTTCACTCGCTAGTCGGAGCCGCCGTCATCGGCGTCTTCGAGGAAGCTGAATTTATTCGATGCTACAAAGTTCTGCAAAAGAAATAATAAATTATAGTTACCTTACGTGATTTGGCAAGAAGAACTTTTAGTCATTAAACCTTAATATCATACTTTAATTAATTGGTATTCAAATACAAATTCAATATATTACTAATTCAATTAAACAACTTGTTAACAAGTGTCTATATAGTCAAATCTACTACTGGTTCAGAAAGCTGTTCCTACTGAGAAAAGCAAGCACGAAACTCAGTGGTTGCTGTTTTAAAAATATCATTCTTATTACTAATTCATTACTGTCTTGTACAGGGTCTAAGAGTAGCTATGACTACACATTCTTATCATCGAAGTAATCCTCAATAGTATAGTAGGTGTCTATCTGTATTAGCCTTTTATTAATAGTGTTTTTAAAATGCTGTACTGGCAAAGCTAAAATTGATTGCGGAATTTTATTATAGAATCTTATACCCAAAACCCACAAACAACTTATTTTTTTTTAATCTCCAGTGACCATTTTGTTTGTAAAATATAAACTGAAAACATTGATTACCAGTTAAGAATTTAAATTGACATTGTATCATGTCAATTTAAATTCTTGACTTTAAATTTGAAATTAATTTTAATGTAACTATTGAGTAATTTTAAAGGGGCACATGCTAGCAGAAGCCTAAGACATTTGGGACAAAGGATGTGACATGTACCCCAACTTTCTAGCTAGAGGACCAGATTACCTTACAAAAGTCTTAAGGATTATTAAAGATTCAAATACGACTTTAATAAATAACTAATTCAGAATTTTCAGTTTTTAAATATTTTTGCAGATCAATCATTTCAACTATTTTTCGAATGAACTAACGCACAATACTAAATCCAATTGGGAAAAAGACCATTTGCTGATGTGAGCTTAGTTAAAAATAAACTGCGGATATATATTATTATATATATCTGCAGTTTATATTTAACTTATGTTACCCTTATGTTATTACACACTATTGTGTGTAATAACATAAGGGTAAGTGGACTGCTTTGTTTAAATTATGCAAGTATATTCACTACATTCCAGATATTCAAGATTTGATTATAAATTGGCTTATGTTGTTCTAACGAGTGACAATATCTAAAAGTATTATCATTAAACTAGCGGCTTGCCCCTGCTTCGCACGGGTATAAAATATATATCCCATGTCATTCAGTGTAAAAAAAAAGATTAAAATCGATCCAGTAGTTTTGATTTATTCATTACTGCCCGTGGCCCGCAAGCAATTTGGAGAAAAACAATTTCCTTTCCCTATCATCATCATTAACAGCCCACTTTAGTCCACTGCTGGACATAGGCCTCTCCAATTTTTCGCCACTGAGCCCGATCCTGGGCTTTTCGCTTCCATCCACTGCCCGCTGTCCTACGTATATCATCACTCCATCGAGTCTCAGGGTGTCCTACACTACGTTTACCGATTCGCGGTCTCCACTCCAGAACACGTCTACCCCAACGGTCATCGGTTCTGCGACAGATATGGCCGGCCCATTGCCACTTCAGCTTGCTTATGCGCTGAGCTATGTCGGTGACCCTAGTTCTCTGACGGATTACTTCGTTGCGAATATGATCCCTCAGAGAAACCCCGAGCATAGCTCTTTCCATAGCCCGCTGAGCAACTTTAAGCTTGTGGACCGCCTTAACTGTGAGTGTCCACGTTTCGGCACCGTAAGTCATGACAGGTAGGACACACTGGTTGAATACTTTAGTCTTTAGACTCTGTGGGATGGGTGATGAGAAGACTCGACGTAGTTTTCCGAATGCTGCCCAGCCTAGCTGTATTCTTCTCATAATCTCACACTCGAAATTGTTTTTACCTAGTTCGAGCGTCTGCCCTAGATAAATGTATTTGTCAACAATTTCAAGAGTGACCCCATCTACCGAAATCGGACCCGGAGCAATGTGCTCGTTGCACATGATTTTTGTTTTATTTAAGTTCATCCGGAGACCGATCTGTTGAGAAGAATCAGCCAGTCCATGCAGCATCAATTGTAAATCCTCCATAGATTCAGCCATTAAGACGATATCATCCGCGAATCTGAGATGAGAGATGTACTCGCCATTGATGTTTATGCCAAGTCCAGTCCAATTCAGCGTCTTAAACATATCCTCTAGTGCGTTTGAAAACAATTTCGGGGAAATGACGTCCCCTTGTCTCACGCCTCGCTGCAGATGGATATGCCTTGTCTGCTGGTTTTGAACTCGGACTGCCATCGTTGCGTTCTCATACAGACATCTCAGCACCTCAATATATCGCCAATCGACTTGGCATCTCTGTAAGGACTCCAGAACAGCCCAGGTTTCGACCGAGTCAAACGCTTTTTCATAATCCACAAACGCTAGGCATAGTGGTCGATTGTACTCTTTAGTTTTTTGTACAATTTGCCGCACGGTGTGGATATGATCTATTGTGCTGTACCCGCTTCGAAACCCGGCCTGTTCGGGGGGCTGAAACTCGTCGAGTCTTCGCGCGAGACGGTTCGTGATAACCCTTGAAAACAGCTTATAGACATGGCTTAGAAGAGATATTGGTCTATAGTTCTTTAACAGTGTTTTATCACCTTTTTTGTGAAACAGTATGACTATACTTCTATGCCATGCCTTTGGAGTTCTCCCGGCAAAGAGAACGGTATTAAACAGCTCTTGAAGTTCTGTTACCAGTGGAATTCCACCAGCTTTTAACAGTTCTGTTGTAATACCATCCTCACCCGTGGCTTTTCCATTCTTAAGCTGTCCAAGGGCTAAAACGATTTCGTCCAGACTAATATCAGGCAGGTCTTCCGTATAGTGGCGGGTCAGAGTAGCCCTATTGTCCTCAGATCGCAGTGGTAAATGAGGAGCATGCGATGCGTACAATTCGGCGTAGTAGTTTTCCACTTCCGAGAGGATTTCTGGTTTGGAAGTAACGACTTTTCCCTTTAATGTGGTTAACTTCGTCAGGTGACTTTTTCCAAGAGGCTTGATAAACACTTTTGGACCCCGATTCTGCTCGATTGATTTTTGAATCAAGAGCGTATTAGCTGATCGGAGGTCGCGTCGTACCATCTTAGTAATTCTTTTGTTTAAAGCCTCTACCTCTGACGAAGTTAGCATAGGGTTGCGTCGCTCTTCCATTAATAGGAGAGTATCTCTCGAAAGTTTCGACTTCATATCCTTACGCTGTCTTTCGCAAATTTTTGTGCCCTCATTTCGAAGGACTTCCACTACTCGATCGAGTTTTTGGTCTACGTCTTCCGTGGTTTCCAGAGCAGTGAATTGGTTTTTAAGATGTGTCTGGAATGTTTCAGATCCAATTACGGTTTGGAGAACATTCGGACGGACTGTTGATTTCATTAAACGGACACGTTCTAGCTTTAGATAGATATTCAGAGTGCCTCGTACCAACCTATGGTCGCTACCGGTTGCAAATCTACTGAGCACCGAGACATCCCTGAATATACGCTTCTTGTCCGTTATAATAAAATCAATCTCATTTTTCGTCCGCCCGCCGGGGCTTCGCCATGTCCACCTTCTTTGGGGTTGTTTCTTGAAAAAAGAATTCATCAAAAACAACCCTTCTTTCTCGAGAAAGTCGACGAGCATTTGCCCCCTCTCATTTCTTCGACCCAAACCATAAGGTCCTACAACCAATTCACTAGCATTTTGTACTCCCACTTTAGCGTTAAAGTCCTCCATAACAACGTTGAAGTGGGCTCTAGAGGAATGGCGTAAGGCTTTCGTTATATCCTCATATAGAGTTTCCACTTCCGAATCCGGGTATGACTCCGTGGGCGCGTATGCTAATACCACCTTTAGGGTATACCGTGCAGATATTCTCAGCACAAGATACGCAACCCTCGGAGACAAACTGGTGATTTCTAAAACGTTGTTACAAAGGCTTTTATGGACCAAAAACCCGATCCCACCTTGCGACAGCTGGTGACCTTCACGATAATATAAAAGATGGCCCGATTCCAAGGTTATGGTGTCCTCCCCCTCTCTTCGGACTTCACATAATCCTAGAATGTGCCATTTTATTCGCGTGAGTTCTTCCTCTAGCTGAGCGAGCCTATCGTCATTGCGAATCGTGCGTCCGTTATATGTAGCCAGGGTCAGTTGGGTTTGGCGGCCTGCCGTCGCCCGGGGATTCTTCGCACCCCCTGCCCTGCCGTTACCATAGCCGCCGCCTTGGCTAGGAATAGCAGGGCGACCGGGAACTGGGGGCCTTTGGCTTTTATTGTGGCTCATGTGTTGGAGGTTGATGCCCATAGTCGCCACGCTGGGCATGCGGGTTGGCGACCGCAGTTGCGTAACTTCTTGAATCGGTGGCGCTGCTGCCCATCACCGGCCTTGATTTAAGTTACGCCATTTTAGGATGGTTATACCGCCACCAGTCGGTTTTCCCCATTAGTGGACTCTTACCACAGGCAGGGGAAAAGGGCCGATGCCGTATTCTCTAGGCCCCGGCACCAGGGCCATTTCCCTATACCAAGAAGATTTCCTGCTATCTTTGGAATATCTAAATTCAAATAGTACTTTTTTACTTATTTACTTTTATATTTTCCCTATGTATTTAATTTTTACAATTAATTACAGAATGTCTTTATACACAACATTCACAGCTTCCTTGTCGTTAAACAAACTCTTGAAAGCTGCTAGATTCGAAGTGCTATAGGGCGAAGCACGGCCTCCTCACGGCATTTTAAATATGTAATATATATATAGCGATGTATGTCAAAATTAAGAATATTTTTAGAGACTCACTTTTTGTGATATTAGTAGAATCTATTTGTAATATTTATAAAATTGTAATAGTGGAAAATTTATGGAATGAGAATTTGGGTCCCTAACTAGATATGGGTCAGTTACTCAGTAGGCAACAGAAATAAATCCATAGAAGAAAGGGACTTTCTAATTTTCCTCAACAAGCTGAGAAGCAATGACCAATGGCCCAAGAAATAGATAAATTTTAGAGACTGAAATGTTTTGAGTGGCATCCTCACATTCCACAGTTGTGTTTGTAGAAAAGTGGATTAAAACAAGCTGCCATTATGAAGAGGCGCATGACTACACGGAATAAATGTCTATCAATAAAAAAGAAGAAGTACACATACCGGTTTCTCCTGTTCCTTCAACTTGGGTAAGGGTCTATCGTCTGGGTCGTGTCGGTCGCGACTACGACTGTGACCATTACGGGGCGCTTCCTTATCTGTCTTCTCTGTAGAAGGATCTCGTTCGCGGGAATAATTCCGCCTATCATCATCTCTATAGTCGCGCCTTTCTACATCTCTGCTGCGATTGTCGCCGTCCCTGTCGCGCCTATCATCATCTCTCTCGCGCCTATCATCATCTCTATAGTCGCGCCTTTCTACATCCCTGCTACGACTGTCGCGCCTATTATCATCTCTGTCGCGGTTATCGTCGCTTCTGTCGCGTCTATCGTCATCCATATCGCGCCTATCATCATCTCTATCGCGCCTATCATCATCTCTATCGCGCCTATCATCATCTCTCTCACGCCTATCGTCGTCCCTGTAATCGCGTGAGTATCTATTGTCCCTGTATTCAGTGTCTCTGTCTTCGCGCCTGTCTCTATCGTCCCTGTCGCGCCTATCCCCTTCGTCCTTGTCGCGTCGGCTGTCATCCCTTTCGCGACGGTCTCTGTCGTCCCTAGAGTAATCGCGCCTGTCTCTGTCATCCTTAGAGTAGTCGCGCCTATCTCTATCATCTTTAGAGTAGTCGCGCCTATCTCTATCGTCTTTAGAGTAGTCGCGCCTGTCTCTGTCGTCTTTAGAGTAGTCACGCCGGTCTCTGTCATCTTTAGAGTAATCGCGCCTGTCATCGTCGCGTCTATCTCTATTGTAATTCCGGGAATCCCTACCACGGTCGCGGTCGTCTGTAAACAAAATAAAACTTATATGAATATAAAAACTCTTTTAACAATAATGTAAGTAAAAGGAATTAATCATTAAGAAATAATTTTATGCATAATACATAGCAAATTCTCAAATCTCTGAATTTCAGAAATTTCATAAGTAAGTTTACTTTATGGAACAAGCTAAGCATACAGAAAATTATGAATAATTATAAAAAATTTATATACTAAATTATGTACATTAATTTAAATAAATAATTGCTACTAACCACGCCTCGCGCCGCCGCGGCGGTCACCTGAGTGATCATTCTGTAATACAAATGACCTTATTATAAATCTAGTTAATATAAAATAAATATATGCGACACTTACACACATGGTCGTCTGTCCCCAACTGTGAGAGAACTGGTGAATATATACGTATATAATTTCAAATACATACTGAAATACAAATATAAACCCAGACTTTTTTATAACCAACAAATTGTTTATAGAAAATGTTGGCCCTCGGCGGGAATCGAACCCGCGACCCGCGGAACTGAAAGCAGTGTCACTGCGCAAACGGGCCAGTCAATATTTAAATTTGCTAAAATTATATTAAAATTTATCCACGGTCGTCTAGCGGTCAGAGAGAAGGAATCGCGGGTTCAACCTGGGCACGTACATTAATAAATTAATATTTAAATTTAATTACAATTTAACAACCAAAACAACTGCACTGTTTAGACTAATCTAGACTTTGCTAGATATAAATATGATTGTATTATAACTTTAAGATTATATTTACAATACTTAATGAAAGAAGACATTTCTTTTAATTAGTTAAATAACAATCTATAAAGTTCCTCTTACCCTACGACCCCAACGTTCCTTTTCTTCTGTAGCTTTCCTTGCTTCCTCTTCCTGTTTCCTCAAACGCTCCTCTATTTCACGTTCCCTAAAATATAAAAGAAAAATTGATAAGCTTTCATAAAATATTATCGAAGATGCGATTTTGTCGTGGAGAAACTATTGTTGAGATTGTGGTAGTGAATGTGAGCAGTGTTTGTATTGTAGGTGATACTGGTGTATACTCAACGCGCTTTACGAATCCTGCATAAGGTATGAACAGTTTACATAATCATTTGGTACTTCATTAAGTGGTCTCTCAATAAATAAACTATTAAAAAATTAACAAGCGCAGTTACTCACTTAGCAGCAGTGTCAACAGGCTTAGCTGCCCCAAACACCTTCTCAGCTGGTACAGGTTTGGGTAAAGTCTTCTCAGGAGCTTTGTCTTCCAATGGTGCACCATCAGCTGGTTTTGTGGGAGTTTCTGTCTCTCGTGGCACCGTCCGCGGTAGGAGGTTCAACTTCGGCCTCTCTCGAGGCTTTGCCTCTAAATAATTAAAAATCTTAATTTATTAAATTTCTCAAACATTCATTTTAACGTTTCCTCATAATTTGTTTGATGGCACATTTAGTGATATACTTTATAGGATAGTAAAGTTTAAATGTAATGTAGAGCCCTGTTTTTATTGTATTGACGATCAAATGCCTTTAGGACAAGTAATGGAGTTTAAACCCATCAATGCAAACAGGCAGGTTATAGTACAATACACAAGGGACATACAGGTTTTATCACATTTTCCTTCTTAGATAAATGGTGAATATCAATTAAGCTCTGAATGTCAATCTTATGTTAACCCAGACGATTTATTAATAAATTCTTATACAAGGTTAACAGCTTTAAGAAGTATTAAAAATCTTTCAAACAAACAAACATTCAGTCTTCTATTTATATAATGTTCAAGACTGGCCCGTTGGAGCAGTGGATAGTGACCCTGCCTTCAGCGCCACGGGTCGCGGGTTCGATTCCCGCCGAGGGCAAACATTTTCTATAAATGAATTTGTTGGTCTTTGAGCCTGGGTGTATATTTGTATTTAAGTATGTATTTAAAAATATATAAGTATATATTCACCAGTTGTCTGTCACCCATAACACAAGTATTAAGTTACTTACTTTGGGGACGGACGACTGTGTGTGTAAGTGTCCCATATATTTATTTATTTATAACTAATATTAGACATGGGCTGTACATTATATGGAGAACTGATGGATAAAATGGCATCAAAGTGTTTGAATGGATACTCCATATAGGGCAAAGTTCTGTTGGTAAATCCTTCACAATATAGACAGACAACCTCAAAAACTTTGCAGAGAACTGCTGAATTCAAAAAACAAAAAATTGTGGAATTACATTGAAGAAACCTAAATGCAGTAGTTGATAGAGAAGACAAAGAATTTAAACTCTTTATCTTCCTTACTAAGTCTTGTCTTTATTAATCTGTTGATAAAACAGTTAAAAAATCTGTCTTCTTTATCAACTCCTATAACTGCTGTTCTCAATTCTTATTCAATAATAAATGTAGGTATATAGCGACCGAATCGCGCACAGGGCGTGACACGGTGTCTTATTGACCTTTGCTTTGATCTTGCACATTTAGGCCATTTAGACCTAAAGAACAATCCAAATAAAATTTAAGGATTGTTTTTATATGTGCAATGTACTAAAATATATGTATTTCAAAGGTGTATGTATTTAATGTGACATTTTGCTACTTAAGTTGTTTAAACAATAAATCGACTGAAAAGACTTCTACACAATAATTTAATAATTTTTTGTCTCAAGTAAAATTTTGTTCCTTTTTTCTACAACAATTTAATATTTTTCTCCATTAGTACAAAAACTTGATATACATTACCAATATTGTTAAAAAAATATGTTCCCAATTTGGTTTCCATGATTTCAAATATTTAGTCTTAAGTTCATACATCATATGGTTTATACTACATACTAACAAATAAATAAATCAACTTCAACAAATACCTTCTCTTGGTGGATCACGATCTCTGTCTCCAAATCCTCTACCACCAAAACCTCTACTTTCACGACTTCTGTAAAAAAAATAATAATTGTAACAATTACAAAAAAAAATCAATTTTTAAAATTCTACTGAATCTATTGAACTAGGATTCCCTGTATTTCAGGGAATCCTAGTTCAGGCATCAGTTTCCTTCCATAGCAAGTTTAATGAAATAGGTAACTTAAGAATCATCAACAAAGAACTGTGTATATGTTGTGTGATACTTTAATAAATAAATAAATTAATTAATATCACAACATAAACATACCCGTAACCATCTCTCTCAGCAGTGCGGAAACCATCGCGACCGCCGTACCCTCGATCACGTCCGCTTTAAAATAAAAATGTTTATATTAATAGTTTATGATTATTTCATACTAGTTGTACCCATAATTTTATTAGCGTCAACTTAAAGTGTTAAAATGACCACATTCAATACTGTACGCACAATTTTTATATACAATTTAAAAAAACAAATACAATGAAACAATTACGGCGTTCCTTTAGTAACAACTAAAGGAGCACTGTAATTTTTTCGATACTGTTAGCCCAATAGATGCATCAATTGTACCAAATTTCAAAAATATTGGACCCATTAGTTTTTATAATATTAACGTATACAGAATGTAAACATTTTTCGATAAGTAATATTTTTATCTACGGAAGTTTTTTTTGGGACAAAAAACTACCCAGAATTAAAAGTAGCCCATAGTAATCACTCCAGGTTGACCTACCTATATTGAAACCTTGTAGGACTATCTACTTATAATATATGTGTGGTATCCTGCTGAGTAGAGTAGACCACCCTCATTTCTTACCGAGGTGTCGTAAAAGGTGAATTAGATAAGTTGACCTACCGTGTCCGTATCCGGTTGAGTAAAATATACCACTCTCTTTCTTAGCGAGGACTCCTAAAATACGTAAGGTTATTTGACAAGGGGCCGGCCGGTAAATCATGTAACAACATGTTTGTAAGTACAGGAAGATGATGGTATCTACTTATAATATATAGGCCTATATAACAAAAGTAGAGAATATAATAGAAAGTAGGCTACATTATATCTTCTTCTACTTAGCGATATCCCAAAGACCCGGGGTCCGCTTTCCGACTCATTTTCTTCCACTTTGTCTTTATCCGGTCTTCAACATCTGATTTTCGTAAATTATTGGGGCTCTCATATCAGCATTAATAATCTCAAGTAGGATATATTATCTATCTTATAGTATATGGCCCTGATAATTAACCTCATGATACTAGCCTAGCTATAGTATAGCTCTTAGCTTCCAAAATAAAACATTAACTTACCCATCGCGATCCCTGCCATATGAGTCCCGTCCGCCGTAGAGAGCGCGGGCAGGTTCGGGCCGCTCCGCATCACGCCACCCTCCTGGACGGTTGTCGGCACTCGCTATCGGAAGAATAATAGGAATTGATTATTAATCCATACTCATCACTACATAGTATAAAACAAGGTCGCTTTCTCTGTCTGTCCCTATATCTCCATATCCCTATGTACGCTTAAATTTTTAAAATTACGCAACAGATTTTGATGCGGTTTTTTTTATACGAGTGATTCAAGAGGAAGGTTTGTATGTATAACATTCAATAGGGAGTAGAGAAATACTGTAACTTTTGAGGTTTCTATTGTGATGTCGTAAATAATATTTCGTGAACAATAAAACCCATACTGCATTACTGAGTGCACTGAAATGTTTTAAGTTTTCGCGAACAATCCCGTTTAGGATTAGTATCAAATATATGTTTTTGTAGCCAAATTAAGAAATTGCATAGATAAATATTTCATGCAGCGATATATACTATGTCTACGAATATATTTAAAGAATATTGGTTGTGTTATAAATGATTTGAATATTATTTATTTACACTTGAAGTACACAGATATTTTTACATGACAATATGAAATAGTGTCTAGAAATGAAGAAAGACAATATGAATAAAAATATTTACAGTTTATCATATATCTTAATAGCAATTTTTGAATTTAAACTATCGTGAGTGGAATTCATAATTAATGTATAGAAACCGTCTATTCTCACGTGTTATTTTATCGGATGAGCCCGACTAGTTTCAAGCCCATACGGGGCTCTTATTCATGAGCTCTTTACGCGGCGTTATCGCGCCGGGAACCACATTAATCTTAATAGCAGCCTGCCCTATTGTTATGTAAGTATGGAACATATCATATCTATGAAATAGGGAAAATAATTACTGAGTATTTATTGCAAGCAACTTAATTGTTAATATGTGTATACTTGAATACTGAAAATAATGTATAATTTTGTTTATATCTTGATAAACTGGTTGATGGGGTTAACTCGTAAACTGACTGCCACCATTTTGTTTTCTCAGTTAATATGTTAATTTGAATTACTCTAAAAGCCAATAACTAATCTGAATCGACTTACAGCAACTAAAATTCTGTAAAAATCTTGTAGGTATTTATTTAACTGTTCTCTTGTAGGTTTTTATTTAACTGTTAGCCAACTTATTTCTCTTAACCGAATCGGTACCTCAACTCCTGCAAAATTTATATCGTATTTTTCGTCTGTTTTCCTTGCCTATCTTTATTACAGGCTTACCATCACAAAAATCTTTACTTTATGATAGTGACAATACTTAATAAGCAGCAACACTTTTATACACAATCTTTATCTTATGAAATAAACAATTTAAGACTTCACTTTATATTTCGAATATTATAGTAAGAAATACATAAACACGTAATATAAACTGATAAACGAAAAGAAAAAATTGCCGTGCATCAGCTTCTCTTTGCGCAGACGCGCATTTCTTGCAACACTAGCATTATTTTAACATCCCAATCCTACTAATATTAGAAATGTGAAAGTTTGTGGGTATGGATGTATGTTTGTTACTTTTTCACGGCGAATCCGCTTAAACAGTATCGACGAGAATTGCCACAAATATTCCTTATACACTGAAATAACAAATAGGCTATAAAAATCCTGTTAATTCTATAGGAATACAATGAAAAGTGCCTTCTATTATCAAACCATTTCGCGCCAACAGGTCATGCAAACGAAGTTGCGAGTAAGAACTAGTATTATAAATGTCTAAGTGTGTCTGTTTTTTTACTTTTTCACGACTCGTTTGCTTTATTTTCTTAAACTAAAATCTAAATACCGTAAAAACATATAGGATAAAAATCGTTGATATTTTTCTTCAGGAACACGCCGTGTGGTATCCGGCTGAATAGAATAGTACTACCCTCTTTTCTTACCGAGGTGTCGTAAAAGGCAACTAAGGTAAGTCAACCCGCCGTGTGGTATCTGGCTGAGTAGAATAGACCAATCTCATTTCTTACCGAGGTGTCGTAAAAGGCGACTAAGGTAAGTTGACCCAAAGTGTGTTATCCAGTTTAAAGGGAACCCTGTACTTAACACTATTAAGCAATCACATATTCTGTTGGGGAACGGTATGAAAGACTTACAGTCTCGCTCTCGCTCTCGATCGCGGTCCCGGTCCCGGTCCCTGTCGCGCGGCCCGTCGCGGTCGCCACGAGCACGCGTGGGCTCGGGCACTGCGCGCGGTCCAGACCGCCAGTCGCCCATCGTACGCTCCGGGTCGTACTCTCTGCAATATACACAATTGGAAATAAAATACACCAACAAACACATATTAGGTGTTGATTATAATAATCTTATATATAAAATTCTCACGGAACAATATTAGTTAGTTATTCGGGTTACAGTTATTTTATAAAATTTTATATGCATATTCAGTAGGTAATGAATCGACTACTATCTATTTTTCATACCCCAAAGTGATTTTGGTTGTCCAATCCTATTTTTATTTTTTTGTCATTTTTTTATAATATACACTAGAAATTCCCTACAAATAATTTATATGACAAAACAACGTTTGCCATTGGCCTACATGATGATTTTTTTTTTTCAATCTTTATTAAAGAGCTTAGTCGTGACCGACTATGCCGCTCTGTATAGGCAGCTTACAAAAAATAGTAAAATTATCTACTACTAGATCTTATACCTAAAGCTTCATTATATAGCTTAACTAAAATATTTGCAGTGGTTGATAGTGTATCAGCTAGAGTAATATTTATACCGCCAGTTTAAGTTTAAATTCATCATGAGTTTTGGCTAATAGTGGTTTTCGTTTTCGCTTCCATGAAATGATGTTGCATGATCTTTTAATAATTAATAGAAATAGGCGTTACTATTTAATTTCAATATTACTTTTGTATATTTAAAGGAATACTGAATACTCAGATAACACTTAACTTGCAGGTACATTCACAATGAAGCCATTTATAGAAGCAGTCATTACTTTGTGGAATGCGACAGTATAAAAGTAATGATAGAATTAGTTTGCTATAATCACACTTTTTTAACAAAAGTAATGAGAACATTATTTTGCTATAATCTGCTATAAAAGAAAATATATGTAATGCTAAATGTAGAGTGAACTATTCGTTCTCATACCTGATACTTGCAGAATTTGTAAGAACTCATGCACTACCCGAAACCGATGACACAACCATACACAAGCACTGCACACATTCACCACCACAATCTCAACAATTGTTTCGCCCCGTAACCGAAGCATCGTCAGGAGATAGAGTCCACGACAAAATCACAAAGCTATTGTTGCAAAAACGAACCAACTCAACTTTCTTCTATCTTTTATAATGTTTTAGTGTTAGAGTTAGTATATACCTGTCTCGATCGTTCCTGCCACCTCGTCCCATACGACGATCATTATCTTGGGTGGAAACCTCTATTCTTATTCTTCTGCCGCTTACAATCTGAGCAAAAAGTATTTAATAGAGAATACTAATGTTTATAGTATAAACAAGCAAACTGGTGGTTAAATATTTTTATTTTTTTAATATTTTACATTTAATTCATGTACATAAAAATATAAAGAATTATGAAACGATAGGTGATGTATACAATAGACAAAGCAGGAATCAACATAAGCGACTCGTGCTTTGCGCCTTGCAAAAGTACCTAAGTCATTTAACAAGTAACAACATGTCACTTCACGTCCACTCTCACCAAGAGCTCTCGTGTTACTGTTGTGGTGCATCCTGAGACCGTGTATGTACCTTTGTACTAGCGTGAGTTAGTGTGACTATGTTCATGTATGTATTACATATACATATCTTGTATATAAATGTCCAAAGTATGTTACACACGTCTCAACTTGATACTCTTAAGACAAAGAACACTAAGACAATGAAAATTCGAATAGACAAAATAAAATATATTCTAAAGGTTGTAGATCTGAAAGCTAATGACTTAGCACACTTACCAAGTCAGGCATATTCATGGCACTGACGAGACTTTCTCTGTCTTCAAAGTCAACATCTCCATAGCCTTTAAGGCGGCCCCCTTCTTTGGGCAACCTCAAGTTATTGATCTGTTTAGAAATAAATATTATAAGATTGTAACTTTGTTTCAAAAAAAAAGAATAATCATTTTCTCATGCCCTTATACCACTCTAAATGGTGTTGGCACATATTTGAACCATGTTGTGATGTTATTTGGTAAGATATTTTACGTCCGGCCGCTTGCTGTGTAGAATTGACCAACCTCATTTCTTACCGAGGTGTCTTTAAAGGCGACTAAGGTAAGTTGACCCACTGTGTGGTATACGATTGAGTGGAATTGACCACCCTTTTTCTTACCGAGGTGTAGTAAAATACGACTAAGGTAAGTTGACGTCAGGTAGGCGGCCGGTCGTAAAAACACAGCCAAATCATGTGACAGCATGTTTATAACATGTTGTGCCGACCCCACTTAGAGTGGGATAAGAGCAGGAGGATGTATCACTGAAGAAAGTTACTTGGTTAACATGACTTTGACATGTTTCTACCAGCAACCATAAATGTTGTTCCAGTATTCAATAGATCTGTATTTCTATGAATAAGTAAGTAGTAAGTAGTGGCCTGTTACTATGTAACTGCTGAGAATGTAACCTCTTCGTTCCAGTATTTTTTTTTTGGAGAGAAGGATTGGAGCTAAGACCTACCACGCTGCTCCAATGCAGATTGGAAGGTTACACATATCCAGAATTCTCTAGAGATATGCAGGTTTCCACACAATGTTTTCTTTCACCAAAAAGCGTGTGATAAATATCACTGATCAATTAGACACATAAGTTTTACCAGAAAAATTCATTGGTGTCTGCCCAGGTTTGAAGCCATTACCTGCTCGAAAGAGTCACACAGTGGGCTACCACAGCTTATATTCTATAAATAATTGGTATTATTTATCAAGTAATATTAGTATTTAATGTACCACTAATGGTACATGCCAGCTGCAACATGTCAATGTGTAAGACATACCTTGAGCCCCGCAAAGAGCTCCATGATAGCACTCTCCTCAACATCATATGGCAAATTGGAGATATGTGCAATGAAAGGCGGGCGACGGGGGATGGACTCATCATCAACAGCTAAGCCGCCGCGAGCAGCTCTGGACGCAGACGGGAGAACAACGGGTGCGCGGTGTCGCGTCGATGATGAGTAGGTGCTCTCTAACAGTTATGTAATAGTTAATATGGAACATTCCCTATTATATATGTACATATAATTAATTTGGTATAAGATTTTATAATAAAATTCCGCATTCAATTTCACTTTTGCCATAAAAGCAGTTTAAAAACACTGTTAAAAATAGGCTGATACAGAAAGCCTCTTGAAGATTACTTAGAAGATAAGAATGTGTGGACATAGCTCTCTTTGAACCTGTAAAATACAGTAACGACGTAATGTAAATAGTATTAAGAATTATATTTTTAAAAGAGCAACCGCCAAGTTTATTGCTGGCTCTTCTGATGAGAGTGAGAGAGAGAAATGAGAATAATTATAAATCTTTATTTATGAATTCATTATTACAATATTTTTTAATATAGTACAATTAAGTTACAATGGAATTTATATTTACCGAATGATGAACTTGACCAATCAGTACATATTTACAAACCTATACTGCACACACGTTATCTATATTTATCTTCATAACATTATGAAAGTGTTTATTTTTAACAGATTATAGTAGAAAACAATCACCCTCAGTTTTTCAGGGAGCAAGCCAATGAAAGACTAGTCTGAATTGAGTTATGACCTAAGCCATCTCATAGATTGTGCTAAAATTGCTGGTCATGAGGGTTTCCAACAATGCTGTGTCTATGCCTCCACCTTAACAAACTTGTCAGGCATCCTCAGCTCAACATAGCATTGTAATTTCTGGTTCCCTCACCTTCCTTATAAAGAAGCATCCGGCTAGAATGTATGAAAAACACAAAGACCTTTCCTCAGACCTTCCCGGGGTGGATAGAGTGACAAGCACCCAGTATGTACACCCCATGTATGAGATTAACATTGGCGTGCCATTACCCTTAATATCATCATTGGGTTTCAAGAAAAGTTTGGGTTTTAAGAATCACATTTCATATAGTGTAGACAAGTGTTTACTCACGTTCTTCATCTACTGACTCGGCCCAATTGTTTGATGTAGGGATTGTAGTTGACTCCGCAATAAAGTTTGTGGCGTCGGTTTTGATCCATTTTGTTTTCTTGGATTTCTTGCCTGTAAATTTGTACCATGATTAGGGTAGTGCTATTAGTACGTGATTGTACGTATAAAGGGCATAATGCGATGACGCATAGCAAGTGTCCGACCTACTCTCCGATTTTGGAAAGTGGTTATTCATGGAGTCAAAACTAAAGGTACTCATTTCAGTAACATCTAGCAAATTAGGATTCTAGCACAACGTGAGCAAAAGATTACAAAATTCATAATTCCTGATATATGTAAAAAAAGTTGAAAAATAAAAGTTGAGAAATTTGGCCACGCGGTAAATCCAAACGTCCGCATAGGCAAATTGATGACACGTTAGCATTACCTAATTAAAATCAATCGTTACCAAAATGATGTTTTAAGTTTAGGATACTGTAACCAACAAAATTCAAGCACAAGAAATTAAAATTTATAATGGAAAATAATAAAATTCGAGAGAATTTGATATAACAAAATTAATAGAACTAACCTGTAGCGGCCATATTACAAGGCTGGGGCCAGTGTTGCCACTGACTTCCATTTATTACGATATAGATACCGTAGTAAAAAATACAAAATCTACCATCTTCATCTTACCCGTTTAAAAATACGAAGATTCTTAGTACGTTCTTATAATTTACTTATTATTTTAATTTAAAACTTAAAATGTATTCTTAAAGTTTAGATTTATTAGGACTTTACTTCTTAAAAACATTTCTTATGTAACGCATCCAATATACATATTTACAATAATATTTTTTTTTACTAAAATCCAATTTCACCTATTTTCTGAGTTTCATTGAGTGTGAATAAATTTCACACAAAATTTCATTAAGATTTATTAATTTTACCATAGTCTTACTTTACGTTTTTTAAGATCTTTTTAATATAACACCTCCCAGAGTGTTATTTATATTAATTCTAAAAACTTTATTAACGGAGATTGTTACAATTCATGATTGAAATAAAAATTTATTTAACTGTTTTTTTTTCGAACTGACTGTGTCCTAACGGCTTTTACCGGGCGGGATGGTTGAGCGCAGAAGCATCATCGAGGTAGGAAAATGCGGAGAGTAGAACACAGAAGCTCTACTAGTGTCGGGGATTGTCGTCCTAAGGGTGCCTTCTGTTAGGCCGGACCACGGCTTAGGCCGACGTATAGTGGAGGGCTATCGTAATACTATCTATTATGATTAGTCATAATGGCATCGAGAGTTTAAATACTGAATAAGAACCATTAAGTTATGATACTTAAAGCAGGGAAGCCAGCGGAAAATGTGACATATTTACAATAAAGAGAAAGCAAATGAGGGTTATCTATCTGTGTCTCTTTTTTATGTGTGATTAGGTAAAGATAAAGTATACGAGTGTCATCTTCCCTCTCATTATTTAGTGTGTCACAATCACTTACAGGCCTCTCCTACTCGAAGTATAATAACTCTATGATAAGAACTGGCTCTAAAAGATACTCTTGGCAAGCTTGATACGTCATGTCTTATCGTCATAGACAACTTCGTTAAAGAGTTAGTCAATACTTCGTTAAGGAGTACTGCCATATCCAATAAATTGATACCGTTTGTAAAATTGAGTTAAGCATTGCTTTAGCAAAAACTCTAAATTCCATATCACGTGTGTTCGTGGCTTTTTTTACGTCACATCCGGAGTTTTTAGCGGCCAATTTGAGCTATACTGCCTACAGGCCATTAAGCAAGATAATAATAAGAATAATAAATAATTAAATTAAGATATATCACGTTAACGTGTCATATCAAACGTCAAAAGATACAGTCAATATCGAAGGGGTTATAATATAAGCTATCATCATGGTATATTATCTTAGAACTAAAGGTCCTGATTCGGTTTTCAGCGACATCCAGAGTTCAGTTTTTGAAACTATGCAACAGTGTTTACATATTTTTAATTAAAGAGTGTAGTGTTAACATATTAAAAAAATAAAAATTTATAAATTTTATATTTGTAATTATTTTTTTAATGTTATGTTGTTTTAATTAAATAATTTAACAAGAAAAAGTAATATTTTATATAATTTAAATAGAATAATTTTTCTACATAAAAAAACTATAGCTAAACTTGTCTTTGACCATAGATAATACACTATAATGAGTGCTTGACAGATATCTGTTAAATTTGAAAAATTACGATGAATATATGTAATATATGGACTTTGATTTGAATATTATTAGTTTTTGTATGTTACGTAGAAAAAAATGTCGCAAAATGTCTTTTGTCCAACAGTCTTTGGTAAAGGTGAGTGCTTATTATCAAATTAATCAAAACTCCTGCCGCGTCTATGGCAATGACGTTTATACTTAGATTATCGAATAGTATTAATTTATATCTGCTTAAAATAATTGTTGCAGATCATCTAAGAACATGGATTTATTCCAAACTTGGGTACGGATGATTGGAGGTCCGCTAAATATTATAATTTGGAAGCAGATTACGTGTTCAGAAACCGACGTGTTTTGGCGCAAACATGTTTACATATATCCGTTTTTATTTACTTAAAAATTTTCCATTTCATTTTAATTTGTTCGATTTGTTAATGTTGTTTTGGTGAGTTATTTAATACACAAGGCAAGTAGTAAAGCCAAGACTTTTCTATATGCATCATTGCTTCTAGGTGTAATAAACGATATAATATCAGATAATTTACGTATGACGTTCTTTTGTTAATGTTTAAACTACATACTTTATTATTAACTGGACTGGCCCGTTGGCTCCGTGGGTCGCAGGTTCGATTTCCGCCGAGGGCAAACATTTTCTATAAATGAAGTTGTTGGTATTTGAGCCTGGGTGAATATTTGTATTTAAAATTATATAAGCATATATTCACCAATTGTCTGTCTACCATAACACAAGTATTAAAATTAAGTTTACTTACATTGGGGACGGACAACCGTGTGTGTAAGTGTCCCATATATTTATTTATATTTATAATGGCTTGATTTATATTTATAACTTAAATTTATAATTTGTAGATATTACTCGTTTATTTTGTACATAAATAATACAATGAGCTTTATATTATAAAGTTAGCTTTTCGAATATATATTTATAAGCCTGCAATACTAAAGTAATTGTAATTTTCGTTATATTCAAATCAAAAGTAATTTATTGTTAAAACGACTGTATTATTTATACAAAATAGATAACTTTTCAATAATTTTGTTTTTTCATTTCTTTTGTATTTATACTCCACCCTACTGCAAAAATATTATATATATAGTATATATAGATATATATGACCCTTATGACCTTTTTAGTATAGAAACTGATCTCTAGATGGCGCTATTACGGATCACAAAAACGACTGCGAGTTACCCATCTATTTCATTATGTACACTGTAATCTTTGGCTATCATATTGTTACTTCATTATTTCTTGATGCAGACAACCGCAAACGACTTGTTTAAAATATTCAAGAAACTCCCGTAAATTTACTAACATAAAGTATTGTCATATTAAAATTGTTTAACTCGTTAAAATTAGAGTCAATAGTAGTTGTTAATAGAGTACTCGCAGTAGAGTTGACGATTCAAAAGCACTTGTTTACAAGTTTATTTGGATAAAGAATATTTTGAATTTGAATTTGAATATTGAAATGAGTTATTCTTGTATGTATATATATAAATACATTTTCTGAATCTCGGGTTTTGGGAGAGAAAATCTGTCTAGGTTTTATTTAAAAAAAATTGTTTTATCCCTGTTGTAAAAAAATTGTAAAACGTAGAATTGAAATCAAAGGATTTTTTTTAGTTGTCAAACTAAATTGCGATAGCCGATGGGTAACGGGCGGAGCGAAAATGTTTAAACCCGAGTTCGAATCCCACATATCATCGGTGGCTTCTTTCTTTCTTTATTTTTTTCAAATATATTTTTTAATAACTTAAAAAAAATTACCTAGCAAGGTTCGGTCACCATTACATTATGATATGAAGAGAATTTTGAATAGGAAAGGGTATCTCATTGCGTCGACTGCGACTGGTTCGATCTCGTTCACGTAATAAAGTGTACATAAACGGGGATACTAAAAAACTTGTTCCGTATTCTGGAGTAGCCTGCGAGTAACGATTAAGTCCTAGTTTGACGCGTGAATCTTTACATACACATTACGATATTTCTAAACTAAAATATACAATGCTGTTACATAGTAAGCTAGGAAATTAAGGACAATAAAAATATATTTTTTTTACATTACCTAAATCAAGTTAACAAATATAAATTGTCTGTAAGATGTCAAAATACATATCGTATATACTTTTATTACTAGATTGGTATTTTGTTATATTTTTATTGAGATGATATTATTTAGATATTGTTTTTCAATGTTATAGGTATTTTTTGTTTGTATACTATAATTTCTAATTTATTTTATGAAACACAACATTACGTGCCATATGATAAAAGTATATAATTATCATTCTACTGCCCTTATCCCACTTTCAGTGGGGCACATGTTACAAACATGTCGTCACATAATTTGGCTAGGTATTTTATGACAGGCCGCCTGCCTGATGACAACTTACCTTAGTCGTATTTTACGACACCTCGGTAAGAAAGAGGGTATTCAATTCGACACAACCGGATACTAAAGCATGCAAAGCCGGATGCAAAGCTCTGCGATTTTGGTCGTGGAGTCTATCTCCTGATGATGCTTCGGTTGCGGGACGAAACGATTGTTGAGTTTGTGATAGTGAACGTAAATAGGTAGGAACGTAAATGTATTGTGGTGGCGGTGGTAGAGGTTTGTGCATGTGTTTTTACGAATCCTGCATGTATTAGGTATGATAACCGATTGTCCACTTACATTTAGCATTATATATATTTTCTATTTTACTTCTTCGCCGATTGTAGCAAAATAATTATATTATTTCTTTTGTAACATACCTAATTATATCTTTTGCAAGTGACAGTGTTCTATAATTCCATTTACGGGGTAACTCAACATGTAGTATTAGCTTGTAAGTTCTATGCTTATTATTCTAAAAGAAAAAAACAACAACAAAAGTAAACTATTCACTACCTAATTAGAGATAATATTTTTTTTGTCTGGCATACTGGCTTGACTGGAGCAGACGCGGACACGGATTCGATCTTCGTATTACGAGTTTACGACAATACGATAGATTGCTTAAGCTCACGGCATTCACGCCGTGCGCCGTTAATGAACGGACGTCTCGTGCTTCCTGTGCGCAACGAACATTTATCGGGCCTTCTTTTTGTTCGTTTAATTTAGTTTCGCCGGCTTATTAAAAGCTTCGTGCGTTACACGAGTAGATGATAATAGTTAACGTGAAGTAAAATCTGGTGCAGTGATAGCGGGGAGTGATGTGATTTGTGTTGTGTTTACGTTGCGATGTGCGTGGTAGTGTAGGCTGTATATCATGGGGTATGCGTCAAACGGTGCGGGGCGGGCAGCGCATGAGGCGCTGCTGGCGCGGCAGGATGCTGAATTGCGTCTGATGGAGACTATGAAGCGAAGTTTGCAGGCAAAAATGAAAAGCGATCGAGAATACGCTCTTGCGCTGTCGGCCGCGGCGGTACAAGGACAAAAGATGGATAAATGCGAGGAGTTGAATGGTACGATAAAATATACCATACCAGTATGCCAGACATAAGAAAAAATATTATCTCTAATTAGTGAATCGTTTACTTTTGTTAATTTTTTTTCTCTTAGAATAATAAGCATAGAACTTACAAGCTAATACTGCATGTTGAGTTACCCCGTAAATGGGATTATACAATACAACATTGTTACTTTAAATCAACAAATACCTAATTATGTATTTTTATACGCCGTGTGGTATCCGGCTGAGTAGAATAGACTACCCTCATTTCTTACCGAGGTGTCGTAAAAGGCGACTATGGTAAGTCGACCCGCCGTGTGGTATCCGGCTGAGTAGAATAGACCAACCTCATTTCTTACCGACGTATCGTAAAAGGCGACTAAAGTAAGTTGACCCACCGTGTGGTATCCGGTTTAGTATAATATACCACCCTCCTTACCGAGGTGTCGTAAATACGACTAAGGTAAGTTGACGCCAGGCAGGCGGCCGGTCGTAAAAACGCAGCCAAATCATGTTACAGCGTGTTTATAACATGTTGCGCCGACCCCACTTAGAGTGGGATAAGGGCAGGAGGATATATATAACACATCAAAAAGTAATACAATATTCAAAGGGTAACGGCTTTATTTATCTAATCTTTATCTACCCTCCTAATATCAGTGTCAGGTTGTATGTACAAATGATACAAACAAAGAGAAATCAAAACTGAATTGATGGTAGCAGTAATCTAATAAATATTTATTATATTGTTATATTGTGTCTCAAATCTAGTTAAACTTGTTTCTTTTGTAGTATCATTTATTTAAATATTCCTACACATAACTGAGTTATTCTTATATGTGCTGATCATCGTAAAATCAATACAAACGCCGTGTGGTATCCGGCTGAATAGAATAGTACAACCCTCATTTTTTACCGAGGTGTCGTAAAAGGTGACTAAAGTGAGTCGTCCCGCTGTGTGGTATCCGGCTGTATAGAATAGTACCACCCTCATTTCTTACCGAGGTGTCGTAAAATACCACTAAGGTGAGTCGTCCCGCCGTGTGGTATCTGGCTGAATAGAATAGTACCACCCTCATTTCTTACCGAGGTGTTGTAAAAGGCGACTAAAGTAAGTCATCTCGCCGTGTGGTATCCGGTAAGTAGAATAGACCACCCTCATTTCTTACCGAGGTGGCGTAAAATACGACTAAAGGCAAGTTGATGTCAGGCAGGCGGCCGGTCGTAAAATTCGCCAAATCATGTGACATGTTGTGTCGTTGTGCCCCACTTAGAGTGGGATAAGCGCAGAAAGATGAAGATCGTAAATTGCATATAAATGTGAATGTTACACATTAATTTCTTTTTTTATTTGCTCGATTCATACTAATATTATAAATACAAAGCTCCGTCTGTTTGTTACGCTTTCACGGCCAATCCATAGCAACAAACAAAATTTCTAGCAATATACATTCTTGTTAAGTTGTTGAGGTTTTAAGCATCGATATACTTTCAAAACTTAAGTACCCATAAAACAACTCTTAAATAACGTAGCTGTGAAATTACAAGGGTTTTACAGGTTAGTCGTGAATGTTGTTAGAAATAAATAAATAATCAGAAATCGTTAAAAACTTATTGTTTATGGTTAGAGCACGACATGTATGACTATCTAATTCTTTACCTTAACCATAAATAGTCGTAAGTTAAATGTCTATACTTAATCTGAAAAAAAAAATTGAAATTATTATAACTTAATAGCACAAAAATATTTGTCTGATCTCTTGTAGACAACATTGAGTATTGTGATTTTTAATTGGTAATACGAAAACTTCAACTTTTAACATCATCATCTGCGTGCCCTTATCCCACTCTAAATGGGGTCGGCACAACATGTTATAAACATGCCCCATGATTTGGCTACGTATTTTACGACCGACCGCCTGCCTGACGTCAACTTATCTTCTTCGTATTTTACGACACCTCGATAAGAAAGAGGGTGGTCTATTCTACTTAACCGGATACCACACGGCGGGTCGACTTACCTTAGTCGCCTTTTACGACACCTCGGTAAGAAAAGAGGGTGGTACGATTCTATTCAGCCGGATACCACACGGCGTGAAAACTTCAACTTTTAACCTTTTTTAGTTAGTTTGCGTTTTTGAATTCCATACTAAAATAGTATCGATAAAAATATTTTGCTATAATCCGCATTTAATTTATTTTAACTTGTTATTCAGGATCCGTTATAGCCTCAGCATGGCGGACTATGACTGAAGAATGGGAGAATACGAGTCGTCTGATAAAAGCTAATGCTGAAGCTCTGGAATCACGTGCTCTGGACCGCCTAATAACGCTTATGACCGAACGTCGTAAGTCTCGCAAAGTCTATCAAGAGGATCACACCAAAATATCTTCTCAATTCACACAGGTGAGTTTTCTATTTACAAAAATATTGCTATCGTATAGAATAAAGGCATAGAAGTTAATATACCTAATACAAATGAGTTCCAGCATTAACTTATCAAAGCATACAAGGAAATATTTGTAAAACTAGATTAGTAGCATTGGTTTGTAATTAGTAAATAAATTAATTTACTAAACACATAATTTTATTATTAAAAAGTCTCTTAAAAATGTTACATATACATATATTGAACTAAAATTAACTATGTTTATACCATACACAATGAATAACAACAAAGGTGCACACTTTTTTGTTTCAAAAAATTAGTTTTGTATTGAACATTATGGTCTTGTTTTTTTAAATAAAAAAAGATGAAGATTTTTGTTAGAGTGGGATTATATTAATGAAATATTTTTCGAGTTAATCAAACATACAAATTTGGGATTGAATACGTAATGCTTTACGTATATATAAGCGATTAGCTAAGCACCATACACGCAAATATTTTGAATTGTGTATTTAATTAGCATGTTTCGCGTCACACTGTAGCAGTAGTAACTTTATCAGTTTATTCTATCAGCGTATCCGATCACGTTCCGTTCTCGATAATGGTGCTGAGTCACTAATAAATATAGTATTTTCCATTTTTCCCTCAATGATGCATACACGTCGATACATTTAGTATCGACTCACGTTCTAGTTTTACAAGTTTTTGTATCAGCACAATGAATATTATGTTACCAATACGTATTCCACTGTATTTCACTTAAAATACTGTATTTCATCATGTTTAAACTAGTCAGTAAAACCATTAGCCAAGTGTTTTCCGTTATTGACCGGTTTAGCACGTTTCCTTGTTCAATCGTCCGTTTCCTATCGCTGATCTACTCTTGTTACTCGGTATAAGTAATTAGGTCTTAGAGAATGGTGCAAGAAAGAACTGTGTCAGGGTCAGTCCGCAACTGTTAGCTTTTCCAATCTTGTAGATGTCGGCCAGTCTTATCGATACGGCAAATGACTTACGGTATATCGACACTGATGAATGATACGCCAATGTGCTTAGTGTGAGTTTTTTTAACCTACTCGATTGCGTTAGCGTAACGCCAATTTGTACGCGGTGGAACAGCGGTCACTAGATGTCACTTTTGCGGGTCGTACAAAAAGGAATTCGCTAAAGCGATCGGTTTAGTAAGTGACCATGAATTGAGTCAGATTTTTCTATTTGACTACTATAGTCAGCTAACTAATGAATCACTAATATGTATTATTAAAACTTTAAAGTAAGATTTAGATATATTTTTATTAATCGATATACCACATAAGCGTTTGTAAATAGTCATCGACGATCATTCAAAATCGTAGCATCGATGCAAGTCTTTAATAAGGTTGCAATAAAAGTTAATATAGTTAAATTTCTTTGGCTCTCCTTTAATGAAAATTTTAGCTATGTTTACGCTGTTACATATTGGTCGTGTTGCGGAACGAAGATTTTTTATTACAAAAGACCACCTAGTTCTATAGTATACTGCTGGGCATATTGCCAATTTTTTCGTCGACATGTATATAGAACCAGCGATATTTGCATACGATTAACCGGGCAGCTAGCATCTGTTTGAAATTATAATTCGAGTACGAAATTGGTATGATGCCCTATTTATTTTGGCATTTATCTCATCATGGTTATTAGTAGCAATTATATCCTAGTAATACTATAAATGCGAAAGTGTAGTCTGGATGTATGTTTCTTACTCTTTCACGGTGAATCCGCTGAACCAATATTAATGAAATTTGACACTTATACACCGGGGTAACATATAGGCTAAAGAAACTCTGTTAATTCTACAGGAATAGGACGACATTGAAAAGCGCCATCTATTATTAACCTATCACGCGACAAGTCCACGCAAACTAAGATGCGGTACAATATAATATTAATATTATTTTGATCAAATTTTATAATAAAAATACTCTTACTACCATTAAAACAAAATTTTTAATAGCTTAAAAACTTTTTAATTGCTGCGAAAGATTATTTTCTTTATTAGTTGATATATAATACATAAAACCCAAACACTTTAACATAAAGTTATCTATCTTATCGTAGCGTTAACTGCTACCTACCAAACCTACTTTGTTGTGTGCATTAACATTGGGTAATTCAATTTTCTTAGAATGGAAAAATGATTAATAAAACATTAATACCATTCAATCATACATTCATCATAAATTACATACATTTATATCATCTAAAGCTTTCAATACATCATGTTTATTGAGTGAAGCCTTTGAAGTTGACTAAGTTACCTTGGCATTTATTTCAATAGATAATTATGAACAATACATTAACAATAACATACTTAGCGAGTAAGCTAAAAGACATCACCGTCGTTAATATACGCAGATTACTGGTTTCGAATTCCTTTACATAGCTTTGCAATAACTTTGTTAATTCGAAATGAAAATCGTACTTTTGATATTGTCTCTATTCGCAAATATCAACATTCCAGACTAAAATGTCAGATTGTACCGGTACCTATCTGTGACTATCACCACACATTCTAAATGATTTACGCCCTTGTACTGCTATTTCTGTTTTATGTTTGTTTCTTTGATTTCTCTTATAAATCTAACGTTGGAAGAAACTTGTACTATGCTACTATCAAAAAGTTGCTGCCCGCGGGTGAATAGAGTTTCCCGTTATTGCGCTCTTTGTCGCACTTACGAGCCTTACGGCAGGCATCGTAACGCGCTACTGACGGGTCGACATTTTCTGGATCTCCTTTAACTTTAGTTACAAATTAGCACATTGTTAATAACAATACGAAATTGAGATGAAATTATTTCTAATTTTTTAGCCTTCTAAGAATCGATAAGTGACATACCGCACATGCCCTAACGCACAGAAGTTTTATGGCATCGCGGGCAGTGATTCCTTGATACTACTATACTTACTTTTTCTACCCGATTGTTCGGCAAGTCTCCATGTTTCCTTTGTTAGATCTAATTTTCCATTATATTATTTTTTTTCTTCAATATTATTATTTATTATTATTCTATATTTTTATTTTTGTCTCTGTCTTTTTCATTTATGTTCTTAAAGATATGAATAATGCGGTTGCTGCAACATAATATTGACATGTCATTACGCCTTTAGAATATCGTATCATGGTGTCAATGCAATAAAAACACATTATCATAAACAATTCTATATATCGAATGTATATACTGCAGACATTTTGTTCCGTCTGATTGGAGCGGATTTGACCCAGTTCTTGTTCTACTACTTGACGCGGATTGAAAACCGAGAATCCCGTTCGTGTCTGTGTTACCAAGTGAATAAAATGCAGGAACTAGGCCAAAAGAATCGCGAACACGCTGTCTGCCTGTATCTTTGCAGCTGTTAATATTACTAACCCGGTTTAGTTTGCCGGCGGTAGAAAAACTAAATTCTTTAGTATTTTAAGCGTTATCATATCTTATTATGAAACAATGCAATTATTAAACATATATGTAGTCAGGTATTGTTGTTTCTGAAGGCAAACTGATTTAGGTTTATATAATAATATATTTCAAAACATTTTTTATATATAGCTCATATGAAATATGTTTTAGGTTAGTTATAACAATATATGTAACCATAGACTATATCGAACCATAGACACGGTATTAATAAAATAATTGTATATAGTAAGCTGTGATGCCTAGCGGTGCGACCGTGTAAATCTCTAGAGACGATCATGGGTTCAAACCCGGGCAGACACCAATGAGTTTTTCTATTAAAACTTATGTGTCTAATTGATAATTGCAATTTATCACACGCTTTTCGGTGAAGGAAAACATCGTGAGGAAACCTGCATATCTCTAGAGAATCCTAGGGATATGTGTAACCTACCAATCCGCATTGGAGCAGCGTGGTAGGTCTTAGCTCCAACCCTTCTCTCCAAAAATGGACAGAGGAGGCCTATGCCCAGCAATTGTATATGTTGCTATACAATTATTATAATTTAAACTTTATTTTATATAATTTCTTACTTAGATAATAACATTGTTATAACTGGCTTAAGAAAGTTTATACATTCCTTTATTATTAATTTTCATGTAACGAAATATTCTAGCATGTTATTCTATGTACGATAACGTGTGCTATATTTTTTACTATCGCAGTTTAACTCATAAAACATAAGCTACCGTGACGAATGTACAACATAACGATTTGAACGTTTAATTTAATTACGACAAAATATCGTAGCTAAAGACCATGGGAATCAGCGTGTTCTTCTTTGATTATATTTTGTGTTCGTAACATTGTTTTGATAAAACCAGTTCAAAATGTTTATAATTACGTTAAAAAACTAAATTATTAGTACTTTAGTTACATGTTATAGCTATAGTTCTATTATTTTCATTTAAGAAAATTTTTCTAAGATCTCTACAAAATATTTGAGTTTGTGCCAATACGGTATGTCCCTACTTTGACGTTGTTTTACGTAATTATTATTTGTTTTGTGAAATTATGTAAACTGCTTTTACAACACTATTTGTTATTTAGATTTTTATACATTTATATGGACATTTTTATTACTTTTTGTGTCACATAGATATATATCATTAAGACATTAAGAGAAATCATAGACATTTCTATATTTTATTATTCAAAATATAAATAACATTCTAAAGTATACGAACAAAGATAATAATTCTCGGATAAAATATGTCCTTGATGTAATAATTAGGTATTTGGTTATTCACCAAATCATGAATATTATTAATTGCTTTCATCCTCATAAGTGTACATTATGAAATTTATATTTAGTCATCCTTCGTATATTGTGAAGACGAAAGTTTTTTGTGTTTATGGGTGTCTTTACAACTTCAGCTTGTTTCATACAGCGAAATAAGACTACATTATCGGAACAAAAAAAAAACTAAATTATCACTTAAAAACTGTGGGTAATCGTCTTACTTTTTACAAAGCTTTGTGCGCGTAGCTGTATATATGTATGTCATGGATCAAACGGCAAGTTCAATAACTATGTAAAAACTATCATTAAAATTATAAACTTACATAAACTTTGTAAAGCTATTAACGTCTTATAAACAATTGTTTTAATATTAACAAATATACTTTTGTTGTTGTCACAGATCATCAAATGGGAATATCCAATTAATTGGCCCCACATGTCATGTCCTATTGTTACGCAAGCCTTGAATCATCTCTAGTTCTCGAGAAAGTGAAATCTGCCGCCGATAGGTGAAAGTACCTCTTGAACGGTTATCTAAATTCGATAACCAAGTATTATGATGACTTCATAATTGTGAACAGTAGACCAGTCGGTACATAGAATAACGACAGAAGACTTAAAATCGTGACTTTGTAGACAATAGAGTTACTAATTCCACAAGGGGCTTTTTATCTACCTCGTATTCTATTCCTGAGTCAATAAGTGTCCATTTGTTTGTGGTTTGTGTAGTTTATCTGTGGAATTTCCTTTTACCGATAATATTATCTGTCGTATGACTTTATCGATGCGAATGCCAAGGTCAACGTATGGATACATTCTGTTGGGATAGCAAAACTTGTAATATTTATATTTCGTCGTTATGAGTTACAGCAGTTTCGGTATTCATTTGTTTAAATACATGCCTGTTATTATCCCACTGCTGGTCACAGGCTTTCTCCCTCACCATACAACGCTGCTCTAATGAAAATGGGTGGGTTTTGCATGCTGGAATTCTCTGGAGATATGCATGTTCCCGTACCATATTTTTCTTTCATTGGTAAGCGCGTGATATATTGCTTATATGAATTAGCTACACAAGTTTTAGTAGAAAAAACTCTTAAGTGCCTTTCGAGGATTTGAAGGTAAAGCTTGTACAGCTTCTGCGCTCTATTCGTCGCATTTTGTTACCTCCTCGATGACAGTGTGTAATATAGCCGTCAGGGTTGAGCATAGATACAGTTTAAAAAAAAAACTTATCAAGGGATGTCTTGAGACGATGTCTTCAAGCGATATGACCACATTGCTACTTGTTTTGAGTGTCTGTAATTATTAACATTTTTACATTTCAATCATTTATATACATTTGCAACAAATTAGGTTATACATAATATAGGTTATCTAATTTGAAATAGTGTTATGGTTATGACGTAAAATGCATTTACCGTAGCCACTTGACCCCTTGATGTTGTTTTCCCACGGCGCCATTGTTATGTTTTTATTGTGCCCCTATAGTTCACGTTTCACAATAGGTCATTTACGTGCAGTTTCTTTTTATAGAACCAAATCCCAGGTCTTAACTAGATCGGAAAGTAATTTATGGTTAGTAACTGTGAATTTTATAATTTTGACCCTTAATTAAAGGGACGAATGCATGAACCACATTTATCTGTACCTATTAATCGAAACTAACTAACATATTAATCGAACTCACTATCCCTTTTTATAGATTCTCTCTGTCCCTTTTAAAATCAATGATATTAAATGTGACCAATATAGCCATACAATAAATTTCAATAACATCTAATGTATAAAAGTACATTTTAACACAAGTATTAAGTAACTTACTTTGGGTACGGATGTCTGTGTGTCTCCCATATATTATATATATTTTACTTGAAAATTATTCGTAAGCTGTAAGTATAATGCCAGTAAAAATTCGATGTGGTCTTTGAAAGAGGAATACTTTTATTGTTATCTTGAGTAAGGTCGGAATTTTGTATTCACGCAATTTTATCATTATTATAATCCTTGATAGTGTAATCGTAGCTTTTTGTAAGAACTTACATGTAAGAGTTATTTTTAAATGATAATGGCAATGCTAAAATTGATTGTGATGTTTTAGTATATTATCGCATATCAAATATAATGAATATGTATTTTAATTTTTTTTAAATCTCGAATACAGTAGTCAAGGTTTGACTATGTCATTTCCGTACTATAACATCTTATCAAATCATCTGTAATATGATAACATTATCTCTCGATAAAGACAATTTATAATTATATAACAAATTTTTGTTATGTTATGTAAGTGGTACATATTAAGTTCGGTTTTGATAGTTCTGTAAATCAATAGCTCTTTGTAACGTAAACGTAATTAAATTTTTATCATTCTATCAAGTTCAGTTGATTTCTTCTTTTTGATAGTTCTGTAAATTAATTACGTAATTAAATTTATATAATTATTTTGAATTGGGAACCAGAATTATCACAACCAATAAACATTTGCTTTGTATAATTTAATATTCATCTTCAAAGAAGGAAACATTACTGAACTCCGGATAAATTTTTTCACGTAGTTTTTTGGGCTTTATTTTTAAATCTGTAAAAACAATTTTATAATACTTAACTATTATAATATATACAAATTATAATCACAACCTGTATGTGTAGGATCGGTGTGATGCATTAAAAAGAGTAGATTTTAGAACGGAGTTTTCCATAAAATATTTTTAAGTGACGATGTAGCCACTAATACATTTAATCATGCGGCGCTGAAATCTCTTGAAGAGATGTTCCCATAGTGGTTGGCCCACGGTTAAAAAGGATAAATATATGCTATTTTTAATTATATGAAATAATATTTAAATATTTAAGTACATTGACATATTGGCTTCTTCTCTTCTTGTTGCCTGCTGTTTTCCGCAAGAAGTCACTGCAAGGCGACCATTTTTTGTGAGGGAAAGCGTTATTCCAGCCAGCCAAGCTCATTTTAAAAGCCGGGAACCTTGCCTGGGTTCCTCAAGGCTTCTTGTAACGTCCTCGGCGAGCCAACGATATTTGCTCGACGCTCTGCCATCTCGATGCAATGCAACATGTATAATTAAGTAGAATTAACAGAAGATCCATTCGGGTCAACATCGTGAAGCTCAAATACTCGTTTTAAGCATTCAAATATTAACCCGTCAATAGGCAACTGTTTGGAATCCTCTTTTCTTTAGAAACGAGGATTGGATCTTAGAAGAGTGGATGTTCGTCAACGTGGATTTCATAAAGTGCATAGTACATTTTAATTATCAATTACGTACATACAGTGGCTAAGTAATCAGAAGCCCTTTTTAGGATAAGCAAAAATAAACTCCGGTCCCAACTAAACTATTTAAAATCATTTGTTTTGCATTATCTATACGTTTCCAATTCGAGTGACTCGGGTATTGGGGATGGAAGGGGATAAACTCAGCGGAGGCCCCCAGCTTGGAGGCCACGGGGACTGCCCCGTCTAGCCCTCCAATAGCTACGCTACTGCACATATAGTAACCCCCCCGACAGTCTGGTAAGGGATAAGCGTATATGAGCGTTAGATCATCACGGTTTTATCCTATAGGTATACGTTAATATATGTAATAAATGTCCGACCGGTTAGGCGACAAAATATTGCTAATTGGCTCAAGTAAGTTCACATTGAACGACTGGCGCTCGGCCGAGCTTCTTGGAATTATATGGCGCACTGCTCTAAATAGTTCATTGCACTGTCCTCACTCTGTTTAGGTTACTCAACTGCGATACACCTCTCATTCCAGTTTTTTACAAGTTAATATTAGTACATACAAAAGCTGTGATAGCCGATCGGTTATAACGTAAGACCTTGAAGTGGAACACAGGTTCAACACCACATCTGTTAAACCTTATATGACAAATTTATATTTACTATTTATCACACTTTTTCCGTGAAGGAAAACATTGTGAGGAAACATTCATGCTTTGGAGAATTCCTAGGATATGTGTAAACTATTAACTGGAGTAGCGTGGTCCTCCTTAATTGCCTCCAAATAGAACAAAATTGTTCTACGTCCAACAGTGGGATAGTACGGACCGTTAATACAGATAATATTTATTTATTGCGTCTATTTATCCTGCTTTTTATAAATTATAAATATCTAAGTTTTGCATACACCATTTTTTAATGAATTAGGTGTATATATATATAGATTAGATTAGGTATATATATTAGGTATATGTATATAATATAATATTATTATCAAAAAAAAATTTCTTTGGACATTTTTTTAAACGTTGTTAAATATTCAATCGAATATTTAAATCATAGTTTCTTTAGATATTGTCGTGTTATGTTCCTGCATAACGATGAATAACAATGTTCGTATAAAATTAAAATTAACAAATAAAAAGCAGCCAGCAGAAAAGACTTTAGTAGTGATGGTGGCACAATTTTTGAAATACAATTACATAATAAATTTTAGAAACATAATATGTATGTTTATTGTACTTCGTACATGGGTAGTAAGCGTCCAACCACAATCTTTTAAGAAAAAAAAAGCTTACTATCGTTACATATTGTGTTTAAATATAACTACCATCAAAAATGTCAGCAGTGATTTCGGTCATTTACTTTATTTTCTGTACGAATTGATGACCACAACTCAAGGACAAGCTATAATTACTTTGATGTAAAAACTTTTAATAATAGCATTAAGTTAAAAAGTTTGTTTACCATAAAATTTAAAACTGAAACGCTCTATATTGAAAATCGTAACCTAATATAGTATCGCGCGGTCTTTAAATCAACATTTCATATCAATAGACACGTCGTTTTAATTTTAATTCCTAGAATCTAGTTTTTCACACATTAAGATGAGTTGACTTAACATATAAACTTGAATGTTTTTATGTATATTTACATCACAAATATGAAACGATTCTAATCTTTCCGTTAAGTCTCAAGGTAATTAAAGATGCTAACATTGTTAGAAACGAAGTTGAAGTTACAATGATTGCGTACGTTTATATAATAAATATTATAAAATTGTAATCTAATGCAGAGCGTGAGAATAAGAATATATTACATCTTTAGTAAAATGTGGGTTAGTTAGTTTTCTGTGCGATTCTCAAACAATATAACACGTTTTTTGGACTTAAACCGTATTATTAGATAACATAGATTTGACGTAATTTATAGAGTTAGGCGTTATTTTTGAGCATAATATAAAAGTAATTAAAATATATATTATACAGCGTTTTGCAAGATAATATTTTCATTACTTTAATTTAATAGATTTAACGATGAAAGTTATAGTAAAAAAATTGTTCTCTATTAACTTATCGCTAATTTTGCTTCTTTATATTATTGATGTCTTTTTCTTTTCGATGTATGTATATATGTTTAGGCAAAATTATGAATCAGGGTTTTAATAATTATTTTATCGCATGTAGGCTGTAAGGCTCTGTCTTATCAATATTAGTAGGATAAGATAGGATTACTAGGCCATTCCAAAATATTTGTCTATAGCTACACACAAAATAATAGAGGAGATTACGAAAAAGCCGACGGGCGGATGTTGATGGATATGTTACTTTTATTCTGGGAAAATCCATGGTTTCTGAATAAAAAAAAATCTATTTTTTCTACGCGGACTACAGTAGATAATTTTATTGTAATTGTTGTCGATTTTTTTTTACATTTTAAATGGATTTTAATTTAATATAATTTTTTTATTTTTTGCAATTTAATTTTTTAAGTTACTTTCGCACCGTGCTCCGGGCTTCTTGGCGTTGGTATGCAAAATATGTAGTGCTATTTCGCTATCATCAGTTGCCCTCGTAGATTTGATCAATTGGCTACAATGATTTGATGTGGCCGTTAAGATATCATCGGCTATAAAAATTTAGTTTGAAGATCCTACATATACGAAACGTTAATGTTTATAAAATGCTAACGATTGTCGTGGTTTTTTGCTTCTATTTATACCGGAGCAATCGTTTGACCTCGATACTTTGATTATTACTAAGTCGATTCGGTCCTTTGTAAATAATTAATGCCTTGTTGAAAACATAAGGAAACAGCGATATAACTCTGTTAATCAAATATGAAACTAAATGCTAAAACGACGTATTAATTACATTATTAAAAAATAGTACCTTTTACGTTCGTGATTTTAAAATTATAAATTCCAATTCTCTATTCGAACGCTGCGTTGTTCTTTAATTTGATTTATTTGAAAAAAATTATTCATTTATTTTACAAATCCCCTTGATATGGGTAACATTACTCCCTTTAACAATGTTGCGTTTACGTATAGCGACATCTAGTGACCGCTGTTCCAGTGCCTTATAAATTGGCGACGCTAACGCGATCGATTAGGTTAGAAAACATTGCACTAAGCCCACTTATGTTTGGTATAAGTCAACTTAAATAATATAATGAGATTGTTTTTATTGAGATGTAGATAGAATTCAATTAGTATATCTTGTAAAAGCATTATATCGTGTGTTGAGATATAAATCATTCGTCAATGCAAAGCAAAGAGTAGCCTTTTGCCGGCTATGAAAGCTGAGTTACTGATAAAGTGTCGGATAGTTAACAAACAAATAAACTAAGTAGCATTATCTACTACTATGTCTCTAAAAAGTGAAAAATTAAAAAAAAAATCGGGTCTATTTTGAAATTAGTATTTGCTATCCAGCAGATAAACAAAATAACAGCCATATGATCTACCTGTTAACTTATTAGGGACTTTAAGTGCTGTATAAGCTGATCAAATTCCGAGATGTGTCAGATATGTGCCGAATAAGCTAACTGACAGTTTATTGGTAGCTTGTGAAACAGGCCCTAAGTATATCTAAAATCTATGTTGAACTAATTTACCGTGTGCCATTTGGAGCATCAACTCGAAGCTCGCACGTTCAATTGGAAGTGTCAAATGCCGGGTCAATTGGCAATTTCCTTTGTGATTGTTTTCGTCTAATTGTTCAGTTAAGAATCTGCTGAGCTCGTGATCTTCTCATAGGCGTGAATTTGAATAGTTAATAAAAATAGATATATTACAACTTTTTATCCTAACATACACATTATATAAAGTTGACCATAATTATAATTACTACATAATATTGTACGCCATATTGTAATGGTAGAATACATTGGTTTAATTATTCTTTTCTTCAACACAGTTTTAGCTTGACAACGATCACCGTTATATGTAAATGATACTTTAATCTAAGACGCCGTGTGGTATCCGGCTGAATAGAGTAGTACCACCCTCATTTCTTACCGAGGTGTCGTAAAAGGCGACTAAGGTAAATTGACCCACCGTTTGGTATCCGGTTTAGTAGAATAGACCACCCTCTTTCTTACCGAGGTGTCGTAAAATACGACTGAGGTAAGTTGACGTCAGGCAGGCGGCCGGTCGTAAAATACGTAGCCAAATCATGTAACAACATGTTTATAGCATGTTGTGCTGACCCCACTTAGACTGGGATAAGGGCAGAAGGATGATGACCTATATTGCTTTCCTCCTTACATATTTTCAATGCCGAAGTTCACATGGTCACTCAGCATTTTATAATATTAATCATGATTTTGAATTTATTAAATTAAACTAGCTTCGGGGTTTAGTTTCAACAATAAAAGTTCATTCGAAGTGGCTTAAGAATTACATTAATGATTCGGGATCACAAACTATTTCGCAAATTAACTCATGCTTAACGTAGCGATGACACGTCCGGAAAACATTGTTTAATGCAAAAACGTTGTAGGGAAATGTTTGGCACTCGTTCCTATGTCTACTATGCAAAAAGTGGACAAGTATGTAAAGGCTAAGGCTTTCCATTGTTTTCTCACCGCAAATCGTTAGCCTTGACAGAGAAACAACGAAGTTTTCAATGCAATTGATTTACATCTGACAGCGTATTCGAATTCTAAACATGAATTCATTGATTTAACGCTCGGAGTATAAAATAATCTGAGTGCGTAGTGCATATCAATGTTTTAGTATTTACTTCGAAATATAATACGATGAGATTAATTTAAGTATTAATATTAATATAGAAAGTTTAAGTAGGTATTAGTAAAAAAATTCAAAAATTGAAACAAGAAAGTTCTTGAAATTGTTTCACTTTAAGAAACGACATATTTTTTTTTATTGAGTATTCGGGGTTGCCAATGCGAACCTTAGAATTATATTAGTTTATTGCAATAATAAAGCTATTATTATTATGTTATTAAAAAGGAATGTATATCTAGATTAATTGTTTTGTAGCTCGTTCTGGATCGTAAAGAAAATAACTGAATCATGATAAAACATAATTGTTTACACATTGTGAATACATTTGAAATGAAATCACACCGATGGACCGATGGATGGAAGGACGTTGGTGTCCTTAAACTAAACTATTATGTTAAATACCATCATTCATCCCGTCAAAGTACAATTACTTCGTTTTGCTTGAAAATGATTATCTCATTATTTGGACAAGTGCAGTCTACTTCAGGCTGCGGTGGTCGCTTTTCGTTAAGCAACTTGAAGCAGGTTTTTAAGAAAGCAAGAAAAAAAATTGTTAGCATTTTTTGCAAATCTCTATCATTTAAATTTCTCTTGCATTACTAAGAAAATTGTTTACATTCCAAGTAGGTATTTTACTAGAAATCGCTATAAATAATTTACGTCAATATACTTTAATGGTAGCGTTAAATATTTTATTACTTACACGAAATTACCTACATACCCAACACCTATTCCACAATATCTACCGACTGGAATAGTAAACATCGTTCAGGTAACTAATTCTGGCAATTCGAAAAAAAGTTGACAGCGCCCGTCCGACCTAATATATTAATGAAAAGATGGAGTAATAAAAAATTTGATTCGAATTTTAAACGGCGGCGCGTCCAAGCAACTGTGCCGGGGTTTATTTTGTTTGAATCTTTGGTAAAGAGAACAAAAACGGGTGTGTCTTTTTTCTCCTCTTTGCCTCTGACCTCAGCGCTTATTGACAATGGTTGCCAGAATGAAATATGGCGCGCCGCTAACGAAAAATTCGGTGCGGTGCGTTTACTTTCTCGTCGAACTGAAAAAAATACGAATCTATATTTAAGATTTATTAGTACCTAATAGTTTATATTTCTATATACTGTATTAGATGTATTAGGTATGTACCTAGGTAGGTACCTAGTACACTAAATTTAAGGTTTGGTTTTTTATGTATTATAAACCTCTTGCATACTTAAAGATGTTTAAAAGAAAAAGACAATCAATAATGAGAGTGACGCTGAAACTCGCATACTTCTTCTTTTCTTATCACACATAAAAAAGAGAGATAGATAGATTCCCCTTGCTTTCTCATTATTTCATTATGGCTCATTTTAAGCTGGTTCCCTACTATAGATAATAACTCTATGATAGTTTATTCAATGGTATTTAATGCATTTTCATGGTGAACTAAAACAAAATAGTACCAAAACTTCTCTTTTTTTTTTTTTTTTTTTTCGAATATGACTAATGCTGTTAGCCCTAATGGCTTTGACAGCGTCACCGATAAGACGGGCGAGCGCTGAAGCATCGCCGAGAAGAAATGGATGATACATGCGGGTGCATTACAAGCACCCGCGCTACAGGGGGCGTCGCCTTAAGGGTGTCTCCTGCGAGACCGAACCTCGGCTTAAGGCGGCGCGTTTTTGGAGGGCTGCATCTAATAAATGACTTGGAAGAAGTCTGCGTCACGGCGGCCGCGGCAGAGGGCTGCGGCCGCTTGACACAAGCAAGCGGGGACCTCGTCTTCGCCGGCGAAGACGCTGTTTGTGTAAATGTAGTGTGTGTATCTTGTTGGATGCTGTGATAGCATCGTCGGGGTCGTTAAGGACGCTCTTCGGGCGCCTGTGAATCTTATTGGGGTGCCTGAACGCCTTATAGTTGGACGCGGCCACTATAAGGGGGTTTGGGTGGATGGACGCTTTCTCGAAGTAAGTCGTCGAGAATCGTCTGAAAAGATCGGCTATCGTGGGTAGGTCGAGATCTCTATGGAGGTTCACGTTGCGCACGAACCACGGACAGCCAGTGGCTGTACGCATGAATCGATTTTGAAGTGTCTGCAACGGACACAGTCGTGATTTCGGGACGTGCGCGAACGTGACGCTCGCATATGTCATGATGGGTCTGATGCAAGTTTTGTAAAGTGTCACTTTGTTGCGAAGTGACAGTTTACTTGTCTTGCACAGTATCGGATAGAGGCGTCCCATGGCGAACGCTGCCCGGTTACGGACAACGCGGATGTGTCGGATAAAGGATAGGGTCGGTTGGAGGATGACACCTAAGTATTTGACTTCTTTTTGCCAATCTATGTATTTGTTGTATATGGAGACTCTAGGGGGCGTCCGGATGAAGTCCATGGCTCTCCTAGATCTCGCAAAGAACATTGCTGCGCTTTTATCGGGATTTATTTCGATTCTCCACCGGCGGAACCAGCTTCCGAGCTGGTTGGTTGCTCTTTGGAGCCTATCATTAATAGTTATGGGATCTCTACAGGTGGTATAGATTGCGGTATCGTCCGCGAACATAGCTAAGTGGGTGACTGCACTAGTTTTAGTGGAGAATCGTGGGATGTCACTCGTATAGAGCGAGTAGAGGAACGGTGCGAGTACCGAACCTTGGGGGACTCCGGCGCTTAAGGTGCGTCTTGAGGAGAGCGCACCATCAATACGATATCTGAATGAGCGATTAGTAAGATAATCGCGAATGATAAGAACGAGTCTATCGGGGATTCCTAGGTTCGCGAGTTTGTATATTAAACCCGCATGCCATACCTTATCGAAGGCTTTGGCGACATCGAAGAAGACAGTACCGGTGTACCGTTTTTTGCCGAAGCCATTGAGGACGGCTTCGGTAAGTCGGTGTACTTGTTGTACCGCGGTGTATTTGGCGCGGAAGCCGAATTGCTCATCCGGTATGAGCTTCATCGACTCCATGAACGTTATGAGTCTAGCGAGGATTACTCGCTCGTAGACCTTCCCTAAGCTGTTGAGCAGACTGATGGGTCGATAGCTGCTCGGGAGATTACTGGGTTTTCCCGGTTTACGAATACCTATTACTATTGCTTCCTTCCATTCGTCGGGGAAGGAGCAACCTAACAGGAGGGCATTGAAAATCAATACTAATAGGTTTATGAGTTGGTCGGGGAGGCACTTGAGTGCTTTGTTGGATATGGAGTCGGGGCCTGGGGACTTGCGGGTCTTCAGGTTTTGGATAATGGAACGGACTTCGTCTCCGGTAGTGGGAGTGAGCGGCTCGCTTTCGGGAGCCTTCGCGGATATCCTAGCTGCCGCCATTTCCACTTCTGAGTGGAATTTGGCGTGTTCGGGATGACTGGGGTTATTTGAACATTGTCCCTCAAGACTGTCAGCCAAGCATTCGGCCTTATCGATGTCGTCAAAAGCGACCGGACGGTTTAAACGTATCAATGGAGGTGTAGCTGCACACTGGTCTCGTCTCAGGGATTTCGCCAGTTTCCAGAAAGCCAGGTGACTCGGCGAGATCTCTGAGAGTTTGTTGTCCCAGGCGGACTGACGGTTGAGGCTGAGTTTTTCTCTAACCTCTCTTTGAAGTCGCCGGAGTGTTCTCCGGTTATCGTCTGTCGGGTATGCGTCATGGGCCCTAGTGGTGGCACGTTTACGTCTAAGTAGGTCGCGCAGGTCGTCCGGTAGTCTCCCACGACCGCGGTCGTCGGGGACTTCCTTGGAGCAACGCTCGAGTGAGTCTGTTATATGTTTCGTAAGGTGGGTAACAGCGAACTTGGCACTATTCACGGAGTCTATCTTGTCAGGAATTTGATCTAGGTGGTCTGAGTTTAGGGACTGGAGTTTCCCGCCTAATTTACTCCAGTCGATTATCGTTTTCGTGGGAGGGGTCGTGGAGGTAGCTTGCCCTAACTGAATTAGAACCGGACGGTGGTCCGAGTCTAATTCATGCAGGACTTCTATAGAATGTAACTGGAGAGCTATATTTTTGAAAATGTATATATCTAACACATCTGCTCTGTTGGGATCCCCGTTAGGCGGGTATCTGGTGGGCTCGTTAGGGGCTATCACCTCAAAAGCGAGGTTTGGAAGGCCGTTGAGGCCTTGGAGTATTGTGCCGTTCTGGTTGGTTCGGCGAGAGTTCCATTGGCCATGTTTGGAGTTGAAGTCTCCGGCCAGTATTACAGAGTCGCCTAGTGCGAGAAGGGTGCGGACGTCTCTTTCGAGTACCCGTTTGGTCGGACTGAGGTATACTGATGCTAGTATGATCGACTGATGGCCGGTCATACCCACCTGACAGACTGAAGCCTCCATGTTAGTGAGCTTTGGGGAATCAAGGGGGGAGCATAGGAGGGCTCTTTTGTAGTAAATGAGCGTGCCGCCTTTTTTGGATGACAGACGGTCATTTCTAATCAAACAGTAGTTCGCAATATTGGGATTGCGAAATTGGGGTTTTAAGAAGGATTCTTGTATTAGAAGAATATCTATGTCGTGTGCAACTACGAAATCGCGGACTTCGTCCATGTGTCTGATAAGCCCGTCTGCGTTGTACGTGACGAGCTTGAGGGAGTGGGGCTTGGCCCTACCCAGTGAGGGTTTAAGCTTAAAGCCTAGAGATGGCCTGCACCAAACTAGAGTGTTCGAGCAAGGCCATTAATCTGTTTTGAGGATTACTCCTCAGCTTGTTTGCCAAAATTGACAGCTCCGTCGTGTCAATCTTGGTTACTATATCGCAAACGAGTTTCATATCGTCAATGAAGCTCGTTGCTGGAGGGGCGGCTGTCGCTTTAGGAGCGGCAGCTCTTATATTGGAGCTCAAGATAGCGGCAGCGGGTTTCGCTACCGTCTCTTGAGCCGGTTTTGCTGGCACAGCCGGCTCGGATGCCGGTTTCCTGTGCCAGGGGTTTAAGGTGGGGAGAGGCGCGGGGACGAACCTCTCAGCTGGTTTGGGGGCGGTACGGTCCGCCTTTTTACGGGTGGCCCTTCTGCCCCCTCGTTTTGCCCTAAGCGGGACTTTCGGGCAGCCGCGATAGCTCGCGGGGTGCCCTTGGGTCCTGCAGAGGACACAGCTGGGAGGTTCCTCGGACGGAACCGTTCTGGGGCAATCGGCAGTGCCGTGATCGCCCAGGCACTTGACGCACCTTGGTCGTGCGGTGCAGTTGCGCTGCGAGTGGCCGTAAAGTTGGCAGCGATGGCACTGCCCCATTACCCCACGCGTACGCGGCGTTTCTATACGCAGACCCGACAGTCTGCATATTGTTTGAATGTTGAAGACACGTTTGCCTTCAGGACTGAGGTCGAGGACCGCGAGACAAAGTTCATAAGGAACTTTGGTCCTGTGGTGGTACATGCGGTGTACCTGTCTTACTGGAAGGCCCTGGCTGAGGAGGTCCTTCTTAATAAGGTCGCAATCGATTTCGACGGGGAGCCCGCGGATGACGACGCGAAGTTCGCGCTCGTCTTCTAGGGCGTATGTGTGGTAGCCGATCTTTTCGGCATCCAAGAGTGTCGTGAGGCGACGGTGGTCCGTTGAAGACGGACATTGTACCATTATGCCCTGGCTTGTGGACCGGGCAGAAGTAAATGGGATGGACGAACTGTCCATGCGCGGGATTAGTCGGTTCCACGCGTCTTTTTCCCTAACAAATAGGGGCGGCACCTTCTCCTTCCTCTCCGTCATAGGCGAGTCTTGTGGGGAGTCAGTCTGTTTTGTATTGGCCTGTGAGGCAGGCTGGGATTTGGGGATGGGGCGCGGGGCAGGTGCACCTGCGTCGTTGGTGGCCCTTTTGGGCGGGACGGTCTTAGGAGCCTTCAGCTTTCGCTTCTGGCTCTTTGATAGGACGGCGGTGAAGCTGTCGTCCTCGTCTGAGGCGGATGACGCCGAGGGGGACGGGGACTGCGAAGCATCGGATGCTTCGGCTTCCTCACCGGACTCTGAGGGAGTCTCGGATTCCGAGTCGGATGCTTCCTCTACTTCCATGCCAGGAGACACGGAGCGGGAACGAGCTTTGGCCTTCTCCGCAGAGGGGGGAGAAGGTACCACCGGGATGCCACTCTGGCCCTGAGAGGGCGGGAGGGCTTTGGCGAGTTCCTGCAAAATGGCGGGGTGGTGCGCCTGGAGGAACGCGAAAATTGCGTCCAGTAACGGTTGCCCCGTGGGGCGCAGGGTTGTGGCCATATTGGCCCGCTAGTGTGGGGGTGGCCTCCCTGCCGGAGGGCAGGGAGGTGTGTACCTAAGAAAAAATCTAGGTCTTAGTCTCTCTCCCTTCGGGGGAAAGAGGTGAGTACCTAAATTAAAAATTAGTGTACTTACGCACGGACGGAACCACCTACGGCAAGTGTTATGCGTGAAGCACCACACTACCTAATCGAATCACAGTAACACTATCACAACCACTTGCACAGGAACGAACAAGACACTAACAGTTCAGAGTCCTTTAGCACTTTCACAATCTAACGCGGCAGGGGCGTGAGTCAGGTGGGGGGAGCGGCAACCGGATTGCGCTCGACCGAGACATCCGCACGCTACGGCGGCGATCGATGGAATGCGCCAAAACTTCTCTTTTATACCAATACTTTTCTACTCTTGAACGTCTTAAAAAGAGTTTAGATGCACGCATGGACGATATTTTGTCTATTGTTCGATGGCAATAGGCGGCACTGTTTGCTGTTCTTAAGCCGTCACGTCATGCTTTTTTTCTAATCACCTGTTTGCTCATGACGAAGGTTCTGTTTTCCTAAAATCACATCTATCATATCTGATTGATCACCGCTTTTGTATGTGTGAAATATTTGGTAAAATATCGTATTTTATTGCTAATAGATTGGGTGAGAATCAAATTTATTTAGATAAATTGCTTGTGTTGAGGGAAATTAGCTGTATCCGCAACTTAATTTGCGTCACCTGTAGTATTCAAATAATATAGAGGTTATTTTAATCAATTATGTATTCGTTTCCTATTTCCTAAGGAAAAAGAAGGATTTATTATTTATACTAAGTGTACAAATTCATATTTAACATTTGTTCGGTCACAATTTATTATCGCTCCTTATACGTTCATATCACCTTCCGCTTTGCGATTTTGCGATTTTGTCGAAGCATCATCAGGAGATAGACTCCATCTACTTATGATGCTTCGGTTGCGGGGCGAAACAATTGTTGAGTTTGTGATAGTGAACGTATGTAGTACTTGTGTATTGTGGTGTCGTTGGTGGTTTGTGCATGTGTTTTTACGAATCCTGCATGTATCAGGTATGAAAACGGATTGTCCACTCTACATTTAGCGTTATAAATATTTTCTGTTTTACTTCATCGCGGATTATAGTAAAATAATTTTATTCTTACTTTCGTTCATACCACCTTGATCTATCACTTCTCGTCTTTTGTTTAATGGGCGCAACTTTCAAACTTCCCATTGCTATCCCAACTTTACCAACATTCTCATCTCAATAGTGAAGTTAATACCAATATGTATTTATTATCAACTCATAAAAGTATTATATTTGATATCTTCAAATAATAAACTCAATCCATTTTCCAACATGATCATCGATGTAGCGGAGGATGGTTAGTAATACAGCGACGTGTAGAGGGCAGACAATAGATACCCAGCCTTCCCAGAACCGGTCTTAAGGCCAGCGCTCTGCCGAATTTTGCGTCGACCACCCATGCCCGGGCGCGTTCGTCCCGGCCGATACAGATCGCGCCTGTATTTATGAGTAGAAACACCATTATCAAAATTAGAAGCTCCATGAGACTTTATTAATACAGGACGTCCCGCATGTATTAATAATGCTTTGTGCTATCCGGCTGAGTAGAATAGACTACCCTCATTTCTTACCGAGGTGTCTTCAAAAGCGGCTAAGGTAAGTCGACCTTCCGTGTGGTATCCGGCTGAGTAGAAAAGACCACCGACATTTTTTACCGAAGTGTCGTAAAGGGCGACTAAGGTAAGTTGACGTTAGGCAGTCGACCGGTCGTAAAATATGTAGCTAAGTCATGTGAAAACGTATTTATAACATGTTGTGCCGACCCCACTTAGAGTGGGATAAGGGCAGTAGGATGATGTCCCGTATATATTAATAGTACAAACAACTTTACTCTTTTTTATGTAAATTACGCGGACGGGAACAATTTTGTTATACATGATTTTTGAATAACTTTCACCGTTTATTTAGCCCACGCAAGGAAACCTTTAAAATTTGCCATTTTCGTACTATTTTTTATTGCTACTCCTCTCCTATTCATCTTATCGTAATGATATATAGCCTTCTCCGGTAAATGAACTATCTGGCACTCAAAGAATTGTTCAAATCGGTCCAGTGGTTCCTGAGATTAGCGCGTTCAAACAATCAAACAAACTCTTCAGCTTTATTTATATATTAGTATAGATTAGGATAAAATTATTTTCTAATAATCCGCAATAGTTTTTTGTTAGCAACCTGAGATAAATCATTAAAAAAATATTGTATGATCAGAGGTATAGTGAAAATTTATAGGTTTATATTCGTCTGCTGTTTTTTCCTTACAATTTTATGTATAAAATATTATATCCCGTTTCGCGGATGTACCAATTAAAAATAACTTTTATGTGTTGTTCGAAAATCTAAAACATCGTAGTTCATAATGTTTGGTATGATAAAAATAAGTGACTGACATCAAACTGATCGTAAACGAAACTGGTCTAATGATATCGCCTTGTCGCGGCCACATTTAATGATCATGACACATCTACCGAAATATATTGGCAATGATTCTCAATCAGCACATGTGGCTTTTATGTATTAATATTTTGTTGTCGTTGATAATAGATGTTAAGTTCGATGATAATTTATTCTTAACTATGAGATAGATTGAACGTGTCGAGTATAATGAAGCTTTATAAAGTGCAAACATTCAATTAATTATTTATTTTACTTTAAGTTTGATAAGAAACTCTAATCTGTAAATATAACTAACTTTTGCTACCTGCGTCTTACTTAAAATATTCTGAATTATGTACTGTATTGTTTTGTTCCTATTGTCTAAACAAAACCAGCATTTTTAATCCTATACGTTAGCTTGATGTATAAGCTTTAATTGTACTCAATTTTATCTTTATTACTCAATCAGATTTGCTGTTAAAGCGTAATAAAACTTTCGCGTTTATAATATTAGTATGGGTTTATACCCTTAAACGAAAATTATATATTGGTGCTAGATGATAGTATGATATTCACGTACACCAAGATAATATAGCTGTTAATATTTTAGCGCGTTAAGTAATCAATAGAAACGATTTTTCAGAACACCTTTTTAGCATGCTAATTTGATACCACCCGTGCGCCAGAACACCATTCAAACGTACCTGCGGTTCACGCGTATAAAACAAGAACCTAACGAGTTAAAACCTTGTAATAAACATGACACTACCAGTCAATGCTTGTGTTTTAACGTCGATAAATCCCGAGGCAATAGACGCTGGCCAGCCCTGACTACAGTTCATTGAGTAAACCTGTGTCCGGATGGTGCGCCGCGAACGAGCACGACTTTGCACGTGTGTGCGTCTGTGTGTCGGCAGCTTATGTGTTGTAAACACGCGTGAGTTTAAAAGCTCACCGCAGCGCGGACGGCGGCGCCCCAGTGCCGACTCCCAACGTGTTTCTTTAGCCTTTGGCCATTTATTTATATACCAACTGGACGTTACCCGTGACACTGTTTGACCCATTTCAGTTGTATTGTATTAGCGTTTATGTTTCGCAAGGAATAAATTAAGAGTCATGTAATGAGGGATGAAAATCATGTCATCAAAAAAGTTTTGAATATAAATGTGGATGGATATATTGCTAGAGGAAGTCCTTAATAAGGATGGAATGTATAAAGAATGATATACATAGAAAAGTAGTATCACCAGAGTTGATGAATGATAGAAGAATGAAAGCTGAAGACATAATGTGTCCAAACCACTAAGACTAGATAGATAGAGAGATAGAGAGAGAGATAGAGAAGAAGATACGGTTAAGAAAATGATGTTTCGCAAGGAATAAAGAGCATCTACTGTAATTTCTTATGATAATCAAAAAGTAAATCTTTACGTTTATGCAAATTATTAAGTAAAAATATATATTGGATTGGAACTACGAATCTCTAAGACGTTTTAATCTAGAAGGTTGATTGCACATACCCTATTCTCATGATTTTTACCTTTTCAGTATGATGTATATTAAAATAAGAAAATATATCTTTAATAGAAAACTAATAGTTGTATGCTAGGGATATTAACTCATTAACGCTCGTCCATACTACTTGCGAAATTCACTCCAGTTTTATCAAAATAATATGATTGACTGCAAGTCATTACCATGTCAATAGCATGTCTTGATTCTTGTTGAATGCGCTTTGCGCAATACATCAGTGTAGCTTTAAGTTTCAATTACTTTTATAAAAGTGCATGTTTGTCTCATAAACTCCGAAACGGCTTGACCGAATTTAATGAAATTTTCAGATAATCTTTAGATTGACCCAGCGGATGTGTCTGTAAAGTTTGGTGGCGTCTGTATGTCTCTTATAAACTCCGTAACGGCTGGACCGATTTAAATGAAATTTTCAGATAATCTTTAGATTGACCCAGCGGATGTGTCTGTAAAGTTTGGTGGCTATCGGAGCTTTTTTAAACTGTTAAGTTCTGTTTCGATGGGTCTTCAAATCAGATGGAGTCACAGCAATCCGTGGCAGGAGCTAGTATTTTATAAAATCAAATAAAAACTTTGAACGATATTAAAACACGTTCTATGTTTTTGTAGTAGACTTTAACTTAAGTGTTCTTAGAAAAGGTGACAAGAAAATTCAAAGAACGAAGGTCGATGGGCTTAGTATTCGTCAACGCAAAGGAAAGTTAACTTTCTGAATACTGATCAATAAAAAGTAAAAGTAGTAGTATGTATGGGGTACTTTGAGAAAGGTTTGCTAACTTTGTGTAATGTTTTATTAATACAGGGTGATTACCACACAAATTATGGTTCTAGGTATCCTGTTACGCAACTGAGTACACGAAAAGTTCGTTATTTAGTCATTATTAACATTCTCCTGCCCTTATTCCACTCTAAGTGGGGCACAACATGCTTTAACTATATTGTGTGATTTGGCTAGGTATTTTACGAACGACTTCCTGACCTCAACTTACCTTAGTCGCCATTTACGACATCACGGTAAGAAATGAGGGTGGACTATTTTACACAGCCGAATACCACACGGCACTTACCTTAGTCGCCTTTTACGACACCTCGGTAAGAAATGAGGGTGGTCTATTCTACTCAGCCGGATACCTTCCGGCACATACCTTAGTCGCCTTTTACGATACCTCGTTAGGAATGAGAGAACTCAAGCATAAAAAAGTCTATATTTTGTTTCACACCGTTCACCGTCTCTGCCTTCCTGCGAATGTCAGATCACAATCAAAATATCGTATTAGTCTAAATCTTCCTCAATTTTAGGTCTTTTAGTAAAAACCATATCAAAATCAGTAAATTTTGAGAAATCGATCACACACTGACAGACAGCGTTGGGAACTTTGTTATATAATTGGATTAGCTTCTGTCCCCGAATTCGTCAATGTGGATATAATTACCAATATAAAAAGTAATTCAGCGCGGAAACGCTGCCAGCATTCTTGGGACCATTCCACGGGCGCATGATTTGTATAGTCCTAGCGAGTAAGTAATTTAAGATAGATATAGCTTGTAAATTTTTGCTGTCAATAACAAAAATCTTTCGCCCTTTAACTATCTCCATATCACCTTATCTATCCATCACTTTATTCATGAGAGAAGGCTAATAAACACTTTCGCAATGTATTTAGTATGTATATAATTGTTTTTAATAGATATTTTTAGATATGAGTACTCTACAATCTTTAGTTATAGCATCAATCTTAGAATGTAGGTAAGATTTAGAAAGATTTAGAAAGAAGACTTTCGAATTTATAGCGTGGATAAATTAGTATGAATTAAATGCGTCTTGGACATTGCGTGTTCGATTTTAAGTGCTTACATAAAATTACATGTCTCATACACACTGGTATCATGTCGTTCGAAACCTACATGCAGGTAAGTTGTGCAGGCGAAATGACCTCGTTTGTAAACTAAATTCATTTTTTGAACATTACTGAAATCTAAGTCATCACTCCGATGTGATTGATGATAATGATGATGATAAGATTATGATCCTAGAGCCCTTCGTTTCTTCTTATAATTTCCCTCCATTTCATCTTCATGACCCGGTGGACCGTGTCGGTAACTAAGGTTCTTTTACGAATCTCCTGTTTTCGGACTATTATAATTATATACATAATTACTTTACTCATTACTTAATTTATAGAATTACGCGTTACTTTGCGGAGATCTATAATACAAAAGTAATAATAAAACTATTTTGTAACAGAATAAAAGTTTAGCAAAACAACTTAATTATTACTTTTGTTCTTTTACTCATTAAGCTTTGAGTGATTATGAATTATGTATTTTGTTATGAATGCTATTGTGAGTGATCAAATCAAAATAAGCTCTTTAAAGCACTTTTGAATCGTCAAGTATCAATATAATTAATGAAACTACAATGGGTTGGAATGTTGCTCTTACCGAGAAGAACTAGCAAGAAACTCGGCGGTCAATCTTTTAAAACATTTTCAATTTTACATTATTAAACCGCAGTCTTCTATGAAGCTGAAAGGATTTTAAAATCCAGGCATTTTTATCATCCGAATAATATTAAATTTTATAATATGCTTTACGTATACCCAACCATATCTCTTACACTTAATTTAAACCTTTCTGTAGACTGATCTAGTAGATCATATAATTCACCCAAAAACCTTAACCCATAACCCACTTTGCGATTTTGGTCGTGGAGTCTATCTCCTGACGATGCTTCGGTTGCGGGGCGAAACGATTGTTGATTATATATATTTTCTATTTTACTTCATCGCGGATTATAGCAAAATAATTTTATTATTACTTTTCCATAACCTACTGTTACGAGACTCCAATAAACTCCAAATAAACGTATTATGTAGTATTTCTATATATTCTATTATATTCTACTTATGATATTTAAAGTGTTACATATAAGGAGGGCAATATCGCAAAAACCGTCAATAACAACGCAGGGAATAAATAACTAGGCTCTCATTAATTTACACAAGTGTAAAACAAGGTAAATAACCCGACCTAGTTCAGAGTGACGTATTCTACAATGGTGCTATTATATTATATTTACTGTTTTCTTTAAGCGGCACAACATCGTCATTACACTTTGATATTAAAAACCATTTATAAGAGACCCGCCGAAGCACACAATATATACTCATTCTAGCTTTCCAGTTTCGAGACACGGTTCATATATTGTTGGTTTTATAATAACAAACATTAAAAGTTTGCTTAGCTGTGTAAATACCGTCGTTTTGATAGCACCACGCGCCGATAGTCAGAATACTTTCATTTACCTACCACAGCTTAAATAAAAATTTATCTCTATTTATTACCTTGTTATTATTTACGGGTATATTTGATATTTGATAATGTAAAGAGTATTTAATTTTATAACTTGAAGACGCGATGTATATTTACCGTAGAGCGTTTTAAATATGTTCATTAATTTTTTAAAAAGTTTCACATTTGAAAGACTTGTTTTTTATAACCCACTTTTGATTTTGATGAATGTAAGAGACGCTTTTGCTCTTCCGCTTTGTATAGATTATTTTATATAATATTTAAATCATTATAATCGCACGCTTAGTATAAAAGTGACCTAATTCAAAATTAGGCTTAATTAAGTACATATATCACGTTACGAAATTGAACGCTAGTTTTTTTCAGCTCTTCCAAGTTATGGGTCTGTTAAACACTCACGAGTTTTATAGAAGTAATGCTACGCTTTATTGCAATTTGTCACAATAACATCTTTTTTCGATTTCGGTCACTTTAATACTAAACGTGCGATATAGGTTATGTCCCCACGGAAAATAATTTTACAGCACCTGTAGTCTAAGAAATTTAAACCATCGTAACCGACTTTGAAGTTAACTGTTCTCGGTAATCGGTTTACGCAACATTTTATGCTTTCATATACTAACAATATAATATTTCGTTTGAAGTTTCGGATTCAAAACAACAAAGGCGGCTTCTCAATAAGTGTGCGGTTTTATATTAACCAATAAATTAATGAATAATGCAAGTGAGGACGTTAATTACTTCGAATAGGTATATTGTTCCTTTATTATAGCGGATGCAACAATGATTTATAATAAACTAAAAATTTTTCCCTAATTGAAATTTTGAAGATAAGAGTAGTTATTGTGAGTTAACCATAAGAGATGAGACATGCTGTCCCGGACTTTGTTATAGTATATTTGTAGATCTACAATTATCTAGTACATTACTTTAGTGTATCTCGGCGTATACGGCTAAGGCTCCCAGGAAGCGAAGTTTTTTACAACTAAGCGATGTCTTCAATACAATTTACATGAAACCGTAATGTACTAACCAAAACCTTCCGGAAGAATATAGTCTATTATAGTAAAAACCATACTAAAAGTCTTTCAGTAGATTTTGAAAAAATCGATCACATACAGACAGACTTTTGGGGATTTTGTTTCATAATATGTGTACATATTTTAAATAACTTACCTCCTATATTGGACCATGGGTTGAAGGGAAAGGAGAGACCTTTTTATTCGATTTTTGGTTGGAAATGTAATATACATATTACTAGCTTTTACCCGCAATTTAGTTTGCGTGGACTGTTGTCACGTGACAAGTTGATAATAAATGGCGCTTTTCAATGTCATCCTGTAGAATTAACTGGATTTCTATAGCCTATATGTTACTCCGGTGTATTAGGAATAATCGTCCCAAATTCGATCGATATTGCAGTGCAGCGGATTCACCGTGAAAGTGTATAAACAGCCACACTCACAAACTTTCCCATTTATAATACTAGTAGGAATGATACCTAATGTACATTAACCTATTGCCCTTCTACATAGTGATGATAAAATATTATTTAAATTAGTTAATCTTGTACATGTATAATAATATTTTCGGAATCTCTGAAACGGCTCCAACGATTTTCCTGAAATTCACCATGTAGGGGGTTGTGGAGGAGAAAAATCGATCTAACAAAGTTTTATTTACAATAAATTAGTTTTATCCCCGTTTTTGAGCTTTAAAAAATACTAATATTTGTATATAAAACGCTAATTTTGCCGTAAATTGTCTAGTCAGCGTAGCTTATTCGGGGAACGGGCGGTCTCGAGAATTGTAAATACCTATCGAGCCCCACTTACCCAATTATTTTTCTTCATTTTATTTTTAAAAATTATTTAAAAATAATCAGTTACTAAAATATTATTCGTAGACGAAAATTATTCTACAGAGTGAAATTATAAAATGGATTTTAAGATAATAAAAATGTCAGGATCCTGCGTTACACAGGTACGTGCTGGAATGCCGTGTCAACGTCCTGTCATGGTGTTTACATGCGACAACAGTAAAGTATATACTTTGTATCCTGCCTGTGTCACATACAAAACAGTTACCCGCCGCCCCGTGTAGTATTCAATGTGATTGATGTACGTACCCATGTTTATGAATAAACTTTAAAGGGAATTGACTGGCCCGTTGAAGCAGTGACGGTAGTGACGGCCGCGGGTTCGATTCCCGCCGATGGCCAACATTTTCTACAGATGAATTTGTTACTCTTTGAGCCTGGGTGTATATTTGTATTTAAGTATGTATTTAAAAAATATATAAGTATATATTCACCAGTTGTCTGTCACCCATTTATTTATTTATTTATTTAATATATATTAAACAAATTAATTATATATATTACCATATATTAAACAAAAAAAAAATTGCACATCGTTTAAGACGCACTAGAATGTTAACTGAATGTCAAATTGGTCATCATCTTCTTGCCCTTATCCCACCCTAAGTGGGGTCGGCACAACATGTTATAAACATATTGTCACATGATTTGGCTACGTATTTTACGACCGGCCGCCTGCCTGACGTCAAGTTATCTTAGTCGTATTTTACAACACCTCGATAAGAAAGAGGGTGGTCTATTCTACTTAATCGGATACCACATGTTCCTATGCCGTGGTCCTACCTCGCAGCGGGCACCTTAATACAACATTCCCCAGTTCTAAGCTTAGGGTCTATTTCACAGGTTACTGATAAAGTGTCGGATAGTGAACAGTAGGAAATGTAAATAAAATTATATGTAATTAAATAATGATAAAATTACTTTTATTGATATTAATAACGTTATAACATTTTGTTGTACTAAAAATCTAGCCAAACTAGACAATTCTTAACCACGTGCAGTTAATTAAAGAGTTTTTGATATGTAAGCGTTACACCTGCATTTTGCTCGGAGCCTTTATTAGATTGTAAGTTTATATCAGGTTATAGGCGGAGTGCATCTAATTGGCACATTTCCGAGCCGTGGGAAGGACCGGCGGCGAATGTAAGCCTTGAATGAGTTCTGAGTAAAATGTACTAGACCTTTTTAACGAATTTCGCTGTTGAGGAAAATGTTTAATTCTGGTTTTTATTTTGACATCATATGGTTTCTCTTTACTACATTTTTATGATGTAATATACTGTTGACGTTGCGATATTTTTTTTCTACAGAATTATACACACATTGAGCTAATACAAACGCAAGACATATGTGTCAATACATAAATAATAAATAAAGCTATAAATATCTCTTTTTATTTTTTTTTATTTTTTTTTTTTTTTTTTTTTTTATGTGTCATATATATTTTTGACAAACAACATTTTTAAGGACTAGCCGATATTAATTTAGTATCAGAAACTTTAATGTGGTTTTTATAAACTAGTGTTTAGTATACTTTTTAGTACATATACAGTTGGGTAACGAATTGATTATGTTGGATGGAATCTTTTAAAGCAGACTTTTATTTTTGATTTATATTCTTGTCAAGAGTCATTCTTGCCAAGAGAGTAGTGAAGTAGCAGGCTTATTCATAACTGAACAAAATCCTCTCTTAAAGAGTGAATGATGCCATAACAACCGCTCTTAAGTGTTGGAGCATAAACTTACAAAGTTGTTCGCATGTAGGGTAAACATATCCCAGAAGTTCTACAGAGATAAACTCGTGCATAAATTTAAGAAATTAATTTAAATAGAACAATTTCAATTTGAAAAAAAAAACATGTTATCTCTAGATATTTTCCTTTCCTTAAAAGCGTATAAATTTAATTGTAAATAATACACACGGTCTTATCGTTTGGGTATTGCGGTTTAAGAGGGCTTTAGTAGGTTGTCGGATTTACTATAAATTTCATTTCTTACCGAGGTGTCGTAAAAGGCGCCTAAGGTCAGTCGAACCGCCGTGTGGTATCCGGTTTAGTAGAGTAGTGCACCCTCTTTCTTATCGAGGTGTCGTAAAATACGACTGAGGTAAGAGACGTCAGGTCGTAAACGCAGCCAAATTATGTGACAGAATGTTTATAACATGTTGTGCCGACCCCGCTTAGAGTGGGATAAGGGCAGGAAGATGATGTTACTGTTAAATCTGATGTACACATTATTTTATCGTAGGTTTAGTACTTCGTCAAAAAAATTCAAAGTGTACAATATATCAGTTTATAAAAATTTCATTGGCTAAGAAAAATATAGTCGGTCGACATTTGTACAAGTATTTTTGTTAAATATATCATTTAAACTGGTAGTTTGTTACAACATCCGTGTATGTCTCATTGGTGAAAGCAACTTGCCACACCTTGTAGTTGGCTTCTGGGCATAGTTTGAGTAAAAAATACTATTTTATAGCAATTCCGTGTGCTATTTCTTACCGAGGTGTAGCAAACGGCGGCTTAGGTAAGTCGACCCGCTGTGTGGTATCCGCTTGAGTAGAATAGACCACCCTTTTTCTTACCGAGGTGTCGTAAAATATGACTAAGATAAGTTGACGTCAGGCAGGCGGCTGTTCTTAAAATACGTAGCCAAATCATGTGATAACATGTTTTTATGTTTTCCCGAGCTTTCTTATAGTAAAAAAAGGGCAAATGATGATAATTTACCAGATATCTGTCACCCATAACATAAGTATTAAGTTACTTACTTTGGGGATGGAAAGCCGTGTGTATATGTCCCATATATTTATTTATTTTCCTAACTTCTATATCACTGATGCAAATAAACTCACGGCACTTACAGGAATATGATGTCTAAAGATAAAAACATTTCTTGAAATAAAGACAATATGATGACAATGAATAAGTTGTAATATTCATCGCTTATAAAGTGCTTGGTAAAATAATAAAATAAAATTAAAAATTAATTTGTTAATTAGCGGTGCAGGTGCATTGTAGAATTGTAGAATTTCTAGAGACACAAAGATTCTATGTAGAAATCAGGTGACATTGTTTATGGAATGTAATAATATATGTACGCTTATGAAATGTAATACAATCCTATAATACTGCATTACTTCTAAGAAAAAAGGTACATAATGATATTATTGTGAACTTCTACTAAATTTTTGTAACATGTGCAATATTAACTGTAAAAAAGTAAGTAACGGCCTGTTACTATCCCACTACTGGGCATAGGCCTCTTCTCTCCGTTTTTTTTTATTATTTTTTTTTTTGGAGAGAAGGATTGGAGCTAAGACCTACCACGCTGCTCCAATGCGGATTGGTAGGTTACACATATCCCCAGAATTCTCTAGAGATATGCAGATTTCCTCACGATGTTTTCCTTCACCGAAAAGCGTGTGATAAATTGCAATTATCAATTAGACACATAAGTTTTACTAGAAAACTCATTGGTGCCTGCCCGGGGTTTGAACCCTAGACCTCCTCGAAAGAGGCGCATGGTGATACCGCTGGGCTACCACAGCTTACAATTACTAACCACAGCTTATATTAACTGTATTGTGTATTAAATTTATTCATCCAATTTGTCCACAGTCGCGATGACAATAGCTTTATAATTGAAATTGCAAAAGAGCTTATCACAAATAAAACTTTGTTCCCAGCCTTTATTTAGCTTTTATTTAAACCGATACATAAATAATATTCAGAAAATGGTCGCTGTGTCCTAAATTTAACAATAATTCATCAATAATGATTCATCATCGTAATTATGATTGTCATTAAGTAACACTATAGACAAATATTATTAATCTAACCTCAATTTGACGTCAGACTTTAACCATAAATAAGAGTAAATATTTGTTTGTGTTTCAAATGCATTGTAGTGTGTGCAATGAATTTTTATAGATATTTGTATTTTTTACACATTAATTAAACATATATTAGCATTTTGAAATTTTTCGTAGTCATTAACTCCGTACCACGAGAGAATATATTGATAAGTCGACTTATGTCCTTTTATGTGCATAATCATAATAGGCATTTAGGATTGCCTAATTTTTATGGTGAATATTTCGCTGAATTAAATACGTCTTTTACCTTACTTTATCTTTTAGATCGCACATACAAACTTGTGAATATTTAAATAACTCTTCTATAGAATTAGGCGTTACTTTGCGGAGATCCATCATAATAAAGTAATAATAAAATTATTTTGCTATAATCCGCGATGAAGTAAAATAGAAAATATATATAAATTTTAAAAATATATAAAAATATATATAAACAATTTTGTTAAATAACTCTCTTTAACGTATACTTAATGTCAACCTATTAATGGCAGACGTGAAAAGAGTGCGTTTTGGAATTGTTAAGTTATTCACATTTAGTACGGAATTTACATATATGGATTAAATCGATATGTAATCTATAGTTGTTATTTGTGAATATGGTAGGTAGAGGAGAATAAGAATTAACATAGCAACAATGTTCACTCATCGATTCCTGGATCAAATGTAACACGTGAAGAATTTTAAATACTAACACGTCACTTGCCCAGGGCGTATCCCGTCATACTATGTACTGGGTGCATTCATAATTACTCTAGGGCCACCATAAGAACCATATTTGTGGGACGTTGTTCTTGAATAGTTGATATAAAGTTGGGTCCATAGCTCTCTACCCAATGCTGCCGCGTTTGCGTATATTAAAAATCTTAGTTTCATATTGTTTTGTCAAATATGTTCTTAGCTGTAACTGTATTATTAAACGTAAAAGTACAATGGACAGGGGCACAGAAGCATTGTCCACTGTGCGGCAACGGGAATTAAAGCAAAAACTATTTGTTTGCTAGAGATAAAGAGGTACGTTCGGTAAAAAAAGTATTGTTAGTAAAATTTGCTGCTACATTGAGTCGGCCGCCTTTTGTTTTAAACTTAACTGTATACCCCTTAAGTTTGACAATAACAAATTTCCATTCGCCAGACACAACAAAAATGATACGCTTATTACGTTTGAAATCTCACATCTATATTATTAATGGATGTAGTCGTAACAAATTCCCCTTTTTTATAATATTATTAATTAGGTAATTCTGTGCGTAAACGATTTAATTTTTTTTAGTTTTTGTAATCTTGTCTATGTATTAGGTGATGTAAAGTTTATTCACAGTATTTATTTTAAAAACTTAAGTTGTTCACATTTTTGAAGAAACTAAATTTAGCCTCCGTGTTTAATTATTTGTGGAGGTTAGTCGTCGAAGACTTCAGTATTATTTATCACTAAGGATTTCGTTTTTAGTTAGAATGATTAAAAGTAAGAATCCTGAACTTGGTAGAACTATAACTGACTTCACGGTTCACGCTGCTTACATTGTTTACAGAGTAACCTAGCGATTTATAAATAATCTAAAGAACCTGCACTCCTTAGTGGATTTACGATTCCGATATAGTTTAGTAACATATTTCGAGTTACCTTATATCTGCGACATCACTTTTTTTTGTTCTTACAAAGTCAATTGTAATAACAAGATTGTCCCGAAAATCGGGAAGATCTGGATACTTCAACTACCGCATACAGCCATGACTCAAACACAGGACTCCGGTCATCATCAATTAAATTGTTACTTAAGAGATGTGTAATCACGCTTCAATTGATCGGCGTTCTTATACTAAATGTCATCATAGGTTTGTTTCTCACACGTTCACCGATAACCTCCGTGTATGAGTTTTACTTCGATTCACTTTACCTTACATGACAATATAATTAATTAATAGTTTTAATTGAAATGTGGGAAAATAGTTTTGATGTAGAATCCATTAATCGATTCATATTTCCTATCCTATTCTACGAGTATCATACTGATATTATAAATGCGAAAGTTTGTGACTATGGATGTATGTTTGTTACTCTTTAACGGCGCACCCGCTGAACCAATAGCGATGAAATTTGGCATAATTATTCCTTATAAACCGGGTTTACATATAGGCTATAGAAATTCTGTCAATTATACAGGAATGGGATGTCATTGAAAAGCTCCATCTATTATCAACCTATCTCGCGACAACAGTCCGCGCGAATGAAATTGCGTGTAAAAGTTTTAATAAAAAAGCGAAAGTTAGTCTGTTACTCATTCATATTTGTTGTTGTTAATCGGCTGGGCCAATATTAATGATATTTGGTAAATTAAAGCTTATACTACGGGCTGACATATAAGATGAAAAATTCAAGTAACAGATTGTCAGACATACTTTCGCATCATACTTGTATAAATCTATTTTAACGGCTTTGTCTATGATTTTTTCTTGAATTTGTGAACAATTTTGAGAGGTCGTGCGTCATAAGAATTTCTTGGTAAGCTTGTATTTAATCGCATTTTAATGGTTTTATTTAATGTGAATTCATTTAAGACAGTTCGCACTCTCAGTTGTCCGTCCAAGTGATTTGACAGGTTTTCTAAGGAAATCGCTTTCTCCGTAGTAGTGGCGTGCGTTTAATGGAATGTGTATACGAACCGGCATTTCACAAAGTATAACATTTTCTTTATATACTACTAGCGGCCTGCCCCTGCTTCGCACGGGGATAAAATATGTAGCCCATGTCACTCAGTTAAAAAAATGATTAAAATCGATCCAGTAGTTTTGATTTATTTATTACTGCCCGTAGCCCGCAAGCGTTAAATTTGGAGAAAAACAATTCCCCTCTCCCTATACTAAGTAGATTTCCTGCTATCTTTGGAGTATCTAAATTCGTATACTACATATTTATTTATTTTTACAATTAATTACAGAATGTCTTTATATACAACATTCACAGCTTCCTTGTCATTAAACAAACTTTTGAAAGAGCGACATATAGCTGCTAAATTCGAAGTGCTATATGGCGAAGCGCGGCCTCCTCACGGCATTTTAAATCTGTAATATCTACGAAAATGTTTACTTAAATTATATGCTGTAAACGGCCATATTGATCTATATTAAATCAACAATTCATTTAAGGTACTTAATTGGATAAGGATTAATGCTTTATTGTATAAAAATTGCTTCGAACATAGGGCATTATTTTTCGTAAAAAGTAAACGACAAAAAATGCTATTGTGGATTATCCATAAGAGATAGACATATACCATCGCGGACTTTTCTTTAGACCTTTTCAAGGTGTACAAATACTTAATACATCATTTTGATAAATCTCGTAGGGTTTAGCCTGCGTTTGCAATGTAAGCGGAAAAAAATGTAATTATTTACGACATCACAATAGAAACCTCAAAAATCACAGTATTTCTCTACTCCGTATTGAATGTAATTATACATACAAAACTTCCTCTTGAATCACTCTTTCTGCATCAAAATCTGTTGCGTAGTTTTAAAGATTTAAGCATACATAGGGATATATGGACAAACAAAGAATGTGACTTTGTTTAATAATATGTAGTGATTAGATAAATTTTAAACTAAACGCTATGTATAATTTGGCTTTTGGTATTTTATACCATACAAGTGTTCTTTATTACACGATTGTGTTACATAATACATACTCAAATCTTATTTAACTCTTTAATTAAACTTGTGCATCATTATTCTCCTGCCCTTATCCCAATCTAAGTGTAGTCGGCACAACATGTTATAAACATGCTATCACATGATTAGGTTGCGTTTTTACGACCGGCCGCCTGCCTGAAGAGTAAGAAAGAGGGTGGTCCATTATAGTCAACCGGATACCACATAAATATATACTCATACTAAATATGACAAATAAAAAAACGTTATTAATCATTATTGAATTACCCTTGCAAACTAATTAATTAATTACCAACACTCTTAATTGACTATAACATTTCTTAAATTACTTGCACTTATTAATAAGCTAACGCGCGCCAGAGCATACTATTTCTTCACCTTGTTAAAAATCGATAGCAAAGCAGTTATCGATAAGTGATGCACCGCCTGCGTCTTTCCTTAGCGCATCGATGTATCGATGATTTACGCCGTGTGGTATCCGGCTGAATAGAATAGTACCACCCTCATTTCTTACCGAGGTGTCGTCAAAGGCGACTAAGGTAAGTCGACCCGCCGTGTGGTATCCGGCTGAGTAGAATAGACCAACCTCATTTCTTACCGAGGTGTCATAAAAGGCGACTAAGGTAAGTTGACCCACCGTGTGGTATCCGGTTTAGTAGAATAGACCACCCTTTTTCTTACCGAGGTGTCGTAAAATACGACCCAGGTAAGTTGACGTCAGGCAGGCGGCCGGTCGTAAAAACGCAGCCACATCATGTGACAGCATGTTTATAACGTGTTGTGCCGACCCCACTTAGTGGGATAAGGGCAGGAAGATGATGATGACCGATGTATCGATGTTTTATGGCACCATGGGCAGCGAGTCTTTAATTTTAAGTTAACACAAAGATTTCTTCGATGATTACTTCAAACTCATATAGCTCTTCATCATCGGCGATTACAAACGATTAAGCGTGAGCACGATCATGTATTACGGACGATCGTGTGGACACTTGCACGATGATCGTAATGATTACAGACAATCACATGATCAACAATCAACGATCATCGCCGATAATGAAGAGCAAGCATTACGCATTTACTGCGAATCCACTGGACTAATATTGATAAAATTTGGCACACTTAAAGCTTGTATGCCGAGATGCCATATAGGATAGTGAAAAAACTCATGTTGTATTATTTAGGATCTCTTAAACGTTTAAAAAGCTGTGGTAGCCCAGCGGTAACACCCTGCGACTCTTTCGAGAAGGTCACGGGTTCAAACCCTTGCAGACACCAATAGGTTTTTCTGTTAAAACTTATATGTCTTATTGATAATTGCAATTTATCACACGCTTTTCGGTGAAGGAAAACGAGAATTCTGGAGATATGTTTAACCTACCAATCCGCATTGGAGCAGCGTGGTAGGTCTTAGCTCCAAACCTTATCTCCAAAAACGGGAGAGAAGAGGCCTATTCTCAACAGTGGGATAGTAACAGGCCGCTATTTTTTTTTAAATGTTTAAGTTTCCGCAAATGCTACCACTAGGTATAAATATGTATATTAAATATGTATAATAATATTCGTTAAGGAGACTTGTCTGAAAAATAAAAGCGTCTGTGTAATCGACCCGAAGTTTCGCGCGACAAATTCGCAAATTTTGTCCCGTTAAGAGGTGATTGACATGAATGTTTGTTAACTGTATTTTCACTGAGAATCGAGTGATTTGTTCTACTTATTGTATTTTATTGACATAAACGTATTGTGACAGAATGGTAAACAGTAAATGATTGTGGTAACACATTGGACTGTAGTCGATCAAACGCGTGCGGCCGTTTAAAGCGTGACACGATTGTTATTGACTGAGCTAAATTTGAGTGAAATACTGTTTTTTATTAGCCAACATGAAAGACATAGATAATTATCAGTACTACACACGTTTACTGATATCTGTTGAATGTTTATGTGATACATTTGTGAATATGGCGCAAGAGATTAATTAACGCAACATGCGTTGATACGTAAGCCTCGTCCCATATCAGGAAAACAGCGTCAAGGCTTGGAGCTGCTGTGGCGGAAATGGCTGAATCCGGCAAACGGAAGTATGCATCTCTCATTAAGAGTTACATAACTCTTTATTTGTGCCGTTTGCAGTTGAATCCCTAGGGCTATCGAGTCTAATTGCAAATTTTTATTTATCCGTTTTAACACCTCGGTTGATTGCCTCTTTAAGTGACAAGAGGACTGGCTCCTTTTTCGCACAAAGAATCAGCTTAGCGATTCTGCGCGGAAACGCTGCCAGCATTCTTGAGTCTATTCCACGTGGGCATGATTTGTATAGTCCTAGCGTGTAAGTAATTTAGGATAGATATAACTTTCACATTTTTGCTGTAAATAAAAATATTACTACATAAATTAAGTGACAAAATTGGTAACGTTTCTTCCGTGATAGGCTTTCATCTTTTATTTAACATAAATATGGCAGTAACATACAACTCTATACTCGTATATGGTAATATTTTATGCTTATTTGTCATAATTTCTGTTGATTATGTGATAACTATGTTGCACTTTATAAAATTTGGTATCGGATTGTTGAAAAGCGAGCGACGTTAGACCTCTACTTGACGGACAGACGACCTTAAGTTCGCTAGATTCAATTATTTTCGAATTAGGTAGCGAAAAAAACAGCCTCAAAAAAATATCACTACTAGACAACAACGAGATTACCTTTTAACTTACTTAAAAAACTATGCAGTATAAAAACAAACAAAAAAATTAATAATAGAATAAAAAAGGTTAAATGCCACTAATGAACTTTAAACTTTAATCATGGCATTTAAATGTAAAGGAATGTCTTAAAGGTCCTGGCCATTATTGACGATTATCTTATTCTTCACTTTGTTAGATTGAAAGAAAAGTACAGTTAAAATTACATTTGTCTGACCTAAAAATAAACTCTCGCATATTATAGTAGATCCGTTAATGACATAATGATTTGTTTAATAAGGATCTTTAATAAAAAAAAGTAGAATAGAATGGAAATTTCCTTTTTTATTGCACCACATAAAATGTCTAAAAAAGGAAACAATATAATATAATTGGTAGATTTTAAAGTATCGCGATTCATACTGAGTAATATATAAAGATACGGGTCACATAACGTTTTAACGCGATGTGACCCGTATGTTTATATAATAATCTAAGTGATAGAATAAGGCGGACTAATCGCTAACTAGATTTCTTCCAGGCGACCTTTGAGCTAGAGACATTAATTCAGGGAAATGTAGAAGGTGGTACCATAAAAATAAAAATTGTTTTGCTTTGATCCGCGATAAAGTAAATAGAGGATATATATAGTGATACATGCAAATTCGTAAAACAAATGCACGAACCTCCACCATACACAAGCAGTACAGACGTTCATTATCACAAACTCTTAGGATAAGTTTAGGATAAAAAGCCTATATGATGGTTTGCAACCTCCTCTATCTATCAGTGAAAGTCTCATTACAATCGGTTTAGCTGTTACGGTGAATGCACTGTTACCCTAAACTTTGGTCCAGTATTGCGTTAAGTTTTATTTAAAAAATCTGAAAAACTATACATAAATCCTTTTGGTGAACTTTGATAAAATCGAGCACATACAATCAGACAGAGAGAGTTTTTTGACAGTCTGTTTTATAATATGTAGGTATATTAATAACGAAGTGGGTCACCGTTATTTGTCAAAGACGACTGGTATTATTAGAGAGTAAGCATATTTTAGCAAAGTAATCATTTAATAATATACGGTATGATGTAATAACATTGTAGGTAAGGCTTAATCTGTAATCTAAACATCTTGGGCGCGTTGTATGCTATGTAGGTTAGCAATAAATTTGCCTTGCAGACAATGGTTATACTTTGAACGATTTGAAACGGTTTGACGAACCCAATGGCGCGACCGTGTGAATATTCTGCTTACAAGCATTTCTTTTTAACTAGAATATTAACTTTCAATCAGTAAAACAGGGTATAGAAAGCGTAAAAGTTTTACTACTTTTTTATTAATTGTTATTTTTTGCTCTCATTTCTTTTTTAAATGCAAAAGTATAGCCCATTGGATTTTCCAGTCGAGCTGAATGCCAAATATCAAATCTTTTTCTAAAAGCCAACCTTTCATTTTTACTAAACACTACTCTAAGACTGAATCAAAGGATGATTTACCGGAATTATGAGGTTATATATAATATGTGCACGCCCAAAAATCGAAATCGGGAGTGTCTACATTGTAAAAAAAATAAATAATGTAGCGGCTCGGAATGTACTCTCCCACTGCTAGAAATAGGCCTCTTCTCTCCGTTTTTGGAGAGAAGGATTGGAGCTAAGACCTACCACGCTGCTCGAATGCGGTTTGGTAGGTTACACATATCTCCAGATTCCTCTAGAGATATGCAGGTTACCTCACGATGTTTTCCTTCACCGGAAAGTGTGTGATAAATTGCAATATCAATTAGACACATAAGTTTTAACAGAAAAACTTATAGGTGACTGCCCGGGTTCGAACCCGTGACCTCTTCGAAAGAGTCGCTTTTTTAAAAGCAACAAAACAGTAATATAAAGCTAATTCATATGAATTCAAGTTTTACTTTAATCGAATCTTTTGTTTGTCTCAGTTCTAAATAGCTTGCACAATAACTTTGCGAATTTGCTGATTCAACTTTCTATTTGAACTCGATATGCTAGAAATATAGCGTGTAATAAATTTTCCAACAGATGTCATTGCGTACGCCAATTAATATTAATTATATCTTTATCTTTATATTTAAATGAGTTAATCTTGTATATATATATATATATTTTCTGAATCTCGAAAACGGCTCCAACGATTTTCCTGAAATTCAGCATGTAGGAGGTTTTGGGGGAGAAAAATTGATCTAGCTAGGTTTTATGTAAAAAAAATATTGTTTTATCCCTGTTTTTGGGCATTAAAAAACACTAACATTTATATTTAATTGAATTTTCGCCATTAGCTGTCAAGTCGACGTAGCTTATTCGGGTAACGGGCAGCCTCGAGAAATGTGAATGCCAAGGATCGATCCCCAACTAAATAATTGTTTTTCTTTTTTTTTAAGTTTGTTTCTTGCAAAAAATTACCGGTCACCCAGATATTATATTATTATTTTTATTATATAAGTATAATATTTGTATTTAAGTTAATATTATATTATAAGACACTAAAATAATTAAACAATTCTTTGTATTTAGGATGTAATTTAATTATCTCTTTAACTTACTTTTTTATGTAATAGTATAACTTCCTTAGTTATATCGAGTTATTTAACCCAATTAAATAATCATCATTCTCCTGCCCTTATCCCACTCTAAGTGGGATAAGTAAGTGAGATAAGTAGGTCGGCATATGTTTTGGGCACATATTTTACGACCTGCCGCCAGCCTGACGTCAACTAACCTTAGTCGCCTTTAACGACACTTCGTTAACAAATGAGGGTAGTCTATTCTACACAGCCGGATCTGCCGGAATCCGTCGTGTGGTGGATTTAACCCAATTAAATAAGTAATAAAAAAAAAAAGCGACCACAATAAATATAAAGTATTCGTTTTGCATTATTTAAATGTTTTCACATTCTCGATACTAAACTAAAAACTTCATATATAAATAAAAACGTACATTTTATTTACGTCATACTGTTGTTTATGTACAACACGAATATTTGCGAACCAATAACTTAAGTCATTTGTGGTTGACTATATGATCGAAAGTACCCTTTGTGTTCACTTTAAATCCCTATAAAATTTTAATCCTCTTTTCAGTTCAATTCCGGGAAGCTGAATTGTAGTTACTTTTTTTAAAGGTAAATCTTTTATCTTCCAACGCTAGATTAAATCGTCAAGGCAATAAGTCGCCACATATGTACTGTAATAATTACAGTGTACTATACTGTACTGTACTGTAATAGGTACAGTATTTTTTTTTATTTACGCAGGTTCTTTAACTTAAAATCTTTGGATAGTATTTATTCTTTATTTATTTTATTTTCTGAATTTTGATTTTTTTAAAGTGTTATTGCGAAATTTGTTATCGCCTTATTTTAACAAGCCATGGTTGAATTTTCAGAGATCGGTCATTTACTATTATGTAAATAAAAGACCATGATCTGTGTAAATAATTTATATAAAGTTACGTGCAAAATATATCGCTGTACTTTGTCACTTGTACTTGAGCCACTTTTTGTCGTCTTAACATCTTGATAAACCTCGTTATATTAGCTTTGTAAATGGAACCTGAAAAACTTCAACACAGTATTCTTTTACAGAAATATTTGTTACTGCATTTTAAAAAGATCCAAAGTTTTGCTACCCTCAAACTCAAAAAAACTTTAATAGACTTTCTTAGAATCAACTAGCGAATTAAGGTCTCGCTTTCGCGTGATTGGTCAGTTTGTATTGTCGTGAAAATATTATTCGACAAATGTTTTCTACTCTTATTATTTTGTATCGGCTTCACTTTCTGCCGATGTCAACAGTATCGACGTTGTTGAATTGGCATTCACTTTACAATCAGTATATGTTATTCATGCCTTTGTTGTGAGATTGCGTACAAGTCACGTGCGAATGGATTCTGTGTATCATTTTAAAATAACGGTTTTTTATTTCGTGTTTACTGTTGTATTTATTTAACGACAGTTCAAATTAGTATGTCTTGTGAATGAAAAATGAGGTGAGTGGGTAGAAATGATTTGGACACAGCATTTTATGGTATACTAGTTATGACTGCGGCTTCGTCCGTACGAACTCAGTCACAAAGGTTTTTTACGCGTAAATCCCGACAATGCGGGAATTTTAGAATAAAAAGTAGCCTTTATGTTGGTCCACAACTTTCTCTATCTTCCGGTGAAAGTAACATCAAAATAGGTTTAGCCATTCCGAAGAATGAGTATCAAACTTTTTCAAATTGCTCTATCCTTTAGTCAGAGCTATAAATAATTCCGTTCAGTGGATTTTGAGTAAAAGGAACATTTAAATAGACAACTTTGTTTAATAACATTTATAGATGTTACCGGATATTTTTATTATCAGGTATAAAACATAACCATCTTAATTTTATTCTGACGATTTTCCACTTATAAACGTTTACGATATTCGTGAATAAACGCTACCTATGTTCTCCTTCATATAATATTATGTTAATGTGATTTATTTTCATAGGATTTTATAAAAAATATTGCCCTGGGATTACATCTAATCTTCCTGTAATGGTCCAAGAATAACTATATCTAAAATGACAAACATTATAACAAACATATTGTTAGGTAATTTGAACTTACGCTAAGCAAGCTTTGCTTTATGAATTAGGTGCCTACATACTTTTTACATTTTAAATCGTTAAGGCTAAAAAACTGATAATTGCAGCTATTTTCCGCAAGCAATATTTTTAGTTCTATTTGCATATAATATTAGATTGGCCAGACTGGTTATGGACTCATCAGAGGTTATTAGTCAGAGCTTTTTCGTCGGCGTCATTGAGCTCAAAAGTCAAGTTCACAACGGTTACGCTTTCCCACGTCAATAGATTAAAAATTACAGATCATTTCACAACAGTCGATGCGTTGCTTTTTGTTTTACTACTACAGGTATAAAAACGGAATGTAGTGTACATTTATCATTACATATAAATTTTTTACCGCGGATATACCGCTGCATATTGCCATTTTGTATTATGAATCTTTGCAAATTAACGCCTAATTCATAATTCTCCTGCCCTTATCCTACTCTAATTGGGGTCAAGGCAGCATGTTATAAACATGTTGTCACATGATTTGGCTAGGTATTTCACGACTGGCCGCCTGACTGACGTCAACTTACCTTAGTCGCCGTTTGCGCCACCTCGGTAAGAAATGAAGGTGGACTGTTCTACTCATCCGGATACCAAGCGGCGGGTCAACTTACCTTAGTCGCCTTTTACGACACCTCAGTAAGAAATGAGGGTGGTCTATTCCAGTCAGTCGGATGCCACGCGGTGGCTCAACTTAGCTTAGTCGCTATTTACATCACCTGGCTAAGAAGGGTTGTCTATTTTACTAATTAAAAACTTAATTCTTGTAAGCTGACAAAAATGTAGACAGTAAAATGTGAGACTGTATTGTTACAAATACCTATTTTCGAATGTTGCGAATAATATTGTGCCAAATTCGGCTTGTTGGTTTAGCAATTGTACTAATAAGGTCAACGTAAACGTTTAGTTATATTAAATAACAATGTATTCTAAAAGTATTCGTTTCTGAGAATAATTGAGATCATCTAAGAAGTATTATTATGGTTTACTACTTCGGGTATTTTCAATTTGTCGTCATAGTTTGTTACGACAGTGTATTTATTAAAAACTAGCTTTTACGTTCGCGTGATATGTTGATAATAGATGGAGCTTATCAATGTCATCCTACTCCTGTAGAATTAACAGGATTTCTATAGCCTATCTGTTAACCCGGTGTATAAGGAATAATTGTGCCAAATTTCATCGATATTGGTCCAGCACTTTTGCCTTAAAAGAGTAACAGCTTCCATACTCTCTTTAAAATTGAAACTGAAAAACCTCTATTTTTCTCTTATAATTAAATCAATATAAATTCTATTTATGTATTAGTTTACGTTATATTTTTATGTTGCTTATTTATGCTTGTTTATGTTGCTTAATTATTAGATATATATAATCTCTATTATATTTTATATTTCTTGTTCCTTTACCAGAATAATTAATTATCTTTCTTAATACCGGCTGCTGGAAGAGATCACTTATAGCTTTAAGCTTACCTTTGTATACATTCTTTTTAAATTTAATTTTTATGTATTAACTGTTGTTACATAAATAAAAATAGCTGTAATAGCCCAGCGGTGACATCGTGCGAATCTTTCCGTTGGTGTTGTAGGTTCAAACCCCTGGCCAGACACCAATGAGTTTTTCTATTAAAAACTTATGTGTCTAATTGATCATTGCAATTTATCACACGCTTTTCGGTGAACGAAAACATCGTGAGGAAACTTGCAAATCTGTAGAGGTTTCTATGGATATGTGTAACCTGCCAATCCGCATTGTAGCAACGTGGTAGGACTTAGCTCCAACCCTTCTCTCCAAAAACGGAGAGAGGGGGCCTATGTCCAGCAGTGGGTTAGTAACAGGTCGCTACTTTTTTATTTACATACATATATAAATAATAATGCAATATGTGTATTTTCCCTGTTCCCGTAAGAAAAACGTGACTTTTTATCCCTAATGTAGCCTCATATTTGCCAAATTTAATTAATATTGGTCAGAGGATGAGTCTAACAGCTAATAGACAGACAGAGATGTTCAAACTTTATTATATTAGTATAAATTTTAATTAACTACTCGATAAGGTCGTGCTTAGTTCCTGATAAAAACATACTCTTAATTATATTTATTATTGACAAGGCAGTGACGAGTCGACGTGACGCAAGCGCAGAGCTTGGGAATGTATGCCAAACATTTCCGGTTACAAGGCTGTAACGTAAAGCTAAGCAAGTCTTGTTAAACTCAATTAGGTATTTAATAATTTACAAATTGATAATTTTTTTATTATTTTTTATATATTTAAAAAAAATTATAATATAAATGAGAAAGATATAATACTGTCTGTCAGTAATACTTATTCGGAATTCTATGGAATCAAGTTTGGTAGTATATAGTTATAATAAAAACCTTCAGTATATTTAAGAAATGTCATCATCATTCTCCTGCCTTATCCCACTCTAAGTGGGGTCGGCACAACATGCTATAAACATGCTGTCAAATGATTTGGCTGTGTTTTTACGACCGGCCGCATGCCTGACGTCAACTCACCTTAGAGTATATTCAAGAAATGTGTTTACGTGTATGTAACAGTTGACAACTTGACCTGTTTTAATGTAAGATTTGTGCGTATTATGTTGTATTTACTTCTTTAATTTTTTTTTTTTGGTTTCATAGTACTAGATTTATTTATTCAAGTATACCAATTAAAGTTATGCAAGACTATATAATATTTACTATGAACTATTTTCTAACTAAACCATTTATTGTGTACAACATCATTACAAAAATAATGTTAGGTATTTAAATTTATAACGTAGATTAACTTTGGCTTCAGATGTATATCTTTTAATTTAGTTAATTCACAGACAACCTAAAAAAATATACGCCATAATCTTCCGGGTTACACAAGAATCATGAATATGATTATGTGAAAAGAATTTGCGATGAAACTACTTTGCTCTATTGCTACCGTCACGTATAAATCATTTTGCGGAAAAGTCGGGTCGTTGTGAATATTGCATACAAGTCTCATTTGTTCTTTGAATTGCATATTATTATGTTGTGAAAGGTGCTTTCAGAAGCTCCATTCTGAACATTAGAAAATAATAATGAAACATTGAATTGAATAACTTAATTAAATGAATTAAATTTCGGCAATTATAATTCTTAAGAAGTCTTCAAAAACTTCAATACACTAAGTCTAATATGACTTCCATAATATACAATATTTCGTTAAGTTAAGTTTTGTAAGTTTATGTATAGAAACCGGCTACTACTCACGTCTTATTCTATCGGATTAGCACGACTAGTTTTGAGCCCATCCGGGGCCCTTAGTCATGAGCTCTTTATACTGCAGTATCGCAACGGGAGCTTTTTACAGTTCAACACATAAACTATTAATATTAGTCATAATAGTTTTAGTAAATTAACGCCGTGTGAAATCCGGCTGAATAGAATAGTACCACCCTCATTTCTTACCGAGGTGTCTTAAAAAGTGACTAAGGTAAGTTGACGCACCGTGTGGTATCCGGTTGAGTAAAATAGACCACCCTCTTTCTTACCGAGGTGTCGTAAAATACGACTAAGGTAAGTTGACGTCGGGCAGGCAGCCGGTCGTAAAATACGTAGCCAAATCATGTGACAACATGTTTGTAACACACAACGTGTTACAAACATGTTGTCACATGCCGACCCCACTTAGAGTGGGATAAGGGCAGTAAGATGATGAGATGAGTTTTAGTATATTAAAAAAAAGTTTTGTAATTCTTAATATTCGATCGTGGGTAAGACAGACTGCGTCTTCCCAACGCATCGAGTAAACTAGAACTAATAATGCCACTAAAAACGTGTTAAGTTAACAATGTTTAATTATGTCATATGTTGTTGTCGACAGCTCTCAGAAGAGGTGCAAAGGAAGCAAAGCGAATACCAGAAGTGTCTTGAATCGTACAAACAGATGAGGGCAAAATTCGAAGAGAACTATCTAAAGTGTGAGTTGATATTTTTATAAATTCTTGTAGTTAGTCTAGATATGATTTTGACAAAATTACTGACTTGACTTGGATTAAATACCATACATTTATTGTAATGGATGTGGTATTTAAAGAAACAAGAGCAGGCAGACATCATCTTTTTTATATTATTTTTTTTTATATTAAAGTGTTGGTTATGAAAATGCTCATAATACCAGCCTTGTTGGATTGGCATATACCAGGGTTTTATGCACCATAAAACCCTGGTATATGCCTATGAAGTAAGTATATGCCTGCAATATGAAGGCATAAATAGGAGCTTCATTTTTGTGCCTTTTGGTGTAAAGACTTTAGGCTCGGGGCCCGAGCTTATATATCGAAACCATATATATATATATATATATAAATACACACACATATATATATTTATTAATTTAATTTTTTATTCTTTTGTTAGTTTTAATTTGTTTAAAGTTTTTTTAATGCTTGTCTATGTAAAATAGTTTAGTTTAGTAAATAGTAAACACAAGGTATATAGTATTGTGTCTACTCGTAGGTGTAAAAAATTGACACTTTCACAAAAAAAAATTGACATTTCATATTTTTCATATATATAGGTACGTGGTATCCCAAGTTATTTAATTACAAATAATTACTGACAGACATCTTTTATATCAGACGCCAACAGATTTTTTATTTTTATTTTATTTATTTCATTACAGTTAATATCTTTTACAATTTATTTATTTATTTATATCCATGACGACACATCTTGACGACTTGTCTGGATATTGCATATTCCTCTTAGACATAAGTAATGAATACAATAAATAAATTAACATTATACAGAAAAAAAACTAAATTATAACTAAGTATTCTTAGTAATGAGTAGTGCGGGTAGATTTTTTACAACAACTACGATCACAACAGAAAAATAGTGTTGAAGATAAGGATTAGCAAACTCCGCCCATTCTAAGTGGGGTTGGCACAACATGTTATAAACATGTTGCCACATGATTTGGCTGTGTTTTTACGACCGGCCGTCTGCCTGACGTTAACTTATTCGTATTTTACGACACCTCGGTAAGAAATGGGCGTGGTCTATTCCACTCAGCCAGTAAATACCAGTATAAATGCCGTATATATACCTAAATGTATCAAGTGTACAGTATAAAGTAGACTTAAATTTCATATAAGTGGTATCCCAAGTTATTTAATTACAAATAAGTACTAACAGACATTTCCACCGCCCGCAGTTAATTAAAATATTTATATATATGTAACTATTCAAGTGCAAATACGTCAGCAGAATATAACTCAAATAGTTCGGTTTGCGTTTTCTCTCAAACGCGTTTTAAATTTAATTTTCTTTCAGTCGCGTTCAATCCATTCGACTCTCATTGTATGCCCATTACGTTTGGATGTAAATAAACAGTACGTTCCAAGTTCCACCCACACTGATCGTCGGCCAGTTGCTCGAATTAACCGACACCTAGGTGCTAATGCCGCTAACACTGTAGACTGGACTGAAAATCCTACAATTATAATTGGCATAACTATAAAATTAAAATAAAAGCATGAGCTCTTACAATTGTATTGTACATTTGAACATCTCCAATAAGGAAACAAGGATTTACTAATTCGGTTCGAATAAGACTAAGAGATGTTCCAATTATTATTATTATAACTCATGCATTTATTAACAATGATCTGCTCTAAAAAGATCTGCTGTCGGCATAAAAGAGTCTGGCGCAACCGCAATATCACTGAAGCCACTAAAAGTCCGCCTTGAGAGTTAAATTTTCCCTTTGATGTTTAGTTTTCCAAATTTTTCTATATGGTGCAGTAACGTGGTCGGTTCGTCTGAAAGATCGGCGAAAAATCGACGCGCTTGAAATGTGGTGTTGGCGGCGACTATTACGAATACCTTGGACAGCGTTTCGGACTAACACCTCAATATTGGAGGATCTCAAAATTAAAGCGAGATTATCTACGACAGTGCAGATGAGAATCTGAAATTACTTTGGCCGTATTGTTCGAAACGAACATTCTATGGAAAAACTCGTTGTCCAGGGGCAAGTTGAAGGCAAGCGGTCACGCGGTCACCCACGCGTTGGACGGACCTGATACGATCAATAACCCAAAAATCCGTAGTCCAATTTGCGAAAGACGCTGAAGTCCGGGATAGATGGAAACGCATTGCAATGGCTACAATAACGCAAAGCATCTTCAACCACGACCACTCTGTCAAGAGTGAACGACTGAAAAAGAAGAAGATTTATATATATTTATTTTCTAAAACAAACAGAAAAAAAATCATTTAAAAATATGTCATCCACGGAGAGTGGAGAAAAGACTCAGCTCCGGCGGTTATGAAAACAGTGAGGAACCTCCTCACAATGCGTGCTGTTTCAAGCTTCACCGCTTTCTGTATCCTTCCCTTGATCCAACGACTAAGGGAGAGCCTCTTGAGATGTTGGTCGAGGCTCTTCGTTAGTAGACCATTTACCGATACAGCAATTGGGACAATTATTATTATTATTTGATTTATTTCGCCTAGCCTAGGTTAGTACTTCATATATATGTATTTATTTTACAATTCATAGTCATAATTTAATATAAAATTCACTGATGACTGCACTGGACTAGACTGGACGTCAGCGAAAATGTTTACATCTTTAAACCAAATTCGCATGCGGAATTGCGTGCAAATCAACTAATCACCGTACATTAACTCGGGTTATATCGACCAGACTAACTTTCCGCTCGTCAACTGGCGCCAGTGAGACGTAATTTCGCAAAAGCTGAGCTATTTATCAGTACACATGAAACCTCAAGTGGCATTATACATGCAATTATTCACGCTATTTTAAACACTTCCCATTTCACGTACAGGTCATATTAGTGTGCGGAACCATGCTCCATGGTGGTACTTGAATGCATTGGTTCAAACAGTGTGCGAGTGATGTTTCGTCAATGATTTTTCGGTGTCAATGCACTCGGATTCCGTGCATAAGCGACTTTCGTCGTACATAAACGTTTACGCAATTATGGAAAATTAATACGCATCATTTTTGACGTTTAGGTAGTTTTGATCGTTGAGGTTCATTAGCACACTGGCAGTTAGTTTCGTATTAAACTTGCATATTTATAGATATTATATATACGTATTATTATTATCTTGTTCTGTTTTTAAAATACGAGTTTGCTTGTGATACTTACATCTTCTAATTTAGCTCTTGCATCTCCATAGCGAAGTGTTTAATAGTCGATGTATCATCATCCTCCTGCACTTATCCCAATCTAAGTGGGATCGGCACAACATGTTACAAACATGCTGTCACATGATTTGGCTGCGTTTTTACGACCGGCCGCCTGCCTGACGTCAACTTACCTCTGTCGTATTTTACAAGACCTCGGTAAAAAAGAAGGTGGTCTATTCTACTAAACCGGAAACCACACGGTGGGTCACCTTACCTTAGTCGCCTTTTACGACACCTCGGTAAGAAATGAGGTTGGTTCTATTCTATTCAGCCGGTTACCACTTACCACACGGCGGGTATGTAATACAAATAATATGTTTAATCTTATGTATGTACGTGTGCAGAATGTCTTTGTCCCCTCAATGCACGTGCAATAGCTAATAATAGGAACGTAATATGACACAGCATTGCATAACTACAAATTTCGCACACGATTCTTTAAAACTAGAAAACTTACTTAAACACGAATTCTGAATATGTTTTCGCAGAACGTGTGGTGCGGTGGTGTATACCTTAATACAGTGATTCTCAACCTTTTTTTTGTTGCGGCACATATTTAACGATTTCAAAATTTGTCGGTACACAAAGAAAAAGATAAAAATTATTTACTTACACACTGCATAAATAGTTTATGACAAAAATTTTAAATCTACGAAATAAACTAATATAAACTACAATAATAACTAAACGATTATTAAGGGATTAATTACGGGCTAATAATAAAAATATTTTTCTTTTTAAATAATATAATTTAATAATACCTATTAAATAATTTATAGAATTAGGCGTTACTTTGCGGAGATCCATAATACAAAAGTAATAATAAAATTATTTTGCTATAATCCGCGATGAATTCATGATTATTCATTCATGATATCATCACGGATTATAGCAAAATAATTTTATTAATACTTTTGTAATACCTATTAACATTATTATATATTTGCAAATTTTGGCGGCACACAAAAGTGCCGCGGCACAGTGGTTGAGAATCACTGCCTTAATACATAAACAAAATTGTATATTGAGCTAAGGCAAAGGTGTTTTCGGTTCTAATCTCAATACGTTTCTTTTTTGAATATTGCAGTAAAAATAAGTAATCCTATAGATTTTTTGCAAAATATTCAAGTGTTTTAGTCCGCCGTATGGTATCCGGCTAAGTAGAATAGGCTACCCTCATTTCTTACCGAGGTGTCGGCTGAGTAGGATTGGACCACCCTCTTTCATACCGAGATGCCGTAAAGGACAGCTAAGGTAATTTAACGTCAGGCAGGCGGCCGGTCGTAAAATACCTAGCCAAATCACGTAGCAACATGTTTATAACATGTAGTGCCTACGTATACTGAGATAGGGACAGGAGAAACATGAATGATGACGATTCAAGTAAAAATTAGAATTCCATATTTTTTAAATTGGATAAAATTCAAAAGTTGATGTTATATATACTCAAATTATAACTGTAAGATTTTGTATGTATGTTAATCTTTCACGGCTAATAAGTATGGATGAAATTTTGTAGGAATAAAACCTATATTTTAGGCTAACATATAATCCCATGGCATAAGGAAAGACCACAGGAAAAACCACAATTGACAAAAACTTTACTATTACATACATATTAAGGGTAATTGAATATTTAAGTTAACACTACGTATATGCGGGAACAGTTTGTAATCTATATTTAAAAAAAAGCTAAGAGCGGTCAAAATATTCTACTGAGATAGTCGATGGGATTCCCTCTACAGCAATCTATGTTTCTTTATTTATTTACTTTATTATTTCAACGGCAAATGATAAGCTCTTTAGCACCTTAACCAACACACTGATGTTATACTGCACTTACTTTTACATAAAATGACATAAATAATAATAATAATAATAAATATTTAGGACACTTATACACACGGTCGTCCGTCCGTAAAGTAAGTAACTAAATACTTGTGTTATGGTAGACGGACAACTGGTGAATATACTTATATAATTTTTAAATACATACTTAAATACAAATATACACCCAGACTCGAAGAGCAACAAATTTATTTATAGAAAATGTTGGCTGTCGGCGGGAATCGAACCCACGATCCGCGGAGCTGAGCGCAGTGGGTCACTACCCACTGCGCACCCAACGTGCCAGCCATATTCATATTCTAATGGTTTGGTTTTACCTTCATTTTGCCTGTTTAGGTCCGACCAGTCGAGGGGGTCGGAAACTTGATGAAACTCGTGATAAATATGGGAAGGCGTGCCGTCGTTTGCACAGAGCACATAATGAATATGTGCTCTTGTTGGCGGAAGCGACGGAATGTGAACGCGCACTACGCACAGCATCATTGCCAGCTCTTTTAGATCAACAGAGAAGACAAGGAGAGGCGACTGCTTCGTCGTGGTATGTACTCCATTATCCAAAGATGTTGACCCCATATAGAAAGCCACAGTATTGATAAAATCAAAATTATCATCATGCTCCTGCCCTTATCCCGCTTGACAGCTTGACGCTTGACGACAGGCCGTCTGCCTGACGTCAACTTACTTGAATCGTATTTACGACCTCGGTAAGAAAGAGGGTGCACTAATCTACTCAGCCGGATACTACACAGCTGGTCGACTTACCTTAGTCGCCTCTTACGAGAACTCGGTAAGAAATGAGAGTGGTAACATCAATAAATAAATAAACAAATAAATAAACAATTTTTCTTCTTGTAGCAGCTAAAATAATCGTTGCAGCAAAAATTGAATTTTCTTTTTTTCACCTCTCCAAGTAGATATTGCATGTCCATTTAAGTTAATATAAATTTTGAATTCATAGACAACGTGAACATTTTTTTATGTCACAGGAAAGGGATATTAGTGGAAGTAGTGCAGAGGTCCGATTTTAGCATGGACAAATTCAGAGAAATACAGACTAAAGTTGAATCGACAGTCCAAAACTTGAGGCCGCAAGATGAATACAAAGAATTTATGGAGAAGTACAAGTAATAAATTATATTTATAACTAGTTTAACCCACTTAAATATCAAAATACTCAAGATATTATTGTTTTTTGCTATTCTTAAAGAAAAATTGGGGAAAAGGGATAAATACAATACAAGATTAGAGATAAATACAAGATTAGCTCATTTTAATATAAAAGATTTAGTTATAATCAGTTCTTATCGCGGATTATAACTAAGTATTATCATTACTTGAGTAATTAAATAATTATATTCATTTTTTCTGCTGTGGATTAAAAAATATAAAAAAAAATTTTAGATCACCCCCTTCGACTCCAGTTCCCTTTAATTTTGACGAGAGCTTAGTCGAAGACACGAGCGGTAAGCTGCAGCCAAATCAACTCACAGTGGATAATCTTACAGTGGAGTGGTTGAAGGAGAAGCTAACCGAATTGGAGACAAATTTGCAGGACAACAGGGAGAAACAAACAGCTTTACAGGGACCCGAGATAATTGGGAACGGTGTTTGTAAGAATAATAATACTGGTATGACGAATGGCGTTAACGGAATCGACAGGTAAAAAGAATTATTAATGCAAATATTTTGTAGTATAAAAGTGCGAAAGAGTTTTTCGGAAGTTACGCAAGAACTTTTTATTCAATACATCGGTGCCTGGAAGTCTTCAAACAGTGCGTGTTACCAGTGTGATATACATATCTGAAACGTGGTCGTTTAGTTGGGCTTTATAAGAAAGGTCAGAGTCACTCAGTGGGCGATGGAGCGAGATATGCTTGGTGACATCAGAAATAAGAACATTCGTAGAAAAACCAAAGTCAACAACATAGCTCGCGTGTCGCGAAATTGCAGTGGCGATGGGCGGGGCACATGGTGTGGAGAACCGACGGGCGTTGGGGTCTTAAGGTGTCAGAATAGCGACCCTGTACTGGAAAATGCAGCGTTGTTAAACCCCTTTGAGGTGGACTGATAACTTCAAAAAGATCAACGGGGAGCCGCTGGATCCAAGCGGCGCATGATCGCGTGGTGTGGAGATTCCGTGAAAAGACCTATGTCCAGCAGTGGATGTCTATCGGTTAGATTTAGAGGTTACTTTAGAGAGAAATAAAAGTGCGATATTAAGTATATAATAATTTGCCTACTATTTACTCTGTTACTCTGGATTGACCAGAGTGACTTATTAAAAAAATATAATGAAATCCATGTTGTAACAAATTGACTTTGAATTTCCTGTAATAACTTTTGGTTTGAAAAATGTGAAACTTAATAATGAATACTGGTGGTGATCTAGCAATTCTTTGCTAGATTACGAGGGCTTTCACTTTGACACAGTTTTAACTTCGCATATCTAAAACTTCCGCAGAATAAAGACTCCACGATGAAGTTGATATTTTGTTGCACAGTTCACATTGGATACATTATTACATAAACAATTTACTTTAAATGGAAACTTAGACATAGAAATTTGGTTATATTAATATGTTATTTTATCGTTCACTCAAAAGCTATAATAATTTTTACAGGCATTCGCCGCCACCAATTCCCGTCACAACATCTGAGCCTATGAAGTTGCTGGAGCTTCGAGTATCAGAACGTAAATGTGCAAAACAAGCCGAGATGATTAGAGCAGCTTTAGCTGAATTGGGTTGTGAGGAAGCGCCTAGTGGATGTCCTGATCTCTCTGCAGAGACTGTTGGCGCCGATAGTCTTGATGGCAGCTCTCCCGATCATCAGGTATGAAGCATTTAACGTTAGTTCTTTAAAAATGCGAATAGGGGTTTTGTTGGCAAATTGGTATATAATAGTTATTTTTAATACATCTTAAAGTTTCATAACAGGAAAGGACTTCCGTTAATATTTATATGTATCTAGGGTATTAAATTTTAATGCCCTGTTAATTTTGTAGGTGGTTAATTCAAATGGTAAAGTGCTAGGGTCAGACGCGTATACTCAGGATGGCACCTGAAATTTCAACGTTTAGTTAATATTAATAATAGTAATTTATATAGCGAAACATAAACTTTTGATTGAATACTATGTTCACGTCTTAAGCCCTATGCCCACCTGTAGGACAACAAGCCGTTACTTTAACAATTTTTAACGTGAGCTTGTTCAAAACTGAGATTTGTTAGTCTTGAGAATAATGATCAAGTGTTGGTGTAATAATTACTTCGCCCTACTCGAATAAAGTCACATATCCTATGCTAAAACATGGGACATGTAACTTTATTCTTCGGATAGGGCGACTTTTTAAATAAACGAATACACAGCACCTGTTATAGATGACTTAATTAAGTCTTACCATAATCCTCCTTCCCTTATTCTACTTTAAGTGGGGTCGACACAACAAAATAAATATTTAGTCCCGTGATAGGGCTGGGCATTTTACTACTGGCCGTTTGCCTGAGGTCAACTTATCTTAGTCGCCTTTTATGACACCTCAGTAAGAAAGAGGGTGGTCTATTCTACTCAGCCGGATACCAGTAGATAGACAGACGACTTAGACTGAATATCCTTAATAATAAATCTAAACTTCAGTTACGTGTGTTTTTTACATTCTACGTTGTTTAGGTATTAGTTGTGTTTAAGAAACATTAATACAATTTATGGAATAAATCGCGAATAAGCCGAGGTGAATTATAAATTCGCACAGCCACTAATCAGGTCAATTAAATAAGTAGTTTGACATTATATCAGTTGCGTAATGCTAGTCCAGACGGCTCTGTGGAGACCTGTCACAGCGTTGATAAGATTTGTGATAACAATTTATTAGTATGATATTTAGACGATTATTTTATCTGCAAAATCCGGTACAGCTTCAGATATTTATTTACTTGAATTAAATGATTTGTTGACTTCAAGTGTAGAAATCTCTCGTTTGATTATAGTATAACAAAATCAGGTTAAATTATATTTGCCTATTTTTAGGGAAATCACCCAACGTAAAGAATTCAAGCTGTACCGGCGACTACGTTCGCGTCGAATTAATTGTTACAATACCCTCAATTATGTAATTTTTTGTTCATATATGTTACTCTGGTACATAGGTTTCTGTCACATAAAATTTTTAGAAAATTTTATAACAAGTCAAGTTCAAAATTAATTTACACAACTATAGTTTATTCCTAGAAATATGAATAGTAATTGTTTTCGAACGTCATTTTGTGGTTAATACTAGAACTTGAATTATCAGGATCGTTCGTCACTCGCCTCAAAAGCGTCAATGGACGCTCTGAGGTTGCACCTGCATTCTATCGTACCGCCGAAGCCGTTCTTCAGAATATTCACGCGTCCCTTCCGACGCAAATCCGTCCCGTCCAGCCCCGCCTTACCACCCAAAACATACAGGAGTAGCAGCGAGGGTCCCGCAGACTCGGTAAAATTGCTATGGACGCTCCGCAAGCAGCGAGTGGTCTTGAAACGGCGTTTTCGCAAACATCTAGATGTCTATGTGCAATGTAGAGTGCAGAGAGATGTGTTTAAAAAGCGGAAAAAGATCCGTTGTAAATGTCCTAACCGTGTGGTGAGTGCCGCTAACAAACGTCTGCGACTATCTGCACGCATGTCACGGCTAACATGCATGAAGTTACAATTTCTGGACAAGTTGAAATCACGATTTTTGTGGTTCGTTTTTTAAATTCTATTTCAGTCACCGCAAACTACCGCACAGCGCGAACTTCGCTCCGGAATAAGCTTTCAAATAAAATTAAAATAGCTCCAGTTCGTTCTAAAACACAGTCTCAAAATCAAGGTGACGTCTCTTGAGACGTTTCAGAAATGTTTCTCTGTTTACGCGTCGTCCTTGTCTGTTGGAGAGTTCCTATGAGTTCATTCAGTTACCGAATATTGGCTATAAAATGATAAATAGATATTTCATGTAATTGTGATGTGTGCATTTTGAAAAAGTGGTATGCAAAATGGTGGATCCTTTTGAAATGTATATCACGAATGCGGATTTGTTGCCGCCGGTCGCGATGCCACGTCGTAAGAAGCGGTTAAAACAGCTACAACTGGAACTAGAAAGAGACTGCGTATGTCATGCTTTTGTTTTGATTTAATTACATACTTAACAAACGTGTTCTGTGCATGTTAAATGTAAACTAATTAAATATATCAGGAAATGTTTACGTCGTTTACCATTTACCGTTTGATGAAAGAACGTGTGTAGTTTCTGCCAAGGTAACAAATAATTAAAAAGGATATATAAGTGTGTATTTGAAAATTTAAATCAAAATTGGTAAATCAAATAGAAAGCTATTTTTAGTATATAATAATTTACATCAACGGGAATTATACGCACTGCACTTGCCTACGCACGCAAAAGATGTTATTGTGATAAAAATGACACATGTAGTCATCTATTTTTTTTCTCATGTTAACAGGCCATTGTGAGTGAGACAGAAAGATCTCTTGTGGACCAGGAGTGGTTTCACGGTGTCCTGCCTAGAGAAGAGGTGGTACGTCTGCTGAGAGCCGATGGAGACTATTTGGTTAGAGAAACGACGAGGAATCATGCTAGACAACTGGTCTTATCAGTTTGTTGGGGGCAACACAAGCATTTTATTGTACAGACCACGCCAGAGGTGAGCTTTATTTGTTTAATGAACAAAAATGCATATAAACGCAATTATGTAACAACTACACATACATTTAGTTGATACGTCAACTTGGAGCTAATTAAAAATGTTATTAAGTTATTGTTACAATTAGTTATAACTTTGACTAACCGTGTAATGGTAAAATTGAAACATTTATCATGTCATTAGGACAAGTAAAAGATAATAATCGTGAGATTTTTGGGTGGAAGAATTTAATGTTAAAATTAATGCTAAGAATTCGTATTTTTGTATCAATTACAGAAATTAAGTATTTATTAATTCAAATATGTTGGTAAAATCCATTTGAGTTATTTATGACGGTCATAGGAATTAACAGTTTCACTAATAAATTAATAATACCAAGGCTACGGCTTTAGAAAATTCGAAGGTTGTTTATAGATTTCAGTTTACGTTTTTATAATTAAATTCCACAATCCGTTTTGGACTTGTCTTTACACAAATTCATCAAAACAATTTAAAAGACAAAACGCTTATTATCAACTATTAGTACATGGTCAATAACTAGTGCCCTTACCTTATATATTATTTAAATAATCATTTTTGGACAGAGTGACCATCAAATTTCTTTCTGGTCTGGTTTCTCAGTAAGAGCACTGTTGCGAGCTTGATGATTCGAAAGAGCTTGTAAAAGGCAATAATTTGTATTTGTTACTTTGTCGTTAGGGTCACTATAGATTCGAGGGTGCAGCTTTCCCATCAGTCGCAGAACTTATAGCGTGGCAGCGAGCTAGCGGAGTGCCTGTTACTGCCCGCTCAGGAGCTTTGTTACGGCGTGCGGTGCCTAGAGAGACCTGGGAGCTTAATAATGACCACGTGCAATTGTTAGACAAGATTGGACGGGTAAGATGATATTTTTATCTTGACAAGGGATGACTTTACATAGCTTGATATTTACTAACAGCAGTTAGAAAAACAATATCCAGAAACACCACAAATTATAGTTATTATATAGAACCGGCTATGCTCACGTCGTATCCTATCAGGTTAGCCCGACTAGTTTCAAACCCATCCGGGGCACTTGTTCATGAGCTCTTTACACGACGTTATCGCGGTGGCAATTGAACGAACTACTCGAAACAAGTCGGTCTAACCCGATAGAATAAGATGTGAGTATAGCCGGTTCTGTACATTAACTATGAATAATACTCACGATAGTTTCATTTTAAAAACCACAAATTATTTTTGAGGTTAAATGTGAAATACATCTTACACTTTATACTTAGTCTGTAGTTCTATACAACCAGGAGCGTGAAACTTTATGCATCATCGTGTCAGTTTGCTAAATGTTTATTGAGATCATAGGCGTGTCATTAAAAATTTTGAGTTAATGATTATTGAGAAAGTAATTAATATTATGAAAAAACTCAGAACTCTTTATTTAATATCAAAATTTACTATAACATTTTCAATCTTCTAAAACTTGGGTATACTTGCATCCTGAGTAGCAGATAGGTGATCACAACAATATGATACAGTATGATATATTTAGTGTTACTTCTAATAAAATAACCGTATTTATTCCTTGGAGTAATTATTATACCTAGAGTAGGAGAATCATAGGCAGACTTGTAAGTGCGAGTTTCCAAAAATTAAGAAATCCATACTTATTTCTGTCTAATAACACATTAAGAGAGACAGCATTTGCTTTGGACACATTTTAGGGTGGCTCTCCTTCTCTAATATAATAACTCTATAATTTATTCAGGGTAATTTCGGTGACGTATACAAAGCTCGGCTTAAGACGACGGGCCAAGAGGTTGCAGTGAAGACATGCCGCGTGGCGCTTCCTGATGAGCAGAAGCGGACGTTCTTGCAAGAAGGCCGCATTCTCAAGCAGTACCAGCACCCTAATATCGTGCGCCTCATCGGTATAGCTGTTCAGAAGCAGCCAATCATGATCGTGATGGAATTAGTCTCTGGTGGGTGCTATGATTCTTTTTTCGTTATAAAATACATGTTAGCCTAGTAGATAACCATCAGTTGTACCCACATTTAATATTTCTTTCACATTCTTCTTATTTTATGTTGGAAAGATTATCCGCCGAGTTTTTTGCTGGTTCTTCTCGGTAGGAGCAAACTTCCGAATTAGTGGTAGCTTTAAAAACATTTGACGATTCAAAACTACTGATAACAAACTACTTGAATAAAGAATATTTGTTTATTTTTATATATTTAAAAGAGTGTTTCTGGACCTCCACCTTTAAAATCCTTTTGCCACTCTCATATGTAACATAAATAAGTTCATTATAAAACTCAAATGTTAGGTTGTAGGAAGAGGATTTAATCTTTTCGTTACCCGAAGTAACAGGGTGTGTCGAGTCCAATTTCGAATTGAACCAAAATCCCTCCCCCCCCCTAACAATCAAATTGCCACCGGTTTGACGTGGTCCTCATATAATTCTAGACACCAACTATTCATATTTCCAGGTGGTTCTCTTCTCACATTTTTGCGGACGAGAGCGTCAAACCTTAGTTCCCGATCACTGCTGGCCATGTGCCGTGACGCTGCAGGCGGAATGCGATATCTTGAATCCAAAAACTGCATCCATCGCGACTTAGCTGCAAGGAATTGCCTCGTTGGGGATGACAACATTGTGAAGATATCGGACTTCGGCATGTCCAGAGAGGAGGAGGAGTACATTGTCTCTGGTGGGATGAAACAAATACCGATCAAGTGGACCGCACCGGAAGCACTAAATTTCGGTAACTGCGCCATACAAACATACATTGAATCAAATTATTATATTTACATAAATTACTACAGCTTGAGTTATGAATCCCGGATGTTACTTAAACTGGTTCGGTAAAATTGAATATTTACGATGTATTGCCAGTTTATTTGTATACATTAAAACATATATAACTTTCACTTTGTACTGAGTTTTAAATTTTTATTAGTTATTTAGAAAATAAAAGAGCCTCTTTTATTTTCTAATTTAAAGATACATTCATTACAATTTGAAAATAAATTTACCGATCGCCTCTAAACTCTACAAGATTATCCGCTGGATCAAATCAAAAGATTTTCTAAAATTACATTGAAATCGGTTTAGGCGTACATACTTTCTCTTATAAACGAGTGTATATATAAATTTGCAGAAAAAAAACCATTATCGTAATAACCTAAGCTCAATATACTCGTATATTGCAGAGCGTAGTGATTAAGGTCCCTTGGTCGGCTGATTTAGTATGTTATAAAGTATTTTTAACTTTATACTTAATATATTATAAATAACATAAAAGGACTCATACTAAATCAAAGTATGTGTATGATGAATTGAATTTTCAATAGCATGAATTGTTTTTTCCAGGTAAATATACATCCCTGTGCGATGTGTGGAGCTACGGTGTGCTGATGTGGGAGATATTCTCTAAGGGCGACACGCCCTATGCCGGTATGAGCAACTCGCGCGCCAGGGAGAAAATTGATAATGGTAAGTTTTTCCTTTAATAGTTAGTTCCCATAGTGACCTCCGTGGACAGTCCATAGAGTTATTATACTAGATTAGGGTAGTGAATGGCAGGCCTGTGAGAGTGTCGCATCAAATTATTAGAGCGAATATAAAACCCATATCCATATTTTTGTGTAATAACATAAAAAAGAGACTCATAGTTTCCTTTGCTTTCTCTTTATTGCCGGTGGACACATTTTATTCTAGCATAATAACTATGGGACACCTACTTTGTCGATTATTGATTGTATAGATAAAAAATGGAATTAAGTGAGGATATTTAATATGCGTTTATGGCCACAGAGTATAATCACCCAACCAAACTCATTAACGTGTGCATTGAAAAAAGAGAAAGCAAATGAGTCTACCTATGTCTCACTTTTTTATGTAATCAGACAAAGATTAGTATTGGTTTTTTTATCTTTTCTCTCTTATTTTTTATTGGACAGTCGCACTCACAGGCCAGCATATAGCATCCCTATTCTATATTTATTTCACCTACATTTATGATCCAGGTTACCGCATGCCCGCACCGGAAGGTTGCTCCGAAGATGTGTACGCGTTGATGCTGCGATGTTGGGAGTATGAACCAGACAAACGGCCCCACTTCCATCAGATATACACCCTCATAGACAATATCTACAATAGATAACGTAATCTACACCTAAAAACGCCCCGTTCTTTCTTATTTTGTATATTTTTATTAAAGGGAATTATATTTTGTACATTTATCGTTCGATCTTATTCATAAAAAAACAATAATAGAATGTTCAAACGAACAGAAAAATATAACAAATAAATGTGTCGAGATTTTTTTGCATGGCAATAACGGAATAATAGAAAATACTTAAGGAGCAAACTAAATTTTTTCATTGTACGAAATAACTATTACATGCCATATGAATATTGAACGTAAAATAATTTAAGCTAAATAAATAAGTGATTGATGTAAGATTTCATATTTCAATAAATGAATTAATACAACTGGCATTTTTTTTATGAATTAGATTGCTGCGATATAGTAATTTGTAGTTTAAATTCGTGTAGTAGGTTTAAATCTTGAAGGATATTTCACCTTTATGGAGTGAGCCTACTAGGCAGTAATTTTAGTAATTGAAGTGCTTTACCGTTAACTAAATAATAAATAAAATTAGTTAATCAGTTCGACTTAAAGCAGAATTGTTTTCGAGTGAAAAATTAAATAAAATCTTGCTAACAATGCTAAAGAAGGCTACGATTCGAGCTTTGTTAGAAAGAGGTATGATTAGTTGTATTAGATGCGATTGTGGAATGCAATCGCAGTCGGAATCGCTTTCGAATTGTCAATAGCGAATAAATACAATGAATCAATTTTTAAAAAGCTATTTTTGAAATCTGTGCTATTTCTATATGTAAAATAACATTTGCTTATGATGATGCGAATAGCAAATAAATTAATAAATACCATGCATGAATAAAAAAATAACTTTTAAACACATTTTAATGGCGTTATTCCTTTTTCAAATACTATACTTTACAAATAAATATAATTAATTTTATATATGGATTTCTATTAAAAGCTCAAAATTCCAAATATTATTTATACGTTGCTTACGGTTATGTAGTATATTTCAAATTTTGTTATATTTCCTGAAATAAAAACTACAACATTTTCAGAGCGAAATTAAGGACGTGTTAAACAATATTTGCCATGAAATATTTCAATAAATGTGATTATTTAGTGCTTCCATTTTTAAAAATAATAAAGACCTTAAATGCTAGTTTTACTAAACTATAATAGATATTATTGTTGAAACGCGTCGATTAAGACAGGCTTTATAAATTACATTTGAATCGGCATTTGGAGTCTCAGGTCATTATTTTTTTACAGGTGAGATTACCTTGATTAAGATGAATCTAATATCCTTTCATATTATAGTAAAGTTCATACATCATATCCTATTTACTTATATTTAATATCAAAATAAAAGTATTTAATTCCTGCGAGTATTTTTTCTTCATACAAACTGGTACTTGATTGCGTAACGATTTTGTATTCGAATTTACTGGAAAATTACGGCTTTTACTTGAAGTCCTTTCAATTTTATATATAAACTGTATATAATATGAATGCATAGAGAAAACAGATAGCTACATTTACGTAATGCCATTTTTTTCTTTATCAAATATGCGGCAACAGATTATATGTTCATCAGCTTTAAATGTTAAACAATCGTAATTTAATATAATTATATAATATCGGGCCACCTGTATTCTTTGTTTACCCAAAATAGAAATTTATGTCAGTATTGTTTTATATTTAATTGTAAATTTAAATAGTATGTAGTAATACTTATATACGTATTAGTTACTTCATATACATATAAATTTAAGGTTTATGAATTGTACTACTTAACGTTATGATAAGTAATAAGTTTATAGATTACACGTCTTATATTATTTGCGTAAGCAAATAACGTAAGTACCGAGTTAATCATATAGAAATAAGTATTGTAACGACTTATCTTTAGTGAGTGTTATTGGAAAATATGTTGGTCTTGATCTCTTGAACAATAAATTAAATAATCCAAATGGCGTCTGAAATATGTATTCGTTGTTGATATGTTGACGTGTAGTTGATTCTCTATTTCAAATTCTCTTTAACTTCCTAATTATTTTAACCAATAATTTTTAGAAGTTTTTTAAGCTTCATTCTATATACGAGTTTGGTGTGTCTAAAAACATCGTCTTTACGAAACGAATAATAAATATCTAATGATTAAATAGTAACATTGTAACATATTGTCAATTAGGCAACATAAAAAAACGGGTTGCACTCAGAAGTGCCGACAGAAGTGAAAACTTGAATATTAACGTTGTGCATTTTTGTTATTTTGAGATGGTTAGGGAATAATTTGGGACGAATTGCTTTGATTATCAGTATAAAAGTACTATTATTTATATGGTAAACATTCTCCCCTACGCGTTGGTGGTCTATTCTCCTTCCGTATTCATCTTAAGAATTTTCCATTTGGTCGTATCCTAGCGCAAGTTTAACATTTTTTACCCATCACAAAAATGCTCAACGCCGCTAAAGAAGTTTGAAGTTTTCACTTCAAAAATTATTAGTATAAGTTAAAAGTTACTATGTTATCATTCTTTTATAAATAATGAAAACATATTACAGTTTTTACGAAATGTTAATGGCAATTGTGAAGTTTAATTATTGTATTTTAAACAAAAGGACGGTGACTATGACAAAGTATCGTTTGAGAGGTTTTATTAAAATTGATTAAAGATAAACAATGTTTCCCGCATTCTAAGAACTTGACGCCTTACTATGGGTGCTAATGATTGATATCCTTAAATAAGATTAGTTAGCTTTACACAGTCTTCGCTTATTATACGAAGAAGTTATTGCAAATATCTTTATCAACCTTGTATATATCCAACATTTCAACAGCGTCCGCTCATTTATCTAATCTGTGTAGTATAATCATTACAGATTGCTATAACAATATTTTTTTTTTCTTAAACGTCTAAAACGTTTTAATTGTATTAAAAGATATTTTTTTTACTGAGAGTATTAAAGTTTGGATATTTAGAAAAATACATTTTATTATTCTGTAGCAGATATTTACGATGAAAACTCAAATTTATTCAATAATAGTTATATTTTTAAATCGCGTTGATATTTTTGTTATTAGCTTTCGTTGGTTTACAAGACAGGATGTTAAAATTTATTCATTTTTCTTTTCAGTTAAAACAAAGTAATAGTAAAATTGGTTGTAAAATAGATTTGAAAAGACGTGATAATCAAAGTGCTTCCATGTTTATAATAATTTTATTTTCTTGCCTGTTCTAAGCCGTTGGTTAAACTGGGATTCTAAACAATAAAATTCAAAGTGAGATAATTACACTAGAATAATGAATGTTTAATATTTTAATATGTTTACATAATTAAGTAATTCTGTACATATGATATTAATAAAGTGCCAGATAGTTTTGGAGTTAATTTTTTTTTGTATTGCCTTTTCATTGTACATTTTATTGGCGAGTATTTGAAGTCATACTTTTCCTTTATCTAATAATAATTACTAAAAGAATACGCAAAAATCGTTTCTAGTCACTAAGGGCATAATATGCCCTGAGTGAATAGAAACTGTGCTAGTAGAGTAAATTTCATGCACTGGCTATGAGAGAACGACAGAAAGAAAACCGCACGCTTAGTATTAAAGTGACCGAATTCAATATTAGGTTTCATTGCATTATATACAGTTTCCTCCTCCTTTCAATGATGTCTATGATCCACATTTCAATGCAGTCTATGATATTATGCTACGAACTATTAAAAAAACTATTGTTTTTTAAGTTATGGGTCTCTAACACTCGAGCGTTTTGTGGGTGCTACGCTATGCTATATTGCAATTTTCCACAAAACTTTTTAATTTTAATTTATTTTAATTAGGTCACTAATACTAAACATGTAAAATGTACAGCGACATCTAGTGACCGCTGTTCCAGCGCCATACAAATTGGCGTTATGCTAACGCGATAGAGTAGGTTAAAAAACGCACTAAGCACACAGATCACTCCTAACGTCAAGCGTGCGAAAAGAAAGTTAACTTATAAAAAAACGACTTATTTTAAATAAACAGTACCTGGTTGACCGACTTACTCGGTAATTTTTTACAAAAAAAGGAAACAAAAAAAAAAGAAAGTAATAATTAGGTAGTTGGGATCGATCCTAGGTATTTACATTTCTTGAGACTGCCCGTTCCCCGAATAAGCTACGCTGACTTGACAGTTTGTGGCAAAAATAGTGTTTCATTTTACATAAAACCTAGCTTGATCGATTTTTCTCCCTCAAAACCCCTACATACTGATTTCAGGAAAATCGTTGGAGCCGATTTCTAGATTCCAAATTATATATAGCAAGAAGTATGTAAGTAGCGGCCTGTTACTATCCCACTGCTGAGAATAGGCCTCTTCTCTCCGTTTTTGGAGAGAAGGTTTGGAGGTAAGACCTACCACGCTGCTCCAATGCGGATTGGTAGGTTACTTTTTTTTTACATATCTCGAGAATTCTCTAGAGATATGCAGGTTTCCTCACGATGTTTTCCTTCACCGAAAAGCGTGTGATAAATTGAAATTATCAATTAGACATATATATATATATACACACATACAAGATTAACTCATTAAAATAATAAACATTTATTATTAAATTACAAATATAATTTTATTAGCTCATCGCTGACAGCCGACGGCGTAAGTATACCCAAGTCCGTGAAGAGTAGGGTGATGTAAGCGGGCGGCGTGTAGTCGACCAGCGGGTGCTGTTTGGAAAGGTCCCCTGAACTAAGCACGCTGGATAGATACATGAACTCTTTGGGTATGTCCCGCTGGTTGAGAGGGTATATTCTAGAAAACTTGAAGCTCTCCGTGAGCACGTACACAGGTTTCTTGAGTTCCAACGCGGACATCGCCAGACTGTATGTGCCGATCTAAAAATTTACAATAAAAGTGTTTAATGAGAAGTTCTTGCATCGTTTTCTCATTGATAAAAACCGTGGTTGCTTGATGATAGAGCATTGTTATTGGTCTCATTCTCCGATAGATAGAGTTGGAAGTTAAGAGTCTCTTTACCAGGTGTGGGTAGTGCGAATTTTTTCAACCTACTCGATCGCGTTAGCGTTACTATAATTTGTATGGACGCTGCAACAGCGACATCTAGTGACCGCTGTTCAAACGCCATACAAATTGGCGTTGCGTTAACACGATCGAGTGGTCAAAAAATTTGCACTAAGCCCACAGTTCCATCAAACGTCTTATGCTTCCTCATGGTTTGTCAAAATTACCTCTCCTTTAAACCTTTGAACATCTATTGCTTTATCCTAATCCTTTTATGATTAGAACACCATTTTGTGTGAATTGAATATTCGACGTCGTAGTTTAGCTGATCTACCAACACATTGTCTTGTGTTGTAGCGTCGTCATTCTAGTGCCCTGAGATTTCAGATGTGGGGTAAAATGAGCCCCTAAATAACAGCATTGCTTTTTGCAACATGCAGTAAGCAAGGTTTGTAATTATTATTTGGCAAGTATCCGAAATGTTTATATGTCGCTTATTTATCCAACAGTAGTTCTTTATTCTTAGCTAGGTGTTTTAATATTATAATATTTAATATTAAAAAAGAATGTCAAACACTGGCACGTATGACTTTAATATAAATACATGTGTGCTTTGCAAAATTGATTTTTAAAATTCATCAATAAAACAAAAATGTTCTTTTAAGGAAAAAATTTTGGACGAACCTGCTTATATCTGACGAATTGTTAACACATGTGGGATTTCCTTTTTTGAGTATAGATACAGACTTATCCAGTGGTGGGGTAACAGCCTGTTACTACTACTGCTTATTATAAGTTATATAATGAAATGAAATTAACTAATTTCACCTTATTAATAATACCCCCACTCTCCGTGACCCCCTCAGCGCCCAGCATCACGATATCCACTTGCTCCATGATATAACCGACCGCTGCGTCCAGGATCAATGTCGCCTCTATACCGGCAGCGACCAGCTCTTTCTGCATTCGCTCTCTAGAACAATAAAATTCAGTAAATAGTATGTTATTTAGAATTAAGTTGTCAGCATCATCCTCCTGCCCTTATCCCACTCTAAGTGGGTCGGCATGACATGTTACAAACATGTTGTCATTTCACCACTGGCCGCTTGCCTGACGTCAACTTATCTTAGTCGTATTTTACACTTGTTGTATCCGGTAAAGTAGAATAGACTACTTTCTTACCTACACGGTGGATCAACTTACCTTAGTCGCCTTTGACACCTCGGTAAGAAATGAGGGTGGTACTTTTCTAGTCAGCCGGATACCACACGGCAGGACAACTTACCCTAGTCGCCTTTTACGACACCTCGGTAAGAAATGAGGGTGGTCTATTCTACTCAGCCGGATACCACACGGCGGGACGACTTACCTTAGTCGCCTTTCAAGGCACCTCGGTAAGAAATGAGGGTGGTCTATTCTATCAGCCGGATACCACACGTCGGGTCGACTTACCTTAGCCGCCTTTCACAGCACCTCGGTTGGGAATGAGGGTGGTACCTATTTTATTCCGCCGGATACCACACAGTGTAGAATTAAGTAGTATAGATTTTATATTTGATTTATTATTCTTCAGTATTTAGAATGGAATACAAATTCTCACCCACTATTGTCAGGACACGACATTGTGACAAACACTTCAAATCGTTTGTTCGCTTTCGCAGCTTCCAACATAGCTTGTAGGACCACTCTGGACCGTGAGTGTGTTAGAATTTTCTATAACAAAATGACATTGAAATAGCAACTACTTAAGTATCCAGATTACAAGACAATATAATAAAATAATTCAATGTAAAAACAGTGAGAATATGGTTGGCGGAACGAAATACTGTAAATTGTAAAATAAGGCGTTGCTTTGCGGAATTCCATAGTACTAAAGACAAATTATTTAATAAATTCCGCATTTGTTAAGAAAATCTAATGCTAAGTCTTATTTTGGGACCCTAAATAATGTCTCACATCATGTTGTTGTATCTAAATCTAAATCTCACTAAGTCGATTCACGAGGATAGATTATTTAAAGCGTGCTTCACCTTTTGGCCTAGAACTTTAAAAGACAGAGAATGAAAGACATATCCTGCAGCATACATATAAATTTTATCGACGTAAAATGTTTTTGGAAGATGTTAGTGAATTCTGTGTTATATGAGCATGTCGTAAGTGATATTTACAAAAAAAAATATCTTACACATCCATCACTAATAAAAGGTAATGTTTGTTTTGCAACTTTTCCTCGAGCTTCTAACAACGTGTCTAAAAATATTCTCCCTCGCTGCAACATTATTTGCTCGCATTCTTCAAATGACTGCAAATAAGAAATTTATCATTATAGTACATAAATTCAAAAATATTTACTATAAAACTTTTATTTTTATGTTAATTTTTTTTCCGTGATTTATCATGCGATCAGTTGGTAGACTACGAACAGATGTGGTGTTAGTCTAATTTATCGTTCGGAGTTAACAACCCCAATGGGAATCGTCTGTGGCAATGTCAATTGCACCGCTAACTGATTCGGATGATTTTGAAGTCTTTTTATGTACGTTCTTGTTATAATGTTCTTTTTATGTTAATTAAAAATTTTTAAGATGATTATTTGACATAAGTTGTGGGGTGAATGTGTGATACATTATTAATATTATAAATGTGAAAATATTCTGCAATTGATTGTCTCTTTACTTGTTTGTCTGTTACACTATTTAGGTTTATCGACTTGATCACAAATAATAAAATTTGGTGCAATTTCAGTTGGTTTATATAGCGAGTACAGATATATGATAAGAAATAATCAGTTTTCCATACAGGAAAAGGAAAAAACAATATATGATAAACCCTTGACAAAAAAAACTTCTGTAACTTCAAAAAAAAACAAAAGATAGTGACAGACTTTTTTCTGTAAAATAAACTTTTAAGAAATTCCCATTTTAAGATAACATGTGTATGTATTATCAACTCTGTGCGCATTCAGGCATAAATGGTATAAACTTAAGACCCTCACATGACTCTATCTAATTTCGGGGACGCCTGTCGGTGCAGGGCGGGTGGTCAGCTCCTATTCCGGACTATTCCACCCATCCCCACATGACTCTAACACAAACCCTTGTTAAATTAGCAACTCTCTTTACTTAAAATATTTTGTGCTTCCCTTGGATTTTAACATCTGTTCTACTGTAGTACATAATTAACAATATTTTAAGACTAAACTTGATTCAACCAAAATCACACAAACTATGGACAAATTTGTTACCTTAACATCTATTTTAGCAAAAGTGATAAATCTCATAAATAGTTGACACCCTGATGATATGGCAGTGACAGGCTGATCACAATGTCTCATGGCATCTACAGCTAACTTTAAATTAAGCTCCAGTTCACGCACTGTTGTAACTGTACCAACAAAATAACACATCTGTTTAGATTGACATAAATGAATATAAATATTCAGTTATCATTAGCATGTACTTATGATGATGATATACGATATCAACATCAATCTCGATAATAAATAAGTATATGGGACTTACACACATGGTCGTGTAAGTTGTATGGTCAAAGTAAGTAACTTAATACTTGTGTTAAGGGTGACAGATAACTGGTAATATATACTTATATATTTTTTAAATACATACTTAAATATAAATATACACCCAGGCTCAAAGACAAACAAATTCATTTATAGAAAATGTTGCCCTCTTGGTAGGAATCGAACCTGCAACCCGCGGAGCTGAAGGCAGGGTCACTACTCACTGCGCCAACGGGCCAGTCAAATTCAATCACTTAAAAATATTATTTTTTGCATTTTTTCAATATTACTTTCATAAACTCAATCTATTTGTTGATTAAATAACTGAGGAATTATGTGTGTTTTAATAACAAACAGAAAGTAATAAAACATCTACTATATACAAATAGTTGTATATTTTTGTAATGAAATTAAAAAAATTATTTTGGCAGATAAAAACTCCAATGTTTTGTGTGTATATGAGCAGTAATTTTATTAAAGTATTGGCTAGGTTAAATAATTTAAACACACAAAAAATTTTGGACATATCAAATATTACATATAAATTATTGCATCATTCACTTTCAGTAAAAGACAGTTGTTTATGGAATATAAATTACCTTTATAAGTTTCTATCACAGTAAGTAAAGTTTTTATCGCCGCCACTCCAGCTGAGACATCTGTTTCCTCTTGAAGTATTTTCAAAAATATTTCCTGTACTTCTACAATAAAATAAAACATGAATAATTATATTTATTTTTGTACAAGAAAATTAATAAGAAATATTTAACCAGATACCTTCTTTCTTCATTTTGGAATATTTAACAACGAAAACTGATTTATTGTATTATAATAGGTGCTATCTTACGAACTTAATACATTTTTAAAGATTTTGCTTCTGAAAATTGAAATCCTAACCTCAAATTAATACTATAAACGTCACAAAAAAATGACATTTATATGGTTTATGAAGAACGTATGTAAAGTGTAAATAATATAATGTTAGCTTAAATTTATAGCAGCTTGAAAACGTATTTATTAATAAAAATGGAAATATGTATGTACTTTTGTTGTTTTTATTACAAAATTTTTAAGAAATAAATAATATATGAAAAAACTATTACATACAGCGACATCTAGTGTCGAATAGAAAAGCAAGATTATCGATGAAAAAGTTTTTCATGAATTGTAAACAAATGATTGATTAGTACTATAAACCTACATAATATATGTAGTAAAAGACGTTAAATGTTTTTAAACTTTAACTTTACTATATACTCACAAAAAAATTAACTTTAAACAAAAAGCTAATCGAGCGAAAGGAATTCACGGTCAGCGATTGTAGGTTTACCTGTTATTATGATTACAGTCTAACGTGAAGTCGAATGGATAAGACGCGTTAACTTTAAATAACTTTTTAAAGTTTATGAATAGTGTTGTGTTATAAAACGCGACTAGTGACACCAAGATGGGAAATTCCGCTTCGCTTAAACTTAACGATAAAAGAAAATGGCAGTAAGTTATCACGACCTTTAACGACAAATTAGTTTTTTTATATATTGACAATTAAATATGTATTATGGATAGAAGGTAGAAGAGTAATCAATTGTTATATTTTTGTCATGATCTGTTGGAACAAGAGTTAGTTATAATAAATCAACATAAGTGTAAATAAGAGATATTTATAATATAAATTGATAATTATGTTTGCTTGTCTGTGGTTCATTTACTTCAATATGACTTGTGGATTGAGGGTAGTTGAAAAGCTTAAGGACATTTCTAATTTTTCTTTTTTAAACTATTTTTTGCCATTACATCTTGCGCCACATTAATAATTTGGTTTTTATTTTTTTCTTACGCTTTTAAACATTAACTAATAGGTATCTTTTTACTGTACTTTTTAATACAACAAAAGAATGGTAAATAATCACCGTGTACGTGTACGGTTTAAACATAGAAGACTCGTTTACATGCTATGTGACAAAAAAGTTATCAAATAAAAAATTAAGTACTATATACTCTCCATAGATTTATTTTTAAAATAAATTTACGAGTAGAAATTTCGTCATGGGGAAGGCCCCTTAAAATCGGTTTCTGTTAAGGTTTTTCCAACTAAAAGTAACTAATCATCACGGTATCGTAAGCGTGGTGGGAAACCACCATGGATGGAGTAAGGTATCTCTTTCACCAGATATAATGATTGTTTAAACGTGCTTTAGGGGTTTGTGTTGCCAATTGTGATTTTATAGTGTTTTCTTATCAAAAATCGCCACACACTACATGTAACTAGTACAAAAATCATACAGGGAAAACCAAAGTTGCATAAAAGTCATTATTAAGTCTATTATTACAAAAAAGCTTTGCCTAATCATACATCCGTCAAGCAACGTCCAAAAACCTTGGAACAAAATAAGAAGACGCTTAGTCTCAGTGTAACAGACTGTAAATATTCTCAGTTTCGTAAATTAAAGCTGCGTGTAAATCGATTTTCTGTTTGAGCAATTGAATATTCTTGTAGTTCAACGACGATATAGATACTTTGCAAGTAGATTTTTTGCAGTTATGCTTCTCAGCTAGGATAATAATTGTGTTCTCCAAGTAATAAAGGCATAAATTCAACAGAGACAGTAGCAGGAATTCGTTATTCTTGAATATTCTAATAAGTTCGTACACCCTACACCCAACCCTGCACCCTGCCCTTATCCCACTCTAAGTGGGGTCGGCACAACATGTTATAAATATGCTGTAACATGATTTGGCTGCGTTTTTATGACCGGCCGCCTGCCTGACGTCAACTTATCTTAGTCGTATTTTACGACACCTCGATAAGAAAGAGGGTGGTCTATTTTACTAAACCGGATACCACACGGTGGGTCAACTTACCTTAGTCGCCTTTTACGACACCTCGGTAAGAAATGGTGGTGGTCTATTCTAATCAGCCGGATGCCACACAGCGGGTCGACTTAGCTTAGTCACCTTTTACGACACCTCGGTAAGAAATGAGGGTGGATCTATTCTACTTAGCCGGATACCACACGGCTATATAATAAGACTGCACTATACACAATAAAAATAAAAGTTTCAGTTTTGTAAATACCGCGTCAGAAAAGTTCGAAGTCGTCAACTTGTGGCCGCTTAAAACATACAAATTCACTGATGTTATACGTCATCGAATAATAGCTCACGATGCATAATATGCAATTTGACCTTTCAACTCTTTGCTCTATAAACTATATGTTTATGTATAATTTCTAATATAACGACGTAACAATATTGCGCATTAGATATTATGAAATTATTTGATATAAATTCCTTTATGTTTTAAATTATTATATAGTATTGTTAACATAAAATGAAATAGGCTTTCATTTTATGTTAACTTATTGTAAATCGGCTAATTCTATTAACTCCGTCAAGTCTATATCTATACTTATAAATCTATACTTAAAAAAATCTACCGAACGGATTCTTTACGGTTTTTACTAAAATATATATGCAATTCTTCCGGAAGGTTTAGATTAATAGTATACGCTTTTATGTAAATTGTGTTAAAGAGGTCAGAGGGAGCTTTATTCGCGTGCGCAACGTAAATCAGTAGAGATACACTGAAGTAATGTATAAGAGTATTGTAGATCTACAAAACTACTAAAGAAAATTCCGCAACAGCATGTTTCTATCTCTCATGGTTAACCCACAATAACTACTTTTCTGTATTTTGTTACACTGATTTCAACGCGGGGAAAGCCGCAATCACAATTAGTTGAGAAATAAAATAAGTCTTTAACAAAAATGGTAACGTAAATAAAAAAATCGAGACGAGATAGATGTCACAAAGCAGAATGCTAATTTGCGCGTGGGAACCTAAAAAAACTATAAAACCTCGAAAAGGTTGCAGGGAATTAGTAGAGCAAGGAATCCGAAGATAAAACCATTATAAAGTAGCAGAGGTGTTGTTAGTTGAAAGAATAAGACAAATTTATTGAGTCCCTTGAATACCAAAGCAGTACGAAACCAATACGTTTATATTTACTGAAATATGTATCAAAACTGCGATGTTATGTTAATACGACGGATATACAAGTACTTCGTGGAATACGCAAGAGCAGCAGGAAAGTAAAAGTGAGGTCGTTTGTTTTGGATTGTTACTGCAATGCGATCCGCCATTGTGTACCTGTTGCGTGAAATAACATGGGGTGGACATTTCCTTTAGTTCACAAATGACATTATTAGTTTTGTCATAGCAAATAGAATGAAAAATGAATAAATAAATAAATTGTAAATATATAAATAATAAATACATAAATAATAAATAAATAATAAATACATAAATAATAAATAAATAATAAATAAATAATAAATACATAAATAATAAATAAATAATAAATAAATATATAGGACACTTACATACACGGTCGTCCGTCCCCGAAGCAATTAACTTAATAGTTGTTATGGTAGATAGACTACTGTAAGTAACGGCCTGTTGCTATCCCACTGCTGAGAATAGGCCTCTTCTCTCCGTTTTGGGAGAGAAGGATTGGAGCTAAGACCTACCACGCTGCTCCAATGCGGATTGGTAGGTTACACATACCTCCAGAATTCTCTAGAGATATGCAGGTTTCCTCACGATGTTTTCCTTCACCGAAAAGCGTGTGATAAATTGCAATTATCAATTAGACACATAAGTTTTAAGAGAAAAACTCATTGGTGTCTGCCCGGGTTCGAACCCGTGATCGTCTCTAGAGATTCACACGGTGGCACCGCTGGGCCATCACAGAAGTAAGTAACGGCCTGTTACTATCCCACTGCTGAGAATAGGCATCTTCTCTCCGTTTTGGGAGAGAAGGGTTGGAGCTAAGACCTATCACGCTGCTCCAATGCGGATTGGTAGGTTACACATACCTCCGGAATTCTCTAGAGATATGCAGGTTTCCTCACGATGTTTTCCTTCACCGAAAAGCGTGTGATAAATTGCAATTATCAATTAGACACATAAGTTTTAAGAGAAAAACTCATTGGTGTCTGCCCGGGTTCGAACCCGTGATCGTCTCTAGAGATTCACACGGTCGCACCGCTGGGCCATCACAGAAGTAAGTAACGGCCTGTTACTATCCCACTGCTGAGAATAGGCCTCTTCTCTCCGTTTTGGGAGAGAAGGGTTGGAGCTAAGACCTATCACGCTGCTCCAATGCGGATTGGTAGGTTACACATACCTCCAGAATTCTCTAGAGATATGCAGGTTTCCTCACGATGTTTTCCTTCACCGAAAAGCGTGTGATAAATTGCAATTATCAATTAGACACATAAGTTTTAAGAGAAAAACTCATTGGTGTCTGCCCGGGTTCGAACCCGTGATCGTCTCTAGAGATTCACACGGTTGCACCGATGGGCCATCACAGCTTCGATATATATATATATATATAGACTACTGGTGAACATATAATTTATTTTATATATAAACTTATATCCAAATCTACACCCAGGGTCTAAGAACCAACAAATTATTAATAGAAAATGTGGGCCCTCGGCGGGAATCGAATCCGCGACCCGTGGAGCTGAAGGCCGGATCACTGCGCCAATGAGTAATGTGTTAAAATGACGTTAAAGTTGTTTTAACAGAAAAAAATTTATCACAGCGATTACTCATACTAAGCAATAAAAAACACTTCTTTATCGACAAACTAATACGTTTTATGTAGGTGTATAAAAAAACTAGCTGTCCGGCCACGCGTTGCTATGGCTCAGTCGAGTTTCGAATACTTTAAAAAAATGCTCTGATCGAAACCAAACCTTATATTATCATCCGCTGGATCATTCTAAAGATTGTCTAAAAATTTTATTAAAATCTAGCCGTTCCGGAAATTTATTTTTATATGCATTGGAAAGATTAAAACCGTGATTTAGTCTTTTGATAACCATCAAAATGGTTAGAGTGGGTCAACCTTAAAAGATAGGCATAAGCTATCGCGGATTTTTTTTAGGCACTTTTAGAGGGGAACAATTTTGTTATACATGATTTTTGAATAAGTATTACCGTTTACTCAGCGCACGCAAGGAAAGCTTTAATTTATGCTGTTTTCATCATTTACATCTTAGCGCGATGTTTTATAGCCTATAGACTTCCTAAATAAATGGACTATCTTACAGTGCATTTTGACTGAATTTTGTCAAATCAGTCTAGTAGTTCCTGAGATTAGCGCGTTCAAACAATCAAACAAACAAACTCTTCAGCTTTATTTATTAGTATAGATTGCATATTAGCTTGTGGATTACAAACCATGATTAATTTTAGACTCGCCATTACAATATTAATAACTTTGTAGCCTTTAAAAGTGGGTTTATACATATCATATTCAGCGACTGATGTTCAATAATAGATTTTGTAATTATTGTTAGGGTTTTCTTGCTCTTCCAAGTTATGAATCTCTTTAACACTGACGCGTTTTATAGACGCTACGCTACCCTTAATTGGAATTTGTCACAAAACTCCTTTTTTAAATTAGGTAACTTTAATATTAAGCGTGAGATATTTAGCACTATATAGATTTAATGTATAGAATCCGGCTATACTCACGTCTTATTTTATCGGATGAGCCCGATTTGTTTCAAGCCCATATGAGGCTCTTCATGTGGCATGCATTCACGAGCTATTTACGCGGCGTTATCGCGGCGGGAACTGCGGGGATGAGACGTGAGTATAGCCGGATTCTATACATAAATTATATAACTACATAGATTTCTCTAGACCTTATCCCTATTCTGGTACCGAATATCTTCTCTTGGATCAAAGACGTTTCATAAAAATTCTAATGTTTACTTATTTCTTTTTAAAGATATTAGGTACCTAGGTTCCGATTATGACCCATTATCTATTACAAAGATGGTTATCTTTATTTTTAAGAGCTAATACATGTTTCACGATACTAAGAACGCTAAACTTTAATAACCCACCGAGTCATAAAAAATGATTACAGCAAAATATGCCATAGTTTAAAATATACATCTAATACTAACTGACCCGCGAAATGGTTGTTTGTCGCATATATTATTTCTAGGTAATTTCTAGTGTACATTATAAAAAATGTAAGTGGACAACCCTTATCACTTAGGGGTATAAAAAATAGATAGTAGCCGATTCTCAGACCTGAAAAATATGCATATAAAATTTCATAAAAATCGGTCAAGCCGTTTCGGAGGAGTATGGTAACTAAAATCGTGACATGAGAATTTTATATAAGTATGTATAAGATAAGTAACCACAGAACACGTATTGCTTCGTCTTTTGCCATCGTCCTCCTGCCCTTATCCCACTCTAAGTGGGGGCGGCACAACATGTTACAAACATGTTGTCACATGATTTGGCTACGTATTTTAAGACCGGCCGCCTGCCTGACGTCAACTTAACTTAGTCGTTTTTACGACAACTCGGTAAGAAAGAGGGTGGTATATTCTACTCAATCGGATACCACACGGTGGTTGAACTTAACTTAGTCGCCTTTTAAGAAACATCGGTACGAAATGAGGTTAGTCAATTCTACTCACACGGCGGGTCGACTCACCTTAGTCGCCTTTTACGACACCTCCGTAAGAAATGGTGGTGGTTTATACTACTCAGCCGGATCCCACACGGCGGGTCGACTCACCTTAGTCGCCTTTTACGACACCTCGGTAAGAAATGGTGGTGCTATATACTACTCAGCCGGATACCACACGGCGGTTCGACTCACCTTAGTCACCTTTTACGACACCTCGGTAAGAAATGGTGGTGGTTTATTCTACTCAACCGCATACCACACGGCGGGCTTCCCTTTCATATAATTAGTTTTTATCTTGGCTTCTACCTTCTAATATATTAATTTACACAGTAAAGGATCATAATGAAGCGAAGGAAATGCTAAAAGTAATTAATATATGTAAGTTAAGTAAGAACAAGTAAAGCTATAGAGGAACATATTCTTGTTACGATAAATTACCAAGTGAGCCCTTTGGTAACCTTGCTATGCCATTTCGTCTTCTCGATTCATTTCATATTATCCACATCCCAACGCGGTGTGGTATCCGGCTGAATAGAATAGAATCACCCTCATTTCTTACCAAGGTGTCGTAAAAGGTGACTAAGATAAGTTGATCCACCGGTTTAGTAGAATGTTTAGTAGAGGTTTAGTAGAGGTGTTAAAATACGACTGAGGTAATTTGACGTCAGGCAGGCGGCCAGTCGTAAAAACGCAGCCATATCATGTGACAGCATGTTTATAACATGTTGTGCCGACCCCACTTAGAGTGGGATAAGGGCAGGAAGATGATGATGAAGCAAATTTTTATTTATATACCTACCTAGTTATTATAATAACAAATATGTAATTTAAGATTGCAAAAAACGTCACGGTCACTATTATATGAAACAACTAAAATATTAAGGCGAAGGTGAATCTCATGAAACATTAAAACATGCTTCCGCCATTGTATTGTTGCTAATATTATTTTATATATGTACTCATAAATCTATTCTAATTAATATTCCAAATGCGAAAGGGTGTTTGTTTGTCTTTCACGTCCGAACGGAGCAGCGGATTTCAGTTAATGATGGTGTTTAGAAAATGTTGGTGTTTATAGTTAACTAGCGGCTTGCCCCTGCTTCGCACGGGTATAAAATATATATCCCATGTCAGTCAGTGTAAAAAAATGATTAAAATCGATCGAGTAGTTTTGATTTATTCATTACTGCCCGTGGCCCGCACGCGTTAAATTTGGAGAAAAACAATTTCCTTTCCCTATACCAAGAAGATTTCCTGCTATCTTTGGAATATCTAAATTCATATAGTACATTTTTACTTATTTACTTTTACATTTTCCCTATGTATTTTATTTTTACAATTAATTACAGAATGTCTTTAAACAAACTCTTGAAAGAGTGACATAGCTGCTAAAGTCGAAGTGTTATAGGGCGAAGAGTGGCGTCCTCACGGAATTTTAAATCTGTAATATTTCCGAAAATGTTCACTTAAATTACATGCTGTAAACGGCCATATTGATCTATATTAAATCAACTATTTATTTAAGGTACTTAATTGGATAAGGATTAATGCTGTATTGTATAAAAATTGCTTAAAAATATGGCATTATTTTTCGTAAAAAGTAAATGAGAAAAAATGCTATAGTGGGTTATCCATAAGAGATAGACATATACCATCGCGGACTTTTCTGTAGACCTTTTCAAGATGTACAAATACTTAGTACATTATTTTGAAAAATCTCGTAGGGTTTAGCCTGCGATTGCAATGTAAGTGGAAAAAAATGTAATTATTTACAGAAACCTCAAAAATTACAGTATTTCTCTACACCGTATTGATTGTTATTATACGTACAAACCTTCCTCTGGAATCACTCTATCTATTAAAAAAAACCGCATCAAAATCTGTTGCGTAGTTTTGAAGTTTTATGCGTACATACGGATATAGGGACTTTGTTTTATAATATGTAGTGATGATGAAGAGATAGAGGGATATATACATGTTGTTTAAAACTAAATCTCACGCAAGCGAAATCTAACGAAGATTAATAACAGTGACCTTTTACAGTAAGAGCAGGTTCGAATCCTTTCATATAAATTTTTTTAGTAGTATTAATTTTGGAAATAAAATCTTATGAAACTTCGTTTAGTTTAGTAGCAATGTTTTCTTCGAAAATAATTCCACGTCATAAATTGGCATGAAGTTACTTAACATTTGGCTTTTTTATTTATAGAAGAATATAATTTAAAAAAAAATCAGCTCTTTTTACTTTATTATTGTTTTATTGTGTTTATTTATTTATATAATGTACAAGTTGTGTCTAAAATTACTTACACTTACGTGAAATGGCGAATGCTGGCAGTGTTTCCGCGTTCTAATAAGTTGGTAAGGTAAGTGCACTAGTAATTGACCGTTTTGTATGAAATTTTAAATAATCAACGTTTTGTTTGTTGTAGCTAATAAAAGATATAGTAGTACTACAGTTTTGAGGTTTGGGCAGTTGCTAATAGATGGCAACAGGTAATAACAAATTTATTTTTTATTAGCTACAACAAACAAAACGCTTACAATTTAAAATTTCATACAAAACGGTCAACTACTGCATGGTCAATTACTAGTGCCCTTACCTTATAAGTGAAGAAGTAGGAATAGAATTTTAAAAGGTTTTAAAGCGAATTAATGTATAGCGGCTAGTAGTGTCGAGAATGATTGTCATTAAGGCTATTCTACCATATTAAAAGCTTAGTTCGCACGATTTTGATCATTATCATTCTTGCCAGGCTCGTATCAATTAATGTTATAGTGTTTAACCTGAAATAAAGATGAATGACTTAATAATTATCATTATTGTTAAAACTTTACGTAGCAGCTGATTTGGAGTCTGTTGTTTCTTAGCATTACTACATAATATTTAAAATTCCCTCTGATAATGTAACTGCGATCTTTCAATTCGATTCTAAGAAAACGTTCAATCGATTGTATTTTTGAATTGAATGTAATTTTGTATTAAGTAATTGCTTAATTCGATTTGAGACGGATACTTTGGCTTTTCTGTTCACGAAATTGATCAATTTTTAATGTATTAAATGGGGTCTGAGGCGCGACAATTGTCAGGCTGAACCTCCTAGTTATATTTTATAGTTAGTTTATCACTGTTGGTAAACTTTCATTTGTATAATAAAACATAATGTATAAAAGTAAGCGTTACTTTGCGACATTCTATAGTACAAAAGTTAAGATAGAATTAGTTTGCTATAATCCGCGTTTAGGTATATCCGTAATAACATACGCGGATATGAGCAAAATAATTCTATCATAACTTTTGTTTTAAAAAAACAATAAAAAGTTTACTTATCTTATTCTTATTACAACCTAACCATATGAATGAAATGCATTTGCTGAAAGAAATAAAAATATCAACTGATAGTTCAAGTCATTTGTTCCAATGAAAGCGTGTATAGAACCTGATAAGGGAAATATGCAAATCACAACCTGTGGTGTATTTGATTAAGTGATTATAAATATATATACGTAACAGTATCAAAGTGGTAAGTTCTTTTTACTAGTTACATTTAGTTATTACCGTCTTCTTCAGGGTTGAAGAGTAGCAACGTCCACGCATTATTATCATCAAAGTAATCCTCAATATTATAGTAGGCTTTCTGTATCAGCCTTTTATTAACAATGTTTTTAAACTGCTGTAATTGCAAAGCTAAAATTGATTGCGGAATTGTTATTATATAATCTTATACCCAAACCCACGAACGACTTACGTACTTTTGCAACGCGCAAAGCAGGAGCCGCAAGCTTATGTCAGTTCCTACTTTGTTTATAATATACGTCGCCAATCTTTTTATAATTATGTTTATTCTTATGCACAATTAAATTGCTAAAAATATATTGTACATACATACATTTGTCAATCACTAACACTAAGTGTGATTTTGCAATAAAATATAATAAAACTAAATGACAAGTATGTTTTATCGCTGAATCTAGCTAAGACCGAGGCATTACTTGTTTTATTATGAATTTTAATGTTATTAATTATTAATTAAAAAATATTATTTGAAATTAAGTTATATAACATTTCAAGAACTATGATAGCCATATTTAAATAACCTTTAGAGCACTTCTTATAGGGTAAATAAATCTATCAATAAATCAAATATCCTTTGATAAAGCCGACATCCTTACTAATGTTATAAATGGGAAAGTCTGTCTGTCTGTCTGTCTGTCTGTCGGTTCCGTTTTCACGGCCAATCCGCTGAACCAATATCGATGAAATTTGGCATAAATATTCCTTATATACCGGGGTAACATATAGGCTATATAAATCCTGTTAATTCAACAGGAATTAAATTCAGGAGCAATTAAATACGATGACATTCAAAACGCCATCTATATTAAACCTATGGAACTAATTTTTATTTACGATGTGTCAAAATTAAGTCAAATCTGTATTTACGAAGTATTTAGATTCCAAGTTTTTCGACTTACGTCAAAAGAGTTATCTTTAAAGAGTATTTATATTTTATTTTATTTTATTCGTTTACTGGACAAATTTAACTGAGAAAATTTAACATTATAATAACAATGGACTATTGATATAAGTAATATGGGATATTTAGTAAAATAAATAAACTAATAATATTATAAATGCGAAAGTCTGTTTGTAACGTTTTCATGGTCAATTCGCTGAACCAATATAGATGAAATTTGGCAAAATTAATGTTTATACGGGGTAACGTATTAAAATCTTAAAAAAGTTATTATTATTATTTTTTTAAATTTCGGTTTTTGTTTATTTCATAAACCGGAGAAAAATATTTAATAAAAAAGAGACCGCCAGAATGATGTATGTAACATCTTTTGGCCCAGACCAGAGTAATAATTTTAGTTTTGTTAAATAGAAAAATATTTGTTATCTTAGTATCAATTATTATTTTATCTAATATTTATTTATTATAGTTTGAAGTTATGTACATGTACAATTACTAGCTAAGTACCATAATAACACATTAAAAAGATAGGATTTGTGGTGAAAATATAACAATAAGCTATAATCATTTAAGTTCAAGTAAAATTTAATCATATATAATTTTTGTTGTCAAAAAAACAGACGTTTCAAGAAAACGCATTCTTAAACGGTCTTAGTTAGTAGTCTATGGCAACAAGTACGAAATAAATGACCATTAATTGACATGTATTAGAAAGTTTTATTTAATTTAATCCCATAGAAATTAAGCCATACTGCTAATGAAAAAATATTTTATTTCTAAACACCATTTTTTAATATTTGAAAAGTCATACAGTTAACAAAATCAAGTTTGATATATTTTCCAATACCTATTTTAAAATATTATGTTAACAAAAACATAATAATTTAATTTTTCGTATTTATACTAAAAACGTTGGAATCCAGCGCCGTACGTATAGGTAATAAAAAAAAAACAATTTGACAGTTGATTCGTTACGTATGTTATTATTAAATAAGTTTTCTAACATGTTTCCAAAGCTATCTCTATAATATTTATAGAGATATTTAATTCCAGAAAACATAAGTAATTTTTCATGTATATAAAGTTTTTGCATTCCTTTTACTGCGCTATTTTAATAAATATTTCATGTAAGTACGGGTTATTTACTAAAATTATCATATTAAGCTCTTGATCAAACGATAAATCCCTCTAATTCATCCCGGATCGATCTAATTTTTGTGATGGAGATATAAGAAGGTTTGGATGGTGACAGAAGCCATTCCTAATATCAAGACTACAGTCCACGCGAACGAAGTTGCGCGGGTAAAAGCTAGTAATTATATAATTACATGTTTTCCTATCATTTGATCTGTAATAATTTAAGTTTTTATTACAATACACGGTAATAAAGTTAATGCTGTCTAAAAGTAGAAGAATAATTAATAAAGTTTTTTTTCTTGTTTCATAAGTTATTTCAATATACACACCTCCATTTCTTTTGATTTTATATGAATACAACAGTAATATGTGTCTCTGCAAAGTAACGCCTAATTTTATAAATTTGTTTATATGTATACTAACATTGTGTGTACCAACGCTTAAGTACCCTAAATGTTGTAAAATATATTTTTGTGATGTAAAATAAGGAAATTATTTAGCCTTATATTTTTTACCCTTGTGTATAATCTTTATTGTGCCACATTTTATGACTATTAGTCTATCGGATTAGCCGTGAAAGCGCAACAGACAGACAAACAAATAGACTTTCGTTTATATTAGTACGGCTGGAGTGTAGGCATAACAATGACTACAAACTTAAAACGCATAACATCGTGTTTCAGTGTAAGCAATATGATGTTATGAGGAATTTACCCGCGTGATATAACAGGTCGCCAGGTTCACCACTACACGGTTGTGATAGTAAGTTAACGCCACCGCGCATCGTAAGCTATACTTCAAAAAGATATTTAAAGCTAGCTAACTACTGTTATTATAAAAGTAATAATAAAATTATTTTGCTATAATCCGCGTTGAACGATTCATCAAACGATACATCGCGGATTATAGAAAAATAATTTTATTATTACTTTTGTGTTATGGATCTCCACAAAGTAACGCCTAATTCTATAAATTACTTTTTTTTTTTAATGTCAGGAAAACCCATTATGGGTCGTCACCGCCCGACGGGGACGAGCGGCGGGTATGTCGGACTCTCACCGATTAAAAACCTGACAGTGCTCCACCACGCTGCTGGTGGCGGGGACAGGGTACCTATGAAGACATTGCCCCCCATCCCCGCCAGCAGCAGCTCTGTACCCCGGAGAAAAAAAAATTACTGCTATTACTATTATCTACTACCATTACTAGCTCACCCGATAGACTTAGTCTTACTATTTAATTGAGAAAGCCTTCTTAAAATTCCACTAAACTTACAATTTTTTTTTCATTAGAACCTTTATACCTATATCGCACATCGTGATATAGAACATTCTTCTTTAATTTACAAAATTTACTTGACTTTGTTATAAACATATTGTCATCGATTTGGCTACGTATTTTACGACCGGCCGCCTGCCTGACGTCAACTTACCTTGGTCGTATTACGTCTGACCTACGACACCTCGGCTAGAAGATGGTGGTCTATTGTACTCAACCGTATACCACACGGCGGGTTGACTTACCTTAGTCGTCTTCTAGCGAGGTGGTAAGAAATGAGGGTGGTCTATTCTACTCAGCCGGATACCACACGGCATTCTGAGCTCATGAGTGGTAAAGTCATTACTTTTTATCCATAGTATCGCTTCTTCAGTGGTAGCTATCTTAAAAATCCAGAATCATATTTGCTTTATTTCGTTAATTGATCACTGCAAGTGGCGTAATGTATTTAACCAGATTACCGTCTCACCGACCTTCAGTCGTCATTAAGCGAGCGTAAGCTCTGTTTGACACTCTATTACGTTATTAAACATTTGTGAAATAATTTTTATATCAGAATTAAGAAAGAAAACTATTTTTTCTAATTTAATAAAACTCTTTTGTGATTCTGTGAAAATCGGTAGTAATTTTAAAAATGGAATTCCTTTCACGTAAAGTCAAATCCAACGGTCAATTTGACGCACGCCAGTTGAATGGCGCGTGTCACTTATCCAGGCATAAGTCGTAAGTTTATTTTTTTAAATTATTTAAGAAATGTGTATATTCTCGTAATCTATGTATATTTTTATAACTTATTACCTATATCAGGCGAGGAAAACCAATGGCATAGATCAGGAAATTTATAATGCACTAAGAGAAAAAAGTGCAGTAAGTATTTTTAGGGGAAAGCGGATTTTATGTCTCAATAATCACATAGTGGAAATTTTTTAATAGCTCGCCTACATTGATGCATAAATTTAATCGAATCCGAATCGGCTGAACCAATATCGATGAAATTTGGTACAATTATTCCTTATATATCGGAATAACATATAGGCTATAGAAATCCTGTTAATTATACAGAATAGAAGGACATTGAAAAGAGATTTTTCACGTGAATGAAGTCGCGGGTAATATCAAGTAGCCTATAAAATTGATTAAAATATGTTTCTCTTGGGTGAACTGGGGAAAATATAAAGTACAAATGTATATTAAATTACAGAGATACCTAGAAAAAATCATTTGTGTAACAGAAAACGTCATACGCTAATCCCTCTACTAAGATGTCAAAAAATGTTATAATATAATATATGAAAACTCCTCAAAAATACCTAATGGTTTTTTAACAGATATCTTAGCTGCCTTAAATGCTTCTCCCTTCAAAAGTGTATTTCGGTAATTATATTTTTCCTTCTTCATATAGTTATAATTACAATTACTAATTATTATATCTGATATAGGCTATTCATATAACGGATTAGATTGTTGTATGATTGTAACTTCATGTATAATTTCGGTATAATAATCGCGCTCTAGAAAATTTTAAGTCTTTAATTGCGAACCGCTATCAAGGTAATCTATTGTGCTTTTCAGCGACAAGATTCATATAAAACTTGGATAACTCTGCAGAAAGTGTAGGATTAGGATGTAGACGATATTCCTTAGCTTATTAAAAAAAAAGTTTATAGATATTGCAGTGGATTATTAAATGTATGCCTTAAATTTTTATTGTAAAACATTAATTGTAAACAGTATATGAATTATAAAATAGGTACGAGCAAAACTGAACACGATTTATAAGTTTCTCTGTCTTGTCTATGATAGTCTAGAATTTATTATTCCTATTTTTTGTTACTTAAGGGCCCTTCCTATAGCCTTGTAAACTATCGACGCTGAATTCAAAATATTACCTAGGTATTTCCTATTTTATTTTTTCATATGTAAACAATTATTGGATTATGAAAATTATTTGGGTAAGTCATCAATACAATTTCAATATTTTATATGTATGGAATTGTTTTGATGTTCCTAAAGAACGGGTTACCTAGTTTTCAATTTATTATAAAAATATATAACCAAAAAACAATGTTGTTTTACCGTACGTCGGTATGTAATCTGCTTATATGAATTTTAAATATACTCCACAGCAAAATTTAATAGTTTAGATAACAATTTTGCAGTTTATTGAACCTTGTACCGGAATCTTACCACATGTTAATAATAATGTGGTTTAAATTATGGTGTTTACAAGTAAAGGTTAATGAACTTTATAAAATTCGACTCTATATTTTTTCTAAAATGTAACAAGCATGAAGTGTGTAAAGATTAAAATATCTTTGTATTAAAACAGTTGAAATATAGGTAGTATTTGCATTGTATATGTACATTTAGGTATTATTCATTATTATTAGTCCCTACTTAGTAGGTATGTCTATCATGCGTTGTATTAATTAATAAATTTAGACTGCGTGAATAGTTTTAAAATAAATTTAGTTATAAAAATTAGATGGTTACCTAGTCTCAGTCACAGACAAAAATCGGATTTTCTTTTCTGTGAATACTAAAACTAATTGAAAATCCAATCCAACAGTCCAAGACCATTGGGTGAAAAGAGAAAAATATCTTAAAGTTTTGTTATTTTGAAATACTAGTGCTATTAAGCGACATCGTTTTTAACGACTTTTGTTACAATGCCTTCAGTTATTAATTCAGTTATCAATTATTTTTTTCGTAAATAAGCATATTTACGGTTGCCGAAAAAATAGGGAATTTTATTATCTGATATGTGAACCTTGTAAGCTTCAATTGTACTAACTTTCATTTCCAGCGGATTAGCCGTGAAAACGTAACAGACAGACTGTCGCATTTATAATATCCGGAAAATAAGTTACATGTTCCATGTATATATATAGAATATGTAGGTAAATATATTCTTATGGAATTTATCTGCTATTAGTATGGAAAAAAATAACCACAATAAAAAACGTAGATAGTAGGGTCAAGGACCAACGCCATCTATTACCGAGCGGCCGCAACCGCAGCACGTGGTTCGTATCATTGTAAGTTATCACTGAAAATTTTCCTGTTTTCCCAGGAGCGAGACCGCAATGAGCCCAGCGCCCCCCGCGCCGAGAAACAAAAGTGGCGCACCGTTCGCTTCCTGCAAACAGTCGCTCACTGTCAGTGGACTAACGTGTACGTACGACATGGATCGTGATCGCATCGGTGTATGGGGCTCCGGGGATGGCCAGTCCAACAGTCGGCTCTCTGGCCTGGACCGCCTGAAGCACCCGGGTCTCAACAAGGTGAGAATCTAACCTTTACAATATACACTCTTAAAGTAATTCCATTCAGTTAGGTCATGGTTTAAACTACATACGGAAATGCTCTACTCAGCTGTTGCATAAAATTGTATCACATAGTCATTGCCCCCATTCACTTTTTTTCGAGTTCAATGTAATCGTATCCAAAGGTATGTTCATTCAGTTGACGTGTTTGTTTTTATATGTATATATGTCGACCAAAGTTGCTTACAGTTTTCGATTGCATTGTAAACAAATTTATTACACAATACAACCCAGTAAAAAAATATTTGTGAATATTATTTTTCATTAACTATCATTTTTTTTACTCCGGTAATAGACAAATATGTATTAAACCAAAGAAACCCTATGGCAATATAAGTGAACAAAACATTTAATAAAAAGCCTAATAGAATCATAAAAAATATATTTAATAAAAAACTCCGAGTAATAATTAATAAACAATAGTAATCTCTAGCAATATGCGCAATTATTATGTAATAATTAATTGCCAGTAAATTTTCTTATACTAGTGATCTAGGGATGTTTGTTTCGATAAATAATTAGCATATGAATACTTAGCGTTGGTGATTTTTGTAGGTCTTGGTATATTACAACAAAGGTTAGTGGCGTAAGAGAGTGTCAACTAAAAGGGATAAGAAAGCATTTTCAATCACATCACAGAGGGCTTAGCTTTTCCCGACCTTCTAACGGTTATCGTCATATAAAAGATTTCATTAAAACCTTAACAACAGAAAAAAAATGAAAATCAGTTTAGGATTTTTCTAGTCATCGTGAACAGATAAACAGACAGGCGCGGCATCTTTAGTCTATAACTTTTAGTAATACATTACACATTTCAAATTAGTTAACCAATTCCATTTTTTAAGTGATAAAATGTTTTATTGTGATCAAAATATCATAGTTATTGTTATCTTTCAAGCCATTAGCTTGAAAGATTCTTAAATTCTTATATTTTCTTCGTTAGTTTTACGGAATACAAACGATTACTGGGATTTTCGAGGTATGACGCAGTTCTTTATTTCCCACATGTGAATTTCCATCTCCGTATTATTTCCTCACGTCTATTTTTCGTCATAGTTTTCCTTCAGATATTTCCGTGTGTATTATAGATTAATGACCTTCAGTGATTCCACTCAAATACTAGCAAATAATTAAACTACTACGAATAATTTGCCTCTGCTAAGGGGGTAAAAACCCACTTACAGAATTGGGCAAATGTCTTTTTTTAGCATACCGGCAATCACCATCATAACTGACTACCGAACGCAAATTTAATTAGTCATAGCTTATCGTGCTCGCTTCTATAGGATCTAGAGAGATTAAAAGGGCGAAAGGGAAGAGGTTTCACGTTCAGTTATTGTTAATATTACGTCATCATTTAATATTGGCTATTGCAACTAGGCTGTATCACATTCTACTAGGTCCTTCGTACCTAGTACCCGACTTCGTTCTGCGATATTCAGTGCCGTCATAAAGAATAGCCTATGTATGTCATTTCAATTTGACACGAAAGAAGGGTAATCAAACAAACACACTTGCACAATAAAAACACCATAATGTATCTATAAGAATATGACCCAGAGGATTAGGCATATATCTAACACAAAAGTAATGATAAAATTATTTTGCTATAATCCGCGTTTGTTAAGAGAATCTATGTAATGTTCAGTGTATGAAGCAGGCAACATATACATACCTTATACCCGAAACCGAAGCATCATCAGGAGGATGGTTCAGCTTCGGGGCGATCTTGGAGATTGTGATGGTGTGTGAAAAATATAAATAAATTAATTTAAATAATAAAAATAATGTAAAAAATAGAAAATACATATAATGCTAAATGTATAGTTGACAATCCGTTTTTATACCTGATACATACGTTCGTATGGTTTGTGAAATGGCATGGTTCGTAAAAAACACATACACAAACCTCCACCATCGGCACACAATACACAAGCACTATACAAATTCACTATCACAAACTCAACAATCGTTTCGCCCCGCAACCGAAGCATAATCAGGATTTAGGCTCCACGACAAAATCGCAAAGCCTTTGAAAAACTTAGTAAGTATTATGGATCTCCGCAAAGTAACGCCTACTTCTATAAATTATATCATCATCTTCATCTTCCTGCCCTTATCCCACTTTAAGTGGGGTCGGCACGACATGTTATAAACATGTTGTCACATGATTTCGCTGCGTATTTTATAACCGGCCGCCTGCCTGACTTCAACTTATTTTAGTCGCCTTTTACGACACCTCGGTAAGAAATGAGAGTGGTTTATTCTACTCAGCCGGATACCACACGGCTGGTCGACTTACCTTAGTCGCCTTTTACGACACCTCGGTGAGAAAAGAGGGTGGTACTATTCTATTCAGCCGGATACCACACGGCGGACTTCTATAAATTATATATCTTACATATTAAAATCTACTACGAGACTTGTCTCATATAAACTAGTTTGCGTCATTCATGACACGGCGCTTTAATCGTGAAGAGAAAAGCTTTTTGTAATAATCATATTATAGTGCTTTAAGGTACGTCACTGAGCAATATTGGTACGGGCAAACATTCAGCGAATACCAAAATCAATAACTACTCGGCATCCATTGTTATCACCCTTTTGCGAACACTCTTTGATGTATTTTCTAAGCTTGTACTAGGTTTTTAAAGGGGTCACAATTTGAATAAGGACTCGACCTCTCAGAATCGTAAAGCACTTCGAAATTGGTTGAGGAATTTAATTAAAAGCTCGCGAAATATTCGGGTCGTATTCAAATGAATGTCGGAAATCCTTTATTCAAACAACCTTATTTTGAATTTCGAACAAAGTTATTTTAAACGTTGATTTCTGCCAAGAAATAGCAAGGATATCCTTCTAAATATTACAACTACAAATGCATTAATATATGATTTGCACTTAATTAAATGGCTGTTAGTTATCTGAAATTTAGATTTGTTTGTTTGATTTGGACCTTTACAGTAGAGTTATACGATATATCGATAACGGTGGCACCAGAAGGTAAAAAAGAGATATGTTTAATAGTTTATTGCTGCTTCGTTTTTCTTGACAATATTCTGTTAGCCCTAACATCGGTTCTAGAATCATTTGATGGAAGAAGCGATTGAAAAATAATCTAGAAATGCGAAGAGTAAAGCGCATAAGCTAGAGTCAGGAAAAATCGTCATTACTTTATTTTAACAGCGTACAGAACACAATAGAATTATTTTTCTGTAATCCGCGTTTGTTAAGAGAATCAATGTAATTCTAAGTGTATGAGGCAGGCAACATATACATACCTTATACCCGAAACCGAAGCATCATCAGGAGAATGCTTCGGTTTCGGGGCGATTGTGGAGATTGTGGTAGTGAGAGAGTGTAGTGCTTGGGTGAAGTAATGGTAGTGGTGACGATTTGTGATATATGTAGTGACCTGCCCTGTGTGTATAAGGTATGAGAATGTTACCTGCTTAACTTAGCATTACATAGATTTTTTAAACAAACGCTGATTATAGCAAAATAATTCTATCGTAACTTCTGTACCATGAAATAAAGTAACCCCTGCTCTATAAGCGTACTCAGGTTATAGAAGGGAAATTATAAGCTATTTAATAGGACACTAAACGTTAAATGATGCATTATTTCTGATATAGACCTACGCAATACGCAAATACCATATCGACATTATCTAATCAAGGGTGCCATCGGACGTCAGTGCAATTTATTGAACATGGGCTGATTTGATAAAACGAACATATAGCGTGACAATAGTACAAATAAGAGTATCAAAATGCAGTTTGAACCGATAAATCCACAAAGAGGGGTATAAAAATGTTCAATGAAAGTTTACTTGTGTCAAAGTGGTTATTTGAAGACTGATGAACGATTTTAGTCGTCTCTAAATAGTAGATATGCTCTTGCATTTGTTATTATGTCCATAATTCTTTATAAATAAATAAATAAGAATAATAAAAACTATAGTTACCTACATATTTAATACTATACACTACATCATCTTGCTGCCCTTATCCCAGTCTCAGTGGGGTCGGCATGACATGTTATAAACATACAGTCACATGATTTGGCTGCGTTTTTACGACCGGCGTCAACTTACCTCTGTCGTATTTTACGCCACCTTGGTAAGAAAGAGTGTGATCTATTCTACCAAACCGGATACCACATGGTGGGTCAACTTACCTTAGTCGCCTTTTACGACACCTCGGTAACATATCAGGTTGGTCTATTCTACTCAGCCGAATACCACACGGCGGGTCTAATTACCTTAATCGCCTTGTACGACACCTCGGTAAGAAATTAGGGTGGTACTATTCTATTCAGCCGGATACCACACGGCGTATAATACTATACACTACATGATATACTATACTACACTATACATGATATACTATACTAAACTACACATGATAACTATTAAGTTACCTGTATAATTACCCACTATTCTAACAGTATTCTCTTTTAATTATAATTCTAAATTATTTCTCAAATTAGAACTGAAATTACGAGTGAATCTAGAGAACCTTTGTCAAATGTCAAATATAAAAAAATCAAATAGTTCATTATAATTTTAATAATCCAAATCTGAAATTTTCTTAAGGAATAATTTATAATAAACATTAGAAAATCGTCATAAACATAACTAGGAGGAGGATAATATTATAATAGAAACCTATGTAAACCTCACTTGAGTCATCAGCATCGATTCCTCATTGTATAAACAAAGATTTAAATAAATTAACATTAATATGAATTATTTAATTTTGATGTAAATTCGAATGGTATATTCGAGCAATAACCTGAGATCCAAGCTCCCTGTATTGTCTAAAAAAATATAGTTAACTTATAAGTTTAAATTACTTAAAAGTTTTAAAATACTAAAAAATACTTAAAAGTTTAATAGTCATAATAGAGAGACTAAAAATATATTATTAACTAAAAGTATATCGGTATAAACTCATCATTCTCCTGCCCTTATCCAGCTTTAACCACTTAAAGTTTAACTTTACCACTTTTTTAGCTTTAACCACTTAATGTTGTGTGTGTTAACCACACAACATTATTGTAACATTGTTATAAACATGTTGTCACATGATTTGGCTACGTATTTTACGACCAGATATTTATTTTACCTTAGTCGCCTTTTACGACATCTTAGTAAGAAATGAGAGTGGTCTATTCTATTCAGCCGGATACCACATATCTTAGTATATCGGTATAAAAATAAATTATATATCACGCCATCACATATATATCATGCTTCATATCTAAGGGTCACATCTCGAATAACATTCAGCTCATACTGAAGCAGCTAAAAATTTAATCCATTTAATTTAAATATAAATAATTTATATTAATTTGTTTATGTGCCTTATCTCTTATCCCTTTTAACAACATTATGTATTGCGGATAATTCTTTAATTAAAAGAGACTATAGATAAGATAATCATGATTGCGTGATTTACTATAAGCCATATGAACATAGCGTACAGGTCATATCGCAATATTGACACTCAGGTCTCGATTAACGTTGCTATAGAGACTAGATAACACTAGCTTTATTTGAAATTTATTCTCAATAGGCAGTATAAAGTTGGCCCTATACTATCAAGTACGGTAGTACCGTGTGTGTTGTTTCTATAGATTTATTATACTTAGGGTAGCCATACGCAGGCCTGTGAGTGAAAGTGTCACAATAAATAATAACAGGGAAGATGAAATTCATATAATTCATACTTTTGCGACCAAAAAAAAATCTTTAACGAAATTCCATGTCCCTAATGTTAACACTTCCCTAGTTTGGAGCCAATCTTGGCCCACAGCATCAGGTCATGCTTGTTCGATCAATGTTCGGTGCATTAAATCGAATAAAAATATCTTTATTTAAATAAGCTCTTACAAGCACTTTTAAATCGTCAAGGATTAATATGATTAATGAAGCTACAACCAGTTCGGAATGTTGCTCTTACCGAGAAGAACCAGAAAGAAACTCGGCGGTTAGCACCTTACACGTAAATACGGACGCGCGACTCCGCCGCATTCAGTTTAGATTTGTCTACAAGCACCGCGAACATCGCGGCATTTATATTTATAGTAGCATTAGTTTAAAGTAGCATAGCATTAGTAAACATTTAGCCTTAGTATTATTATATTGGAGTAGAAAACATATCTTCACCTTACACTTATTATAAACATACATTGTCATCGGGACTGGAACGCCGTGTGGTATTCCGCTCAATAGAGAATACTACCACCCACATTTCTTACCGAGGTGTCGTAAAATACGACTTAGGTAAGTTGACATCAGGCAGGCGGCTGGTCGTAAAATAGGTAGCCTAATCATGTGACATGTTTATAACATGTTGTGTCGACTCCGCTTAAAGTAGGAAAAGGGCAGTATTGTCATTGAGACTGGATCAGTATGTAAAATTTAAACTCAATCGGAAACCGGGAAGTGGGTCAAATTTTACTTGTAAGATTCCACCTTCACATACATACATTGCAAGTCGAATAAAAGCTTCCGCCCGGTGACACTATAAAAGCCGTTAGGGCTAACAGCATAAAATCAATTCGGAAGAAGAAAAAGCTTTTAATAAAAAAGGAAGACAGATACACCCTCATTTACTTTCTCTTTATTGTAATATGGCACATGTTGGGCTGGCTTTCCTACTCAATGTTTAATAAATCTATGGTATTTTCTTTTGTACAGAAGTACATTTATAACAAAAGTGTTCGTAGTGATTACATTTGAATTTTAACGTTCTTTATTTTAAAAAATCTATGCAAAGTATAATTAATTAATTTTATCTGACAACACTTATTTGATCAAAAACATGTGACTTTATATTAGCATAAACAATATTTGGTTAAAAATTTTATCGCAAGTTTTAATTATATCTATGATATATTTTTAAGTATCATATTACGAAACAAAAAATTTAAATTCATATTTTGAAATACACATGGTTTTGGTCATCCATTACGTTTTTCTACGTTCAGAATCTTGAATTTTTTTGTTTACGTTCTTTTAAAATATTTAATATTTAAATGAGTTATATATATATTTTTCTCAATTTGGAAACGATTTTCACGAAATTCATGCATATAAATGATAGGGATCTAGCTAGGTTTTATTTAAAAAAAATGATGATTGATTTCTGTTTTCGGGAACTGAAAAACTGTTTAAATAGAAATAGAAACAGAAGCTTATATTTGCTGCCATTTTTAAAGTTGTGAGAGCTCAATGGAGAACGGGTGGACTAAATAAGTGAAAATATCCGGGATTAAGTCCCATATTTCACTGGTCCTTTGTTTCTTTTTTTCATATTGGATCTTCTTTATATCTTAAAAAAAAATTACCGGGCAAAGCTCGGTCACCCAGCAAAGCTCGGTCACCCAGATACTAAAACATTTTTAATATTTAAATGAGTTAATCTTGTATTTATATTCGTATAAAGTAAAAAAATTTATATTAAATTGAATTTTTGCCATTAATGTCAACTCACCGTAGCTTATTCTGGGAACGGGTGGTCGCGAGAAATGATAATACCTAGGATCGAGCTCCACCTACCCTTTTTCTTTTTTTTTTTAAGTTTTTTTTTATTTTGCAAAAAATAACCGAGCAAGGCTCAGTCACCCAGGTACTAAAACATGATTTGTAATATGTTAAAGCTTCATTGTTTATTAATAAATCAACCGCCTCATTCACCTTGTACCGTTCTATGCACAGTCCTAGATTTTAACCTAGACTTTGTTCGTTACCTTGTTCCATTTTCGAAGGTAGGTCATGTTGCTAGTTACAATAGAAAAAACGATATTTTAAAGATAAGCTTCTACAGAAAAATATGTAACAAATATACATATATTATGAATTCGTAATTTGTAAAGAGTTTAATATGAATTTTAGATTGACTATTTCAAGCCTTTCTGAGAACCCTAAAAACGACTAGCCGCAGCTCCGTAAAGACGTATAGACCCTCAAATAAAAAACAAAGCGGCCTTCATCGAATATGCACAGAAAACGTTTCACCGTGTAAATTCGACTTTTATTTTTCTATTATCAGCATACGGACGAACTCAACATTTTATTTTTTAAGTAAACTTGTAAGCAAGTGCTTTTGTTAACTCTACTGTCAAACAAATTGAATTGAAACTGAAAATTAAACAAGCTGTAGCTTGAGTTTAATAGATTTATATGAAAACTGGAGTAGAACGGCAGGGTTTTGCCACATATCGAATTAGTAACATCGCTACAGTGTATTGCGTAACATTTACCTCACCTACTGTATTTAGGGTTGCCAATAATTATACTGCTTAAGCATATATTATAAAATATTGTTTTCAGCGTCCATATGCTTTACGCTGTAAGTGTTATACTTGTCTAGTCTACTAAAAAAAAGTGTGTCTCTCACTCTTTTTTTTTAATTTAATCAGAGGGGGGCACTAAATGCAGGCACAAGTAAATCAAATAAAACGTAATATTAATTATAATTGTGGTGAGGCGTAAAATGAATAAAATACTGTTCATATTTCTTAAATACTGTTTACTATTTTTTCTGACCTAAATATACTTTATTTCTTATAAAAAAAAATTGGCAACACTAACTGTATGACTGTGGTAAAACGGCTAACTACTGCTTAGTACCAGAATACTTGATAAAAAGTCGATCTTGACATAATCTGGTAAATTTTACGGTCAATGTCGAAGCGATTGTTACGGCATATACTTTATTGTATACAACAGGTTAACGCTTGATGCACTTGCACTAAGTGACTTTTATGCCTTTGGTGTAGCGTGTTTGCTTTATTTTTTAAGATTCTAGGTTCGATTCCCCAGTATTACGCAATTTATAGTTTTCAAACTGTAATAAATATATCAATCAAACTTTAGTCACTAATCTGGTCTGTACCGCGTACCGCTCTACAGACAAAGTATTATATAGAATGTTGTGTTGAAACCGTTAAAGCTCCAATACACTATTATGAGGAATATGTGAGAGTTCACAATAATCTTAAACTGTTTCTATATAATATACTCCGGCATTGAAAATGGGCTAGCATTAAAACAAAATATCCAGAAAGATTATTTAGTCGAAACTTCTCCCATCAAGATCGATATAAACCATCATTCAAAAGACTAGTTGATTTACGTTTACGAATTTACTCGACAAGGAATCGAATCTGAGACTCGTGAGGCAACAATGACTTTATGACACACGTGACTGATTTAATGTTTAACGTGCATTTTGTCATCGGAATATGTTCTTTAAGATTTAAGCAATCGTCGGAAAACACTAGAGAAACATAACTTTAATAAACTAACTGACCTTTTTATATATACTGCAAATGTTTCAAAGCAATAAGCCGAATATCCTTGCTCTTAATGCCAGTAAGAACTTAATACCTTCTTGATGTATGACCTCTAAATATGTGACCTCAAGATCTTGACACAATACGGTCATATGGAGCAAACTAGGTTATATTGGGCTTGATCAGTTCCGGCCGCGTAATGGCTAGCATGCTCACTTCTTGCATTCAAACAAATTGCAATTTCCTTTAACGACTGATATCAAAGAAATCAATTATACAATTGTATTTCAGTTGTCAGATGATTTGAGCTATATTATGAAGGTAGGCTAGAATATTATAATTTATACGGTTGGTCCGTATAAATTATAATATACTAGCTTTTACCTGTAACTTCATTTGCGTGGACTGTTATCGCGTGATAGGTTGATAATAGTTGGCGCTTTTCAATGTCAGCCTATTCATGTTTGATTAACAGGAATTCTTTAGCCTGTCTATTCGCCTGTGAGCGGATTCGCCGTAAAAGAGTTACAAACATACATCAATACTCACAAACTTTCGCATTTATAATATTAGAAGAAGTAGGATTTACTTGATCAGATCTAGATGGAAAATCCAAACGAAGATAAAAAATCCCTACTTTTATATAAAGACTCTAAGGATATCTAAGAAAGCGATAAGAGCACCTTTCCGAACCATTGTAAAAGCCAATTTGAATAAAGAATTATTTAAATTTGCGGCATAAAGGAAATGCTGTCATAGAAACAGAGTTGCAATACGTAGAAAGATCCGATTCCTCACAATTAATTACAGGAGAAGTAAAAAGCATCCTTATATAAAGTAAATTATATCATCTAAAATTACAGTTGAAAAAGTTTAAGTGACAACGATGCAAAGCATAACTATTTTATTGAGTGCTTTTATGTGGAATACGATTTGAATTGCTTCATTAACTAAAAATATCACCAAAGACTTTATAATCTAGCTTAAAAGTTCTTCTGAAGAAGTGGAAGTAATTAATATTCTAAAGGGGAATTGAAAGAAAATATTAAGGATATTGAGGATAAAATGGAGACAGACTGGTGGCAGCTAACTCCGAGACGCGAGCTTTTCTCAATACCTGACTCCTTAGCGGCATACGATTCCCGGGTTCGTTTTTTCGTTCGCTTTAATAGACGGTTTTGATTTTAAGGAAAATACATTGGTGAATTTTCTGGAACTCCCTGGCTTAATGAACGGCTATCTTTTTTACAAACAGCCTGTCTCGGTCATTTTATTCTAGCCTAGTTTAACGATTAAGTTCATGAAATTACAACTACAGTTAAAGTTAATGTTTTGTATCACGCCCAAGTCTTACACATCCACACAGACTTACATTTATATGCAATATAATATAAAATCGAGCAGCGTGGTAGGTCTTAGCTCCAATCCATCTCTCCAATAACGGTGAGAAGAGACCTATTCCCAGCAGTGGGAGAGTAACAGGCCGCTACTTACTTACTTTAATATAAAATTAATTAATATTTTCAACATTTACTCCGAGTTCTCAACGAGATTTTATTTTCGTGGGCCACGCAATTGTTTTTATTGTTATCGTTGTTCATGACAATTGTCTTTAACTGTAGTGTTATCTTAAATGTATGGTGCTTACATTTCACGGTAAATTTACTACTCAGCGATAAGCATCGTTGATGTTTACTTGTATATTAACTACCAACCTGCTGGTAAAGTTTTAAGTAACACAAATTTCATAGCAATCTGCTTATATATAGTAAGTAAGTAAGTAACGGCCTGTTACTATCCCACTGCTGGGCATAGGCCTCCTCTCTCCATTTTTGGAGAGAAGGGTTGGAGCTAGGACCTACCACGCTGCTCCAATGCGGATTGGTAGGTTACACATATCCCTAGGATTCTCTAGAGATATGCAGGTTTCCTCACGATGTTTTCCTTCACCGAAAAGCGTGTGATAAATTGCAATTATCAATTAGACACATAAGTTTTTAATAGAAAAACTCATTGGTGTGTGCCCGGTTTTGAACCCATGATCGTCTCTAGAGATTCACACGGTCGTACCGCTAGGCCATCACAGCTTATATATAGCAACGCTTTATTAAATTCGGCATTCGTTTTGATACTACAGTACTTTGTACCAATATATTTTTCTGAATTTTCTTACAATTGTTGCTGTTTAAGTTTAACAAAGATTTTTCTTTCGTTCTTATTTAAATAATACTCTCTTTTAATTCTTTCATATTTTGTAGTATTACAGAGTTAGTTGTAATTCTATATATAGAATGCTAACAGTGTTAATACGAATCTTTGGTTTGCACAATGAAATCCTTTTTAGGGTAGACGTTTTATTGCAATTCAGTTTAGTTGCAGTTGTAGAGGGATCCGCTTTTCGATCCTGGGCATCTTTTTTGTGAACATAATGATAATGATGCATCCACTATATTAAGCTAGTAAACTCCACCACGTGTTCGATATCGTTCATATTCAAAGATAAAACCAAAAGCGTTACTGATGTTACCAAAATAAACTGGTGTGGTCAACTGCTGGGTCGGAAGCTGTTACTACCGAGAAGAACCAGCAAGAAACTCGGTGGTTGCTCTTTTTATAATATAATTCTTATAACTAAAAATCATTTAGACATTAAGTCATTTCTGTCTTGTAACAAATAGGTGTCATGTCATACTTGAGACCATTGGTGACAGAATACAATGAGCTGTTGAATACATAAGGCAAAAGACCTACATCTGTAAGAGACAAAGAGGAAAAAATGTCGTGTATATCAAGGGTGAAATATTGCAATACAAATAATAAACAGACGTTCCTAGTTCATACCATAAAAAGTGCTAAATACACGTACCGTTATTAACGCGCACGTCACGACCACGCCCCCGAACTCGAGTCATTCTAAATTATACAGTTTCGAAACTTCGTAATCCATAATATTATTGCTCGTATCACGTATTTCGCATTCAACAGTATAATAATATCGAAAATATCGCTACACTAATAGTGACCTAAGTGTAAATTATTTTTTTTTCGGCCATACTTAATAGGTACGAACAAACTTTTTCATTAAATAAAGAATGCAAAATTGCAAAATTAAATAGATTTCAATAAATTAAATAATGAGGATATTATTTATAGAACACTAAAACCTTAATAAATGAAATAAGAGATACAAATAATAAAATATATGGTATAATAAAAGACATTTACAGTAGCACGTTTATCTTCCAAGAGGTATAGTAAGTAAGTAAGTAACGGCCTGTTACTATCCCGATGCTGGGCATAGGCCTCTTCTCTCCGTTTTTGGAGAGAAGGTTTGGAGCTGAGACCTACCACGCTGCTTCAATGCGGATTGGTAGGTTACACATATCCCCAGAATTCTCTAGAGATGTGCAGGTTTCCTCACGATGTTTTCCTTCATCGAAAAGCGTGTGATAAATTGCAATTATCAATTAGACACATAAGTTTTAACAGAAAAACTCATTGGTGTCTGCCCGGGTTTGAACCCGTGACCTTCTCGAAAGAGTCGCACGGTGTTACAGCTGGGCTACCACAGCTTATATATAAGATAGAAGTTATATATATTATATTTAACATACGGATTTACATATAATATGGTATATAATAATACTCCCACTTAGATTGTTAGTCGTACGGAAAACTGTATATAAATTATAATACTAGATATATACGGAAAACTAAGGATTAGTCATCGCCGGTGTAGTATTGTCAGCTGATATTTTTTTGTTGTTATTACGCAATATGCTAAGAGTCTCCATGCGGAAAACGGAAACTCACTAACACAGATGTTTACAAGTCATTAGGCTGACTTAGACTGAAGCGACGTTGTAATGGAAATATTTGATTAAACATGTGATTGTTTGCTTTTGGCGTTAATTTAGACTTTATGAATTATTTAGTGAGCAGTTTGTGGTCAAGAGTTTGATTATTTTGGTTTTGACTATATGTGTTTATGCCGTCTACTGTTTTTACCGTATACTAGTGTGTTAATATGAATATAGTTAAAATGTAAACTGTCGTTGTGGTTAGTATCAACTGATAGTTTTGCGGTTATTATGTTACGCAATAATTAATATAACCGACGTCACTATTTATTGAAACAGGACACTAGGTACACCACGTGTTACATACCTAGTGTTTTATAGGTCTTTATACGTCTATCAAATTGCACAGATAAACAATGTTCTTTTTTGAATATTTATATCATAGAGTAATAGAAATATCATAGAGTTTACTAAAGTAGGGGAGCCAGCCTAAAATGTGTCAATCGACAATAAAAAGAAAGGAAATATGATTTATTATCTGTCACTCTGTTTTATGTATTTGATAGTTTTGTGATTAGACAAAGACGATTATATGAGATTCATCTTCTATCTCATTATTTGTTGCGACACTCACTTACAGGCTCTCCTATCACCCTTACTCTACGATTTATTAACGCTGTAGATGTATAATAGACAATAACTATTTTTTTAAATCTGTACTTATTTCCGATTTAGTTATGCGTAAGGAAGAGGGTGGTATATTTTACTCAGCCGGATACCACACGGCACTAAAGTGACCTATCTTTAATGTAATGGTAAGTGTAGGAAGCATTGCATAGATTTTCTTAACAAATGCGGATTAAATTATATAATAATAAATAACATATATATAATAATAAAAACTATTATATATACCTAATATATAATAAATAACAAAATAATTCTGTATTTCGTACCGGCTCATCACTAGTCGGTCGGAGTCGCTATCTCAACAACTTAGAGACCACAATGTCAGTTTTGGAAATATGCACTACGGTTTAACAATGTAAAATTGAAAATGTTTAAAAGATTGACCGCCGAGTTTTTTTCTGGTTCTTCTGGGTAAGAGCTACATTCCGAACCTGTTGTAGCTTCATTAATCAAATTGATCCTTGACAATTCATAAGTGTTTGAAAGAGCTTATTTGAATAAAAATTATTTTGATTTGATTTGCATCTGAACAATTCAATCTCAAAAAAAAAAAATTGACGCTTAACCAATTAACAAATATTGCTTAACAAATATAATTTACTTGAATCAACGTTTTTGGAACATTTGATACGGTTTAAAACTATCCTTTCTCCACTAAATTTAAAAGTTGTCGAAATTTGTTATCAGTTAACTGAAAGTTAGCTAGTCATCGAAGGTCGTTATATCGGTCACCTTCAGTGCGTCATTTATCAAGTGCAATTGATCTATGCTCTTTAATTTATCTGTCTACAAACATTTCCGGACGGCCTGTATTCAATAAGTCTACTTGTGATTTTAAGAGGATAACTTTTTATATTTAAGAAGATAAGTTTCATTTTTAAAAACTGTTGGTGTCCTTTTTTAAGCCGAGTGACATCCAGCTGAGCAGAATAGACCACCCTTATTTTTTACCGAGATGTCGTAAAAGACGATTAAGCTAAATGACCCGCCGTGTTGTATCCGGTTGAGTAGATAAGACCATCCTCTTTCTTACCGAGGTGTCGTAAAATACGCCTATCATAAATAGGCAAATCATGTGACAACATGTTTGTAACATGTTATGCCGACCCCACTTAGAGTGGTATAAGGGCAGGAGGATGATGAATTTTTTCCCTTATTATCGTTGTTTGTTTAACCAAAATCCAATTTAACATATTTGTGTCGGAATAAAACTTCTTCATTAGTTTTAGCCGAGTTCTCTGAGTTTAGACGAAAATATTCTCTCTCTATTCTCTGTATAATTCTGTAGAGATAGAGATGATTTTGTCCACCGAAAATCGAATGATAAATTCTAAATTTACATTTGTTATAAAAGTTTCCATAAGAAACTCATAGGCCTATCTTGATGCTGAATCCACGATCCACCTGGAAAAAAGTGGTTTTACAGTTCGGCAATAACAACTTTACAAAGTTACATGTACTATGATAAAAATGAGTTTTTGTTCTTTCCAGGGTATGGCGTTTACAATCGAAGAGCGTCAGGCTATGGGAATCCATGGGCTTTTGCCTCCGAGGGTGAAAAGCCAGCAGGAGCAGGTGCACCTGTGCAAGTTGTCCATCGAGCGATATGAGGATCCCCTCAACAAGTACATCTATCTAATGGGCTTACTTGTAAGTATAAGTTCTATTGTTCCATTAATATTTTTAACAATCATTTACCAACCATTTAACATTTGCAAATTTTTGCTCTATATGGAAAATCCGTTTTTGTAAGACTCTTCTTTCTGTCCGCAAGACACCGCGTAAATATTCTATAATAAGATGGGTATCGGGTAAATAAATGATATAATAATATTATATACTACAAAGTATATTGCTGATAATGTGGTGTTTGTCATAAGTTAATGAGATAAGATAAACTTTCTTCCCGTCAAGTGTTCAACACTTCATGTAAATATAACAATCGTTCATTGTTGAGTAGCAGAAGTGGGATTTGTGTCCAAGTAGGATATTTGGTTAAAATGTGGTTGGTTGGTTGGTTCAATATATGTATTTTTATTATTTTAGGATCGCAATGAACATTTATTCTACCGCTTCGTGGGTGAGAATGTAGCGGATATGATGCCAATCGTGTACACGCCTACTGTCGGCTTGGCCTGCCAGAAATACGGTCTGGTGTACAGACGACCACGCGGACTTTTCATCACCATCAATGACAAGGGACACGTTTACGATATGCTCAAAAACTGGTGCGTAACATGTAAAATGCTTGGCATTATAATATAACAATAAAGTATTAATATCCGATGTGTCCAGTAGAATTGAATAATTAACGATGATTATTTGAATACGTTTAGCAGCATAGGTTTTTTTAAAAGTAATCTGTACCGTATTACTTATGTTTATGACGTAGTTTAGATAATACGCTATGCATATTATTCCAATTTCCTCGATGGGTTTATTCTACTGGTTTTCCTGACGTAAATATAACATAAACAATATGACGTAAATGGATTTGATCAAACCGTTTTTGCTTTCCTTAGATGGAAATCTATAATGATACACGAAATATGATGGAATTTAGTGACTATAAACGGAGGTTATAAATAAATCTTTGTCTTGCTCTCGGTATGCTCTTATTCCTTAATAAGGAGTGAGACACCTCTTCACAATTTTGGGTATAAGATTCTATAATAAAATTCCACATTCAATTTTAACTTTGCCATTACAGCAGTTTAAAAACACTATTAAGGAGAGGCTGATACAGAGAGCCTACTATACTGTTGAGGATTATTTAGACGATAAAAATGCGTGGATATAAATATTGTTCGACCCTGTACAAGATAGAAACATTAAATGTAACTAGAATTAAGAATTGTATTTTTAAAAAAGAGCAACCGCCGAGTTTCTTGCTGGCTCTTCTCGGTAGGAACAGCTTTCCGAACCAGCGGTAGAGTTGACGATTCAAAAGCACTTGTTTACAAGTTTATTTGAATAAAGAATATTTTGAATTTGAATTCAATACGTGTGGTCTCAAGCAATGCTGCCTTCTGTATCCTACGCTTGATCCAGCAACTAAGCGAGAGCCTCTTGAGATGTTGGTCGAAGCTCTTCACGATAAGACCATTAACCGAAACAACAATCGGAACAATTATTGTTGAATCAATATTCCACACGGCGGTTATCTCATGAGCTAAGTCAAAATATTTAGTTAATTCTCCTTTTTCAACTCGTATGAGATTATCGTCACGTGGGATAGCGATATCAACAATAATTGCCTGACGCGCAGAGCGATCCACTAAAACTATATCACTGTCAGTCATAATAGATCGGTCTGGCGCTGGACTGTATTTTGTAATAGGGTACTTCCGAATTTGCCATTTTCCTTACTATTGTACTTTAATTCAATTTAACTTTAATAGAAATACTTTTTGCACATGATTCATATCCACAGCTCGTTCAATACACGTTCAAGATTCTTCCATATGTTTTGTCATCGGTGCATTGTGTTTCAATGTTTCTTTTATTGACCTTACACCCAGTCTATTCATTTTATGAGTATATTACTTGCTATATGACCCTATAAGCTCTGAAAATTGCCCCTTGTATATATCTGCACCGAGAGTATAGCACTCAGAGGTATAATAATATAATAATAATAATTTATTAATTCCAGACACTACACCATTTTGTTAGTAAAAAATAAATCTTATAGACTATGTTAGTATTATGACTATTACTAATTAAATTATTCCATACCTTCCATTTATGAAATACTGGGACTGCGTATGCATGCGAATCCAGTGCTTCATAAATGGACTATCAAGCTTTTCACTCAGTACTTTCAGAATACTGTTAGAGCTTCCCCGTATTAGTCGGTATAGCGACCGAAATAATATTTTTGAAAAATAAATTTTTATTAATGATCGTGATATGATTACATTTAATTATGATTTTCTGTATGAAAGATTCGATAAATAATTTAAGTAGTCATATAATACATATAATTGATGACGTCGTGTGGTATCCGGCTGAATGGAATAGTACCACCCTCATTTCTTACCAAGGTGTCGTAAAAGGCGACTAAGGTAAGTCGACTCGCCGTTTGGTATCTGGCTGAGTAGAATAGACCACCCTCATTTCGTACCGAGGTGTCGTAAAAGGCGGCTAAGGTAAGTCGACCCGCCGTGTGGTATCTGGCTGAGTAGAATAGACCAACTTCATTTCTTAGCGAGGTGTCGTAAAAGGCGACGAAGATAAGTTGACCCACCGTGTGGTATCCGGTTTAGTTGAACAGACCACCCTCTTTCTTACCGAGGTGTCGTAAAATACGACAGAGGTAAGTTGACGTCAGGCAGGTGGCCGGTTGTAAAAACGTAGCCAAATGACTGCATGTTTATAACATGTTGTGCCGACTCCACTTAGAGTGGGATAAGGGCAGGAAGATGATGATGATACATATCATTGATTATATACGAGTACAATTCAAAAAAGTATTTATTAATTTTGTCTTCGGTTCATATGCTTCTGAGTCATAGAGGTTTTTGATTTTCGTTAGGCCTGAGTCCGACGTGCGGGCCATCGTGGTGACGGATGGTGAACGTATCCTGGGACTGGGAGACTTGGGCGCGTGCGGAATGGGCATTCCGGTAGGCAAGTTGGCGCTCTACACAGCCCTGGCAGGCATCAAGCCGCATCAGTGCTTGCCAATCACACTCGGTAAGTTGTTTTTCATGTCAGTTAGTATAATCAGGTGAAAGTGTTGGCATTTATATTTTACTAGCGGCCTGCCCTTGCTTCGCGCGGGTATAAAATATATGTCCCATGTCAGTCAGTGTAAAAAAAATGATTAAAATCGATCCAGTAGTTTTGATTTATTCATTACTACCCGTGGCCCGCAAGCGTTAAATTTGGAGAAAAACAATTTCCTCTCCCTATACCAAGACGATTTCCTGCTATCTTTGGAATATCTAAACTCATATAGTACATTTTTACTGATTTACTTTTACATTTTATCTATGTATTTTATTTTTACAATTAATTACAGAATGTCTTTAAACAAACTCTAAAAGATTCGAAGTGCTATAGGGTGAAGCGCGGCGTCCTCGCGGCATTTTAAATCTGTAATATCTCCGAAAATGTTCACTTAAATTTCATGCTGTAAACGGCCATATTGATCTATATTAAATCAACAATTTATTTAAGGTACTCAATTGGATAAGGATTAATGCTGTATTGCATAAAAATTGCTTTGAACATAAGGCATCATTTTTCGTAAAAAGTAAATGAAAAAAACTGCTATTGTGGGTTATCCATAAGAGATAGATATATACCATCGCGTACTTTTCTGTAGACCTTTTTAAGGTGTACAAATACTTATTACATCATTTTGATAAATCTCGTAGGGTTTAGCCTGCGTTTGCAATGTAAGCGGAAAAAAATGTAATTATTTACAGAAACCTCAAAAATTACAGTATTTCTCTACTTCGTATTAAATGTTATTATACGTACAAACCCTCCTCTGGATCACTCTATCTATTAAAAAAAACCGCATCAAAATCGGTTGCGTAGTTTTAAAGTTTTATGCGTACATACGGAAATATGGACTTTGTTTTATAATATGTAGTGACTAGCATACCTATCTCGTTTGCCGGGATTCATTTAAAGACGTCAATAGGAAATAAAACTGTTACTGACGGTTATAAAAATGATCCGACCGCTACAAAACTTAACAGGACACTAAAAACAGATAATTCAACTGTATTTTTGGGAGTATCCCTGGATACAAAACTCCAATGGAGCACACACGTAACAACTCTTGCAGGGAAACTGAGTTCAGCGGCCTACGCTGTTCGAAAGATAAGACAATTCACAGATGTTGAAACAGCAAAACTTGTTTATTTTGCCTACTTCCATAGCATTATGTCCTATGGAATATTGCTATGGGGTAAATGCGCGGATAGTGAAAAAATTTTTGTTTTACAACAGAGAGCTATATGGCATTTATAATTTAAGACCGCGTGATTCCCTGCGAGAGAAGTTTAAGGAAACAGGTATTCTTACATTTGCTTCACAGTATATTTTAAGCAATTTAATTTATGTATATAAAAATATAAAGAATTATAAAACGATAGGTGATGTGTACAATAGACAAAGCAGGAACCGACATAAGCTTGCGGTACCTGCTTTGCGCCTTGCAAAAGTGCGTAACTCGTTTGTGGGTTTTGGTATAAGATTCTATAATAAAATTTAGCAATCAATTTCAGCACTGCCATTACAGCAGTTTAAAAACACTGTTAAAAAGAGGCTGATACAGAAAGCCTACTATACTCTTGAAGATTATTTAGAAGATAAGAATGTGTGGATATAGCTCTCTTTGAACCTGTACAAGACAGTAACGACTTAATGTAAATAATATTAAGAATTATATTTTTAAAAGAGCAACCACCGAGTTTCTTGCTGGCTGTACTCGGTAGGAACAGCTTTCCGAACCAGCAGTAGAGTTGACGATTCAAAAGCACTTGATTACAAGTTTATTTGAATAAAGAATATTTTGAATTTGAATTTGATTAGAACATACTGTACCATATCCCACTTAGAGCGGGATAAGGGCATAATATTATGATTAGGTTATTCAATAATGACAATAGTATTCACAGACCTACACTCCACTTACAAACTAAGCGTGTCGCGAAGCTGAAGTGGCAATGTGCAGGGCCCTTAGAACGAAGAAGGTGTTGAGGTCTTAATTTGCAGGAATGGCCACCCCGCATTAGAAATGCAGTGTCGGTAAGACCCCGTACAGTGGTCGACTGAAGACCTCTAAAAGGTCACAAAGAGCCGCTGGATCCAAGCGGCACAAGATCGTGTGTGGAGATTTTTTAAAGATACCTATATAGTGGACTTCCATTGGTTGAAGAAGAAAAATAAGAGTATTGAATATGGTTACTTATGTCCTATCAGTTGAAATGTATATTCTTCATATCAGATGTGGGCACCAACAGCCAGACAATGCTCGATGATCCACTATACATCGGTTTGCGTCAGAGGCGTGTGCGCGGCGCTGCGTACGATACGTTCATCGATGAGTTCATGCAAGCCGTAGTGAAGCGCTTCGGACAAAACTGTCTCATACAGTTCGAGGATTTCGGCAACGCTAACGCCTTCCGTCTGCTTGAGAAATATCGTGGCAAGTAAGTGATATAGTTTAAATGCTTAATCTTTACTTAGTATAAAACAAACAACCCAGCTGTCTTTCAGTATGTGATCGATTTCCTCGAAATCTACTGAAAGGATTTTTGTATGGTTTTTATTAAACGATAGTGCTATTCTTCCAGAAGGTTTAAGTTTAACGGACACATGTTAAAGTTATATACTAGATAATTGTAGATCTACATAGAGATTCGCGATAGCATGTCTCTCTCTTATGGTTTACTTCCGTTGGCGCCAGTTTCGTGGTTCGCGGGTTCGATTCTCACCTAGGGCCAATATTTTCTAAAATAAGATCTGTGGGTTCCTCGATACTGGGTGTATTTACGTATGTATTTAAAATTGTATATATCCATATATTAATTAGTTGTGTGTTACCCATAACACAAGTATTAAATTACTTAGTTTCGGGACGGATGACCGTGTGTATTCCATATATTTATTTTACGTACATCTTTGTGATATTTATCTTTCCTCCTTCAAGTTTGGGTTGCCTAGAAGATATCAATAAGTAGCGAATCTAAATCAAAATTAATATAATCCTTTGCATAATTTAGAATTATGGTGTACTAAGTAGTATATTATCTCCCCTATACCTTACTCTATGTATATTAACTCTAAGGAAATCGCATTACTTATTCTAAAAGACGAGACCTATTATTTGAATTATTTTTAAAGTGCTAATGGAATATTGAGCTACCTAATATTATTATTATTTTAGATACTGCACCTTCAACGACGACATCCAAGGTACAGCTGCTGTTGCTGTGGCCGGGCTGCTGGCCAGTCTTCGCATCACAGGCAAGAGGCTGTCGGACAACGTCATTGTATTTCAGGGGGCCGGAGAGGTAATTTAGTAATTAACTTATTTTTCCCCTATGTGTAAAATGAACACATTCTTCATTTCAAAATATAAAATCGCTTGATTATTTTTGTCGTTTTTATCTCTTCGTTTGTCCACGTAGACAAAGTCGCGATAGCAGCTACTAATAGCAAAAATTCAGTTGAAATAACATTATTAAGGTTTAACATTTGAATAATTTATAGAATTAGGCGTTACTTAAACACATTAAAATCTTCTACGAGACTGTCTCATATAAACTAGTTTGCGTCATTCATGACACGGCGCTTTAATCGTGAAGAGAAAAGCTTTTTGTAATAATCATATTATGGTGTAATATTTCCCGCTATAGGCGTCTCTGGGTATCGCCGAGCTGTGCGTGATGGCAATGAAGCAAGAGGGCACGCCGGAGGCCGAGGCCCGTGGGCGTATCTGGATGGTGGACTCGAAGGGACTCATAGTGAAGAACCGACCTGAAGGCGGACTCAACGAGCACAAGGAGAAGTTCGCGAAGGACTGCCCGCCCATACGCACGCTCGCCGAAGTTGTCAACATCGCTAAACCTTCCGTTCTCATTGGTGAGACCAAGAAACATATTATAAATTCAAGACATTTATATGCTGTCACTTTAAAAACATGTAATTTATATTATCACTAAAGTATTTTAAATGAAGAAGTGCCCTTGTTTGTTTGTTATTGTACAGGTCGATAGTTTTTTGTCTGTGGCTTATGTCGAGTGCTAAAATTACTTTGTTAGAACTGTAGCAACGTAATTTTTTAAAATTAAGCTTGAAATCTTAGTCTCTGAACACTGATTACGATATTGCGACTTCTTTCGCGTAAACGTAAACGAAAAAAAATTACAGCTGTCTGAATTTTTCCTGTTTCTGAAGAAAATATGCAAATTTTTTATCCTATATAGGGTTCAGTTGCATTATCATTTGAATAATGATAATGCAACTAAACCCTATATAGTATAATATTACTCCTTTATGACTAATATTACTCCTGTGGATTAGAAAGATAGACAGACATTTTTTTGTGCATTTATAACATTAGTATCGATTGGCATAAAAGCAAACAGATATTGGGATTAATAAAGTTTCAATATGACGTGCAGGGGCGGCGGCCATCGGCGGAGCGTTCACCCCAGAAATCCTGAGAACGATGGGCAATAACAACGAACGGCCAGTTATTTTCGCACTCTCCAACCCCACGAGCAAGGCCGAGTGTACCGCCGAGGAGGCCTACGTCAACACTGATGTGAGCGTTTTCTGTTGCTAATATTTTTTTTCGATATACGTAAATGTTACGTGAGAATATGTACTTTAAAGACATTAGATTCCATCCTTGCGTCCCTATTACATTATTGGTTAAGTGGCTTAAACTCTAGTGGCTTGTCTAAATGGTTGCGGCTTACAAATAAAAGTCTATTCAATGCATTTATATATAAAATTAAGTATCTGGGCGTACAATTTTTTTAAAGATATAAAAAAAATAATGCGAAGATGACATGTGAGATTCGAACCCAGGTTTTGAACATTTTCAGTCAGCCCGTTACCCATCGGCAATCGCTACATTGCGAGCTAAAAAAATCCATTGCTTTCAATTCTACATTATACCATATTTTCAATGACCAAAAACAGGAATAAAACAATTTTTTTTAAATAAAACTTAGCTAGATCAATTTTTCTCCACCAAAACCCCTACATGCTGAATTTAATGAAAATCGGACTTTATATATACACAGATTAACTCATTTTAATATATAAAGATGAATAATGTAGTTTAATTATTATTGTTATTTATCATTATTACTCGTTATTTCACATTTATCTCTGACTATTGTAATGACATATTCTTATATATTTTTTGACTTTTGAAATTCTAATATGTTGACAATTTTATAATGATCATAATGTACTGTATTTTTGAGCATGCTGTGTTCACTTATAAATAGGGAGCATTAGACTTTTAAAATGTATATTAATAATTAAGTTAATAAAAAATGTATACTCTGTTTGCGGACCTAATAAAATAAATAAATAAATAATTGTTATTGTTCAGGAGCGCGCGATCTTCGCGTCAGGCTCGCCGTTCCCCGACTACCGCACCAAGGACGGGCGCACGCTGCGGCCCGGGCAAGGCAACAACGCCTACATCTTCCCCGGCCTGGCGCTGGGCATCATCTGCGCGGGCATTGTGGATATCACAGAGGACTTTATGCTGCTCGCTGCCGAGGTGAGATGCAGTCATGATATACAGTTATGAGACATGATACAGTGCTATATATAACCGAGAGCTAACAAATATTGATTAGTCAGATAAATTACATAAGCGTTGGTCACTCTAACGACAAGTTGTGCAAAACCGCATAGAGGTATTGGTGCTAGAGTTGCTAGAGTTGGGGTGCTAGAGATGCTATAGGTGCTAGAGTTAAGCCATAGACAGGCCTAGGACAAATAATAAGAGAAAATTATAGAAGAGAGATATATATTTATCTTTGTCTAATCACACATGAAAAAGAGTGAAAGATTTCAGGCTGGCTTCTCTACTCTGGTATAATGAAAATGAGAAACTGCGATAAAATATAGAGCGCGCATTCGTTTTTCATATAAGTAATTTTTTTTTCATTTCATGAAATTAGCAAAGCTTTCATAATGTATGCTTTGCTGTTAAAAAAACTTTTAACTTTTTAAATTGCCATAACATTTAAGATATTCATGAAAATTAAATAGTGTTGAGGTTGTGTTTGGTGTGTAAATTCTTACGTACTTTAGTTGCGTGTAAGTACACGCATGCTGTCCAATTACCACATTGCACATTGTTTTGTTATATCTCAAAGGGATTAGTATTTCCGAGGAAAGCATCCCCTTCTTGATTTTTCAACTATTCAATATCTAATCATACTTCGATCAATTTACACATAATACCTTTCCTATCAATTGCTGTCTATTGGAAAAAAATTACATGAAAATCCTTTCAATCATTTTTGAGTTCTTTTTTTGTTTGTAGGCTCTTGCTGAAATCGTGTCACAGGAGAATCTGGATCACGGCAGCTTATATCCGCCGTTGGAAGATATTCAGTACTGTTCAGTCAAAATTGCCAAGAAAATCGTGGAACATGCGTACGAAACTGGTAAATACATTTATATTATTTTAATCAAGTTTGGCTGGCTCGTTAGCGCAGGGGGTGGTCATTCTGCCTTTAGCTCGGCGGGTCAGGGGTTCGATTCCCGCCGTGGGCCAACATTTTTTTCTTTACATTTTATTATTTTTATTTTATACAATTGATTTTCTAAATAATCAAATTCGATTTTTAATATATCGATTGTATAATTTATTCATCTTTTTTAAGAAAAAAGATAAGTTGTGCGTTGTATTTTAACGAATATAGCCAAAATACACATTTTGATCGAATTTTTCAAACAGTGCTATCTGTGTTACAGTTTAATTAATCTTTATTCTAATTGATTATTTAATATCCACTTGGTAAAATTATATCGATAGGTACTGAAAAACATGCAAAAATCAACCGATTTTTAAAATCTTTTATTTTACTTGCTTTGTATGGGAGGTAAAATCTTGCAAGTTGAAGTTGACCCACTTATCGGTGTCCGATTGGGCTAAAACTTAACATACTGGTCCAGTCCCGATGATAATGCATGTTTATGTTAAGTATGGCATGAAACTCCTTGTTAACTTGAAACGACATAGATGTACGAGAGGTCACAAAAAGCTTCTGATACCTGTGTCGCAACTGAGCAGACTTAGCAACTCATTCGATGGTCTCGGTATTTCGCTTCTACAATAAAATTCCGCAATCCATAAAAGACCAGTCTACAGAAAGGTTTAGGTTAAGTATAAGCATTTTACAAAATTAAGGATTATTTGGATGATAAAAAAAGCCTGGATTTGAAAATCCTTTCAGCTTCATACAGGACTACGGTTTAATAATGTAAAATTAAAATTTTTTAGAAGATTTTACCACCGAGTTTCTTTCTGGTTCTTCTCGGTAAGAGCAACATTCCGAACCAGTTGTAGCTTCATAAATTACATTGATCCATGACAATTCAAAAGTGCTTGAAAGAACTTATTTGAATAAAGATTATTTTTAAGCTTTTTCAAATGGACTTGTTTCACTGTAAGCGGTAAAACATAATTTCCAGGTAAAGCCTCAGTTCAACCACAGCCGCTCGACACAGAAGCATTCATCCGTGCGCAAATGTACGACACGGGGTACTCGCCTGCGCTGCCGCCCGTGTACTCGTGGCCCGACGACTCGCACGACGGGCCGCACGTACAAGCGATGTAGACCAAAGAATATGCCACTCCCCCTGTCTTATGTTGCCTTTGTACTTTTTAGCGTAAAATGAAACTTTTGTTGGGTCACTGATATACATATATGTAATCAAAATATTTTTTTATACGCGATTGCGACACATTGTCAATAAAGAAAACTACTTTTTCTTTTATGCAGGTTAATGTACAGATATCATGAAATATACTGAATACAAAGGTACAAAATTAATAATAAAATTATTTTGCTATAATCAATATTTCATCGCGGACTATAGCAAAATAAGTTTATTATCACTTTTGTATTATGGATCCCCTGCAAAGTAACGCCTAATTCTATAAATTATTTGAATATAAAGGTATTCAGGACATATTTAGAGTTTCAAATTTATCATCACGTTCAAAATGTTTCGTCTTATTGAAGTTTTTTTTTTGTGTGTATTGGCAATTGTTATGTCGAATAGAATAATAAACTAGTTGCTGTCACTTAAAATAACTAATTGACAACTATCACCAAATTCTTGTCGGCTTGTTCTTTCGGCCTAATTTAATTATTGAAATTACATAAAAAGATTAAACTAATTTATATTCGATTGTAAGCGACAGCAGCAGGTGACTTTATTTATTATTTTAGCCAAGAATAAGGGATGTAATTTAATATATTACTACTAAATATGTGATGTTACTCAATGTACTCTGTTTTTAAGTTACCGAGGCTTAAGTTAAATTTTATATTTGTAAAATTATTAGTGATAAATGGAAGTTACGTCCAATAAAAGATGCAAACAGAAAAATTGATACTGCATTTTATGTGACAAAATCGTAAGCTGCGAAACGTATCAATATGTTTTGGCACTAGTGCTTTGCCAAGACAATGACGCAAGATCTATTTTCATTGTGATATTACGTGATATATTTTTATCATATTTTTACTAACCCGATCTATTAAAATTTATTTGGATCAAAAACTAACTAGTAGTAAATAGCATTGCGTATAACGTAGGCTAATAGTTGAAATAGTATATTAAAATACCTAACGAATAAAACTAAAGTTCCGTATTGGTCTACAGATAAAGTAAGCTGCAAACATTTCAATCTTTGCCTATTGAATTAATCTTTAGATAAATAAACATTCCAGCCTTTCAAAACTTTCCTCTTATTAAATAGAATTTCGTAGGATTACTTTTAATATTGTCAATAGATATTTTTTCGTTACCGAATGTGCAAATTATTTAGTAACATTTAAAGGACTCGATTTTGTGATATATGGAGGTATTTATAAAACTAATGAGCGGACATTTATCATAATTTATGAACTAACCTTAATTTATTGTTTCAAAGAAATCTTATAACTTAAGATTATATAGCCCGCTTTTAATGTTTAATATTTAAATTGCAAATGTATTTATTTGTAAATCGCTGAAAATAAAATGTCATGAAATGCATAGTTTTTTTAATTCCATCAAATTAGTTTTAATATTTCCTCGCTTATTACATATTGCTCACGTAAATATGTAATAAACTCAAAAAAAAATAGATTCATTGTAACGTGTAAAGGCCTTACACAACAAACTCGCCGGCCATTAGATATTGTCTTCTTTTACCGACAGCCAACTAAGCGACCCAACAAGAATTACCGGCACCCGCCGGCATGATTATCGTAAAACAAGCCCGGCGGCCTAACCCAGCCGGCGGGTTTGGTGTGTATGTGTGCTATTTTGTAGCCTAGGTGCAATCTATTTTGGCTCGACAACGAGACACCTAATCACCACACAACGATTACCCCAACATACGTCACGTTAGCGCTCAGGACCTAGCTATCAGCATCTAATATCGGCTAGACAAATCACTGAAAATCAAACTATGACAAATCACTAAAAATTGTATAGGGTCAGTAGATGCAACCGTGCATTCACTAGACCAAAATATCGAGACAGCCAAAAACGCGCACAAATGTCACATTGACGGCGAAAATGTTGTACATGTTATTTATTTGAAACAGGTTGTAACACGGCTTTTTATGTTTGATTCCTTTTGAAAACTACAAGCCACACCGGTTTGTTTCTACCCTCACTTAATCGTTGTAATAAACGTTAATCAATTTTGCGATTGTTTTTTAGGGTATAATGCAAACTAATATTTTTAAATCTATTACTTAATCACCAAAAATAATACAAAACAGATAGACCAACAGTCTTTAATAAAGTTATTAATTATTTATAAATACAAATTGAGAAGTACCGACTCACAACAAAATATAACCTATATTACGCAGTTCGAAATTATATCACTTATCACTTCATTAAAAATGTACATGTATACTGATCGCGAGGCCGGGCGCGCAGTGCGGCGCGCAGTGCGGCGCGGGGTGTGGTTCGCGGTGCGGTGCGCGGTGCGGTGCGGCGCGCAGCGGCCGCCTCACCTGCTCAGTGAGTGCGAGCGCTCGCGCGATCCCGAACTCTCACCGTTGCACCGCGCGCGGTCATTGCCTGCAGCGAACAATCATTATGCGTTACCATTCCGTAACGAATACACAACTACACACTTATGCAAAATAAGCAATGCTTCTATGTTAGCGTACACATTTGCTCACGTATGTAAAATCACTTTTTGTATGAGATTATGACTTTATGTGCCTTTGCAATAATGGATGTAATGGATTCAGTGTATGACCCCAACTTCTTTTAGTGTTCTAAAGTAGATAAAATTACAATTTTTTACAGAATCGATAAGCAATAGGTATATTATTATATTTGATTCATAGATTAATTTTACTATATCTTCAAAAATAATACTAGTGATGATATTGTTTATTATGTCAAGCAGAGTCTGATTTATCTTAACTTGCTTTAAGGCTGCGTCAAATTCGTACAAATCAATGTGTTGAAAATCCATCTATATCATCATATCAGTAATAATAACCTTTTTACAAAGGTTTATTTGATAAAATTATTAAAAGAGAGGATAATCCAAGAACGTCTACAGCAAGCCAGCACTATCTAATTGTAAGTACCTTACTGTCTTAAAGCTGTGGTTTATAATAAGTACATAAGATATTATAACAGCATCTAGTAGAATTAATGAACTAAATATAAGAAATAATGATTTTTAATAAACAATATGAATGTGATCATGAATTCATGCAAATCCAACTTATAGCAAATGTGTCAAAACTTAATAATGCAGTCATTCCAACATTTAAACAAAATATTAAAGAACACTAAACAACCAAATAATTAACATATTGGTATAACACTGTTATATACTACAAACTGTAAGCCATTTATGTACACATCGACAGTAAAGAAAAAGAAATCATCATGTCCCGCCATGTGTTCAAACGGAAATAAATAAAAAAAAAGCTGATAGAAGCGTTCTAACAAGATAAAACAGGCCTGACCTAAGAAACGATGGCCTTGTAAACTGGAATCCTATAACAAAGAACCTTTATCACATTTCAGAGCTCCCCAATCTCTTAAAAATAGCCTTACTTACAAATACTGTAGACCGTTCGTTATTCGGTCTGATTTAGGGTATACTTTGCCTCTTAGTACATTTATTAATATATTAGTTCCTTAGATTTTTTTACATAAAACATAAGACAAGTTTAAACACTTCTACAAAAAGAAACAAAAATATTTTAGTACTTAAGTCATACGTTTCTCGTACTATTTTACGAATTGTTTTTTTATATTAACAAGTTCTTAATATTTATTCACGATTGCACATCTAAAATCAAATATAAGATAATAAAAAAATTATAATTTTAAGTTTTATCAATTCTTGAAACGTATGAAAAATATCCATTTAAATAACAAAGGGAGTTAATATCAACCAATCCCTTCAGTATTTTTAATGGCTTTTTTATTTACAACAAAAATGTACAACTTACGTCTGACTGTTCTAAATAGCTACTTTAGCAATAAAGTTGAAAATTTCATTTGACATTTGTGTTCGTAACTTACTTGTAAGTTTACAATGATATCCATAAATATCCCACTAGCTTGATACCCTACCTTCTGTTTGTTATGCACGAAAGAATTACTAATACTTACTGGGTTTAGCAAACATTATTACATAGATAACTAGTTTTCCTGTCGCTTTAAGTTATAATCGGTATCATATAGACCACTAAATACTAATTTCAACGTACCCACGTACGACGTCGTCACGGCGTAAATATTTGTGGTTGATTTATGCATGTAACTATAATGCTTTGAATGTGTGCACATTGTTATAGGTAGGTACCATCATGAGTAACTAATGAATTTGAGTGCAGAACTAGATTATATTTTAGAATTAAATAAATGATACGAAATAAAGTGAAGTTAACGTCTATCGTGAAGGCCTTATACAGAAACTATACCAAACCACCAAACGTGTTATGATAATTTATAAGCGAGCTTTTAAAACTTGTTACTATCTTCATTATTTACTATTTAGACTTGTTACACCATTGTGTGAAATATATTAGAGATATTGTTTCGAAAATTTGTTTCTTCTATAACAAAATATATAAGACATATATTTTGACATACCAAATAAAAATATCTCTTTTTCCACCGAAAACGAAGTTAAATCTCACATATTACCATAGCCTAAGGTCGCTTAGTTTCCCTATGTTTTACGAAAATCTCACAGTTTACCTTAGCCTAAGGTCGCTAAGTTTCTCTATGTTTTACGAAATCGTACACCTATCCTGATTAGTTATCTGTTGAAGTGATACCATGGTATTATTAAGAGGATGAACTCACCTAGCCTGTGGTGTTGGGGCAGTTTGCTGAAGAAGGGATGTTTGAGTGCATCCCTTAGCGTGATGCGTTGTGTGGGGTCGTACTCTAGCATGCGCGCGATCAGGTCGAATAACTGTCTGTGCTCTTCGCTGTTTCCTTGGAGGTACCTCTGCGAAATGGTGATGGGTTAATAACCTGGGTGACCTAACTTTGCTCGGTAATTTTCAGAAGGATGTAAAAAAAATTTAAAATAAAAAAAAAATTGAAAAGAAAAATTAAAAAATAATAGGGCAAGTGGGGCTTGATCATAGGTATTTTCACCTCTCTAGACCACCCGTTCCACAAATGAACCACCATAACTTTACGTTTGACAGCGAAAAATTGTGATTGTAATCAACGAAATCAGGGATAAAAAGACATTTTTTTTTAAATAAACTTATCTAGATCGATTTTTCTCCCCCAAAACCCCCTACATGCTGAATTACAGTAAAATCGTTGAAGCCGTTCCGTATACATACAAGATTAACTCATTTAAATATTAAAGATATTGAGATGATACAAAAAGCCTACTATATTGTTGAGGATAATTTAGAAGATAGTACGTGGATATAGCTACTGCCCGACCCTGTACAAGATATTAATGAGTTAATGTAACTATATGATTGGGAACGTGATATTGCGTTTGATAATATATTATCTACACAAGAGCTAATAATAACTGCTACTGAAGACTCCTCATCGGAGGAGTCTAGTGTTGATTATCATTCCGACGACTCGTGCTAATAAAATAAATTAAAATATCCTGATTGTTTTATTTGTATTCATGTATTAACTAAGAAGAAAGTAAAACTTTATATAATGTTATTAAATGTCTTTTAATACTCGTAACATCGATTTCTACCGATTATTTTTAATCTGTGGCATAATCGTAGTAACCATTATGTGTGACATCACTAAGTGGGCGGTACCCATCCATAAAGTACAAATATTATTTGTATGATATTTGTACGTAAGCAATACAAAACTTAATGAGCGTGAGCTGTCAAAAGACTGATAATATGATGGACGCAGTATAGTTATAAGTATTATGTTAAAACGAGCAACCGCCAAGTTTCTTGCTGGCTCTTTTCGGTAGGAACAGCTTACCGAACCAGTAGTAGAATTGAGTTGAATTGGAAATTTTGAATTTTGAGATTAATTATTACTTATTTTTCAAACAATGGACATCTACTGATCAAAAAGAAATTAACGTCCATAGGTCTCTTCAAGAGATTTCCACGTAAATGATCTTGTACTCAGATAAAGATCATTCCTACTTCCTTTTGTTTACTAAATAAGAGTCGAAATGTCAAACTACGAAATGTTATTACATTTCGTTTTCCAGCGCGGGGTAAACATTTCAACAACTTAGTTACAGCATGGTTAGTAAGGACTATAAGCCGTGTGGTATCCGGCTAAGTAGAATAGACCAGCGACCATCATTTCTTACCGAGGTGTCGTAAAATACGACTGAGGTAAGTTGATGTCAAGCAGGCGACCGGTCATAAAAACGCAGCCAATTCATGTGACAGCATGTTTAGAACATGTTGCGCTGACCCCACTTAAGAGTGTGATAAGGGCAGGAGAATGAAGATGCTGATGGTTAGTAACGACAATACAGCTGTATTAAATAATGTAAAGTCATGACTTACCGATAATGGTTTGCAATTTTCCCTAACGTATCGGCCCGCCGATGATTTCTCATCCCAGTCTAATTTACTATGGTAGAAATACTTTGTTCTGGTTTTCCTTGCCATTCTGAAACAAAATGAAATGATCTTCAAAGGAAAATAATAAAACATATCATTCCCTTAGTATAAATGCATATAGATTACCCTTCTGTCTGTTACACTTCCACGTCTATTCCACTGGACCAATATTAATAAAATTCGTATGATTTTTTATTTTTATATATTTATTAATTAATATATTTGCATTATATCTGATAATAAATAATAACAAGTCTTGAAATTGTTTAATAAGAAGCAGGACTGTGTAGATTTCTACAGAAACAACGATAAATTAAGTCCCCTCCCCCCCTCAAGGCTTCAATTACAGAGCAACGCCGTTTCATTTGTCTAATTATAGACGTTTAATTCATCAAAAATAATATTATCATTACTTTAGTGTTATGAAACTTCGAAACAAAGATACGATGAAACTATGAAAAAACTAGCGTCAAAATCTTTAGTTGCCGCCGCAATACCGCCTGAGAAAGAGATCATGAATAAGGGACCGGATGGGCTCGAAACTAGTCGGCTGATTTGATGTAATAAGACGCGACTATAGCCGATTTCCGTATATAAACTATTTTAAAATCTATTCATTATTCGAACAAAATAAGGTACCTGCAAGGTATGGGCCCGAGGATGCGCTCCATCATGGCGAGGTGCTCGCGGTTGTCGTGCGTCTGGAACAGCGTGTTGCCCTGCTGCAGCTCGAACATGATACAGCCGATCGACCACACGTCGCATGGCTGTGACCATCCCAACTCTGGAATACAATTTGTATATTTACTTAAGTCTATTTGTACCACTAAATTACTTGAGATACATCTCCGTTTTTGGGCAATTTAAATAATTTATAGAATTAGGCGTTACTTTGCGGAGATCCATAATACAAAAGTAATAAAAAATTATTTTGCTATAATCCGCGATGAAGTAAAATAGAAAATATATGTAATGCTAAATGTAGAGTGGACAATCGGTTATCATACCTGATACATGCAGGAGTCGTAAAAAACACATGCACAAACCTCCACCACCGCCACCGTGATACACAAGCACTATATACGTTCACTATCAAAAACTCAACAATCGTTTAGTCCCGCAATCGAAGCATCATAACGAGATAGACTACACGACCAAAATAGCAAAGTTTTGCGATTTTAATTTTATTATTACTTTCCGTTTTTGGGACTGATCTCTTATTACAAAAATAATGGACTACACTTAACAACTCTTGAAGCGAAACTCAGTTTAGCGGCCTACGTTAACCCAAGATTCTTACTCTTTTTTTAACCAACAGACGTCAACTACTGGACAAAGGTAACTTCAAAGGTCTTCCATACATACATTATTGGGCCCCGAGCCATTTTTTGAACTGGTCTTTTTCCCCTATTTGCCTACACTGCGTTTTATAACCCACTTACCTCCTTTCTCCTTTTTGGAAAGAAAGGTTGAAGTTTTGACCCACTTTGGTAGATATGCAGGTTTTTTCACCGAAAATCGTATGACAAATTCAAAATATCAACTGGACAGTTAAAGGATGTTGAAAAAGCAAAACATGTTTAGTTAGCTTATTGAATAGTGTTATGGAATAAATGCGAGGATATTGAAAAAATCTTTGTATTGCAAAACAGATCTGTGTCATTTACAAAATGTTACTCGGCAGTTGCTGTTTGCAAAATATGATTGCTATAGCTAATTACATTTCATGATATCTGTGTTGTGCATGGTCAAAGAGTCTCCAAATCCAGTATTCTTATCATTTTTTAAATCTTCAATAGTACATTATAAACGTATGAAAACTGGAAATTAGTATGATAGTGGCAAATTGAAGGTGTCTATAATTTCTTTCACCATCTCAGTACATTAAATATTCCAACCATAAATTTATCTTTTGTAAGATGTTGATAGTTTGCTTTAGAAAAATTAACGTGTCTATCAGTTCCCACACCAACAGTATATTGGAATCATATCTTTGTATGTTGTAAATTGTGTATGGACGTACAAAAACTTTAAACTATACTTTCTTTAGCAAAATAAAAAAGTGTCTATCAATTTTCACATCAACAGTATATTGGAACCATGAATCATATTTGTTATACGCCGTGTGGTATCCGGCTGAATAGAATAGTACCACCTTCATTTCTTACCGAGGTGTCGTAAAAGGCGACTAAGGTAAGTCGACCCGCCGTTTGGTATCCAGCTGAATAGAATAGTACCACCCTCATTTCTTATCGAGGTGTCGAAAAAGGCGACTAACGTAAGTTGACCCACCGTGTGGTATCCGGTTTAGTAGAATAGACCACCCTCTTTCTTACCGAGGTGTCGTTAAATACGACTGAGGTAAGTTGACGTCAGGCAGGCGGCCTGTCGTAAAAACGCAGCCAAATCGTGACAGCATGTATATAACATGTTGTGCCGACCCCACTTAGAGTGGGTTAAGGGCAGGAGGATGATGAATCATCTATGTTATGTTGTAAATATTGTGTATAGCGTTCAACTACTAATAAGATAAGTTACCTAATATGACTTCAGGCGCTCTGTAGTGTCTCGTGGAGACGATGGTGCTGTGGTGCTCGTGGTCAAAGGTGGCACTGCCGAAGTCGATGAGCCGCACGTCACTGCGTTTGACACGACGCATCTCGTGCTTCTGCGAACAATTATGGTGTTAATTACGTTACCATTAACCTTTTTTATAGGGACCCACCCTATTTTATCAATATACACCCCACCAATTTGACTATTTTATCAATATAAAATAGTCAAATTGGCAAAAAAAAAACATTAAATTATAATTAAGGCAAGGGCACTAGTAATTATTGACCATGTACTAGTAGTTGACAACGCCGTGTGGTATCCGGCTGAATAGAATAGTACCACCCTCATTTCTTACTGAGGTGTCGTAAAAGGCGACTAAGGTAAGTCGACCCGACGTGTGGTATGCGGCTGAGTAGAATAGACCAACCTCATTTCTTACCGAGGTATTGTTAAATACGATAGAGGTAAGTTGACGTCAGGCAGGCGGCCGGTCGTAAAAACGCAGCCAAATCATGTGACAGCATGTTTATAACATGTTGTGCCGACCCCACTTAGAGTGGGATAAGGGATAAGGGAGATGATGATATATTTACGTTATACATCTACTGTAGCGAATCATTATGCATACAATCATATTGCTTTAGTACAAACATTGTAAGTCCTTTAAATTATTACTTATACAAATTTATTATGCTTCCATTTTTAGAAACTAAGAAATATAATTTAAGTTATGCTTTAGACTTATTGAATTCAGTTTCCTTCATCATTAAGTCATTTATAAGGAATTATAAATACTCCTCATAACTATTATGCTATTTCTGTAAAAAAAATGCATAAAGTAGAGGAGTTCATAATTCCAACTATAATCCCACTTCTGGAATACGATATTTTAATATATGTAAAAATAATCTTCTTAAAGGATTAGTTTCATACCAAACCATTGGGGCAATCAATATATAATCAGAAACCTCTGTAGTATGGAAAGTTATAAGAACAACTTAAATAACCAGTCAGTTATAAGAATTTTTTTATAACTTTTTCTTATAACTTGTATATGTTTATTACGTTGTATATGTTATTATAACTTGTTAGTATTGTTTTTACGTAATAAGTTGCTATTTCAATAGTAGTACATACCTTCTTAGAACTATTATATACACTGATGACTTCATAATCACTGTCCACAAACAGAATGTTCTCGGGCTTCAAGTCCGTATGTGTGAGTTTGTTGTCGTGGAGGAATAATACACTATAGATGAGTTGGTATGAGATATGTCGAACCTGGTCCAGCGGGTACGGCTGATAGTTATTGTCCTTCTGCAAAAATAAATAATAAGAATGAGTTATAATAGTATTAATAACATTTAATTTACTAACATAATCTAGATAAGTGCTTCCCAAGGTGAAGCCCAGTAAGGGGGGGCTTTGTTATCAAATTCAAAATAATATTTATTCAAATAAACTTATAAACAAGTGGTTTTGAATCGTAAATGCTACTGCTGGTTCGGAAAGCTGTTCCTACCGAGAAGAGCCAGCAAGAAACTCGGCGGTTTCTCTTTTCAAAATATAATTCTTATGACTAGTTACATTTATTCATTATTGTCTTGTACAGGGTCTAAGCAAGCTATATCCACACCACATTCTTAAAATCGATCGAAAACGGACACGGCACGAGTTTACCCTTTTCGGTCCGGGCCATTTAAATGCATTGCTAGATTTCGAAGCCAAATTAACGAAAAACGCCAATCCTACTACCTAAAATCTATAATTTATGTTTCTTAAGTGAACAATTTAATTTTTCAATTATTAAAATTATGTATGTTAGTTAGGTGGACATAGTACAAAAAAAGGATGATCTTGATAATCTAGTGTATTTATTCTATAGTACTTCAAGTCTTATTTATCTTATCGCCTATTATAAGCATATTCCTTAATCATAATATTATGAACTGTATTTCAGACTGCTTTATAACTTACAACAAACGGAGTTCACATCCATACTATAAATATTATAAATACGAAATACTGTCTGTACGAAAGACTGTGACTGATGGCTGATGGTATGACTTTGATTAGTCAATACGACGACGAAAGGGTTGCAAGAAGCCACGACCAACTGGGACCTCGTCTTTGCCGGCGAAGACGCTGTATGTGTGTGTTACATGTTTCTGTGTTTGCGATCGTCAGGGTTTTTTGGACGCCTATATTTTCGCTGGTATTGAAATAAAGAGCTATCTCTTTTTTATGTGTGATTAAATAAGTATACGCGTTTCGTCTTCCCTCACACCATTTATTGTAACACTCACTTACAGGCCCGCCTATGGCTTCCTTATTCTAGTATAATAACTCTAAGGTAGATCGTCACTATCTTCTTTCTGGGCAAAAGCATCCTTTCTCTTTTGTAGAAAGGCTTTTGATCGCGCAGCACTAATGCATATTGTCAGACAATAGTATAGTTTTTGTTAATTATAATTTAGATCTGTATTTAAATATAAATAAATAATAATAAATATAGCTTTAAATGCGATATATATTTGTGTAATTTTATTATAATAGCCCAGTTATAATGATAGAGATTAAGTAAAAAAGTTGAAACTGCCTTGTTAATATCTAAGTTCATGCATATTAATAACTATTTATGTAAATGTTATAGTAAAGTGTGTAAATGTTATACAAAAGCTGTGGTAGCCCAGTGGTAACACCGTGCGCCTCTTTCGAGGAGGTCTAGGGTTCAAACCCCGGGCAGACACCAATGAGTTTTCTAGTAAAACTTATGTGTCTAATTGATAATTGTAATTTATCACACGCTTTTCGGTGAAGGAAAACATCGTGAGAAAACCTGCATATCTCTAGACAATTCTGGGGATATGTGTAACCTACCAATCCGCAGTGGAGCAGCGTGGTAGGTTTTAGCTCCAATCCTTCTCTCCAAAAAAAAAAAATGGAGAGAAGGCCTCTTCTCTTATTTTTTTTTTTGCCCAGCAGTGGGATAGTAACAGGCCGTTACTTACTTACTTTTTTTATAGTAAAGTAGATTACTTTAATGATTAATTTAAAGTCATGAAATGTTAATTATACTACGATTATTATTTCATGTGAACCTATTTGATATTAAAGTTATCGAATAAAATAAATTGAATTGAATTAAAATTCGTTTTCCAAAAAGGCTATCTATTATTTAAAAATATGTAAATATAACAGCTTTTAAATGCTTAATCATACAATAATATATTCTATGAATAATGCCAAAAATTAAAGATATCAATGGCGCCACTATAAATATGTACTGATATGAATATATATCAAATATGTCCGAAAATGTAATTTGATGACTTTACTAATGGCACTAAATTGGTCGGTAATTCATAGGCAAAGATTTTCTCAAAAAGTATTTTTTTAAGGTTTAAAGTTTTCATTGCTTTATGTAAATGCATAAAAATGCTTTAGTTTGCTTAAAACAACGAGCTAGGTAATATTGAATTTTGAGTTCTGTCGGTATTGCTGCTGATAATAATGTATATTTTAACATATACGTTCCTAATCCAAAACATCTGTTTTTTGAGTTATGCCACTACTGCAGCCCGCAAGCGATATATCAAGTTATCAATTTATTTATTAATAATATTAACATATGATGTAAAATTTCATATGAATGTGATTTAATTTGTAGCAATTATACTAACGTATACGTAAATATACTGGTGATACCTGCGACTTTTTTCATACTAACTAAAGCTTCGAAGTAGCCTTAACATTGCAAATATTTAGTACCCGAAAAAACGGGATTTTTATCGCTTATTACCCCGGTCTATAAAATTTAATTGTGCAATATTGGTCCAGCGGACAGCAGTTCGCATTTATATTATTAAATACCGATTGCACGTATAATCGAGATTAATGATAATAAATCGAAAACTATTTAATATTTCATTATTTTAATTAGATTTAAAGATACATGAAATGCGAGGCACTATTTCATATGTTTATGATTTCATTTGTAGCTAATTATACCAATACCATAGAAAGTAGGAAAAAAAAATTGTATTACTCACCAGGAAGTCAAACACGCTTTGCCCTAGCATCTCAAATGCAATACACATGTGTCCATGGTACTCGAACCAGTCTAACATCTTAACGCATAAACTGAAAACAAAAAAAATGATCTAATTAGTTTTATTTACGTGTTCCGTTATTATTTTGGAGTTTTTAAATTTAAGCTACAACGAATTGTTGCTCTTAGCTCACTCTAAGTGGGGTCGCCACAACATGTTATAAACATGTTGTCACAGGATTTGGCTACGTATTTTACGACTGACTGTCTGACGTCAACTTACTCTTGTATTTTACGACACCTCTGGTAAGAAATGGGAGTGGTCTATTCTACTCATCAGCCATACCACACGGTGGGTCGACTTACCTTAATCGCCTCTTACGACACCTTGATAAGAAATGAGGGTGGTCCATTCTACTCAGCCGAATACCACACGGCTAAGACATAAAGTCAAATCCATTATCGGCAAAGAATGAAAAGTAAAATCTGAGTAATCTACTTTCAGGTAAAAACAAAGTTGTTTTTACAAAAAAATTAAATGTATATATTCATTTCATTTAATTACCAAAAGAAATATTATGTTCTCATATTTTACTATACCCATACTTGCAACGAAAGCTAATATTCCGTTTAACTTACAAATAAATTACTTTCAAAAGAACCTACGTCCGAGAACAATTACAACAAAAGATTTACCGAATTGTCGGTTATCTCATCTCATATATATAGTTTCAGTCGTCATACGACGGTCAAGGGAAATAGGGATTTATTTATATAGACAGATCATTTGTCATACAATTTTGAAATATTTAATAGGTAGTTAAGTTTGAACTTCTCGATAACCTTTATGTAATCAATAAATTTTATGGTAACATGTTTAGTTTTCGTGTCCGCTTCACTACTCTGAAATATTTATAACTTCTATTACTACGATACAGTATGCTATATAATAGCTTAATCAAATACATAGTGAACTATATGATGACGTCATTTACGACTGTTGTTTGTAAATATAGATAATTTTATTTTAACTAAACATCTATATTAGCGTATGTATTATATATCTACTCGTAAAACGCATATCGATTATAGTCAGCCTTTAATTATAATTTTTTCAATATTGCAATTATTTTAATTGTAAACGATAGGATAGCACAATTTATTGAGTTTTTTGGATAATAGCAATACAAGCAATGCAATATCCGCAAATCAAATTATAATATTTAACTAAATATACCTAAAATTTAAGATAATAAATTTATTCCGAGCAAAATTGATAAGATTTGGTTCATATTAAATTGTTATGCCGGGATGACAATAAATATTTGTTTCTTTCGGGAATAGGGTTTGCATTATTGAGGATATTTAAACCCTTAAATTGGCGCAAACGAAGTCACGGATACTATTAGAAATATATAAAATAATTTAACACACTAGCAGTAATTGAATTCAGCACGTTTCATTCAAAGTTATTTGGACGGACAAATGTAATCCGTGACGAATTGAATGTTTATCATTTCACATTATTCAGAAGTTCTGCCGGACGTTGATGAATCAGTCGTTTAGTCAGTGAGGAAGTGTCTTTTTGCACCGTATCGATTAAGAATGAAAGATAAAAAGAATAGTTATTGGGGCGTTCGCCGATAGGTAGGTATTTTAGTGTTTTGGTTGACATCGGTCCGTTTTGCTGGCGGGCGGCCAGCGCGGCGCAGTCGGCCATCGCGTCGCGTATAACGAGCAAGGTCAAACGCTGCGACTACCGTCATCCGCCCTCCTTGTGAATTATCACTTGAATTGAAGTCACCTAGACTTTCTAAAATAACCATTCAATAAAAAATATATCCGTTCCGATATGACGATGCAAACTATTATCGCGAATCTAACTTTTTATTTCAAGTCCAGTCTAATCTTTAATATTTAAATGAGTTAATCTTGTATACATATATATTATATATATTTTCTGAATTTCGGATACAGCTCCAACGATTTTTAAGAAACTTAGTATGTAGAGGGATTCAGGGGTGAAAAATCGATCTAGCTAGGTTTCATTAAAGTCGTTTTATCTGTTTTCGGGCACTAAAAAAACGGCTTAAATAGAAACTTAAATTTTCTGTCATATGTAAAGTTGTGATAGCTCAATGGGAAACGAGCGGACTATAATTTTAAATTACCAGGGATCGAATCCCAAATGTCAAATGGCTCACTTGGCAAATAGAAAACTAAATTACTTATTTGCAATACAGGTTTAGAATTATCATATTAAAGTAACATGCCCGTTAGGTCTAGAAACATGATAAAAATGTATTTTTTCATTATAAAGACGTTTCTTGTAGAAGAAATTTTTGTCTATAATAATTGTCAGTTACGTGCTGATAGCACGTTATAGAGACATTTAAAGCAATTACGTGACAAAAAATGTAGGCATCAGAGCATTTCTGTAACGTAATATACGCCAGAATGATAACGAGTAAAAGTAGGTAATTGCGAAAAAAAGGTTGTAAGGCACACGAAGCCTCATCATCGCAACTTCTAAGAAATCAACTGTTAAAAATGTGCATCGGTCATTTATCCACTGTGAATCAGATGCACATAATTATTATTTAATCCGAATTAGTCACTCCATACGTGATACGTATAGGGGGTGTGTTGGGTACAAGAAACCTTGTTTTATTTGTTGTACACGTAACTCGAAAAGTTTTAAGTTTTGGACTTAAAATTTTCATGACATTCAAAATATTCAATGCATAATGATTTTTGGGTTTTATAACACTAATATGGTATATCATAAATAATATATAATTAAAGTTATAAAATAAAATTCAAGTAACCTTTATTCAATTTGTTACAAATTACCTTAACCTTTGAATATTGTCTTTCAGTAGCATAGACCTTCAAATAAACCTTAGCTAATTATTAAAAATTAGCTTCATATTTATTATTTTCCTCTATTTGATTCAATGCTTAATAATTGCAAGTGATAGATGATCAGATATTACCGTAGCGATAATTCAGATCTAATTAGTGACTAACTGATTAAGGCTATTGGAAGTCGCTACATCGCAAAACAGTTAAAATTAAAAAAAGCCTTATCATATGGTAAATTTTTTTAGTAACAGAAAGATTGTTACAGATACAGTCATCTTCAAACGACTTCATCTTAATTTTAGTAATAAGATAAAACTAGTTGTGAAATTAAAGAAAATTTTATATTTAATTGATTAATGTATATCAAATAAAAATTTATTTTATAGTTAGACGACCTAGAACTATATTATACATATTAAAAATTACATCACCGTTGTCCCGTTCGGATATGATATAAGGACAAACAAGCACTTTCGCATTTATGTTAGTGTATTTAGAAATACGGAACAATATTAAGATATTAAAATAAATTTGATGTTGGCATTGAATCATGTCCATACTGACGGAAATAGAGTTAACAAAAAGATGAACAACGAATTGGTGTCATTAGTATCTTGTAGGTTAAGCGGATAAATTAGAGGCCATCTAACAGTGGCAGATCACGAATTCCATGGCCATTTATATTATTAAAAGAAAAAACAGGACAGTTGTAGACAACTTATAAGATAAGAAATACTCACTTTTTACAGTCAGGGTCGATGTCTGCTAACTTTTCTAAAACATTAATTTCTAATTTTGCAGCCTCTCTGTACTTCTCAACGTTTTTAATTATCTTCAGAGCCATCCTGTGCTCCCTGAAAATACAGAAAATAATCTAATACAATGTCTATATTGTAAATTAGGAATTGTGCTATAATTGTACAACAGCATTTAAGGAAAGGCGATTTTTCAGTACTGCAATTGACGAATTAAAAAAAATCCGAATTTGTTGTCTGAAAAACAATTTTTTTTTACATATTATTTTAATTAGTACTATTGCAAGATAAGCCAATATTAAAGAAATATATTAGCAACTCGCTGCGATTCCATTATTTTTAGTGTCTAAAGTATCAATACTTCTCTACAAAGAAAAGAGACTAGGATATTATTATTGTTATTGTAGGATAGCCTTTTTTATATTATGTGGTGGCATCAGTCAATTTATATGATATAAGTTCTTATCAAAGAAGTCAAATTCGAATTACAAATATTGTTTGTTCGAATAGGTATTTGAAAATAAGCAAGATGTCACAATTTTTAATACAATCAATAAATAAAATTTTAAGTTCGTTTCAATATTAACGTTAAAATGAATTAAACTTGTAAACTGGCTACAAAATATAGTGAACTTTTCAATCACTGAATTTCATTAGATTATGTTCGTATTACAATAGCCTTCTTTAGATAATAACAATCAATAATCATTTGTAGAATATACTGTTAAATGTAAAAAAAATTGTAATATACTTTAACCTCTTAGACATTTAAAATGTACAAAAATTTGAAATAATAAAATCTATAAAACCCTGAATAAACTTTTTTGTTTACGTTTATTATACCGGTAGTGTATTGTAAACAATTGTATTTATTGCAAATACCAAAATTAATAGCTAACTGTACTTGACAATGTGGCTGGCACCAAAATGGACCGGCGGCGGACGAGTAATATAAACAAGTGAAAATAGAACTAGATTAATCTATGAGGAATGTTAATGCCACGACTTTGTTTTATTGAAATATACTTAGCATGCTTATTTGATTGTTAAAAAAAACATTGCCAACATATTTTGGTAAAAAAGTAATTTCATAATAAGACGCATTTAAGTATGAAATATTTAGTCATCTTATAACTGAATAAAAATCGAATAGATTTTGTATCTGATAGATATATATGATTAATAAGTGTTTTTAAGTATTTCTTTAAAATAAAAACAAATAACTATTATTATTTATTTGTGTAGTATGTGTCCGTTAATTGCCAAAAATGCCTGTATTTCAACAGTCTACAAATAGCACCTTTAGATGATTGTGGGACGCACTGCGATTGAAATGTATGCGCTTTTAATAAACAACAGTTTTTTTTTTTGCAAAATCATGCTAAAAATACTTAACAGTTTACATGAAATGAACAATGAACTTACATTTCCAAGTCCTTCACCTCGACCACCTTGCCGAAGGTGCCTTCACCGAGAGTTTCGATGATTTTGTCTGCAAGAAACCAAGGTAAATACTATTAGCTGATTGAACACTCGACAAAGTCATGTTGGAATTCAAATCAGTTTCGTGTGCGGTGACAATATTGCACATGTTACATTAAATCCACTTATCACCATTTACTATAAGGAAAAAATGTATCATGGGCAACAACAAAACTGACGGTCGATATCTCCAACACGACTCTCGTTAATAGAAGATTATATATATCGCTGTTATTTGAAATGAAAATAAAAATCACAAGCGGTAAATTAATATGAAGTCAGAAATCTTGAAATTTCAAATCACTGATTTTGGCTTGACTGTCGGTGGTGACAAATAAATGGCACCTCGAGTCAATGTCCACTTTTAAGTTGCTAGAGTATGTGAGTGTATAATGTATGTAGTAATATAGTGTATGTGAGTTTGTATGTATATATGTAGTGTTTGATATTGATAGACTTGTGTTAAGGTACGGTGTGGACACGAACATCTCGCTCCCATGACATATCCGGGCCAGTACACCAGGTGTCCGTCCTTGTCGTCCTTGACGGAGGAGCGTGCCCGCGAGCTCTGCAAGCGCCGCGCCGTAGCCGCCACCGCCGCAGCGAACGCCGCAAGCACCGACACGCCATCGCGCCACACGCACCACCAGCCACATGCCACGGAGAGCGCCACGCGTTCGCCACGACCCGAGTAGTGTTGTACCCAACAATCAGACAATGGAACGGTTGCCCGTCAGACAAGCGACAATTGGTATGGTGTGTCGTACATGCTGTTAGAGGGCGGACGGGTGGGCGCTGCGGTGCGACTCACACGCCGCGGCGGACGCCCGAGGCCTTCGCTCGGGTGCCCGCCTACGAGAGCGCGCCGCCTGCTAGGACTCGGAAGTAGGATGGATCGAGGATAACAAATACCGGGAAAGGATCGTCACATTTCTCACTTTTACTTCCCTTTCATCATCACCTCACATGCCTCGGTTCATCAGATCACACAGTGCTCATCCGATTCTGTCTAAGAACTTGGCATTGAAATTCATAAATAGTTAGTAGGTACTAACGTTTCCATCAGTAGATCTATCAGTAGTTCTCTGATAAATGTTTGAAAACATTTTCACGCAAATAAAGGACATGTTAGCTTTTAGAGCACTCACAAAAAAATTAAATACATGCACTATCATTGCAAATTATTCTATTGTACACTTTTCTATTCTATTTCAGTTGTGACACTGAATTACTAACTGATATCTATATACACATAATTGAACGTCATTTTCATTTTTTTTATTTTTCTACCTTACGATATACTTATTACGTCAAACGACTTTTTAGTTACGAAGTACGTGCATTTCTGTTATTTTATGATATTATTATTATGAAGTACCCACAAGATGTAATAATCAAAAATAATTCAATTGATGTTAAATAAGCTAGCTAGTAGGTATTATGTTATTAAACATCACGGACCAGGTTTAAATTAGCAGCACACAGAGGCGCAGGCGAGCGGTTAGCTTGTGCTTACAGGCGGCGTGGCCGCGCGTCGCATGAGGTGTCTTGGCCTTTGCGGCCGCTGTCGGCTGCGTAATTCTGGAGGCAGTGCTACCACATCACCAACTCCGAGAGGTTCCAACTTCCTAGGCATCAAAACACTTGACATTCCGTTGGGTTCTTTCTCGGTGATACGACTGTACACTTCATCTAAATGAGCATACTTCATTATTAGGCTCTGAATTTCTTTCCTCCGCGTCTCTCGTTCGTTAAGTACGCGGTCACCAACGGGAGTCTTGTCGTCGTCTTCGTCGCTGGATGGAAAATAAATCTGTTTCTGTCTACCGGTTTCATTGACCGGCGAAGAGGCCGGTGTGTTTGTCAAGTTTAATTTGGTATCGTTAACTTTATGTTGTGGGGGCGAGATTAGATCCCGCGCACCGGACTGTAAGCTGATATCGATAGGCCTTAATGATAATTTTCCACTTCGTTTATTATCACTTCCACTTTTTTCGACTCGAAGCGATCTCCTGTGATGTTTGCGATATATGCTATCTCTGTCCTTTCCATACCGAGGACGTTCTCTAAGCGTTATATCGAATCCATTCTTATATTCGTTTTTATCGTTTTGTTTATGACTAGATAGACGATGATCTGTTGTATTTCTAAAGGGGGTTTTATCTCGAGTTTTCTCGTTTGAAAAATTGTTTCTTTTAAATGAACTTTCACCAAACACTGCCGTTGTAAAACTTCGCATTAGACCTCTAGAAAAAGAAGTTTCAGGTTCTAATGTTTTATCACGATCTTCCTTTTCTTTTCTAGCTCTTTCCTTTTTCTGTACAGCTATTCTATCTAAAACGGACGAATATTTATCCTCTAAACGACTACGTGTACTGCCTAACGAAATGGTGCTATCTAAATTGTTATTATTAGTTTCCTTGAGAGGATATCGCTTGGTAAGTGGCGATGAATTATTATCTTTCATTTGAGCTCTCCGGAATGAATCACTACGGCTGAGAGCGCTAATACTGGGGTGAGTATGTACAGGTGATATGTCAATTCTACTCTTGGGCGAGTTTAGGTAACTCGAGTAGGCCCGCTCATCATTGTATTTCTTTACTGCCGCTGTAACACTAGGCATATATGATTTGTACGGAGATATATTTCTACTGTTATCATAACGTCGCACATTTGATAAACCTGAGTTTTTGCTGGCGAGTAACTTGTCATCGTAGCGATTACGGGCTGTCGACAATTTAGAGTCAATAATGTTTTCATTTTTCTCTGATGGGCCTCTGCGTGTCAAGCGATTCATGATGCTGGAGTAGCCATCAGATAGTAGTTGCGTTACGCTGGTCGTCGATGAACGGTTGTACCGTTGGCGGGTGCTAGTTGTCCCACTTCCATTGGTGCTTATACTAGCCATGTCTATCGAAGAAAAAAATTAAATAACTAACATCTATCACTTCACCCTGGGTGTATCACATAGTATTTCCTGATAATCATACTTCCACATGTAGCTGATGTTTGCACAGATGCATTGCAAGCTTTAGATTCACTTTTTCGCAGTAAGTGGACACATAGGGCTAATATAAATAATTCGGGAGCAGGCTTTCGAACGGAGGGATTTCAGAAAGATCACTAATGCGAGCGTGTACGGCCGTCGGTGCCAAGTAATGGTCGCGAACTAAAAATATCGGCAACCCGTGGGAGCGCCCTCCCGCGCACTCCGAGGTGCCGCCGCACGCGCATTTTCGTCGCATTACACTTGTTATTCATATGAGCTTTCTCCCTTATCCCATAAATTATTCTATCTGTCAGATGATGTCTATATTACAAAGATGGTACGTACTTTGGCATCAAGAAATTATGCAAAGATCTTTATCAAAAAAATATATATTTTTGCTCATATGCATTACCAACATTGAATTATCGAAAATAACTTATTGGATACGAAGCTTCATTTATCCTTTATTTAATTTCAATAATTTCTATAGTATCGATTTTGTTATGAGGATGACTCGTGGTTAACTTTTAATTCTACACGCGCATCCTAATAATGTTATATTTTCAAGAAACGGTTGAGTTTGTGCTGCCCTATTTGATGATTAAATAATCTATCGTATTTCTGCTTGTTTCGATGCCAGTGAGTGTGCTTTTCGTTGGCGATAGGCCTGCACCTAAGAGCCAAGACAACTCTGTCAATAAACGGTAACTAATTGGGTCAGTAGAACGCGTATGAAACTGAACAATACTGCTTTACACGTGCTCGGGCCATGCACACAATTAGTGAGCCATACTCCACTAAGAGCGTGAAACATATGCTCTGAACTTATCTTTCACCCCAAGTTCAATTTATCTGTATCTATAGTCATCATCGATAAAAATTATCTATGTTAATACGCCTTTTATCTACATTCTTGTTATACATTATGAACGTCTGTGAAATCGGATGCAAGTATAAGCACATGCGATGCGTGTCTAATACTGTGACACGAATACTCTGCGTGCCGTTTCATATTTATTTTATTGTAAACAAATGTTGACGGCATTGTTGTTATCTTCACCAATAGATATATTTTTCAGTGAGTGAGAGACCGATTCATAAGCGCTGTTACTTCATTTAGCGATCCATAATCGTGCCGGAACAATAACGTCCGTATGATTTGTTTTGTCGAACGGAAGCGTCGCAAATATCGTGCATTCTGGGCATTGTTATCGCTAGTCGATTTCAAGCAAAGGCATGTTACTTTCCCCTAGCTTATATTTTCAGCTATGAGCTACGTTCTTTTATAAATAGTCAGCTAACAACCGCTGAAGAAATGCCGATCATTATCTGGATCGTTAGAGAAATAGCTTAGCTTAGTTAGAAAGTTACCTAGATCTAAGTTAATGTATGAATTTTGCACGTTAATTTCGAGAAGTATACACTGGTTGCAGCTACCATTGCCATGAGATTTCAATTATTCAAGATACATGTAAAATTATTCTCCTTATCTTATATACTTAGTTAAAATATTTTTTGTTAGTTTTTAGATAAGATGACACTAAACATCTACTATAGTCATGGGAGGTTATCAGAAGGTTTTTTTTTTATTATTTCTTGTTTAAAGAAAGTTAGATTTAAGAAATAAATAGTTTCTGCTATGAATGAAACAAAATAAATAATAAAAAATCTCAAACCTAAAACACACTGAAAATGAGTTTAGCAGTTACATATTGATTCGCAAGGTATCAATTCCAAGAAAATGAGAAGTAATGTTTCTTTCATACCTTAGAAAAAGAAATATCCTCAGATACGGCATAAAGCACAAACATATAAATAAAATTCACAAGACATTTAAGGGTAGTTATTAAATTATATGACATCATATTGTATACAATAAAGCTTAGTGCAATTAGTAACAATAACACCGAAGCTAGAGACTTGTCACTAAAGATGACGGAATAACACAGTTTTAAAATATCGTACATATTGATCGATTAAAAACATATTTCATGAGACATGCATTAACTGTTTATTTGAACAGATATGCTTTCGTTGCGGCAGCTGTTTGTATCGTTGAGGACAACAGCGACAATAAGACGGGGAACAGGTAAAAATACCCTTATGTGTGATTGGTCAAAACCAACCCCACCTTTGCTTCAAACTTGTTCACTCAAGAAATAAATTTCAAGATATTAAATGTAGTAAAATGTTTTGTAACGATTATCTTGCCCAGTTACTGGTATCATCAAACAATAATTTTGTGAAGATAAACAACAATTTGACACTAACCTTGCCCGCAATTTTACTACAAGCGCCGTCGATATCGAAAAGGATCTCCGCAACAACGTTAAGGAGTTTCGCGATATCGTGCCATTTACAACCGTTATCCTTAAGAAACCGTTTGTATAGCTCATAAAACGATGTCATCCGAAGAGGTACACGGAGCCTTTCATGTTTCACAACGATTTCTTTCATTTTCGTACACTATTTAACACTACACAACTTAGAGAAGCGAAAACACATACGGGGCGAGTGGGTAGTAGCCCGGCTTAGTAACGACTGCGGCCCGGCGATAGTAAGAAACACTATAGCCGATTGCACTTAGGTTCAGTTGAATGAACGTCTTGGGTAAAATATAATATAGTGGACAATAAAAATATTCAAATGCAACACGTTAGCGACTGTAATCAGCTAGCGTCTGTCAACGTCTCAACGTAAACTGAGAGGACAGTCGCTGTCGCACTCCAATTAAAATATGGTGGAGCGGGCAATTCATTGGAAGCTTTCAGTTCAAACAGGATTTATCCGCATGGTAATTGATTATACATGTGTATTTAAAGTTTTCTTGTAAATTAATTAAGTAATTTTTTGAATTTTTACTTGTCTATTAGTGAAACGGGGGTTAGAATACAAAACTTAAACATTTCAGTTCTATGTAATTATTAAAATAATAATAAAATTAGTTTCTATAATCTGCGACAATTTTTTTTGCCGGTAATTTATTTTACTATTATCGTGGATTAAACCAAAATAATTATATTATTAATTTTGTATTATGGATACTATACATACAGGATATAATTATGGATGGGTAATTGTATAAATTTATGAAATCATTTTTTATAATACCTAAATCTTGTTTTATATTATTCTTAGTTTCATTAAATTCAAAAAAGATAAGTTACATATACTATATGTCCACAGGAATTGAATTTATTTGGGACCAACACGGATTTAACATGGCGTAACGATTAGTTTGAATATCTATCCCCGCGATAGTACGATGGTAACTACGTGATAGTAGACCAACGTACAGTCTAGCGTGTGCGTGTTATGAATGTAAGGTTACCGCGTGACTTTATTGATAACATAATTTACTATTAATTTAGCACAGAGTTCGCCTAGAACTTTCGTGCACAAACGTGCTAATTTTTCTAAAACAAATGTTAAATGAAGTCATAGGAGTGCCATCAATAATTATGACTCTGTGATAATTGAAAAACATAACCAGCATTCGCTCTTCACAAAATACCTAGTTCATTTTTTTTCTCTGAGTGCATCGTGAGCGGTGTCCGATATATTGCGACAATGAACCAGTGGTTCGCCATTCTTTACCTATCAGTTTTCTAGATATTCATTTGGTGTAAATTAATTACTCCAGAAATACAATTTTTTCAATATTAACATAACAATATTAACATAACAATATTAATATTAACATAAACGTAAGATACGGATAACAGATTTAGACACATTTATTATCTAAGGAGTTACATAAAATGTTGTTTATACATTGCAGTTATCGATCATATAGGGATCATATATAGTGGGACTATTCCCGCTTGTTTAAACTAGACAAAAATTGTCTGCGATTTGATAATAGTGTTGCAAGCATTTAAGCAATTATTTGAATTTTAATATAATTAAATATATTACTTAAGAAAATCTATTTTAAATTGAATAATATGTTTCTTAGAAATGATATAGCGGAAAATAGCACTTCATAGTTCAATAATATTAATGATTCTTAACGAACATAATTTCACAACGGGACAACTAAAAGTAATTAAAGTAACTAAACTCAAAAACTAAAAAAGACTAAAAAAAAATAAACTACACTCAGGCGTATGGGCAGGTATTCATTCGGCAGGCGTATTTGAATTTACTTTTCTCATAAATTACCCTCACAATTTTAATTTTATCAGGAACAGATTTCAAGAGGAATATAAAAATAATATAAATATATGGGCCACTCGATCTCGATGTTACAATTGTTACAACTTCCCGACTTTTTTTGGTATGTGGTAAACCTTGAAAATAAAATTTAAATGTAAATTTTGACTGTCGTAAATAGCTGTTCTTGGCTCTTAATCAGGATTCTAGCGGCTTCTTGAAATGATTGTCGACTACACACGCATAAAATTAAGTTAATAAATATAAGAAGTATTTAAAGAAAAAGATTTAGACCAAAACACATTCGGTAGCCTCGCGAACCTAAATAAATATTTTCCAGCAAAAACTTTTTTTAGCACTAATTAGCCTAAATTGAATTGAAAGAGACTGTCATACTTTAAAATATTATACAAAATGTATGGACACATCGCACAATTTTCTTGGCTAGACTTTACATGTACGACTTATCTTCTTTGTCTAAGGGTTCGGGGACTTTTTTTTTACTAAGAATATAAGTTATTTTTATAAAAAATACGTTTCTTTTCGCAAATATAAATTAGGCTTTTGCAGAAGTAATATACTAAGGAACACTTACTTATACTTTATATGACGTTTTTAAAAAGGGCTAGTTAATAGGCAGTATTTCAAAAATATTAATTGAATTGTAACTTTATATAAATAAACATAAAAGATTTTTAAAGCCAGCGAGCTAACAATAGCATGACGATATCGACAGGAAGCTAAGTTCGGCCGGAAAGAACAGCATGTAACTAAATACTATTTTTAAACAAAAGGGCTAGACTATGGTTATCTAGACCTTGCATGCCAACTGTATTAACGGTCAGCGATATCACCCCTCGGTAATCTTGACCTTCCGTAAGCCTAATCTATCACGTATCCAAGAGCATCGATATGAACGTTAAAACCTATTTTCCAGCTATTAAGGTCCTAAATATAGAAATTGTGGTTTGAGGTGGCCTAGTTATGAAATTTGATACGTAATGTTGACTCATATTCGTAACTGGACGGGTAACTACTGAAAAAATAGTTTTCGTGTACATACACTTTAATGTTTTAGTGTAAATAAACTTTACCTTTAGCTACAACTTTAAGAACATTAACTAGTAACATAATTTGCCCGCGTTTTCGTTTGCGTGGAAATCAGTATGTAACTATGTTTTTCACGTTTTATATTTCAATCAATTTACATAAAACCGTAATGTAAAAGTAAAAAAAAAATGCTTAACAAAGTGAAACGTTCCATTAAATTGGTGGTAACAGTTTTTTCAGTTCATATCAATTGGGTGGGCATTTTAAAGTTTTATTATTTATTATATTCCCTATTTTTCACAGTAAACATCTATTTTTAATCTTCATATTATGATAAAAAATCAAGTTCTCAATTTACATCTAAAATTCTGAGGATGTTCTTAAATTTTTTTATATATTAAAAAAAGGAAACACTAAATTTTATGTAATATTGTAAGTTATTTAATAAAATATAATGTACCAATATATTAAGTTTGCTATTTATTTAGGTGAATGTTTTAATTTTTTTTTACTTTTCCATTTTGAGTTATCTCGAGTGCAAATTTTTATCTAGGTACATAGTTTTTCGATATTTTTCCATTTCTTTACTTCTTCTGTTACTCATAGGTTGACTGGTAAATATACCTTTGAGCGATAAGTCATGTACATGTGATGTACATGTACTATTTTGTTTTTCTTTTAATAATTTTCATGTATGTAAAGAAATATATAAATAAGGATATTGAAAAACGTAAAATATCTAGTAACGTTTAGAAAAACTTCCCATGATAAAGTAAAATACTTGCATAATAAAATGCACTAATCTACTCTCGTTCTTAAAATCTATTATTAAGGTTGGAAAGAGTCTAAATGCAGATGCCATTTAGATATTATTTAAGCATCATATATTATTCGTAGAACTAGTTATAAAGATATAGGCGCAAAGTTAATGCGGGAATCGACCGATTGTATTTTAAAAATGATAACCTAATTTTTTTGATACAATTAATTAGCATTTATTCGTGTGCGAAATGTAAGTTATCACTATCTGACAAAATTTTTAATATTATTTACATTTCTCCGATAATGAAGTTTTAATATGACAATCAACAAACGAGGCCCAATAAAGAATCCATTAAATCATCATCAATCTATTAAATTAAATATATAAAGAAGCAAATATAAAAATCGGTTCAAAAGCTATACAATACTATGAGTATTAATAACTTTTTAATAATTGACTTTTTTCCAAGCAAGGGAAAGCAAGCAAAGAATCTTATCTCATACGGCTATGAAAAAAAACAATTACTTTCATATTTATGGAATGGCCTACAGTTTAGAGATTAAAAAATTATATAGGTACATGTTAAAAGTTCAGTTTATTTTGTCTTAACAAAAATTTCAGATTTCCACTCTTTTTTTATTTTCCCTCTATTTTTATACTATCGTAGGGACTTCTCTCTTTTTGGAGAAATTTAATTTAATTTAAACCTATCAAGCTGCTCCAAAGTGGATGGGTAAGCGACAGATATTCCAGGAATTTTTACGTTTACTTTCTTTCACCTAAAAGCGCGTAAAAAATTTTAACTTCTTGACCCAAAATGTGGCAGCTATGATTTTAATTTTAAGAGATAAATTCAATATTGTTTTTTTATTTTAGTTAGTTAAAAACCTGAACCCTATCCATTTAAACTAACAACCAGCGACCTAGGTCTACGGAACAGATTCCTTTTAATTGGGGAATATTTAACTCGTTTTGTTAAGCTCAACAGTTGTCAGTTAAGCTAGCACACAAAAACTAACGTTTTTGTGTGCTAGCTTAACTGTTATAAAACTAAAATATAAGAAAAGAAAAAAAGGAGGCGCAAATTATGGGCAGTAATAAAGACATCGTTAAATTTTATTTTGCCATTCAAATTTCCAACTTTATGTCTTATTCGATGGGTATTCATTCACCAGGATGAGATTCTAAATAAAATGAATGTTCTTGAAAGTTATAAAGGGAAAAAAATCTCCAAAGACAGAGAGAAGTTCGATATTTAAGATTGAATTACCTTTTAGGTTTCTACTTATTTAAGATTACTCACTGTATTGGAATTTCGATACAACATGCCTATTGCTCAAGAGTATGGAATCAAGTTTCTGAATCATGTACTATTAGGTCTGGGTGAAGCTGGATTTAACAAGTTTCAATTTAAGGATTTTGTTCAACAAATGAACACAATTGAACTGCACGGGCACATGTTGATTAGGTTTTATTAGGCGTGAGTAGAGACCATTTTATTTACGCCTCCGTAGTATCTCATATATGTTATGAAAAAACATTCTATGTTTAGACACAGCCGTGTAACATGAGAGGATATATAGGTCATTAAAATATTTTACGACTACTATAGATAGATATTATTATTTATTCGACTATTTCCTTGTTGTCCAAGATTTCTCAGACAGACGTTAGGGAGTTCAAGTAGACGTGGTCCATTTTCAGAATTCCTTTGACGCTGTTTCAGTGATATCCCAATCGAGTGGGCGGCACGGGGCTAACAAAACAGTGGGCATGTAGACGTTTCGCCTAGGTGAAGGTGATCGTGCTATTTCCGTGCGCATGCGTGAAACGTATTCTGCAAAAGCTTCACATGGCGCCATCTAGTGATCGCTATTGAGATTGCATAGCTAATGCCAGCTGCTGTTCTATTTCTGTCAATCAGTCTTACATTGTTTACTGCAGATATGTTAATAAAATTACGCTTCACTTGATCAAGCAAAAGGCTTTATTATAAAATTAATAAATTATTAGATCTTATATAAACGGTTCACAATAAACTGCGATGTACGTTCTACAAATAATGAGGTTAGGTATGTGAAATCCATACATTTAAGTTAATATTATTATTGAAAAATTGCTGGCTGCAGCTGGTTAGTGTCTACAATAAGAATGAATTTTGTAAATAAAGACAGCAAAAGGATTATTTGAGCATGCAATCCTTGACCTAATAATAAAATTTAAAATAGATTATACACCGTCATCTCAATCTGCGTAGTTGTAAAAAGAGTTAAATGTATAATTATAAGATTAAGGAAATATTAAATAATATTTTAATAGGTATCGAGTACAATATTATTGTATAGAAATTAGAATATGTTGGCTGACCTCTACTTCTTTAGACGGTTTATCAGGTTTTAGCTGCGATGATTGTGTCGGAAGAGGTGGTAGTGGCGGACCGTAGGAGCACGACGGTTGAGGTTCAGCTGTTGGCTGATTTACTATTACTGAGCCCTGGGTGGAAGATGTGCCACTCTTATTTGTCTGTTGCATTTCTCCCTCCGCGTTTTGTATAAGAATTTGTGGCACTTCTTGAACTGCAATACGATCATGGTTTACCATTTTCGTTAACCAAGCGGGAGGTACCGCTGGAGGATGTGGATGCTGCTTGACTGTTGAAGACTTTGTAATATCTACACTATTTACAGGTGTCTTATTTGGCGTTGCAGGCGTTAATACTTTATTTTCATTTGCTAAACTAGTTATTGACTTAACACATTTTGAAACTACAGGTTCACAATCTTTCACAATATTATGACTAGTTGACTCGCTAATATTTTTATTTTCACTATCTTTAACACTATTCGATACTGAAAGTACTTTTGTGTGCATCTGTTTTTGTAGTGGAATGGATGGTAATTGATTAAGAGGTAAAGTTACTACTGGATTATCTGACGATGATATATATGGACCATTACACTCATTTTTAACTACACAAGGCACTTGTATTTTATTGTCTAGTTGATCCTCATTAATTGGAGAAGTTTCATCTCTACTTTGCGAAAAATCTGTGCTATCACAAGATAGTTCATCTAAACTTTGAGCAATATCGAGGGCGGAAGCTTCATGATAATCAGTGGAACATGGAGACGTATCGTCACTTGTATCATCATCGCTACCGCATTGCCTTTGTGAACTTTTGCTACTAGGCAAGAATGCTAGACTCGACGTTACATCGTTTGAGATATCTGCATTCAAGGATTCTTCACTTCGAGAAGATTCTCTGCATACGCATGCATCAACACCGCTAATTGTATCTTCCTCGCTTAACGTGTTATTTATCAAGGTTTCAGATAAAATAGGCGTTGTTGTATCTTTTGGCATTTCAGTTTTATTTTCATTACTTTGTTTACAAATATCGTTTTCGTTGGGCTTTTTATTCTTGTCGTCTGCAATGTTTACATCCTTATCAGGGCAAGGTCGTAATTGGGTGGATTGTTCGACAATTGGAAGACTCAAGTATTGAGGTATATTAGCATATTCTAAATCGCTTAAGCGCGTATACTGAACACCAGCTTCCTCGGATGGTATTTCGAACTCAGGAGTATAATACTGGAAAGAAGTATTATGATTGCCATACGCAGACCAAGGATCGTTCGGCGGTATAAGAGGAAGCCCATCATAATACAATAATGGATTTAATTCCGGGTTGATAATAAATTCAGGTTTATAATCCCACGTAGGTACGAAAGAATCTTCGAAAGCCAAATAATTTTCTGGTAAGACAATCACATTCTCGTTTAAATCACTGGACGTTAATGCATAAGAACCATCATAAAAAGGATTGTTTAACACAAGAGGAGGAGGTTGTGAAGGTGGCATGGCAATCTCAGCCTCAACAAACAATCCATATTTTGATAAATCTGGTTCAGATCGCCGATATCTAAATAAGCTGTCATCCAATTCTGTTTCAAAGGTGGAAACATATATATCTGAAATATCAAAACTACGCGTCCTTCGTATAAAGTCGGACACATGATTTTGTTGTTCAAAAATATTTCTTTCACTCTGTTCGTCGTCTTGGTCACTAAAAAGTTCATCATAAGTGGGCACACCCACGTTGTTTATTTCACCCAAGTTTTCAACATTTTTACTTTTGTCTAGGACAGGGTCTAACGGAATATCACAACTGATTCGCGGTACAGAAGCAGTGTCGCTGGGCAAAATGACTACTCGCGGTAAGGAGGGTGGGGGCCCACTGAAGAGCAGGTTTTTGGGTGGTGGACGCGGTGGCTGGGCAGCCATCGCTTGCGCTGGCCGCCCGTGGCGCGAGCGAGAAGGACTTGCGCGGCGGCACACACGCGCTGGGCGGCCGGCTGATTTTTGCGACTGACTGAAGGCGTTGCGCGTGACGAAGGCGAACACAAATAGAACGGGCGCAAGCGTGAAGAGGTCGCCGTCTCTCGCTCGCATCTTCATGGACGAAGGCGCACGCGCACGCGCAATCCTATGCCAAACCTGTCCCGCATACTCTTTCTAACAGTCTGACCGAAACGTTCAACGCTTTATTGGATTTTACATAGGATAAGTAAGTATTTTACGCATTTAATGAAGTCTTAGACAGATATTCGGTGAACACTATCATGTCGGGTAAGTCATGACGAGCGTTGGGTTTGATAAATCATAGATCCTTTTAGACATCCTCATTTATAAAACATTAAGAAACGGTAAGACTAACCTGCTCAGGAGGTGAACGCGGTGAGGACTCATCGCGATGGTGTCTCCTCCGCCGGTGTGAAGTTGGCGAACGCCGATGATGAGATCGTTTAGAACGCTCATTCCGCCGCCTCCACGAGTGCTCCGAGCTGTGAAATCAGCGATCGACAGGCTGTAGGGTTAGTGAACGGGGACTACGATAACAGATGTTTGGTTCTCAAAGAAATGTTGAGGTGAGGTTGGTGTGTTTTAGGAGCATATAAATGTTATTACTAACGTAGGTGACCGTTCCTCGTAAGCAGAGTGTGGAGTTATTAGTTGGTGGAGGCTGTCAGGCGGCGGCAAACAACAAGCGCGTAGCAGCGCCCTGACAACATCCCAATGGTGGCGTCCCGTCTCTATACTTTTAAACTCATCTATTGCTTGTACCACATAATCTTACGTTCAACTACGAAAATTCATGTTTACGTACACGTCTACCGGTTTTAATAACTAAATGCTAATAAATTTAAAATATTTTGTGTAGCTCGGAAGATTGGAAAAAATTCAAGGCTATAATGTGAGGCGAACTTATTAAATGAATGACTATGTAACGAGTTAACAGCAACAAAAACATAATAACATAACAATGTTTGTTATGTCACTACGAGTGACGACCCGACCCGCAGTGCGTTCGCGAACAGACTGCCAAGTAAGCGCCGCGCGCGCACCATAAACGAGTAAGCTATAGTATAATCAATGCCCTTTTTACAACTTCATAGTTTAACAATCAAACGACAACGTCAAACGGTGGCTATAACTGTTTGCTTTATACATAATGTCGGGGAATCACTTAAAGTATTAACGTCATCATGAGTAACAAATAGACTTTTATTGGCACGTTAATAAAAAATATTTAATAATAATAAATATATGGGACACTTACACACACAGTCGTCCGTCCCTAAAGTAAGTAACTTAATACTTGTGTTATGGTAGACAGATAACTGGTGAATATATACTTATATATTTTTTAAATACATACTTAAATACAAATATACACCCAGGCTCAAAGACCGACAGATTCATTATAAAGAAAATGTTGGTCCTCGGCGGGAATCGAACCCGCGACCCGTGGAGCCAAAGGCAGGGTCACTACCCACTGCTCCAACGAGCCAGTAGATTTTTCTATCGCTTACCAAACACTATGAGACCTTATAAGAGTATTCACTAAATCACCATCAAACGCCATGTATTACTGCCTGTACTCGGCATTGTTTAATCGCGGAAATCAAACACATGACAAAAATTGTATACTCGTATGCAAGAACGTAACATTGACTGAAAGAAAATGATAACTACATGCATATATAACGCTAATCGAATTACCTACGATGTAATTGGTTTACGAAGGTAGTGAACAAGATAAAACATTATACACCAAAGGCGATGGAGGATGCAAGTCTGTTTATAATGCATTGGTAGTAATTAGAAATTTCGTATGTAACAAAGTTAACGATAAATGAGTGAGTTTATGAATAAAATTAATTCATCTCCCTGCCATTATCCCACTTTAAGTGGGGCCGGCACATGTTATAAACATGGTGTCACATGATTCGGCTACGTATTTTACGACCGGCCACCTGCCTGACATCAACTTACTTTAGTCGCCTTTTACAACTCGGTAAGAAATGAGGATGATCTATTGTACTCAGCAGGATACAATCATTTATATTGTTATATATAGGTTTTTTATTGGTTTATTACTTGAATTTACTACATAAACATATTAAAATAACAAGTTTAACGTTTTCTAATAATTGAAGCATAGAAATTAACACCTGCAAGTTTCTAATGTCAGCTAGCAGGTGGGTACTAATGGCATATATTATACATTTTATAGGATGAAAGTGACTGAAATGTAAAAATTTTAATACTTATAACAGTCAAGTTACTTCAACCCAGTTTTCGTTAGGACGGTATATTATTGCGTTTTTAAAAAGTAATTAAAAAAAAAAACATTATTTGCGTGGTAGTTTTCTAATGTACCTGTATAAAAACTATATATATAAATAATTAAAAAATTATTAAAAAATATAGGAAACTTATTTCTCAAGTTCTAGCTCAACATTATGTTATCATTGACATATAAAAATAAAAACTAACTCGATAATACTATTTTTCTTAGTTTAGTTTTTCAATATGGTCCTAATCCAGTCAGGTTCTAGCGTAAATTATGATTTTGAATTTGGTTTAATTAAGTAACGGCCTGTTACTATCCTACAGATGTGCGTAGGCTTCTTTCTCCGTTTCTGGAGAGAAGAGTTGGAGCCCACCACGCTGCTCCAATGCGGATTGGTAGGTTGCACAAATGCCCATAATTCTCTAAATATATACAGGTTTCTTGACCATATTTTCCTTCGCCGAAAAGCGTGTGGTAATATCATCATAGCAGTGACATCAATTAGACACATAACTTTTAATAGAAAAAATCATTGGTGCCAGCCCGGGGTCTGAACTCGTGACCCCCTCCAACGAGTCGGCCGATCTACCGCTAAGCTATCACAGCTATAGACTTTGCTATGAATAATAGTTATTACGATAACAAATTAAAAATCTAATATAAAAGACCCCCAAATTATTTAAATATGTAAATCAGACCATGATTTTAATTTATTTTAGTCTTGATTGATATCACTATCTATAACACCGAACATTAAAAAATAATAAGGATTTTTATGAATTCAAATATTAATCAAAACGTTTATTACAATTTGTTCCAACCAATAAGTAAAATAATAAATCGCCCTTATCCGAAGAATAAAGTCACATTTCCTATGCTTATGCACGGAACATGTGACTTATTCTTCGGATAAGGCGAAATAAAGGTATATCAGTACTCATTTAGACCCTATCACGGCTGTAAGATAGAAATCTTTTAGACATGCAGTTTGGGCAAACAACTCATTTACCAAGGTTACTAATTTTACGTTGCTGAAACAACAGTCTGGGGATAAAAACGATCTATATGTATGTTTATATATTATAATACAATATATATTTCATGCACTAATATGAGGCAGGGAGAAAGAAAATGTGCGCGTGAACTGCTTTCTCTTGCTCCTACAGTGATACATAGAGGAATAGACCTTCACTGTCTCAGAAGCCTGTAGTGTCGTAACTGGCTATCGGAGAAAGAGAGAAAGAAAATGTCTGCTCGCACCTCTCTTTCCTGCCCTTACAATAATATACGAAACGTAACTCGCTCTCTAATTATCTTCTCTAACTTATATCTGCCTGTCAGCTTGTCAGCTCTTGTCACGCATTCGACATCTAACTCCCTAAATCAAGCGTTCGTAAACAAGTTTTACTTTAAATACCGAATCGCTAAGTACTGAATTTATATTCTCCTACAATAACATTATGGCGCAAATGGGTCAAAGTTAGAATTACGAAAGTGTAAATTCTAAGCCCACGCGATGTTTCCGCAGAATATGGAATGACAGTCGGATAAGATACGATTTCTTATCTCGAACGCAGCTGAACGAAAGGTGTGTGTGACATTGTTTAGCATCGACAGGTTGAACTTGAACATACGGTCGCGGACCTTGCGACTTGCGTGATCGTGTGTTACATAAATGACAAACGTTCACCGTATACAAAATAACTTATAGCGATCACTTGTTTAGTTGCAGCCATTAATTCGTGCCTTTTTAAAAGCTTTTGCCGTGTATGTATATGAAGGTGGAATGTTGCAAGTTTAATTTGACCCACTTTCCGGTGATGACAATGCATGTTTTTGATAAGCATGACCTGATGCTGCAGCCAGGATTGGCGCCAGACGAAGGAACCCTTCAATGGTTAACCATAGGGACATGAAATTTTATGAAAAGTTTTTAAAGCTTTAAGCTTTTGTTAAAACTTTACTTTTAACACGCAGAGAGGACCTGAGCCTTAAAAAAATGGCATTGTAAAATAATATAATTATAATGGCACGTTATTTTTATAAGAAAAAACATATATTCATATCAACAGATAAAAGGATATTTGATTTAAGCGCCATTTGTAAGTTTATATAAACCTTCCAACTTTCTTTATATCTATCTCATTTCAATCGACCCAAGTATTGGTATATGATATTCGGTGCACATTAGAAAGAAAGAAAAAATGCAGATCTGAAGAAAGGAAAACAAATAAATCTCTTTCGAATTTATATTATTATGAATTTAGCAAAACGTTCGTTTCCACGTTCCTGTCCTCGGGGCTTTAAAACTTATAGAAGTGACATGAACATATTTTTATCAACCGTTATGATATGACAAAGTGATTCAACATCTAAACCAAATCTGTGTTCAGGTTTATAATGCCATGAAAATGCAAAAGTACTACCATCATCTTCCTGCCCTTATCCCACTCTAAGTGGAGTCTGCTCAACATGTTATAAACATGCTGTCACATGATTTGGCTGCGTTTTTACGACCGGCCGCCTGCCTGATGTCAACTTACCTATGTCGTATTTTACGACACGTCGGTAAGAAATGAGGGTGGTACTATTTATTCTATTCAGCCGGATACCAAACGGCGTTGCAAAAGTAGTACCATTAAAAATAAATCTATGATATAACTTAATTTCAAGTACAAAAACGTGATTGAGATGCTAGATGCCAATGTTCAACAAAGCCATGCGTCATATGACTGTTCGCGAATAACAAACACCGGAACATTCACTTTCGACAGACGTTCATCAATATTATGAATTCAAGCTGTGATATCTTTCGTTATACAAAATTAGAAAACCGACTGTTAAACAATTTCTAAAATGTAAATGTGTTAATATATTTAAAACTGGCTTTTTAATGTAGCTTCTTAGGTAATAAGGTATTGTCGTATACCGTTTCGTATAAAGAATCTCATATTGTATCATATACTACGAAACGTCTCTAGTATCCTATGTAAGATAAAGAGTTAAGAGCAATAAATTACAATCATCCGCATCAAATTCCTTCTAGAGAATTATAAAAGATTTTTCTTTTCTAAAAAATTCTCTGTATAATCTAAAATCAAAATGAGTTGCAGTAATTGGTTACTAAGCAAAAATGTGAGTATAATCACAAATTATTCGAAATTCAGCACGGAGTAATTATAGGAAAAGAAAAGAAAATGTCCTAATATAAAAAAATAGCTCACGCTCATTAATATTATTATTGAAATAAAAAGAAGTTTATATCAATATTAAAAATATTTAAATCAAATGCATACTGAACTATCTCTTAATCAAAAAACACATCTAACCATCGCTTCGTTAGGACCTATAAAAAGTAAAAACACGTAACGCAATGGACTCAATATTATAATTAAAAACCTCGTTAAAACAACTGTAGTTTGGCCAATGTACATATCAGTACAATCGGTAATAAGTTTTGTTCTTTAGCACAATCCTACACTTAACTTATTCGCCTTTTAATGTTTTTCTAATAACGAAAAACAAACAATTTCAAAATATAAACAAGCAATTTAAATCTAAATTACACCAAGATGAATGAGACAATAACCTGCCGTGTTTATTTAGAAACTTTTTAGGTGAAAATAGTTTTGCAGAACACTTTCCCTTGTTGGTGGTACTGTTTGCATTTGCTATTATATACTTCTTCCTAATCATGTTGAATGGATAAAAAGTGCAAATTAAACAACATAAATAATTGGTCAAGGTTCGAAAGTCGTCTCAGAATACGGTATGAATAGTATTACGAATATTAGCTAAAAGCACTTTCGATATGACTAATATTTACTGTTCTTTTATCGAGCGAGACTCACAAAACTTAACGTTTACCATCTATCTTGTTAAACTTATAAACGTTGAGATCTCTTTAGGAAAAAACCATAGCTAATGTTGCTAGCACACAACGACTCCTTGTTATCGTTTTAAAAACATGTCCTGTTTTAAAGCTATATTTTAAAGGTGCGAGGTCGCCACTATAATACCTTGGATCCTAGCCTCGATTCTTAGAACTAAGCGCTCTGTACATTGCTATTTCAGCAGCGAAACGCGATATGCTGCGTCGCTAATTTTGATTTTTCTTATTTCTTTATCCAATATATAGCAAGCCAAAGATAATAAATCAGTTGTGCAGTTACTAAATGAAGCATGAAATTCTGAGATTGCTCTTCTATTTTCTTTGTTCAAGACTACGGACTAGTTAGAATTGTGCTTTTCAAAAAGTTAAACAGATGTTATTAATTCAAATCAGTAACAGGATGAAGTACTAAGAATTAAAATATCTATTGCGGCGAAAAAAGGTGAAGGAAGAACCTAAGAAATGTATGCAGCGATGTTAACAATATACATTGAGTTTTTACTTACTCCCTAAAAAGTTTAAATAAGCAAAAATCTGTATCTACTTCAGTAAAAACTGTAATATTGTATTATTATTTATACTTAATCATATTTGTGAAATGGAGATCGAAAATTGCATAATTTACAGTCCGTCAACTAGGTCGTAGGAAAAGTAACACATTTCCTTTATGTTTCTTTTCTATCAGCTACTATACGTAATAGTTCTTTTAGGCTTAATATGAAAGTGCACGGGGCTGTTGCGTCAATAAGCGCTAATCGTAAATTACAGCTTTCACCTATAGCTGAAATGTCAACCTATATCATATTTTAACACGCTTTTTGTGTAATTCGTATTTGAGGTGGTTAATCCGTCACTAAGTAGAGAGATTGTTTTTTGTAAGTAGAGAGACTGTGATTTGTTTAAAATTCTACTCCTGCGATTAAGGTCTCTCATTAGAGTTTGTTACATTACGCTACATTATTGATTTACGCCTATTCACGAAATTTATTCTGAATATAAGGTTCTTATCTAATAACACTACACTATCGATATTATTAATAAAAACGAATAATCCGGTTAATTTGTGTGCCTTTTATTTTTTTCATGTTTCTTTTTGTTTAATTTCATATATGTATTCTTAATTCCAAACAGTGATTTATGTGACACCAATACAATATGTAAGGCTTTATTATGTTTTGACGTGAACCTACGAATCCGAAGTTACGTTACAGTTTAGTTAAGATTTCACTTGTCTTTAAAAGCTTTTATAAACTTACAATGTATGTATGTGAAGGTGGAATCTTGCAAGTTAAATTTGACCCATTTACCGGTGTCCGATTGAGCTGAAATTTTACATACTGCTCCAATCCCGATGACAATGCATGTTTATGATAAGCATGACCTGATGCTACTGCCAGGATTGGCTACAGACGATGGAACTCCTTAACAGTTAACAGTAGTTACAGGAAATTTTGTTAAAAGCTTTTTTAAAAGCCTTTTTAACTTGAAACAACACATATTGCAAAGCAATAGGGAGAAAAAACAAAACACGGTTATCGGCAAAAGTCAACCGAGGAAAACTTGTAATTGACAGCGCGGTCAACGTTCAGGCAAATACGGTATTCGTACAACGGTTCTTTATTTAGACACGCCGAACACGTGTATCGGATTGAATCATCTCGGCTCTATTTACAGTGGCCACTGATATTTCCTGATGTCATAACATTTTGCACGTGTATTTTTGGGACGTTCTCACAGGAAGTGCATTATTAATCAAACCCTTATAGAGTTTCTGCGTTTGTATTTTTATTCGCGGATGACTGTTTAAAGTGATAAATCGTAAACAGTGGCTTCGTAGTTACAGCAAAACTGCTTTTACAAGTAGGTGTGTCTGTTTGTTTAGTTTTGTTTTTATCACGTCCTAACGAATCAACATATTGATGTGATACTTTGTTGGTGATTTTTATTGAACTGCAAATATGCTGTTAGCCCTAACGGCAATCATAGTGTCATCGGGCGAGAAGGGTGAACGAGGGAAGAATCATCGTAGTGCTGAATGCCGTAAATAACTAGTGTCGGCGAACTTCGACCTAACGCCTTCGGTGTCATCAAAATTCGGCTTAACGTGTCGAGGCGGACTGCCTGTATAGAATTTTAAAGTCACGTCACTATCAAATTATAAACTTAACGCATAACTTAGCTTCCTAATTTCTCGGTAAATGTAAGTTAATTATTGAAAAAAATCTTGATCAAAAATTAAATATACTAAATATATTTTTATTTTATATTTTTAAGTACTTATGACTACTGAATAGTTGAATTTTAAAGTCACGTCACTATCAAATTATAAACTTAACGCATAACTTAGCTTCCTAATTTCTCGGTAAATGTAAGTTAATTATTGAAAAAAATCTTGATCAAAAATTAAATATACTAAATATATTTTTATTTTATATTTTTAAGTACTTATGACTACTGAATAGTTTTAAGAAAAAGCTAATAACAAAAGTTAAAAAAAGCAATTTTAAATAAACTTATCAACAAAGTTTATTATATTAAGTACTAAAGACTAAGTAAATGATAAAAGCTTAGATTGAAGTTGCAAATACCGACGCATTAAATAACATTGTAAGCTTCTTGATTTGTTGAATAATTACATATTATTTAAATAAATATTTTTGAAAAGAGGGACCGACTAGTTTCATGCTGGTTCTTCTTGATAAAAGTACCTTTCCAAACCAGTTGTAGCTTCATTAATATTTGACGATTCAAAAGTGCTTGTAAAAGCCAACGAGGGTAAATTCGTTACCCTCGTTGGCTTTTACAAGCACTTTTATTATATTTTGAAAATAAATCCAGCGTTGAATCAATCGACGCCCCCTAACTGGTTTATGTACGTCATCGCCTTTATCACAACACAATTATTACCACATTATCATGCCTCGATAAATTAAACAGATATAATATCAATGATGTATTCCTGACGCTATCAAATTAATAGCGATATATTTTTTAAATTCTAAATTTCGGAAATAGAAAGTAACTAAGACAAAACAGGCTCGCGTTTTATTGATAATGCAAGTTGCGATAAACAACTTTTTAGAGAGTTGTACTCAGTGTGTAATTAATGCTCAATAAAAATCAAAAGAATAAGAAACGACTACTACTTTTTCTACACTGAAAGAGTTGTCAGAGAACACAAGAGAGTGTTATGGATATTTCAAAGGCGATTACTTTTAAATGTGATTGGCGATCATATAACAAAAATTATCTCTTTTATTTAACTTTTATAGTTAATATTAATTATTAATTGTATAATTAATTCATTCATACGATATAATTATAAAAATAATTATATCGTATGTTAATTATTAATTAACATACAGCATATAATTCTTTGCAATAATTCGGCAATTTAAAACTCTACCCCATAAATGTTATACTAATTTAAAATTTGTCATTAAATAAAGATATTCATTACAAATATACAACGGTGAAAGAAAATTGCGAGCTCTTTGCTATTCCATTACTAAGGAATGAATTTTTCGGATATAAAGCTAAGACTCACCATGGTGCACAGAACACTAGAAACTTTTCATAATTATAGTTTTAAAGATCATAATTTAGATTAAAGAGACCGAATTTAAAATTGGCTTAATCGCATCAGTTACATTCTAATCCTTATTTCAATGCCGTCGTGCTACGAACCATTGAAAAAAACTAGTGATTTGTGCTCTTCCAAGTTATGGGTCTCTTTAACACACACGAGTTTTGTGAGTTGAGTTTGAACTTTTCGAATTAGGTCACTTTAATACTAAGCGTGCGATATGAAAGCAAACCAGGTTTTCTACGGACATTTTACAGTATTTTTAATCGCAAGTATTAATTATGCACATTTGTTAAAATGTTCACGCGTCTTAGCGTTAGAGCTATCACGTTTAGTAATTTATGATAGTGCGTCGTCATAAATGATTGATATTTCAAAATAGTTTGATATTTAATATCAGTTCCCGCGCGATAACGCCGCCTAAAGAGCTCATGAATAAGAGCCCCGTAAAGGCTTGAAACTAATGGGGCTCATCGGATAAAATAAGATGTGAGTATAGCCAGTTTCTATACATTAATTATAAATACCACTCACATTAGCTCAAATTAAAAAATAATGTTATTGTAGACGACAATAATATTAATAAGCATCAGCCGTTATTTTACAAAACAGTACTATTTTTGAGTTATCAAAACTTTGTATTTATTAGTTAAAAATATAATAAAATAAAACATGAAAAAACCTACAATCAAACATATATTTATTAAATTAAACGTAAATTTAAGTATATAAAAAAAGTAAAAAATTTAAGATCACTTCCAGTGTTGCGTTTTGTATGTATGTTTTTGTTTTCAAATAAGTTTAATCAAATGTGGGTAATTGCAGAAAATAATTATTTAATTAGTGAGTGTAGTTTTAAGTTTATTATCTTATGTAAGTGAATAATGTTATTCTTAATGAGAAATAAAGATATCTCAAACCGCAAATAAGTTATCCGTAACGTGAGCAAATCAATCATCAATTTTCGACATTACTCATATAACGGTTGTCCACGTTTAAGTGTTAAACGAACTGTGATGAGTGTACATTTTTTGGCACAATGACCATAATCGATCTGGTCCGGTGCAGTGCTGTTGCGAAATCGAAAGCCGCGGTCTTCAATGCGAAACTGTACCCGGTCAAGGATGCCTACTGACAGCCACGGTTCTTATTAAAATTGTACCGCACGGGCCTGTATCGATTAACTTACCTTGAAATTTAGGCTAAACTGAGGCAAAATACGTTGTCACAGAACCTAAAATAATCTTTTTGATGTATGTAATAAATACATAATGTATTATAGATATTCAAGACGCTCTGGCTTATATCATTGCTTATATGCTCTTGCTTATTAATGCATATATGTATGTCTACTGAATATATTTTACTTATAGCGTTACAAGGTACAATGCTATATAAAGTTTTATTATAAAGAAACATTATTATCAGGTGATAAGATGATTCAAATGCCATATGGTCTCCGGCTGAATAGAAAAGACCAAACTCATTTCTTAGCGAGATGTCGTAAAAGGCGACTGAGACAAGTTGACCATCCGTGTGGTATTCGGTTGAGTACAATAGACAACCCTCTTTCTGACCGAGGTGTCGTAAAATACAACTTATGTAAGGTGAAGTCAGGCAAGCGGCCGGTCGTTAAATATATAGCCAAATCATGTGAAAACATGTTTATGGCAAGTTGTGCCGACCCCACTTAGAGTGGCATAAAGGCAGGAGGATGATGAAGACGATTCAAATGACATAATGTTTTTAACGTTTTGCAGATTTTTGATGGAAATATATATTTTTAAAATTTTAAGCAATTTTAAGTCGCAGTTATTGTGTAAAAACCGGCTATACTCACGTGTTATTCTATCGGGTTGGCCCGACTAATTTCGAACCCACTCGGGGCACTTATTCATAAGCTCTTAACACGACGTTATCACGGCTACAAGTCGGCCTAACCCGATAGAATAACACGTGAGTATATCCGGTTTCTATACATTAACTATGAATACTACTCACATTAGTTTAAGTTTAAGAATATTAAGTCGCATTAGTAAATTCAGTAATCTGCTACAGAGCCTGCAGTTGTTGCTAGCTAAAAAGAGATAATCTGTCTTTTAATTTGATTATTTATCAAGCCTTGAATTATTTGTGTTATAGGCACGCATCTTAGGATACACAATTTAAAATTCAATGAATTTAAATTTTAAATCGATATAAATTTTAATATCTTTACACTAATATAAAATTTAGAGAGATCTTATATACCGCCTTATAATTAATGATTGCGAAAATTTCTAAGGTCATATTGAACTAATTTTTGACAGCCTTTAAACTCGAACAAAAGGTATACAAAAGATAAGATAGCCATCTCACGCCTGTTAATTTTTTATTGTTCGAAACAAGTTTGATGACATGTGCCAAAGATAAAAGTTTATAAAAATTAAAGATAATTGTTCGTATAACTGTACTATCAAGTTCATAAATTCCTATTAAATAAAAATATATGTTATAGTAGTAGTAGAACGCCGTGTGGTATCCGGCTGAATAGAATAGTACCACCCTCTTTTCTTACCGAGGTGTCGTAAAAGGCGACTAAGGTAAGTCGACCCGCCGTTTGGTATCCGGCTGAGTAGAATAGACCAACCTCATTTCTTACCGAGGTGTCGTAAAAGGCGACTAAGGTATGTTGACCCACCGTGTGGTATCCGGTTTAGTAGAATAGACCACCCTCATTCTTACCGAGGTGTCGTAAAATACGACAGAGGTAGGTTGACGTCAGGCAGGCGGCCGGTCGTAAAAACGCAGCCAAATCATGTAACAGCGTGTTTATAACATGTTGTGCCGACCCCACTTAGAGTGGGATAAGGGCAGGAGGATGATGTTATAGTAGTAGTAGACTTCCTAAAGAAATATATTTCTCGGTATCTGTAATAATTTTTTGTTTTGTATGTAAAAAAAACGTTAACCCTGAAAGTCTAGTTTTATAGATCAGCAACTTTTTGGTCAACGGAAAAAGACATAATTTTATCAAGTTGAATGTTAGGCCATACGATAGTTTTAAGCATAATTGGCTGAGGTTGCATTCTGTAGGCTTGCATATGCATGTACTCGTAACATCGGCCTAATGTCAAAAACATGCATAAACCCATTTTTATGCGAATTATTATGAAGTTACAAATATTTTAAAATATCTGTACAGTTAGAGCATATATTACTTCAAGTTAACTTAAACAACATACTAAGCACGTAAGATATTTCAGAGAGACGATATTTCAAGGTGAATCATAACCATATCAGAACGTAAGAGTACCGTTTACTTACCTTACCTTTTTTAAAATCGAAAGGCAAATAATTAAGTTGTACGTGAAAATGAACGTTAGATGGTGCAGACTTGCGGGCTATTTGGTAGGCTTGCAAGGTCGCACCGGACGAGCGATTACTGTGAACCGTGTCAACACTGCAACCGAGACTAATCGCCCGCGGTCTCGGGTCAATGACAAGCTCGGCTCTCACTGCCACGAAAAAGCCACATAAACAACATTTAATTAGCTCTAATAGGTGTCTTCCGTATTCAAGTTTAAAATAGACGCGGAGGAAACATAGACAGTTATAACAATGTATATAGTAATCCGTGAATAAAAAAATGACAATTGCCCAGAGACAAAAAGATAATACAAAATAAATAGAATTATTAAATATTAATGAACAGTACTAACATATTATAGTTACGAATTAGATATAAGTTATTACGTCTAAAGGTATACACGCAGCGATTTTGATCGCCGACTCGCTAGCTAGATTAAGCTTTTGTGTACAAATCAAAGCAATTCAATGTTCATTTAGGTGTAGAAAACCTGTGCGAATTTTCCAAAAATCCCTCATATTTTTTGACTAGTATTCTAATTCTGGCTATATTAAGACGCTGCTAATATTAGAGTTCACAAAAATTTTTCAGTGCTAGCAAGTAGCTATCGATCAAAATCACTGTCGTGTATACTCACACTCAAATACTTCACCTAAAGCAAAATATAAAAACTGAACGTCTCACGATCACCAGCTTTGCACAGTGTAGTGTAGATTTGGCGGAAACGTTAATTTACCCGGTCAGGTAAACTTTAACACTGTTACATCAGCTAGACTAGAGGTCCGCCGGGCCTAAGCGATATTGCGCGCAGGCGTACCGGCTAAGGGACGCGGGCCGCGGGAAGCGGGACCGGACCGCAGTGAAAGTTGATCAGACTGCGTAACTAAAGGCAGCTCCTGACATTTGTCAGATGTACGTGAACTGTCTGTTAATGGCACCGATTATATTGAAGGCGCGTCGCATATGGCCCGCAGACGCGTCGGTACACGCAAATGATGTAAACAACAGGGAGAAAGTTGTTACACATTGGAAGTAATGTCTATTGATATGGGAAGAGGCACATACACAATACGTAATTTATCATGATATAGCAAAGGAACGACTTAGTTGATGTTCATGTTTTGATACATGCTACTATCCTACTTCCCACAAATAGTCTTTCTTTCCTATAAATTTTCCTATTAATTTCCTTCCTATAAATGCGTAAATTTGTGAGTATGGATGTATGTTTGTTTCTCTTTCAAGGCGAATCCGCTGAACCAATATCAATGAAATTTGGCACTATTATTCCTTATGCGGTGTACGGTTGCGGGTAAAAGCTTGTCTACATTAAATTTAAGCAAAACAAAAATACGTATAGATTTTTCTTTATTGAGATTTGAATTTTATTATAAGTATATATTAGGTTATAGTTACGCAACACATAAATTGCTGTTTGAGTCAAAGCCGCAAATTATACCGCTAACTTATGAAAGCACTTTCACTCTGCTGTCGCCAACATCATTTTCACTTATTTTTCTCACAAACGAAACTTGATATCGATAAAACTTTTTGATAAATCGAAAATAAAATACTGTTTTGTAACATAACAGCTGATGATTATTAATATTATTTTCTTCTACAATAACATTATCTTTGAATTTGAACTATTGTGAGTGGCATTTATAATTTATGTATAGAAACCGGCTATACTCGCGTCTTATTTTATCGGATGAGCCCGACTAGTTTCAAGCCCATACGGGGCTCTTATTCATGAGCTCTTTATACGGCGTTATCGCGGCGGGAACTTCGAAATCGAACTCATGATCTCACTCACGTCACTCACGTGAGTATAGCCGGTTTCTATATACATTAATAATATATTATGTTATCATTAGCAATGAAAATGATATTACGCAAAGTAATATATAATAATTTTCAGTGCTATATTTTATCATGCTTATATTACTTTCCACTAACTTGTAAGACTTACAATTGAGAATTACTTTGTGGCTTTTTAGTACAATAGCTTTGTCATTTAATCATTTTATGTCTTTATACTGATATTAAAACTGTAATTGATAAAAATATTCCAAACGGGAAAGAATGTTACTTAGTTTGTCCTTCGTATACGTTCGGACGAAGCGACGGAGCGGCGTAATTTTGTATATGGACATGAGATAATGAGAAAGTGATTAGTGCATTTATCTACAGTTCCAAGGACGAAACGTTATTAAAAACGATGATCTAAGACGATTTGTATAATGCTTTCGTAGTAAATACATATATTTTTTTAGTAAGCGATAAGCATTGAATACAAATTAATCAAACGAATCAATTAATCATTCATTTATCATAAATGCTAGCTTCATTAGTAATATACATAAAAGATAAACAACTATACTACCGAATACGAAACGGTATAACATAATAACGTTTTTAAAGCAACAATGACTTGGCAACAACATTTAGTGGCTAGAGAAAGACGTAAAAGACAAAAATAAATTACGTCATCGTGTAAACCAGGTTGACAAATCCTTTAAGAGTCAAACCAGGACGGGACCTTGAGGCATTCACTAAAATGCTATCGAGACGAATCTGTAAGTTATATAGCCGAGAGCGCCCACGGGTTTACGAATGTTCGCTTATTGTTATGTCTAATTTTATACCGGCTTATTAAACGCAGAATAGAAACAGATTTGTTACGCCGTGTGGTATCCGGCTGGTTAGAATAGTAGCACCCTCGTTTCTTACTAAGGTGTCGTAAAAGGCGACTAAGGTAAGACGACCCGCCGTGTGGTATCCGGCTGAGTTGAATAGACCACCCTCATTTCTTACCGAGTTATTGTAAAAGGCGACTAAGGCAAGTTGACCCACCGTGTGGTATCCGGTTAAGTAGAATAGACCACCCTCTGTCTTACCGAGGTGTCGTAAAATACGACTAAGTTAAGTTGATGTCGTAAAATACATATCCAAATCATGTGAAAACATGTTTATAGCATGTTGTGCCGACCTCGATGATGGGGGTCATTCAAGATGATGAATAGAAACAGATTTGTTATGTTCTCGCATGTAATTTATAATTTATTTTCATCTATTTTTAAAGTTTTTGCCATTTCCACAGTCGTCCTTTATCCATCCAAACATTTCACTATGGTTATATTAAATTTCACTAGGATTCCAGTTTGTATAACGCTGCAATAGGGACATCTAGTGACCGCTGTTCCAGCGCCATACAAATTGGCGTTACGCTAACGCGATCGAGTAGGTTAAAAAAACTCGCACTAAGCACACATGATGCCGCGATAATGAGACCGCGTTATCTCTCACCAGGGCTATGAAAAGTATACCAAACTTTCAAACTATAAAAAATCATCAATACATCTCGCTATTTCGAGTGAAGGTTAACAATTTGAGTCGACTAGTATATATTTCGATAATTTTCGTAATATATGTCACCTGCATATATGAATTAGAAAATGGAATCTAAACTGTAATCTTCCCCTCTAAAATGAGACGAATAAGTTTTTAGCAGGTGACATATATGTATTTCAGATATTTTTCTGTTACATGCAGCTTTCATCGCTATCTTTTCCTTCAAAGAAAATCATATGAAGTATTCTGTTAAGGTAATTAAGAACACGTTAAAACTGGTAGGGTTTGAACCGTTGAACGCTCGGTTAGGATACCGCGTGTATGTTCCATGTAAATCCTTCAAGAGATGTATTCTATACCTCAAACGTAAGATATATTAATTGTAAGATATGGCGTATAAGGTATTGATTAGTATTTGATTTCCGACCCGGCTATATTTGCGAGTTGCATTGAAAACGTAAAATTCAACGATCAGTTACATATCAAAATTATGATTTTTTTAGTTTATTAAAGAACTAATTTAACTGCTGTGCTTACACCTTGAGGGTTGCAATGACATAATAAGCGTTAATTAATTTTTAAAAAATCAGCAATATTGTTGTTTATATAATTATAGAAAAGAAAATAACTGATGCTCGCGATTTCATTTGATTTAACAAACTAACACTGGGTTCTCACGATTTTTTTAACCAACATCAACCAGTTTAGGTAAAATAATATCTGTCATGTCTTTGTTAAGTAGAAACAGGAACTAAGTCATAAAATAGTCTATCTATATTAATTTAGTTACGAGTCGACGCCAGCAAGAACGAATGTTGACGATCGAATATTTCTTCAAAACGAGTTTTGGAAGATTAAATCAAGAACTTTCAATTATATTATAAAAATGAGATCATTCTTTTATGTTGTTATTAAGAATAAAATTAATGTCCAAAATTGTGTAATGGAAAATTTCTATATGTTAACGTAATATTATAAATCTCTAAGTCTCTTTGTTTGAACTTATTTCGCGGGCAACAAACCGGTGTGATTTTTGTTATATAGTTGAACAACAGGTAAGTGAGATAAGCTACATATTAACTCGGTAATGAAAGATGAAAAAGTCGCGCGCTAAATCAAGTTCAGTAAAAAATGAAATTGCAGAAATGTTTTGTATTTAAGATGTTTTGGGTTAATTTTTCAACAAATAAGCTACTTAATATATTACATTACATTATGATAAACACATTCGCAACATTTTAAAATTTTAAGTATATGTACAGAGCTTGTCCCAGTCTTTTTTGCAATAAAATACTAAAGAGATTATGGTATTCATATGGTATAAAGACAGTTTAATCGATTTTATTTACCTAAATATTTTCTCCCTGTATAATTTATGAGACAAGTTATGGCGTACTAAACACGTCATTAATTCTTTTTAAATTCTCGTGTATAGATTACATTTTACTTAACCTCAGTTATAAGAGGGCGGTTTATTTTACTCAATCCGATACCACACGGTGGTTCAACTTACCTTAGTCGCATTTTACGACACCTCGGTAAGAAAGAGTGTGGTTTATTCTACTTAACCGGATACCACACGATGGGTAAACTTACCGTAGTCGCCATTTACGACACATCAGTAAGAAACGAGGGTGGTCTATTCTACTTAACCGGATACCACACGGCAACTTAATTTAAGTAAAACGTGCAATAACAAAAAACTAAATGTGCACTTCAAAAAAAGTTTAGTGCGAATTAAAACAAGGTTACCTATAATAAAGGAAGGGATAACGACCCGTCATGAGTCACGATGTTGAGCAATGACTTTGCACAACCTGGTCGCGGGTCGCTAGAAATCGCAGCTATTGGTCAGTTAATATCTCAGGTAAATGGATTTACGATCGCAAAATATTGTACTATTACTGTGAAGTTGAGTCGCTTGTGCAAATGTGATGTTTATATGAAATTGTTATCGTTAAATTTGTACATAATCTAGTGTTAAATTTGCTTAACAATTAAATACGACATACGTATAGTTTTTTTATTTATTTCTACAACCATATGATACGCCCCTCTTTAACTGCAGCAGATATTTCATTTAGTGGTTTTCTAGTTAAAGATATATAAGACCATTAAAAGTAAATTTTGGGAACGGCAAATAAAATTGTTTTGACCTGAAAACTATATAATGTAAAAAGAGAATCGGCAATGCCGATTCCCTTTTTACATTAACTTAATATCAGTAAAAATATGTTTTTGCTTTTCAATGAAATTAAAAAAAAATACCTATTCTGTTTCTTAATCTAAACCATCTCTACGGATCATAGAGATATTTGAAATTAAAGAATTTATATTAAATAATCGCCTACCCTTACGTTACATTCAGATACATAAAGCGGACAGTAATTCAACATTTTCTAACATGAAAGTAACCTTTATATATTTCTAGTGAGTATAGAATACCTAAACCAAAACTAGCACAAAATTATAACATAAAAATAAAATACTATGACAAACAAGCATCGCTGACTAACATACTAAAAAAAACACTTGTAAAAAATCCAATTACATTAACATTATAACCTAGATATTTTTTTAGACGATTTGATACGAGATCAACTTGACATAATTATCCATGACAAAGAGTTTATTAAGGTTTGTGAAAAATAAAATAGTACTTGGTAAATAGGGTTTAAAAATTTGAGTTTTTACCTACCTTTGTATCAATTATTTCTATAATATTAATATAATTTATTTGAACGTAAATGTCTAGTTGCAATGGTTTGCGAAACAAGCTTCTAGCGATGCACTCTAAACCAGTAGCCAAGTCGATGCACCCCCGGCAATGAGCCCGGCAGGTTTTGCTTATATTTTTCTATTTATATGCGGGCGGCGCACGCTTGGGTTCAATCTATTTATTGGGCATTCGGGATTAACATTTTTTTTATATGAATCTGGGTCCATTATTGGAATTCGGTATAAGAAATTTATTAATGTCGGTAACGATGCAAGAACGACAGCTATAATTGAAGTATATATAGTCATTTGAAAATTTATAGATTTGTATAGATTGTATTATATAACTCCTGTAACACACTCGTAGGTGAATTATAAGTGGAAGGATATAAAGGGATAAATCTATAATGTTAGTAAGTGATTATTATGTACATGAGTATTTGAAAGTACATACGAAACGCTCCACTCGTGTTCGCGCATACTCTTCTGGAAAGCGGCGGATTTTGGCGTCCACGAGTCCACGCCGAGGTACAGGGCAGGCAACTCAGCCACCTTCACCTCGAGCCGCTCGGCCAGCCGCTGCTCTACGACGGACTTGGGCCCGCTTGTGAGCGGGCGCGGAGGCTCTCTACCGCTACGTCGCTCCGCGTCACTGTAACCGTTCAGTTTCTCCCCGTTGCAAGACGTCACGCTTTTTGGACCATCCGTGTTGAGTAATTTGCTCTTAACGGTGTCGGTTTTACCGTAACTTTTATATTGTACCGATTCTGTTCCATTCGCGACTCGCGAATACTTTAAGGAATCGTACGCGTCGCCGTTGAGGCTACTGTATTCGACGTTGTTTAAGTTTATGTCTCTATCGAGACGTTTAGGCGTTGCATCGTAAACGGTTCGTTTTCCGTAACGCTCATCGAGGCTCTGTTTGAGGAAATTATTTTCGAAACTAGTTTTACATTTAGGAACATTGTTAAGGTAATCGCTATAGCTTATGTCGTTATTGTGTAATCCTTTATCACAGTTCTTTTTCAGCGTATCTTGGATGTCTATACCGTTTCCGTTGAACCTCCCGTATGTAAAGCTAGCGGGCTGGCTGTTGTCTATTTTACTGTCTATCTTTTGCGTGCGTTCTGCTTCCTTGTTTTCAAACTCGTGTTTTACTAGAGCTACACGTGACACTTCCTCGCCCTTAACATTGGCTTTGTACTGGTGTGCGTTCACGGCAAAGTCAGCTGTGGTGATGTTGGCCCTACTCTGTTCGCAGGGAGCAGTCCACGTATCGTGTTTCTTTTTCTCGCCGGTTTTGGAAGACCACGCTTTTGCTAGCGCAGCTTTGAGCGCTTCCCGCCGTTCATGCACGCTGACCCTGGGGTACTCGTGTATGGGTACGATGGCAGGAGCGTACAGTGTCGAGCGTGGTGTGGCACGCGTGATGCGGAAACTCCTGAACTCCCTGTTGAACTCCGAATTCAGAGAATAAGCTGGTATTCTCGAAGTCACCATTTTGAGATCAAAATTTCCACTTAAACGTTACAATAAATTATTTAGTTCACAACAAAACTTGTTTAAGCAACGAGCTCACTGAACACATATCGGCTCTACCTGTAATAAAATGTCAGAGATGAAAATGTGTTGAACGCTGTTTTTAAATACACTCTTTTAACAGTCACTGTAAGACACTCGTGTTGGGTTTCGGGACTACGAGTTTTCGAATGGTGTAAGAGATGGAGTCAGGCCGTGTCGATGTGGGCCGCGACCTTCGCGGTGGGCGGTGGCGTGGCGGGAAACCGACTGGTCAACGAACCGCCCAGTGCGACGTCCGCTTCCACTCGAGCCTTGCCTTGCATAATGCGCTCGCGAATCGCTTCATGTCTTATCGTTTATGCAGTTATGCTACCGTTCGCGTCGACTACATGCACACAATCGAACGACACTAACAAAAACAATCAAAGGAAACCTTTAAATAGTAGTGAGCGTCGCGTGCTGATAAATTAATAAAAATTTTGATACTGATAAGACGTCACTCGCGTGTTAACTTGTTATGTGGAGCATTTACGCCGTATAAGTGCAACAAGTGTCGCCTTGGCGGCGTCCCTAATATGGCCAGTGGCGGGCCTGCCATATGGCCTGCGACCGATACATCCTCGGCCGCTTCAGCTGTATGACCGCGAGTACTATCGCAAAATAAACATTTATTCTGAGGCGACGAATCAAACTTGTTGCTTTTATTAGCTTGGTTTCCGAGATAGCTCTATTAGCACAATTTAATGTTCCAATCAAATTACGAACATTAATTTTGATTTTGAAAATCCATCGATAAATAGCATTAGTCAAGTCTGAGACGCATAGATTATAAAAGATAAATAATTCATGAGCATATTGTTTCTATAACATTGAGACAACTAAACAATCTCTACAGTGACTGCATGTATTCCTATTGACGATTTGGTAAAATCCGTCAGGCTCAACACATTTTCATCCCGAAACTAGTTATCTGTCCACTAAATTCTCAGATCACTCCACTTTGAAATCCTGTCATCCAACACACACTTATCGGGTGGCTGCGAAATACGGCACCAATAACAGCCAAGTAAGCGGCATTAATACTGCAGCAAAACGCGTTTAATAATCGAAGGAGAGCAGCCACCGGAAGCGAGTGCATGAGTGGAGAGGCGGCGGAGGTTCGGGCCGTTCGTGCGTACCTTCTCGATCCGCGCGCGAGAACTGCGTGCGGTGTGCGTGCACCGCTGCTACTCAACTGACTGTAGGGAGGCAACGCACGCTCGCTGGCCTGCGAGGACCCCACCGCCGCGGCCGCCGCCTCTCTCCTGCGGTCCGCCACTTATGACTCTAACTCGGAGCACTACGGCCGGTATCGCAGGAGCACTGACCTTCGCTACCACGCCGTGCACCGCCACCGAGAGTCGCCTGCATCTTGCGCTATATAACTCGTCAGACCATTGCAACTAACACTACACACTACCAAATGATGCCAGATAAAATTTTAAGACTTGTGGGAGAGTTACATGTGTTAACAAAAGATGTTTTTATAACATTGACCGTTCAAGTTTTTTATCTTAATTGTTTTAACGTTTTGGACTAATTACAATTTTTAAGAATAGTTTAAAAACAGATTAAGGATAAGAATATTAATATATACTTGTAAGTACAGTTGAAAATTAGGTAATTATTGGAGAATAAGTATTTAAAGTTTTACTAGGAATTCCTAAATACCTCGGCAATCTACCTTTATTATTTACTAGCTTTTACTCGCAATTGGATGGTTTTTACTCGCAGGTTGATAATAGATGACGCTTTTTAGTGTCATCCTATTCATATAGAGTTAACAGGATTTCTATAGACTATATCTTATCCCGGTGTGATTCAGCGGATCGGGCATGAAAAAGTAAAAAACCTACATCCATACTCACAAACTTTCGCATTTATAATATTAGTAGGAAGTAGGATAGAATTTCATCCTTAAAACCTTATTATATCGACTTATATTTTAACAAGCAACACTGATGAACGTAATGAAATCATTAAGAAATAACGTTCGGTGTATCGTTCACAAATGAAAAGTAATATGGCAATAAACAAAAGTTTCTCTTACGAGAACGTGTTACTGTAATTTTTTCATCATCTGTATTTTACGCGGTGCTACCGTTGAGCTCATTAAGAGTGCAAAAAAATACACTAAATTTGTTAATTAAACCGTCACTCCAACACGTTAAAAGCAATTCATGTATGTTCGTGTAACCAATATGTGTCACGTGTGAAATTAATACCTCACCCCAAATATTTCTTTGTACCAAATGATGCATGGAATTTTACCTGTAACAAAGGAAGTATTTTCAGTATTAAATCAATTAAAATCTACAATAATCGCATAATTTACGTTAAATTTATCCATACTTTCACAAGGTCTGCAAGCAAATTTTTTGTTCTTATATTTATAGCTATTAGTTTCGTTTATCATGATATCTATGATTTCCTGCGGTTAGAAATGAACCTGAGGTCCTTAAAAAGATTTAAAAAAAAAAACCTTTTGACAAAAAAATAATGCAGCGGCCTAGCTTTTTTTTTCTGTCCTTCAATTGGTAAAGACCTCCTATTTCACTAGATGGAGCGACTGGACCTTCGATTTAATGCAGACTGGCAAGTTACACGTACCCTAAGAAATTTCTAGAGCTGTGCGGATTTTATTATAGATTGCCTAATCTTTAAAAGGCGTAAAAATAATGTAGCCTATTACTCTCCCACTGCTGGGAATAAGCCTCTTCTCTACGTTTTTGGAGAGAAGGATTGGAGCTAAGACCTACAACGTTGCTCCAATGCGGATTGGTAGGTTACACATATCTCTAGAATTGACTAGAGATATGCAGGTTCCCTCACGATGTTTTCCTTCACCGAAAAGCGTGTGATAAATTGCAATTATCAATTACACACATAAGTTTTTAAAGAAAAACTGTATGGTGTCTGTCCTCAAAAAAGTCGCATGGTGTTTGTTACCGTTGGGCTATCACAGCTTAAAGGCGTGTAGTATTGTAAATGGCAAATGGGGATTTGGGATTTTTTAAACATAGCTTATGCGTTCAGAGTTTCAATCCACGAACCTTGGGCTAGACTAAGATTTCTTAGCGTACGGTTTGATTTGAACTTGAAACCTTTTAAACACTTACTTTTTGTACAAACCATTAAATACGATATAGGTTTCACAAATGAAAGCGTTCAGACTTTCCAAAAAGGAAACTTTATATCACTGTTTCTTACCAAATTCAAGCCGTAATAAACGAAGTTCATTAATAAAAGAAATCATTTCAATCATTATGCGTAGCGAGCATAGAAGGTCGATACTGTTTCGAAACGTAACTGCATGTTAATATAATATTATGCATTTGGGCCACTGGAAAAAACATAACAACGCACATATCTTGCAAACGTTTCAACGCCTTGTTTAAAATAAAAATAATGCTCAAATTATTGCTATAATCTGTGGTTGAAGGAAATTTATGTGCAGCTAAGTGTAAGATACTCGTAGTTTTACTTTAGGTATGAATAAATTGATTTTATCATCACATTGTGTGAATAATCTTTTTGAATATTTTTGAAACTAATTTTGTAAGATAATTATAATTTTAATTATATTTGTTTATACCGATTTATACCGCATATTAATGAACTTAAAGACTATACAGGTTTGTTGCATAATGATTAATTTATGGCAAACAATTTATCCCAGATTGTTTAAGAATGGCAGGACTGCGATCAAAATATAAAGATAACTTTTGTATTTTTTCTGTATTATGCAATAATAAGTAAAAGTTTTAATCTACGTCGTGTGGTATCCGACTGAATAGAATAGAACCACCCTCATTTCTTACCGAGGTGTCGTAAAAGGCGACTAAGATAATTTGAGCCACCGTGAAGTATCCAGTTAAGTAGCATAGACCGCCCACTTTCTTACCGAGGATCGTAAAATAGCGTATCCAAATCACGTGACAACATGTTGTGCCGACCCCACTTAGAGTGGGATGAGGGCAGGAAGATGAAGATGATAAAGTAAAAGTTTTAATCTATTTTACTAATTAGGAAAGGTAAATTAAAATTTAAGAAATATATATTTACCATATCATCATGCGACAATTGACGTCGCAATAAATGTAAAGGGGTCACGTGAGAGACAAAATATTTTAACGATACCAAACACGGATAAACGCGTATCGAATGATTTAAGGAAAGTTTTATCTAATCGTGGTTGCGGTTGTCGATAAACTGTAATTTTCCTAATGAATAATACGTCACATAATGAAGCTTTATTCATTAATTAGAAAATGTGTCAAAAATATATATATTTATATTATCTCTATTAAGAAACTATTAAAAAATTCGAGGTTTCTTATTACAATCAGTTTATAATCAGTGAATTAGTTTTGTTAAAATAATTTATAGAATTAGGCGTTACTTTGCGGAGATCCATAATACAAAAGTAATAATAAAATTATTTTCCTATAATCCGCGATGAAGTAAAATAGAAAATATATATAATGCTAAATGTAGAGTGGACAATCGGTTATCATACCTGATACATGCAGGAGCCGTAAAAAACACATGCACAAACCTCCACCACCGCCACCGTGATACACAAGCACTATATACGTTCACTATCACAAACTCAACAACCGTTTCGCCCCGCAACCGAAGCATCGTCAGGAGATAGACTCCACGACCAAAATCGCAAAGCGAAGCAATTTGGATATTGCTTTTTTATTTGGATATTGCTTCGCTTTGCGATTTTGGTCGTGGAGTCTATCTCCTGACGATGCTTCGGTTGCGGGGCGAAACGGTTGTTGAGTTTGTGATAGTGAACGTATATAGTGCTTGTGTATCACGGTGGCGGTGGTGTAGGTTTGTGCATGTGTTTTTTACGACTCCTGCATGTATCAGGTATGATAACCGATTGTCCACTCTACATTTAGCATTATATATATTTTCTATTTTACTTCATCGCGGATTATAGCAAAATAATTTTATTATTACTTTTGTAGTTTTGTTCATTTAAAATATAGTTGTATTTCCTTGATGATATACATATTTCAAAAATGAAGTGGTTCGTCTGTCTACTCTATAATATTTCTCAATGTGTCATTAATCCCTTCACTTTAAATTAAGTACAATGAAGCTATCTGACGTAAACGCCATGTGGTATCCGGCTGAATAAAATAGTATCACCCTCATTTCTTACCGAGGTGTCGTAAAAAGCGACTAAGGTAAATTGACCCACCGTGTGATATCCGGTTTAGTAGAATAGACCACCCTCTTTCTTACCGAGGTGTCGTAAAATACGACTGAGGTAAGTTGACGTCAGGCAGGCGGCTGGTCGTAAAAACGCAGCCAAATCATGTGACAGCATGTTTATAACATGTTGTGCCGACCCCACTTAGAATGGCATAAGGGCAGGAAGATGATGACGCTATCGGACGTAAATTAAATACTGTGAAATACCTAAACTTGAGTGAAATAGATGTAACTTGTCCAACAAAAAAAAGGCTGGAAGTGACAAAGTGTACTTTTTATCTTAGTATATAAGTTTTCATTTGTGGAGTCGCAGACAGAACAGATGTATTTATATACCTAAGTACCAACAAAATTTATCTTGAATGTGCTCCTTACTAATAAGCACACGGAACTTTCGATAAAATGAGGATCGCTAATTTTTTATGCGAAAAATTTTCCACGAACGCAAATCAACATCGTGAGTAAGTACTAAGTTCCTAAAATCGAGTGAAAGTTTGAAAGTCAATACATAAAAATTAAATTGAATTGATAACCAACGAGATTGCGACATAAATAATACCAACCTACGTATTGTTACTGAGAAATAACACCGTTAAATTAATTTGGACACAGTTAATATGCTCCCGATAGAAATTAATAAGGATACATGACAATTAGTCTTTTCTCGGAATCGGAGATGTCTACAGCTGTTTGTATCAATTTTCTATTGGCATTTACTAATGTTAGAAATTAATAATGGTTTTGGACAAAGTGGCTTATGATAGCATTTGTTATTCATAAATCATAATCATAAACTTGATTTTAATATTCGGTACCGGTCTTATGTTTTTTGTTACATTCACTGTTAGCGTCCGATATTTTATAAAATAAATTATAACATAACAGAATAATACATTTAAGCGTACTGATGATCGTAAAAACTTTGTTATAGTTTAAAACAGCAAAAACATATGTTATTCATAAACCATTCAAGAATATTATTTCAGAATACAGTGACGTCGTTATACAATAACGTATAGATATTGAGATATTATCTAATGCTTGTAATTAGTTTAGTTAAGTTATTGATAAACAAATCGTAATGAATTCTAATATTAAAAATATTCAAAAACACGAATCTAAACTTATATTATACTAGCTGTCCCAGCGGCTTCGCCCGCGTGGATATGAGTGTCACAAAATTTTCCACATTTGAAATTTCCAACATAAAGTTTTTATTGTGAGTAGTAGAGAACTATAAGAGATAGAGATATGCTATCGCAGACTTTTTAATAGCATTTTTATAGATCTACAATTCTGTACTACATTACTTTAGTATATCTCTGCTGGTTTACGCGGCGCACACGAATAAAGGTTAAAGGCAGGCGAGTTTTTTATTTGCGTTGCGATTTCTTCAACACAATTTACATAAAACGGTAATATACTATTAATCTAAACCTTCCAAAAGACTTGCACTATCCTTTAGTAAAAACTGTTCAAAAATCCGTCATGTAGATTTTGAGAAAATCGATCACATACAGACAGACGGCTTTAAGGGACTTTGTTTCATAATAAGTATAGACATACGAAAGTGTTTGTATTTTTTTTCTGAATAACGGATTCATATGATTTTTGGTATGGAGATATTTAAACGGTTACAGAAACAGGCTACTTTTCTTTCGGCACTCAAGTCCACTCTAAAGTCATGGTCAGATAGATGTATTATAACATAAAGACAGTAAATACAAAAGCTAGGGAATAATTATATTTATGTTATTTCCTATTATATTTCATATTTTGTGGTTTGACATTTACCCATGTTTATAGTACATATAAGGAAAATTGCCAACCAGTCACGTTTAACAAAATTTCTACGAAAAAAAAAAAATTGATAATATATGACATGTCGCAAACGTCCACTGATTTAAATGATTCATTTACAAGCTAATATGAACTAGACAAAGCTCAAAAATATATTTGTTTCATATAATATGTGATAATAAACGCTGAAGTCTGTCTGTTCTTACGCGATCTTATCTTCTGCAATATGTAAATTGAATAGTGTATATAAAAAGAGTATCTATTTCTATTATAATATAAATAATAACAATTACACACACAGTCGTTCGTCTTCAAAGTAAATAAGTTTATACTTGTGTTTTACAGACAACTAGTAAATACATACTTATATAATAATTTTAAATAAATGTTTAAATGGATATATACTCGTATCAATAGACTGGAAGAACCAGCAAATTTGTTTTTCAAGCAAGTAAGGTGGTAGCTGGTAACACTGTGCGCCTCTTTCGAGGAGGTCTAGGGTCAAACCCCGGGCAGACGCCAATGAGTTTTCTAGTAAAACTTAAATGTCTAATTGATAATTGCAATTTATTACACGCTTTTCGGTGAAGGAAAACATCGTGAGGATATCTGCATATCTCTAGAGAATTCTGGTGATATGTAACCTACCAATCCGCATTGGAGCAGCGTAGTAGGTCTTAGCTCCAATCCTTCTCTCCAAAAAAAAAAATAAACGGAGAGGCCTATGCCCAGCAGTGGGATAGTAACAGGCCGTTACTTACTTACTTTACATATAACTGTAGTAAGAATGTAAATAAACGCCTGTTGCACTGCGTATAGAATAGATTTGTAGTTCATCAACTACAATTAACAATTGCACTCCTTAGAATCTCTAAGGAGTGCAATTGTTAAACGCATTAAATTGAATATGTTTAAAAAAAAAGTTATTGCAGCTATTATGATGACATACTTCTTAGGCAATTACCATTTCATTATCGTGTACTGCCCGTTTGAAATGAGATCAAGTGCTATCAGTTAGCTTAATGTTCAGCATATGGTGGCAGTAACGTATTTTAACAGCGCCCTTATTTGAGAGTTAGCCGACACCCGCGTTTGCGATTTCATTACAAAAGCAGAAAATGATTCACCGTTAGGGAATTCGAAAAACCGATTATTATCTCTAATATTTAAATGAATTAATCTTATTAATATATATTTTCTGATTCTCGGAAACGGCTTCAACGATTTTCATGAAATTCAGCCTGTTTTATGGTTTTGGGGGAGAAAACGGGAATAAAAAGAATTAAGCCTGTTTTTGGGCACTAAAAAAATCTACTAAAATAGGAACCGAAAGCTATAGATATTTGAGCTGTCAAATGCAAAGCTGTGATAGCCTTATGGTAACTCGCAAACCAAAAGAGTTCAAAACCTGGGATCGATTCCCACATGTCACTAGGCGCTTTTTTTATTGCATTTTTTTATCTTTTATAACTATGACGAAAATGTCCTACGAACACTATTTTAACAACATTATTTCAAGTAACAGGAAAAAATGATAAATACATTATATTTGCTTAACCTATAAGCTCAAATTGCGAAGCAAGATTTATATATTCATCGCATACATACATACAGACGGCCTGTTCAATATGTATAAACGTGTGAGAAACGACATGCCTATACAAGAACGTTATTATTGCTAATTTGGTAGTGAAGTGTGTCACTGTCAATAATTATTATTCGCTCTCATGTCTTGGCGCCCCTTAGGGCTTTATGTCGCATACGTAATTGACCTATAAAGCTATTTGCGTAAAAAAAGCAATTAAGACAACTAGAAATGTGAATTATTTGATATGAAAATAATAATTGGTATAAAATACACATTTTATAGCCCAGCGGTAACACCGTGCGACTCGAGTCACGCCCAGCGAGCTGCTGGACTCAGTTCCTTCCGCGATGACGACGTGGAAAGAGCTCATGAATAAGTGCCCCGGATGGGTTCGAAACTAGTCGGGCTAACCTGATAGAATAACACGTGAGTATAGCCGGTTCTATACAATAACTATGAATACTACTCAGGATAGTTTAAATTTAAAAAACCGTGCGACTCATTCGAGGAGGTCACGGGTGCAAACCCGGGCAGATGTGTTTTTCTGTTTAAACTTATGTGTCTAATTGATAATTGCAATTTATCACACACTTATGGTGAAGGAAAACATCGCGAGGAAATCTGCATTTCTCTAGAGAAATCTGGGGATATGTGTAACCTACCAATGTAACGGGATTCGCATGGACGAGCGCACAAAGCAGACGTGTTACAAAATTTAAAAAAAATACTTAGTTACTTAGTGACACCAATCTCAGCTTAATGTCAAAGTGCTTAAGATTGACATTTGTTTGTTAATTATTGTGCTGGACTATTCCTATTTTAATTTATTCAAGTTATTGGATGTGGCGTCTAATACCCTTCACCCCTCGAGTAAAAAAGACAGACTCTGATATTTTATCCTTCACCGACAACGAAGCACTATTGTCTAGAAAAAGTAAACAGGTGAATCATAGAACGACATGGATGTACTACGCCCAAACACTGGAAGTACCACGAACATTGAACGTAGTGGATCTCAGCCCAATTTGTCCACCGCAGCACCTTCTTCGGCCGCTTCTGATCTGTCAGGTATAACCTTCCGTAGCAAGCGTAAACACGGTGATTATGACGTCAGCATTCAGTTAACAGATATACAGAAGCAAATGGCAGAAATGATGACGTTAATGACATCATCTATTAACACCCAAAATGAGAGTGCAATGAAGATAAGAAGTGATATTTCGTCCATAAAAGAAGAAATATTAGAAATAAAAATTGGAATGGGTCTAACTGAGCAAAAATTGAAAATTCTAACAAACGAACAGGAGAAAATGAAAACTGACGTACTAAATATTACCACCTCTACTAACAATATAAATATGAAGCTAGCATCCTTAGAGTTAGAAATGCAAAAATCTAAATTGACCTCGTCAGAATCACAGATAAGTGGTAAAATTACATATGGCGAGATGCTCGCAGAACTCAGTGACCAGACATGGAGAAAAAAGAATATATTAATAATGGGTATACCCGAAACTCAATTAATTAATCACGCAGAACGTTCTAATCTGGATAGGAGTGAAGTACTCAAAATCTTTAAAACTATATTAGATCACTGTCCGGAACCTACAAAAGTGATTCGAGTTGGAAAGTACAAGGAAAATGAAAATCGACCCATTAAAGTAAGCTTTAAAACAGATGAAACACCTAAGATATTACTCCAGAATAAAAACAAATTAATGAATACAACTATAAAAATATTTTCTGATCAAACGCCTTTTCAGCAAAGTCAATTTAAAATCCTCAAAAACGAACTTAAGTCTAGAATTGCCAAGGGAGAAGATAACCTACAAATTAAGTATATTAGAGGCATGCCTAAAATAGTTAAAATCCCAAAAAACCTAAGGCTATGAAAAAACAAATAAATAATAGCAACACCTATCAAGTACTCAATAGTTTTGATAACCTAATAACTATTCAAAATTCATTAAAATTCCTGTACGCAAATACAAGGAGCATTGTCAAACCTGGTAAATTTGATGAATTACGATGTATTGTAAAATGCCTACCATCAGAAATACACTTGGTAATCCTAACCGAAACGTGGATTAAATCTCACGAAGAAGCCAAAAAATTTCAAATACCAGGTTTCAAGCACTATTACCATTTCAGGCAAAATACGATTGGTGGTGGTGTCTCGATTTTTGTCAATAACAGTATAAAACATAATTTAATTGAAGAATTCTCCCAAGATGACAATCACTTTCTATGGATATTTTTGGCAAAATTCTCTTTAGACATTGGTGCTGTGTATAAACCTGGTCGAACCAATGTTCAAAATTTCTTAGACACCTTCTCGGCTCAGCTAAACCAAAGGAAAAGAGCATTAGTCTTTGGAGATTTCAACTTTGACTTATTGAATTCCGATAACCCGATAGAATATTATAAAAACACATTAAAAGAAAATGGATACACCATTGTTAATAAGATCCACCCAGATTTCTGCACCCGCGAAATAAACAACAAAAGGAGTTTATTAGACCACGTTTTAACAAATATAAAAGATAACCAATTCCATTTAGCTATTATAGAATCCTCAATATCGGACCATAAACAGATCTACTTCGAAGTAAAAAAGTATCAACCAAAATACAAACAGAAAATAGAATATGAAGCCGTAGATTACGTGAAACTTAGTAAAATTATAACGGAGGTGGAAGTAGATAATGATAATGATGATTACGTTGTATTTGAAAATAAATTATTAAAAAGCCTAGAAATGTGTAAGATAAAAAAAGTTAAAATTCTGAACCCACCAAGACAAGACTGGATAAATAAAACAATATTACATGAAATAAATAAAAAGAATGTTCTCTGGCATAAATATAAAAGAAATCCACAAAATATAGATATAGAAAAGGACTTCATAAAGCAGAGAAATATGGTCACGGAAGATATACAAAGAATGAAAAAGGAATATTATTTTAAACACTTCTCCCAAAGCAAAAACAGGCCAAGAAAAATGTGGAAGCTAATAGACAACCTAACTCACAATAGGAATTAAGGAACTTGTGATCCCAGTTAAATTACAAAAAGGCGATAGTATAATAACTGACGAAAAGGATATCTGCGAATATTTCAATGAATTTTTTTCAACTATTGGATTAAAACTTGCACAGGCAATACCTCTAAAGTATCATAAAGACAAAATCTACACCGCTGCAGAAGTTGATGCTAATCAAAGTAACTTTGGTTTAAAAACATTAAAATTAGCTACAACTGATGAAATAAGAAAAATTATCAGTAAGTTGGACTCACATTCTAGTTCAGGTATTGATAACATAAATACTAAATCAATAAAATGCATAAAACATTCGATAGTTGATGAGCTTACCCGATGTATAAACGATTCCCTGAAGCGAGGTCAATTTCCCGCAAACTTCAAAATTGCTAAGGTTACTCCTATATATAAATCAGGAAATAGATGTGATCCTAACAACTATCGTCCTATATCTGTGCTTCCTGTAATGTCCAAAATATTTGAAAGAATTATATACAATCGTCTTGAGGCATACTTAAATTCTATTAACTTTATTTATTCGAAACAATACGGCTTTAGACCTAAATCTAACTCTCTTTCTGCAACTGTAGACTTAGTATCTAAAATAAAAAATAATATTGATGAAAAAAAAATTGTTCTCGGCATATTTGTAGACTTAAAAAAAGCCTTTGATACAGTTAGTCACGAAATACTATTAAGCAAACTAAAGGACATTGGCATATCAGGGGCTGCTTACAATATTTTTGAGTCATACCTAAAAAATCGTTACCAAATAGTCAAGACTAAAGAATACCAAAGTTGCCCGCAATTAATAACTTACGGAGTCCCCCAAGGGTCCATTCTTGGACCGATATTATTTCTTATATATATTAATGGTATTAGTAAACTTGACCTGAAAGGAGAATTATCACTGTATGCCGATGACACTAGTTTATTCTATTTTGGCCATAAATTAGAATCAATAGTACAGGATGCACAAGACGATCTAAACATACTTAATATCTGGTTTCAATGTAATTTATTAACACTCAATATCGACAAGACACACTACGTAATATTTGCAGCTAAAAACAAAAAAATTCCAAATTTACAACCACTACAGATTAATAAAACAGCAATATCCAGATCGTATTCTGAAAAATATCTAGGCCTTATTTTAGACAACAAACTTTCATGGAAACCACACATAAATAAAATACAGTCAAAATTGATCTCGCTTACGGGAGCACTTCGAAATATAGTCCGTTTTCTACCACAACGTGTACGCTATCTTATATATAACTCATTAATTAAACCCCATATTGACTACCTCATCGAAATCTGGGGATTGGCCGCTAAAACTAATCTTAATAAAATACAAATAGCCCAAAACAAATTACTAAAAATATTATTTCACTATGATTATCTAACACCGACAATAAAACTATATAAAGAAACTAAACTAATGGACATATCAAAAACATTTAAATATTACACATCTATTCTAATCAGGAAGATACTAACAAAACAAATACATACAAATATAACATTTTCTACTAAAAACGAGTATACACACTTAAGAAGGCTTAGAAGCTCGAGTAATATAATACTCCGAGCACCAAGGACCAATTATGGAAAACATAATATAACATTTCAAAGTGCTCAACTTTACAATAAATTACCAAAATATATCAAAGAAGCTAAAAATATATTTACATTTAAAAAATTGCTGAAAAGACATTTTTTACAATAAAAAAAATACATATAAAAAATACATATACATACATATACATATACTAATAAAATACACATAATAATAATTTAAAAAAAAATACATTCTGAAACTGGCAAATCAACTAATTATTAATAAAAGATTTAGGTTCAATCAAAATATTTATGATTTTAAAACGGATAATAGCTAAGTTTATATAAGTACGATAAAGCCACATCTAGGGACTTTAACTCGTTAGCAAAGCATATATACAACGCTTTATTTTTGTTTTTACCCACAAATTTCTTATCTTTTTTTCTAAGTAATGTTTTATTTGTGATATTTTATATTAAGTTATAAGTAATTTTATTTGTTTAGCACGCTCCTACATGCAAAAATTGTACTTAGTTAAGTTTTAGTTTAAGTTCTCATTTAAGTGAATGTATATTCTTATGAGAATAAAATTTTCTTAAACCGTTTACCAATCCGCATTGGAGCAGCGTGGTAGGTCTTAGCTCCAAACCTTCTCTTTAGAAACGGAGAGAGGAGGCCTATTACCAGCAGTGGGAGAATGATAGGCCGAAACTTTTTACACATTTTAATATGGTCTGTCGTATGTTTACAAAGGATTTTTACGAATTTTTTTCTTCGAGCATGCATGTGTGTATATTGACAATTTATAGAAGAATAAATATATCACAGAGGAAAATATATGATTTTGAGTACCACCATAGAGTTGAGAGTTGTGTAATTAGAGAAAGATGAAATATAAGAGTATCTCCCCTCTCATTATTTATTGTGTTCCCCTAATCTAAGTAAAATAACTCCATGAGTATTACAACTTTTCCATTTAATTACTTAATTTAGTTCTTTAATAAAAAGGATTATGTTGAGACAAACATCACCGAATATACACATTAATATTCTTAGGTCTTATCACATGCATTTATGTTATTATTTTTGTTTTGTGTGAAATTTTTTATAACAGCAAGTTTCTTAGTCATTATTTTATAAGTACAAAATATATTTTATGAGCTCATGATGGGTTACTTTAAAGAAACGTGAATATAAATCGCTACATGTCAATGACCTTCAGAAAAAATAATCGTGTCGTCAAATAAAACATTTCTTAAACCCGTGTTCATAGCAGATGTACATAAGAAAATGACCGAATCATTAGCTTCATTTAGTAACCATAAAGCTCAAAAATATGTCTAGACAAATTCCTTTAATAAAGTATTTTACAACATTGCACAAGAGAACCATTTAATTCCTAATTCCTAGTGACTCACTTTTTTCACACTGACCGTTAACCGGTTTTCCGTTAGGTTTTCTTTTCTTGCGCCAAAACAACGGACGAATTAATTATACACCTTCAAGTTTTTTGAATGATGAAAACCATTGTTTTATTACCGCAACACAAATCGGTGAGCTCAACCGAGTCAGACTGGGTATTCACTCGGTGGCACGTAAATGGTTGCAAAAAATAATGGCACCGGTGTCGGTGAGTAGCCGACAAACGGCGAGGTCCAATGACCCAAATGGTTCAGCACTGGGCCGCCTAGACTAACGAAAGAAAAATCGGTCGCCGCCTCGCCGCTCTAGCGCGCGCCATTGCCTCACATCTCTTTGTCTCTCGGTATTAGAAATTACAAGTTGACAGTATGAAAAGAATAAAGCCACTCATAATGTCCCCCTGCATCACAAAACAAGTTCTAGATACTTTTAAAGGTAGATCGTTGACTAATACAATAATGATGCACTGTCTAAAATGTTGTTTGAGATACCGCGCAATTTTTTTCGTATTAATATATAATTTTTAAAGCTATGCAACCTAAATGCGATATATGAAAAAAACAGACAAATTTACATAAAAAAGATACAAGTTATGCAAATCTTAAAAAAATTGTATATATAAACTATGGTCAAGCACGAATGAAGGCAAAAACTGTATCGTCTTCAAAAGATTCGTTAGCTCTTTTATATTACAAGTCACGTAGCACATGTCAAGAAATTAGATAAATTGTAACTGAAAAAGGAAACCGCAACGATCCTTTTAGCATAGAAAAGTCGATTGTATTCAAAAGAAAAAAAGAAGCATACGTAATCAGGAATCGTTAAAATGTTTTAAAACGTATTCAGGCAAAGACCACGTTGAATTAATCCTACGCCGTAAAAGGAGCTCCCACAGAAACCTGATCTGACAGCCACGAGTCCAACACAATCTAAACAATTTATCAAAATAGCACCTATAAATGGACTTCCTGGGAAACGTCTTGACGCTGTATATTCTGTCTAATCAGGAAGGGACTAAAACGCAAATAAATGATGACAGTACCGCTAGTCTGGGTACGACGGAGCTATATTTTGGTATATCTACAACTAACTATGATATATTTAAGTAAATATTTGTGTTTAATGTATAGAAAGAATTGAAATGGTTTCTCTCTTAATAAATAATTAACCCTTATTTATAACGATGTCACATATTTCACCCATGATTGTGTTATGAACGGGTACAAACAAGAAAGAGGTAACTTGTAATTCAGTTTTGTTCTTTTTATAATCCATTCGAACAAATGCTTCAAATCGATTTCAAATTTAAATCGAACAATATCAACTCATAAACACTAGAAAACTAGTAAGAACGTATGAACAATTACAATTATCCGGTGATCACCCACTAAATCATTCCCGTGTATATCAGCTCAGTTTCTCGTCAATAACGTGCAGTCTTGGTTTAATTCGTTAATATTGACTCGTTTCTCGGTAATTATATCACATTAGCGGAAGGCGGAGATGGTCATGTACATCAAAAGTTAACACAATAAATAACTGAGTTAAGAATAACGGTTGTTATTAATCATCGAGGTCAAAGTTGGTCATGCACAGACACGTACAGTTTGAATATTACTCGTAAATATTGATTCATCATTTCTCAACTAATATTTTAATAATTCTTACAAAGGTACTACAAATATTTAGGTCTAAGAAATAGGAAAAAAGTCAATGTGTCTTTAATGAAGTAAAAAAATATTTAATATGCAGATAATATTTTTCATATAGGTGTTAAAAGCTGTATAAATTAAAATGAACTTTCTTTTTCATAAAAAAATAGAACTAAGACTAATATTGATCCTTAAATTCCATAATTATCCTATAAAGATGTTGATGTATTTGCTAAGCTTTTTTTTGTTGATCAGAGGGAATGGATGGACGTGACTGTTGAACTCTGGATAGGCTAGGAAGAGATTTAAGCTACATTTAATGCACACAAATATGAAATCGTCGATAGAATCTAGTTCGATATTACTACTTAATTGTACGATACGAGTATAGAAAATAACAATTGACGAAGAACAAATTATTGTTTATATAAGGATTATAGTTGTATTGTATCGTTTCTTACTTAAAATCATTATTAATCATGCAAGTTGAATTTATCCAAACAGCTACAACGTACTGCAAAAATAGCCAGTAATAATAATATCCACATTGATACGTCATCCGCTAAGATTGCTCCAAATTTATTTTATTGGATTTTCTATGGTGACACTTTGATAACATTCGCTAAAAGTCTCAAGTTTATTGGTTTTTCCTATAGGACGTACAGATAAATCTTAAAGATTGTGGTAGTGAGTGTTTTTATTGCTTGTGTCGAGGTGGTGGTGGCTTTTTGTGATAATTGTATTGTAACTTTTAACGTTAACGCCCAAAGATACTTTGTCATAGCTTGAGCACGTTATTTATTATGATTAACTTTACTACAATACTCCTAGATATCAATTGCAAAAATGCGTACCGCATTTTTAGTAAGAACCTTATTATCCTGATCATTCGTATGCAAAAATCAGCTTTTTTAAAATATTCTACTTGTATTCAATTCCCAAACATAACATTGGTGTTAACTAGCGCAATATTAAGAAACATTATGTAAACGGAGACATTAATATAATGAAGATTTCATCTCAGTCCAATAAAATTCTTAAAATATGTTACCCTTTTAACTATATTTTTTTATTACAAGTTTATTTCAACCAATTTCAGTAAGAATATTAAACTACGCCGTAGTGAATCTAAACATGCTAATGTCAAAATGCCGAGCAGACATTTCATTAAGGGGATCGTTGTATAGCACGACAGGAGAGATCAGTCCGTCGAACTGCATTAAAATACCTTTTCCACAAACATGCCCGTTGTTCTTCCGAGAAGAGCAACAAAGATCCTTCTACATATGATTCACGCGTCCGATGGAGACTGTAATCCAGACAAAAAGGATAAAGAATTCACATATGTCCGCAATCGAAATTCACTCATCGCTTCGCTGACACAGTTCTCATTGCCCATTACACATTTTGGGTACATTTAATTAATTTCAACTGTATGGACTTGTACTTAAGTTGACTTATATTTGTATATTAAGATTTCAAATTATTTATGATTGATACTGGTTATAGTTCTATCATTGTAAATCAGTGTTAATAAAAAACTAGCACCTTAACGAATGGGTTATATTTTTTACTATAGTAATATAGGGTCTTATAGACAGAAAAACTGGGCATTGTAAAAATAGGGAAAAGAACGCTTTGATCATGATCATACATACTTATCGTTATTGGAAAAACTAACAATGTTTCAAGACTGAAAGAAGTTCGCCGAGTTCTTCAGTATTATAGATAAAAAGTAATGATTATACTTTTGAACAATAATTGTGGAGAATATGTAGTAATAGTAGTAGGAGTAGTGGAGAGTATGTAATATATTACCTACATTGAGTATAAACTTTTGAACATGTAGTATTCGGACTTGCTGTTTGATGATAATTTTATGAAATGCATTGTTAATAAATATTACAAAATTAACAGTTACTGACTAGTTTTAAACAAAACATAATTTACAATTACTTATTTTATAATCGTACTTTTGTCAATAGTATTATATATAACCTTGAGCAGCGGATAACAAGCGAATTTATATATTGCCAACAACAAAATATAGTTGATAATAAATTTAACGATTAAAGACCGGTTTAATAATCCATAAAAGGATAAGGGATTTAAGATTATCAATTTCCTCTGAGTCAAACCATTTAAACGATAATTATAGCTTCTCATGTTACATGGGTTTAGGGAATCACTGATTTCGGACGGAAGCCCGATAAAAGTCATCGGTATACTGGGACTTTTCCAAGTATAGATACCGTTATTAAATGTAAGCGTAATTGGGGCAGAAAGCTGTCAGTACGCTGGCGTAGGTACAGTTCGATTCGTCGAAGAGGCGTGTAGGTGTTAGGACCACATTACTGCCGGAGTGTCCACCCGTCATCCTTCGTACAAAGTTACTTGTTCCCATAATTTATATTCTGGGTCGCCGTCACACTTATGACGAGCACATTAGAAAGGAGATAGCAATTGTATTGATATGTAAAATGATTCACGTGTGGGCAGTGGTTGATGTGTTTTATTGTTCGAAATATGATAAAATCTTTATACGGAAAATTATGTATGTACATAAAAGTTTAGAGGATAATACCTTTTAACCTGATACAGAAATGTTCATAGATCAAGCTGACCTGTGATATCTTAATAAACTTTTACTAATTTAAGCTAATTTTCATTTAAATTATATCTATAATGGGTATAAAGAAAGTTATAATAAGATATGCATACTAATATTATAAAAATGAAAGTCTGTCAGTCAGATTGTCTGTTACGCTTTTACTAATCCGCTGTAGTATTTGTGAGTGAAATTTGATATAATTGAAAGAAATGTACCGTGCTATATAGGTTTATTGCTAATTTTGCATCATAGCACCTTTATAATCCATAACCTATACATAAGATAAAAATTTCCGGTAGTAATGTCATCTATTTGGTTATTTACGTTAAGTATGATATATATGGAAATAAACGTTTCTTTACGGAATTATTATTTTATAATAATTCGTGATTACTTATTTTCTTCATACATTCCTTTTTTTTGTTTAATAAGTTTATTTTCGGGTTGTAGCAGAAAAATGTTTTGACTAAAGAATTATAATAATGTATCAGAATTAAATCAAAAACTGCTAAAGTTAACATTTCTTTATAATACATTAAAATCGTTGTTTTATGATAAGATTCCACTTCTTTTATAGAAATGCGTTTGTGTTATATTTCTTGTGTGAAACGAGTCTTAGTATAACAAAAGGTCATTAAACAGCTAGTCATATATGTATTACTCAGTATATTTTGCATATTATGCAGGAAAAATACAACTGACTGTTTACGTTGAAATTATACAAGTCTTTCGTCCGTGACTTTTCTTGTGTTTTATTGAATAATAAAATTCGCACCTTATTTAAATAGTTTACCACTTTTCATCTGATGTTGTTCATGACGATCCTAAACAAACATTATAAACATTCAATTATATATAAACTATTAATTTCATGCAATTTTCACGAGAGATTATTACTAAAACTTAACATAAAATTTGTCACCATTAAAGCTTATACACAGACGTTACTTGTAAGATAATACATCCATTTCGGGATCATGGAAAAACACATATTACATAACGGGACTTAAACTCTTAAGTTGAGCCGAACGAAGTCGCGTATACCACTAGTTAATATACATAAATATATAAGACGAAAATCACTCTTATTGTACAACTCATTTTTAATATTTGACGATGGCTTGGTCTATAATAGGTGATGGCGAAATCAACATTAAGCTAACTGTTATGATTAAGATAACTTAACTGAAATTCTTAATTTTTTTTTTATTATATAACCTATAAGTAAAAAAAATATGTAAGCGGAAAGGTCGATGACCGCAAAGGAAAAATGTTCATCAGGACGAGTCTTGTTTGAAAAATAATTTTTCATCAATTGAACCGGAAATGAAATGTTTTCCATAAATATCTATCAAGGGACGATACTGCAAGCGCTTCCAATGTTGTAAATCGTGATATTTATTAAGAATTGTATTCAATAAGACTCCGGGTTACATAGCACTTGCTTTCCTCATTACAAATTATCATATTTTAGAAAGCAATTATATTTAGAGCATGACAACATAAAGATGAAATAATTAAGTTTTTTTTAATAACAGTTGGAGTACACCAATTGTTGCTTCAGAAGTCTAGAAGAAATAAATAAATAAATAATATATATATTGACAATTTTGTGAAGTTTTCCCAAAGGTTGCCTAGAAAGGATCGCTTGTTAGCGATAAGGCGGCCTCACTGTATCCCGCAGATTATATTTTGATTTTGTTACTTAGTACTATTGTAAATGTCGTGGTGTGCAATAAAGAGTATTCTATCTATCTATCTATAAATATACACACACACACACACACTATCACTATAGGAACTCTATCAGTTAGGAATACAAGATTCAAAAAATTGCACTGTGGACACAAGTAAGTAATACCTAAGTTTAATCTATTACTAAAATTATAAACGCAAGAGTGTGTATAAAGCAAAGATTTGTAAGATTTTTTGCTTACAAGTAATTATGGAATAATAATTAGGAACGAAGTTGCAGACATAATCTTGCATTAAGATAAACGGATGACAGCAGGTAAACAGCAATACAGACACTATTATATGTAGATACCTAACTACGGAACTTTTTCTGGATCAATGGATCTGAATCAATACTCAATGGATACTCATTTACCCTATCGAGTAGTCGCCAAGTCATTAACACCTGCGTAGAAAGAAGTGACTCACAGAAATGATTTTTTTTTTATGTATAACTACATAAGTTGCATTCGATTTGCATAAAGGGGAATACATCAAACATTATATTATGTAGAACTAGCTTTTACCCGCAATTTCGTTCGCGTGGACTGTTGTCGCGTGATAGGTTGGTAATAGATGGCGCTTTTCAATGTTATTCTACAACTACAGCTGAATGCTTTATCATCTTAACTGATGGCATGTCGTTAAGACATAGACAAATAAACACAAGAGAGAGTTAAGCAGTTTCCAAAAAAGCGGAATAAAGATAAGCCTTTCACACTGTTTCCGAATTAATACTGCTCTGTTAGCGCTAACGGATCTTATAAAATTGCCGGGCGGTAACATTTCACACTGAATATAAATTTAAACTGTACTCCGAATCGTAGTCGTACTTTATTTGACGCCTATCATTCTGTGAACGCATGTGTGTCTATCACTAGTGTATGTGTCGACTGAAAATACAATAGCATTAAGAGGATTAAAGAAAAGTATGAGACAAAACCGTGCCAAAAGTGAGACATGGGATTTGTGACTAATAATTATATATATTTGACTTAAGTAGTTATATATTAGTAGAATCATTATTCATCATCATCTACTTAATTAAAATTAATTAATTTACAAAAATAAAAATGTTAAATTTACTTTTATCTTTATTGCATAATTTTTTATTCTTTATCTCGAGTGCAAGTATTCATCTATGTACATAGTTTTTCGATTTTTTTTTCTTTCTTTATACATTACATGTATTTCACTTCTTGTCTTTTTCTTTCTGTTACTCAAAGGTTTACTGGAAGATCCTTTTTAGGGATTAGTCTGCCTTTGTACACTATTTTTTTTCTTCTCTTTTCTAACAATATGTATTTATATGCAAACGCTTCTCGGTGGTATATGGGTGCTATAGTCATTATACTAACATTAAAATCAAAGAAAACTTTCGCTTATTAATATTTCGTACGATCAAAAGGGAAATCATGTCACGTGTGATGACAAACTGCTGCAGACAATGTGCAACTGCGCGGGTGGAGGTGGTTTATAATCAAGGTCACGAGGCTCGCTAAAAGACGTTTGAAAACAAAAGTGATCACGGCTTACGCACACGGAATTACTTTATTATGTAAACAAAAGCCTTTTGAGAAGCTGCGAATGAGGAATAGCGGACACCTACACGTGATAGTGAGCATATTGACAAATGTAATAAAGAAAAAATATTTTAGTAAATTTTATAGAGCCACGACATCTGATATAGAGAGAGATTTCGGACACTTACTAATGAACATTTCGGAGTAACTTGTAACTTAAAGCCTATTTCCAAATTCATATTATGTATTGAGTTGATTGAACTAAACATTCATCATCGTCCTCATGCCCTTATCCCACTCTAAGTGGGTTCACATCATTTGGCTACGTATTTTACGACCGACCGCCTGTTTAACGTTACGACCTTAGTCGTATTTTACGACACCTCGGTAAGAAATGAGGTTGGTACTATTCTATTCAGCCGGATACCACACGGCAATGATTAAATTGAACTTATAATAAATTAAACTTTTAACTAGGACACGACCTTCAGTAATGAAGAATAAGACAGAAGAAGAATAAAAATTTATTTCTTTTATACAAAAATTCTTGAATTAGTAATATATAATACTCTATTGAAAGTATTGATTCAGTTTAGAAAAACAATGATTATTCTTGTTGTTAATATCATAATTGGATTTTTATATACATTTAAAGCTGGTAATATAAGCAACACAACAAACAGGTTCCAAAGCCTACACGCAGTAACTGAGACAAGAAAACAATTATATTTCCATCTGTATGAGTTAATCATTTTACATGTTACACACGGTAAACCAGAATGAGATAAATACTTCCGTGAACGGGCGAATTACCGAAAGATCGTTTGCAGTGTTTTAGTGTGACGCCTCCGTTGATTTCTGAACGTGGGCGGTCGATGCATTGCCGATCCATAAACAGCAACCTCGTTTACCTACTTGTCTTCCCTTTATGATAGCCGATATCGATCTGGCAAGGTCTCTCATTAAATTCACCCATGTATTCGGAATGCAATCTCTCCCGTACAAAGAAGTATGGGCTAATAAGTGAAAAATTTAAGATCAAAATTCTGCTTTAAACTATAACAGACTGGAAAATTAACTTGACTACCTTCAGGCTGTAGTAGACTGAATTCTGAAGATCGCTTGTATAGACATACAAGCGATCTTCAGAATTAGAGTATATGCTTACAAATTACAAATAATGTTTCTTCAATTCAAACTTTTATAAATTGGATAACGTTTGGTAACCAGCAACTAAAAAGTAGAAATATGAACAATACAATCGTTTTTTGTTTCTATAGAAAAACATAAATGAGTGAAGATAAAGGGGGTGAAACAGATTTTTAAGTTATTCCTTAATAAGCTTTATTTATTATAGTTCGTTTTAACTTAATATATGTATATACATAAATGTGTATGTGCATATGTAAGCTCTTCGAACAAGACTTTGTTTCTGAAGTTGTTATGAGTAAAAGTCGAAATTATTATAGTAACTTTTCAAGATATCAATGAAATTTCGAAGGTCAACAACAAGCCTATTTTCAGTAGTATATCTGTCTAGTACTAACCACAAAATAAGTCAATAATTAAAATATATTTGGTTCTAACGGTATCAAAGCCATGTGGTATCCGGCTAATACAATTGAACACCCTCATTTCTGACCGAGGTTTCGTAAAAGGCGACTAAGGTAAGTCGACCCGCCATGTGGAATCCGACTGAGTAGAATAGACCACCCTCATTTATTACCGAGGTTTCGTCAAAGGCGACTAAGGAAAGTCGACCCGCTGTGTGGAACCCGGTTAAGTAGAATAGAATATCTCTTTTTTATCGAGGTGTCGTAAAAGACGACTGAGGTAAGTTGACATCAGGCAGGCGGCCGTTCGTAAAATACATACCTAAATCATGTGACAACATGTTTGTAAAATGTTGTTCCAACCCCACTTAGAGTTGTTTAAGGGAAGGAGAATGACTGGTTCTAACGGTATCAGTCGTTGAAAGTGCAAGCAATCGCCTTGATAAGCGTATAGTATGGTAAGATTTGCTTTCAAAGATAAAAATACGAAAACGACCTTTACAATACGTTCAAAAAAGGAAACAAATGATTCAATTAACATAATTGTCTAGAAGCCGTCACAGATTGTCTTTATTTAGGAAGCTTAGCAAATAAACCGACCATGGTTAAGTAATACAACAGGGTTTTGAATAATTTTTCAATAAAATGTGTAGACCCGTAACAAAAGAACGTTGTTGCAACCGTGTTGCGCATATTTTTAATCGTATGCTCAGTATGGAGAATACGATGGTCAATGTCATTGCTACAACGGGAAGGTATCGTGTCGAACAAAGGGCTATCTATGACTCAAAAACGTGCTTGAGTTTTAATAACATTATTTCCTCAGTTCATCGACGTTTAAAACACGTTTTACACAGAGAGACAATTTCTTTCAATATTAGTTCAATGTCTGCTTTGTTTATTTGGGGACAAAGTGAACAAGTAACAGTAGCAGAATAGTAAAAGCAATAAAAGTGTATTTAAAGTGAAAACCTGAATGTAAAATAATATTATGTTCCAAGATTACGTGTGTCCCATGTGTTGGAATATATATATTTTTTTCATGAGTCCACCATTTGGATGAAATACAAATTTTCATTTCAAAAAATGATTTACCGAAAAACCACCCATCCCTACAAAAAAACCTGAAAAAACCTACCTGGTTTCTGTTACTAAGAATATTCTCCGATACTAAAAAGGATAAAAAAAATATTCTAACCATAGTGTGATGTTGGCAACATCACACACGTAGATGTGATTTTAACAAAATTAAGTGAACTTCACTAGGTACTGTTTTTGTCCTCATATTCATTGTCACAAAAAATATCCGCACCTAAATGGTATTTATATGAGTGACCTCTATGTCTAGGTAATTTTAATTAACAAAATTAACCAATATAAACATAGGTTATTGCATAATCTAATGTGACCTACATATTTTACTGTTTGTACTTTTCAATGGACACCAACTGCGAACTCAGAAAGTGTTATTTAACAAAAACTATTGTTACACATATGTTTTTGACAAATTTAGGTTAGCACAATACTTTGGCATTGGCGAATGAGTCAGTACCAAAACTAACTGTATCGGTCTAGGTACGAACATGTTCTAATTACCTAGTTTTTGAAGATCACATTACCAACACTTGAAACCAGAGTTTAAACTAGACATCTGCCTTGTGTTTATGTTAGGTCTATCAACGCTGTAACACATTTACAACCTACATATATTTCTCCTTTTATATAAATAAATAAATATTTCCTTAAGTAAAATTAAACAATGTTTATTAAATAATAAAATATTGAAATTTTGTTGATTTGTGTATTACTTTGTACTAATTAAATAACTAAACTATAACTTAAAATACCTAATAGACACACTTTTTATTCGGGAAGATTTATGTTCTCAGCCTGGTCATATATATTATTTGGTATAGCTGCTTTCATTAAAATTATTTATATTATAATTTAATTAATCCATTAGATCTAGTTATTATATAACCAATAATATTGTTACAACATGTTTCAAATACCTCCTTCATATAGTTGGCCAATAATAAAAAAAACATTGTCGACGTCGTTATGTGTCATTGAGTTGTTGAGAAAGATTAGGGTTGACTTTTGAGAAAATTGGTTATTATTTATTGAATAAGCGTAGAGAAAAAACTATCGTTGTTTTAATATATTGAGACTTTTTTTAGGCGAAAATACTATTACGAAACGTAATTCCAAAAATTTTAGAGTGATACTGTAAATCATGATGAATTTTGAAATTATAAAGATTTTTTTTAAATAAAAAGCAAAGTTTCATGATTTCTTAAGTAATTAAAAAAAATTTAACAACATAAACTCGTAATCATGCGATATTAATAATGAGTAAAATAATCAAACATTGTTAATTTAGTAATTGAGTATCTTTTTTATTGAAGCCACCATTTTTTATCCAGTTAGGAGTCGAAATATCTACGACCTCTTTTGCCTCTGGTGATCGCGGAATTACCGATGCCTCATAGACCCTCAGTTAAGACAATAGCGCCTCTAAATCAGTGACTAAGCCTCCAATGTGAAAGTATTTCAATACACTATTTATAAGTGCCACTCATATTGAGCAATATATCTCGTTGCTAGAAAAGCAGACGAACCAGTCTTCTTATCTGGACGATCTATTGCTAACAGTCTATAGTACAAACGCGGCAAAATAGATTTCTTCAAATGAAATGTAATTACTATATAGAGTCAAATACAAGACAGAAAGATTAAATGATGTTCAGTAATTTTATTATAAAATTACAATTAGTTGAAAATATACATTGTTACTTCTAATTGTAACTTAGTCTGTTAGAGTAATATTATATACGAAATAGATTTATTTTGTCAATCTTATTGAAAGCAGGAAGATATCTGTTGTCCAAGCTCTAACAAAATATGTTTCGAGAAACATGCGAAATCTCTAAATCTATTCGTACCTAAGTGTAACAAACTATTAAAATTACATCAGTAGGTCACAGACATTGGTGTTATGGAAGAAGTATTCATAAAAAAAATTCTTAAGCGCCAACAAACTGCTTTCTAACACTGTATATCATCAATAAATTGTCTTTAGAACAATATGGCTTGCATAAAGTGTATATTTAATTTAATCATATATCTTAAACGCCCAGCGACGTACTTTCACACAGACGGGTCAAACAAAAGCTTTGTTGTGCTCCAACTTGGGCAAAACAATGGCACAAATTAATTATCACTTTAATGTCCGTGTGACCCACATATATGAGTTACAGATACGAGCTGCCCACGCACCCGGACCCGGGCTAGCGACACAATGAGATATTGTGTTTGTGTCAGTTCCATGGAACTTTATGCATAAGCATCTTAACCCCACCCCTTCTGAGCTGCTATTAATTGGGTTTAACAATATACGCCGTGTGGTATCCGGCTGAATTGAATAGTACCACCCTCATTTCTTACCGAGGTGTCGTAAAAGGCGACTAAGGTAAGTTGACCCGCCGTATGGTATCCGGCTAAGTAGAATAGACCAACCTCATTTCTGTCGTAAAATACGACAGAGTTATGTTGACGTCAGGCAGGCGGCTGGTCGTAAAAACGCAGCAAAATCGTGTGACAGCATGTTTATAACATGTTGTGCCGCACATCTCAATCCCTTTTATTCTATGTAAAATTAAAAAATAAGTAAGGGCCTGTTATTATCCGACCGCTTGGCATAATTCCGAATTGGTAGGTTACACAAATTCACAAAATTCACTAGCGATTTGTGGGTTTCGTAACGATGTTTTCCTTCACCGAAAAGCGTGTCATAAATTGCAATTATCAGTCTTGTTATAATTGTCTTATATTAATTACATACATACATTCATAGTTTTAAAAGTACAACTGATTTGTGGAATTCAAACTGTATGCTAATTTATACTGATGCATCTTATTTTGGAGCAGTGTGGTAGGTCTTAGCTCCAAACCTCCTCTCCAGAAAGCAATTGAGGGGGCATATGCCCAGCAGTGGGATTGTAACAGGATTGTAACTTTTTTATAGATAGTGATAATAAGTTATGGCATATTAAGGCTGTTTTAAGTTTACAGTGCAAACTCCATATAACGTCACTCGATTTAACGACAAACTCCCTAAAGCGTTAAGGGTCGTTATATAGAGTTTGCACTGTATTTTATTTTTCGCATAGTTAATATCCTCACTGAACTAGAAAACTATTAAATAGAAATGGTTATAAAGAAATGCGTATTAGCAAGTTATTTAAGCTGTATATTCTATGTACCAAACATGTAAACATCGATTCATTGAAAACAAAGGCACTGTTAACGACTTCTGCTTACTACACAATAAGGCTATATAAAGTGAAAGGAGATCTTATTACTTTCCTCAACCTTATGTCAAAACGATTTTATCATAATAATCCACCGTTTTTTTTTAAAGAATACTTGATATGAATGCAGGTTAAGTCACGACTCTTATGGTTTTTTTGCTATCGGTTATAATTCTTAGGTCTACCTCGCATTGGTCGTTTATATATCACTTACTAGACGAGCGTAATCATCTCAATGACAAATAAGTATATACGCTATAAAACTAATCTTTTCATAGCTTTCACGACCTAGAAACTCTTACTTATTTAGATTAAAGCTTTTTATTCGTTTTCCTATTCAGATAACCTTATAATATTGTCGGAAGACATTAGCTTATCGCTCAGAATATACAGGCTAGTTTGAAATTTAGTGATTTTGTTTACCTAAATTATTTAAAAATAAGAGGTTCCTAATTAAGGATTTAAGAAGCTGGGTTACCGTAATTTCCCCGCTTTCACATAATTTAGTCTTAATAACTTATAGAGCGAATTAGTATGATTTTTTAGTAATTTAAATGTGAAATCTGTCTGCATGTCTGTTACGCCTTCACGAATAAAGCTCCAACGCTTTATTATATAATGATAACAATTTAGTACAATTGAAGCTTTAATACCGGGCCAACGTGTGGGATATACAATCCGGCTTTTCCTTCGCGAAGAGGAAAAACATATATTACATAATTGAGGTTATTTCAAAATTTAATATATACGAATTAGGTTGCGGGTATAACTAGTTATGAATATCACTTGAGATTAAGCCAAAAATGTTATATGGATGTATTTTTTGTAACCTATTTAAATTGATGGGGCTATAAGTCATCATTCTCCTAAATTACTGATAATATTTATTATTAATTTAATTTTAAATATTCATAAAGTTACGCTTTGCACGTTTGTGATGGTGGAGAATATTGTAGAATGTATTTGATAGGCACTAAATTTAAACACTATATATAAATATAGCCTTTTCTAATATGCTAGCTGTGCCAGCAGCTTTACTCACATGGAAACCAGTGTGTCACAATTTTTTATCCCAAATTGAAATTGTGAAAACAAAATTTTAATTTTTTTTGAAGAGATTTTTAACAATTTTCACAGATTACTTTAAATTTTGCCGTTTTTCCAATATTTTTTATTGCTGCCCCTATCCTATTCATTTTAGCGTGATGTTATAAATTCTACGATAAATGGACTGTTACACTGAAAGAATTTTTCAAATCGGTACAATAGTTCCTGAGATTCGCGCGTACAAACAATCAAACAAACTCTTTAGTTTTATATATTAGTATAGATGGAGAACATTTTTTGTGCTACATTCTTAATTATTTTCAAAAAGTAAGTCACTCTACTTCACAAATAAATAAATAAATATATGGGACACTTACACACACGGTCGTCCGTCCCCAAAGTAAGTAACTTAATACTTGTGTTATGGGTGACAGACAACTGGTGAATATATACTTATATATTTTCTAAATACGTACTTAAATACAAATAAACACCCAGGCTCAAAGACCAACAAATTCATTTATTTTTTTTAATAGAAAATGTTGGCCCTCGGCGGGAATCGAACCCGCGACCCGCGGAGCTGAAGGCAGGATCACTACCCACTGCGCCAACGGGCCAGTCAAATCTTCTTGGTAAACAATTGAGAAATATGTATTAAATTTTATAAGTAGTATAAGCTGCACACATAAGTCACGAACAGTCCATAAATCGACCATACGTCGATCGTCTGTATCGAATGCCGTCAATTAAATGTAATCTTCGCAGTCTGGCAATCAAATGAACCTATCATATAAATATATGTGAACACGAATAATGTGTCCGAAAAACATTTATGACTAACGATACCTATATTGTTTAACATATATGTTAATGAGTACATAATGTCATAATGCAGTTCAAAAACTACAAGTATTTAAAAAAAAAAGATTGCGTCGTACCACACTAATACTTAATTTCTTTATAGTTTAGCTTCTCGAGATTCTTCTGTAGCGGCTACTTATCGCGGAAAATTTAAGATTTGTATTTTTTTTTTATATCCGGATCGATACCATTACACTAAAACATAAAACAAAATCGCTGGTGAGAGTTTGAGAAAAAAAAATATTGATTAAGAATAACTGACTAGAATAATTATGTACGACATCAGAATATATGTAAAGAATTTATATCAGAATACAATAGCGGGTCTTTTGACCTAAAATAACCAACGGTTTCTAAAATAAAGATTCATTAAAAATGTTTAACTGAAATGTTTTCACAGTGTAATTAAGTAATGTATATTAATTAAATCTGCACATCATGGCCACAGACCCGCCTCAGATGCTTTCACTTATAGCCCGCCTACTGCCCGCCAAAGGACGGGTTTCGGCTCAGATACGTTCCTAAACATAAGCAACATTGCAGAGGTGGTGAAAAATAAAAATTCTAATAAAATAAATTATAAGTCTAAACTAATTAGACTCTCGTAGTTTCAAAATTTCGTTTCCTAATTTGATTGACATAGCTGTGGCGAAAGTTAATAATTATTACACGCTTTATAATTATTCAGACGGAGAAAGGCTGATTAACGTCTTCTTGGCTGTTTTAGCAAATCGCTTGAGTGAAGACAGCAAAGTAATTTCATAATTTTGTAATACTTCACAAAAATTTACTGTAACTGTTTGCGGTTTCGCCCAAGTAGATATAAGCGACGTTTAAAATCTGTCACCGTTTGTTGCTATATCCGGTTTTTAATAATAACTTTTATTGATTCAGTTCAGTAATTAAAAACAAAGTTTCTGTTGCAGGTTGTTGAAATTGTAATTAGCGATTTCGATTGGTACATGATTTGTTGAAATCTACCCAACATTTGCACATAAACGAAAATGGTACTTATTACAAATATTTATTGGATTAGTTATTACGAGAATTCAATTCAATGTGCAATTTAAATATTGCAGACGTGTTTTATAGTGTAAGAACCGATAGTAAGTTTCTGATTAATCTATTATATAGTATATTATAATAAAAGAGGACAAATGACAATATAATTAGAAATAACTAAAAAATAAATCTTCTGTATCGCCGTATACAATAAGCATGTAACAAATAACATATTTTAATTAAATAACAGCCAATTATATTTCAAAAATATAAGTACGAAAACATTACGTAAATTTCCCCAATGTCTATAAAAATATAGTAACCAATAATAAATAAAGTAGCGCTGTGTAATTTAATTACTATAATCGATTCGTTTTAATTTTCGTGCACAGGGTGAGTAATATAATAGTAAGTAGTGATATAAGTAACTCACAATTTAAACACAAAACTATCGTAGTTAATACATCATGTATGATGTATTTTTTGTTCGTTTACCTATAAGATCTAAATCACAAGATTTAAGACGAAAATATTGTAATAGAGCTCTACCATCGGTTTAACCGAATTAGGTGACCATAGTCTGATGACGTAGATTTATGTTATATTTTCATTATTCAACACCTGTACTGACTGACATTAAATATTATTTCTTTTTGAAATGGTCTCTCGGACCTCTTTTCAACAATAAGGGTATAATGGAATGTTATTTTTAGATATATAATACGTTACAGGGACTGCGAACTAAATTTAAATCACAGTATGTAATAACTAGTAATGCCAATACAAAACTAAATCTAACGAGTTTGTTGGTATTTAATAGTGACTTTTACAAATCCATGATTAAATATTTACTGTTACAGTATAATAGTTACCGGGAAATATTTTCATGGTATTTTAATAATATTCTTTAACTGTTATCTCTTAGTCTAGTACTTTCTACGATATCCTCTGCGCGTTCAACAATGAACAATCTCATCATTATACTTTGTGTACATTACTAAAAATAAACACACTGTCTTTGCCCCGCGCTACACATAACAGCTGTTTTTTTCATTATGGTTAATCGAGGAAAGTGGAATTTGTAACATAATTGTATTCACTGTCAAGTTAAATACTTTTACATCACGTAATGAGTAAGTCTAAGTTATAATAAAAGATAGTTGATTTATTAGCACGAGTGTATACAATAACCAGTTTTGACAGTAGATAAGTAACTTAAAAAGTGGTTTGATAAAAAATACCATATAAATACTATAATTGAAACAAACTTAAAATTAACATTATTATTATATTAATAGTAGTTATATAAATTTTGATGGTAATGGTAATACACTTAATTAATAACGGAATCTAAAAGTAAGTAAAAAAATTTAACTTTTCCGTGAAATAAAAAAAACAAATAATAATTAATACTTCCTGGAATATGTGTATCCCTGCTAATATATATTGAAGCAGTGTTCCGCCATGTGATATCCGGCTGTGTAGAATAAACCACCCCCCCTTATTTTATACCGAGGTTTTGTAAAAGGCGAACAAGATAAATTGACCCACCGTGCGGTACCCGGCTGAGTAGAATATACCACCCTCATTTCTAACCAAGGTGTCGTAAAACGCGGCTGAGGTTAGTTGACGTAAAATACGTAGCCAAAACGTGTAACAACATGTTTAAAACATGTTGTGCCGACCCCACCTAAAACGGGATAAGGGCAGGAGGTTGACAATGATACTGAACAACATAAATTGAATAGCGTTTATTTTAATACCCACTAAATGTAATGGAAGAAATAATAATTTGGTAATTATCATATCAATTCATATTTAGTTTCGGCAGTGTATTATAAACTATTTTTGTTTATAATTCGTTTATCAATAAAGGTCAGTTGATTACATGTAGTGTAGGTTGATTGCCCAACCTGAATAGGTAAGATTAGTGACTTAAAATTCTATCAAAGACGACAGAGGAATATTCCTTGAAGTACGGCTATAAATTATTTTAGTACATTTACAATTTAATGATTTATGATAGATTTTTATTATATTATATATGTATAGACATTTTTATTATGATAGGTAAGCTATTTGTCGTATATTGACTTACTTTTCCACTAATTATTTGAAAAGAAAATGTTAAATCTAATACCAGTATTATGAATGCAAAATTGTGAGTTTAGAGGGGCTTCTTAGACTACCCTGTACGAACTTTGGTTGATTGGTTGATAAATTGTTTGCTACGCTCAGTTGATATATTTATTTTTTATTGTAGTAAATGCCGATGTTGCAAATATACGTGTTAGCCCGTATTGTGAGAAAGGTATACCTTCTTTCAGGAGCAATGGGTAGTTACGAGTATGATACATAGATTGTTAGTGATGTGAGTTAACTGTTATCTCAGCAGGCAAAAATAAAAGCTTCTATAGAAGTACAATATGTAAAAGAAAATTAAAAGCTTTCTAGAACATTATTGGAATCTACAATGAGTCTTAATATAATAAGACCTTCGCTCTATACCGGGAATATGTTCTCATATATAAAGGCCGGTTAATATGCAAGCATTTTGCTCAGTGTCAATTTTCATATTGACTTTTTTAAAACGAGTATTGATATTTTAAATATAAATATCGGCTTTGTGGCCAGCACGCTCAAACAGCGGTTCAGTGAGCGTGAAACGATCTGTAGCGACGACAAAGGTCACTCATGTGTACCGACCGAGCGTGTATTGGAAAGTATAAAAAAACAAGTGATCAGAGTGTTTTATACTAAATTTAAAATAAATATATATATCACTACCCATTTTTTTAATATAAGTAAAATTTCTTTAAAATATTGTTATCTTGAACTGTTATAATATATCCTTCCTCTCTTCTTTGAAAAGAAGAATAAGAGCTTACACATTAACTGGCCTGGTGTTCTGGTAGAATTGAGTCTATATTTAGCTCAAGAGGTCATGGGTTCGATTCCGGCCAAGGACAGATACTTAATAATTACTTTGAGGATGGACGAACGTTTGTATTTTTACTTTATGGTGGTATTATATATTAGGTCGCGGGTGGACAAAAAACTTAAATAATGCCTATATTGACTTTTCTTATAAATAGTTAATATTCTATCTACCTTAAATATATATTTTCAAATATTAATGTTGTGTTTTTTAGAAGAAAAAATAGCATGTAAAGATTATCATGCATATAGATTTCATCGAAGAAAGAAGAAAAAAATTGGTGGCAGTAAACCGTGCAAAAATAATGTATAGCTGGAAAGGCCTTGATAGTTGTATCAAAACGTTATTAATCAAATATCAACCCACATAAAATATTTTTACATGCAACAACAAACAAGATTAAAACCTAGTGAAAGGAAGAATTCAAGATAAAATATAAACGGTATCTCACTTCATAGTTTGAAGGTCCATATCCTTTCGGCAGTAAAATACAAAACAAACAATAAAACATATAAATCTGAGGTTAAATAAACCTACACTCGCTTTCGTCTCCGAAAATAGCGATAGCAATAACGATGAGTAATGAATAGAGAGCTGCTTTAATTCGCGCCGCTGCCTTCGCCCACACCGCACGTCGTGCATCCACTCGGAACAATACTTCATAGTGATGTTGAACATTAGATTTACTTGAAGTCGAATCAATACCACTTTTATCAGACTTTTTCGTTTACGTGGACTTCCATCATGATCCACCTGCCCTTACCTCACTCTAAGTGGAGTCGGCACATGTTATAAACATGTTGTCATATGATTTAGCTACGTATTTTACGACCGGTCGCCTGCCTGACGTCAACTTACCATAGTTGTATTTTACGAATCCTCGGTAAGAAAGAGGGTGGTCTATTTTACTCAGCCAGATACCACACGACGGGTCAACTTACCTTAGTCGCCTATTACGAAACCTCGGTAAGAAATGAGGGTGTCACTCAGCCGGGTACCAAATTGCGCAGACTTCCACATCGGTATAAAATGTTACTTTGTCACTCTCCTATCGACTATTCGGAGGCTTAGATCACATTTACAGTAGTCGAAAACTGTTATAAGAAATAATAATTCTAGATTTTTTTTAAAATCATTATATTTTTTGAAATTCTTGTAAATTAATATTTTAAAATTAAACTTTATATATCAAATGACATATAACTTTATTTGAATATAATTTCAAGTGAGATCTACTGAGATCTGAGATTCAACTAAGTCGAAAATGGAAACTTAATTACATCCCTAATGCTAACTGCTCACTGGTTTACTTTCTCGATTGACTCACATTGATTCATTGTACATGTCTAACTATTTGAATTAGATTAATGCCTACAATTACTCTTGGGATGTACTCCATGGATCAATAGACAAACTTTCGTTGACACTAATAAGGCTTCTTTTATGTTGTCTCTGACTAAACTGGTACATGATTGACAGAAATAAATATTTATATGGCAAATACGAAATGGTATTCGTGTTAATTGCAATAAATATACAACCGAGACAAACAACTGTTTGCTTACGTTATTCAAATAGCACTACTAAAGCAATATGAAAAATAATCTGCATGCGTAAATAGTAAATAGAAGTAGGATAACTTAATATTTGCAAATATGTGCCTAGAACAAAATTCATAAACATCATATTAGAATTAATCAGTTGGAATGATATCAAAATCGAAATAAAATAGTAATACTAAAATAATAATGTTTGATATTTGCGTACCAACTTTTTCTTAAATATAAATTGTCTCACTTCGTAGGTTAGCTGGTAGAGATCTCTATCATAGGCATTGTTGATCTTTGTACAATTTTTTACCAATAATGTTTTTTCAACTTTTTTTAGGGTACATAAAACAAATAAATATAATAAATAAAATTTGAGATAGATTAAAAAAGTTATGGTTATTGGTATATCCCCCGTGTGGTATCCAGCTGAGTAGAATAGACCACCCCCATTTCTTACCGAGATCTCGTAAAAGGCGACCAAGGTAAGTTGACCCGCCGTGTGGTACACGGCTGAGTAGAATAGAGCGCCCCAATTTCTTACAGAAGTCGTAATAGGCGACAAAGGTAAGTTGAAGTTAGGCAGGCGGCTGAACGTTAAATACATCAAATGATATGATATGTTTATAACATGTTGTGCCGACCCATTTAGAGTGGGATAAAAGCAGGAGAATGATGATGATTATTGGCATATCAGTAGATAACATGTGATTAAATACATGGGAAACCTTTATATGCCAGGAAAAGGTAAACGAACAATTCATCTTAAAGAACGGCAATAACTTTTTACAAATATGACCACAATGTCAACAAAAGTATATTGTTGTTTATTTTTATAACCGACAATAACATATACCTTGTTTGAACAGCAATCGATATTAATGTAATATATGGCTTGTAAATAAAATAAATTAAATTACGAGTAAAACCACATTAACCCTGAAAAGGACGATGTCCTCACAAATCTTTTTACCTTTATGATAGTATTTTTTTTCCCAGGTTAATATCTCAATTTAATATTTATATTAAAAAATGAGTAAGAAAGACAAGATCAATGGTTGAAAAACACCGAAGGGCACTCTGTGAAAATAATTGACAACTGGAAGTATTTAATAACAGAAAGTTTGAACGTTGCGGAACCAAAATTTAAAACTTCCGTGATGAGGTTTCGGCACAGAATCGAATCGTTGGTTATTATTCTCTATGTAGGCATTTTTCATTCACATTATAAATCACACAACAAATAACTATGTCCATGGGAAATCCAAACAAAATATATAAAACAAATAATATCCCGCGGTTATACCCGCGTACATACCGATCTCATATAAATATCATCCTGCCCTTATCCTACTCTAAGTGGGGTCGGCACAACATATAAACATGCTGTAACATCATTTGGCTGCGTTTTTACGACCGGCCGCCAGCCTGATGTCAACTTGCCTTAGTCGTATTTTACGACACCTCGGTAAGAAGAAGGGTGGTCATACCGATCATACATACCGATCTCATGGCACCCGAAAGTCTACTAAGTCGGACTATATATTTATTTTTGTTAAATATATCATCAATAGTTTCCGCAGCCCATGCTATGACATTTTATTACAGATCCCTATTTTTTTTTTTAATGTTATATAGCCGATGTTGCTCAGTAAAGATGCAGCTTTCCAACGGTGAAAAAATTTTTGAATACGGTCCAGTAGTTTTGTTTTATTTTTATAATTTTTATTTAAAGGCATTATAACCCATACAAGCAAATTAAATTCTTACAATTCTTCTTCTTCTTAAATAAAATAAAATAACAATCATTTCCTGTTGTTACTACGATGAACATAAATATTTTTGTGTGAAAACATTACAAACATACATACAAATATTTCCTCTTTATAATATTAGTATAGAAATCTAACGTACGATATAAACTGAGTATAAAGTTTGATTTTAAATAGTTTTATCGCGCTCTCGTACAAATTTTCATCATGTACAGTGTTAATTTAAAAAAATGTATCCAAGTGTATGAAAAATAAAATTATTCCAGCCTTTCCATAGCACAGGGAATCCTAGTTTGGGGGCCAGCATTTCGCTATGTTTTAAGTTGTATTTTATTGCTATAAAAAGTTATTTAAGCGTGTAACAAGTCATTGTAAAGTTGAATAAATAAATAATATTTATAAAATTATATTTATTTCGTGTAAACAAGTTTAGATATTGAATTGTTCGCTTATCTTTATTGATACAAATATTTATGTTTATAAACCATGTGCAAACTACAAAGAGCGTCGCAAGCGCATGTCAGTTGTAATGAATGCGTGTCGCGTCCATCTGACCCCCGACCCACGCACGGTTCGACGACCGAGGATCGGCCCGCACCGTCCGGCCCTAGACCCTTTACTTTAGATCAGGGTTGATCTACGTAGCGATATATAAGAACACTTGAAGTAAATAAGGCACTAAGTACCTAAAAATTAAAATTCGAACTAAGTATGCAATTTGGTTCTAAAAGGCTTTTAGAACGAAATTGCATACTTAGTTCGAATTTTAATTTTTAGGTACTTAGTGCCTTATTTACTTCAAGTGTTCATATATTAGCTGTACCATCAGATTCGCCAGTATGTAAATCATAGTGTCACAATTTTTTTCCGAATTGAAATTTTGAATAACTAATTATCGTGAGTTAGCTACAAGAGTTTTTTTTAATAACTGTCACTGTTTACTTAGAGCACGCAAGGAAAGCTAAAATTTTGCCGTTTTCGTAATATTTTTTATTGCTGCTCCTCTCCTATCCATCGTAGCGTGATGTTATATAGTATATAGCCTTATTCGATAAATGGACTATCTTACACTCAAAAAAAATTTAAAATCGGTCTAGTAGTTCCTGAGATTATCGTGTTCAAACAAACATACTCTCTAGCTTAATATATTAGTATACATAAACAGTAACTTTTACGTACTTAGAGATACATCTATAGAGATGTATACTAAATATATAAAAGAATTCCGAATATGCTTGTGATATCTGTGCTATGATTTATCCTTCACAAAGATTTAAATAAAGTGTAAGGCATACGCATATATGAAGCACAAGCATCAGGTTATGAAAAGTGTACCAAAAAATGTGTCGAGTTTCTTTCTGGTTCTTCTCCGTAAAAGCAAGATACATTTCGAACCAGTGATAGCTTCATTAAATCTAATTAAATTAATCTTTGATAAATTCAAAATTGCTAATCAAAGCTAATATGAATAAAAACTATTTTGATTTTATTTGAATAACAAAGTTGAATATATTGGACCTGTATAACACGTGCTTACTCAACCGTCTTATTCAATTAAGGCAACCCTTTTTACGGTCCGTAGAAATTATAACGGTTCATTAATATAAAAATTAACACCAGTCATTTGATATAATGTGCTTTAACTAAAGAGATAGCGGTATTATAAGATTTTCAGTCAACGATCTGTGTTTTCTTAAATTTTTAGTGGTGGGACTCAAGAGTGACGATAGTATTATTTTGCTTAATCCCCCATTATAAGAAAATATAAGTGCAGTAGTTGTAAGTGTTGACACTTTGGCTACAAAAAGGTACCATAATATTTCACTGGCAAAACAGTATTGTTTAAAAAGTAACCATTTTAGTATGATACTGTGAAGAAAAAAAGATACAAAGAAAAAAAACATATCGGGTCAATTTTTTTTACTGTCTCAAATATGGCAACCCTACACATACATGATGCCAGACGTCTTTATCATGCTTAATCAGACCACCGCCTGCCTATTTACATTTCTCATCATTTTACTTTAACACTAACCTGTCAAAGACAACAAACGGCGTCCTATTATCTTTTATTTAATTTAAAATGCCTAACAAACGTCTAAGTTGCTGTACGTATATATATAAAGTCATTTGTCAAATCAATTGACAAAGTTGACCGATAAATGGAAATACTAGCTTCAATACAAATATAATGAATAATCGATACAATGTCATCATTGGTTTCACAAATCTTTAAATTACAGATTCCGATAATTTTGAATTTATAATTGGGAGTGGATATTTCGCACCTATTCCGTACATCTTAAAATAAAACATATACCTAAAAAAACTGCCTTATAATTTTTACTCTGTTTAACAATATAATTTTCTATACAATTTTAAATATCTGAATGTGTATTACCTTAAAACCGTATGCTCTTGATACATGTTCATGAAAGTTATTCAAATCACAGCTATCATAACGAGTGAAATTTGACGTAAAATCCTTTCTACTCGCTACAACAGATATTTATAAATTTTGCTTTCATGTACTTACATAATAATAAAAAGTGAAGTGCATTGCGCCTAGGCAAACAGACTTCAATTTAACATGAATTTAAGAAATTCATATACATAAAACATTTCTATTAGAATAATTACTTATAGAAATAAGATGTATTATAGGGATGTATATGTCTGATCAGATCTGATTGTATTGACTACAGATAATTTATAATATTTTAAAAGGCTTTATTCTTATCAAGAGTTTTATACAAGAAATTCTAATGCGGGACCCTAAAAAGCAATGAGTACTAAACGGTTTTGTAATACGCTTCCGCTATTAGTAAGTTTCTAAAATTTAACAATAGATCGATTCGTTTTTATTCAGCATTTACATCTGTGTCAATGGAAGCAAAAACTAATACTTCTTCTGATGAGAAACCGTTAAAAGCCAAATTGTTGTATGCTGTGACCTAAGATGCTTCTTTTTTGTCGTCATAACGAAAAATACAAAACTACATTCAATATTTTGTTCTTGCTATAGAGTTATTAACAACAGTATGTGCCATAGGCAGGCGTGTTAGTGAGAAAGAAATAATAAGAGAGATGATGAAACTTATTTTTGTCAAATTACACATAAAAAAGAGACAGAAATTAGGTCTCATCTGCTTTCTCTTTATTTTAACAGGACACATTTTAGGGTGGCTTCTTTACTCTCGTATATTAACTCTTTGGTTCATACTTGGAATTGGTAAGTTCGTTTAAAAAGAGAGAGAGAGAGATTATAAGTCTCATCTGCTTTCTTTTTATTTTAACAGGACACATTTTAGGCTGGCTTCCTTACTCTCGTATAATAACTCATTAAATTCGTTGAAAGTTAGTCTAATATCCTAAAACTAAAAATTTACTTCTTTTATAATGTCATTGTTTAATATGCAACTTTTTGAAATTTACATTTTCACTGTCACCTAAAATTTTAGCTTTAGTCATATAAAATTATTTTCCAATGAATATATAACTTTAAAACACATTTTCATGTTAAATAATATTTTATTGGAATTCAAGATGATGGGTACTGAAAGGATAAAAAAGGTTTAGCGCATTAACCATTTTTTAAATTATGCTACAAACGTTAAACATAAATATATGTAGCTGCACAACACATCACGATCATTTAAACTGTTTTCTAATTATTTTGCTAGGCGATTTACACCTGTCAGTAATGATAGATAAGTGGACATGTGCAAGTAAAATAACAAGCTAACGAGCCAACCTGTCTAACCGCAAGTGAAACTAGATGTTCTCGTAGTCCATTGGATACAGTTTTATTCCAAACCTGTTAAAATGTACTACCAAGCTATGTATCGCCCTTATCGGAGGAGAGACGGTTAACACTTGTTTTTATCTAACAACACGGAATAGATACGGAAGGTTTCTTGACTGAATAGCGGATTTCCATACTGAGTGTCAGTTTCATTACAAGTTTTTCAGACGCATTTTATAGTTCAAACTTGATTTTGCCTATAAACTACAAGATTTATACTGCGTAGACGGGAAATACGCCTTTTGCAGTCAATAGTACTTGAAGGTGTCGAAGAATTTCAAATTTATACATTTCGTTTACACTTAAGAAAGTCGCCATTAACTTTTATTAGTATTACATATTTATACTTCCTTCCTATTGTGAATATCAAACATAGTGTAAAATATGTTAAAATTAAATAAAAACATATGACACCTTGAATAAATATTAAAATAGGTACTAGGTCCAGAATAAAAATTATCATAATAATGTTTTTCCATCATCCTGTCTTATAGTTAAGCATCAGTTAAAGTAGTTAAAGCTGTGATAACCAAAAGGTAAGACGAAGCGATAACGTGGCTGGCACCAATGTGTTTCCGATAAAAACTCACAGTGGGATAAGGGTATGAGAATTATGTGTAAACTACCAATTCGCATTGAGGCAGCTTGGCCTATTTAAGCTCTAACCATTTTCTCCAAAAAAGACAGAAGTCTTATTATACACATTAGTGAGATAGTGACAAGCCGTTACTTTATTTATTACAAAGTAGTTCATTAATGTCTGCATTGTTTAGTTAGGTCATCGGAATATATATGCAACTGTGAGCCCTGGTAGTTATAAAGCTATCGCCTAGAAAAGAGCGGGGCGGCGGCATACCCAGTAAGTGGGAGGGAGGGTAGTGCAATAGCGAGAGGTGCATAATTCGCGTTCGTAGGCGCAGGCCTTACTCGGGAGTCAATGTACGGGGGACCGGTTCACTAATCGATCCCGCACCAACCCGCTCTCCTGTCTTCGGCTATGCGCGTCTATAACGGCTCCCGCGCAATTGATATTTGCTAACAAATACAATACCATTTCATTTACAGTTTAATAAAGCCATAGTTTTATGAGCTATTTATAATCACTTATCGTGTCTACTGTAAAGAAAAAATCCTCTTTTCCTTTCGCGTCTTAAGCTTATAATGGCCACGAAACAAAATGTTTTTACTATCAGGTATTAACTAAGCTACTAATAACCCTTTGTAAACACGGTGAAAGAAACACTATTAACATAAATATGAATTTAAAATATTTGAAGTTATTATCTAGTTATTATTAATGTACGAATCGTAGTATGTAAGAATGACGACAATTTGCCCTAAATTAAGAAAGGCGCTGATGCACACTCTTTCCTTGTGTTTAATTTTCATTACCTAGTAAGTAAGTACTATCCCACGGTATGTTACTATCCCACTGCTGAAAATAGGCCTCTTCTCTCCGTTTTTGGAGAACGGTTTGGCGCTAAGACGTACCACGCTGCTCCAATGCGGATTGGTAAGTTACACTTATCTCCAGAATTTTCTTTGAGGAATTGAGGATTGAGGATATTTTTAACTTTCCTTATAAAATTTTAACTTGAGGGAATCAAGTATCGGGTATCTCTAGCACTTAATTAAAATATTTCGGCACTTATTAAAATAAATTAAATGTAAATTAGATAAAATAATAAGGTTTTACAAACTGATTTAATAACATTGCGGATAATGAAGGTAAAGTTAACATAAAGTCCATGTGCCTAAAATGGAAACGTCCTTACGTGGAGGAATAACGATTTCTACTCAGCTAGAACTATAAGTTGCTTTGTCGCTCGATATATCTAATATATTTGGTAACCACATTCCTATTAAAATAAAGCTACCTTGATACAATGTTAGTTACAAAGATTATGAAGTTCATATAGCGGTAATAAGCAATAAGTTTTTTTTTACTGCGGACTATATTCTAAAACGAAGCAATCCAGTTTCTTTCTGACAGAAAGATCAGAGATCTTAAGTGTACCACGTTAATTTTTTTATTTATTTGAGATCAAGTACAGAATGTTATCAAGTAATTTACAAGTTCAATTAATTGTTCCAAGATATGATCTTAGCATACAGTATGAAATAAAAGCTACTCAAACGGATTTCACACGTTTATCTCCTATACGGAAAAACGTATATTAAATTGTAAATATCAATAAGGTACTTGAGTGATGGCCCAGCGGTGCGACCGTGTGAATCTCTAGAGACGATCACGGGTTCGAACCCGGGCAGACACCAATGAGTTTTTCTCTTAAAACTTATGTGTCTAATTGATAATTGCAATTTATCACACGCTTTTCGGTGAAGGAAAACATCGTGAGGAAACCTGCATATCTCTAGAGAATTCTGGAGGTATGTGTAACCTACCAATCCGCAGTGGAGCAGCGTGGTAGGTCTTAGCTCCAATCCTTCTCTCCCAAAACGGAGAGAAGAGACCTATTCTCAGCAGTGGGATAGTAACAGGCCGTTACTTACTTACTTGAGTTGAAGTCCCTAGTTATTGCCATGCAGTATCTTAATTCGGATATCGAGACTAATATTATAGTTAACATCAAATAACAACAATACGTATATGTTAACGTTTTGCAATATTTTGATATTTTCGTATTGCACAATTTACAACATGTAACAATAAGCGACAGACAATAAAATCACGTATTGATTAACTCACGTCTCTAGTTGTGTAACTGGTATATTGCCAGCGTGTACACGACTGACGCCATTATGTCAAAAGGATACAAGAGGTGAGTAATATCAGTTAATATTTTCAAAAAGATCTAATTTCGCGCTATACATCGGCAACAACGGTTGGAGCATTGTCCCTATGCTGCTGCAATTTTCTATTGTGCGTTTCGCTAGAACGCGAGTTCCAGATTGTTCAATTAGATGTTATTCTTGACGTCTGTTATAACAAGGAAAGTTTCTTAGGCAGAAATAAAGATATTAGCTCATCATCATCCTCCTGCCCTTATCTCACTCTAAGCGGGATCGGCACAACATGTTTCAAAGATGTTGTCACAGGACTTTGCCGCGTACTTTACGACCGGCCGCCTGCCTGACATCAACTTATCTTAGTGCTATTGTACGACACCTCGGTAAGAAAGAGTGTGGTCTATTCTACTTAACCGGATACCAGACGGTGGGTTAACTTACCTTAGTCGCCTGTCACGACACCTCAGTAAGAAATGAGGGTGGTCTATTCCACTCAGTCGGATACCACACTGCGGGTCGACTTACCTTAGTCACATTTTAATACACCTCGGTAAGAAATGAGGGTGGTACTATTCTATTCAGCCGGATACCACACCGCGTAAATAGGGATATTAACACATTTTACTAATATTATAAATGCGAGAGTTTGTGAATATGGATTTGTCTGTTACTCTTTCACGGCGAATCCGCTGAAGCAATATCAGAATATAAGCATTTATTAATCCAAATTTCATCGATATTCGTTCAGGGGATTGTCCGTGAAAAAATAACAAACAAATAGACTTTCGCATTTATAATATTAAGTATGGATATATACAACTTTTTCTGCTCTTGTAGTAAATGCTCAAAAGCGTTCTTATAAAACGTTTAATGATCATTCTTTAACGACAGCCGAACATTAAAAATCAAGTAACACAGGTAAATCAGTTTCAAAATACAACTACGATTTTATTAAATTATTTATAATTAAGATTTCATGTGTACTAATTTTGTTTTGTAAATACACATTTGTAAATGTACCGACAGCGTATTTTTAGCACTTCTTTCACTGCCAAATATTGAAACAACGGCACAGAAATAAAACTATAACACAAAAAAAAAATTCCATACATAATAACATCACAACAAAATACCTATTAAATATGTTTTTTCTAATCTAAGTAAATACAAAATACGTCCCTTATCTGATACTTTGTACTTCGACGATTTTGCGCATTGAAGAGTATGAGATTTGGCATCGTTGTAAATCACGTAGAGATGTACAGAAAAATTTAATTTATGCAAAATTACATGAATTAATTATTATTCAATTACACAAAGAATCAACTTAGCGATTCAGCGCGGAAACGCTGCCAGCATTCTTGGGACCATTCCACGTGGGCATGATTTGTATAATCCTAGCATGTAAGTTAAGATACATATAACTTGTACATTTTTCCTGTAAATAAATTTAATTACCTTTAGAAAATATATGTTTATTTATTTTCTTGTCTATGTCAAACCCAAAATGGTTTCTGGACTCAACAATGATGATATGAATGACAGGGTTGCATGGCGTCGCATGATAAGGAAAATCGACCCGCGTAACGGGTCAAAAGGAGGAAAAAGAGTATCCAACATAAGTAGATAATGTTGTTTAATTTCTTGTCATCCCAGAAAATTAGCATATTTCATCATATTAAATTTTGATGAAGTATTGAATTCTTATTTATATATCCCTGCCCATACAGAGTTTTATATCTGTAATAAACTTGGAGAAAGTGTTTGGTCAAGTGATTTGTTTCAAAGCACGTTCGCATAAATCACTTTTTTAATCTGGTCGACATTTATACCTTCTCGCACTTCATAAAGATTTCGTCTGGAAATCTACGAACTTGAACTATTCAATGGTGAAAGTTCTATATCAATCGGAGCAATATTACCTCTTAATTGTTTTTATAGTTTATAGATTGCTACTATAAAGCTGAAACTCATACATATTGTAAACTCACACTAAAATAAAGACCTATAAAACACGCGAACAACACGTTTAACTAATGCTTATGTATAAATATTATAGCGGTGTATTTAGATAGACCGTAATTAAATCAACATTGTACCATAAAAAAATATGACATTAATGGTACAAAAGAACGTGTTGATAGAGACCCTGATGATGCCCCCGTCTGAGATGACAAGGCCAAGCCGAATGGGTCTTTGTCGATTTAGCAGGATATGAAGATCGACCTCGAGACCGTAATCCGATACATGCAGGGTAGCAGGAAACGATTTTCTTTAACGATCCTCGCCTTGGGTTATTGTCAAAGACAAAAAGATGAAGATTTTTATGAATTTGAAAGTCATTTGTAGATTAATTTATTTTTTGAGGGGATTTAACTTTGTTTTACACTAGCTGTACAAGCAGCTTCGCTCGCATGAAAACCAATGTCATAAAAAAGATTCGGAATAGATTTTTTTTTACATAAATTAGTTACTGAGAGTTAAACATATGAGATAGAGACATGCTATCGCGTACTTTATAGATCTACAGTTCTCTAGTACATTTTATTATAACTAAAGTTCAGTTTGTTGGTTCAGTGGTCACGGAAAGTTTCTTGGCCCACATCTCATCGCAATAGATGATTCTATCCGGCGCACTGCATACGCGCTCGGAAATCGGTGAAATTAAACATCAATCTAAACAAAAATAATTGGCATTCTATATTAACACAATAGTGCTGCAACTCGCAAAACAAATGCTATTATTTTAAATTCGTATCTATGCATAAAAAAGAAAATATAAGTGTCTGCCTGTAATTTAAAAATAACTACCTTTTCTTAAGTGCATAGAATTATACAAAGCTATTACCTCTACAACATTTACTGAAATGATTATCTGGAGTAATCGTAATCTTTTGGACAATTAAAGGCATTTTTAATGAATGATAAATCCTTTTTTTGCGTTAACAAATTAAATCAGGCTGGAAAAGGCGGTCGGTCGATGCATCGATTAGCAGAGAGGGGGAAATTTTAGAGAGGTCACCTAGACGTAGGGTCCAGAGATGCTGCAGGCAGGGATGGGGGCAAATTATACAACGGTACCCTATCCCCGTGGAGCATTCTAGTCTTTTTCGTCAGTGCGAGTCCGACATAGCCAACACTTGTCCTCGTCGGACGGTAGGACACATATAGGGGATTTTCCTAATAAAAAAAGGATGCAAAAGCATTTCCGAAACAGGTAGCGAACTTTTAATGCGAATATCTACTTTAAATGTAAACTTATTGCTCTTATATTAATGTATACCAAAAAACTTGTTTATTAAACATGTAGGTAGCCACCTAGGTATATCTGTTACAAATATTTAGACAGAAAAAATATGTCTATGACCTATTATCATAACAAGGTACACAAAAATTAAAGCTACTACATAGTTGTGTTTAAGACAATAAGTCATCTTGCTTTGTGGAAGGTTTTTGTTGCGTCTTTATATGGCTTGTATCGAACTAAAAGAGATGTATACATCGTCAAGTGGTTAACGCCTAATAATAAAGCACAATGTCAGCAACGTAATGGATAAGTCGACTTGCTAAGAGTCCAAATGTAGGAACTGGTTTTATCCATACAAAGCTTTTCAAAACTTTAACTAGCTTATTAATATTTGGTGTACTAGGTAGACATATATATAGCTAATCGATGACCTCTAAGCTTTTTTTCGTTTTGGGATTTATAATGCAACAAAAGGTTAAGAAGTGATGCAATATTATTAAAGTGCGCAGCTTTAAAAACATTCTTAAATCATCTAAAAAGATTGTAATGTATCGAAACAACATTTTCTACGCATCTTTTTGAATAGGTTGATATTTGTCTTATTATCTCATCAACCAGTTCTTTGAAAGGGAAAGTTTTAGGTCACATAGTTTAGTGGCACTTCAATATTCGATTATGGTCATTAGTTTACTTTGGAGGACCTTAAAAACACTGCGTCTTGCGGCACAAGATTGCCGCTCCAACATCTTTAAGTCCTAACGTTCATTGATTATTTGATTTACGCGCCCTAATCATCGTCACATCACACATAATAAGACCAGTCCAGGTGTTTTGGTAATATGTTTAATGGGGATGACGATAAGACTTTCAAGTGCAACATTTAAAATTATCAATTGTCAATATACATATGTACTGTGACTTGTTAATAATAATAAAAATAGATTATTCAAAATATAGACCAATTTATTGGGTACATAAACTTTTTCAGGGTATGAATAGCACAATGAACGTTTAACTTTAACGGTTTGAGGTAATCGAGAATGGAAAGGCTCAGGTTTCAGGTTATGTAAGCTGTGATTGTCGCCTAGATAGCGATCGTGTCTAGTTAGACCAATAGATTACCTAACATGGTCTTGGATAACTCTATTGCAAAATTAACATTAAGGCAGGGCGATGAACATTTGTGTACAAAATCAGCATTTACAGGGCCTACTAACACGTGCTAAAAAGTTCTATTAAGTTCATACAATGTTAGTTACTTTATGTTAAGTCATAGTCTGTAATCTTTGGAGTTGTAATTGCACGACTTTAAGAAGACCACCTGGCAATTTGACACCGTATTTATTTACACCGCTCAAACTATATATGAATAACCTAGAAATTCAAGGTCTCGGGTCGTTGATATAATAATCTAAGGTCATAAAAGACAAACGTTTATCATTTTTGCATAATTCCCTAAATATTTTGCATTCGCGATTGAAATGTTGTGTGTTTCTATAATTTAACAGCTTTGACGACCAGCTATAATTATTTTTTGTAAAATGATTAGAAAGGAAAGTAAGTACTGAAAGGTAATGGCTTATGTCTACTAATATACGGATTTTCGGGCTGTGAAATTTTATTACATCATTACACAAAAAAGTATAATGATTTGGATTTGATACATATTAATCTATTAAAGCGATATTACCTTTATTTTATTTAAATGAGTTTAACGAAAAAAATATTTAAAAAAATGTCCTAGTTATAAACTTTCAAGTATATTTAAACGAGCTGTACCTGAGGCTTCGCGCGCGTGAAAATAGTAGTGTATGTAATTTAATTTTTTTACATAAAAGTAGTTATTGTGACATAACCATAAGAGATAGAGACGTGTTCTCGCGGACTTTTTTTAGGATCTACAATTCTCTAGTACACAACTTTAGTGTATCTGTGTTGGTTTACGCGGATCATGCTACTAAAGCTCCTAGCAGGCGAGTTTTGTTACAACGCGACCTTTTCAACATAATTTATTAAATGAAATCTTAATAATCTAATAATCTAATCCATCCGGAAGAAATTCACTACCTTAAAGTAGATAGAAAGAAAGACCCTACAAAAATTCATTTAATAGATTTTGAAAAATCGATCACGACAGACAGCTTTTGTGGACTTTGTTTCATAATAAGTAAACTTCGATAATTAAGAATACTAGAACTGCTAACTATATTTGTTGCGCTATTTTTATTGCACTTAATTTAAAGACTCGTGTTTGCCTTTGAAACAAGTGTTGCAACACTAAAGCTTAAATCCCAGATGTCGGGTCGCAGATAGTCGTATTTGCAGTTTGCAAAAAGCTCAGCGTGGGTCGCCTGCACCTACTGCACTTCTAGATTTACTGTGTCAAGAACAACGCCTCTCTCCCCCCGACCCGCGCACTCTGCACGCCACTGTTTTGTCACCTGCGTTTAAACACTTACACAAACTACCAAATTCCATTTTTATCAGTGAACCTTCTATATAACCATCGAGAACGCATGAAAAATATTTTTCTAATTTATAACTAACTATAGAAGTCGTTCATAACTTGGTCAGTGTAGTCAACGAAGTCAAAAGCAATTTCCTACAAACTTAAGGTAACTCTTTTGCGCTATTTAACGTAATATTATTTTTTTTATTTAGGTAAATAAAGAAATTTCATTGAAAGGTTCGTTTAATGTTATAAGAATATTTTAAATCCGTTAAGGCTGTTTTTATACCAATAATTGAATTGACGATTCAAATGTTTAATTAATATAAAAGAGTTTGATTATATTAACACTTCTAAGGTATTCCAATGTTCATAACATTTAAAATTAAAGAGACGTGCTGATTATTGTCATGGTTTCAAACTCCAAGCAAAGCGCAAGTCAGTTAACCGCTAAAACTTATGTGCCTAATTGATAGGAAAACATCGGGACAATAATATGTATACCACCACCGATCCGCATTGGTGAATTTTAGGAAGCTGTGCTACAACCCTTTAAAAAAATGTAGAGACTGGGTATATGACCAGCAGTGGGATGGATGCATAACTAATAATATACGAACATCCACTTTAGGGGAAAAAGCAAGTTTCATAAATGCAAATTTGAGCACACAGTGAAAGTAATTAATAACGCCAAACTAAAGATTGTAAACATTAAACAATCAGATATCATGCAAATTATACTTATACGGCTGTATAGGAATTTAAAAGTATGTCATCAAGTACCGCTTTTAAACACAAAAGCCCTTCGTGCGGTGATACGAACCGGAATACACCAATACTTTCCAAATTCGCGGCGATGACGTGAGTCCTGTTAGCGAAATACCATTACATGTCCCGAGATAACATAAAGATTACGGTTTTAGCGTCTGACCTTACGCCAGACCTTGGCATACAACCGTTGCGAAAAACATGAAAAGTAAAACAAAATAATTATGAACACATACGCCGTATGTAAATACACCAAACAAAAATACTGCACACGCTCGCGATAACTATACGATAGGCGTGTTAAACAAATGACTACGACAGACAGGGACACGTGTGTTAACATTATATCTATTTCAATATATGAAGCTGAAGAGTTTGTTTGTTTGAACGCGCTAATTTATCTCAGTAGCTACTGGACCAATTTGAAATATTCTTAGAAAGTAAGATAGTGCAATTATATAGAAAGACTAAAGGTATATTAAACATCACGCTAAGATGAATTGGAGAGGAGCAGCAATAAGAAATATCACGATGATTTGAAAAGTCAATTGTCAAGAATAAGATATTTTATTCTTTTTCTTTATCTTTTTGTGAAATGAATTTAAATTGAATTTCCCAGAACAATTAAAAAACTTACTCTTGGCATGTTTCCTTTCAGTAACATACCTAGTAACTAGTAATGTTACCTTAAACATTACCTTAAGAAAAACATGTTAAAAGTTTTTATAGTTGTATGTAATCACAGCGAAATTACTTTAAGTATTATTTTAAAATCATTAACCGTAAAATTCTAAGGAAAAATAACATATAATTTACATAAATGTAAAATAAACATTTAGTGTAGTCAAATAACTTCACAAGTTTAAACTTTTAATTTTAACCCTCAAAAATAAACCTACGAATACCCACTTTTTTATTTACTCTCACTTTAAAGTGCACATTCGCGCCTTCCTATTGCACGCAACATTAGCAAATTAAGTATGGTTTATTTGAACAAGTGACATAAATATTTAATGGCAATACAATAATTGAATGACATATTTGTTCAATGGCCTATATTTTTCTCTACCTTTGTTAAAACAAGCATTGCAAAACGACGTAGCCTTAAATTTCATTCAAGCTTTATGCTAGTGTGTTAGGTGTGTCAGCGATATGCAATGATATTTAGCAAATAAATTAAGTAAAGGAAATAAAAAAATATAGGTATGTATATATAATAAAAAAATAGAATAAGATTATATGTCTATTAATATTATAAATACGAAAGACTGTCTGTTATACTTTTACGTCTAAGCACCTCGGTCTGTGGGTAACAGATTTCGGAACATCAAATTCAAATACAACCTCCTTCAAATAGTGAGTCAATAATACAAAAAAAAGCATTTTCTAAGTCAAAGTCGTGTCGTGTCGTTTTTATAAAATATTCTGGTGTTAGACCTGGTAGATGAAAAACAACGTTTATACAAATATCGGCCGTACAAGTTTTAGGTGCAGCCGATAATTGCTATTATTTACAGTTAGACTGTATCCTTGAGTCACACTTAAACAGTCGATAAAAGAAAACACGTTCACGAAACGTACGTGCAAATTTGCGGACAGGCCGCAATTACATGCGTCGGCCCTTTGTGCGAATCGACCTATAACGCGCCGCCTTATATTTATGGTGCTAATTACGCGGTGAATTGTCTAACCTTGATCAGTTCAATAACATTAATTTTTAACCATATATCACGTCACACTAACGTGACTAAGGTACCGAACCGGTATTATGTAGCAGACCGTAGCGTACCTGCTGATGAACACTTTTTATAAGTACGAGTATATGAGTAAAATTTAAACCGCATAAAGCTAGTTAGTCCTTGAAAGAAGTATAAAATTAAATACAAAGTGTTTTGAAAGGCATTGGTCACTAAGCGTCAGTATATCAAACGCTAGTCAAGAGCTAAGTCTCTTGTTTTTTGTGGTTTATTCATAATTATCTACGTTTGGCCACCGGAATGGTAATCCAAATGCTAAAATACTTAGTAGAACTGATCCTTCATCGACTGATCATTCATTGTATGTTTAAATCATGTAATAATATTTTTTGTTTACTTTTATTTCATTCCATATTAGGAGTATGGTGTACAATCACTACATATTATAAAACAAAGTCCATATTTCCGTATGTACGCATAAAACTTTAAAACTACGCAACCGATTTTGATGCGGTTTTTTTTAATAGATAGAGTGATTCCAGAGGAAGGTTTGTACGTATAATAACATTCAATACGAAGTAGAGAAATAATGTAATTTTTGAGGTTTCTGTAAATAATTACATTTTTTTCCGCTTACATTGCAAACGCAGGCTAAACCCTACGAGATTTATCAAAATGATGTACTAAGTATTTGTACACCTTAAAAAGGTCTACAGAAAAGTCCGCGATGGTATATATCTATCTCTTATGGATAACCCACAATAGCATTGTTTGTCATTTACTTTTTACGAAAAATGATGCCTAATGTTCAAAGCAATTTTTATACAATACAGCATTAATCCTTATCCAATTGAGTACCTTAAATAAATTGTTGATTTAATATAGATCAATATTGCCGTTTACAGCATGTAATTTAAGTGAACATTTTCGGAGATATTACAGATTTAAAATCCCGCGAGGAGGCCGCGCTTAGACCTATAAGCACTTCAAATTTAGCAGAGACCGGAGGCGCAACTAAATGTCCTTCTTTCAAGTTTATATTGTCTAATGATAAGAAAGCTATGAATGTTGTATGTAAAGACATTGTCTAATCAATTGTAAAAATAAATAATATCACTACATAGTATAAAACAAAGTCGCATTCTCTGTCTGTTCCTATGTCCGTATATCCCTATGTATGCTTCAATCTTTAAAACTATGCAACAGATTTTGATGCGGTTTTTTTTTTAATAGATAGAGTGATTTTAGAGGAAGGTTTACATGTCTAATAACATTCAATATGCAGTAGAGAAATACTGTAATTTTTGAGGTTTCTAATGTGATGTCGTAAATAATTACATTTTTTTCCGCTTACATTGCAAACGCAGGCTAAACCCTACGAGATTTATCAAAATGATGTACTAAGTATTTGTACACCATGAAAAGGTCTACAGAAAAGTCCGCGATAATATATGTCTATCTCTTATGGATAACCCACAATAGCAGTTTTTGTCATTTACTTTTTACGAAAAATGATGCCTTATGTTCAAAGCAATTTTTATACAATAAGCATTAATCCTTATCCAGCTAAGAACCTTAAATATATTGTTTATTTAATATTGATCAATATGACCCTTTACAGCATGTAATTTAAATAAACAGTTTCGAAGATATTACAGATTTAAAATGCAGGGGCCGCGCCACGAGCCTATAAATAGCGCGTAGGAGGTCGCGGTTCGCCTCTCGGCGATGCTTCCGCGCTCGCCCGTCTTATCGGTGACGCTGTCAAAGCCATTAGGGCTAACAGCATTAGTCAAATTCGAAAAAAAAAACGCGGTTCGCCCTTTAACCATTTGAATTTAGCAGCGATCGGACGCATTTATGATCGGAGCTCTCTAGCGAGGAAAATAACAATCACTACATATTATTTGAACAAAGTCCATATTTCCCTATGTATGCATAAAACTTTAAAACTACGCAACAGATTTTGATGCGGTTATTTTTAATAGATAGAGTGATTCCAGAGGAAGGTTTGTACGTATAATAACATTCAATACGGAGTAGAGAAATACTGTAATTTTTGAGGTTTCTGTAAATAATTACATTTTTTTTCCGCTTACATTGCAAACGCAGGCTAAACCCTACGAGATTTATCAAAATAGTGTACTAAGTATTTGTACACATTGAAAAGGTCTACAGAAAAGTCCGCGATGGTATATGTCTATCGCTTATGGATAACCCACTAAAGCATTTTTTGTCGTTTACTTTTTACGATAAATAATGCCTTATCTTTGAAGCAATTCTTATACAATACAGCATTAATCCTTATCCAATTAAGTACCTTAAATAAATAGTTGATTTAATATAATATATCAATCAATAATAATCAATATGGCCGTTTACAGCATGTAATTTAAGTGAACATTTTCGGAGATATTACAGATTTAAAATGCCGTGAGGAGGCCGCGCTTCGCCCTATAACACTTCGACTTTAGCAGCGAGGTCGCTCTTTCAAGAGTTTGTTTAAATACATTCTGTAATTAATTGTAAAAATAAAATACATAGGGAAAATATAAAAGTAAATAAGTAATAATGTACTATATGAATTTAGATATTCAAAAGATATTCCAGGAAATCTTCTTGGTATAGAGAAAGGAAGTTGTTTTTCTCCAAGTTTAACGCTACGGCCACGGGCAGTAATGAATAAATCAAAACAACTGGATCAATTTTAATAATTTTTTTTACACTGACTGACATGGGATATATATTTTATACCCGTGCGAAGCAGGGGCAGGCCGCTAGTAAAGTATATTTCTATTCTATTGTATAACAAATATTTATTTTCTCGATATACAAACAATAATTTGCAGCAACTATAATAATTAAAACAAGATAATAAACTAATACAATCATAATCGCTAGTTACAGCCATAACAGTATTTATTACAAGATATTATCTCTAGGTAAGAATTGCTAAGGCAACATTTTAATTTAAGCGGTGTGTTAAACATAAATAACTTTAAATGAATAGTATTTATATGAATTTATAAAGGCATATGAATATATTGTTTTTAAGTGAAGCAGTGAAATCTTTTACGTGTGTGCGTAATAGTATAGTTTTTCGCAAATTTAAGTACCCAATTCCCGATGTTTCCACTAAGAATTCTATTGTCTATTATTAAAGATGTGACTTGGACTGGTAAAAATTGATCGATCGATCTTTTAAAAATCAGTTAATAATGTTTACCAATTCAATTATTAAAATCGATTATTAAAATCAATTATTAAAAATTGTAGTCATAAAATAATCGATATATTATTCGCAATAAGTGATCCTATAGTTATTATATTAAAGTAGAGGAGATGTAGGCAGGCCTGTAAGTGAGAGTGTCACAGCAAATATTGAGAGGGAAAATGAAACTCGTATACTTATATTTCTCTAATAACACATAAAAATAAGACACAGATTTCTCTTTATTGTTTTAGGCACATTTAAGGCTGGCTTCTCTACTCTAGTATAATAACTTCATAAATCCGAACCATAGAAAAATGACAATAAGAACATTTAGCAAATCTAGAAGATGCCTTATGGAAACCGTGTGGGATTCGCTTGAGTAGACTAGACCACCCTCATTTCTTACCGAGGTGTCTTAAATGGCGTCTAAGGTACATCAACCCGCTGTGTGGTATCCGGCTGAATAGAATAGACCACCCTTATTTCTTACCGAGGTGTCGTAAAAGACGACTAAGGTAAGTTGCCCCGCCTTATAGTATCTGGTTAAGTAGAATAGACCATCCTCATTTCTTACCGAGGTGTTTTAAAATACGACTAAGGTAAGTTAACGTCATGCAGGCGGCCGGTCGTAAAATACGTAGCCAAATCATATGACAATATGTTTGTAACATTTTGTACCGACCCCACTTAGAGTGGGATAAAGGCAGGAGTATAATGGTGATGCCTTACAGAAATGTATAAAAATGATGGTTCACGTTAGACATTTTTAAATTAAGCTGGCCCAAAAGCAGAAATAATTACAAGCAAACACACATGTCACCTAAATACATTGAACTTCGGAGACCACACGTGCGAGTAACAACTGATAGACATAAACAATGGTTACGTAATACCGTGCAACATCAGATTATTCCGTGTTTTATATATGAAGTGGATAATGCCGGCATGTCATATTGACAGACATTCGACGAGGAATAATGCCGCTCAATTACCATATTAAATTAGACACGGGTTAAGCTGTAATAAGCTAGACAAATATGTAATGTTACAAGAGGCTCGGCGTGTTTTTACAAAAACAACGCCTCGTTTAGAGCTTAGTAAAAAAAACCTATAGATTTTATTCGTTGAATCAACTAAAGGATATCGAATGCTGAGTTTTTAAATGGTAAAACGCATGAAAATTTATTTATCATCGCATTTACTATTTTATTGAGTAACATAAATTCGACTGGCCCGTTGGCGCAGTGGGTAGTGATCCTGCCTTAAGCTCCGCGGGTCCCGGGTTCGATTCCCGCCGAGGGCCAACATTTTCTATAAATGAATTTGTTGGTCTTTGAGCCTGGGTGTATGTTTGTATTTAAGTATGTAATTAGAAAATATATAAGTATATATTTACCCGTTGTCTGTCACCCATAACACAAGTGTTAAGTTACTTTGGGGACGGACGACCGTGTGTGTAAGTTTTTTTTTATTTATTTAAGTTTCAATACATTAATAATATTTAACAAAACACTTCTTATCCTAGACCCCTAAACTAGGAAAACCCGTATCTTAGGGGTCAGTACCTTCCCGTGTATTGGTGTGTGGATATGTGTGTGTGTGTGTGTGTTTATGTATGAGTGTTTATGTGTATATGTATGAATGTGTGTATGTGTATAGGTATGAATGTGTGTATGTTTGTGAATGAGTGTGTGTCTGTGTGCGCCATATATTTATTTATTTTTATTATAAATGTTTATCATCGCAATTTTTCACAATAAAAAGGCGGATATTGTTTTGTACACTGCATTGTTTAAATACAGAAATATATCTATATTAATGAACTGTTAAAATATATGCATTTTAAAACGTATTTACATAGGTTTCAAAAAAGAATCAATAAAATTAACACCGAAAATATAGCTTACTTATATAAAATTCTAAAGTACAGTTATTGTTAAAATATTAAAACATGTTATGTAATATATTAACAACAATATATAAAGGGCAACTAGTTTTTATGGTTAAATACTATTTTTAGTTTTCCTTGAATTAATCGTCCCATGGTAAATCCCTTCTCCATACTTAGCTACCAAGAACGCATTTGTATATGATTTATTTTTAAAATTACTATAAGATCATTTTGATTCAGACAATACAATTTTATCATCAATAAAAATTGCACGTTAAAAAGTGTATCGTATATGAATTAAAATTTTACTTGCATTTTTGTGTGCAACAAAGTTTTATTATCAATTTATGTAGTGTAGTATATCGGGCCTATTAAGCTACCAATATTGACTTTGATGATTATCACGCCGTGTGGTATCCGGCTTGATAGAATAGTACCACCCTCTTTTCTTACCGAGGTGTCGCAAAAGGCGACTAAGGTAAGTCGACCCGCCGTGTGGTATCCGGCTGAGTAGAATAGACCAACCTCATTTCTTACCGAGGTGTCGTAAAAGGCGACTAAGGTAAATTGACCCACCGTGTGGTATCCGGTTTACTAAAATAGACCACCCTCTTTCTTACCGAGGTGTCGTAAAATACGACAGAGGTAAGTTGACGTCAGGCAGGCGGCCGGTCGTAAAAACGCAGCCAAATCATGTGACAGCATTTTTATAACATGTTGTGCCGACCCCACTTAGAGTGGGATAAGGGCAGGAAGATGAAGATGATGAAGATTGACTTTGATGATTATATCTTAATAGTTATGTTAAACTATGCGCACGTTAAAATAAATTTAAGGTGTATATTTGTATTTAAGTATGTATTTAAAAATTATATAAGAATATATTCACCAGTTGTTTATCTACCATACCACAAGTATTAAGTTGCATACTTTGGAGACGGACGACCGTTTGCGTAATAACTGTCCCATATATTTATTCATTATTATTATAAGGTCACCGTGGACGAGACTGGCTTTATGTTACCACGCTTAAAAATCCAAAGCGGGTCGCTGGTTATAATATAACCTACAGACGACATATATCAAAACAAATGCTCATAAATCTTGCGCTACAATTGTAAATGTAACAAATACGTCATAAAATAGTGTTGAAAACAATTTAATATTTAATTCTCATACTGTATTTCCCGTGTAATTCCTTCAATTTTCCGAAGTGTTAACCGCGATATGTAATTATTTATAGTTACAGACATAACGATGGCATTGTGACATACATACTAGAGGAAACCGTCTACGATATTAAAGGGATATTACGGAAATTTATTATAATTTAAATAGGCAACCATGCGTTACTGTGCATGCGTAGATCTCATTATTTGAATTTTTTTCCAACTTAATTTACATTTTAAAGAATGAATTTCCGAAAATCCATTATTAACGAATGGCTATATACAATAAGTAATTTACTTACAATTTACTATTCAAATTCAAAATATTCTTTATTCAAATAAACTTGTAAACAAGTGCTTTTGAATCGTCAACTCTACTGCTGGTTCGAAAAACTTTTCCTACTGAGAAAATTCAACAAGAAACCCGGCGGTTACTCTTTTAAAAACATAATTCTTACGATTAGTTACATTTAGTCATTACTGTCTTGTACATGGTCTAAGCGAGCTATATCCACACATTCTTATCTTCCAAGTAATCCTCAACAGTTTAGTAGGCTTTCTGGATCAGCCTCTTTTTAACAGTGTTTTTAAACTGATGTAATGGCAAAGCTAAAAATGATTACGGCATTTTATTATAGAATCTTATACCCAGACCCACACACGATTTACGTATTTTTGCAACGCGCAAAACAGGAGCCGCAAGCTTATGTCGGTTCCTACTTTTACTACTTTACTATTAAACTACTACCAATCTATCACCAATTTCAAACACAGCATCATTCATCAGTTTAACAGTTCTTAAGACTAACAAATAAGTGGCATTTTGATTCATTTTGCGATCGAAGTTTAAATGAACTAAACTTCTCTCTTAAACCCATAACATAAACTAAAGATTTTAAGATCTTCTTAGCCCTATCTTTGGAATTTTATAGCGTTTTCAATACCGTGTAGTTAAATGTCACGTTCTAATAGACGAAATGTATGTTTAGTTCATATTGACTAACTAGTGAATGTTTGAATTTTGTTTATGTCTTTTTAACATTAGTTTTCATTTTGACGTTAGGAAATGTAATTAAAAAGAAATAATAGATAAGAATATATACTTGGAGAATAGTAGCAAAACCGCTTGTGATTTGTTTCTTATATGCTTTTTTTTATAATTGCTGTTAGTCCTAGACTTTTACAGTGTCACAGGGCGAGAGTTTTATTTATTTTTTGGTTATGTCTGCCGTTTGGTATCCGGCTGAGTAGAATAGACCACCCTAAATTCTGACCGAGGTGTCGTAAAAGGCGCCTAGGGTAAGTTGACGTTAGGCAGACCGTTCAGAAAATACCTAGGCAAATCACATCACAACATGCTTAAAGCATATTGTGCCGACTTCACTTAGAGTGGGATAAGGTCAAGAGGATCATGATTTTTTTTTTTTTTTATAAATATATGGGACATTTACACACGCGGTCGTCCGTCCCCAAAGTAAGTAACTTATTACTTGTGTTATGGGTGACAGACAACTGGTGAATATATACTTATATATTTTTTAAATACATACTTAAATACAAATATACACCCAGGCTCAAAGACCAACAAATTCATTTATAGAAAATGTTGGCCCTCGGCGGGAATCGAACCCGCGACCCTCGGAGCTGAAGGCCCATTGCTCCAATGGGCCAGTCAAAAGTCAGATTTGGTTATGAATAACAACATATTCGGTAGATGAAGTGAGTAGGTAGAAAACGATGCATGCATACATACAATATATCATATCATGAATCTCATCATACTTAACGGAAGGTAATTAATAAGACGTAATTAATGAAAAATTATTAAAGCAGTTTGAGCCGGATCACACATAATGACTGTAATCCGGAAAAGCTCATATCGTAAAGGTAACTCGTTCGCATTTGTAGGATGTTAATTAAATCGAGGACAAACAGATAATATAGTAAATAATAGGCTGTTAATGTCTCTGCTGAGCAAAGACCTTGTTTTTTTACGACACTACAGTACGGGTTGATATATTAAAATGTGAACGCACTAGGAGAAATGGTTTGATAAACAAATACAACAAAAGTTATTATACTTGTATTACTTATGTATATTAGACCACTCTCGTTTATTACCGAGGTGTCGTAAAAGGCGACTAAGGTAAGTCAACCCGCTGTGTGGTATCCGTCAGAGTACAATAGACCAACCTTATTTCTTACCGAGGTGTCGTAAAGACGACTAAGGTGAGTTAACGTATGACAGGCGACCAGTTGTGAAATACGTAACCAAATCATGTAACAACATGTTTATAACATGTTGTGCCGACGCCATTTAAGAGTGGAATAAGGGTAGGAGTATGATGTCACTTTAATAATAAGCGTACAATACTTGTACTATGAAATGGAGCTAATTTTTATTCGTCCATTCGTCCAGAATAAAAAAGTTTCGTCCATTTACCTTTATCGCGCTAATATATTTCAATAAATGACAGCAAAATAAAGCTTTAAAATCTATTTCAATTTTAGCAGGATTTCCAATGCCCGATAACAAGGTTATAACAACAAACAACAAGATCGATTTTTCCTCCCAAAACCCCCCAACATGCTAATTTTTTTAAAAATCGTTGAGCCGTTTCCATAATTCAGAAAAAATATATATATACATAGGTATACAAGATTAACTCATTTAAATATTAAGATAAAAAGTTAACCAGTCAAGTTACCTCTCTATATTTATTATGACTTAACACCATTCACGTGTTATAACGCATGTTATTATGACTCGAAACAGAGCTTTATCAATAAAATATACATCCATATCTGGAGGCAGCGACAAACAACCAATTTCACACTTGTTACCTTATTAAACGTCGAGTAGCTACTTTTTTGTTGGCAAGAAGTGCCAATCAATTACTATATGATTAAGTGGGTGGGGTCTCGTTAAATCGGAAGCTCGCAGTATCGTGCACACGTACTTTGTACGAATGTAACCTTGGCCATAAGTTTCTAGGAAATAAACAGATGAGCTTTTTTTTAATTATAAATATTTCCTCGCGACCAAAGAGGTCATACAGATAATAAAAGTTGAAGTCTCTACACATGCAGGTATTTTATACATAAAAATAAACGTTCCGAGTTCGGGGTGGGGTCGTTCCAACTTTAAACCAAACGTTCGACTTAAAAACGCTTTTTTATATTCAAAAAGATTATTACGCTAGTTTTAATTTAAAAAATATGAATCATCATTTATTCATTCTATCTCACTAAATAGCGCGTTAAAGTCATATCAGCAAGTATAAAGTTCACGCCGTGTGGTATCCGGCTGAATAGAATAGTACCACCCTCTTTTCTTACCGAGGTGTCGTAAAAGGCGACTAAGGTAAGACGACCCGCCGTGTGGTATCCGGCTGAGTAGAATAGACCAACCTCATTTCTTACCGAGGTGTCGTAAAAGGCGACTAAGGTAAGTTGACCCACCGTGTGGTATCCGGTTTAGTAGAATAGACCACCCTCTCTTACCGAGGTGTCGTAAAATACGACTAAGGTAAGTTGATGTCAGGCAGGCGGCCGGTCATAAAAACGCAGCCAAATCATATGACAACATGTTTATAACATGTTGTGCCGACCCCACTTAGAGTGGGATAAGGGCAGGAGGATGATGATGAGTAAGTATAAAGTTCATAAGAGCGAAAAAAAATTTTACGTAAATTCTTTTTGTAGCCATGTATAGAAATCATTCATTCATTTAAGTTTGCATAAAGCCGACATGTGGCGGATACCACTGGTTAATTAAGAAAACTAGATACATCTTCCTGCCCTTATCCCACTCTAGGTGGGGTCGGCACAACATGTTATAAACATGTTGTTACATGATTTGGCTGCGTTTTTACGACCGGCCGCCTGCCTGACGTCAACTTACCATAGTCGTATTTTAAGAGTGAGGGTGGTCTATTCTAAACTAAACCGGATACCACACTGTGGGTCAACTTACCTTAGTCGCCTTTTACGACACCTCGGTAAGAAATGTGGTTGGTACTATTCTATTCAGCCGGATACCACACGGCGTTTAATTAAGAAATGTACATTGGAGAAAAGTTATCCATTTATCTTTGATTTACCTTCAGTTCCGTTGATAGACATTCATGCGCCTAACACTGATTCACAAATCAATCTAATCCAATGTGTATGTAATACATAAATGTCAGTTGCTTTTTCATAAAGTAATATTTTTTAAATCATTTAGTAGTGTGTTCTAATACTTTTGTGCAACTTCATTGCTTTAGCATAAACTACTCAGCCGTGACCAAGTCATGATTCACCTGATGCAATTATGCTTTACAACAAAACTGCATTTTGTTTTGAGTATACTTGATCTTTACATGTGTTTCATCAATTTAATAAATGTATACAAAACCTAGTTTAACGACTTAAAAGTGAAAAAATCTTATTGTTGCCTTTTTTAAGGGTCATCCATCTCGTGAACAGTTTTGTTAGAGGATTTGTATTATTTATAAATAAATGGGACATTACCACCACGTTACTTTCTATTTACTTGTGAATAAATATGTAAATAAATATATTGTTCAAGTTTAATTTTTCAGCCATTTATTCAAATTGTTTAATGTTTATACTGGTGTAGCAAATTGTATTGCTTTTTCTTTTTATATTTTGCAATTCAAATTTTATAGAAAATATAATTGAGAAAAAACTTTATACAAGTATAATAAATATAATAAATAATTTTTGTATAGAATTACACAAAACAGTACTAGTAATAGTATAAGACATAACAAATTCGTAACTTAAAAAAAATTACAAAAAAAAGGAGAGATCGGAACAAAAGTTTTTTTGGTGTTATACAACACTCACTATTTCCACATAACAAATATGTACGGTTTTGTACAAATATACACCAATATATGATTATATAAATATATGGCAAAATATAAATAAAACTGTTATTTTCCATAAAAAAGGAAAAATAATGCTAATCATTTACTAACCAAACATACGCCTAACGCCCTCTATTCGTGATTTTCAAAACAAAAACGCAGGCACAGTAGTCGTAACGCGAACCTTAACTTTCTTGTTCACGTAACTTAGACAAACACCGAGAGATGGCGTTACCTTACACCATAACTGGTTCACGTATTAGATCGTGCCACTTATTACAAAGGAAAACTACACATTTCTTGGTACATCAAACTAAAATTAATTAAAAATTCCAGCTAACTAAAAAATACTTATTTTAATATTTATATTTCCAGTTACTTATACTTATTTATACTTTCTACCACTGGCCTGTTGGCGCAGATGGCAGTGACCCTGTATTCGTGTGCGGTTCGAGTTACGTTTACCGCCCAGGGTCAACATTTTTATAATAATTTGGTGGTCCTCGGAGTCTGGTGTATACCATATATATACCAGTTGTGTCACCCATACACAAGCATTAAATTTGGGGACAGACTGTATGTAAGTGTTATTATATATTTATTAGGTTTTAGGTGTTTCTTTTGTAGTATCACTAGCTTAAAACCTAATTTTAGCCTCTCAAGCTATATCCGCTGGAAACACTAACGACCTTCGTTTTTTATTACTTAAAAACAGGGATAAAGCGACGTTTTCTAATTAATTAATGTAAGATCAATTTATTAACATAATAAATTTCATGAAAATCATTGGAGCAGTTACCAAAATAATATAAAATACAAGAATTGCTTGTTTAAAGGTATTAGAGATCTATTTTATAAATTAATATTTCTTACCTGTCTTGTTCCCTGCTACGGCTGCGTTTCCTGTAGGACTGCTCTCTACAATCATCATCGAGACGCCGGCGCTTAGCCTCATACGATCTCGATCTGGACCGCGAGTGGGAAGAGTAGTGCTTCCTACGTGTACGCGGCATCTGAAAATTGTTACATAACAATAAAGTCATAAACATATGAATCTTTACCCATTGTGTACCACGATTATGGCTTATTTATGTTAGCCAGAATGTAAGCAATTGTCAAATATAATTGAACAACTGTTTTACACCAATAATGGCAACGAAAACATGTTAGGCACACCGAAAAGCAGAGCAAATTAATTGTAGTCGTTAATTGCACAATGTAGGTTTTATGGACAGATAAGCGATGAAGAATATCTTTAGATGTTTATTTTTACAATCAATGCCTGTACACTACACATTCTAAAAAAAATTTCATATATAACAAAAACAATGTTTATGAATCAATTTTCTTCAAGATTTGCATAACAAAATGTTAGACCAACAATAAATGATTATGATATGTTAAAATGTATATTTGAAGACAATTCATAATTATATTAAAAAAAAGAATTATTTTCTTACAAAAAAAGATTGATTAAATTAATATATTCAATAAAACATAATCCTACAACCTTTTTTATTAGCTAACTACTATACTTGATTACCACATTATGTAAAAACATCTGATTTTCATTGTATAGTAAGCAGTTTAAGACATTCACTTTCATTTGTATTAATTTCTCATGAACACTAACTTCTATCTAATATTAGTTTTATGTTATTTTATTTAATTTTTTACTTTATTATTACTCAAATAGTTAAACTTGATAGAAACATCTATTTGTTGACTAAACAAAAATAAATGAAAGTTATATAATGACTATATTTTATCCTTGTTAAAACATTTACTTGGCCTTTACTTTTTTATGTGACTTGGAGTACAACAAGTTTGTATAAAATCTTTTAAAAGGATAAAATATTTCCATTGTATTATTTGAAGGTAATAAAGATTAATTTACCTTGAGTAAAAATTTTAATATACTCATATTTTCTTATATATATTAGTAAAATGTAATATAAGTTTATCTAATATTAAGTAAATTACTTAGTTTACTTCCTAACCTTTAGAAATTATATTATATTTTGATAATCAATTTCATTAAATTTTCTTATTTTCATTGTTCTATTCCTTAATATTAATAAAATCAGACTGCATTTACTTAAATACTAATAATATGACTGCATTTAATAAATAATGATTTGTTATTATATTTTACTGTTAGCAGGATAAGCTTCTTTAATAAAGTTGAGATTATTAATTTTATTTATTTTTAAATAGTATAGATATGTTCATTAAAATTTCAAAGTTGTTTAGTGTATTAATTACCAAAAATTAGAAACAAAATAAATAATAGAATAACAATTATGTAAATCATAAATTAATTCTATATATATCTAAATGTGCAATAAAAACGCAAAGAACCTTGGTTTTTTTCTCATACTTTCACATTCCAAGAGCAAAATTACTGCCATACTATGTTATGTTATGGTGGCTTGATGCTTAATGTTTTGTTGTGGATGAAAATTATTTACAGATGTTTTGATAGATAAGGAAATATCTTTCCTATTTATCAATTAGCATTAATTTATCATAGAATTATTGACTAATACTGGTAAAAATAAAAAAGCCAGAGAAACTTTACATATATAGTAAAATTAGAGATTATCATTTTATCATTCCTTATGCACCCTAATTCTTTCATGGCGCAAATTTGATTCATAGAAACTAAATACAATAATAAGCATCAAACAAAATATGAAACCAATGTAAGTAAATATAAAAATTTACTATTTTCTAACACTTAATAAATATGTACAACAATGATGCAATAATTCAACAAATATTGCAATTGTATTAGAAATAACTGCAGTTTTGAAATAGTTTTTTAATGTGATTATTGGGGTTTCATCCATGCCATTAAAAACTTTCAACGATTTACAGATAAAAAATTAGATTAAAGAGATAAAGAAAGTCAGTTACTGATTATTTGATTTTGTTAAAATGTTTGTTGTGATAATGAAATTAACCCATACTTGATGATTGTTTTTTTTTAAATTTAAATGATTTTTTTAATAATAATCTTATCTAAGCAGACAGAGACCTCATATCAGTTAATATGTGACACTAATCCATTTGATTTCTTACCATAAACCAAATACCACCTATAAAAAATGATTATTGATAACAACCAAATAAAAATTTGAGCATCCTTTTCTTTTTTATCATGCATATAACATACACCAAATTAGATGCAACTATTAATGAACTACACTTTTACATTGAAACAAAAATCAGTAAAAATGTTTATGCAAATTAATATAGAAATATGGATTTGAAGTTCTCTATGTCTTCTTCAAGCATGTTTACATAATGCCAATCTGAATTTAAAATATTGATTAAATCTATGTTAAATACTTAAAGTCATTGTTATTATATTAGCCAATAGTCGTTCAAATTTGTATTAATGATATATTAATTGTTGATGATGATAATCTAACTATTATCAAGTAGAACTTTTAATCAACATTTGCTAACACATATTACAGTTATAAAATAGCGTCACATATATACCAAAACATTAAATATTTGACCAAACTAAAATTTGGTGGATAAACCACAAATGTTTTTTATCAGATTTTAAACTACATTACTGTAATGTACTGTAACCATTGCTTTTAATTAAAGGTACAATCCAAGAAAGTAGAAATTAAACATCAACAAAGAAAATTATAAATGTTCAATAGCAATCATATTATTTAAATAACAGAGCTACAGGAATTTAATTAAAATGTTATTATTATTTATGATAATTTAACTTCTATTTCTACACCAAAAAAAATTGATAGTATAATTTTTTTTATAGTATAATTTAAGTGTTTTTGATTCCCTTACTTTATGCAGCATATATTTTTGTGATAAGAGTAAAGTGTATTGATTACTCAATGAGAATGCAATAAAGAGCAACATCTAACCCCACCCTGCAATTTCCTTGATATTTTCTACTATACTTCTGTATTGTATGCAAATAATACTGTCAAATTGGCATTAAGTAAAAGTAATGTTAAAGCTCTACCAAAAATCCTAAATAATTTCATGCATTCATATATTACCAGTTTTAAATAATATCAGTGTACTGCTTGTACCACCACTTACCATAAAAAGGATACCAAAACTCGTATCCAAGCAGTAAAAGCTGAAAAACATGAAACTTTTTAGACCAGATATAATCGGTCAAACATTTTGTTAAAACTTGTAACCCAACATGCAAGTATATGCAAGTATTTTAGAATAATAAAAATGATCCAATATTTGTACTAGAACTATGAAAACTTGACCTGCTAATTAAGGAATTTAAGAGCTTAAAAAAATTATTTTCATTATTGCTTTAAAATAAAACAGTTCTCTTATATTATGGTAAGCATATCTATTCATATTAGAAAACAATAGTGGGGATATATGTAATATCTCGCGACAGCTGTAATTTTGATACGCATCGTAATAAGTGCTAATTTTTTACATTCTTATTAGTTACATTTCGAGCTTTCTTTATTTTATGATTAATTAAAAAAAGGATTTGAGCAACGTAAATAGGAATAATTAATGACAAAATATCCCATGCTGCCAATACTAGATGTCGCTAAGTTATTTACATGCTGACGCCATGTTCTTTCTACGGCTCAAGGAAGCCCTACATAGGCCAAAGATAAAAAGATCTTATTTCACAATTCCACTTACCCTTAATTCACTTATATATTTCAATTTACACCAAAGTTGTAAAGTAAAATTTGCAACGCAATTCCAAGTCCGTGATGCAGAATCCTGAAGAATGCTTCTTCGCAATAAAGGCCCGAACATCGATCCAAGTGCGAGACAGCCAATATTTGAAAGTTGGTAGCACTGCTTTGACGTAAAATTCGCTAAAATTATAGCTTCCTGCCAAGCAACATCAAAATATATATTTATCAAAAAACTCTTTCATATATTAATTATAAATACGCATTATTTTTTTTAAAAACCTAAATTATTAACGTTGAATAATATAAAATAGACAAAAAAACCGGAAAAAGTGTAGCAACAATAGAACAAATTATAGCCAACATAAAGCAAATAAATTCATTTCTAAACTTTGAAATATTGTAATCACAGACAAAAGATATAGAATATTATTATTTCAGATAAAACCTCTCGTAAAAAGTATTTTGTTTGTAATTATGAATTGAAATGGACATGCTTTCAAGAATAATAATACTATCTCCAAGATATATTAGTAAATATTAGTATTTTATCGTGTAATACATGTACATTTATATAATATCCGTACGTATTTTAAACAAATGAGAGAGATGGCAGCACTGGTTAGTTTGTATCATAAACGGCTTCTTAAACCGTGGGTCGCGACTCCCCTGGGGGTCGCGAGACTACTGAAAGGGGCGTCGCAAAGATCTGATACTTTTCAATCATTATTGATACAACTACATGGCTGCAGCTGTCCTTTAAAGAACTTTTCTAACAAAGATTTATTGATATTTCTCCTCCTAAGTTCCTTCATTACCCCTTTTCATTGAATTTAATTCAATACATTTTATTAAATTTATGATTGGTTAGTTTACAACAATTATAAATAAAATTTTAAAATGAGTATACACACTACGTACAAATATAAATACAAATAAAAATCATACAAAATACTATTGTAGTTTAATTATAATTATTTTTTGAAAAAAGTGGCAATGCAAAACTGTTATTTACATTGTAAAATAGTACGATATTATATCTACATCGAAGGTTAAAATATATTTCATTATATGGAGGAGGGGGTCGTTTAAAATTTCTTAAGCTTGAAGGGAGTCGCTATATAAAACAGTTTAAGAAGCCCTGTCATAGATTACTAGTTTGGATCATAGACGATTTTATAAAATTTTATATTTTATACGAATTGATATCATAAAGTTAGCAAAATAAAATTATAATATTAAAGATGCTGCAAAAATATTTTTAAGAAAAATTATAATTCAATTAAAATTAAAAAGAATAACGGGATATTAATAAAAATCTGATTTACTAATCTATTTTAATCTAATAAAATCTATTTTTTTTTTGAATAGGTATATATCTTTTAAAATTTAAAGTGGGGCATCTATCTGTACACTACGCCGATTACTTCTATACCATGATAACAAAATGTTCATATTTACAAAACTAAGCCGACCCTAATAATTCCATTAATTAAATTTGTGTTCTAAAATATTGCCAACACACACATAAAAAAGACAAAGAACTTAATCTCTACATATATGTAAATATGTTACGAATGTATTAACATTTTCACGGCTAATCGAGTAATGTTAACTAAGGTTAGTAAAAGTAAATGTTAACAATCAAAGCTTAGTACCGAACTTTGTTCGCTCTTTTTACAAGATATAAAACAAGATGAAACTTAAAGGAAAAGAAAAAATAATTGGAGAGGTGGGTCTAAATCCGGGGTATTTTCACTCCTCTAGGTCTAGACCATTAGTCTATTAAGCTACGAGTATTAAAACTTTGTAAATCTCAGTCTAATTAGTCAAATAATATTTAAGCGGTTTCTCAGTGCCTGAAAACAGAGATCGATTTATCGCCCCCGAAACCCCTAACTACAGTACTAAGTTTCATGAAAATCATTGAAGCCATTACCGAAATTTAGATTCAATAAATATATACAAAATTTACTCATTCAAATATTCAAGATACACCGGAATAGCACATAGGATAAAAAATACCCGTGTTTTTTTTACAGACTGCAATTATTGAGGGTACTTAAACGGTTAAATTGCAAAGAACAAAGTCAAGGAAACCACTAGTTTTTAAAATATATTACGGTTTTAATCTTTCCACGCTGGCGGAGCCACTGTCCATTGCTACTTTCTATATATAGAAGATTGAATCGTTCACGTAATAAACTTAAATGATAAGTTAAATTAAAATGTTATTTTATTTTTAGCAAAAATATTTAGATTTTTTAAATTGTTATCCTGCAGTATCTGGCTGATTAGAATGGACCACCGTCATTTCTTACCGAGGTGTCGTAAAAGGCGACTAAGGTAAGTTGACGTAAGGCAGGCAGCCTGTCGTAAAATACCAATTTACGACCAAATTATGTTTCAACATTTTTTGTAACATGTTGTGCCGACATGTTGTTGAAAATGTTGATGAATTAAATTGTTGTGGCAACCTAATGTATATAACTTCTTCTTCTTCCTGCCCTTAGCCCAGTCTAAGTTGGGTCGGCACCACATGTTATAAACATGTTGCCACATGATTCGACTGCGTATTTTACGACCGGCCACCTGCATGTTAGTCGCCTTTTGACGACACCTCGGTAAATGAGGGTGATCTGGTCTATTCTACTCAGCCAGAGTTACACGGCGTAACTAATTGTACCTATATAACATAACAGTAAAAAGTATATAAATTAATTTAAAAAAAAGAATACGTATGTTTGTGAATTGCATAGTTCTGTGAGTCTTATTTCATAAATAATCGCTATTTTTTCGTTCTACTATCAATATATCAAAATTGATATATCATCACTACATAGTATTAAACAAAGTCGCATTCTTTGTTTGTCCATATATCCTCATGTATGCATAAAACTATGTATAATGTATGAGAAGTACTGTAATTTTTGACGTTTCTGTAAATAGTTATATTTTTTTCCGCTTACATTGCAAACGCTGGCTAAACCCTACGAGATTTACCAAAATGATGTACTGAGTATTTGTACACCTTTAAAAGTTCTACAGAAAAGTCCGCGATGGTATATGTCTATCTCTTATGGATAACCCACAATAGCATTTTTTGTCATTTACTTTTTACGAAAAATAATGTCTCATATTCAAAACAATTTTTATATAAGACAGCATTAATCCTTATCCAATTAAGTACCTTAAATAAATAGTTGATTGAATATAGATCAATATGGCCGTTTACAGCATGTAATTTAAGTAAATATTTTCCGAGATATTACAGATTTAAAATGTCGTGAGGACGCCGCGCTTCACCCTATAGCACTTCGCATTTAGCAGCTATATTATGTCGTTCTTTCAAGTGTTTAAAGCTGTGAATGTTGTTTATAACTGTAATTCTAACATTCTGTAATTAATTGTAAGAAAAAAATACCTAGGGAAAATGTTAAAGTAAATAAGTAAAAATGTACTATATGAATTTAGATATTTCAAAGACAGCAGGAAACTTCTTGGTATAGGGAGAGGAAATTGCTCTCCAAATTTGACGCTTGCGGGCCACGGGCAATAATGAATAAATCAAAACTACTGGATCGATTTTAATCATTTTTTTTACACTGAGTGACATGGGATATATATTTTATTCCCGTGCGAAGCAGAGGCATGCCGCTAGTGATAATATATAATCTATAGTTTATTGTCTGGACAACTTAATTAATACTTACTTAATTTATATAAGTCAAATCACTTATGATTCGTAACGTTACTGAAAGCAATACTTGGTCGTAGACTGAATCGTTACATTAAATAACATTAATCTATTGAATAGTGTTATTACAAGTACAGCTTCCACTAAACTGGACTGTTGTATTTAGCAAAAGTTAACTAACGAGATAAGATAAAAGTGTAGATACGACAAGTTTGTACTGTTATCTTTAATCTTCACGATATATTAAAAATATATAACACAATATAGTAATTCAGACGAAGTGCCACTGTATTATATGATACCAATGCATTTATCCGACTAATGTTTTTAGATATAAATAGGTTCAATACAAATTCGCGAACCTAAAAATGAATCACAAGTAATAATAAAATTATTTTACTATAATCCGCGATGAAGTAAAATAGAAAATATACATAATACTAAATGCAGAGTGGACAATCCGTTTTCACACCCAATACATGCAGCATTCGTAAAACACATGCACAAACTTCCACCACCGCCATCACACACACTACAAAAGCACTACATACGTTCATCATCACAAACTCAACAATCCTCAACAATCCGTTTCACCCTCGCAACCGAAGCATCATCAGGAGATAGACTCCACGACAAAATCGCTTTGCGATACATTTAGCACTATTTTCTTTTTTACTTCATTGCGGATTATAGCAAAATATTGTTTTGTATTATGGATCTCTGCAAAGTAACGCCTAATTCTAAAAATAATTTAAAAATGAATCGTCAAAGCTCAGCTATACCTCAACGAAATACGGTATTCCGTCTACAAGATGAAAAATCAGCGTGCGTTCATGATAAAAATAAAGCGAGTCTTTTGTGAAATAACTTATTTTTAAACTCAATGTGATAGGACTATTTGTAAGTTAAAGCAGTTAATCTTGCGTCAGTTAAAATATCGATATATCGCTTTAAAAACGATTAATCGTTCACAAAATTAAAATCACCAATACACTTTAATGTCATTTAAGTATAATTATTGGAAATCAATAGTAAATAAAATTAAATTAAGTTTACCGGCATACTCGTACAAGTCAACCCGCCGTGTGGTATCCGGCTAAGTATAATAGACCACGTCACTTCTTACCGAGTTGTCGTAGACGGCGACTAAGGTAAGTTAACCCACCGTGTGGTATCCGGTTGAGTAGAATAGACCACCCTCTTTCTTACCGAGATGTAAAATACGTCTAAGGTTAATTGACATTAAGCAGGCGGCCAGTGGTAAAATGCATAGCCAAATTACTTGACAACGCGTTTATAACATGTTGTGCCGACTCCACTAGGGTGCTATTAGGACAGGAGGATTATGACTCGTTCATGTCAACCTTATTTTTATGTTTAATAATAGACTTTTTTAAATTGATAAAAGTTAATAGTGCAACGTGATACAGGTACAACAGTAAAACTACATGAATTAGGGATTATGGGACCTCTCAGTCGTGATAATACGTGGGACGTGGTTTCCCAAAACGACGAGGGTTATGACCCCCACCTGAAGCTGTGATAGCGTTGAGACTGTGAGGCTCGGGCCCGGGCTGGCATCATTATTAAACGCTTTTCAGTGAAGAAAAATGTCATGAGAAAACCTGCATGTCTGTAAAGAATTCTAGAGATATGTGTAACCTATCAATCCGCATTGGAGCAACAAGCTTAGTCCTACCTCCAAACCTTATCTCCAAAAAAGGAGAGAGGAGGCCTATGACCAGTTTCTTCGTTCTATAGGAACAGTACAGCCCACCATGGTGCACCAATTGGTGCACCCGCCTCCCCGTAGTGACCCACGGATCTCGGGAACGGATGTAACTATTTTTCAAGTACAAAACGTTACATACAAAAGATAAATGAACGTATGTATGTATTCGCAACGATTTTCCATATTTATTAAAAAAAAAATGTTATATGTACCATTTTAATATTAACGTGCAGTACCTATCCTCTCCTCTAATCTCATTTGTTAACTTACATATGAATATTGTAAGCCAAATACCTTGTAATTTACAATAAGATAAGCTGGCCTGGCGGGAATCAGCTGATCGGGATTGCGCAGTGCGCAAATATTAGGGGCGGGGGCGCGCGGGTACCTACGTAGGGCAGTAGAGCCCGGCCAGTCGCGCGCCTTCGCGGCTCGCCCGAGACTTCGGCGCGCTTAACCGCAGAAAACCACGCGGTCTCCACGAGTATACCACGCCGACTTGAAAGAAAACCCTGGCGATTATCACTCCGAACCATCCCCGCAACCCCATTAATGCTATAACTGTGATATTTGTACAAAAACATTGAACATCGAGTCATGCGGGTACGGATAAACCCGCGAACCGTAACGCAGCCTCTTGCTCCGTGCCGACATACGACTGTCGCTCTATTATGAGAGACGCTGAGAGCGTGCCTGATACCAATACAAAAATGTTTGATATGTCAATTCAAGAGGTGAACGGTAAGGGACCGAAGAAGCGGAAAAAGTCTTTGGAGCACATCTGTGATACTGAGACTGAATCTCATTTAAATGATACTGAGAAAGAGAGGGAAGGCGAGGAGAAAAATGGTTCGAATTCGAAGGTTTCTCTAAGCGGTGATGGTGTGGAGTTGCTCCACTGGCGCGACATGCCACAGCACCTGCAGTTCAACCCTTACGTCCTGACCGGGTACCGACCGCTGCAAAGTTGGAGTGGATGCGTACGCAGTCTGTTCTATTTCCATAACGAAACGATTAATATTCTTACACATGGTAAGTTTATTTTTTTAATTTTAACCCTTAGTAAGCGCCTTAAATAAAAAAGTTGTGTATTTTGTGCGGCTTTAATTTTCCTTACGCTACGTTACACACCACCGTTTTATCAAATGTTTTACGCGCCAATTCTTTGTTTAGCGGTGTAGGTCGATAAGTTTTATTTATATCGGACTAAAGGCTATATCGAAAATGAAAAATATGTTAACAAAAATTATAAAACAACACACGTTATAAAATTTTATAATTAATCTTTTCATTAAACAAGATAAAATAGGTATGTAACCTATTAAAATTTTATTTTGAGAAAACTATTTACGTAACATTATTATTAAATATGATGTTATATTAATACCTAATAGCATAGTGTTTTTCAATATGATATGACATCATTATCAGACAATTTATTAAATTATTTTTATAATATTAATTTAGTGTTGATTTTTAATTATTATTTTTTTTATATTAAAATAATATTAATATTAAAATAAAATTATAAAACCCTAGTACATTTATTTTAAAATCACGTCGAACGGCTATTCATCTGAGTAATTTTTAAGCAGAATGTAGTTTCAGTATAGCGATAATATAGGATAAGAACATTTCAACGATATTCGCACCGAATCTGCCAAGTTGGATGATAGCTAATTACAAGAGAGGGCTCAGATAGTAATTATATAAATGACAAAATCAAATTTTTATTTTCAAGAGATTTTACGGTCATTTACAATATAAATGACAAATTTACATGGTATTTATATTAATTTTTATTGACGTTATCATATATAATCATTAATATCGTATAATCAATAAAATTTTCTAGAAGTAGATGAACACAGAATCTTGTAGTCATCATCTTCCTGCCCTTATCCCACTCTAAGTGGGGTCGGCACACCATGTTATAAACATGCTGTCACATGATTTAGATGCGTTTTAACGACCGGCCGCCTGCCTGACGTCAACTTACCTCGTCGTATTTTACGAAACCCCGGTAAGAAATGAGGGTGGTACTATTCAATTCAGCCGGATACCACTCGGTGTGAACACGGAATCTTGTAGTACCTCAGGATCATAATATGATAATCGATATGTCACATGTATATATTTGGTTAAAATATACCAACTAAAAATGCTAACAAATGTAGCAACGATTATTCTATATTTGGCCCGAAAAAGGGTAAATTATTTTCTCATTAGCCGCCCTTACCGTAGGAAGCACTTATTAAATACCCGACCCTCCAACGCGAATGAAACTCGAAAATTTCAGAGGGTGCCGCCGTGTATCCTTTCATATCTTCATTAGGACATTTCTATCATACTTCTCTTTCTGTCTCGTTTCCTCTCCCTCGGTATCATATTTCCTAAATGAAAAAACGATATTCTATTACACGTCACATTATCAGTTACAACAGAGCTAGCTAGTTATTTATATGCAGCTCGTAAAGATAACTGGCATAAAAAGAATGAACGAAAAGAAGTTTTAGGTTGGTACCCCATGAACCTGTCTTTTAAGGTCATTATTGAGCTTGTAAATTGCCACTTCGCAAACAATTGAGCTACGTCCGTCATTTCGGTCCTCCTACGGACCTCTTAATTTCATCATGATTTGATCATGAGATATACTCCGAGCATAGCTCTCTCCATAGCCCACTGAACGACTCTGAGCTTTCTTATGAGGCCCATAGATAGCGACAAAGTTGTAGAGCCATATGTCATAAATGGCAACACGCACGCTTTAGTCTTCCGGCACTCAGCGTAACTTTTTTAATTCAATTATTATATTTACTAGCAATACGCACTGTTCGCAGACCTTAGTCTAAGCACAACTCTTAAATTTTTTAATTCAATTATTATATTTTATAAATCACCTAGAAGATACATAGATTTAAATAAATTTAAAGATAAAAACGCTTGCTTAATTGATATCTAATAACTAGCTTTTTTACGTTAGCCAATATATCTACAAGATGCAACTACAACCATAGATGTAACTCTGCCGAAACATCGAACCTTATCACTCTCTCCCTTTTTAATTTAATATGTCACATTTTAGGCTGGTTTTCCTACTAAGTGTAATAACTCTATAACTACATACACACCTGATAAAATAGACAATTTTTTTTTTTTTTGCATTGTTGTTGAAGTAGAGCTTACATTATTTCGTAGCGTTGCCTAGCGAGAAGAACAAACTTATTGGTACGGGAACAAATATTTTACATAAATTTATATCGGTTTGTGTGACTAATATTCATGAAAGCATTTTATATATTCTCAAGAGCATTTGCCGCACCATTAATAATAAAGTTATGTAGAACTTGTGACCGGAATTAGTTTAAGTATATGGGTATAGAGACTGTAAAAATACTTATCAGTTTTTATTAGTTAATCGTTCTTTACTAAATCGATAAATTAATTCAATTTTTTATTGAAATGCAAATAAATATAAAAATAAGTAACTTACGGCATTAACTTAAAGTAAAATAAGAATACAGAAGGCTGAAACATTCAACTACATCGAAGAATTTAGTTATCATATACCTGAGAAAAATACGATATGTGTGTTCCTTTGTCCACCATTCATATCCGTTAGGAGCAACGGATCATTGACATATTTTTGTAATTTTAGAAACAGATTAACATACGCTTATATTTGGGCGCTGAAGTCCACGCAGATAAAATCGCAAGTAGAGGGTAGTCTATAATTTCGTATGCTACTAGTAGCCGAGTTTATTTTATTATTAACGATCTCTAACGCCGTGTGGTGTCCGGCTGAGTAGAAAAGACCACCATCATAACTTACCAAGGTGTCGTAAAAGACGACTTAGGTAAGTCGACCCGCCTTGTGGTATCCGGCTGAGTAGAATAGACCAACCATCATTACTTACCGAGGTGTCGTAAAATACGACTAAGGTAATTCGACCCGCCTTGTGGTAACCGACTGAGTAGAATAGACCAACCTCATTTCTTACCAAGGTGTCGTAAAAGGCGACTAAGGTAAGTCGACCCGCCATGTGGTAACCGGCTGAGTAGAATAGACCAACCTCATTTCTTACCGAGGTATCGTAAAAGGCGACTAAGGTAAGTTGACCCACCGTGTGGTATCGAGTTATGTAGAATAAGCCACCCTCTTTCTTACTGAGGTATCGTAAATTACGACTAGGGTAAGTTGACGTTAGGCAGGCGGCCGGTCGTAAAAACGCAGCTAAATCAAGTTACAACATGTTGTGCCGACCCCACTTAGAGTGGGATAAGGGCAGGATAATGATGACTAGTAGCCGAGTATTGACAGACGTAGCGTGCTACAAGGGGCTTGAACGGAGCGCTACGAATGCATGCATAACTCATGCATCGAGGTATGCTTGATATTCAGTGCACGAGAATTTCGCTTTTATCGTTCGTAGCTTTGAATACTGAACCGATTGCTATATGTGCGAATTTATATTAAGAATATTTAAACTAGTACTAGTTTAAGCAGTGTGTTCAATCGCTTTTTAAGTCATTTGCAAGTAAGGTAATTGTATTTACTTTTTTTTGCATTTAATAACCATCGTCTTCGTTTGAAAATAGACCTCGTGATCATACCATAGGTACATATTGTTATGTGGTAATTATTTTTTAGTTCGCTTAACTCTATTATTCAACATTTTCCTGCCCTCTCACTCTAAGTGCGGTCATCAACAACATGTTTAAAACATGTTTTTGATTCATGGATAGTAAGTACATATCATTAGGCTTCTGTAAAGAAAAACGATTTTAATAATACTATATGATTGAATATAACAAAGTGTGACAACAAAGGCCGCGGCAATTGTATGTAATCATGAAAATCACTGACAATTTTAAAATACGTTAATGATTTGTATAGCCTATAGCCATTGTATTGGCAGCAGTCTTAGTGATAAGGCGTAGACTGAAAAACAGCTTTGTAGCTGAGTCCACAACCTTTTCCTCAGCATACGTTCTTATATGTATACAATAATGTTTTAAATAATCTTTGTTGATTTTGTTGAAATGTATGTTGTTGAATAAAGTTCATTTTATTTTATTTTATAATATCGTTTCAATCGCAATAACTCAAGTAGACCTTCAATTAAAGTAAATAAAATATCAATGTTTATTAAATTATTTGATTCCATTTAGATTTATTTTATTTAACAATTTTCATACGTATTATAGAACAATAATTTTATTATGACTTTTGTAATTAATATTAATTTAATGTCAACATGATACTAGAATAGTTTATAAATACTATTTATTAATATACAGAGCAGTTGTTACTTAAAATTGTTTGAAAATTAAATTATATGTACACCGAAGTATTCTTCTTACTAAAGCTAATTTATATTATAAAATAATAAGTACAAAATTATTAATACTGTGCAATAGATTCCGCCAACCAAAAAGTATAATTCAAAAATTCATTCTGTATTTTTTTTGTATAACGCCTAATTATTTAAAATATCTCATTGATAACACTCTGTATATAATACCAGACTTTGTCACTCCATTTAAGTATTTTGGATTATGTACAGAAATATTGATAAGTTGTATTAATAAAAAGAAAAATTATATCATTTTATTTCTTATTTCTAAAAATCGTATCGCATTCGTCTTTCACTTTCAAATAACTTTACTATATTTTATAGTATTTTGTACATTATATTTTATATTATTTTTATTTTTTACTATATTTTATTTTATATTAATTACTTAACCCGTTGTCAATTCTCATACATAACGATTCTTTACTTACCGTAATTATTAGTTAGTGGTACGTTGTGTGAACATCGACGAATCGATTCATATTTTATAAGCCATTTTGTAGACCAGTTAACCAGCAGTACTAAGTAATACATAGGAATATAATTTTTAGTTTTATTTTATACAATCTATAATGTACAAGTATACAAGTTTTATAACAAATATATTAGTTTTTATTCTAAATTAATTATACACTAGTATTATACAAATCATGCCCACGTGGAATGGTCCTATGTATGCTTGTACCTTTTCCACGTTGAATCGTTAAGCTGTTTCTTTTTGCAAAAACAGAGCCCCCTTGTCGACTGAGGCAATATAAAAATACTCCTCCTGTAATGTTCAAAAATAATACTGCTAGAATGATTTTTATATCACCATACTCTTGCCCTTATCCCACTATAAGTGGGGTCGGCACAACATGCTATAAAGATGTTTTCACATGATTTGGCTACGTATTTTATGACCAGCCGCCTGCCTGACGTCAACTTACATTAGACACCTCAGTAAGAAAGAGGGTGGTTTATTCTACTCAGCCGGATACCACACGGCGGGTCGATTTACCTTAGTCACCTTTTACGACACCTCGGTAAGTAACGAGGGGGTCTATCTATTCAGCCGGATATCACACGGCGATGCTAGAATGGTATTTTTATATGGATAAAAAAATTGCAACACTGCGCTGTAAGATTGCCAGCATGGTATCACAATATTAGCAAATAAACGTAGGTAATATTAAGTTACTCGTATTACATGACAGAAAATGAAAATGTTACGACTTTCAAGAACGTGAAGCCATTTTTCAATTAGTTTCGAATATCACTGAGTCAGCTGAATGAAACAATATCGGACGTTAATTGAAAATATACTTAATTAATTTATAAATGTATATGTTGTGTTAATGATACGGTAAATAAAAATCGGTTTCATAATGTTTAGGTTGAAAATATGCGTTAACGGATGACAAGGGATCGCAAGAGCAAACGAATTATGTGCGAATACAAAACAATACGAACGTCTATTAGATAACATTTTAATATAGCTATTACATTTTATTTAGATAATATTTAAAAAATATGTAGCCGCATAGGGCTAATTAGCAGAGCGACCAGTTCCGTTTTTTTTCGTGTACAGAAAGTTAACAAGTTATATCGTAAGAAGACTTCTAAGGCAAAAAATTTCAGTATAGAAATCACTACTCGTGTGACTGTAATTCGACACTAAGACAATTGTTCATTAAAACACCTAGTGCGACTTGTCAATAGGTGCGAACGATGTGATATAGTAACAAAATATGACTGAAGTATTTTACCGGAACCGAAGCAGTAAAATAAACGCCTCAGAACAAAAAGAACAGGTAAACTAGAATGTTCTCAAGAGTTCTTTTACAGGCTGGCAGGTTGCCATATTGTTTAACGATTTTACGTTACGACTGTAAGGTTTGCTTTTGAATTGAACGTTTTTGTGATGAAATGCATACGTTTGAATTCAGGTGTAACGTACTCGTAGAATAGGTCACTCTCTTCGCCCAATCATTAACGTATCCTTATAAAAGTGCATTTTTTTGTCGAACCAACGAAGTACCGATGAAGGAATGCAGTAAACGACGCCTTCCTTTTAAAGTATACCAATTTATTATTTATATATCGTTACAATTTTTACAGTAAATGTAGTAACTTACACAATAATAATGTAACATACACAAAAATAAAGTGAAACTATAATGGCTACATTTTGAAAAATGGGTCGCAGACAAATTCTTGAGATTTAATAAACAATACTTTTCTAATATTAGTAGGTATATATTTATGGCGTATGGTACCCGGCTGAGTACAATATACAATCCTCATTTACCGAGGTGTCGTAAAAGGCGATTAAGGTAAGTCAACCCGCCGTGTGGTATCCGTTTGAGTAGAATAGACCACCCTCATTTTTTATCAAGGTGTCGTAAAAGCGACTAAGGTAAGTCGACTCACCGTATGGTATACGGATAAGTTAAATAGACCACAATCATTTCTTACCGAGATATCGTAAAATACGACTAAGGTGAGTTGACGTATGGCAGGCGGCCGGTCGTACGTAGCCAAATGTGATAACATGTTTATAACATGTTGTGCCGACCCCACTTAGGGTGGGATAAGGGCAGGAGGATAAGTAAGTATTTATCGTCTAGCAACTTTATTAATATCAAATTATAAAAAAAATTGCTTATTGAAGAGGCAAAAAGCTGTGACGTCGAAGGTTTAAAAAACTTGATAACAGATTAAACTTTTTTTTCTGTGTTTGTACCAGCATTTCACCATTTTAGTTGTTACAATATAATATCAATTTTATTTCTAATAATATCAATTATAATTCAATTTTCAATCTATAGTGACTTTAGTTAAATAGTCCATTTTACTGGCTCGTTGGAGCAGTTGGCAGTGACTTTGCCTTCACTTGCGAGGGTCGCGGGTTCGACTCCTACTGAGGGCCAATAAGTTCAGTTACGTATAAATCATTTGTGAGTTCTTCGAGTCTGGGTATATATGTGTATTTAAGTATCCATTTAAAATATATAAGTATATATTTTCCAGTTATCTGTCACCCATAACATAATTATTAAGCTACTTACTTTGGATATGTACAGCCGTGTGTGTAAATGTCCTATATATTTATTTATTTACTTCATATTCAGTCATTTTATGACAACTGGACCATTACTCTTTAAATAAAACGCCGAACGCTTGTAAATTGAATATTTGTCTACACGGGAGGGTGATTACGATACCAGATATCTGAGATGTGCTCCGGAAATTAAATTTTCTTATCCTATGAAATTTCATAGGACTCAGCAGCACTGGGAAGCTTTTATTAAAAATTTTATTATAAAAGCAATTTAATTAGATTTTGTGTTTATTTATATTATTCTATTTAGATACCCACAGGCGACCTTTAACGTAATTATGTGTTCGACTACATATTTGGATTATATTTTGAATATTAGATGAATAACGTAAATAGACTAATGTCAGTAACGCTTTTGAGTATGGTTGGGTAACATACAAATATTATATTATTTTACATTTAAAGCTTTTATACGGCTACTGTATAGGATTATATTTTACACGTTATAAGTTAAAATTACAGTTTTACGGGAAAAAATACATATTATCGTTAAATTTACTGACTGATTTGACTGGCCCGTTGGAGCAGTGGGTAGTGACCCTGCCTTCAGCTCCGCGGGTCGCGGGTTCGATTCCCGCCGAGGGCCAACATTTTCTATATATAAATTTGTTGGTCTTTGAGCCTGGGTGTATATTTGTATTTAAGTATGTATTTAAAAAAAAATATATAAGTATATATTCACCAGTTGTCTGTCACCCATAACACAAGTATTAAGTTACTTACTTTGGGGACGGACGACCGTGTGTGTAAGTGTCCCATATATTTATTTATTATTTATTTATTTATCAATTAACAATAATTAATAACATTAAGTTTGATTGAATATTGAATAGCTATATAACAAGTACCTATGAATATTAATATTACTTATATTCATTAATACTTTATACGGAACCTTACATTAAATGTATTCATTTTAAATACTCCAAAACAGAGCTAAAATACAGATATTAAACATAGCTGATTTTCAAACAAAGAAAAATATAAATTTCCACTCATATTGCCGAAGTTTGTTCTTGTTTTGCTCTGAAAATATGTAAGCTCATTATTTATGTACCTAAGTAACAGAATATACAATAATCATATTTTCTTTTAATCTGAGTATATACTTGCCGTTGTGTTTGCCTCTTGGCACAAAACCGAAAAACTAATAAACAGATTTTTATGTGATTTTTTCCAATAGATAGAATGACTTCTAGAGAACGTTTAACTTTTAGGTATTTTTGATTTTGTGTAAATTGATTGAAATATGACGATAATTATTAGAAATTATAGAATAAGTCGATATAAACTCCAAGGTGGGTACCTTGGAGTTTATATCTAAAACACTAACTTATACAACTGACTGACTGACTGACACTGACATATATAACTAAACAAACTATGGCAGGATAATTTATCACTACATATTATAAAACAAAGTCCATATTTCCGTATGTACGCATAAAACTTTAAAACTACGCAACCGATTTTGATGCGGTTTTTTTTAATAGATAGAGTGATTCCAAAGGAAGGTTTGTACGTATAATAACATTCAATACAAAGTAGAGAAATACTGTAATTTTTGAGGTTTCTGTAAATAATTACATTTTTTTCCGCTTACATTGCAAACGCAGGCTAAACCCTACGAGATTTATCAAAATGATGTACTAAGTATTTGTACACCTTAAAAAGGTCTACAGAAAAGTCCGCGATGGTATATATCTATTTCTTATGGATAACCCACAATAGCAGTTTTTGTCATTTACTTTTTACGAAAAATGATGCCTTATGTTCAAAGCAATTTTTATACAATACAGCATTAATCCTTATCCAATTGAGTACCTTAAATAAATTGTTGATTTAATATAGATCAATATGGCCGTTTACAGCATGCAATTTAAGTGAACATTTTCGGAGATATTACAGATTTAAAATGCCGTGAGGACGCCGCGCTTCACCCTATAGCACTTCGAATTTTTTAGAGTTTGTTTAAAGACATTCTGTAATTAATTGTAAAAATAAAATACATAAGGAAAATGTTAAAGTAAATAAGTAAAAATGTAGTATATGAGTTTAGATATTCCAAAGATAGCAGGAAATCGTCTTGGTATAGGGAGAGGAAATTGTTTTTCTCCAAATTTAACGCTTGCGGGCTACGGGCAGTAACGAATAAATCAAAACTACTGGATCGATTTTAATCATTTTTTTTACACTGACTGGCATGGAATATATATTTTATACCCGTGCGAAGCAAGGGCAGGCCGCTAGTCTTTAATAAGTCTAAGATGACAGACACATATCCTTGTTTTAAGGATAGCTGACATACTATACCCATTCTAACTACTGACGAAATTATTATTTATCATGCCGGATAAAGGCATTAATCATCAACTATATATTTAATTTCCTATTAACATTTCAAGCATTACATAATATACCTTCATTCAAAAATTCATTCCTTACGTCCTTATATACTCATAATTAAAATTTTAAATTGACTACATATGTAATAATAAAAATAAAAAATACAGATTAAAAAAAATAATTAATTAATCTTAAAATACCCAGAAAATATTAAAAAGTTTTATTAAGTCACAAAATGCATGACCTCGGTGGCATAAAGCTAGGGATCAAATGAAATTTGTCAGAAAGGTAAATTATGTTACGAAATAGGACATTTGTTCCGCTATAAAAACAATAAATCTTCACGTAATGTCAACCGAAGCGGACGGGTCACAGCTAGTACTGGATATATTTTATGTACGTTTTTGTACTGTATTCGCATCCATACAATGTTGCCAACTAACGCTAAAGGGGAGGACAAAGAAATCTCCAGAGGCATTTGTCGCTTACAGATACAAAGAGGAAACCATTAGTAAAAGACATCTTACGACGCTTAGGCTGATAATATATTTTCTTGTATGTTTTATTTTACTATAGAAATCAATTCTTAAAGTTTATATGAACGTGAATGCATGCAAAAGAATCGTCATCGTTTTCCTGCCCTTATCCCACTCTAAGGTTGGCACAACATGTCACGAACATGTTTGTCACATGAATTGACTACGTATTTTCCGAACGGCCGCCTACCTGACGTTAACTTACCATACTCGTCTTTTATGACACCTCGGTAAGAAAGAGGGTGGTATTTTCTACTCAAACGGATTCCACATGGCGGGTTACCTGAGTATGTTAATCCGCCGTGTAGTATGCGGCCGAGTAGAATAGATAACTCTCATTTCTTAGCGAGGTGTCGTAAAAGCCGACTAAGCTAAGTTGACGTTAGGTAGGCGGCCCTTTGTAAATAACCTAGCCAAATCACATCACAACATGACATACATGTTGTGGCGAACCCACTTAGAGTGGGATAAGAGCAGCGAACGATGATTATGATACGTTACAAACTCGAATTTTTTTCATTCTATTAAGAAAAATTATCATATTTAATTGATATTTAAAATTTCGATAACGACGACGACAACATAATGAAAAACCCTTTTCAACTTACAAATGTTGAGACAAGCAAAAAAAAGGGGAAATTTTGGTAAAATTAAACTTTACCCGTCCCTCATACGCGGTTGCCACCTAGCCATAGTGTTACTTTATATTATTGACCGCTATCCCTTATATTATTTGAGAGTAACAGCTCAACAGGTTAATATTACATAATATTAATGTATTTTATTTTGGCGAACGGCCAAGTCTTGTGTAACGGTTTTAGGTTAAAGCTGTATACAACACGTACTTCCTGTGCAACATTAATTTAACCTTAGTTTTTATCTTTGGCATTTTTTAAGATTCGAACAAAGCAATAATAAATATATATCTTCCTGCCCTTATTTCACTCTAAGTGGGGTCGGCACAACATGTTATTACGTATTACGACTAATTTAACCGTAGTATTTATCTTTTGCGTTTTTTAGACTCGAACGAAGCAATAATAAAGATATATATCTTCCTGCCCTTATTCCACTCTAAGTGGGGTCGGCACAATATGTTATTACGTATTACGACCGGACGAGTGCCTGACATCAACTCACCTAATTCGTATTTTACAACACCTGGGTAAGAAAGATGCTGGTCTATTCTACTTAACCGGATACCACATAGCGGGTCGACTTACCTTTGTCGCCTTTTACTATATCTCGGTAAGAAATGAGGGTGGTACTACTCTATAACCGGATATCATACGGCGTAAAGCAAAAATAAATCTTTATTTCAAAATAGGTCAGTATGCCATCCAATCGGACTGCACCTTTGAACATGAACGAGTGACATTCTGAACGGATGTAGGGGATGAGAGAAAATATTGGTTTGGTGAAATGTCTTGGCAATAGACGCCATGGTGGATATATTTTGGTGATTTCCGCAAACGTATGATACAGGATTCATCCGCAGGCGGATAAACAATCTCCGCTTCAATTGCCAAGGCATTCGACGTTCTTGCGGGGCTTCATCAAGATACACATAATAAATGAGTACTTGTCTGTACTCGCTGAATACAAATAAAAATCTTCTGATGGAGAAAAGTTTACGCTATCGGTTCCTTTTTAATGAGTTTAGTAAGTTAACATTTTTTAACTTTTAACATAAGATCCTTTTATAAATATGAAGGAGGTAGATGCTATAGAAAGAACAAACTTTTCTTCCGGTCGGGGTTGTTAATTGAAGTTCTTATAGTAGTTAAAATGAATTCGCAAACTACGACGTGCTACAAATAATGTGTTCAAAATTGGTCAATTTATGATAAAGAAATAAAACATCATTTTCCTGCCCTTATCCCACTCTGAGTGGGGTAGGCACAACATGTTATAAACATGTTGTCAATGATTTGGCTACGTATTTTACGACCGGCCGCCTGTCTGACATCAACTTACCATAGTTGTATTTTACGACACCTCGGTAAGAAAGAGGGTGGTCTATTCTACTTAACCGGATACCACACGGTGTGTCAAGTTACCTTAATCGCCTTTTACGACACCTCGGTAAGAAATGAGGGTGGTCTATTCTACTCAGCCGGACACCACACGGCGGGTCAACTTACCTTAATCGCTTTCTACGACACCTCAGTAAGAAATGAGGGTGCTACTATTCTATTCCGCCAGATACTACACGGCGTGATAAAGAAATAAAACGAAATAACGAAGGCATCTTCCTGCCCTTATCCCACTCTAAGTGGGGTCGGCACAACATGTTATAAACATGCTGTAACACGATTTGGCTGCGTTTTTACGACCGGCCTCCTGCCTGACGTCAACTTACCTCTGTCGTATTTCACGACACCTCGGTAAGAAAGAGGGTGGTCTATTCTACTAAACCGGATACCACACGGTGGGTCATCTTACCTTAGTCGCCTTTTACGACACCTCGGTAAGAAATGAGGTTGGTCTATTCTACTCAGCCGGATATCACACGGCGGGTCGACTTACCTTAATCGCTTTTTACGACACCTCAGTAAGAAATGAGGGTGTTACTATTCTATTCACGCCGTATTTCCGGCGTGATAAAGAAATAAAACGAAATAACGAAATAATTATTAATTAAGTTATTTTCTTCAGTATCTTAATATATACTTGTAGCGTATACACAATTATAATAACTTTAACTTTAACATATGATTAACAGAAAAGGAAAAATTCTCAACGACTTACTTGCATCACTTTTGCTTTTTAAGTTTTTTTTAATTTCTTTACATTATAAATCGTTAGTATGGATGATGAGTTAGTATGTTAGTATATACCTAACCAAATTCAAACACGTGCGAGCCAGATAAACTTCATATATCAGAAACGCAATTTTTTGCCTAGCGTAGTTTATAAGCAAGTATAAGATTTTAATTAAAAAGTTTTGAGCGAATATGAAGTGGTGAGCGATTAATTATCAATTTTCAAGAGAGGTTGGTACGTTTATGAAATAGACGGACAATATACGACGTAACGATTTTGGATATCAAAGGCACGGGAAATTACGATAGAATGAGGCTGCAAATAGGAATCAATGACAAAAATCATGAAGAGATTAAAATGACAAAATAAATAATAACTAAACTAAAATACAAAAGTAATAATAAAATTATTTTGCTATAATCCGCGATGAAGTAAAATAGAAAATATATATAATGCTAAATGTAGAGTGGACAATCGGTTATCATACCTGATACATGCAGGATTCGTAAAAACACATGCACAAACCTCCACCACCGCCACCACAATACACAAGCACTATATACGTTCACTATCACAAACTCAACAATCGTTTCGCCCCGCAACCGAAGCATCATCAGGAGATAGACTCCACGACCAAAATCGCAAAGCGAAGTAATACCCAAATAACTTATTAGGGTATTGCTTCGCTTTGCAATTTTGATTTTCTATTTTACTTCATTGCGGATTATAGCAAAATAATTTTATTATTACTTTTGTATTATGGATCTCCGCAAAGTAACGCCTAATTCTATATATTATTTAAACTAAAATAGTTTTTAAAACACTGAAGTAGATTTTAAAGTACTGAGTATAAATGTCGGCTTTTATATGATATTTCTGTTATACATACAGCTAAGTGGAACGGAAAAAATAGAACAAAGCAATATTTACGAAGAGAAACTCTCATCTCCATTTTAGATAAAGCTCTGAGAAGATATTAAAACAACATTTTTTCTATATAAAAACTTTTTATATAATACATTTCAAAAAGTCCCATGATTTGTACTTAGTAATACAACAAACTAATAATACAGTTAAAATAATAATGCGTGTTAACTATATGAAATAGTATGTCAAGTTAATAAGTTATTATAAATTTATATCACATGTACACCTTTGATGGTAGACGCAAGATTAATTATTTTGTTATCCCACTCTAAGTGCGGTTAGCACAACATGTTGTCACATGATTTGGCTAGGTATTTTACGACTGGCCGCCTGCCTGACGTAAATTCACCTTAGTTGCCTTTTACGACACCTCGGTAAGAAAGAAGGTGAGTGAGTGAGTTGGTTGAGTATTCGACCGATGGACTTTGTAGAGTTAAAGTGAGGAAAAGAGATTTTTTCAAGCAAATTCAAGGGGCGTTTATCTTATGTCGTGGCAATCTTCTTAAGAGATTTATATCCAAAAGTGGACGTTCTTCTGTTGAAAAGAGAAAAAGGGAGAGTGAGAGAGAGAAAGAGAAGGGGAGAAAGAGATTTTAAGTGATAGAGATATAATTCCGCATGGCAAAGTAATATTAATTGCAGCAATAGCATTGGGCGCTAAAAAAGGACATATAAATAGTTACATATATGTAAACGTGTTCAACAACTATTTAGCCGAAGGTTATATGTATATTTATATAGACGGATCAAACTGTCCGTGTACATTAGAACATTACGTGATATGTCGTAGCATGTCTGTGGCAATATAATTCGAACACGTTAAGTTTTAATCGTCTCGCACGGTAGTAAAAACAACGTTGTATCAGGTTTTTATACTACCGTTTAATAACAACAATATATTGTTTATAAATATGTGTGGTATCCGGCTTAGCAGAATAGACCACCCTTATTTCTTATCGAGGTATTGTTAAAGGCGCCTAAGGTAAGTTGACCCGCCGTATGGTATCCGGATTAGTAGAATAGACCACCCTTCTTACCGAGGTGTCGTAAAAGGGACTAAGGTAAGTTGATGTCAGGCAGGTGGCCGGTCGTAAAATATATAGCCAAAATCATGTGACAACATGTTTATAACATGTTGTGCCGACCACACTTAGTGCGGGAAAGTTGATTGATATACAAAAAACAATTCATTGTTAAAAGCCTTACATAACATTACATGAGTTTTAAGGTTCACCTCAGAACTTACGTAACGATGTTAAATTAAGGAGGTTAGAAGAAGCCAATAAATGTTGATTGAAAACCTTTCATACACTTAGTGAAACCTTGTATTTCACCGGCTCATTAATACGGCTTCAGCTGTTCTAAATAGTTAATATATTTTCAACTCGCAATCCCCCTCTTTTAAACCCGTTATGGATAATATAGGTATGTCGGACTCGCACCATCTAAAAACCTGAGTGCTCCACCAAGCTGTTGGTGGTGAGGACTGGGTACTGTTGTACATATTGCCACCATCCTCGCTTGCAGATCTGTATCCTGGAGAGCAAAACATCCAAGCGTCTCTAAACAGTAGCCCTACCTCCTAATATAGTGCTCCATCTGTGATGCATCGACCCCTTCGGGCCGAACTCATAGTTCACCTAAACTAATTCTATAAAGCACATTGATGTTCCCTTCTTCTTAGTCGATGTCTTGATTACTGAAAATTGTTTCTAGACGGAATTATTGCTGCTCACTTTCTGCACTATTCTTTTCCACATTTTTCTATCCGCGGCGGTCTTTAAAGCTTTCGTGATTGGCAAGCCTGTAAACGTCTTTACTTGTTCGGACCAACGCGTAGGTGTGCGACCGCGTGGTCTTTTCCCGTCAACCTGGCCAACCACCGTCAGCTTCTCCAGGCTTTCAGATTTTCTGAGAGCAACGTTTCTGAAATATTTAAGAATACGCTGGAAGCAAACGGAGAGTCTAATATTTATGCGGAACTCCTCAAGAATAGACACATTGGCTCGGCGTGCAGTCCATGGAATCCAAAGCATCCTTCCTTTGATGTTTAACCACTATAAATCAACACAGTTATGAATTATGACGAATCGTCGCCGTACTATTCAATCCATCGTAATGGCAAAGCGTTGTACTTGTGGAGACATTTCGCAATAACTTTGCTTTTTTTTATTTATTGCTTTGTTATAAAGGTTCTACGTGAAATATTTTGATACAAAAATGACAATTGGCTAGCTGAATTTGAGTGGCTCGTTGACGCAGTTGGTAGTAACCCTGCTATAGCTTTACGGGTTGTGTGTTGATTCCTGCAAAGGGGCAACATTTTCTGACAAAAGTTTGTTGATTCTGGGCGTATATGGGTATTTAAATATTTAAACTATCGTGAATAGTATTCATAGTTAATGTATAGAACCGGCTATACTCACGTCTTATTTTATCGTGTTAGCACGACTAGTTTCGAACCCATTCCGGGGCATTTATTCATGAACTCTTTACACGACGTTATCGCGGCGGGAACTGCATTCAGCGTCTCGCTGGGTGCGACTCGTTGGTGATGGGGGGGGGGGGGGGTTGGGGAGCTATGTATTTAAATATTTATTTGAAATTAAATAAGTAAGTATATATTTACCACTTGTGTCACCCATAACCCAAGTATTAAGTACCTATAAGTAACTTAAATTAAGTAACGGAACGGACCGTGTGTGCAAGTGTCCCATATATTTATTTACTTAATTTACAATACATTAGTGTCACAATGTAGAATACATAAATTAAGCTTTACAATACATACAGTAAGTACATACATAATCGAAGGTTATAGATGACAGATTTTGATTATTTATTTTTGAGAAATTCTTGTGCTATCTATCTGCCATTTCGGATTTGTTTTTAGATACATACATAACACATATATAGTTTGTCTTTAGCGAGCGACATAGCCTCTTTCTCTATCTAAGAGCGCCATTTTTTTTCCATCGATGTGATCAATTTTTGTTTTCTTTTACTTATGCAATATATTTATTAGGAGTCATGGCTATTGTAACACAGTTTCCCAGTTCTAAAACTAGGGCTTTGTTGTAAATTATGTATCTTGGATAAATCAATATGTAAACGTGGCGCGTAGCCAAAAAATGTAACAAATAACATGACTGTTCTTCCTTTTCTGTACCTTTTCTTGATATTTCGGCACTCGAAATGTAACTTTTCCTAATAACTTATACATTTTTATATTTGCTTAGTTAAACAGCTATTATTGTATCAGAAGAAAAAAAACTAAAATGGTAAAGTGGAAACTGTTTGTTACTATCTATTTATTTGACATTAGTGTCCAATTTCTATAGAGAGGCAGATAAGAAGCCACCATACTATTCTCGACAGAACAATAAATGTATAAAGATATAGACATATCCTTTCTCATTAATGAATCAGGAACATGTAACATCTTAAAGATTTCCATGATTTTCAGAAGAAGTGAAACGCGAGAAAACCATGTTCATTCCACTTCTGAAATGAATTTAATGAAACTACATTATCTCCCTAAGCTGCTTCTCTTATTTATACCTTCTAAGTATATCGCAAATTGAGGTTGGTAAATTAAAGTCTCTATAGAATACAAAAAAAACTCCGAAATATCTGCAAAAACAGACTAAGATTAAAGAAAAACTTGTGAACATTACAATCTATTAACCGATACAGACCTCACTCGTAGTAAAATGTAGATAGCACTTTCTTTTAACGTGACCAAGAACAGTAAACAAAATCGATTTAGCTAATGGCATAAAGTAGTTAGTATAGTAAATAAATTGCTCACTAAACCAGAATAATAAAAGAAACAGTATACTAATAACATAATTACGATAATACTATCATTTTTAGTTCCCATCGAACTTAAACACACAAAACAAATGGAAATGTAAATAGCTGATTGTCGCTTACACTAAACACTCATACACACGAGTCAACTGAATAAAAAGTAATGTATCTCAATTTACATTTATTTTTTATTTATTGACGGATTGAAATAAAACATACCCTTTAGGTTAACCACGGCTTCCTACTGAATATTATTGAAAACAGATCAGATCGATTCAGAGGTTTGTGAAATTAGAGTAAACAAACGCTGAAACATACAGATAAACAGTAAAAACTTATTAATTTCTATGATACTAAAAATATTACGTGAAAAACCAATCCTTATTAGACCACTACTGAAGAAATAATATAATAGAAGAAATAGTCTACGATTCATATGGTAAAGTTGCTATATGTTATCAGAGCAAACGAGGAATGTGGAATAGCTATTTTTCCATTAGTATCGAAATTGTAGCGAGTCAGGTTTTCACAATAACGGATGATAAATGGTAGCAATAGTGAACAAGGGCTTTGCGAACAATACAGTCTATCGAAATCTTTTATTTCTGTATTTTCTTCGAATAGATAATTATATCAATACAGCACGTTGAATAGAAAGTAAATTTAATTTATTGTTTATTATTCTTTCATTCGAGGCACGGCTTTAATTAAAACAGACTATTGTTGATTTGTTGTAACAGTCTATTGGTAAAATTTGGCACTTAAAGCTTATATACCAAAATAACAGATATGATGAAAAATTCCCATTTCTACACAGGAAACAAGAAAACAAAATAAATAAATGAGGTTTATTAACGCAGACGAAATCATATCATTGAAATAGTCAATACATTAACATAAAATAGGTATATAGAATATGCAAATAATGGTATATTGATACATGTAGCTTTACGAAGAAAAAACATGCCTGCCTACATCTTAATGCATCTCGCGCAGAAAACAATTTATAATGCGGATTATCTTTATACATTTTCGTACTCACAGGGTATAATAGCATCATAAATGGATTGTTAGCGTGGGCTTAAGTGATTCTCTTTTTAATATATAAGTCATATGAAATAAGTAAGTATATAAAATCTAAAAATAATTGTATGTAGTAACTTTATGGACAAGAAACGTGCCTACATCTTAATGCATCTCGCGTAGAAAACCACTTATGTTATACGAAATAAAACAGAAATATTAAATTTTCTGCAGCTTTGAGCACGATGTTGCCTTTATGTGGAACAAAGTTTCTTCTTGAGTTCTGTTCATTGTAGAAAATAACGCTTTAAAGTATTATTTGCTCCAGTAAGCTTTTACATTAGTGATGAATTTAATAAAGTTACTGGTACAGTGAAACGCTGGCATACTTGTACATCAACGTATTGAATGCGACATACTCGTTTAAATTAAACATGTATTATATTTCAAATCTATTTGAGGTTATACTAAGCCGGTGTTAAATGAATACCTAAAAACTTTATTGCCTAATAAACTTTTTATAGGGATATTTCCTGTAAAATGTATCGGTATAAAGAAGACAATATCTTACTCAAGTCAAAAACCACTAAGCTATATTTTCTTACGTTTTTCTCGTAAAGCGCGATTTAATGAGTTTCACTTGAGAAGAACGGCGTTGGGTGATAACTAGTCATCATTCTCCTGCCCTTATCCCACTCTAAGTGGGATCGGAACAACATGTCATAAATATGTTGTCACATGATTTTGTTATGTATTTTATGAACGGCCGCGTGCCTGACGTTAACTTACCTTAGTCATATTCTACGCTAATAATAAAAGAATATACCTCGCTAAGAAAGAGGGTGGTCTATTCTACTTAACAAGATACCACACAGTGGGTCAGTTCACCTTAGTCGCCTTTTACGACACCTCGGTAAGAAATGAGGGTGATCTATTCTACTCAGCCGGATACCACACGGCATGTGGGTGGTAACTACTGACATTTTAAAATAATGTTTGCTCATTAAAAATATCTGGGTGCGGTCACCCAGCTTCGCTCGGTAATTTTTTACCAAAAAAAAACTTTAAAAAAAAACAATTATTTAGTTGGGAATCGATCCTTGGCATTCACATTTCTCGAGGCTGCCCGTTACCTGAATAAGCTACGTCGACTTGACGGCTAATGGCGAAAATTCAATTCAATATAAATGTTAGTGTTTTTTAATGCCCAAAAACAGGAATAAAACATTTTTTTTTACATAAAAGCTAGCTAGATCAATTTTTCTCCCCCAAAACTTCCTACATGCTGAATTTCGGGGAAATCGTTGGAGCCATTTCCGAGATTCAGAAAATATATATATACACAAGATTAACTCATTTAAATATAAAGATACAGGCACAGGGCGTCCTGAACTGGTCTCAACTAAATTTTCTTCTTTCAATCCTGTTTTTTTCTAAAAATATAATTATATTTTTTCTTGTATTATGCAATTTCCGTAAATAATACATACACTTGCTCTTACTTTTAAACTTTAGTAGTTTGTTATTTGATATGCATATATTCCGCTCCACCCGGTCGTAGTTGAGAACTAAGAACTTGAAATTGTAAACGAGTACAATAACTGGGACATTCTAGCTAGTACAGTCCAGCTAAATAAGTTCAATTATACAATTTTATTATGTAATTTGTCGAGTCCATTTGTTTTATCAAACACTAGCAATCGCTAGCAGCTCCGCACGCGTGGAAAGATTAGTAATATTGTCTTTTGATAACTATAAAAATGGTTAAAGTGGATTAACCTTAAAATCTAGACATATGCTGTCGCGGACTTTTATTTAGAATTTTTAGAGGTGAACAATTTTGTAAAACATGATTTTTAATAACATTCACCGTTAACTCAGCGCACGCAAGGAAAGCTTTAAATTTTGCCGTTTTCTTACTATTTTTTATTGCTGCTCCTCTCGTATTAAACTTAGCGTGATGTTATTTTTTACGACCGGCCGCCTGCCTTACGTTAACTTACCTAAATCGTATTTTACGACACCTCGCTAAGAAAAAGGTCTATTCCACTCAACCACACCCACCGTGTGGTATCCGGTAACATGTTTTAAACATGTTGTTGCTTGTTTTGGCCGCCTGCCTGATGTCAACTTACCTTAGTCGTCTTTTACGACACCGCGGCAAGAAATGAGGGTGGTCTATTCTACTCAGCCGGATACCACACGGTGGGTCAACTTACCTTAGAACCTTTTAACTAGTGACATTTTTTCATAATGTTGTTCTTACTATTTTTTATTGCTGCTCCTCTCCTATTAAACTTAGCGTGATGTTATTTAGCGCGTTCAAACAATCAAACAAACAAAAAAACAAACTCTTCAGCTTTATATATTCGCATAGATTCTGAAGAATCCATGAGAATTCAGAGATCTAAAACATCAAATCGTTGTCTATGGAACAAACTACGTTTGGAGAATCTCTTTAGAAGCGCTAATAGGATATCGTAAGATGCAACGTCGGAGACATATAAGAAGAGAGTGGGGCTCGCCTTTTCTTCTCATATGAATAGATGACAAAATATGTCTCAAAGTCGCAAGGTCGGATCCAAGAGGCGTTGATTCCCACGTTATATTATCGAATCGCCTTGAAGAAATTTAAGTCTTGCTTTGACAATCAGTTTGTAAACGGTAGATTATATTTTTATAATAATTTATTACTATTGTCTTATGGATCTCCGCATACCAACACCTACTTCTATAAATAACATTCAAATTCAAATTCAAAATATTCTTTATTCAAGTGAACTGTTTACGGTACTTTTGAATCGTCAAATGTTTTTAAAGAAGCTATCACTGATTCGGAAGTTTGCTCCTACTGAGAAGAACCAGCAATAAATTCAGCCGATATCTTTAAAAAAAATATTATAATTTGATTGATGGTTACAAGATAATCGTTGCAGCTGGATGCGCTGCTAATTGCAGTTAAGACATTCTACTATTACTCAAATAATCCTCAATTAAGTGTGTTATGAGAATAAATTCCAAATTTTTACAATTGTAACATCGCGCAAGTAGATGAATCTTTAATCTAAGAGGCAGTTTGCGACAAACGACTGGCCACAGCCATTGTGGTGTGTGATTAATGTGCGAACCTACATCATTTGGCTATTTTGCTTCATGCTGAGCTTTTTACATTCGATCAAATGGTAGGTATATATAATACACTAAGTGAGAAATTTTTGCAATACAACAAATACGTCCCTTGGATTAATCCAATAACAAACTTAAATTTTCTTTGTGAATCAGTTTGAATTGGAAACTTACTAAAGTATTTGCTACGAATATATTAAACCGTGATAGCCTAGTGGGTATTAGTGCGTCCTAACTAACAAATATTCGAGATTTTAAATGTCGAGTAATCGTGTTTTATTTACAATTTATTTTGAGTATTTTTTTCATAATTAGTTCAAAGATTCACGGCGAGAGTCACCTTATATTACACCTTATAAGTTTATCTGAATACCCTTTTTGAAATAAGAGACGAAAACTTAAAACAATAAAACCCTAATATAACTACAAAATGATAAAAATATAATCCCTGTAAACCGTCTTACGGTTAACAAATTCTTGGCTGAAACTAAGTACGACAAACTCATGCCCCTGAAACGTTAAATGACGCAAACGACCTGTCCTAAGCCTGTGTTGTAGAGTTTGATTAATGACCAGAATTTTCGTTATCACGCAGATTCAAAATAAGTTTATAGCATAACCAGCAGGTTCGTATTTTAGGTATTTATATAGTGCAATGAACTCTCAAATGGAAATAGAAAAAATATGTTGATTATTAATCACTAAACGTAGTTTGTAACAGCACGTAGGTAAGTTGCGTTAAGTAGAATGAAAAATATCACTACTATTTTTGTTGTCGACGAAGAAGGCGTTATTGTAAGGCTTTGAGAATAATTAGTACAAAACGCGATGTTTTAGCAGATTGTCTCAAAGATTCCACTAATGATGAGCCAGATGGTCATCTGCACTCCCTTCAGTAATTATTGAGAACTGAAAACTTGTTGTTGAGTAATCGTTGAGAGCTTATCACTTGCAATAATTGTTCAGATTACCTTTATTGAGACGTACAGACAGACGTAAGAATGAGTGCATAAATGGAATCATCAAGTGAAAGATATTTTTGACCAAATTCTATCCCCTACGTTGTCTTTGAATCATATATGTTGCTAGTGATGACCTTTATCCGTAACTTGGACGCTAAAAATACGCTACATAAGAGATCTCAGCGGATGATGTAAAGAACTACGTTCGTAAAATTTTGTGTTAATCAAATCAGAAATGTGGAAACTGAGTCAGAAAATTTAGCAAATTCCGTAGGTTTAGGTAATTAACTAAAGGTAAACATGTAAAAAAGAAAAGGTTCTTTTTAGTAAGCTGATTACAACACATTACATTACCCTTAATATTATTGTTTTTATTTCAAATTATCGATTGTATTTGCGCCATTTTATTATGTCATGATTGCTATCAATAACTTTTAAACCTTTGAACCAAATAAATTGAAATATTATTTAATGTAACGTATTGTACTTTAAAACCTTTTTTTTGACATGAAACATGACAAACTTACAGGTGTTTTAAACCTTTTCTAGAAAACGGTGGAAAATAATACATTATCACTGAGCGACTTTATAAAAGATTGATATTGTGTTTCATCAGATAATTTATAATTGTAATTCGAACTTTTGTAATCTTTAGATCTATCATCAATATAATTTTCATTTACTGTTAATGTATATTTAGTAAATGAAGTCGTCGTCGGAATTTTTATTTTTATTAATACAATTTTAAACTAAGTTCTAAGACATTCAAATGTCTAACTAACGACTAACGTCATCAAAAACGTGCCATTTACTGTAACCAGAGTGGCAAAACCACTTAACACATTTACAGATTGCTTGCGCCAGTAATTAAGTCTCGTTTCTGTACGAATGTGCAGATTTTAATGTATGTCAAAAAAAGACTAAAAGATGGTGTAGCTGAATTTTTATTTCGCAGCCAAAAGTGAGTTTTGCGAATAGTTTTTATCTTTAGCTTTTATTCGAACAGCTTTAAATGTCTAACTTTTAAAAAAGATATGTTTTAACCTTATATGATCTATTTTAAGTGATAAGTGTAAGTAGTTTAAGATAGATATAACTCGTACATTTTTGCTTGAAAAAAATAAATAAAGTGATAAAGAAGAAAATTGTAACTGCATATTTATGTCATTTATATAAACTTAGATAAGATTATGTTAATCTTAAAATAGTATCAATTGGCTGAGTGGTGTCCAGCTGAGTAGAATGGACCACCCTAATTCATTGGTAAAAAGCGACTAAGGTAAGCTGACCCATCATGTGGTAAACGGTTTAGTAGAATAGACTACCCTCTTTCTTACCCAGGTGTCTTAAAATACGACTGAGGAGGATGAGGATGAGGTATGTTGACATCAGGCAGGCGGCCGGTCGTAAAATACAAAGCCAAATCATGTGACAACATATTTATGACATGTTGTTCCGATCCCACTTAGAGTGGGATAAGGGCAGGAGAATGATGACTAGTTATCACCCAACGCCGTTCTTCTCAAGTGAAACTCATTAAATCGCGCTTTACGAGAAAAACGTAAGAAAATATAGCTTAGTGGTTTTTGACTTGAGTAAGATATTGTCTTCTTTATACCGATAACATAACATGTTATCCCGGTCGGGATAACATGTTATCCCGACCCCACTCAGAGTGGGATAAGGTCAGGATGATAATGAAAATTGGTCCCTAAATATGAACCGAGATAAATTTTCTCTAAATTCTTCCATTTTAACATGTTACTTTTCAACATGGTACGAGCTTTTTTTAACCTTCTCGATCGCGTTAGCGTAATGCCAATTTGTATGACGCGATACTAGCGACATCTAGTGACCGATGTTCCAACGTCATACAAATTGGCACTAAACACACAGATAATCATGTCCCATGGAATGTCTATTATTTCACAAGTACCTAGTGATTAATGATCATCAACTATAAAATCACAAATTCACTCCAAATTTGTACGCTTTCCTAGAACCGGAAAAGAAAAAATAACAATTCTTGAACAAACAAAGAATATGTTTTATATAGAATAAGTGATGGGAATAGGATAAAAAAACAATTGGGGTGGGCGATATCTATACTAATATATAAAGCTGAAGAGTTTGTTTGTTTCATTGTTTGAACGCGCTAATCTCAGGAAGTACTGGACCGATTTAATAAATTATTTCAGTGTAAGATAGTCCATTTATTGAGGAAGGCTATAGGCTATATAACATCACGCTAAGATGAATAGGAGAGAAGCAGCAATAGAAAATAGAACGAAAACGGCAAAATTTAAAGACTTGCGTGCGCTGAGTAAACGGTAATAGTTATTAAAAAATTATGTATTACAAAATTGTTTCCCTCGAAAAGTTCTAAATAAAAGTCTGCGACAGCATATGTCTGGCTTTTAAGGTTAACCTACTCTAACCATTTTTATGATTATCCAAATACTATATTACGGTTTTATTCTTTCCACGCGGGCGGAGCCGCTGGCGATTGCTAGTATTCCTAATTATGGAAAGACGGGGCAAAGCGCGCTTTTTTCACAATAATACTCATATTTGTCGAACATTATTTTTATTGTACCTATATTAATAATTATTTTTTTAATTTTTATTTTGATGCCCTTTAGCATGTTTTATAATTTTTATAACTTATTTATTAGGTATTAGTCCGCTCCCTTGCAGTGCCCGCATAGCAACCATTACGTGAGCCCCTCGCGTGACCTCCTGCGTGACGATTCGCAGGGGCTGCCACCCCTATAATTTATCGAAATCGGTAGTATTAGTTGTCACAAGCCTTTACCATCGTTACTATGATAAAATAAACAGCAAAAATTTATAATTCATGTTTCTATATTCTATATATATATACACGATCGTCCGTCCACAAAGTAACTTAATATTTTGTTATGGTCGACAGAAAACTCGTAAATATACTACTTATATCCATCCCCCATCCTCCTGCCTCTATACCACTCTAAGTGGGGTTGGCACAACAGGTTATACTCATGTTGTCGCATGTTTTGGCTAAGTATTATCTGCCTCGTTAAGTAACCTTAGTCGTATTTTACGACACCTAGGTAAGAAAGGCCATCTATTTTAGTCAACCAGATACAACACAGTGGGTGAACCTTACTTAGTCGCCTTTTACGACAGTGCGGTAGAAGTTAGGGTGGTCTATTTTACTCAGCCGGATATCACACAATGGGTCGACTTATCTTAGTAGCCTTTTACGGCATCTCGGTAAGAAATGAGGGTGATCTATTCTACTCAGCCGGATACCACACGGCATAAATATACTACTTAAATAATTTCAAATATTTCAGCCAGTATATCGCGTCTTCATATTAGCGCCTCTTGGAATGTTCTACACTGTTATTTGCCATTCCCGCCATTGTAGAGGTGCCTTAAATATGAGATGCTGATAAAAAAAGATGCTGTTGTGTTAAATACATCGAAGCTTTTCTTATCTTTTCAGGTATATCGCTAGTGTTCATGATAGCCGTCCTTCCTGGATTGCTTCCTTGGGGTGGCGGTGGCGGCGGAGCTGGTGCTTGGTTTCTATCCCTATGCCACCTCCTCGGCGCTTTAGCACCCTGGTGCGGCTCCTTCTTATACCACCTATTCATGAATCACACCCACGGAGCAAGTTTATACCACCGGCTGCTGCAGCTTGATATGTTGGGCATCTGGGTCAGTCAGAGCATCGGTAAGTTATATAACCAATTAATCCTACAAATAAGGTAATTCAATCTGTAATATAGGCTTAAGGGCGCTTAGATTGAGTGCTCTCAAGTCACTTCCCACTTCTTAATATTAATTATAAGAATAATTAGTTATAAAAATAAGTATGAAATTGATTTTTGTGTTCTCTTAAATTATAGCTCAATCTTTTTGGTGTATTTTTTAGTCAAACTACATTTTACAAATGACAATTTATGTTCATTAACGTAATAAGACAGTCGAATAGTGAGAGAATGTAATTCTTGAATGAGTTTTTTCTGTTAAGACTTAGGTCTAATTGATATTTTAAATTTATCACACGGTTTTCGAAGAAATTCTCTAAAGAATTCTGGAAATGTGTTTATCTTACCAATTCGCATTGGAACAAGCGCAGTGGGCTTAATCTCCACCCTTCGTTTCAAAAAGGAGAGAGCACTCCTTTGCCCAACAGTGGGATTGTGGGAGTGGGAAATATTTATTATTGTTTAATTTTCAGTGTTTCGATCGCCTCAGAGAGAAGAAACCAAATATATATCATAAGAAGGTATTTTTTATATCCGGTGATGTCAGTGAAAATGGTTTAGGTTGGTACATCTTATAGATATAGTAAGCACACGATGTTTATGAAATTACTTTTTACTCCAATACAAAAAGACAAAAATTTCAAAGCCTTTCGAATTTAAAGCCACCAAATTTGAATGGAATAAAAATGTAATGTTCAACGGGGTCAAAGAACAAATAGAACGTGTCTACAATTTTATTCTGTTAGATATATTTATTTAAAATTCTAAACGCTTGCTTGAATAACGACAAAGAAAAATTTAACAATAAGATTAGTTTTAGTTAGTGATGTTATACAATGGCATTGTTATGGTATTCCAATACTAAATTATGCAGTTGCATTATTATCTCCATTAATAATCCCTATTTTTTTAAAATCACATGGCCGAACTGATTTATAGCGTTGAGTTGTTTTAAGGATAAATATGTAACTTATCAACGAATATAACTACGAAGAAATATAGTTACAAAGCAAATTCGGACACAAGAAATCCGACCACCCAACTAACAAAGGAAAGAGATGGTAGAGATTGAATTATAATTATTTCCTGATTACCATGCCTATTTTAATCTGAGTTAGGAATATCAGATGAAAGGATGTTAAATTAAGCTTTATACCTTTTATTAAGATAAAATCTTTTACGGTTCTATTTTCTGATCTACTTTAGGTTACGTTCCGTGATACAAGGGAGAATACAATTAAAACGTGATACAATTAAATTGTTTATTTCTTATCACGAAATGTCACTCACTATGTATGACAATGAAGATACCTGATATTAATTGCGGGATATACAGAATCATTTTTTACCCTGCAGTATAAATAAATACCAATTTAATTGGCCAGTTGGTGGTGTTTGCAGTGACCCTGCCTTCAAAACGGTTAGCAGGTTCGATTCCCGCCGAAGATCAACATTTTCTAATATCGCGTTTATGATTACTCAATGTTGCTACATAAAACTTACTACTGAGGATTATTTAAGTGATAGTAGCATATCTTAACTGCAGTCAGCTACGCATCCAGCTGCAACGATTATCATGTAACCATCAATCGAATTGTAATATTTTTTTTTAATAAAGTTTCTTGCTAGTTCTTCTCGGTAGGAGCAAACTTCCGAATCAGTGGCAGTTTCTTCAAAACATTTGACGATTCAAAAGTACTGTAAACAGTCCACTTGAATAAAGAATATTTTCAATTTTGAATTTTTGACTTTTGAATGGAATCGAAGGTGGCAAAATGATATGACGTGGTGAATAATAAATGTATATTTCATTAAGTAAGTATTAAATTACTTACTTTGGGAATGGACAGCCGTATGGATTTATTATTATGTTTAATTTGTGAATGTAAAGCAATAACTAACCTAAAATTTCATATTACAGTGCCTGAAATATTTTTGCCGCAAACAACATCTACCATAAATTATAGTAGCAAGATAAAATGAAAGGCGAAATTTAATTAAAGATTTAATATTCTGCTTTGGTCTTGATTAATTATTGTGCAGCTGTGTCTTTTCTTGAGATAGATAAGATGAGAATAGATGGAAATATATTGAATACTGAGTATAAAACTCACAATACAATTAATTTTATTAAACTACATAAGCCTTGTGGCATTCGGCTGAGTAGAATAGAGTACCCTCATATCTTACCGACGTGTCATCAAAGGCGACTAAGGTAACCCTAACTGCCGTGTGGTATCCGGCTGAGTAGAATAGACCACCCTCATTTCTTAAAGAGGTATTGCAAAAGGTGACTGAGGTAAATTGACACGCCATGTGAGATCCTGTGTAAGTAGAATAAACCACCCTCTTTCTTGAGGTGTCGTAAAATACGACTAAGGTAACTTGACGTCAGGCAGGCGGCCGGTCGTAAAATACGTAGCCAAATCGTCTGACAACATGATTATAATGTGTTGTGCCGACCTCACTGGAGAGTGGGATAAGGGCAGGAGAATGATGGTGCTTTATTAAACTACATAGAGCAGCTATTTTGTAGGGTATGCAATAAAATTGTCTTCTATGCGAATAAGATATATATTAAACACACAAACATCACTTTTCTTACAAACTTAGGCTTTTGGAATACTTTTTTTTTTATTTATTAAGTGTCTATACAGGAATAATATTTACAATACACTTCTTGTCCTAGACCACTAAACTAGGAAAACCCGTATCTTAGGGGCGTATCTTTAGTCAATACCTTCCCGTGTGTGTGTGTGTGTGTGCGTGCGTGTGTGTGTGTGTGTGCGCGTGTGTGTGTGTGTGTGTGTGTGTGTGTGTGTGTGTGTGTGTGTGTGTGTGTGTGTGTGTGTGCGCATGAATGTGTGTATATGTGTCAGGTAGAAAAATATTTTCTGTTTGCTCATAATTAAAGCTATACATGTAACACAATTTTTCCGTGACAGAAAGATGTGGTCTTGCATATCAGAAATAATCTGCGCATATCTTTTCAGTTTTTTGCTCTTGCCATATGCCACTCGAATATCATCCGGAAAAAATATAAAGGGTAACAACTGAAATTTCAAAGTAATAATTTATGAACTGAATCAGACGAGAGGGTGTATTATATCTACTCACGTAGCATAGCTAACACTCTGAATTAAGGGGTTCAAATAATTTATAGAATAAGGCGATACTTTGCAGAGATCCATAATATAAGAGTAATAATAAAATTATTTTGCTATAAAAAAAAGTAAAAAAAAATAGAAAAATATATCCAACGCTATATGAAGAGTGGACTATCCGTTTTAATTACATAATACATTCAGGATTCGTAAAAACACAAGCACAAATCTCCACCACCGCCACCACAATACACAAGCACTACACACGTTCACTATCACAAACTCAACAATCGTTTCGCCCCGCAACCGAAGCATCATTAGGAGATAGCCTCCACAACAAAATCGTAAAGCTCATATATATGGCGATTTAACCAACCAGCAGCTAATAAACGTAAACGTTGATTGTATCCATAAAAAATCCAATTCTTTTTAATTGAACGTCTGTTTTTTTAACTAAGTTGTTTCGTGTATGCATTAAACTTCTTTATTGACTGCGGACTTTTTAAAACCTTATTAGAATAATGCTGAATATGTATAATAATACACCATAGGTTTAACCTGTGTTAGTCCTGACCGTGTGACTCTCTAAAGACGATCATGGGTTCAAACCGCGGGCAGGGTGAACGAGAGAGATTTGAGATTTCAACAATGAGATTTTCTCTATTAAAAATTGTGTCTAATTGATAATCGCAATTTATCACACGCTTTTCGGTAAAGGAAAACATCGTGAGGAAACCTACATATCTCTAAAAAATTCTAGATATATGTGTAACCTGCCAATCTACATTGGAGCAGCGTTGTTAAGTCTTAGCTCCAAACCTTCTAAAATCACGGAGAGATGAGGCGTGTCTTAGGCGTAGCAGTGAGATAGTAACAGGCCGTTACGCCGTAAACTACAGGCGGTTTAAATGTATTACTAACGGATCTAGATGTTCTGGTACCAATGGATACCAGCATTAACTTTTATTTTCGAGTGTGGTATTTCATCTCTAACAGTATTTCACATCTAAGAAATGGATCGGTGCGTCTGTAACCGGCCTTATCTGGGACGGGATAGGGGTAAAGTTTGTAACAAACATCTGTTCTCAGATTCATATAAATGGAAACTCCCCCGCGGGAGGAATAACGCAACAGTATGCGAAGTCCACCGCAGTTTCGTGCGTAATGAGTTTCAATTTTTCATTTATATTACAGTCACAATATAAGGACTATGAATTTTATGAAATAAATATACGAAATGGAATGACTTGTTCAATATATTCCCGAATTAAATGAATGTTTGCATTACAATGAATATTGTGCTAATATTTTTTGGGAAGAGTAAGGCTTTTTTTATTCGTTCCACTGTTATAAATAGATATAAAGGTTGGGACATGTGGGACTTGATCCCGGGTATTTTATAGTCCACCCGTTCTCATTGAGCTACTATAACTTTACAAATGACAGCAAAATTAAACTTTACCTTCTATTTCTATTAAAGCAGATTTTTAGTATCAGAAAACGGGGATAAAACATTTTTTAATATTAAACCCGAAACCATACATACGTAGAATTTTCTACTGATTGTCATAAAAATGATTTTCTATTGATTTTCATAAAAATTCTGAAAGTCGTTTCAAAAATTCAGATTCTATTTATTATAAAGGATTATTAACTCATTTAAAAATTAAAGATTTAATATCAAAACTCACGAAATATAATATTATTTTGCTATAATCCGCTATAAAATTTTAATTATTATTCTTGAATTAATTATTATTATATAATTTATTATTTTTATCACGGATTATAGCAATATAATATTTCCATTAGTTTTGTATTATGGACCTCCGCAAAGTAACGCCTTATTCTATAAATTATAAGATTTAATATCATTAAAATATAAAGGACATCTGTCCTTAATACTTTAATGGACGGCGCACAAAGAATTATTGATATATTATGTGTTGTAAAACAGTCAATACATTTCAAAGCCTTAATGCCTGTATTGTAAACGAATCGTTATTAGATTATTATGTTAATCGTTATTACGTTTCTGATAAATATTTCATTAGTATTATGTACAAGATAATAAAGTAGTTTATAATACTACCAATAGAAATCCTCCTGGAATGAAAATCGTACAAATAATTCAAAATAAAAGTCCAAATTCATTCACGTTTATGTTTTTAAAATTATTTATCCTTTCATAGAAAGTCGTATTTTATTTTGTACAGTTTGCAGTAGGTATGTCAAAAAATGCGCCCATATTTTTAGTAGTATGTTAATTCATCATCATCTTCCTGCCCTTATCCCACTCTAAGTGGGGTCGGCACAACATGTTATAAACATGTTGTCACATGATTTGGCTGCGTTTTTACGACCGGCAGCCTGCCTGACGTCAACTTATCTGTCGTATTTTACGACACCTCGGTAAGAAAGTGTGGTGTACGCATATAAAAATATTATATACGGTGGCGGGTACTTAAACTATAAATGTTGTTGTCATCCGTCAGTCAAAAATACAATAAACGAACAAGATCTAAAGGCGTGGTTTTTTATTAATATCTCTCAGTGGCGACGAGTACGGATCGAATTTAGCGTTATATAAGTGGTTTAACAAAACGTGTGAACTTTAGTAACGTTAGTAAAAGTAGTTATCATGTCGATTGGAAAAATAGCCGAATTTAAAATTCAAACTGACAATTGGAGGCATTATGTGGAACGATTGGAACAATATTTTATAGTGAATAAAATTTCGAGTGACTTATTTGTGCCGACATTGATAACAGTTATGGGAGCAGAATGCTACGAACTACTTGTCAATTTGTGTACGCCTGTGAAACCCACATCCAAAAGTTTCAGTGAAATAACTAACATTTTGGAAAAACACCTTCAACCAAAACCGAGCGTGTTAGCTGAGAGGTTTAAATTTCGGCACCGAATGCAAAGAGACGGGGAAGGTTTATCGGAATATGCAGCCGTTTTGAAGTGCATGTCAAAAACGTGTGAATTCGGTAGCTGGTTAGAGGAAAGCTTAAGAGATCAGTTTGTTTGTGGTATTTCAAGCGAAACAATACGCCAGCGTCTTTTTACGGAAGAGAAGTTAGATTTCGGCAAAGCTTACAGTTTAGCTGTGAGTATGGAAGCTGCAGAAAAAAATGCCGCTATTGTGGAGGGGCCTTCGGGGTCATCTAGTGGTACAAATAAGAGTGGAGTGGAGTGTCAGGCGATAACAAACAGTTGGCAGAGAAATTCTAGCGACGGGTCGCAAGCTGCCGGCCGTTTTGGACGAAACCGCTCCTACAGCCGCGGGCAGGCCGTACGCGGCGGCGGGCGGGCGCCGCGCGGCGCATGGCATGCGCCAGCTTATGCTGAGCGCGCGCGGCCGCAGCGATGTCAAGGGTGTGGTTTGCCGCACGATATTGCTTCATGTAAATTCCGGCATTACACTTGCCGGATGTGCAATAAACAGGGTCATCTAAAAAGGGTCTGTCCTAACCTGACGCAGCAGCACCATTTAGATGCCCCGGCACCGGGCGGCATAGCGACGACAGATAGCAGTGGAGATAGCGATGAGGTAATGATATCAAACTTAAATAAATTATCCATACACCAGTGTAAACCTATTTTAGTGGAAGTCAATATTGATGGCAAAAAAATTTCAATGGAATGTGATACGGGCAGCGCCGTCTCGTGCATCAGTTATGAACAGTACAATAATTTATTTAGACACTTAAAGTTACACTCTTGTCAGTTAAGATTACGGTACTATACGGGGGAGTGCGTGTCACCCGTAGGGGTTTTAAAACCGCTAGTGAAATATGAGCAAAAACAAAAATATCTAGATTTATATGTGATTCGAAAGGGTAAAACTAGTTTGTTAGGTCGACAATGGCTAATCGAGCTCGATATTAAACTACCTGCTCTCGATAGTTTTGTTAATAGTATTGCCGACGGAGGCTTTAATAAAGAGGAATTCAGTTCCAGATATTGTAAGGTGTTCGCGGACGGGCTGGGGCGCTTCACCGGCGGCTCGGTGTCCATCCGCCTGCGAGCGGACGCGCAGCCCGTGTTCGTGCGCGCGCGGCCCCTGGCGTACGCGCTGCGCGAGCCGGTGGAGCGCGCGCTCGAGCAGCTGGTGCGCGACGGCATCCTCACCCCCGTCGACAGCTCCGAGTGGGCCACGCCGATCGTACCGGTGGTTAAAAAAGATGGTAACATTCGGATCTGCGCCGATTACAAATTAACTTTAAATAAGAATATTGAAATCGATCGATTCCCACTACCTAAAGTAGAAGATTTATTAGCGCGTTTACACGGAGGGGAGCATTTTAGTAAACTCGATTTGTCACAGGCGTATGCCCAGTTCGAACTGGATGAGTCAAAAAAGTGTACGGTGATCAACACCCACAAGGGATTATTTATGTATAATAGATTAGTGTATGGTCTGTCATCGAGCCCCGGGATATTCCAGAAAAGATTGGAATCTCTGTTTGCCGATTTGTCGCATGTAGGTGTGTTCTTAGATGACATTATTATTACGGGAAGAAATAAAGAAGAACACATAGGGAATTTACATAAAGTATTTGACAGATTGCAAGCGTATGGGTTGCGCGTGAAGAAGGAGAAATGTGTATTCTTCTCTGAATCTATTAAATACTTAGGATACGTAATTAGTAAAAAAGGAGTTCACACGTGTCCAGAAAAAATTAGAGCTATTTTAAACATACCGGCACCGACTAATGTATCTGAATTAAGAGCATTTATAGGTATGATTATGTACTATGCTAAATTCATAAAAAACATTAGTACTGTTTTGGCTCCGCTATATAATTTGTTACGTGGGCACGTTAGCTTCGTGTGGGGTAACGAATGTGAGATGGCTTTCAGACACATTAAACGCTTATTAGGATCGAGCGAGGTTTTGGTCCACTATTCGCCCGAGCTGCCGCTGGTGCTGACCGTGGACGCGAGTGGCACCGGCGTCGGAGCTGTTATCACGCACCTCACGCCCGACGGAGAACGTCCCATAGCTTTCGCATCGCGCACGTTGACCGTAGCAGAACGAGCCTATGCTCAAATTGACAGGGAAGCTTTGGCCATTGTTTACGGGGTAAAAAAGTTCCATCAGTACCTCTATGGCAGACGCTTTATATTAAGAACGGACCATAAGCCACTAACTTATATTTTCGGTGACAAGTCCGGTATACCGGTGATGGCTGCATCACGCATACAGCGATGGGCGGTGCTTCTTTCGGGATATAATTATAAAATAGAATTCGTTTCGTCGATTAAAAATTGTGCCGATGCTCTGTCGCGATTACCTCAAAGAACAAAAGAAGTTAGAGATCGCAAAGAAACAACGTATTTAAATTTTGTTGAAAATTTTTTACCCATTACTAATGATAACGTTAGAGCAGCGACGACCAGAGATCCCGTTCTGAGTAGGATAATATTATACGTCCAATCAGGTTGGCCGTCAACGTGTCCGGATGAGGAAACAAAGCCTTATTTTATAAGGCGTTATGAGCTATATCTCGATCGCGGATGCATAATGTGGGGATATAGAATAGTGATACCGCAGTCTTTACGTAAGGATATCTTAAAACAGCTGCATATCAGTCACATGGGGATTGTTAAGACTAAATCATTCGCCCGCAGTTATGTCTGGTGGCCGGGGATAGATAGTGATGTGGAAAAGTTATGCAAGGTATGTGAGACTTGTGCGGCGGAGTCATCGGCGCCGCCTCGGGCACCTCCAAGTCCATGGCCATATTCTCTGGAGCCTTGGAACAGAATACATGTCGACTTCCTGGGTCCATATAAAAACAAAACATTTTTTGTTATAGTCGATTCAAGTACGAAGTGGATAGAAATCTTTGAGATGTCACGTACTAATTCACTAGCCGTTGTAAAAAAATTAAGAACTACTTTTGCACGTTTTGGGTTGCCTAAAGAAGTAGTATCAGATCAGGGGCCACCTTTTACTAGCGCGGAATTTAAAAAATTCTTGCAGGAAAATGGAATTCATCAATCGTTTTCACCTATTTATCATCCATCGTCAAATGGAGCCGCAGAAAATGCGGTGAAGTTGTGTAAACGCGCAATAAAAAAGGCGTATAGGGATAACGTGGACATCGACGCTGCCTTACAGACGTTTTTGTTATCTTATAGAAATAGCGTTCACAGCAGTACAGGGGAAAGTCCGGCAATGCTACTGCAGCGTCGTTCGTTAAGAACGAGATTAGATTTATTGAGACCAGACAGAGGCCAGGAATCACGTGTATTGGAAGCTCAACGCAGACAGGTAAAAGATGCTGGCGGCATGCCGCGTCATCTGTCTGAAGGGGATCCTGTATGGACGAGAGGCTTCGGTAACAATGACAGATGGATAAAAGGCAAAATAATGAGAGGAGAAGATACCCGTAGGTACTTATTAGATACTGGGGATGGCAGACTTATACATAGGCATATTGATCATATCAGGCGCAGGTCCAGGTTATCTGATATAACATGTCCGTTACCGGAAGAACGGGGAGATGTGTCAAACGAGGGTGAGGCTGCGGTGGAGGAGTCAGTTGTGGCTTCAGATATGAATATACCGAAAAAAAATTATGAGGAAAAGATAACGAGTGAACATTCAACTCCTAGTAAATCAAATGATTCGGGTTCCGTTCAATCCTCACCACAACAGACTCCATCCCTGTTGCGTGAAAGCTCTAAAAGACAGAGAAAACCTGTTGTTAGATTTAAAATAGAGTAAATAATGTTAGAATTGTTTGAAATAATAGTTTGTTTTTACGTATATATTATATTGTTAAGATTTAGTTACTATTTCCTAATTTAAGTGGGGAGGTGCGGTGTACGCATATAAAAATATTATATACGGTGGCGGGTACTTAAACTATAAATGTTGTTGTCATCCGTCAGTCAAAAATACAATAAACGAACAAGATCTAAAGGCGTGGTTTTTTATTAATATCTCTCAGAAAGAGGGTGGTCTATTCTAATTAAACCGGATACCACACGGTGGGTCAACGTACCTTAGTCGCCTTTTACGACACCTCGGTAAGAAATGTGGGTGGTACTATTCTATTCAGCCGGATACCACATGGGTTAGTAGTATGTTAATTATTTACTATAATTGGGGAAAATAGTTTCAGATTTGATGACTAAACTACGATTAATATAACAATGATCTTAACAGAATCATAGTTGCGTAGAGGACTTGAAACTTGTTAGGCAGCGTATTTGTTATTCATGAATTTTGGACTGGTGAATGATTAACAAGCGTGTTAAGCTTTTCATGGGGTTAGAAAACCGATTTTGTTATACGGTAAATAAATTGTGAATTATTTGAAGTAGCGTATTATATTGCAGTATTTTTTAAATTTATTTATATTCTTTAGTAACTATAGCTTATTTATATTTTATATTAACTGTGCTCACGGCTTCACTCGCGTGGTACGTCACATCAAATCGGTATATCACAATTTCTTTTCCGACGCTTCGATAATTCTACTTCTTCGACACAAAGTAGCCTATATGTTGCTCCACAACTTCCTCTATCTTCCACTGAATGTCCCATCAAAAATAAGTCGTTCCGTCATGCACTAACATTTCTCAAAAATTGCACTATATTTTAGTAAAAACGGTAGCTAAATCCGTTCAGATGATTTTGAGAAAGTCAATCACATACAGACGGACAGCTTTTTGGGACTTTATTTTATAATATAGATCGATTATATAATAATAAATAAATATATGAGACATTTACACACACGGTCGTCCGTTCACAAAATAAGTAACTTAATACTTATGTTATGATAGACAGACAACTAGTGAATCTATACTTATATAATTTTTAAATACATACTTAAATACAAATATACACCCAGACTCGAAGACCAACAAAAAATTCATTTATAGAAAATGTTGGCCCTCGGCGGGAATCGAACCCGCGACCCGCGGAGCTGAAGGTAGGGTCACTACCCACTGCGCCAACGAGCCAGTCTTATATTATAATTTTTTTGCCATATTAGGGAATACAGGTGTAAAATTCATTCACGTATAAATATGCATATCCCTTTTGGGTACAATACAATTTTATTTCACGGTGAAACAAAAACTACAAAGTGAACGTTTGTTGCGAGTCCTTTGGTATAACAGACGTCACTAACGACAACAATATTCTGAAAAATAGCGAAGAGAAATTCGTATTCGCTGTATACTGGTACTATGCACTGACTCTGGGTCTGTGCATTTTACATCAAAAGTTTTTTCATTTCAATATTTTACCAAAGTTTTTCCGTGACACGCGACACAATTTCCTTTCTTCCTTAGAACAAAAGCTTTAAAAACCGATGTGATAAATTTTTGCAGGGATTTCTATTTTTTCAAAATTGAATATATATGTATGTAGATTTTATAGAAATTGTAGAAAAATATAGACTATATTCAATGGTTTTGATGGAATGAAATATACATTTAATGTCAAATACGATTACACATTGTTGATAGCAAAGAATAATCATCATTTTCTTGCCCTTATCCGACACTATGACTAATTATTTTACGATAGGCCGCCTGCCTGACGTCATCTTCTTTAAAACAATAAGTTTATTTAAAAACTCTTATCTCTTCATGCTTCCGCATTGAGAGGCTAATCTTGTAATTCCAAGTAGTGTTCAGCCATTAAGTAGTGTTCATATTATTAATTCCAATGAATCAATTAACTACATTGTTAGTGTTGTATAACATAAGTGATAAGGTATCATTTGCCGTCGTGCAAACGAAGTAACGATCGATCCGAGGCATTGCTGACATGAATCAAGACAAGCTCTTGACGTGCGATATATCTCTTTAATTAAATCGTCAATAACGCAACCTTAATTGTTGTAGTACGATAAGAAATTAAATCATTTCATAGAAGTGTGATATGTTTGTTTCATATTAAATACCAAAGATTAAATTATCAAGAGAAGTAAATGACACGACAAATTGTGAATGCTGAGAAGTCTTTGCATGTGTGCGTATATTTAAGTGATTGATTGTGTAACGTGAACACTGGTTGTTCATAATTCTAGATGTAAAAGGTTCTGATACAAAAGTAAAGTAACAGCCTGTTACTATCCCACTGCTGGCACAAAGGCCACCTCTCTTCGTTTTTGGAGAGAAGGGTTTGAGCTCAGACTCACCACGCTGCTCCTAACCACCTGCACCACGCTGCGCTAATCCGCATTAGAGCACATTACACATATTCCGAGAATTTTTTGACATATGTAGGTTTCCTCAAGATGTTTTCCTACACCGAAATGCGTGTGATAAACTGCAATTATCAATAAGACACATTACTTTTAATAGAAAAACTCATTGGTGTCTGAACGGAGCTTGTACTCGTGACTGCCTCGCACGGTCTAACCGCTTTGCTATCTCAGCTTCTTTCTGATATACATATTGAAACTTTTATAAGATATTTTCAGTGTTTCCGGTTATCTTTTCTTCATTTTAGAATGTTACTTGATGTTTTGGCGAAATTATGTTTACTAGTAGTTATACTTTAATAGTAGTCGTCTAGTGGTTTTATACTGACCCAATATGACGTTAAATAATTTTTATCAAATAAAGAGTCACCAAAAATGTACAAGATATATATCTCAAATTACTTACACGCTAGGACTATACAAATCATGTTCACGCGGAATGGTCTTAAGAATGCTGCCAGCGTTGCCGCGCTAAATCGCTAAGCTGATTCTTTGTGCGAAAAAAGAGCCAGCCCTCTTGTCACGATACGAACGATAAACAGTAATTGTAAATTCTGAACGTAAAATTTAGAAAATGCGTACTTGGCAATTTTTTTTACATTTTGGACTTTTCATAGTTAATGTATAGAACCGGCTATACTCACTGGTTTCAGCTCCCGCCGCGATAGCGTCGTGTAAAGAGCTCATGAATAAGTGCCACTAATTGGTTCCAAACTAGTCGGGCTAACCGGATAGAAAAAGACTAGAGTATAGCCAGTTCTATACATTACGAGAATAGTTTAAATTTTAATATTTTGGACTTTTTTTCCAATATATGATAACTCAAACCGCACTAAACTTGTAACCAATAGCAATAACAATGCTTTGTCAAGTATGTACTATAGCTGCTAGCTAATTTTAACAAGTTTTTACTAATTATGTCTATGCAACCTGCCGACTCTCAGCCTTTGATTCTATTAGTCTACACACGGCCGACAATAATTAGGTTTTCTAGGTGCTACATTCAACCATAAACTAATTAACTGTGTGACAGAGCTGCTTTGTTGTGATTTCAGAAAAGTCAAAAATAAACGTATTTACCCCAACCGTTAAACTCTTTTGGAATTTTTTCTCCATTTAGGAATGGTTTGAACTCAGTTTGATAAACTTTTCACATGCCATGTATTCAGTACTTGATAATAATATATAGCAGTTAAATACATTAATTATGCTTCGGCCGCAGTTTAAAATAACTATTAAAAGTAGGCTGATACAGAAAGCCTTTACCGTTGAGGATTACCTAGATGATAATATGTGGATAGTAATGGCTTAATGTAACTAGTTATAAGAATTTTATTTTGTGAAGCGTAACCACCATTTATTTGCTGGCTTTTCTCGGTACATACAGCTATACAAACAAACAGTAAAGTTGACGATTGAAACATACTCGTATACAACTTGACCAATTTAAATATGAATATAATTTAAAAAATCACCAAGGGTCTCAGGAAAAGATCTGATATAGAAATTCTAGATTATAGAGAGATTAGTAATCCTTTATACTTGTTGTCTTTTTGAACAATATTTTTATCTTTCTTTTAATTTAAGGCGCGTAAATATATAAAATAAATAAGTTTTTATAGAAAGTCATTGGGACCATATTTTTTAGTGTAACAGTACAGAGCATAATAAAGAGTAATTAACTATGTATGTCTATATTTTAACTGAAAATTATTACTCGCGTTATGATGCTTGAATGTAAATCGTCTACTAAATATTACAAAATTCTTCAAAAAAAGATGAGCCGTGAATGCGCACGAATTTTTATTAATATTTTTACCATCAGCTTCACTTACATCATTCAAACACCTATTCTTTTATAGTACTACACTAGGTCTAAATGTAAAACTATTTAAAGGTAAACACCACATGCAAATGTAACTCAAAACTAGTAACTAAAACAATACATAATAATTAGTAAACTAAATGAAACTTACAATTGATTAAGATTTCAAGACACAAGAACAAGAAGATACAAGATACAAGATATAAGATACAAGAAGACAATTCAATATAGGACTAAGCTAAGCAAGTACACTAAGATTTTTGTGGATTTTTTTTGAAATGATGGAGGGAAACACGAAATATATTGGGGGGATTTATATGATTCTTGTTATTCTGGGAAAGCTGTAGAACGATGGGGAAAATATAAAAGATTATTTAATGCTGTTCTTGGGTATCGCTTTGGCACTCGTAATTTAAAGTATTCGAGGAGTGCAGAGCAATCAACGTTATTATTGACTTGTAACTATGGATGTCAACTATCACAAACACTGTAGATGTAATAAAATAAACAAGGGGCGAAAAGATAGTGATCTCTTCCAGACCAATCTTAATCTGGTGTTATATAATTAAAGACATAGAGCGGCATTACTTTTTATCTCGGTGATAACGTCCACGCACCATAAGTTTCGTGCAGAAGCTAGTTTTTAACAATCACTTAGAGTCGAATCCATAAACTTTACAAAAAAGGTTTTTGGGTTTTGAATTTGAATTTAAAACTAAAAAATTAGTTAGAGGCAATTACAGGCAAAAAACTATCTAATCGATGTGTGTAAATGTTTCACATGGTAAATTTTGATTAAGCTGACTAGCCCGTTGTAGCAGTGGGTAGTGACCCTGCTTTCAGCTCCACGGGTCGCGGGTTCGATCCCGCCGAGGGCCAACATTTTCTATACATGAATTTGTTGGTCTTTGAGCCTGGGTGTACATTTATATTTAAGTATGTATTTAAAAAATATATGTGTATATATTCACCAGTTGTCTGTCACCTGTAACACAAATATTAAATTACCTATTTTGGCGACGGACGACCGTGTGTGTAAGTTTCCAAAAACAAAAAAAGCTAACGGGCAAAACCAACCCAAAACAATCTAATACGGAAAATACTTTGCTTATGACGCGGGTGATTACACCAGTATACCACAAAGGGTATCAAAATATTATTATAACCTTTCTCTCGGTGCGGAGAACTTATCAATAAGTCAACCGGCTATATGCTAAAGAGGAAAATTATTCAAACGTTTACAAACCAGGTTCACGAAAACTACTCTCTATTCGCTTGGACAATTGTCAGATACGAATCCTTTTCTTTATTTTACAAAGAAAATAGCGATACCGCCTTCATTTACATGCCTTATTTTTCGCAGATTATAAATAGTACCTGGGTAACCGAGCCGTGCTCAGTAATTTTTTTGAAGATATATAAAAAAAAAATAGTTGACATGGTGAGGCCGAACCTAGCTATTTTCACCTCTTTAGACCGCCCATTCCCCAAATGAGCTATCTTGACTTGACGTTTAATGGCGAAAATTATCTTTTGAATTCAATATAAATTTTAGCATTTTCCCAAAAACAGGGATAAAACGACATTTCTTTTAAATCAAACCTAGATCGATTTTTCTCCCCCAAAACTCCCTACATGCTGAATTTCATGGTAATCGTTGAAAAAAAAATATGTATACACATTAACTCATTGAAATATTAAAGATATGTTTCTTGATAAGCTGATAAACTGGTATAAGTTACAAAAACTATAAAAATACTATTGTATCAATTAATGCTCGTCCTTCACGATTTATTTTAATTAATAGATATCCATACACAATTCCTTAAATTAGTGTAACCTGCTAATCCACATGGGATCAGCATGGTGGTTCTATGCTCCAATATTTCTCTCGAAGCAAAGATAGTATCAGGAACCATACCACAGTTTATTTTACACTTCTTGTTAAGTCTGCGCTTAGCGTTTTTATTAAAAACACGTAGTTTAAATAAATTTCGAGTTTAAAATAAAAGAATTACTTGATAATTTTATATTTATTGTATGGCAACACGTATTGCTTGATAAAGGTCGGTATGCGAAAGAGGGCTGTCAAACAAAACAGTTGTCATAGATTAGTTATATCAAAGACTACTTTTTTATATCTCTAAACCTTCTTTTTAATTTTCAATTTACTCGGATACAAAAAAAAGACATTTTGAATTACACAGTAGGAATACATTGTAACAATACAAGAGGCTGTAACTGGGACATCTTATTGAGATGCACTCACACTTAATCCCGACAAGTCACTCAGAGAAACTGTAGCAGTCTTAATTAAAAAGTTTCAGGCTACTGAATTGGAGCGAGCGGTTGAGTGGTATATTTTTTTTATTGCTTTGCACTCGTTCGCAAAGAGAATTGATACTAGTGCCCGCACCGACGAAATGCATACCGTATGAATATAGGTCCGACTATCGTTCTATCTTTCCATCTCTATGTCTGTAGAGCTTTCACGGCGAATCCGCGGAGGAAGTTTATAACGGTAAAAGCTTTCTATAAAATATATAGGGTAGAAAACCTTCCGTTATTCCTATGGAAGTAGAGAAAAATTATATAGTAATTAACTGAGGGTAATTTAACACTGAAGTGGATAGGAATGAAGCCACTACCATTAGTATAAAAAAGCAATTATAGATCGACAGTAAGTAATAATGACACCTCAATTTGAGAACATTAGTAAATAAGCTTAATAAATTACGTAACTTTCTACGGTAAAAACTTTCGTCTTTCTTTCTTTTACTTCTATCAAAGTTCAAACTATGTATACATGCAAATACGTTCACGTCTTTTGTTCGTCGTTCTTCGTGACGTGTATTACAACTATGCATGTATTTTTAGTTTTCTCAGAACGGAAATTTTGTGTATCAAAAGTAATAATAAAGTCTCCGCAAAGTAATGCCTAATTCTATAAATTATTTTGTATAACAATATAAGCATACAAGACAAATGTACAGATAAAAAATTAAGTAGCCTTTATGTATTTTACTAATAAAAAGCCAATAATTTTAAATAAATGAACTAATATAAACTTAATAGTCGAGTACTACTAAAATTCAATTTAGCTAGAAACCCTCGCCACTCAAAGACGAAGGCCTCTTCTAGCGATTTCCGAGTGTCTATTATTTGATTTTCTCAACCACTATTCGCCGGCGGCCACTTGTGTTATATCATCTGGCCATCCCTTTGTAGGTCAAATCTTTATCCAGAGCCAGTTCTTCCTTTCCTAGGTCCTTCTAGAATGGCAAAAAGTCCTTATTATGTCCGTCAGTTTCTTGATGGTTCTTCTCGATATGAAGAAACTTCGGAATTGGTGGAAGCATTTTTAAATTTGACGATTCAAAAGAACTGAAAACATCCACATGAATAAAGGCAAGCAGGCAACAAACGATATTTCTGTTTAAAGATATATATTATATTGATATTTACATTTAATGATTCAACCTAATGGATTTATTTATCCATTTTAGTTAAACCTAATGGATTTATTGATCCACGCGACAATATTTTGAATAAGGAAGAAAATGAATAATAAATTCAAATCAAACTATTCTTTATTCAAGTAGACTTATTCAAGTAATTTTGAATCGTCAAATATTATTAAATAATGTACCACTGATTCAGCTGTTTGCTCCTACCAAAATAACCTAGCTAGAAACTAGGCGGATACTCTTTAAAAACATTGATAGAATAAAATTGGATATAAAGCAAATGCTAACTTTTCCCACATTTGTGTATCCCTTGTACCTGTTCGCCGCTAGATTTAATTACATTTCCTTCGATCATGTTTATTCTACTGAAGTTGTAAATGAAGTTTGTTAATATAAAAACGAACATAATCCCAGTATTATAACTTTCTGGCCGCTACGGCATTGAGTTCACTATATATCTTTTAAAGCCCGCGGGGACGGCGGAGACTCGGTTAATCCGAGTTTATACAGAGCAATGAAACGGTTATTCTGTGCAGTAATATCGCTAGCTCCTTGTTTATAACTAAATTGCAGCTTACCAAATATTTTATGGCAAATCTTCTTATAGCATTTATGAAATTTTTAACTAGATTTAATTTAAACAATAAAATAATACTTTTCATTGTGATCACCGGTTTTTAGTATGTTACATATGTAGATTGATAGAATTCCTTTGAACGAAGATAAAATTGGCGTGAATACTTTGACGAAAGATCGCGTACAAAGGGAATTTGGTATAGAACAGTTCAACCTGGCTTATTAAAAAAAAAAGCGATTCTTCAAAAAAAGCGATTCAAGATTCTAATCTTACTAGGACTGATGTAGTTTTAGCATTAAGGCTCCGATCAGGGCACATTCCACTTAATAGATTTGCCTATTTGATGAAGAAAGTGCCATCTCTGAATTGTGTTGAATGCGGTGTTATCGAAGATGCATTTCATATTTTGATGGAATGTGTGCGGAACGAGGACTTTAGGAGTGATTTAAGATTTAAGTTAGGATACATATTTGATTTTGCCACGTGTAATAGCATTTTGGCTTCTCCAGATTCGGGAGAAGCGAAATTGATTTACAATATGGTTAAAGTAAGCATAAGTAAGCATAAAAACCCCCAAAAATAAAGATTAAAAAAAAAAGATGATATATATTATATATAATGATAGACATTTATCATAGGACATATATTTATAATGTCAGATATGAATGATATTAATTAGACATGTTGATGATCAAGTTTGTATCTTATAACAACTGAATAAATCTTTGAAAAAAACTGCCATTGACCAACCTTAAAACCCTCCTTTTTCACACTTTAATCTGTTTACACCGCTTTTCTATTGATTTGATTCGTAGTTGTACCTAACATTTTTGTGAACACCACTAAAGTGCACTTCAACATACGTTTTTTTAAGTCACTGCTACATAGGTTTTTTTTTTGTAGTATCTTAACCGTTTTTGATGATTTTCGGTTCTTGCTTTACGACAACCTTTTGATGTCTATATCTAGTTTATATTTCATTTAACATTACTTCATTTCTTGATTTATACATATATTGAATATCCTACACGGAATTGTGCCTAGTCAATTCCGGTATTCCACAAACTGTCCTATTCTGTGACAAAACTAAATTCGATTACCCCATACAAATATTAAATTACCTTTTTAATGAAAAACTGTTCACATAGTATTTTCAGAAAATTGTTGCATTTCACGAAGGATATTTAATATTTTCTACTTTTTCCGTAATAAAACATTACGGAAAAAGTAGAAAATATTATTATAGACTCTTTAACAAACTAATTTAAACTTTACTACTTACTTACTACAATAAATTATGACGGGGTCAAATTTGAAATATGCGTGACTCGCCACACTACTCTGATGAAGTGATTAGATGCTAATCGCTGTCAGTAAAGGCTAAAAGCCTCAAAGCCTGAATCACAAAAAAGGGTCGTAAATGAAGTACCAATCTGAGATTAACCAAGTGAAAAGGCCAACGAATTGAAAATGAGTCGTATACAATCTGAAAGCCTGTTTACTGTAAATTATAATTCTTTATCGAAAGTAAAAACATCACACACCACGTCGATTTTGTGTATTGTGGTGGCAGTGGCGAAGGTTTGTGCATGTGTTTTTACGAATCCTGCATGTATCAGGTATGAAAACAGATTGTCCACTCTACATTTAGCATTATATATATTTTATTTGAAAAGAGAAACATATTACTTAGATACCTGTGATAATCAATCTAGATCTAACTGCCAAAGAAACAAAAATAGCACAACCTTTAAGGTTTAGTCAGGTCAGGGCCGTACTTGCTGCACCCATCTCTATTCATTTCGTGGCTATCAATAACTCACTATAAAACGATACGAAGCCATTGCGAAGGTCACATTTACTTGGGCGATAGTTATATTAGATTAAATTGTTTTCAATAATAAGAGGTACAGTAAATAACCCTAGTACCCAAGTAAATAACAGATACCTACAGGTGCGTCTAAGTTCTAGTATACATCAAAAGTAATAAATTTTATAATGAGTTACATGATAGTGTGCTTAGTGCAAGTTTTTTTTACTGTAACGTAGTTTGTATGGCGCTGGAATAGCGGTCATTAGATGTCGCTGTTGCACCGTCATAAAAATTGGCGTTACGCTAACGCGATCGAGTAGGTTGAAAAAACTCGCACTATGCACACTGTATATAATTTAAACTCATGAAAATGATTAATTTTTATATGTATACTAGAACTTAAACACAGCACTCAAAGATCAATTTAGGATTATTTTGCCATAGTTACATCTTTATATAAGTAGAAATTTTTTTCATTATAATAATTTATACTACACTAAGCCCCACGTTGGATAAAAAATTCTCATCTGAACTCGGACCGAATGTCGTGAAATCGCTTAAATCAGTTTTAAAGCAAATCGACCTGAATAGAGTTGAAAGTACACCACGCTCGTTCGGAATTTTTACAAAATTCGCTCAAAGTTACGAAAGCTGCGCCAAAGCTATTCAATAAAATTATTTCAATTCCATGTGAATAGCATAGAAATGTATATTGCAGTAAGACGGCATGAGATTGATAAATTGAAAACTCGGATGTTTGCTATGTAATAATTTTTGTAATCTCGTTTATTTCAATGTATCCTATTCACATTTTATATCAATTCACGCGAGATAAACTTTAAGTGAAAAGAAATATTTTTTATGCGATGTTTTATTTCTCTTGTTTACTAAAATTTATTATTTAGTAATCAAACATTCTGATAATTTAATAATAAACTTCTGTACCATAAAGCGAAAATTTTAATAAAGATAAATTTATTTATCTTTATTAAAATTTTCTTTATTTCATATGAAAACTTAAACATAAGTTATTCTAAAAGAATTTCACATTTTATACTCGCAAAAATAATCTATGTAAATGTATTCATTGACTTAGTAAGCTCTTGTATGTTTCTTTTATATTTTTATATCAGACGAAGTTGTTTATCGATACAAATAAGAAGAAAAGTCAATACATATACGAATAACAGTAAAGAATGTAGATATAAAGCAAACAAAAACATGTAGTCGGCCTTATTACTAGAAGCGATCAGATCTCATAAAACATGGAACGCAAAAAACAAGATTTTAGTAAAGTATCACCATGTTAAGATGCTTAAATAACATTAAATTTGTATCAGTCGAAATTAGTATATTTTCCCAAATTATGCAGATTTTCATTCAGTCACTTTTTGGGTACAAGCCTATGATATGTTGTGAATGAATTAACCATTAATGTTCAAAGAAAACCCATACAACGTACTGGGTACGATACTTTGGTCTAAATCCAGTAGTTGATAATGTCAAATAAAATATTCAGGTTACCTAGTTTAAAATAGATAGAATTTAGTCAGTTCTGAATTTAGTTTCTATAACCATTACACAACCTCTCCAAAGTTTTTTATAAATAAACTACGCCATACGCCATAAGCGAATGAATTAGCCTTAGAAATTAATCATATATTATTTACTGTCTATTTAGTTCTTATGAAAAATATAAATCTATATAATAACGCCTATTGGCTGACCACCCTCATTTCTTACCGAGGTGTCGTAAAAGGCGACTAAGGTAAGTTGACCCAACGTGTGGTATCTGATTGAGTAAAATAAACCACCCTCTTTCTTACCGAGGTGTCGTAAAATACGACAAAGGTAAGTTGACGTCAGGCAGGCGGCCGGTCGTAAAATACGTAGCCAAATCATGTGACAACACGTTTGTAACATGTTGTGACCCCTTTGAGCGGGATAAGGGCAGGAGGATAATGATGATGATGATAAAAGCTATATAATAAAATATTGAGAGCTGGCAGAGATATCTAGGCATAAGTTGACTTTTGTACACTTTTTTTTACCAACTATGTTCTTTCGAACTTTTATGGTACATAAATAAATAAATAAAAATAAATATTAATAAATTAATAAAGAAACTTATAGGGTGGAAATCTTGCATATATCTTGTAATATGAACCGAATTGATGTCCATTAACTTCAAAGCAAAGTACACTCACTTGGAAGCAACTTGCAATAAAATTTATACAACCTTTTTAAAAGCTAAACTGAAAAGCAAATATATGTGCGAGTTTCAGCGTTAACTATTACGCGATCTATGAGTTATGTAATTTATTAACATTAATATATTTTTTACTTTTCCACTTGATCCAGTTTTAGTTTTATAGGTTAAGTTAGCGTAAGTCCATTAGTAAATATATAAACAAACGTATTTCTTCCCCTTCCTTCTTTTCCCTTTATTTGGGGTCGAGTCTCCTTATAACATAGGTTCTCTGCGTTTAAGTGAAGGACTTCTAGTTCCTTCCTGATATTGAATCACCACGTAACTTTTGCACTTCCTCTCCCTTTTGGGAGTTCGTAGAGGTTTAAGGTGATCTTTATCGCGTGGTCATCTGATTATCATTGATTGTGGCCATACCATCGCAGAATGTTTTCTTATAAATAACTGAGGATCGGACCTTAAAGGAACCTTAGATATACTCTTTTGTATTCTATCCATATACAAAACGTATTTAATATAATAAATAAAACTAGCTCATAATTTTAGCAAATAAGATAATGATGTATAAATCATACGATACGTTCAAAAAGTTATTACATATATTGTTTTGCATCGTAAAGATTCCTGGGGTAAACCATACAATTTTATTAACGTACTTTCCTTAAAAAAGGCGAATATCAAATATAATATTTGTTTCAAAAAACCACATTAAGAATTTCAGATAAGAAAATGACTTTCTTTGTCTGTATCTAAAATGCCTATATGTCATAGGCACTGATTATTACAAAATATCTTTATCGAACGGTATAGATAAATACGTTTATTTTTATGGCCTAATGAAATGCCCATTTACAGGCAGTTTAACATATATATATTTTTTTATTATAAAAATAATCTTAATGTCGCTTCTTTATCGGAGACTGGCCCATGGCCGCTGGTGACAGTCCTGCCTTCAGCTTTGGGGTTTGTGGATTCGATTCTCGCCTAGGGCCAATTTTTATTAAAAAAAAAAAATTTCTTCAAGTCTCAGTGTAGACTTGTCGTACAAAAAAGTGTATTAAGTATTCATTTAAAGTTATATATATACATATTTAACAGTTGTCTGTTACTTACAACACAAGTATTAAGTTACCGTGAAGATGTACAATAAATAATACTTATAACTAGGTACGCCGTGTGGTATCCGGCTGAATAGGATAGTACCACCCTCATTTCTTACCGAGGTGTCGTAAAAGGCGACTAAGGTAAGTCGACCCGCCGTATGGTATCCGGCTGAGTAGAATAGACCAACCTCTTTTCATACCGAGGTGTCGTAAAATACGACAGAGGTATTGTGACGTTAGGCAGGCGGCCGGTCGTAAAAACGCAGCCAAATCATGTGACAGCATGATTATAACATGTTGTGCCGACCCCACTTAGAGTGGGATGGCAGGAAGATGATGATAAATACTTATAACTATATATACTTATATATATTACATTAGATCATTACTATCTTGTGCAGGGTAAGACAGGCTATATCCACGCATTCTTATCATCTAAATAACCTTCAACAGTATAGTAGGCTTTCTGTATCAGCCTCTCTTTAACAGTTTTTTAAAACTGCTGTAATCACCATGCGTACATTAATGTACATAATACGTTATTCACATACACTTCAACCCATAAGCACATTAGCCGCGTGCCCAAATTTTACGTAGAATATCATAAATTTCTGCGGCCGCACAAATGTATTCCGCCCACTAATATATTTTTCGTGCATCACCGGCTTCCACAATTTATCAAAATTATTAAAGAGCTTAGGATGCTTACACACTGTTTTGTTATACGTTATTTTCGGCTTAACATATTGTTAGGTAAATTATTGTTAGTCTGTGCCGGATGTCACTTGTAAACGGGTATTCAACCCATGTGACATCCGTCAGAGAATTGTAAGACGATTAAACATCAATTTGACGGGGGCTAGCGCCATCTTTTTGGAGTTGGACATCGGGCTTGGTATTATATCATGTAACTGACGTTATGCGAAGAATATATATGATAAAATGGTATTCGGAGTTTTATTCGTGACACATCCTGAACAGTTATCCTTACAGTATTTACGGTCGGTTTAAGAGTGATATAATAATGTATATTACGCTTCAATTTCTTTAATTAAAAAACGAAAAATTATTTTATTCTAACATTTGTCCTGACAATTTTAAATAATTCGTTAACCTCGACCTAATATGTTCTTCCTGCCCTTATCCCACTCTAAGTGGGGTAGGCACAACATGTTATAAACATGCTGTCACATGATTTGGCTACGTATTTTACTGTAGATTTTATTTGTAGAGAAAAATAAATGTGAAATATATAAACTTACTTATACTTACAGACGGGCAGGGAAGAAACTCTTCGTATAATACGGTAATCATTATAGAAAATCCATATGACTCTTAACGTTTTACATTCCTCTTCGTAGTTTAATATTCAAAGGTGTTTATTTTATATATAACATACAATCCAAGGTAAACTTCCCTAAGTTATATTCGGTTCGCAGATCAAAAGTGGCAAATGTGAAACGAGGCTCGCTGTTTATTTAAGCTCAAACATATAGCCTTGTTTACTCCTACCAGTGTAAGCAAACATGTTACTCAAATAAAAGATAAAACTTGATTACAATCGACAAAATCTAATCGTAATTAGTATTAAATTTACAAACCCTTAATAACAGCAGTAGTCATCATCTTCCTGCCCTTATCCCACTGTAAGTGTGGTCGGCACATGTTATAAACATGCTGTCACATGATTTAGCTACGTTTTAACGACCGGCCGCCTGCCTGACGTCAACTTACCTCTTTCGTATTTTACGACACCTCGGTAAGAAAGAGGGCGGTCTATTCTACTAAACCGGATACCACACGGTGGGTCAACTGACCTTAGTCGCCTTTTACGACACCTCGGTAAGAAATGAGGGTGGTACTATTCCATTCAGCCCAATACCACACAGCGTTATTAACAGCAGTTGTATTTACCTTATTCAATTTAATTTTCATATGAATACGTAGATAGTGCGATGTGGTATCCAGCTGAGCAGAATAGAGAAACCTCATTTCTTACTGAGGTGTCGTAAAAGGTACAAAGCAAATTTTGGGACTAGTAATGTTCATTTAAATTATACAGTGTATAAGATCATAACGTTCAGAATGAAACAACGTACTTAAGTTGATAATTGATGCTATATTCATGTAAATAGGTTTCCAAATTCCGCATTATAAATATGACCACTTTTTAAAGTTTTTTATAAACTTCGTATGAGCTATTTTTAAAAGATATAATATATCATACCAGCTTTTTGAGTAGCCCTATAGAAGAGGAATATTCTCTCAATACATTGTGTTGCTATATCTTAAACAGATTAGACAGCGTTTTGAAAGCTACCAGAAGGCTTGACTTGTTTCCAAATTTTCAACATTTATCGTCATATTTTACCTAATTTACAAAGTGTACAAAAGTATACACTACAGCTCAGTTGAATCACTCTCTGTGTTGGTGAAAACCACATTACAATAGCTTCAGTAGTTACTGAGTTTTTGAATAAATCACATTAACAAAAAACAGATGTTAACTTTTTATTTTACGATATATTCGAAGCGTAATAAATGTAATTCGAAAAATGGCTTGAGCCAGGTGCCGAACATTTATAGTGTAGATAATAGACATATCTAATCTTTGGTGCATATACGCTTACTAACTTAGTACTACATGTTTTACAAAAAAAATTAGAACAACGTCCGTCAAAGCAGTGCCTTGTGAACGTATTCTGTGCAGGTATCATAAAGGATCTCTGCAGTAATATTTTATCACCTTAGACGGGAACTAAGCTCATCGCAACAGTAAACGAATGTCAAGTACGTTGTACATAGTAAATTGCTTCCGCAGTTCACTGAGAACTTTGTTAAGAAAGTGTTACAAGGCAGCATATAAGATTTGAATAAATTACCATTCTACCACTGTATGCTCATCTGAATATCGCTTGTTAACAAAGTTAATATAAACTTTATACTGTTACTTGTTGTTAAAAAATGTATGTATACCTTGTGCACAGAAGTTATTATTACTATGCACAACCTCAGTAATGAGAAATTATACATTTATAATATGTTCGCACTAAAGTTAATATTTTTGATATAGAGCCGGGCTATAGACGGAAATGGAATTAAATTTATTGTCTGGACTATGTATTTATTTGATCTTTTTGGAATATATTAGTTATTCCAGCAAAAACAACTAAGTAATCCATCATCCTCCTGCCCTTATCCCACTATAAGTGGGGTAAGTTTTCAGACGATTTGGCTACGTATTTCACGGTCGGCCACCTGCCTTACGTCAACTTACCTTGGTTGTATTTTACGACTAACTAAGTAATCGAAAAGTAATAATCAAATTATTTTACTATAATCCGCGATGAATCGATTTATCAGGTTTACAGCAAAATAATTTTATTATTACTTTTGTATTATGGATCTACGCAAAGGAACGCCTAATTCTATAAATTATTTGTTTTACGAAGTAATCGTTTTAATTAAAGTCACATCGCTATCCATAAAAATAAAAAAATGAAATACATTTTAATAAAAGGGGATCGCTGTCAAACGTCTGGTAGCTGATTTGGGGAAAGGGCGGTCTAGAGAAGTGAAAACACCTAGGATCGAGCCCCACCTGCCATATTATTTTTTCATTTCTCTTTTCAATTTTTTTTTATTTTACTTTTTTTTACATCATTTTAAAAATTACCGAGCAAAGCTCGGTACCACAAATAATAGAAATAACTATCTATTTTGTCTTTTACAGTTAAGTGTGAGTCCATGTTAAGCTGCTTAATTACTTATCACTAGGGCACCTAGAGATCAAGTGCACTAGAGATCGTTAGTTATAAACATCGTAAATAAACTATTTATTTAGACATGTTACAGCAAATCGAGGCAATCACAAACTAATCAAAATTGTAACTGCAGTGACCGGTCACTTCCGATAGCCGATGGATTTTGCCAATTTAGCTGCAAATTGATGAAAGCCCTAGTTTCTGTCTATTCCACGTGACCTATATAGTTAAAGCCATATTAACAAATATTGACTGTAACAATTTAAAAAAATAATAAAAAAAATTGACAAGTTGTATTTGAAAATCCTTTCATCTTTATAGAGGACTGCGGTTTATAATTAAAATTCCTCTACTCTTATCCCTTTAATACTACCCATATTTATATAGGCTGCAGAAACGTGGACAGTGCGGGAAATTGAGAGGAAAAAGATAGATGCTCTAGAAATGTGGTGCTGGCGAAGAATGCTCGGTAAGATGGACCGAGAAACGAACAAACGTCTCGATACTCCAAGAGCTAGGTATCACGCAGCGTCTATTTTCTACAGTACAGTCCCGAATACTCTCTATTTATCGGACACGTTTCAAGACGAGGCAGCCAGGCCGTAGAACGTCTCGTTTTCCAGGGAAAAGTGGAAGGCACAAGACCACGCGGAAGGTCACCCATGCGATAGACCGACCAGATCAAATCTGCTGTGGGCAGTCCAGTGCATGAGTGTACCCGAATGACCGCAAGCCACAAAAAATGGCGTGAAATTGTGAAGCGCATAACAGCCGCTACCAAAACCGAAACTTGAAGGCAATCACGACCACTCTGTCAAGAGCGCGATTTAGAAGACTCTTATCCCACTTTAAGTAGGGTCGGCACAACGTTAAAAATATGTTGTCATATGATTTGTCGATTTAGTCGTATTTTACGACACCTTGGTAAGAAAGAGAGTGATCCATTCTGCTCAGCCGGATACCACACGGTAGGTTAGCTTACCTTAGTGGTCTTTTACACCTCGATAAGAAATGAGGGTGGTCTATTTTAATCAGCCAGAGATCAGATACCACATGGCTACTTTATGGTAGCATATACGATAAAAAAATTGGGGTAAACGAAGTAGCGGGTACTACTAGTGTTATTATATATTAAGAACAAATGTATTATTTGCAGGGGCGATCCCGATGGTCACGGCAACAGTCTACTGCGCACCAGCTCTTCTACGATATGCTACACTGGCCGTCTATTGCCTTGGCAGCCTTTTGGGACTTTACAAGGTAAGATATATTTAAATTCGCAAGAATTTAATACAAGACCGTCATGTCCTTGTACGATAATGATTGATGGATCCTTGTCTGATAGTAATTGATGGATTCAACGTGCAATGTTTATAAAAACCTTGACGAGCTTCTTTCTTGTATACCTAAAATCTCAGATTATGTTATACAGTAAACGAAAATATTAATATCTTATTTAATGTATCTTTACCATTCATTTACATATAATTTAAAAATATGTACATACTTCCTCACATGCACTAGTTTAAATAAGACCCAGTCGGAAATTAAAAGTAGTTGTTTACCATCATTCAGGATTATCGTATCATTCCACCATAAATGTTATGAAAGCCATTCACAATCATAGACTCATAATTCACTCGTAGCAGCCTCGTAGCTACAAACTACGAGATCTGTTTATTACAAAAATCTAATTTCAACCTCTAATAACTAAACACAACCTTCTTAATATAGTAAAAACAAAATCACTATGCCATGTTAACCCAAAAAGGCAGAGGTTCGGAGATCAGGGATGGCGAACCCATGGTACGCGACAAAATATTTTGACCATCGTTTTCATATTAGGCTCGTCACGAGTTCGAAATTCACTGATTACTACTTTTCTAATGAATCTACGCGTGTAATTGAGACACTGCGAATATACCATTTCGTATTAAGTATGTGTTAATTGATACTGCATATTTATTATTTTTTAATCACAAAAATGGCACGTTTTTGACCTCGTCATATGTTTAGAAATGTCATGTCATGTGTTTGACCTCCTATGTTTAGAAAAAATGGCGCTTTAATGCGTAAAGGTTAACCTCCCCTGTCCTAGATGATACATAGTAAATTACAGAAGTAAGCGTAAATACGACAAAATCGCAAAGCTTTACGAAATATAGTAAATTCTCTGTTATTATGAAGTAAGGTAGAAAGTTTATGAAAACAGGTTAACCTGCAGGATATAATCATTTTATAATTTTAACTTTCTAATGTATAGGTACTGTCTTTTGTGGCGATAACAAGCTAAATCAAAAATCGTATCGATATGGTTTTGGTCGCTGACTATTATGGTTAATTACGCGCTCACACCGATCTCATCGCACTTCATACTTTTTTATGCGGTACTATATTTAAAAAAGCTGTGGTAGCCCAGCGGTAACACCGTTGCGACTCTTTCGAGGAGGTCACCAATGAGGTTTTTCTAATAAATCTAATGTGTCAAATTAATAATACAATTTATCACACGCATTTCGGTGAAGGAAAATATCGTGAGGAAACCTGCATATCTCTAGAGAATTCTTGGGATATGTGAAACCTACCAAACCGCACCGCGTCTTAGCTCCAAACCTTCTGTCCAAAAACGGAGCGAAGAGGCCTATTCTCAGCAGTGGGATAGTAACAAGGATCTACTTACTTTTTTTACTTACTTTATATTTAATTACAGGCTATGCGTGCTTGGTCCCCCTGGGAGCGCCGCCTCTGTTTCGCAGCGCCATTTTGCATGCGTCTTTTGCTTGCCGGCACGAGAGCGGCGCGGTTCGGCGGTGGAGATCCTCATGCTATCTTACACGTCTTCTTGCAGGTAAAATACACACACACACACACACACACACACACACACACACACACACACACACACACACACACACACACACACACACAAACACTTTCTGATAAACACACTTCAAAGAATTTACGCCACGTACACACACTGCCACATATTTTTATTTTGAACTAGTATGTCCAAGCCGCCGTTAATTCAAAGATATGTATGATATATATGAGTTACACTTCATTTTCCTGTCCTAGTCCCGCTCGAAGTGAAGACACACTCTATACTCACTCAGCCTATACCGCACGGCAGATATATGATATACAGTTATAAAAAAAATACTCCAATCGCTACCAAACTTTACAAGATCATCCACTGGGTCATTCTAAAGATTGTCTGAAAATTTCATTAAAATCAGTCCGTCATTTCGGATTCTATAAGGGACAGATAAACATTTATTTTTATATACATAAAAGAAGATCGAAGAAGATTTAAACTATCGTGAGTAATATTCGTTGTTTATTTATAGAAACCGGCTATACTAAAGTGTTATTCTATCTGGTAAACCCGATTAGTTTCGAATCCACTTCAATCCGGGGCACTTATTCATGAGCTCTATTTATCTATCGTTATATTCAGCTACAGCTTGTATGCTATTTTGACTACGTGTGTATTACGTAATATACCTAAATGAATTACGCGTAATTGTAAAAGTAAGTAACTTAGTACATAATACATCAGTACGTGTCGAGGGTACAATACAGCTTAGTTTTTATGATGTAATGCGTCTAAGGCTTATGTATTTAATACAAGATTAGGTATATAATAGGAGCATTGCACATGACTATATAACAACGTTTTTGTAAACGATAATGTTAATATTAATCTATTGAGGCGTAAAATATGTCAAAACATGTAAGAACATGTTTAAACTATGTTGTATAGACCCCCACTTAGAGTGGTATAAGGGCAGGAGAATGATGATGATATAAATGATGTATTGTAAAATATAAGTGATTATATAAGTATATTTGTTTATTTATTTCACTAACCAAAAAAGCACATTCAAGTGAAATACAGAGTTCATTTAATCGTTAAACTGCACGGCACGGATTTTGAGTGGGTTTATTTTACGCCTTGCAGGGCTTTGTTAAGATTTGTAACGTAAAGATTTCGCGATTCATACTTATTATTATATAAACATATGGGTCACATCACGATAAACTGAATTACTTTTGTATAAGATACAACGTTTCGGCAACGTTGCGTCCATCGTCGTCACGAACTGACTGGAGCGTCTTCGTTTCCGAGTACTACAGTCATTATTTTCGTCAATTACCCTCACTCGCACAATCCACATAAAATCTCTTATACAACACACTGATATTATATGCATCGTTTCAAACATCGATTAACCGAACAATCTCCTATGTGTGTACTTCATCCTACGTGACATTGGCAAAGTAATCTGTGCCCAGTTGGCACGCTTAACGCCAAATTTTTAAAAGAAGAAGATATTATATGCACGCGATATAGATTGCAACGATTTCTTTCGCTAACTTTATACAAAGGTAACTCGAGTTCATCGTGATGTGACCCGTATGTTTATATAATAAAGATTTTAATCGTTAAAAGGTTTCACTCGACACTTCTTAATCTAGAGTGAGCAGATAGGGCGATGTTACGCATTTGTATCGTATCATTATAACAATCAGGGACCATTTAACGTGTCGAACATGGATGAACACTTTATGATCTTCGTAATAATCGGATCTAATAAAATTGACCTTAACTTAATCTTAATCATCATCCTAATGCCCTTATCCCACTTAAGGTGGGGTCGGCGCAACATGTTATAAACATATTCACATGATTTGGCTACGTATTTTACAAAACCAGTCTAACATACTTCATTGACTTAGCCGAATAATAATTTCATTTTGTTGTTTCATACACTCCTTATTTTTTCCCGCGTTAGTTGTTAACATAACTGTGTTGCAGGACGCAGTGTCGTTGGGTGGTGGAGTGATCGGAGCTATGCACATACCTGAGAAATGGTTTCCTGGGACAGTGGACCGATGCCTTAACTCGCACAACATTATGCACGTGCTGGTCGTGCTCGCAGTGTATTCCATGCATCAGGTAATAAAGCCTTAAAGTAATTTATAGAATGTCTTAAATGTCTTAATCGCTTAAAGTAATTTATAGAATTAGGCGTTCCTTTGTGGAGATGATTAATACAACATTAACAACATTACAATATTTTTAATATTTGCGTACCAAAACTGCTTTACTATAAATTGTTTCACTTTGTAGGTTGGCAGAGATCTCCGTCAAATGGATAAGTTGACCGTTGTACACTTTTTTATAAAAATGTTTTGTAAAGTTTGTTATGGTACATAAATAAATTATAAAAAAATGGTTGCTATTATTTTGCTATAATCCGCAATAAAAGAAAAAATATGTAAAGCTAAATATAGTGCGAACTACCCTTTTTTCACCCTTTTTGTAAACATATACACCACAATACACTAGCACTGCACACATTCATTACCAGAAGCTCAAAAGTCGCAATGAAATTTAGATCTTTGCGACTAGTCTTTGCGATTTGTTGCCATGAGTTTATTTTTTGGTGATACTACAGTTACGGATCAAAGCGATTGTTGAGATTATGTGCAGTGCTTAGTATATTGTGGTGGCTTTTAGAACATGCGTTCTATGAATCTAGCATGTATCTGTTATAAAATTTGTAATTGTTCTTGATTTGAAAAAAAAAAATAAAAAAAAAAAAATAAACTTATATAAAAACTGACAATACAACATGACTGACATAAGCTACAACAAACAAAACGCTTATTATTTAAAATTTCATACAAAACAGTCAACTAGTAGTACATTGTCAATTACTAGTGCCCTTACCTTAAATATTAAAAAGTTTCATTTGTCCTCAGGTTACAACGAGAGATCTGGCATGGATGTCTCGCATTGACTGTCGCGCGCCGCTACGCCTTTGACCCAAATCCGCCGTCTTCAAATAGGGCCAATGCCTGATTCCTAGCACATAGACACACCATTAATAATTAAATCTTCCATTATAATAAATTTAACTGCAGGCTGAAATCGACAATAGAAGCTTGTTCGTAATTTAGTAAAATAGGCATTGCATATCCACAATTTAATTTAATTTTAAACGAATTTTGAAGTCCTCAAACGATCAACATTCTTTGAAATTTGTTTAGAGTTGAGAAATATTTGAAAAAAGCAATATTTGCTCTCCTTGAAAATGACCTTTTTGTCAATTATGCCCAGTAAAATAACCATCATATCCACAAAACTATTACATTAATTTAACTGATTTTCATGTTATGTACACGATGAACCACGATAACATGGCGCGCCCAAAATTACTGTTTCAATGAGTCTAGTCACATCCTGAAAGATTAGCATTTAGTAGTCAGGTTTTGTGCAAGCAGTACTAATGTAATTTATTACTAGATTTGTTGGTCTACTAATCATAACTAGCCACATCGCGCAAGACAACGCACGTATTCTTTTCATAAAGTATATTAGTGCAGCGCCATACTATTATAATGAGTAATCATTGTCGACGCTAGTCGTGCAACTAGTCGGACAACAAATTCATGGATTTGTTATTATTTGACAGACGTCCCAGCATTAGGTGGCGCTTTGGAAATATTCGTACTTTCAAACGTTTTGAATTATAAGGGGGCGCGCCATATGGATCTTATTCCGAAATAAATATTATTATTATTATTATTATATTATGGTAATTATATTTTTACGATAACTTCGATAGTACGCGGTAGCTCTACAAAGGTCCTTTTTATGGGCAGCCATTTAATAATTGAAAGAACACTATATCTCATTAGGAGATAGACTTTTAAGCACATATATATTAGAAAAGCAAAATAAAGCTGCCTTTAAAAAAATAATATATAAAAACATATCCACGCACTTTTTATCAAAGACAAAGCAATTCAATTAAATGTAGAAAGAAAATTAAGAAATTATAAGACTTTGATTCCAATGTATTAATATTGATATTAAAAATATAGAATACAGTATACAATAGTTAGTAGACAATATAATGGCCTACGATTTTGTTAATCTCACACAGAACATTACAATTTTTCTTTAAGTTTTTTAATCGTCAACAAAACTACATTCAACTCATATTAGGTAAATATTGATGGATTATTATTAGGTGTAATAAAATTAGAGATAAGAAGTACAAATAAAGTAATACCGCTATTCCATACTTGGAAAGGAACGTATCAAATCTTTCTTGTATCCCATGTGATAGTACAAAAGATATTTTGAACTTAAGTTCACGAGAGCTCATAGTAACGTCATATGTATGTGTACACTGTATCTAAGTAAGCAATATATAAGACCCGTTAATATAAATAACGATTGCACTGAATAATATTAAAAGTTTGAAAAACAAAGGAGCGCTTTTGGGTCACTTTGTTCTGAATGTTTCTACTGCACATAATGTAAGCCTCTCCTTATTAAAAGTTATAAGAAGGTCTATATAATATAATGCCTGCTCTTCACTGTCGGCGATGATCGTTGATCGTCTGATCATCATTAATCGGCACGATCATCCTGTAAGTGTCCACACGATCATACGTATCACCCAGCGATTCCCTTTGACGCGTATCCGAAAAACCGATAATAACCGATAATAAAGTAATAGCCGTAAGTGATCGTAGGCGATCATAGACAATAATTGTCGAGTACAGCTGAGTATGCCCGTTCTTATGATCGTTTGATCGTCTATAATGGACACGATCACAATCATCCGTATAATCATACGATACACACGCTTATAGATATCACCCAGGCATTACCATTGATGCGTGTCCGAATAAGCGAGAATTCGAGTGTTGTAGGCGATCATAGATGATGATTGGCGTATACAGCCGAGTACGACCTTTACAATTTGTGCTGGCACTTAATCATTAGTGATCGCCGATTATGAAGAAGAGTCATAGCAGTAACGTCTTCCGTCTAAGTTGACGATGATTTAGCGAGTAATGCTGATGAAACCTTCCGTAGGCTTAGTTTAAGATTCACATCTCCGCTATTTCTAAGGAAGAAGATACGCTTTGTAAATTATACGGCATTATTTAGGTTTATAATTTAATGCCAATTAAATTTAATATAAAATATTCTAAAATAGATACATCTCATGCTTTGGATCATATTTCGAATATTAAACACAGCTCTTACAGAAGTTTGGTCTAGTTGTGCTTACAACTCACTAATTACTAAACCACCAAATGAGGCCATACCATCACAGAAAGGTAACTGTTGTATTGTTGACGTTGCATCGAATAGATGCTATTGATCAAAGAATTAAACAATCAAACCCTCAAAAAATTTCATAAATTTTCGCTGTTCTGTCCCTTTGTATAAATATCAGTTTTTAGGAAGAATTTCTAAATTAAAATATATTAATAACTACTAGTAACGTGACTTTGTTTGAGTCAAATTTATTTTTAAAAACTCGTTTCTATGTAATATATTGTATCGTACCAAATTTCAGTAATATTACTTCAGCAGATAAACCGGGAAATTATAACAGATAAAAATACAGACTTTTGCGTTTATAATATTAGTATGGATATAAATTTCATAGTATGACTTTTACAGATCAAATAACCGCTTGGTAAATACAGTTATGAAACATCTTAATCCCGCACATGGCAATAGTACAATAATATTAGAAATTTAGAAGAAAAAATTCGCTAGACTAGATATAATGTGATTAATTTTTAAAATAGAATATTGTAGTATTTCCCTGAATTAACTTTAATTTGTATATATGTCTAAACAAAACAATTGGTTGTATTTATTGCTAAAATTTATATAATATAAATTTCAATTTATTTTATTAAAATTAATATTGAATATTTAAAAATATATAGATTCACTATCAATGGTAACATAATAGATCGGACAGTAACTTACATTAAATTATTTTTCATAATTATCTTATTTTTCTGATCAAATATGATGTACGATCAAAAAAAAAGTTCATACAAAGTTCTTACGATCATTCATAGTCGCTAAAACTATTTTTGTAAAAAAGCTGTCCACATAACAGGAAACTATATTTATTTTTGCCAGCAAGTTATTTGTATAAGTAAGTAAGTAGCGGCCTGTTACTATCCCACTTCTGAGAATAGGCCTCTTCTCTCCATTTTTGGAGAGAAGATTGGAGCTAAGACCTACCACGCTGCTCCAATGCGGATTGGTAGGTTACACATATCTCCAGAATTCTCTAAAGATAGGCAGGTTTCCTCACGATGTTTTTCTTCACCGAGAAGCGTGTGATAAATTGCAATTATCAATTAGACACATAAGTTTTAACAGAAAACCTCATTGGTGACTGCCCGAGTTTGAACCCGTGACCTCCTCGAAAGAGTAGCACGGTGTTACCGCTGGGCTACCACAGCTTATATGTAGTTATTTGTATAGTGAATACCAAAATTCGCAAAATGACAAGTTGCAATAGCCATTGTAAATTTAATTTATTGTATTGAAGCCACACTTAAAACATATTCATATATATAACATATTCATATACCTATATTATATATAAGATTTATCATTCATTTGTAAGGCTTTGTTGTTGTAAAAACAACAACAAAGCTTTTTTGTCGCTACAAACTTGTTTTTATATCTTTACTCGTATCTGCTGTACACGGTACCTACCGTGTACAGCAGATACGAGTAAAGATCATATATATTCATCATCATCATCTCCTGACCTTAATCCCACGCTAACTGGGGTCCGCACAATATGTTTTAAACATGTTGTAAGTTGCTTTGGCTCAGTATTTTACGACCTGCCATTTGCCTGATGTCAACTTACCTTAGTCGCCTTACACTTACATAGTATAAATACCTTTACCGAGGTAACAAATGAGGGTGGTCTATTCTACATCATCATAATATTAAAAAAAATAATCAATTCTAAAAATTTATCTTCCCTGCAAACATTTTCAATATAATTAACTGTTCGATAATCTAAAACTTTAAACTAAGTTTACACAACAGGAAAGGTGCTACTAAGCAATAAATCTGTGTATCTGTAATCTATGTACATTACCAACTACGTAAGAAATAAATTTGAGGTGAATATTTTAAAAGTGGTAAGTTCAGAAACAGAAACGAAATTTCTCAATTGTCAATATTAGTCATCTTCTTAGGTAAATATGTTAATATGCATTTTATTTCCAGAAAAAACACTGTTATTAGCTTGAACTATATTTATCATATTAATAAAAATTATTCTATTAGTGAACTTAATAGATAGGTAGTTAACAAGCAATAATAATTAGACAATTGTTAAGAAATTTGACAAAAGTAGTTATAAGGTACTATAAATACATGATTTTTTCACATTCCACTTTAATTATTTTATCTACTTTTGTCAAAGTTCTCGTTTCGAACATTTATAGTGATAGTGTTTTAGATGATGCATAGTGTACTTGCGAGTCAAGATCTTTTTAACGTTGAAAATGCACTTTTAATAATGGGCCCAATGCCCACGCCGACCGCCAAAATTATTTTATATTACGTAGTTGTTTATTTCTATTTTTGGAAATCCATATTTTAACTTAATATTTACAATAGCGCGGATTATTTACTTTAAACGCGCTGAAAAGAAAGTAACTTATCGACACACACGTTCAATATATTTTTAATTAGTTCACTTATATTGATTGAATGAAACTAATTTCCTATATCTTTGTAATATAATCTATGCAAAATAACATCAATTTACGAAATACGAAAGTCATAAATATGTATAGGTTGTTGAAACTTTTTGAATTTATAGCAATTTATGACCAAAAAATCATTATTGATGAGAAAGTTTTCTTAGAATGAAATATTAAAAATTATTCTATGTTAACCTATCTATAGGTAATTTATTTATTATATTAAACTCAAATTCAATCAACGTCTTTTTTAGTTTACAAGTTATAACAGATAGAAAAGTTTCAGCATCCACATAAAGAAGTATATCATATTATATTATTACGGGCGAAACATTGCATAAACTAAACATTTTTTTATATTGATAAAATGATTTTGTTTTTTTTTTCATTTTTAACATATTATGGCAAAAAAAAATCGATCCTATTCGTTTAAAATTTTAACAATATCACTTTATTTAAATATTTTTGAATTGATCTCAAAAAATGTTATTAAAGGAATTACGTATCCTTATTTTCATTTATTGATTTACCTTTATTTATCAAATACATGCAAAATCTTGATTTAATAGAGAATAACAATTACGTTTTTATTAATTTTCATTTTTTCCTCTAAATATACTTTCTACATTATTGTTTAAATATTTGACACTCATATCGCTTAGGTCAACGCATAAAAAGAACTAGCAAATTGTAAAAAAAAATGGAAATAAACATAAGAGTCGCAATTTATTAAAAAAAATTATGTATGTTGAAATGCTAAATGGTATTCTCAATGTTATGATTAATAATTTGAGTCCAAGAGAATTTTGACGTGGATATCATACAATTTGAAAAATTAAAGCCAATTAATTATATAACTTATACATATATTACAATTAATAATAATTGTCGCTCATTTGATTAGGGTGATAGGAGTTCGCTTTTTTATCGTGAGCTGTGTTTAACTTTATATCATAGGATAATTTTTTATGACAATTAACACATAAATAACAATTTTATTTATTAATATTTTAAATAGTAAAATTTTATCGGCGAGCCGAGCTTGTTGTTTACATCTATAATCTATGGACTTTGACAATTTCATTGAAGAAAGAGCGACAAAGAATTAAATCTATAATTTGACGAATTAAATGTCATTTTCATAACAGCGTCCAAAGAAGGATTGATTTAGTTTATCTTATAGGATGTTGGATCTAATGCTCATAAAAATAAATGAAGTATGATTGTGGAAATCTCGTTAAACTCATCGAGGTCTGTGATTTAGCGCTAGAGATTTAGACAATGGTCTATCCACATCAGTCCTTAAATATCTTAATGATAGAGAAGCGCGATATTTTTGAACGAAAAGTAGATGCCACTTATTTTATTTTTAAATTTAGTATACGATCAGTTATCCCACTGGTTGCTGTGCACGATAGATACTATTCTCAATATTAGTGAACTAAGAAATAAGTGAGGCAAGTTAGTCATACGTATGCAACATTTTCCTAGATCGATAATTAAACTTTAATATTTGAAGATTTAGAGTGATATTAAAGAGCAATATACCAGTATTTTAATGTTTTAATATGTTTATCGACTAATTATATCTGTGTGAAAGTTATCGTCCTATACGCAAATGCATTGTGTCTTGGTATTTAGTATAAATGATTTATTTATGATTGATTCCAAGCTGTAGACGTTGATGAGAGTATTAAAGTTTATTTGAATTTACCAAATGCTGTTTTATTTCCTTACTGTAAAAATATCTCATACATATTTAATATTTAAATGAGTTAATCTGATATAACTATTTTTTTTTCTGAATCTTGGAAACGGCTCCACGGATTTTCCTGAAATTCAACATGTAAGAGGTTTGCGGTGAAGGAAAAAATCGATTTAGCTAGATTTTATTTAAAAAAAAATCAAATTATTTTTGGGGACTACAAAAATACTAAAATAGGAATCGGAAGCAAATGATTGAAATGCAAATGAATGAAGCTGTCAAATGCAAAGCTGTGATAGCCTAATGGTAACGTGCGAACCTAAAAAGTTCAAAATCTGGGATTAATTCCCACATTGACTATGCGCTTTTTTATTTTTTTAATTGCATTTTTTATATCTCTTAAAAAATTACCTTCTCAATACTCAATAATACATTTGTATGTATGTATGTAACGGCCTGTTACTATCCCACTGCTGGGCATAGGCCTCTTCTCTCCGTTTACATTTACGTTTTACGTTACATTTATTACGTTACATTTATAATGTATTATTCGGATTATTTTAAGATTACACGAAACGCCTTGGTTAAAGCGTCACAAGATTTAGAAAATCCTAAAAATTTCCTTAAAAAGACTTAAGTAGTACAAAAAAGATCGAAGAGCAAAGAAAGGTACATACATACAAAAGTTACGATTGAATTAATTTGCTATACTTCGCGTTTGTCTTAACAAACTAAACATTACATAAATTATCTTAATAATCTATGTAATGTTAAGTGTAAGAAGCACAAACCGCTCAAATATCTTATATTTGCAGGATTAATTACCACACATATAACAAAGCACCGCCACCGTCATACTACACAAGCACTACACACATTCACTACTACAATCCGTACGATCGTATCGCCCGTAACCAAGGCTGATAATGCTAATGCTGATAATGCAAGGTAGATAATGCTGATTATTAGAAGAGACTTGAAATGCAACAGCGCTAACCCAGAAAGAAGCCTAAGATAAGAAAGCTCACAACAGAAACAAATGCTAATATACATACAAATATACCCGTGATTGAGGTTAAGCCTGAAGCAGAGGAGAAAATCAATGAGCCTTTACCTCCAGAGCCATCAACTTCCAAATCTCTAAAAAGATCTTGTAGTGATAGTGACAAGATAGGCAAAAACAAAACGTCGAAAACGCAATGTATTTATTGCATTGCGATTTTTTCATCCTGTGTATAACGTCCTTCAGCCTATATTAAGTATGTGTAACTATCCTTTTTTTTCGAATTGACTATATGCTGTTAGCCCTAACGGCTTTTACAGCGTCACCGGGCGGGACGGGCGAGCGCAGAAGCATCGCCGAAGTTGCGAAATGCGAAGCGTAGAGCGCAGAAGCTCTATTAGCGTCGCGGTTGTCGTCCTAAGGATGCCTCCTGTGAGGCAGGATCACGGCTTAGAGCGACGTGTAGTGGAGGGCTGATGGTATGACTTTGATAAGTCAATACGACGACGGAAGGGTGTCAAGAAGCCACGACCAACCGATGTCAGAAATTTGGGACCTCATCTTCACCGGCGAAGACGCTGTATTACGTGTTTCTGTGTTTGCGATAGTTATTTGATCGTCAGGGTCATATAGGACGCTTTTTGAATGTAACTATCGTGCGTGTAAGCTTTAATTCTGCCAAATTCACATTTATAATGTTAGTATGGATATATGTATAACTGTGCCTTGCTCAGTAGTTTTTTTTTAATATAAAAATATGCAAAAAAAAATGTTAATGATATCTGGAATCGATCCTGCTATTCTGAATTTGAGATCACCCGTTGCCCAAATAAGCTATCATGACTTTGAAATTGACAGCACAATTAATCTTTGGTTTCTCATAAAATTGTAGCAGTTTTTTTAGTGCTCAAAATCAAGGATAAAAGAACATTTTTTATATAAAACCTACCTAGATAATCAAGCCTAGGTTATGCATATGTATAATGTTTATATTAATACATGTAGTCATATATACAACTTATATATTAGACATACCATTATCATTATGATAGACGATGAACTTTGACATAACTCTACAACATCCAGTGCCTGATTTAGTACTTCAATACTAATGTACTTTAGAGGAAAGTGTTTATTCCATAAAATTCAGATCAACATCCTCCTGCCCTTATCCTACTCTAAATTTGTATAATTGACATATTTTAAACATGTTGTCAAATGATTGGCTACGTATTTTACTGTACAGGCCGCCTGCCTGACGTCAACTTACCTAAGTCGCCTTTCACGACACCTCGGTAAAAAGTTGAAAAGAAGAAGTTAGGACAGAACAACGTCCGTCGGGTCAGCTCATACGTATATACGTAATATATAGTATATTATTAGGAATATTTAAAAAAAACGACACTGTACATAATAAAGTAACGGCCTGTTTCTATACTACTGCAGGGCATAGGCATACTCTCTCCGTTTTTCGAAAGAAGGATTGTAGCTAAGACCTACCATGCTGCTGCAATGCGGATAAGTAGGTTACATACGAGTATATCCCCAGAATTCTCTAAAGATATGATGGTTTTCCTTCACCGTCTCTCAAAACAATACCGCTTCAAATTTATCCTTCTAAAACTGTTTTTGCGATAACCCACGTTTATCGGAGAGCTACGTAGAATAGGAATTTTTAACGTAATTTCCAATCAAAACTTCTTGAATCAGTACTCAAAAGAATATTATTATTTGAGCTTCTATGAACTTGTTTGTTGTATCCGTTGTATGACGATCATCAAAGGCACTATATATATATCTGCAATAGTGTTAACAGCTTCAGTGTTCTGTGTGATCTCGGTATCAAGAGATACGATGACTTACGCATTTAGCATGAACGCATTTGCGTTATTTGCGTTAATATGTGCAACCGCGCACGCTGCCGTACAATTTGGATTGCGGAGTAAGTAATAACTTTTAACTATTTTTTTTTATACCTGGGTCGTAGGCGCTGTTTACAGTAACCCTGTTCGAATTCCCCTAAGCGCCAATATTTTCTTAAAACAATATACGTATAAGTGCATGGGACATGTGACCTTATTCTTCCGATAGGGACGATATGTACTCGTATATGTATGTCTGTCAGCCATAACACAAGTATAAAGTTACTTTTTTATATATCTTTTATTTTATTTTTTACTATTTTTCTAAATTATTGTGATTATTATAAGTATAATTTTTCAAAAGTTGTTTAATATATTGTAGGTGGTGTGCTTTCAGGGTGTTGTAAAAGGCTTAAAGGATTTTCGAATCCAGGATTTTTTATCATTCAAATAACCTTTAATTTTGTAATATGCTTTACGTATAAGCATTAAGAAATTCCTTTACTATTTTTTTATGGATCCCAATGAAATTGTACCCATACGTCTGGTACTACTTAAGCGACCCATAAGTCTGGTACTAGTGAAGCGACCCATAAGTCCGGTGCTAATTTAAAAATTCTCGCTATTTGAATATAAATCGAACTCTAATTTTCAGTCTAAAAATTTTATAAATGATGAATTCTCTTAAATACAAACAAATTTATATTAAAGGTATTTTAATTATAGCAAATATATTCACAGATGCAGTGAGACCGCCCGTAAAACACGTAGTAACTAATGATGATAGACCAATCAACGAATTGTACCCTTCAGCAGTGTTGTACGGCAGAACTTGCGGAGGAACCATCATTAGTCCCAAGTGGATTCTCACTGCTGGCCATTGGTTAGTATCAATAACTTACTAACTGTCCATAATTCTCGCTCTCTCACAATCACAAATGCACCAATTTGTATACAGTTAGTTGCAATACGACCTAAAGCCGCGTTTAGACATCGCGAGGCGTGCGTCGCGAATTGTTCGTCACGAATGTCTCCACCTGAGACATGCGACAGTACATTTATTCATGCTTCCCGAATGACAGTTGACACATGCTCAAGATGAGCACACAAACGCATGGTATTCGTCAGTAGAAAAATGGCTCCAACAAAGCGACACGGGCAGATTGCAACTGCGGCCTTTATAGTAATTCATTAAATATAAAAAAAGAGAAAAGACGCTGGTGGACAAAAAGCATTTTTTTATCAACCGGTTAAATGGGAATACATGGGCTCCATCACTCATGAGCGTGCAACGCAAATAAAACATCCATCTACACGGAGCGCACGGCTCGCACTGAGGCAGCGTTCGCAACGATCGTATGAGGCGAATGCTCACTGTAGGGATGTGACTTGGAGTCGATTAATAAATAATCGATTTTTATCCCTTTAAAAATAATCGATTTTTAAAAAAGCGATTGAATTGTTACGATTTAATCGATTTTTTAAAAACCGATTTTTTCTGACTATTTCAGAAATTTTCTTTATTAATATTATTAATTAATTACAATAAATACTAATTAAAGTTGACAACTACCAAGAAATAATATCAGATACGCTGTTTGTGAAATTGGATTAAAATGTGTAGTTTGGTTAAATTGGTATTATCCAATAATGCATATCTTATCTTAAAAAACAAGAAAAAGAGTTAAGAAAAGGGATACCTAAAATAATCGATTATTTATAAATCGATTATTTTTAAAATCGATTATTTTTTCACATCGCTAGCTCACTGTGACCACACATGTCCATACAGCTCGAAGCATACTAGATGAATCATTCGCAACAGTAACACACGCCTCGCTATGTCTGTACGCCTTAAGATCGCACATGCATCAAGAAATGTGGGTTTTTACTGTTACGCCATTGAACATTGTTAGGTTCATCGTGGTAATAATAATTTTTCATTACCTTAACCGAGCCCTTTGAGATCTGGACTAATTGAAAGGTTAATAATAACTTACATCTAACAGTTATCACTTCTTTGTAACTCTAATTTACTTACTTAATTGCCTTTAACGTAGCCTTCCGCGATCTTTACCGATGAAAAACAAAGATTCGATATTACTATATTCATATATCCGTGATAAAGTTGATAAGTCGAATTACGATCTTTTGTATGTTTAACCAATATACATTTCGGTTGCCTAATTAATGGTGAATATTTCACCGCTGTTGATAAGTCGTTTACACACATAAAAACTTGTGAATATTAAAAAAAATCTTAAACGTATACTTAAACATAAACCTATTTCTGGTAGTCTTGTAATGCGTGAATTGTGGACTTATTAAGTTATTCACGCCTGGAACGGATTAAACGTAGTATTTATTACTTTACTAGCAGCCCGATCCGGCTTCGCACAGGTATAAAATATATATATAGCCTATGTCATTCAGTGAAAAAAATGATAAAAATCGATCCAGTAGTTTTGATTCATTCATTACTGCCCGTGGCCCGCAGGCGTTAAATTGGAAGTAAAACAAAAACCGCTATGCCCCTGCGCTTTGAATCTGTAATATCTACGAAAATTTTCGAAAAATTTAAATTACATGCTGTAAACGGCCATAGGTATTGATCTATAATATATCAACAATGTATTTGAGGTACTGAATTGTATTAGGATTAATGCTGTATTGTCTAAAAACGCCGTGTGGTATCCGGCTGAATAGAATAGTACCACCCTCTTTTCTTACCGAGGTGTCGTAAAAGGCGACTAAGGTAAGTCGACTCGCCGTGTGGTATCCGGCTGAGTAGAATAGACCAACCTCATTTCTTACCGAGGTGTCGTAAAAGGCGACTAAGGGAAGATGACCCACCGTGTGGTATCCGGTTTAGTAGAATAGACCACCCTCTTTCTTACCGAGGTGTCGTAAAATACGACAGAAGTAAGTTGACGTTAGGCAGGCGGACGGTCGTAAAAACGCAGCCAAATCATGTGACAGCATGTTTATAACATGTTGTGCCGACCCCACTTAGAGTGGGATAAGGGCAGGAAGATGATGATGATGATGCTGTATTGTCTAAAATTGCTTCGAAAATAAGCAATTATTTTGCGTAAAAAGTACATGACAAAAAAATGCTATTATGGGTTATCCATAAGACATAGACATATATCATCGCGGAGTTTACTGTAGACCTTTTCAAAGTGTACAAATACTTAGTACATAAATAAATAAAATACATTATTTTGATTAATCTCGTAGGGTTCATCTTGCGTTTGCAATGTACTAAGCGTAAAAAAATGTAATTAGTTACGACATCACATTAAAAACCTCAAAAATTACAGTATTTCTCTACTCCATATTGAATGATATTATACATATAAACCTTCCTCTTTATTCACTCTATCTAATAAAAAAAACCGCATCAAAATCCATTGCGTAGTTTTAAAGATTTAAGGATACATAGGGATATAGGGACAGACAGGGAAAGCGACTTTGTTTTATACTATGTATAAAATGTATGTATGTATATTTTCTCAATCAATTTTTATCTTGTTCGTCATTATGGTCTTTACATATTTATTCATTTAATTATTATTTTATGGTATAGTAAATAGGTATATGTATAGTACTTGGTTATTTTGTACACCCCCCCACCGCTGATATTTCATTAAATCCTCTGCCCTAAGGTTGTCTGGAAGAAATCGCTTTTAGCGATAAGGCCGCCTATTGTACGGATATTTTTTTTTGACTATCTTCATGTATTATTTTGGTGTGCAATAAAGTGTATTATCTATCTATCTATCTTCTTACTTACAGCACAATGCACTCTGGAGGTAGTTATGTGCACGCGGGCACTAATAACACAAGAAATGGGAGCGGCGTACAACATCGGGTTAAGCGACGAGTCATTCATCCACGCTTTGCCGTGGGACCGGTATGGCTTGATGCCGACGAATACGGGCTTAAACAGGTAAACATATCAACAGGCGCACATTTTATTAATATGAAACAAAAAGGATACATTAAGATATTTGTTAAATCAAGCACTTAATTAAAATTTAAAAATAATTGAATAATAAAAATAGTAAGAAATAGAAAATATATATTGTTAAAAATGGAAATAATCAAATGTATTAATTTAGTTTTTGTATATTGGCAACATTACATATTGGCACAACTAGTACTGTATTAACGCTTTGAATAATGTTATTTATGTGCAGATTGGTGCCCGCTGGGACTTTCTACTAGCGGAGTTAGAGGACCCTTTACCTATAGATAATAAGACAATAGCCGTAGCTCAATTGGACAGCCGTACAAGAATACCTGCTGGAGAAGAGGCTGCTTTCGCCGGCTATGGCTCGGATTACCACGGGGTTAGTTCATCACAGAGTATCATAGTTTTAATTTTCCTATTAGTCTCCCTCTTACTTCGGTCGGAACGTTGATATTTTAATAGTTTACCCTTTTTTCTTCTTCATTTTTAATCTACGAGCGTCCCCTAGTGGACGTTGATACTTCGGTAGATAAGCTGCAAGTGATCTTTGAGATCAAGAAGTGATGATACAATCGCGTATTACTTAGATGTAGCGGTCGGTACGACCTTTTCGAGATTCTATTTCCATCTAGTTAAGTATCATTGAAATTGTCTGGAAGTACTCTTATTAATAACAAATATCGCAAAAATATTTTGCGTAATATGTTGAAATTATTTAAAAAATCACCAGAAATAGTCTTATAGATACTATATATAACACTTATAATTAGGTGTTATCACAGCCACTAAACTAAAAAGTATCTCCGGTTTAAGATTATGATTTATTTTCTGAAAATCCGTGCGACTCGTCTATTTAATAACAAGAATTTGCTAGATCACAGTCTCTTAATATTCCTATACAATATAACTAATATTATATTAGTTCCACTAAGGTATATACTTACGTTCTTCTAATAATATTTATATTTGAAACAGGGGACAATGAGCCATGATATGCACGTCAGAGAACTACAGGTTCTTGCCGACGCAGACTGTTCCTCAATGATTGAATACTACCCAGAGGAGATGGTTTGCACAACTGGCCGTCTACCCAATCGTGATCCTGCTTGTAATGTAAGTTATCTCTATGATACCTGTTTATTCTTTGACTACTAGTACACGCGAATTGAGTTCTTCTGTTAAAACTTGTGTGTCTAATTGATAATTGCAATTTATCACACGCTTTCGGTAAAGGAAAACATGAGGAAACCTTCATCTACCTGCAACCTCTAGAGAATTCTGGAGATATGTGTAACCTATCAATCCGCACTGGAGCAGCGTGGTAGGTTTTAGCTCCAAACCTTCTCTCCAAAAACGGAGATAAGACGCCTATTCTCAGCAGTGGGATAGTAACAGGCCGCTACTTACTAGTACGCGCGAAATTATTCTCGCCAAATACTCTTCATTATTTTTTCTTATTTCATGGTATCCCGGTTCAAAGAAACAAACAATTCCATCAATATACCTAGTTTAACTTAGTCAAATCTAGTTTACATAATTTGTGTTATTGTCACCGGTCTTTGCTTTTTGCTATTTATATTCTTATTTGCTTTTTTTACCTTGATATGGATGTTGTTGCCATGTTTAATTAATATAGGATTTCGTTATTTTTTAATGTATCATGTATCTTTTGAACACGTATTTAATGTATATTTTGGTGATGGACTAATAAAATAGAATTTAAAAAAATATTGCTCCAGCGAATAATCCTTGACACTGTTACAGATAAAGTCAGACGTACAGATTCCCCATTAATAATATTAATATGTGTGTGGATGTAACCATGTAATTGCTTATTTTAATTGGGTTAAATATATTGATAAATTATAAAAAATAATTATATTATAAAAACACATGTATTGTAAGAATATCATTATATAAAAACAGTAAACAGAACAGACAATTATTACATAAAATGGCTTTTTAAGTTTAGTATTCTAGAGCATCGTTATGTAGAACAATACATTTTAAGTAAAGCTTCCTAATCTAATGTTTAATATTTTAAAAATACTTTTTAATAACAATCAATATAGATAATGTAATGATATAAATAAAATTAAAATTGAACACATATTAAGAACTCTTCAATAAATGACTTCAAATTTAAGCAATAATGATTATCTTACGGGGCAACAGTAAATGGTAATCTAAGACCCAAAAAAAACTCCAATATACGTAAAAAATAGATATCTTTAAAACTAAACTGAATTGGTTTTTACCAAGCCCCATCTTAGATTATATGATAGCTTTCCAGAGAAATGATTGTACATATTAACAGCAACAAAAATCAATAAAATTTAAACATTAAATAAGAAAAAGACAACCTTTCAACTTCAAAAATTTAGGGCTTTATTTGAATTATTAGTCTCAATGATGATGCATTGGTTTTTTTCAGGGCGATAGTGGCAGCGGTTTGATGAGTGGGAACGTCGTTATAGGTGTAGCTTCATGGGCAGAAGATGATGTGACTGACTGTCGAAACGGTGCCAGGATCGTCTTTTCTCGCGTTGCCGCTGTACGTGACTGGATCAAACAAGTTACTAATATATAAAAAAAATATAATATAAGTTATACTATGCCAAACAAAATAAGCCGAACACAATAAGACTTAACTAACTAATTAATAATCCTGTATAATTAAGAATTCTAAAGAGTTCAAACACTCAGTGCTCAAAGACGTAAAAGTCTATTTTGCTCCTTAAATTAAGAAACAAACTAATTCATCCTTAAGCAAGAAAAAATTTTTTAATTGTAGACGAGATTAATGAAGAATAGCACGCAATCAAATAAAAAATAAAGAGATTCGTATAAGTGGAAGATCCGAGCATAGAAACATGATTGTTAGAAGCATATGAGGAAAATGTACCTCGATGAATTGATAGATTTTGATGTACCCGAAAGCCTTTTATAGAACATTTTAACAGTAGATATTGGATATAGATACAAAATCAATATTTCTATGAATAGAGGGATGATAATAAAAAATCACGAAATTGATGGATCATGTATTTGAAAATGATTGAAATATAAAATTATCTACTGGTTTCGTCGTGACAGAAATCTTTTCATTTATTTTCTTTTAGAAAATGGATATTAATATTGATAAATTATATTATACCAGCTATTATTAAAGAATAAGTGTAACAATATGATGAAGATTAAATAACCAAAGAAAGAAAAATGATGTTGGAATATTTCTTGTACACAACGTATTCATGTTTTTAACGTGGTTACGAACCACTTTTTGTAGGCGCGGTAGGACGAATTATTTTAAAGTAAATAATATAGTTATTAGTATAGTTAGTTATATTGCCCTATCAAAATAATAAAAAATACGCAATAACTTGTATTTTATGTACGTTAAAATTTACAAGTACTGAATAATAATTAAGAGTATCTTTTGTTACAAAGTAACCACAAGATTGTGTACTTTGATTAGTAAAGACTTCGTAATTGTATGTAAACTGAATAATTTAATTGAATATGACTTCATCATCTCATTATTATTAACAGACTTCATAGAGGTCCCTAGTCCTCTAATATCAGACTATTTTCTCTGAATTGTCATTGAATTAGTTACCTACATATTTCGTCACAAATTCACAACTGAACATAAAATAATAACCGTTAAACTACGTGCTTAAAAAGGGAAGTGGGTTCAATTGGTGCCTAACATCTGAGTTTTGTATATAAACCTATATACTTAATTAATAATGACATAATTGACCATTATGTATATTTATCACGTCAAAGTGAACACCAATATTTTTATTTTAAACGCTGCCCGAGTAGCATGTCGCGTGACCGACCGAGATGATTTTCTTTTGTGACAATCCGTGAACTACCCGCACGTTGTCATAGGTGCAACAATGTCTAACTACCCTCAATGAGACAAATATCCCAAGCATGCACATTGTACATGGAAAGATTATTTATCGATAGAAAAGAAAACTCAGAATTTTTATACTCTAATATAGACTATTTAAGCACTGTTTAAGAAGTCTTGCAAGTCGATAAATCAGTCAGAGCTCGTATCATAAAGATAATTATTATAAATTTTTGGACCCTTAATTTTAGTTTCTATATCGTTTTAAATTCCAAACCAAAAAAACAAAATTGCACTAGTTTATACAACCAAAAACTTAATTTGGTAGCGAAAATCTAGTCAATTAGAAATTGTAATTTATTTATTACAAAATGTACCTATGGTCATTATTATAACACCTTCTTAAATTTTAATAGAAGCTTGATTATTGTGTAAATTATATTGTTTCACTTAATCTTCCCTACATACTTTTATACTAACTACCTTTTATATAAATAATTACATCACAACATGAGCGCCATCCGAGTTATTTAAGGCAGGTGAATCTAAAACTCTTCTTTGGAAATGGACGTTCACTACTAGACACAGATCAAGAGATCTGTGTCTAGTAGTGAAGACACGGGATGTCCACACAATACGATCTTATTCCAATTGGATTCAATGGCATCCCGCGAACTTTTTCAGGTAGTCAGTCCACCTCGTACTGGATCTAGCGATACTGCATTAATACTCATTATTAAACAATATAAAATATAGAACTATATTTAATAATAGACATACACATTATACAAATATACATTAAACAAATATACATACACTCAAAGAGCATTGCACTAATGCCTTCTAGTTCAGTCGGGTAAAAATATGTAATTTTCCATATACACCCTTTTCGATCAGAACAGAAAACCCTGTTGGTGTTCATATGCCAAGCGCAGCGTGGTCATAGCGTATAGCGGTTTTTACTTACTTATGTTAAATCTTACTATCTTGGTTTCTTTCGTAAAAACAAAAAATATTTTGAAAATATTAAATACAAAATATTGTCACAATGAAACAACTAAGCAATTCAACGCGAAAACGCTGCCATCATTCTGTGGACCATTCCACATTGACATAATATGTACTGTACTATCTTGTGTAATGTAGGATAAATATTACTAGTATATATTGGTTCTATACAAGTTAATTCTTTTATTAAGCTGGAGTTTGTAACTGGTAATAATTTTTGAAATTTGTCTGAGAGTCAAAGGTTGATTTTTTATGACAAAAAAGGTCTACTTCTATGTCGTTAGGTACAACAAGCACTGGGTACAAATTTCGAGTTTAATTTAGGGTAAATCAAATTAAAAAAAAAAGAAATATTAAATCAGCTAAGAAAATACTGCTTAAAATAAAATAAAAAATGCTTTAAGTTGATTATGCATATACACTCGTATGTCTGTCGGATTAAGTTTCACAAATTATTGCATTTATTTCAAATAAATATCTCCTTTCTTCTTCTTTCTTTAAAAAAAACTCCAAAACGTCATAGATAAATAATAAATTGAAATCTTCGTGACAAAATTAAGTATCGCAAAGTTTTTGCACGACACAAAATATATTGATGACAGAGCGGAGACTTTAGAATACGTGTATTACGTCACTAAGTAACAAATGACGAAATTCAAGTCTTCGTCTTGATTCATATTGACGTAAGTATATTTCCCTTCCAAAACCACCAGATCTTTTTTCCCTAGTGACACGCAATATGTTTTGACCGAGTAATACTGTAAACTACTAACGGTATGACTAAACTCGGTACAAGTTAGGGTGGTGCTTCCGCTATTGGAAACTTTTACCACCCCACCTGGGTGGGATTGAATTAATACTGAGGTGCTTTAATATATTAAAATATTACATTCATAATAGATTACAAATATACTACGCACTACGAACTATGGTACCTAATCAGATAGCCCAGATATTTTCATTATTAATGCGCCGAAAATACTTGAGGTATTTTCGGCGCATTAAACGCATTTAGCAATTTAAACTGAAAATTTAACTTGGGTGGACCTAAGGTTAATTTACTTTGTAAAAGTTAATATATTGTAGAGTTAATATATTTTTTAATATCCTGTGTTTGACCAAAATCTTTTCTAAGCAATTTGACGCCAGACGAATCTACGACTTGACGGGTAATTTATTTAGCGGACTATTTGACATGCAGTGCGTCATATATACTACTCTTGGAGCCACATCGTCTATCTTACTACTCGTATGTGCTTCCCCATCAGAACTTTAATTTTTTCCTATAATATATCCCACCTTGATATAGTTTATTCTCATATTTCAGTTAGTTATATTGTTAATTATTGGTACCAGCAACATCGGGTCAGGCTGATGTTGAAATACGCTTAATTATTTAATATTTTGTTTTTTCTTTTACTTGTTTTTTGACTCTGGTATATAAACTTCAATTGCATCAACTTTCATACACATTACTGGAGATAATCAGCAAAAACTTTACAGACAAACAGACAAAAAGCCAGACAAACAGACTGTCACGTTAATAGTATTGTTGTGAATTCTGTAATTAATTGTAAAAATAAATTTCATATGGAAAAATGTAAAAATAAATAAGTTAATATGTAGTATATGAATTTAGATATTCCAAAGATAGCAGGAAATCTTCTTAGTATAGGGAGAGGGGAATTGTTTTTCTCCAAATTTAACGCTTACGGGCCACAGCCAGTAATGAATAAATCAAAACTACTGGATCGATTTTAATAAAAAAAATTTCAGTGACTGATATGGGCTACATATTTTATACCCGTGCGAAGCAAGGGCAGGCCGCTAGTTTAGTTATAAAGTAACATTAAATGTATTCGGAACAATAAAAACAATTCATTAAGCTCGTGAGATTAACTTAATTCTATCAATAGACGTTCTAGAGATTTAGATAAATATTTGAAAACCAGGGAACAGTTCGTGCATTGCAAGGGTACGTGAGGGATAGCTGATGCTGAAGATTTAAAAGCACTTGTTTACAAGTTTATTTAAAAACCAAATATTTTAACAATTAAGAATTTGAATAGCGAATGCAAAAACGTAGCCAGAAGGCACTTTTATACACTTCATCGCTTGATGCGATAAAGTGTATAATATACGCTTAAATTGTATGTGCTTGTTAGTTTTATTCTGCGACTACTTCCTAGTTCCTACTAGATATTTATAAATATAAACAAATGTATATATGTATATTCTTATCTAAATATTGACGTTCAATTACTTTTGTAGAAGGAAAACAAACATCAAAACGATATAACATACTAACCGCAGAAAAACAATCGACACATGTTGTGTTCAATACAGAAATTATACATTTATATTCGACATAAAGTACTAATCTTATACAGACAAACTCGTATATAAATAACTCGTATGTATAGATTTTACAACATAAAATAATACAAGAAAATTGTGAATATTACCATTACTATCTTATCAGACGTTCACTAAAACCTATATTTAGTAGATAAACAAATCTATATTTTTATAATTCCGTTTTAGTTCTTACTCCAATACTATTTGTTACAAATAAAAATAATGTACATGTAAAATAGTTAGTCGTGGACATCTTCACAGTTGCCCTTGAGCAATTGAGATACGGACGTCAAGGCTTGACTTCCATACTCAGACCGTTACACGAGGACGAATATTTCACCCAGGCCAACTCTTTCGTTCTTAATTTAGAAATCTTACTTAAAAAAAAGCTGAGGAACACCAAAATCCACTTTTAACAGAGCTTGCGTTTCCTAGCTAACAGCCGTTAGGGTTGCCAACAAATTCGGAAAAAGTTGTTAGAGTGGAAGTAGATTTATAATTTGCGCACATTCATAAATCAATAAAAACAAAGACCATAACATGAATAAACATACATATTTACCGCTTAACTGTTTTACTTTTTTATTTCAATTCAATTTCGCAGCATACCAAGGAATACAAGAAAAAAACATATACTGTTCATACAAAAAACGAAAATATTGTGCAAAAAAATTCCTGAAATATGTGTATTCTTCCAATCCGTAATAATAAAATTATTTTGCTATAATCCTCGATAATCTATATTATAGCGCGATATATTAAATAATTTTATTATTGTTTTTGTATTCTGAATATCCGCAAAGTAACGCCTAAATCTATAAATTACTCCCAATCCGAATTGAAGCACCGTCTTAGCACCAATATTTTTCTACAAAGAAGATGAGAAAACTATACAGTCAGATGAGAAAATATACTAACAGACTGTTATCATTAAAACAAGTAAACTATTCTGATGTAATAAACAATAAGGAATCCGTTTGAAGCCTCATTTGGAAGTCATAAAACCTATGATATTATACCGAACACTTAAATACCCATCTTGCTCGTGGTTGACCGATATGTATGCACATTAGTTGCCTACTACATTACTTATAAATACGCGCGTTATAATCACTTCGTTAGTCAAGTCTACCTTATCACTAAAATGGTGCGTGTGTTCAGACTATTGTCCTTGTACTTATTGTTTATATTATGTACTTGGAGTTCTGCATATACTCCGGATATATTATATCCGGATCCGGATAGTAAGTTCTTCTCAAACTATCAAAATGTTGCTTTCTTTACTATCTAACTCATCAAATATGTGATACCCTTTCTTTAAAAGCGAAAGTTCTTGACTGTGTTTAAGTGTATCATCATCCTCCTGCCCTTATCCCACTCTAAGTGGGGTCGGCACATGTTATAAACATGTTGTCATGATTTGGCTGCGTTTTTACGCCGGCCGCCTTTTTTTTTTTTTTTTATTTTTATTTTTTTTTTATTTTTTTTTTTTTATAACAGGAAAAAACCCCTTATGAGTACCGCCGCCCGACGGGGACAGGCGGCGGTTATGTCGGACTCGCACCGACTAAAATAACCTGTGTGCTCCACTACGCTGCTGGTGGCGGGGATAGGGTACCTATGAAGACATTGCCCCCCATCCCCGCCAGCAGCAACTCTGTAGCCCAGAGTGCGCCACCTCTGGGTCGGGGCCTCTCTGAAAGTGGCCCCTCCCTCCGCTGGACGATGCATCGGGAGCACCAGATGCATCGAACGCCTCGGGGACCTAACTCCAGCGAGCGTCCGATAAACCCCGTTCGGATCGCTCGGAGGTCCCCGTTAGGGCGGCATGCGACGGACTTCGGCGAGTCGCCTGCGCCCCGCTCGCCTGCGGCGGATTGGATCCAAGGACTCGACTTCCCGGATCCGCCCCGCCGCCTCCTTCCGCGAGATAACGTCCTCGCAGAAGGAGGCCATCGCTGCCCACGATCGCTCCCTGTCCACCATGGCGCGAACCACAGTGGGCAGGGAGAGATCGTGCCCCACCTGTGCCACGAGTTCCGCCCGCTGAACCGCCCAAGCTGGACAGTCTGCGAGCGTGTGCAGCGCCGTGTCAAAGTCGGCGCCACACTCGTGGCACTCACCAGTCGCCTCGCGCTGGGCCACCCTCCACAGATACCACCCGAAACAACCATGTCCGGAAAGCACCTGTGTCAGGCGGAAGGTGAGGACCCCATGCCTCCTGGCGACCCAGCCCTGGAGAATGGGCTGGATGGCCGAAATCGTCCAGGCTCCTGCACTGGGCGATTCAAGCCGCCGCCTCCATTGGCGGAGGAGCTCTTCCTGAGCTGCCCTCCGCCAATCCACCTCTACCGCCGCTGAGTCTCCCCCCGGTGAACGGGCTTCGACTCTACGGCGGTAGGCCTGAGCTAGCACCTCGGCCTCTAGGTCCCACGGAGGGGACCCGGCCAAGGCGCAAACCGCCTCGCCGGAGATGGTCCGGTAGCCCCGCACAAGTCTGACCGCCATGATCCTCTGCGCCCTGCGCAGCAAGGGCAAGGATCTCGCGGTCAGACGCCGGCCACCTGCCTGACGTTAACTTACCTTGGTCGTATTTTACGACACCTCGGTAAGAAAGAGGGTGGTCTATTCTACTCAACCGGATACCACACGGTGGGTAAACTTACCTTAGTCGACTTTTACGACACCTCGGTAAGAAATGAGGTGGGTCTATTCTAATTAATTCTACTCAGCCGTATACGACATGGCGGGGACTGTGTTTAAGTGTATGCATTCACCAAATAACAATTTGGTGTTACAACCGCGCAACGAATTTGTACGAAACTTTGCAATTTTTTTTTAACCAGACAATACAAACTTCTTAAATCCCGAGAAACTCAACGGTTCCTTATTAAAGCTACCTTCAGGTATAGGGGACCTCTCACTTTTTACATGAATTACAAGCCGCGGTCGAAATTGTAGAGTAATTTGATTTGTACATAAATAAGAAGTTTAACTCGAAGAAAATTTCTATAAAACTTGGTAGGTATTCCAGTCGTACTTAATAGTCAATTCATATGTTTTGTATGTAACACAAACTGTTTCATTTAAATATACAAAGGTACAATACCATAAACGATGCCGAAGTCCGAATTCTGAATTAAAATTTTGTTTTTTTAATCGAGGCAAAACTTTTGGTATTACAGAGCCAAATTAGGAGCAGTTTACAATAAACAATAACGGAATCACGAAAAAATACTTTAAAAACCACTAGTATTATCCCGCGGTTTCACAGTGGAAAGTCTGCTAAGTCGGGCTATAGATTTATTTTTGAAAAAAATATATCATCAATAGTTTCTTCAGCGCATTCGATGACAGATTTTTATGACAAATTTTTTACACCTTATTACATGTTTATTACGGACTCCTATTTTTTGAAAATGTAATATAGCCTATGTAGCTCAGTAAATACGCAGGTTTACAATGGTGAAAAATTTTTGAAGTTTTTGTATGAAAACATTACAAACATACATACAAATTTTTCCTGTTTACAATATTAGTAATATTATTTACTTACACCTACCTACCTACCTAAGACCTTACGTAGACCCCCAGAATGTTTTAAACATTGGTATCAGGTGATAGAAAAATAAATACAGTAACTTAATCAGCGCAGTTATGTCCGTTAAGGTTAGGATCGGATCACAAAATAAAAGTGATGATGAAATCACCAAATATATATCCTAGAATATTAAAAGTTTGGATAATATCAGGTGCATTACCTGATATTATCCAAACTTTAGTCTAAAACGCGATAAATTTATTTATTTATCTATCTGTTTATTATGACAAGCCAATAGCATTTTACACATACTTATTAATACACTTTTTCATAACGCAAGTTCTAGGTAAAACATTTTTTAAGGCGAGTACAGCGTTATCGTAGGTATTTAGGTACAAAATTATTTATATTTATAAAAGTAGACAAATTAACTTATACTTACAGGAAATTTTGAACTATTAACTATTACTTAAACTTAATAACTTAAAGCAGGCGAGCAAATTTATAAATAGCGAATACTTGGGGAGTTTTTATTTGCTTTAGTACTGGGATAATAAAGCCCACGTTACTATCCAGTCCTGCAAATATAATAGCCCTAAAACCAGATCGGTCAGGTTTGTTGATCTGCAATTTGTCATCGCAATACTTCAACTTCGCGAATAATTCACTTTAGTTCGATTTCTTTCGATACTTGCTCGAACAAAATAAATAAATATATGGGACACTTACACTCACGGTCGTCCGTCCCCAAAGTAAGTAACTTAATACTTGTGTTATGGGTAACAGACGACTGGTACATATATACTTATATAATTTTAAATACATACTTAAATACAAATATACACCCAGGCTCGAAGAACCAACAATTTTTTTCGAAAATGTTGGCCATCGGTGGAAATCGTACCCACGACCCGCGGAGTTGAAGGCAGGGCCACTACCAACTGCGCCTACGAGCCAGAATAAAAACATTAACAATAAAAAAAACTACGAAAACTAGCAGCAGCCTTTGCATGCCTTTGCTACTCGTATATCTCTTAATGTAAGATTCAATTAAAACTTCAGATATAATAAGAATATGTATGTATATGATTGCGTTAAATAATTTAGTTAAAAATTCGTGGCACAATAGAAACAGTTCTTGTAGTAAGCCGCAGTCACTATAAAAAAACGCAATCATTTGATTATGTTTTAAAAACTGTACCATACTAATATGGTACGCCTGTATCATGGAATTATAGATATACCAAAATGACTATAAAGACTGTATTTATATTTGACACACTTATTTTAAATTAATATTTTATTAATATATGTATATTAAAAGACCTTTACTGTAACTTTTAATTTCCGTGTTACTTATATTATATACACTGAATTGTACTTACTACCTGTATGTAAATATTATAGCGTAATTGCTAAAAAACAGGTTTAAATCGGTTTTTCGACTTTAATAAATAATCTATACCAGTACCAGGTTGACCGAGCCTTGCTCGGTAATAAAATAAAATATAAAAAAAAGAAACTTTAAAAAAATATATAAAAATAATAGGATAGGTGGGGCTAGATCCTAGGTACTCTTTTTTTCGCGACCAACCGTTCCCCGAATGAACTACGCTGACTTGACGGTTTATGGTATGATAGTGGATATTTTAGTATTTTTTAATGCTCAAAAACAGGGATAAAACGATTTTCTTTTTTAAATAAAACCTAGCTAGATCGATTTTTCTACATGCTGAATTTCAGGAAAATCGTTGGAGCCGTTCCCGAGATTCCGAAAATATACATGTATATATATGTATATATACATGTAAACATGATAGCGTAATTGCTAAAATAGATAGGTTTGAATCGGTTTCGACTAAATAAATAATCTATCATATATATTATAAGAAATACTAAAAATAAAAATCGGCATATATACATAACGTCACAACTCTAACCTTTAACTGCTCCAAATTAATCGTTCTGTTTTCTTAATACGGCACATTTATCGGTAAGAGCTACGCACAATGGGAATTTTGAAACGTCATATACAATAAAAACTCCGCGAACATGTTTGTATGCGATGTAGTACGATCATCGAAGGCACTATATATATCCGCCTGTAGAGTTAAACGCTTCAGTGTTCTGTGCGCCTTGATCTCGATATCAAGAGAAACGATGACTTACGCATTAAGCATGAACGCATTTGCGTTATTCACGTTACTGTGTACAACCGCGCACGCCGGCGTACGATATAACAAAATACAAACATTAAGATATCCTAGTAAGTTTATACAAATTTTAGTTATTATCAGCGAAATGATTGTGATTATAAAGTGTAATTTATTGCCTGTAAGAAGTTTCAAGGTTTGTCTTATAAATTATAGCTGCTGTTTAACTTAGTTGTTTAAAATTGTCAATAATAAATGACTACGTACGTAAATAGCGTGAATGATGTTATTATTATCAATTTTTTATCGTAAAGTTTAATATTCGAACGATAGCCAAAATATCTGGCTAATCGTTATTAATATACAAATTCATTTATTATTAATTTTGATGTCATCATGTATGATGTATCTGGTACTCCAAACATCAATACTGGTTAAGTTCAAGATTCTTTATATTGTAGTAAAATTGAGTAAATCCGTATTAGAGTATAAATTAAACTGTAATCCAAACTATCTTATTTATTTATTTGTTTATTTATGTACCATAAAAATGTTGGATAAAACTTTATTGGTAAAAAAAAGTGTACAAAGGTCAACTTATCCCCAGAGATCTCTGCCAGCTAACCTACAAAGTGAAACAATTTATAATTAAGAAAATGTTGGTATGTTTTTCTTCATTGGCTAATAATTTAACACTTATATATAGCCTTAATCGTACCTTATAGCCTATATCGAAATTACATATAATTTGTCAGTCACGCCGCAGCACTCAACGATTTTTTTGATGTAATATATCATATCCGGGTAGCATCAACAACGTTCAATAAAAATATGTAAAAAGGCGCTTGTCACACGCCAATATAGTCGTATGCAACAAAATTCATCGGTTCACAACATCAAACACTGATGCACATCAAAATTAATTTTTTTACCTGGCACAAGATTCTCCTTTAATAAATAAATTAAATTAACACCTTTACATATTTCAAATTTTAATTCTTTAAAAAAATATATTTATTTCCTGAGAGTGACGAGTGATTGCTATAGTAACGTATAAGTATTAAACTGGATTTTGGACAATTTCTTATTGAGTTGTCGTAAAAGGCGACTTAGATAAGTTGATCCACCGTGTGGTATCCGATTAAATAGAATAGACCACCCTCTTTCTTGCCGAGGTGTCGTAAAATACGACTAAGGTAAGTTGACGATAAGCAGGCGGCCAAATCATATTACAACATGTTTATAACATGCTGCGCCGACCCCACTTAGACTAGGAGGGCAGGGATGATGATTTGGACTATTTCTGTCGATTTCATTACATGTTCCGTCTTTAGGTGATTGTAGTGTTATTGAGGCAGATATAACGAGGAAAATAATAAAGTTTCTATGCACGTGCGTCAACAGCACAATAATTAAATAAACAGACTCATATGCGAGAACTTGAAGTTCTTTGTGTTTACGTTGTTACTCATAGTCTTGCAAAATGTACTTAATTCTTTGTGATTTGTATATACAGTTAATGCCGTGTGGCATCCGGCTAAGTAGAAGTGATCACCCTCATTTCTTACTGAGGTCTCGTAAAAGGCGACTTAAATAAGTTGATGTCAGGCAAGCGACCGATCGGAAAATATCTAGCCAAATGACACCTCAATATAGTTAAAGCATGTAGTGCCGAATGATGATATTATGTATACACTTTCCATTGTTGGCAACCCCGTGGCGCACAGGAACTACCTATGATCCTTATATAGAAAAAATGTACAAGTTATATCTATCTTAAATTACTTACACCCTAGGACTATACAAATCATGCCCACGTGGAATGGTCCCAAGAATGCTGGCAGCGTTTCCGCGCTGAATCGCTAAGCTGATTCTTTCTGCGAAAAAGGAGCCAGCCCTCTTATATAGAATGCAAAAAAATTTGAAACTAAGTTATCCAACAGTCAATAAATAAAGTCAAATAATTAATAAAATGTATTACGTGTGATGTGTACTGTAAAATCATTTTATTGTTACGTTCTCGTCTTTTAACTATCACAATTACTATGCGTAGGAAAGTATCTAATAGTATGGAAAAAATCATCAGATATTGTCAATAGGTTGATATCGATTTCAGCAGTATAATCTAATGCCAGGGGAAAATCAACCCAAATTATTAATCCATAATTTTCATCAAACATCCTGTACATACATCATCATGAAGATTTTATGCTACGTTTATTATAATTTTAAAACAATATTCATATCAGTTTACAGAATTTTTTTTAAAAATAGTTTCCTTCATATATTTACGCAGTGAAATCTCTACACATTACATATATAATTTTTTAATTGGGTCATGGGTTATCAGTTTATTTATATACGTTTAACCGCGACCTCTACTTTGTTTACAGTCTTATGATAAAATAATACCATCTTAATATCGAACTAACTTAGTAGGTATCTATTAAGTGATATGTGGTTATGCACGCGTTGTTTTTGTTATTATAATGATGATTGTCGTCTGGAGTAATTAAACAGATATTTAAAGATATCGGTGTAAATTGCACAAGGAAAAAAGTTAATTATCATTACGTGAACATCTGGACTGGCCCGTTGTCGCAGTGGATAGTGACACTGCCTTCAGCTACGCGGTCGCGGGTTCGATTCCCGCCGAGGGCTAATATTTTCTACTAATGAATTTATATGGGTGTATATTTGTATTTATGTATGTATTTAAGAATTATATAGGTATACATTCACCAGTTGTCTCTCACCCATAACACAAGTATTAAATTACTTGCTTTTAGGACGGTCAACCATGTGTGTAAATGTCATATATATTTATATTTATTTTTTATTTATCTTGAAGCTGATTACAACCTTCCTCCTAGCATTAAGAGATGTGTAGTTCCCACCAAAACCAAAACCCATCACAAATATATGTGTAGACTTTGAATCAACTATCTTTCTACTCATCGTAAAACAATGTCGCCAATTCACGATTTCTCTTCGTTTCTAACTGAATCGGTTAGCCTTTAATTAAAAATCAACATGTCCCTCATCGCGTCTGTGCGTTTTGAGTTTATCACGTGATAAACTCAAAACTACTGAATGAATTGTCATCATATGCAATTTTTAAAGGCTTTTATTTAACTTACCGTGTATGTATGTAAAGGTGGAATCTTCCAAGTTAAATTTTTTTCCACCCACTTTCCGGTGTCCCATTGGGCTTAAATTTTACATACTATTCCAATCCCGATGACAATGTATGTTTATGATAAGCATGGCCTGATTAAACACTCTATATAATGGTCAGAAGTGAATAAATTCACTTAAAAAAAGCTTAAAAAAGCTTTTAACAAAATTTCATGTCCCTACTATTAACCGTTGAGGGTTTCCCTCGTCTGGAGCAAATCGTGGCAGCAGGATCAGGTCATGCTTATCATAAACATGAATTGTCATTGGAAGTAGGTCAAATTTAACTTGCAAAATTCAACCTTCAAATACACGGCAAGTTAAATAAAAACTTTTAAAAACAATTTAGTTTCGTTACATCTTAAGCATACTATGCAAATGTAAAGGAATACAAGTGACAAGAGAATATAACATTGTGTGGTATCAAAACTCAAGTAGGTTATAAAACGGATACAATGTCAGTGATCCACACGTTGCCAAACCGGTAGAATGACTTGAGAAAACAAAATAATATAAATATATCACAGCCGCTTACACGGGTCACAAAAGGAACAATGAAATCTAAAATTTAAATATCCACATCCGTTTGTTGAAAGAATATAAATTGTTATTCCCGATTTATATTATCGTAGGTTTTTACTTTTGGTGTATAGAATGCCCTAAAAATCTTTAATGCGTTATCTTTGCTGTAAACTTTTTTACCAAGGACTCAGTTAAAAACGGGAACTTCTTGCATTTTTCACAAATTCATTTCTGTTACTATCGGCTTCCATTATGTTGGCACCTCGAATTTTTGAGAGTGATACTTAAAACTTATTTCACTTTCTTTGTATAGATACGTCAATAAATTTTTGAGAATTAAACATATGTATATCAACTATCTACATAAAATGTAATTTCTTCTTAGTTCTATACACTTTCGCGGTGTTTGTACAGAGGTTATGTTTTTTATAAATGTTCAGGTACTTTTGGGTTTCCTGAACTGATTATTGTGAAAAGCAATGTACCAAGAAGCTATGAGCGTCGGGTCCTAAGGGCAAACCTGCACAAGAAAGAGGGCCTAAAAAGGTTATAGTGTGCTTAATACGAGTTTTTTTAACAGGCTCGATTGCGTTTGCATAACGCTAATTTGTAGTGCGCTGGAACAGTGTCACTAGATGGCGCTGTTTCAGCATTATAGTACAGATTGAGTAGGTTAAAGAAACTCGCACTAAACACGCAGATCGTTGTGTTCAGAAAATAGTAGTTGAATTGTGTCTTAATTTTTGCAGAATATTTTTATTTTTATACTTTCATTCTTAAGTATTTAATATAAGTGATATTATGTTGTAGTAATAAAACTATATTTATTTAGAGGTAACTATTTAATTATAGTAAATATGTTCACAGATGAAGAAAGACCGCGCGTGAATGACATAGTTATTAATGAAGAAAAACCGATCAACGAACTGTACCCTTCAGCAGTGTTATACGGCAGAACTTGCGGGGGAACCATCATAAGTCCCAATTGGATTCTCACTGCTGCCCATTGGTTAGTATTAATAACTGATTTATTGTACCAGTATTAAACGTAGGTGAATGTATCTAACTGTCCATATAACTCGCTCTCTCACAACCACGAATGCATAAATTTGTATACACTTAATTGCAATCTTCCTATAACCGCACGTGCGTCAATAAATGTGGGTTTTTACTTGTACGCCATAGCGATGAACACGATCGGTTCATAGCGGTATTAATATTTTTTTTATAATTACCGTAACTGATGGCCTTTTAAGTTCTGGGGAACTTGAAAGATTAAAAATAAAGACGAAAATTATTATGACTTCTGTGTAAGTCTAATTTACTCTTACTTCCTCATAGAGTTATTATACCACACAGAGGGCCTAAAATGTGCCCTATAACAATTAAGAGAAAGGAAATGAGACTGTATGTATCTATGTTCTTTTTTATGTGATTAGAGAAAGATACGACTTTCATATTTCCTCTCATTATCATTATTGTGATGCGTCGCCCTAAGTGGTCGGACCTCAGAGGAGGCACCCTTAGGACGACGTTCCCCGACGCAAGTAGAGCTTCTGAACTCTCTCCCATTTCGCAACCTTGACGATGTTACTACGTTCGCCCGTCCCGGCGACGCTGCGTCATTAAGGTTAACAACATACAGTCAATGCGAAAAGAAAAAAGAATAATAATTATTGTGACAATCTCATTTACACGTCTACCTAAGGCTCCCCTATTTTAATGTATTTTTTACATATCTTTTGACGTAGATAGTAAAAATAAATCTATATACTGTCCAGAAGTGTGTATTAATTAACCCTGAACTATAATTCAACATGTATTATCACACTCGTAATTAATACATCTATCAAAGCAAACGTCACATCATACAAGGAGGCTTGTTATTTCGTTGCCATCGCAACCTCCATTTGTTATTGCGTATTAAGCCGGCACTCGGGTGTGTTAGTAGGACGCTCGATGACAGGGAGCCGCGGCGAGCTAGCTATCCATCAGCTACACTGGTAATATACGATCGCAGCTACCTCTTGCAATATCCGTTTACAATACATATATAACTATAGCCGTGTGGTATCTGTCTGAATAGAATAGTACCACCCTCATTTCTTACCGAGGTGTCGTAAAAGGCGACTAAGGTTAGTCGACCTACCGTGTGGTATCCGGTTTAGTAGAATAGACCACCCTCTTTCTTACCAAAGTGTCGTAAAATACGACAGAGGTAAGTTGACGTCAGGCAGGCGGCCGGTCGTAAAAACACAGCCAAATCATGTGACAGCATGTTTATAACATGTTGTGCCGATCTCACTTAGAGTGGGATAAGGGCAGGAAGATGATGATATTACTTCAGGTTATAACACCATATTTTTATTAAAGTCCAAATAAATTACCAAGATTTTATTACAATATATCTTATTATTATTTCAAAATGTTCACAGTTCAGTAGCTATTGCCCACCGCAGCCTATTCACCAAATCAATTCGGCCGTGTAGTAATAAGCTATCGAGCGTAACCGAATTTTATCATTCTTGTTAAACATATAAGGTATTGTGTGATATAAATATATTTATCAAGTTTAGTTTCAATGATTTGTTTCGCATTTTTTGGCTTTCTACACTCCCATGTAAGAGAAGTGTGGAGTTTGTATTTTGTTTACTTATTAATACAAATGTTCTCCTAACTATATCGATAAAGAAAAACATCCCGAGTAAACCTAGATAAGTCTGGAAATTTTCTTTGTAAAAATATGGAACTGTGTGGTGGGTTTAAACTCCAATCCTTCAATAATACACTTTTTCAATCAATCTATCACATTTACATGATGTGTATGTACAGGAGTAGCATCCCCCTCCCCCCAGAATAGTTGAATACGACCATTTTGTCTAATACCACATCTCTGCCCCACCTCATAAGACCCACTCATATCATTATAGATATAATTTTATAATAATAAATAAATAATCAAGTGATAATAAAAATAATAAAAGAGTAACGTGGTAAAATCGGGCTGTATTTTTAATAATTTTATTCACATTTCCGCATTTTTCATCACCCCAGGTTGCGCCCTTTGACATACAGCATACACCGCCACTGTTCACATGGTATGAAATCGTATTAAAACACGCCTACAAATATATTATAAGAGTAACAGTGTTTCAATATTTTGAGCAATCATATTGCATCCAATTCGTTCCATTTAAACTGGTTTGCGGTCAATATGTCGACACTTGACGACAATGCGAAAATATCTGGATTTATTTATTTTACACATTATTATACAAAAACAAATTCAGCGATTACTTAGTTTACTTCTAAAAACAAACTTTCTTATCTCTTTAAGTATTCAAACAGTTATGCCAAATCGCTAAACCACGACTATAAGATTCAAAATAAGTAGATGTACTTTTTAAATATTGCCTACCTTACGCTATATGCTCATTGTTCAAACACAGCAACGTCCACTATATAAACTTTTCTAAAATGTTATAACAAACAAACTTATCTTTTAGCTTTATATATTAGTATAGATATAGATTTTGATTAATAATCGGATCTGATTAATATCTTAAACAGAAACAAAAGTAATAATAAAATTATTTTGCTATAATCCGCGATGAAGTAAAATAGAAAATATATATAATGCTAAATGTAGAGTGGACAATCGGTTATCATACCTGATACATGCAGGAGTCGTAAAAAACACATGCACAAACCTCCACCACCGCCACCGTGATACACAAGCACTATATACGTTCACTATCACAAACTCAACAATCGTTTCGCCCCGCAACCGAAGCATCGTCAGGAGATAGACTCCACGACCAAAATCGCAAAGCGAAGCAATATCTTTTTTTTTTTTTTTTTCGAATATGACTAATGCTGTTAGCCCTATTGGCTTTGACAGCGTCACCGATAAGACGGGCGAGCGCGGAAGCATCGCCGAGAAGAGATGGTTAATACAAGCGGGTGCATTACAAGCACCCGCCCTACAGGGGGCGTCGCCTTAAGGGTGTCTCCTGCGAGACCGAACCTCGGCTTAAGGCGGCGCGTTTTTGGAGGGCTGCATCTAATAAATGACTTGGAAGAAGTCTGCGTCACGGCGGCCGCGGCAGAGGGCTGCGGCCGCTTGACACAAGCAAGCGGGGACCTCGTCTTCGCCGGCGAAGACGCTGTTTGTGTGCATGTTGTGTGTGTATCTTGTTGGATGCTGTTATAGCATCGTCGGGGTCGTTAAGGACGCTCATCGGGCGCCTGTGAATCTTGTTGGGGTGCCTGAACGCCTTATAGTTAGACGCGGCCACTATAAGGGGGTTTGGGTGGATGGACGCTTTCTCGAAGTAAGTCGTCGAGAATCGTCTGAAAAGATCGGCTATCGTGGGTAGGTCGAGATCTCTATGGAGGTTCACGTTGCGCACGAACCACGGACAGCCAGTGGCTGTACGCATGAATCGATTTTAAAGTGTCTGCAACGGACACAGTCGTGATTTCGGAACGTGCGCGAACGCGACGCTCGCATAGGTCATAATGGGTCTGATGCAAGTTTTGTAAAGTGTCACTTTGTTGCGAAGTGACAGTTTACTTGTCTTGCACAGTATCGGATAGAGGCGTCCCATGGCGAACGCTGCCCGGTTACGGACAACGCGGATGTGTCGGATAAAGGATAGGGTCGGTTGGAGGATGACACCTAAGTATCTGACTTCCTTTTGCCAATCTATGTATTTGTTGTAAATAGAGACTCTAGGAGGCGTCCGGATGAAGTCCATGGCTCTCCTAGATCTCGCAAAGAACATTGCTGCGCTTTTATCGGGATTAATTTCGATTCTCCACCGGCGGAACCAGCTTCCGAGCTGGTTGGTTGCTCTTTGGAGCCTATCATTTATGGTTATGGGATCTCTACAGGTGGTATAGATTGCGGTATCGTCCGCGAACATGGCTAAGTGGGTGACTGCACTAGTTTTAGTGGAGAATCGTGGGATGTCACTCGTATAGAGCGAGTAGAGGAACGGTGCAAGTACCGAACCTTGGGGGACTCCGGCGCGTAAGGTGCGTCTTGAGGAGAGCGCATCATCAATACGATATCTAAATGAGCGATTAGTAAGATAATCGCGAATTATAAGAACGAGTCTATCGGGGATTCCTAGGTTCGCGAGTTTGTATATTAAACCCGCATGCCATACCTTATCGAAGGCTTTGGCGACATCGAAGAAGACAGTACCGGTGTACCGTTTTTTGGCGAAGCCATTGAGGACGGCTTCGGTAAGTCGGTGTACTTGTTGTACCGCGGTGTGTTTAGCGCGGAAGCCGAATTGCTCATCCGGTATGAGCTTCATCGACTCCATGAACGTTTTGAGTCTAGCGAGGATTACTCGCTCGTAGACTTTCCCTAAGCTGTTGAGCAGACTGATGGGTCGATAGCTGCTCGGGAGATTACTGGGTTTTCCCGGTTTACGAATACCTATTACTATTGCTTCCTTCCATTCGTCGGGGAAGGAGCAACCTAACAGGAGGGCATTGAAAATCAATACTAATAGGTTTATCAGTTGGTCGGGGAGGCACTTGAGTGCTTTGTTGGATATGGAGTCGGGGCCTGGGGACTTGCGGGTCTTCAGGTTTTGGATAATGGAACGGACTTCCTCTCCGGTGGTGGTAGTGAGCGGCTCGCTTTCGGGAGCCTTCGCGGATATCCTAGCCGCCGTCGTTTCCACTTCCGAGTGGAATTCGGCGTGTTCGGGATGACTGGGGTTATTCGAACATTGTCCCTCAAGACTGTCAGCCAAGCATTCGGCCTTATCGATGTCGTCAAAAGCGACCGGACGGTTTAAACGTATCAATGGAGGTGTAGCTGCACACTGGTCTCCTCTCAGGGATTTCGCCAGTTTCCAGAAAGCCTGGTGACTCGGCGAGATCTCTGAGAGTTTGATGTCCCAGGTGGACTGACGGTTGAGGCTGAGTTTTTCTCTAACCTCTCTTTGAAGTCGCCGGAGTGTTCTCCGGTTATCGTCTGTCGGGTATGCGTCATGGGCCCTAGTGGCGGCACGTTTACGTCTAAGAAGGTCGCGCAGGTCGTCCGGCAGTCTCCCACGACCGCGGTCGTCGGGGACTTCCTTGGAGCAACGCTCGAGTGAGTCTGTTATATGTTTCGTAAGGTGGGTAACAGCGAACTTGGCACTATCTACGGAGTCTATCTTGTCAGGAATTTGATCTAGGTGGTCTGAGTTTAGGGACTGGAGTTTCCCGCCTAATTTACTCCAGTCGATTATCGTTTTCGTGGGAGGCGTTGTGGAGGTAGATTGCCCTAACTGAATTAGAACCGGACGGTGGTCCGAGTCTAATTCATGCAGGACTTCTATGGAACGTAACTGGAGAGCTACATTTTTGAAAATGTATATATCTAACACATCTGCTCTGTTTGGATCCCCGTTAGGCGGGTATCTAGTGGGCTCGTTAGGGGCTATCACCTCAAAAGCGAGGTTTGGAAGGCCGTTGAGGCCTTGGAGTATTGTGCCGTTCCGGTTGGTTCGGCGAGAGTTCCATTGGCCATGTTTGGAGTTGAAGTCTCCGGCCAGTATTACAGAGTCGCCTAGTGCGAGAAGGGTGCGGACGTCTCTTTCGAGTACCCGTTTGGTCGGACTGAGGTATACTGATGCTAGTATGATCGACTGATGGCCGGTCATACCCACCTGACAGACTGAAGCCTCCATGTTAGTGAGCTTTGGGGAATCAAGGGGGGAGCATAGGAGGGCTCTTTTGTAGTAAATGAGCGTGCCGCCTTTTTTGGATGACAGACGGTCATTTCTAATCAAACAGTAGTTCGCAATATTGGGATTGCGAAATTGGGGTTTTAAGAAGGATTCTTGTATTAGAAGAATATCTATGTCGTGTGCAACTACGAAATCGCGGACTTCGTCCATGTGTCTGATAAGCCCGTCTGCGTTGTACGTGACGAGCTTGAGGGAGTGGGGCTTGGCCCTACCCAGTGAGGGTTTAAGCTTAAAGCCTAGAGATGGCCTGCACCAAACTAGAGTGTTCGAGCAAGGCCATTAATCTGTTTTGAGGATTACTCCTCAGCTTGTTAGCCAAAATTGACAGCTCCGTAGTGTCAATCTTGGTCACTATGTCGCAAACGAGTTTCATGTCGTCAATGAAACTCGTTGCTGGAGGGGCGGCTGTCACTTTAGGAGCGGCAGCTCTTATATTGGAGCTCAAGATGGCGGTAGCGGGTTTCGCTACCGTCTCTTGAGCCGGTTTAGCTGGCACAGCCGGCTCGGATGCCGGTGTTCTATGCCAGGGGTTTGAGGTGGGTAGAGGCGCGGGGACGAACCTCTCAGCTGGTTTGGGGGCGGTGCGGTCCGCCTTTTTACGGGTGGCCCTTCTGCCCCCTCGTTTTGCCCTAAGCGGGACTTTCGGGCAGCCACGATAGCTCGCGGGGTGCCCTTGGGTCCTGCAGAGAACACAGCTGGGAGGTTCCTCGGACGGAACCGTTCTGGGGCAATCGGCAGTGCCATGATCGCCCAGGCACTTGACGCACCTCGGTCGTGCGGTGCAGTTGCGCTGCGAGTGGCCGTAAAGCTGGCAGCGATGGCACTGCCCCATTACCCCACGCGTACGCGGCGTTTCTATACGCAGACCCGACAGTCTGCATATTGTTTGAACGTTGAAGACACGTTTGCCTTCAGGACTGAGATCGAGGACCGCGAGACAAAGTTCATAAGGAACTTTGGTCCTGTGGTGGTACATGCGGTGTACCTGCCTTACGGGAAGTCCCTGGCTGAGGAGGTCCTTCTTAATAAGGTCGCAATCGATTTCGACGGGGAGCCCGCGGATGACGACGCGCAGTTCGCGCTCGTCTTCTAGGGCGTATGTGTGGTAGCCGATCTTTTCGGCATCCAAGAGTGTCGTGAGGCGACGGTGGTCCGTTGAAGACGGACATTGTACCATTATGCCCTGGCTTGTGGACCGGGCAGATGTAAATGGAATGGACGAACTGTCCATGCGCGGGATTAGTCGGTTCCACGCGTCTTTTTCCCTAACAAATAGGGGCGGCACCTTCTCCTTCCTCTCCGTCATAGGCGAGTCTTGTGGGGAGTCAGTCTGTTTTGTATTGGCCTGTGAGGCAGGCTGGGATTTGGGGGTGGGACGCGGGGCAGGTGCACCTGCGTCGTTTGTGGCCCTTTTGGGCGGGACGGTCTTGGGAGCCTTCAGCTTTCGCTTCTGGCTTTTCGATAGGACGGCGGTGAAGCCGTCGTCCTCGTCTGAGGCGGATGACGCCGAGGGGGACGGGGACTGCGAAGCATCGGATGCTTCGGCTTCCTCACCGGACTCTGAGGGAGTCTCGGATTCCGAGTCGGATGCTTCCTCTACTTCCATGCCAGGAGACACGGAGCGGGAACGGGCTTTAGCCTTCTCCGCAGAGGGGGGAGAAGGTACCACCGGGATGCCACTCTGGCCCTGAGAGGGCGGGAGGGCTTTGGCGAGTTCCTGCAGAATGGCGGGGTGGTGCGCCTGGACGAAGCAATATCCAAATAAGTTTAGTTATATACTAATCGGTTCAACCCCACCCTTTATTTTATTTTGCCTGCAAACAAGTGTAACAAGCTTGAACTAGAAACATTTATTTGCTCGTTAATGAGGGTGCCATTGTTATGTTTAATAATCTCAAGGTTTTCTAATAGGCTCAGCTTCAGTCCTTTATTAGAACACGTGTGCAATACTTCGAAACTGTGGTCATTAGGAACTTTATGACCGCTTTCTATCAAATGTTTGGCGAAATGTGAATTTTGTGGTTTATTATTCCTGAAAGCTGCCATATGTTCTTTAAAACGGGTTTCAAAATTACGACCAGTCTGACCCACATATGTATCATTGCATTCAGGACATTTTATTTTATAAACACCACACTTTTTCGCGCTTTCTAATTGATCTTTATTATTGCAAAGAATCTTCTTTAAAGAGTTACTACTTTTAAAACCTAATTTTATATTTGATTTTGATTTAAATATAGTTGAAATTCGTTCTGACAATGCTCCAAAATAGGTCAGACTGGCTTTGTACTTATTATCTTTGTACTGTGGCACCGCGTACAAATGTTTTGTCAATTGCAATTTCTGTTTATTTTTTAATATATTATGTACTAATTGCTTATCATAGCCATTGGAATGCGCCATCTGGTTGATGATTTGAAGTTCTTTGTTAAAATTCTTCTCACAAAGGGGGACGGATAAGAGTCTATGTATATGACTGTGAAAGGCGGCAAGTTTGTGATGCCATGGGTGAAAAGAAGAAGCAGGTATGATCGTATCCGTATAGGTTGGTTTGCGAAAGATCTCAAATGTATGTTTATTGTAAGACCGTGTAATAGTAAGGTCAAGAAAATTTAGTGAGTTATTCTGCTCTGATTCTAATTTGAAACTAATTTTGGGATGTTTGGAATTGATATTTTTAATAAAAATATCAAGTTGTCTATCCGTACCCGTCCAGCATATAATTATGTCATCCACATATCTATAATAGTAAAGGATGTTTTTATTTTGGACAATATTTTGATTTTCGAAGTGGTCCATGAAAATTTCAGCCATAAGTGGACTTAAAGGGGAGCCCATAGCTAAACCATCTTTTTGATGAAAGTAATGGTCATTAAATCGAAAATAGTTTTGTTCCATACACAATTCTGTTAATTCTATTATTTCTGAAATCTCTCCAGGGTGTAAACATTTTTTCTCGAGTAGTGTGGTTAAAATGTTTATTGTTTCCTTGTATGGAACATTCGTGAATAAGCTATCAACATCAAGTGATACCAATTTACAAGTATTTGGTAATTTTATGTGTTTAATTTTATCGACCAGCTGGAGACTGTTTTTAAGGGCATGTATTGGCTGAAAGGATGTTTTTGACATTTCTAAAGCCGACAAAGGAAATACCGTAGTCATTTTAAAACGCGACATTTATTTGGAAAAAGTTAACGATGTTATCCAATGTGAAGAATTCGTCAAGTTACCCTCAGATCCTACCAAAAAATTTACACAGTCTTTTAAAGAAATTGTAAATAATACTCAGTATATACTTCCCAACAACTCATCTAAACTGAGGGTCACTGAGATGAATCCTCGCTCTCCGATGTTGTATGGTTTGCCAAAAATCCACAAAAATAATATCCCCATACGTCCAGTTGTCTCATACATAGGCGCCCCAGCATATAAACTAGCTAAATATTTAAATTCAATCATAACGTCAAAAACATCCTTTCAGCCAATACATGCCCTTAAAAACAGTCTCCAGCTGGTCGATAAAATTAAACACATAAAATTACCAAATACTTGTAAATTGGTATCACTTGATGTTGATAGCTTATTCACGAATGTTCCATACAAGGAAACAATAAACATTTTAACCACACTACTCGAGAAAAAATTGAATGTTCCATACAAGGAAACAATAAACATTTTAACCACACTACTCGAGAAAAAATGTTTACACCCTGGAGAGATTTCAGAAATAATAGAATTAACAGAATTGTGTACGGAACAAAACTATTTTCGATTTAATGACCATTACTTTCATCAAAAAGATGGTTTAGCTATGGGCTCCCCTTTAAGTCCACTTATGGCTGAAATTTTCATGGACCACTTCGAAAATCAAAATATTGTCCAAAATAAAAACATCCTTTACTATTATAGATATGTGGATGACATAATTATATGCTGGACGGGTACGGATAGACAACTTGATATTTTTATTAAAAATATCAATTCCAAACATCCCAAAATTAGTTTCAAATTAGAATCAGAGCAGAATAACTCACTAAATTTTCTTGACCTTACTATTACACGGTCTAACAATAAACATACATTTGAGATCTTTCGCAAACCAACCTATACGGATACGATCATACCTGCTTCTTCTTTTCACCCATGGCAACACAAACTTGCCGCCTTTCACAGTCATATACATAGACTCTTATCCGTCCCCCTTTGTGAGAAGAATTTTAACAAAGAACTTCAAATCATCAACCAGATGGCGCATTCCAATGGCTATGATAAGCAATTAGTACATAATATATTAAAAAATAAACAGAAATTGCAATTGACAAAACATTTGTACGCGGTGCCACAGTACAAAGATAATAAGTACAAAGCCAGTCTGACCTATTTTGGAGCATTGTCAGAACGAATTTCAACTATATTTAAATCAAAATCAAATATAAAATTAGGTTTTAAAAGTAGTAACTCTTTAAAGAAGATTCTTTGCAATAATAAAGATCAATTAGAAAGCGCGAAAAAGTGTGGTGTTTATAAAATAAAATGTCCTGAATGCAATGATACATATGTGGTTCAGACTGGTCGTAATTTTGAAACCCGTTTTAAAGAACATATGGCAGCTTTCAGGAATAATAAACCACAAAATTCACATTTCGCCAAACATTTGATAGAAAGCGGTCATAAAGTTCCTAATGACCACAGTTTCGAAGTATTGCACACGTGTTCTAATAAAGGACTGAAGCTGAGCCTATTAGAAAACCTTGAGATTATTAAACATAACAATGGCACCCTCATTAACGAGCAAATAAATGTTTCTAGTTCAAGCTTGTTACACTTGTTTGCAGGCAAAATAAAATAAAGGGTGGGGTTGAACCGATTAGTATATAACTAAACTTATTTGGATATTGCTTCGCTTTGCGATTTTGGTCGTGGAGTCTATCTCCTGACGATGCTTCGGTTGCGGGGCGAAACGATTGTTGAGTTTGTGATAGTGAACGTATATAGTGCTTGTGTATCACGGTGGCGGTGGTGGAGGTTTGTGCATGTGTTTTTTACGACTCCTGCATGTATCAGGTATGATAACCGATTGTCCACTCTACATTTAGCATTATATATATTTTCTATTTTACTTCATCGCGGATTATAGCAAAATAATTTTATTATTACTTTTGTATTATGGATCTCCGCAAAGTAACGCCTAATTCTATAAATTATCTTAAACAGAACTTTTATTGTTAAGCCTTATTGTATATGCCATATTTGTATACTTGATTGATTAATTAAATTTGATTTGATTTGATTTTGAATATCGGCTAAAACCGAAGTAATTTTTAGACGCAATTTTTATAACTATATATTCTATTTTAGCCTTTAATAAAATCCATACTCGTATTATATCTTGTATTCTAAGATTTGTTAAAAAAACATTATCAAATTGTCTAACTATACATTTATATTCTTAGTTTATGTATCTTTATAAATATAATATTTATTTTTACGTACGCCCTTGCTATGTGTCCTCTACCCAAGGGTTGCCTGGAAGAGATCGCTGCGTAGCGATAAGGCCGCCCAATGTACGTCTAAGTTATACAATGTCTATTGTTATTTTAATATTTTGGTGTACAATAAAGTATATTTCACTCATTCATTATAAATGGGATAGTCTGTATGTTTTTTACGCTTTCAGAGCTAATCCGCTGGAGTAGAATTGATTAAATTTGGTACTATTATTTAAAGCTAAAACATCAGGCTAACATATATACAAATTCCCATTTATGCATAGAAGTTTTCTGAAAAATATTTAAAAACCAGATGTGAAGCCAATGAATTAGGGGTACCATTACAGTGAAATAATTTTTGGAAACGCATTGTCATAGAAATAATATAAATCATCTGTTGCGACGCTTACATCGCTAAACCAATCCTGAATTTTAAATATCGTATTTTGGCGAGATATTTACCATTTCAGTAGGTATACCATTTCAAAGTTCACGACCTATTGAAAGAGATCATTAGTCCAAGTCTCAAGTTTAAAAAAGGTTTACAAAATATAAACCATTAAAATAGTCGTAGATTTTTTAATTATTATTAAAGTGACTCACGCTTTATCATGGGTTTATCCGACTCAGGTAGGTGGAAGACATTTAAATGCCAATATGCTGTATTTTAATGACGACGAGTCATGTTTCAAGGTCCACCAGGTAACACTAATATTGCACAGACTATAAATAATTTACATATTGTAACTAGCTGTGCTTTCGGCTTCGCCCGCGTGGAAATCAGTGTATATAATTTAAATTGTTAACATAAAAGGAGTTATTGTGAGTTAACCCTAAAAGATAGACATGCGGTCGCGGACTTTTCAGTAGTATTCCTCTTTGGTGTAGTCTCTCTTTAGTGTATCTCTAGCCGTGTGGTATCCGGCTGAATAGTACCACCCTCATTTCTTACTGAGGTGTCTTAAAAGGCGACTAAGGTAAGTGGACCCACCGTGTGGTATCCGGTTTAATAGAATAGACCACCCTCTTTCTTACCGAGGTGTCGTAAAATACGACTGAGGTAAGTTGACGTCAGGCAGGCGGCCGGTCGTAAAAACGCAGCCAAATCATGTGATAGCATGGTTATAACATGTTGTGCCGACCCCACTTAGAGTGGGATAAGGGCAGGAAGATGATTACTTTAGTGTATCTCTGTTAGTTTACGCGGCGCACGCAACTTAAGATTCTAGAAGGCAAGTTTTTTTACAACCTCGATACTCTTTAGCACAATTTACATATAATGCATTATTAACCTTAAAGCATTATTAATCTAAACCTTCCGGAAGAATCGCACTACCTTTTAGTAAAAACCGCACAAAAATTGGTTTAGTAGAGTTAGAGAAAATCGGTCACATATTTCGGTCGCGTATTAAAATAAATATAGAAGTAGGAAAAACTGTGATAGCCTAGCACTGAGACCGTGCGAGCCTTTCGAGAGGATCACGGGTTCAAACCAATGAGTTTTTCTGTTAAAATATGTAACTAATTGATAATTGCAATTTACCACACTTTCGTCGAAGGAAAATATCGTGAGGAAACCTTCATATCTGTAGAGAATACTGGGGATATGTGTAACCTACCAATCTGCATTGGAGCAGTGGTGAATTTAGGTCCAACCCTTCTCCAAAAACGGAGAGACGAGGCCTATGCCTAGCAGTGGAATAGCAATAAGCTGTTACTTTCATTAATTTTTACTTTTATAATAGGAAAACAATATTAATATTTACAGTACAATCTTTAATATTTAAATGAGTTAATCTTGTATGTATATATTTTCGGAATCTCGGAAACGGCTCCAACGATTTTCCTGAAATTCAGCATGTAGGGGGTTTTGGGGATAAAAATTATCTAGCTAGGTTTTATTTTAAAAAATAGTTTAATCCCTGTTTTTGGGCATTCAATAAATTTACTTTGAATATAAAACACTATTTTAGCCGTAAATTGTCAAGTCAGCGTAACTTATTCGGGGAACAGGCGGTCTAGAGAAATGAAAATACCTAGGATCGAGCCCCAACAACGCAACTATTATTTTTAAGTTTCTTTTTTTATTTTGTAAAAAATTACAGAGCTAGGCTTGGTCACCCAGTCATTTTTAATCAAGCATGTTTTTAAATATTTTAGTACTAAATATGATATAAAATAAACTGGTATATTTTCTTCTTGCAGCACATTATTTTCGGTTGGTCGCGAGGTGCTCGCGGGAACTAATAACACTGAAAATGGGAGCGGCGTACGACGGCGGGTAAAACGACTAGTCATCCATCCGCGCTTTACTGTTGGACCGTACTGGCTTGATGCTGAACAATTCGGCATTAAACAGGTAAACATATGTATATATGTATATAAATATGGATATATATATATAAATATGAAAGAAAAGCCGACAATCTGACAAAAAAGCACACAAAAGCCAAGAATATTTGACAATTCGGGTATATTTCGATTTCATCGATTACCTATATTATTTTCTGCAAAAGTATTTTAGTATTGATATCATCATACAATTTCTCGCACAATTGGTAGAAAGCGTTTAAACATGTTAAATATAACAGCATGTTAATAGTGCAAATAATTATAATATAAACCAAGGAGCGGAAAACGTGTTGGTGAGAGAGTAAAATTAAAACTTAATACAAAATTTAATCTAAAAGCAAAACATAATCTTTTGATTTCTTATAGAGAAAGCAACTGTATTGTGACAATGTATTGAACAATTGATCAAACACAAGTTATTATTAAAAGAGCTACAACTGGCCTCGAAATATTTGTATATCATTGAACATATTTAAACATCATAGAAGGTTGATTGTCTCATTGATGGTCAGCGTATATTTACTCCGCAGCTAGTATTGTGGGGTTTGTACGAGTTCATAAAATAAACATAATATTAATGTATCTATGATAAAAAGAGATTGATGATGTGGACGAAATTTTGTGACATGAAAAATTGTTTAAAACTTTTTTAAGACCAATTTTTACTTGAATTGTCCAAACCTATTGTTACGTACAAGGTTTTGTGGATTCGGAGGAAAACACCTGATGACTCGTTGCTGCTTACTTTCTTAGATCGTGCAAATAAGGAGGAAACTTAGTAGGAAGTCGAACCCTAGTATTCTAAAATAAACGCTGAGATAAAGAAGAATCTTAGCGTGATGTTATATAGCCTATAGCCTTCCTAAATAAACGGACTATCTTACACTTAAAGAATTTTTCAAATCGGTCCAGTAGTTCCTGAGGTTAGCGCTTTCAAACAAACTCTTCAGCTTTATATATAGTATAGATAGATAAAACCGTAATATAGTATTGTGATAACCATAAAAAATGATTATAGTGGGTTAACCTTAAAAGCAAGACATGTGCTGTCGCGGACTTTTATTTAGAAATTTTGTAATATATTATTTTTGAATAACTTTCACCGTTTACTTACCGCACGCACGGAAAGCTTTAAATTTTGCCATTTTCGTAATTTTGTTTATTGCTGGTCCTCTCCTATTTATTTTAGCGTATAGCCTTCTTCAATAAATGTACTATCCTATACTTAAAGAATTTTTAAACCGGTCCAGTAATTCTTGAGATTAGTGTGTTCAAGCAATCAACCAAACAAGCAAACAAAGTTTCAGATTTATATATTAGTATAGATGTAAGATATGCTGTATGGTCGATTTAAATAATTTTGTTTTTATGCAGGTCGGAGCTCGCTGGGACTTCCTTCTAGTAGAGTTAGAGGATCCTTTACCTATAGATGGGAAGACGATAGCTGTAGCACAACTGGACAGCCGTACAACAATACCCGCAGGAGAAAAGGTCGGCTACGCTGGCTACGGTTCAGATCACCACGGGGTCAGTACAACGGATAGCATTCCTCAATCTTTAATCTTTAAATGAGTTAATCTTGTATGTATATATTTATATATTTTCGGAATCTCGGAAACGGCTCCAACGATTTTCCTGAAATTCAGCATGTAGAGGGTTTTGGGGGAGAAAAATCGATCTAGTTAGGTATTATCTAAAAAAATCGTTTTATCCCTGTTTTTGGGCATTAAAAAATTCTAAAATTTATATTGAATTGAATTTTTGACATAATTTTTGACTCTATTTCTGCCGTATCTCCGGCTAAGTAGAATAGACCGTCCCCATTTCTTACCAAGGTGTCGTAAAACGCGACTAATGGTATCCGGTTGAGTAGAATAGACCACACTCATTTCTTACCGAGATATCGTAAAAGGCGACTAAGGTAAGTTGACGTCAGGCAGGCAGCTAGTCGTAAAATAACTAGCTAAAACAAGTAACATGTTTAAAACATGCTGTACCGTGAAATTAGTATAACTTTAATATTCTACAGCAGAGACGTTATATTTTTAACCGTTAACTCTCTTCTACTGCATGGAAGAGAATACATTGTAAATTTGCAAAAGATTTACCCTAAAAAATAATAACTATATGTAATATGTCAATAATCTAACAATTAACAAAAATAAATTTTATGTTGCTATATTTAGTGTTGCCAGTGACCAAATAGTGAAAATAATTTTATATAATTTATTGTTTAAGTAAAATCTGTTCCATTCATTACAAGAATTCAGTCATGCTGTCAGACTGATATCTATATCAGTCTCTATACCTTCCTATACTACGTTTCCTCAATACTTGTAACATATTTCTTTTTAATATACTATACTTGTTACTACAATGACCTTTAACATTCCACTAATATTAATATTTATATTTGGAACAGGGGACAATGAGCGAAGATATGCACGTCAGAAACCTACAAGTTCTTGCCAACGAAGACTGTTCTTCAATGATTGAATACTACCCAGAGGACATGGTTTGCACAACCGGCCGTCTACCAAAACGTGATTCTGCCTGCAATGTAAGTCTCAATGATACTTGTTTAATTTGTAATTCTTGATTGGGACTACATAGTTTTTATAATAAGAATCATATTGTCTCAATCAAGTCCCAATATTATGTATAACTGTAAAAAAAAATCAGTAAAAAACCCATATCATAACTCCAGAAGTAGTGATACAATATGGCAGACTTATCGCTACATAGCAAGTACTTCCAGACTAATAGGTTGACGAAAAAACAGGAAGTGTAAAAACAGTATTAATTTAGACATACATGTACTTAGATTGAACAAATGAATTGCATTTGCATATTTAGTTCGAATTTTGATTTTTGGGTACTTAGTGCCTTATTTACGTCAAGTGTTTAAATATTATTCTAATAAAACCTTTGGGCCTTAGCCAATAAGTACACTATTTGTTGAATATACGAAATTTAATAATGCAAAATTACGGTCAATAAACAAGACAAGTTAAAAATACTTTAAACAAAATTTCATGTTCCTACTGTTAACTGTTGTGTTCCTGATGAGGAGTTCCCTCGTCTGGAGCCAATCCCGGGAGCATAAACATGCCTTTTCATTGGGACTAGACCAATATATAAAATTTCAACTCAATCGGACCACGGGCAGTGGGTCAAATTTAACTTGCAAGATTCCATTAAAATTGCTTTAAAATATTGCCTTTTCCGTAGAAACAATTTCAATACTCAGTAAGGCATAATATTGAAACTTTGAAAGGAAGGAAGTAGGGTTTTATTTGAATTATTTCTTTAAATGCTTTTTCTTTCAGGGCGATAGTGGCAGTGGGTTGATGAGTGGGAACGTCATTATAGGTGTAGCTTCGTGGGTAGAAGATGATGCGAACTCCTGTTGGAACGGTGCGAAGATCGCCTTTTCTCGTGTTGCCGCTGTACGCGACTGGATAAAGCAAGTTACAAAAATATAAAAAATATTGTTATGCTATTCCAAAAAAAATTGGCGACGACAAAAAGACTGTAAAATTTATTAAGTAGTCCGGATAACTAAGAACTCTATAATATTCAAACACTCATATTGATAAAAAACTTCCTTTTTCGTTCGAAAAATAGAGAAATCTGCTTTGCGTTCTTTAATACATTAGTCTAATTATCCCATAACGTGTATTGACACAAGAGTAGATACATTAAGAAATAAGCAAACGATCAAATCAGAAATGAGAAGATCCATAGGCCTCGAGGATCCAATATTGAATGATCATATTTTTGACAACACCTCTAATAGTAAAAGAATTAACTACCTGAGTGCAAACATGGTTTAGACATGAGACAAATCCTATCATTTATTTTGGAAATCTATTAATAAGACTAAATCGTTTGATATAAAAGAGTAGATATAACACTTAACGTAATTAAGATTTAAGAACCAAAGAACTGGAAAAATGACGTGGAAATATTATACAAGGCGTATATTATATTTACTAAATATTCTTAACGTGTCTACGAATCATCTTTTGTAGGCGCGTTGGGAGGAAATTTTATTACAAGCAAATATTATATAAGTATTAATAATAGTGTCCTATCAAATATATTTAATATTATATGTATGAAAAATACTATTTGAAAAAAAAACATATAATTTACATCATACTATTAAAGTACAAAATAATAATTCAGTGTATCTTTTGTTAGAAAGACACTAAAAATAATTGTATACTTGAATTTGAAAAATTTGTTGTCTTCGCAATATAACGGAATAATTTTAATGTGACATATTCCCTGTTCGAAACAAAAATTCTGATTTGAAACGCAAGTTCAATAGACATTAGCCAAAATATAGTTTTTATGTTGCCAGAGGGAAACCAAAATATACAAAAACTTTTAAAAAATAAACCGATTTCTGGGTATTACCATCCTGAAACATAAGGCTCAAGAAGGTATTAGTGCTTTTCAAGCTCAAGTTTCTTGAGCCATACGTGTTTCTGGTGACAGGGAACGTGTAAATGAGAGTTTATCATTCCATTGAATTACTTTTGACTTCAGTCTCTAGTCCTTGGATTAATACCATTTAAGCACTGTTTCATAAGTTTGAAAAGTACAGACAGTACATAAATATAATGTTGGTTGTGTTATATGTAGGACCCTTTAATTTTGTTTTTAGTTCTAGCCATTTCTAACCTTAAAAAAATAATAATGTTATTTTTAGTGAACTTAACATTTAATTAAGGCCTGTTTCACAAGTTACCAATAAACTGTCAGTTAGCTTATCCGGAACATATCTGACACATACTCGGAATTTTGCGTTTCTCAGGTTTCTGATAAACTTATCCAGCACTTAATGTCCCTCATAACTTAACAAGTACATCATGTGGCTGTTATTTTGTTTATCTGCTGAATAGCAAAACCTATTTCAAAATGGCCGCGAATTCATTATTAATTTTTTTTTTATTCTTTATTTTAGTCTCTTTTTAGAGACATTTGTCTGTTACTTAGTTTATTTGTCGGTTAACTATCCTACACTTTATCAGTAACTTGTGAAACAGGCCCTAAGTCACGAAAAACTAGCCAATTTGCAAATCGTAATTTATTAAGTGTTGTGATATTAAAAAAATGTACCTACAGTAATAATTATAAGCGCCTACTTGTAGTATAAATTAGACAAAATTGCAATAAACTTGTTTATGTATGTATGATGTTTTACTAAATCTTCCTTGCAATTATCCCCTTGTAATTATCCTTATTGAAGTGTGAAGTTTACTTTAACTTCACACTTCAATAAGGATAATTATATAATTACGAGAACTTCATGAAAAACTCGCCGTCGCAGCATACTCCATTAATCGAAACAATGTAATATTTCACTACTTCGAGTCAGATGTAATGAAACTGTTTGTATTCTCTTGCAAGTTCTATGTGTTCAAAACGATTTTTATCAATTCATTTTTGTAATTCATATCACGATTTTTACTCCCTTGTGAATTATTTTTTAGTTATCTTCCAAACTTGGCTACCAAAATGTACCAAAGTTGGCGCAAAGTTGGGCAATTGCATATATTCCTGTATTACAGTGGCGTGCACAGAGTTTTTGCACAGGGTAGAAAAAATATAACGTGTTACTACAAAAGATACAATTTGCTACCGCGAACGGTCTATCAATGAAAATCTATTTCCATCGCACGCATCGGTCTAAAACAGACATTATATAAATAAGATAAGCTATTTACTTACCAAAAATACGTCGCCGTTTTGTCGATTAAAGAACGACCTACATCATTCTTTTTACGCGATTGATTTTCCACTTAAGATATAGATTGACTGATTTTATAGAAATATTAATTTGCAGATACTCTGAATGGCCTATACCGTTAGTTTGTAGTATTTGTAATTTGTAAACTGGGTGTAGGGCGGCCTTTTACGTTTTTCCTTTTTCCTAATCACTTGCCTTTTTTGAACAAAAGATAATTTACAAAATGTGTTATTTTAAATTTTCTCTTCACACACACCATCACATATTTCGCACTGAATATTATTCATTTTGACAGTATTTTCACTAATAACTAAATTTAAACCACAAAAAAAAAACTTAAAATCCGAAAATGGCGAGTTGAATGGATTTAACCAAAACAAATAGTGTACTAAACAACAAATTAGTACGAGTATAGGTTAGTAGTTAGTAATTTCGATGGTCTTTCATTTAGCGACCGCACCGCCAAATTGTTGTGCAATAATAAAAAGACAGTGTCTAATTGATGCATGTTTTTTTATGCAATAGGATGGCAAACGAGCATGCGGTTCACCAATCGAGTAATTACCGTGGCCTCTACCTCTACCTCTCTCTTCCTACCTCCTAACTACCTCTCGCAGAGCGAGTGCGTTGCCGTCCTTCAAAAATTTAAAAGGTGGAAAATACGTTTGTTGAAGGTACTTATATCGTACCGATCCGGAAACGCTGCCAAAGGGAGATCGTTCCAAAAAACTGTGGTGCGCGGAATGAAATTATTTGAAAACCGCACTGTAGTAGATCGGAAAGGATCCAGATGGTAGGGATGATATTTTAATCTATGACATACAGTACAGTTATGGAATTTAGCTGCAGGAATCAGGTCAGGTAGTTCGATGGAACACTCTCCGTGAAAGATGCGGTAGAAAACGCATAGTAATGATACGTCTCTACGCATCGCCAACGAGTCAAGCTGTTTGCTCATCACCTTGTTCCCAATAATTCGAGCTGCTCTACGCTGTATGCGGTCAAATGGCTTAAGTTGGTGCTGGGGTGCACCAGCCCAGAGATAAGGACAGTACTTCATGTGAGGCCGAACATATTTATTTATTTTAATTAATCTAATTTATTTATTTTTAAAATTTTATAAATTGTAACATAATTGATAATACATACACAAATAACTAATGTTTATCTAAGTTTAGTAGGGTAGACAGTGTCTATATGTCCTTATGTAATGCACGCCACTGCCCAGTAAGCAGTTTTCATCACATTTTCCTTCACCGAAATATTTACAATTGAGTTGCAAGTGTCGATCAAACACGTGGGTACTCGGTGAGGGTCATGCACTCTTACTTTTTGATAGCCATTGCCATTCCATGTCAATATCATTGTTTAATTAATGTATGTGAAGAATTGGAGGAAAAATTAAGAAAATTTGTATTTAATCAAAATAGTGAATTACTTTATTACACTATAACACAAGTTGGTGAGTAAATAATAGAACAATTATATATTCCTGGAAATTTAATGACTTTAATAGAAGAATAACTAAATTAAAACAGCAAGATAGAAGAAAAAAACTCATCATTAACATCGTCTTTATCAGATTATATTTTAAGCAAAACGACCAAAATTAATCAATGACCTAACAAAATATACAACAAAAGTCATTAAATAATTAAGTCCAGCCAATTAATTAGTGTACCGTGGACGACGACCGAAGCAGTACATGGTATTATCGTTTTAACTTCACCACTAAACGAACGAGTTACATAATACAACTTACAATTTTGAATATTGTGATTAAAAGAAAAAGCTAAATAATTCTTTCCTACTTATATAATATGTAATAATATAAAGTGTCCACTACTTATAAATGTATAACTATCGCTTACTTTTAATTTTCACACTTAGAGCGGCTCGGGTGTGAGTTGCGACTGCGGCGGGACTGTCGCGCGACAGTCGCAACGCGCGGCTCCCCGGCTCTAACCATATATGCTGACACTCATCACAATCTCGCTAACTCTAGGTCACTTATGCCGAATGTTAGACAAAGAAGCGACGATTTCCCAAACCGAAATTAAAGTACTAACAATTTGAAGACGATGTCTATACAGAGCACGAGGTGGCGCCGCGACTGGAGCAAGCCCGGACCGAGGCCGCCACTGCAAGTCGTCTCCCTCTATATCTACTTCATACAACTTTAAGATCAAAATCTATCATATACTTTAAAGTGGTGAAGGATTTGCCATGCTGTAAGCTTTAGTGCCTCAAAGTCGAAGAGTAAAGTGTATAAAAAAATACGATAATAGATGAGTAATTACATGTTTTTAAATATTTATTTCTAAATATTTAACTTGCATGCGCAATGGCTAGACCAGAATAGGAAATCCAAGTTTCTGCGATGATACACTTAAATTGAATTTTAGTCACAGCAAATATTTTAAGAAGAAAATATTTTAAGCTACAATTAATGAAGTTTTTTTATGCTAGTGATGTTTATTATTTTTTAAGTAATTTTGTCGGTATTAAATTTGTATGAGTAGTCGGGCAGGTAGTAATAGGAGTCGGTCGTACAGTGGCGGCCACCACACCACCAACATAGCGTATGTTTTTGATAAAACACGAGTCAAGTGAGCAGCGTAAAATCTGTACAATTTACAACTAGGCAAATATAACATGGAGGGACGAGCCACTCCCACTCGTTGAGCGTCAGCTTACAATTGTTATATCGATATTGTGAAGCGCGCTGATGCTCTCCGTTGGAATCGTAACAATGTAGCTTTTTTTGGAGTTTTAATTTTTTACAATATATAGGATTTGTTTCTATAATTAATTAAAACTAATATTTACAATGGAGGTGAATGGACATAGTCAAACCCTAGTTAATAATTCAAAATTAATCATGAAACTCCTACCCAAAACGAACATTATCTACAAGTTTATTAAAGACAGAGATTGGGCAAGTCGCAGAGTTCAAGTTTAGTGCCAGAATGGTCGTTCGCTCGGTAAAATAAAGTAGTTTAACAATTTTTCTTGCAGTTCAACGTTAAATTGTAGCCTAACAATTATTATGTACGTCACAACAGTACAAGCAGTGACTGTCGCACTACTTTTTGACTGCATTGGTTGATATTACATAGATATAAAAATCAGATCAGTTAAAAACCAGTGAAATTTGTTATATGAGAAAACGAAAATAAATAAATATATGGGACATAAATAAATTGTGCATAATTTTGAAAACAATGAACAATTTTAATGTCACAAGTAAAATAATGTATAATTTGAACATAAAATAACCTTCACTTTGTTTTTCAATCGTTAATTGATTACAATTTTTTGCATTTCACAAAAACTTTATTTATAGGCCTACTTTGCTAGCAGTTAAAAATATTATAAAATGGTACTATTAAATTTCCTTTGTGTTAAGTCTCATTCGTGGCTCCAGTAGAATAACAAATTGCCCAATCTCATAAAAGCAAAACTCTCGCCACAAATTAATCTATACGTAATATATATGTAGATCGAGCCTTTGTTTCCAAACTTTCGCAACAAAAACGTTAAAAATATAATGTTAAAATGATATTTTGCCTGCGATTTAGACGCAAACCTCACTGATATACATTATGCATATAAGAAACATAGACTCGATCCAGACTTTTTTTTTTCAGAGTAAATTAATGAAGGTAATGAAGCCGTCAGCGCTAGCTGTCCAAATCAATAACAACCGAAAAATAAACAGATTTACAATAAAATTGTCTATGACATGTCGACAATATGCTCCCATTCGAAGCCATTCAATAGCAATATCGTAGACTCCTCAGAATAATCATTGCCTGTTTTCGTCCAAAATTAAGGTCGCATAGATTTTCACAATAACGCAAGTTGTTTCACAGCAACTGTCCGTTAGCCCGGATATGACGTAACGAATACCATAACATATAATTACTTTCCTTAATGTGTAGTACAAACAAGAAAGCGTGTTTAATTTTCTACTTTCATACCATAGATAGTAGTCTCGAAATAACAAAAAAAATTGTAACAATTATATAAATTTTAAACCTAAAATAAAACACGAAAATAAGATAAAGCTGTACGAATCGAAAGAACATTTTGTGTGGATCTTGATGTTTTTTTGCCTGCATCTATCTAACGAATGACGTGTCGTGTAATTGTAATTCATGATATTATATAATAAACTAAACATCTCGCACTAAAATTTACATACTACCGAACGAACGCGCGCTACAGACGGATCAGTTGAAATAAAACTAAGACCCGGAAATATTCAAATATAATATATTCGTCGTCAATTTAAAACTGAGGGGTACACGTGATTGCCATCACAATATGTATATTTATTTAAAGTTAATTGAGGTAAGTTCCAGTAGTTTAACGATTAACACTTCGAGGAGCACACACGGTCACCGTCATTGTCAATCGAGGTACCTTTGAGCACGAGTGTACGCTAGCGCTGAGGGCCTCGCACGCAGCGGGCGGGCGCGCGGGCCGCGGGGGGGTGGGGCTTCTCATATCTTGTGTATCTTCTGGGAGACGACCACGGGGTTGTTGCGGCGAATCTCTTGCGCGCCGAGCTCTCGGTAGTCGAAAGAGCACTCGTGCTTGTCGCTGTATCGATGCACCGCACAGAATAAACCTCCGCAACGGCATTCAAACCCTGAAAAGGAAAGATAAATTTTCATCTACAATGACTGAAGTAAATAATTTATAGAGTTAGGCGTTACTCTGCGGAGATCCATAATACAGAAGTAATAATAAAATTATTTTGCAAATTTTAATTAATCGCAAAGCAATTTTGGTGGTGGTTTGCGATTTTGGTCGTGGAGTCTATCTCCTGATGAAGCTTCGGTTGCGGGGCGAAACGATTGTTGAGTTTGTGATAGTGAACGTATGTAGTGCTTGTATATTGTTGTGGCGGTGGTGGAGGTTTGTGCATGTGTTTTTACGAATCCTACATGTATCAGGTATGAAAACGGATTGTCCACTCTACATTTAGCATTATATATATTTTTAATTTTACTTCATCGTGCAAAATAATTTTATAATTACTTTTGACTGAAGTAAACACAACATTAAAAACGATACCACAACATAAATAAGTAAACTATAAAGGGTCCACGAATTATATTATATATCTAGACTCGCAAACTGGTTACATACAGAAAATCGAATGATTGTCACAGAATTTTTACACCTATTTCTTCTACACATAATTTGTCCTTATTATCCATCTTCTATGTAGTTCCATGAAAAACCGTACTTTAGACCAACATCAATTATCTTTATAATTATGATAATTGCTGTTTAAATAAGTATTTAAAAAAATATTGATAGAAAATATCTACATGTAACTTTCATATTTTTTTCCCCCCATTTACCAATCAATAATTGACATAGTGTTTCTGGCACATTGAAACGACAGAACCGATTTAAAAGTAATTCTCTTATCGTCGCATAATAGACCGGACCTTGGTTATGAGTTATGACCAATTTATTTATAAAGTTTCATATCAGATGATATAAGTGAAATCGTATAATTATCGACTGTGTAAGCCTTTAATAAACAATAGTTTTTGTGTTTTACTAAAATCATACTTGTTGAAAAATAACGGATATTCATTTTACTATATTTTAATTATTTTGGATATAGCTCGGTTTGATTCTAACCTCAAGTATAGGTCTCTCATCTTTTTGTTGGACGCTCGAACTCACAGGTCTGCCTTTGTATAATAACTTTATGAGCTTAGCCCTACAGTGATTAGCATTATTTACCTGTTAGTCCGACCTTCTTGCGGCAAACGGCACACCTGTTCTTTTTCTTTTTGTCCTTGCTGGGGTCCTTGTCGTCAGCGTCAGTATCCGACGCACCGGTGCTGGCGCCGCTCGTACCGGCCCCACTTTCTTCCTCCAATTTCTGAAAATAATTATTGATACGTAAATTTAAAATTGAAATAATAAAGATAAAACAGTGTTACTTTATTAATTGCTGTTCCTACAAACATCTAACTTTATCCTGCAATAGATTTGCTGTTTATGGAAATATATATTTGGTAGGTAATCGTAAACCTGCTCATTATAAATTTCTTAGTTGATGAAATTCGATCATAGTTGGCCTGTTGTGTATTTAACACATTCGCTCCAATTACACCTAATATACAATAATTTGATACCTGATATTTATAACATACATTGCAAATCTGGAAGATATAATAAATAATAAGTAGGTATGAAAAAAGTTAATGGTCATACTTCAATGTCCTAAATAATATTTCATTGCATTTTATTATTAAAATGATCGAAATTTTTATAATAACTTCTAACGTTCCAATTAGGTATCGATTAAATACTAATAACAACTGATGAAAGCCACTTCAGAATTTCTTTATTAAATATATATTTTTTTAATATTAAAAAGTTATTACAAATTATCTAATCGTAGAATTATAGTACTTCTATCACTGTAAATTAAAGTTTTACTTAAAACATAATTATTCCTTTTTAAATTGGATAGTGTGTATTTTACATTCATTTGAAATTATTATTTATTTTGTTGCTTATTTGCATTTCTTATCGTTGTTCGATATACAGACATCGAAAATAATATTCAGAATGTTCTATTGAAGATTTTAGAGATAAAATAATGATGGAACAGACCCGTTTGAGAGATTTTTTGCTGGCCCCTACTTCTATTGAATGTTCTGGTTTTAAAAATTGATATGCAACTGCAGGGTCTTTAGAGCTGGCTGCAGGTTCTTCCTCGAATATTTTGTTAAAACCTTCATTGATATCGACGGTCTTTTTCAATTTCAATTCAGAGGAACGATTCTGATGAGTTTTCTTTATCCTCGCCGATGTCCTGTCATTTTTTTTTATATTTGGCGATATATAATTATCTGCTTTTTCATTAGTGCCGTCCGGCGTCGGCAGTGGCGTGCTATCGTTTATTTCGACAGACAAGCGTTTATTTTCAAAACTCTTCGATCGTGACACACCAACACTGTGCTCGAGGGAGGAATTTTGGCTGTTGTTACTAGATTTACTATTTCGTCTTATTGCTTTCTTTAGTATCCGCTTTCCTTTTGACTCTTTTTTATTTGGATCATTTTCCATTATGTTTGTATGTGATAAATATTAAACATTTTGACTGAAATAAGTTTTTTAAAGTAATTTTAATTTCAGTATTAAGCTTATGTCCACTTTATTAACCGCACTAAAATAGTATTAAACTGTTCGGCATTTTTATGGCTATGGCAAACAAATAAACGATTATTAAAAGTTACATTTTTTATAGGTATTAAACCACTTTAAACGATTATATAAAAAAAACTTTTGATTTTTGAGGCACGTATAATGTCTTTCTGACATTAATTATATATTTTTTTAAACAACTAATGTCATGATATGCCAGTATTGAGTAGACTTAAATTAAGACAATAGTATTAATATGATAAAATTTAAATTAAATTTTTCGAATCTGAAAAACTTTCCTTTTAAGAAAATGCTGATGAATCTTTAAATATATGAGATAGTGATCGCCTGCCCGTGCAGTATCACCTTATAAATTTTTTAATGATACATTATCGTCTGAATTGTTTAGATAATCAACACATAAAAAAATAAAAATCTGTAAACCAACAACAACAAATACAATAGAAGATACCGTCACGGACAAAAAAAAAAGAACCAAGATACCATAACAAGATGCCATACAAACAAGTTTAATTCCATAAAAAACACCATACCAAGCCTACAACGAATCATTTATGCAGCGTAGGTAGTTAAAAAACACACTGCGTTAACCTTTCCTTATAAGTATTCTTCCGCAACTACGCGATTTACGATCCGCTATATACATTGCTCTTGTAACGAGAATATGTATCATATAAGTACGGTGATTGTAACAATTTAAATTAAGTTAAAAAACCATTAATTAACTCAACAATTTTGAGAAAATAACAAATTTCGATATGCTGTTCTGAAAAATAACCTCGTTTCAAACCAGTTAATTTGAATTTTACTGTAACCAATACGGAATGCATAAGTTTTTTTTTGTATTATAAATTATCGCACTAATTGCTTCGCTTAATAATCATTTTATTGCTGAAACACCAAAAATTTTTAATTCCCACCATTTATTTTCAAATTTCTTAAAAAAAAACATCTACAATACTGTTACTTATTTATTCGGATCTCTAACAGCCTTAAGTAAAAAAAGTAAGTTAAATAATCCAATAAATCCCACTAATATCATAAACGCGAAAGTTTGTGAGTATGAATGTGTGTTTGTTACTCTTGCACGGCGAATCTGCTGAACCAATGTCGATGAAATTTGGCACAATTATTCCTTATACACCGGGATAACATATAGGCTATAGAAATCCTGTTAATTCTACACGAATATAATGAAATTGAAAAGCGCCATCTATTACCAACCTAGAACGCGACAACAATCCATGCAAACGAAGTTGGTAAAAGCTAGTATCCTATATATTTATGTTCCTATTACCATATATATATAGAACAGAATGTAAACAGAGTTTTATATCTACGTGGATTTCACTATGGGAAAAAATATATATACGTTATACGTACTAATGATATACTCACGAGTTTCTCAGTAATTACTACGTTGCCAATATATGGTGAACGTTTTTTATCGGTCTTTGTTCAATCATAACACAATCACCATTCATTGTTAACTATTCTTATATATATGCGAACAATTTAAAATAACCATAAAAATAAACATATGACCCTTCGGAAGGTGGATGGACGAGTTTGAAAAGGTCGTAAGAAGCCTCCTATATCCAAGTCGCATAAGACTGTTTGTCGTGTAATCCCTTAAATTCATTTTTGTCACTATTGTTTAATACTCTCTAAATGAGAGCTACAAAAAGAGAGATGTAAAATGTCACAATCAAACTACAATTTATACTTTCCTTAACTTGATCCAAAAAAGAAATAATATTTATAAATAATAACATACATATTATTATTATTTGATAAGCTGTGATAGCTCAGCGGTGCGACCTTGTGAATCTCTAGAGACGATCATGGGTTCAAACCCGGGCAGACGCTAATGAGTTTTTCTATTAGAAACTTATTTGTCTAATTGATAATTGTAATTTATCACACGCTTTTCGGTGAAGGAAAAAATCGTGAGGAAACCTGCATATTACTAGAGAATCCTAGAGCTATGTGAAGCCTACTAATCTGCATTAAAGCAGCGTGGGATAGTAACAGGCCGTTACTTACTTTTCTTACTTTATTATTTGATTTAGTTTATAACACATTTTATCATTTATTAAAATTCAATTTTTTTGAATCACGTAGATCTACCCTCAGTTATTAATAATTCAATGTAAAAAAGAACGCTCTAGATGTCTGTACGAATGCAAGTATTTTGTCCGACTGGATCTTGGCAAAAAAAATTCTATTTGTTAAAATTGTTTCATCAATATATCTATTAATGTAAACAATAGGTTTCGGTAAACTAAACAAGTGTGATGACTAAATATGTGTAATTTTTCAGATTTGAAATTTTCTTACCTGTGACACCATCGAATTATTTCACCACCATTCACAAAATAAAACTATTAGTGAACGTGATAAATAAGTCAACTGAATATTCATTATGATATGGCAACACTACAGGACTTTTGCGAATGTTCTTGACATATGACAACCAAATAATTTGTTATATTCACTGCATAATCTGGCAATATCATCACCTGCCCGCCCTTATCCCACTCTTAAGTGGGGTCGGCACAACATTTTTAAACATGTTGTCATATGATTTGGCTACGTATTTTACGACCGGCTTACTTACTTTAACTTACCTTAGTCGCTTTTTACGACACCTCGGTAACAAAATGAGGGTGATCTATTCACTTCAGCCGGATACCACACGGCGGGTCGACTTACCTTAGTCTTTAACGACACCTCTGTAAGAAATGAGGGTGGTACTCAGGCGGCCGCACGATGGTATACAGCCGGATACCACACGGCATTACATAATCTGGCAATAATAAACTGTTTTTGCTTTTATAAACAATTCGTATAAATATTTTTGTGTTAATAGTGTTAAAGTACTATATATGAACAAATATATATTGGCAGACCGAACACGAAGTTTTATGACGATATCGTGACTCGAATCCATACCCGATAGTCTAACCACACCATTATCGTGGCTTCGTACTTGACTATGATAAAACGAAAATTGCGATGATATCATAATGAATACTTATCATATAAAGTTTTTGTAACCAACTATAGTTGTCTTTGTAACTAAAAGCCTTCATAGGATAGATTTTTGAAAGATTCAGAATTATCGCCATCATCATTGTCCTGCCGTTATCCCTTTCTATGCGAGGTCGGCACGATATTGTAAAATATTTCATTCTCTTCTATCATACGTCAACTGGCGCTATTCTTTTTTATATGCTTATCATAATTTACACACTCCATCCATCTCTTTGCCAGCTTCCCTCTCTTATCTCAGTCATTTACTTATATCTTTTTATAAATATATTTAGAAAATAGAAAGAAACATTAAAAAAGTACATGTATAAAGGCGGAATTATCCCTAAAGTCAACCTTTGAGTAGTAGAAGGAAAAGGACAAGAATTGAAGAAGAAAGAGAGTACGGTTCATATAGAGAAAAAGACAGGCAACAACAGACTCAATGCGGGTTCTTTTCCTTGAAGCCACTATCCAGAATAAATAAACTAATCTGTGTTATGGAACGTAACGAAGTACATGCTTGGGTATGTTATAAACTTAAAAAACGAGAGATACAGCTTATACCGCGCTGCACGGTTCAGAATTTCGGGACTGAGCAACGCTGAGTTGAGTACAGATTATTAAAGGTACTTTTCCTAATGCTACTGCGTATGTTTTTGCCTAATGTAACTGCGTATGTGTATGCGTATGTATGTATATCGCGCCGCGTGCACCTCGCGTGCTTCATATATTTGGCATCATGGCACTTTACGTTGCGAACATTTCTGAGATATATTTTTATATATATATATTATATATATTTATATATATATATATTTTATATATATATATATATATATATATATATATATATTTATATATATATATATATATATTTATATATATATATAAAATATATATTTTTATATATATATAATATATATATTTTTTAATTATATGGTGTTAAGAATCATATGGCTATCCATAGGCATGAAATACTTAAGGTAACTTATTTAAATTGTTAAATAGCATTCCATGGGTCACATTGTATGTGAGAAATTTACTACATACATCAATGAGTTTCAAAAATTTATTGTCACTAATTATAGTTTCCTCCATTGTTCGTTTCTACACAAATAAGTGCTTCTTGTTCATATAACGCATAAATATGTGTTTATTAAAACAACAATTCGTACACAACGGCATTGTTCCAAGTTACACTGTTATAACGTGACTCAGCTCAAGCCCCGATGATGATCGCGAAATCGGGTCATTCCCACACGCGAAACATAAATATATAAATAAAGAATTAAAATTATATATGTAACAAGCAATTTTCAGCGTATTTAGTATTATGATAACCATAAAAATGGTTACAGTAGGTAAAAACGTAGGTAAAAAAAGGTAGGTACAGAAAGCTAGAGATATGGTGTCGCGGAATTTTAAATTTAGATCTTTAAGAGGGGAACAACTTTGTAATACATGATTTTTGAATAACTTTCACCGTTTACTGAGCACACGCATGGAAAGCCGTATAGCTGCTTAATTGTGTAGTAAATGTAACCAAAAAAAAGTCAGATATTCTATAGAATAGATATCACCTAACAAAAATAAAGCTAATGTTCCCAGTTTCCATCAAAATATTTGTATGCATCACATGTTTGCTAAAAAATTTCGCCACAACTTACAGCGGTTTGCATCATTTTCTTAAGTGTGAACCCAGCTTTAGAGGCGCGATGTGGGCGTGCAAAAACTTGGCCTGCAATCGCCAACACATACTTTCGAACTCAATAACTGAATGTCAATGTTCTTTAAAGAACATAGTCTCGTGATATCTTTAAATAACTACAGCTATGTACTAGTGTAACTAGGTGTCTCCGCAGAGTCCTTGAATTTTTCGGACATATCGCTAGGAAGACTGGAGACAACCTGGAAAAGCTAATGAACACTGGTTCGGTAGAAGAAAAAATAGCAAGAGGCCGCCGTCCAACTCGATGGTCCGACCAGATCACTCATTCACTCTCCATTCAAGTCCACGAAGCCTTAAAAGCAGCAAGTGATCGTAAAACCTGGCGATCAGTCATCCGTAAAAAGGTCAGGACCCTCAGCACTGAGGAAAACGACGCAAGGAGGAGGATATACTAGTAAGGGATGCGTTTCTTCTTAATTGGTATTTAACTACACGATCTTTACAACATACGAAAAATTAAAAATGTCATTCCCCTATGCTAATATTATAAAGAGGAAAAATTTGTACGTATGTTTGTAATGTTTTCACACAAAAATTACTGAACCGATTTAAAAAATTCTTTCACCATTGGAAAACTGTATCTTTACCGAGCAACATAGGCTACATTACATTTTTTTTAAATAGGAATCCGTTATAAAAATGTAATAGGGTGTAAAAAAAATTAAAGCGGGTGAAACCGCGAAATAATACTAGTCTTAAATAAATACGAAATATAAATCCTCCATTAGACAAGTAGAACATTGATCATATACCCGCCACAGATTCGTAAAGCAATCTAGCTTGATACATTAAATAATCTTAGACTTTTACCATAGACTTAGACCTTTAATTATACTGTCGGATGCAGGCCAATGTCGAAGGCACGCTAAAAACGTATTAACACAGCAAAGATGGTAACTATACTTACTGATTCTACTCATATACATCACCTTTTCTATCCAAGCTATATGATAATCACGCACGTTTTTTCTAGAATACCGTTAAACAGTAACAATAATAGAGAACTCCGGTATCTTATGCTGTAATTTTTTTCTACTGGATCATATCTTCACTCTAACCAATCATTATAACGGTTATCTAGTTAACTAACACGGTTCAGTTTTACAAGGCACATTATTGTGAATTACTCTCAGTTTTTATAAACGTTGCTTTAAAAATAATTATGCTGTCGTGCAATTTAATTAGTTATTAAGTATATACCTATACGTAGTGATATTTTGACAACTCCAAGAAATTGCCAGAGTCGTAAACCGTCGAATCGAGAATACTACTAACGTACAAGCTACCGAATTGCAAGCATCCAATGATGTAAAATTATATATTCTTTGCATAGCCCTTCATCTAGCCCAGAATAGGGAATGAATACGCATAGCTGACTTCCAACCTTCACTACTTGGAGAGGCACTGAATAAATAAATATAAATGTAAAAAATATATAGGATACACGGTCGTCCGTCTCCAAAGTAAGCAACTTAATACTTGTGTTATGACAGACAACTGGTAAATATATACATATATAGTTTTAAATACAGACTTAAATACCCGGACTCGAAGAACCAACAAATTGTTTATAGAAAATGTTGGCCCTCGGCGGGAATCGAACCCGCGACCCGCGAAGCCAGAATACAGAAGTCAGAGTCAGAAGACGGCTTAAGACTTAAAGAAGTGTGTTGATTCTAGCCGTGGAGAAGTAGCGCAAATGGTGTAGCGTGCTACGTAGAAGAGGGAAAGATTAAACGGGAAATTATAATCGTGGTCCGGTTTAGCTAATAGAGGGTATACTGTATGTAGCTATAGTGAATGTGGCCTCACGTCTGTGTGTTGTTGCGGCTGGACGGGCAGAGCGGGCACGGTGGGCGCGGCGGCGGCGAGCGGCGTGGGCGTGGGCGTGGGCGCGGCCACGAATGACGACGACACAGGAGACGGCGTCGAGGCTGGTGGCTGCTGCTTTTTCTTTAGCGCTTCCTGCAATTTTTTTAATCCTACTATTAATATATACTAAATAAATCATCATCATCATATACTAAATAAATAAATGTGAAAAAATATTTGTCTATCTGTTGTGGTTGCTTAACATACGGGACTAGACGGGAATTCCTTCCGTTTCGAAATTGTTTAGTCTTGCAAAGGACCGAGTGGCTTACGGTACGCTATAGGCCAACCTTCAGTAGTGAACAGGCACGAAAAAAAAAACAAAGCATTATTTAAGTATTTTAATGTTGTACGATATTATCAATAGAACAATAGACTAGTCTTCTACAGTGATAGATTTATTTAAGATATAGCAGCCTAAGCACGTTGGCAAAAGAGTCATATGTGCCATTTACGAATTAGGATCGCATGATTTCCTGCGAGAGCAGTTTAATAAAATAGGTATTCTTACATTAGCTTCACAGTATATTAAAAATCTGCGTATTATGTCTTTTAAAAGTACATAAATCGAGTTTTCTTAGCTTTGCGATTACTATAAAATAACTATTAAAAGTAGACTGGTTCGAAAAGCTTATACTACTGACGATTGCATAAATAATAATAATACTTATAATGTTGGATCAGATTCTTTCTTGCTCTTCTTGCTAAGAGCAATTTTCCGAATCCGCAAATTTGACTTGAATAAAGATTATTTTCAATCTGAATTTAAAATTAATTAAGTCTAATTGCAATTATATTTCTTATCATATTTTAAACGAGCTTCATGTTATATTTAACTAGATCGATCCAGTATTATAGTTCTAGATGCCTGTCATTATTGAAGGTTAAAGTGTTTTAACTTTTTCTTATCAATGGATAAGTTAAATCTTGATTAGATAGATTGGAAGCGTTTAGTTCCTTAAAACTGTTTATACAATGAATGAACGATCTTCTTCTACGTAAAGATAAGATCAGACGCTAACATTATAAATATACGCCAAAGTAATCAAATTTGAAAAAATTTAATATCATTCGAGGCATGCCTAATTGGTGTGACTTTATCATATCAGATGAAAAATTTCTTCAGATTTCAGAAAATTTCTTATTTCAGATGAAATATAAACTACAATAAATGCTTTTCATATACTACTACTACAGTAGGCAATAAACAACAATTATTAATATTAAGTAACTTGGTGAACGAGCCTTCTTCAGTATTATTTTCAAATATATAAAAAATGTAATTTTAAAAAATTAAATATTTTTTAACAATAAGTAAAATAAAACAAAATACACGAAATATTGTCTAAGTGCATGCCTACAACACGGTGTCAACCATATATAGTCCTTTCATCTATGACTATCTCCGAAAAGAAATGGAAAGCCTTATGCCCTGCAGAAGGACTGAAATAGGCTGGTAGATTACTGTTATAAGAAACAAGAGCATATACTTTATATACAGTATAACCCATAGTTTCCCCATTATCAGGTCGATTGCAAACCAGCATTGATTCATATCGCCTTTGCTCGAATAAACCGGTGCCAAAAATACAAGCAGTCCAATAATATATCTGGCTGTTGACCTCAAAAAACAACAGTAAAAACTTAAGATTGCTACGACGTGGGCGAATTTAACACTTTCGAAAAATATTGTTCCCTATTTATGTTGCTTTAAAATAAATTTAAAAGCGATTATTAAATAAATTAATACGTAGATCCAAAAACTATAATATATTTATACAGAAATACTTTTAAATACATACAAACTCAGACTCCAAGAAAAACCATTATATTTTTCGAAAATGTCTCGCCCGTGCCCTCGGCAGGAATCGAACCTATGACCCTCGCATTGAACATATGCACGACTCAAAAAGACACGTTTCCGGTTTTCGAATACGCCTTAAATATGAGTCATACTAATGGGGAAAAAAAATTTGATATCTCGGATTAACGTAAGTTCTACTTAAATTTACACGTTAAAACATTAATTAAATAGAAAAGAGCTAAAATATTGGAATTCATCATGACTCACCCACTGTTAGCAATATAATATATACCACTCTCAGGAACAAATTAAAAAGGTTATATGGGGGGGAAGTAATTAAAAAGTTTATATGAGGGAAGTGTAATTGCCATCAAAATATTGGTGCAACTTAACGTTAAATATTCCAACTCCTAAGAATTCCAACGCGAATATGTGCCCCGGATGGATTCCAAACTAGTCATGTAACCCGGTACACGTGACGTTAGACGTGAGTATAGCCGGTTTCTATACATTAACTATAATTCCAACCCGCTTAAAGAGCATTAACTTTAAATTAAACGATAAATGAAACGAACGCAAATCATATATTTGTAGAAGACATACTATTCTAGCATGGCCAGAGCTTACTAGTACGTCATAGATTTAACATTAATATGACGACTTATATGATGTCATCGTTTATTTATTTATTTATTTTAAATAATACACGAAACGTGATGTTTACTTCAATAGCTAAGGTCATTGAAGTATTTTTTGATTTTCGGAAACTACTACAAAGATTTTCATGAAACTTAGTATGTAGAAGGTGTTAGGGTTGATAAATCGATCTAGCTAGATTTCTTTAAAAAAAAAACGTTGAATCCCTGTTTTCGGACACTGAAAAAATGCTTAAATATAAAACAAAATGCAAAGGTAAATTTAGCTGTCACTTACAAAGTTTTAATAGCTCAGTAGGGAACGTGGGACTAGAGGAATATCAACAGCACTTTTCTTTTATTTAATTGCATTACTTATTTCTTTAAAAAAAATTTACCGAGCAAGGCTCGGGTACCAGGTACTAATCTTTATAAGATTTTCATTTAATTTAAGACCATCTTATTCTTTATCTGGAATTCGGCAACAATATCAAGGCACTTATTTTTTCCGGCACAAAGACTGGATTCAACTAATCGATAGGCTAATTTTACCCAACGATACCTGCTAACGGACAAACGACTAATCACGAGGCAATCAAACGGCCACGTGACCAAGGAATCCTGAGAAGTGTTTGAAACGTCTGTATATTAATGTTATTTAGTAACATTTTTGAATTATTATACGAGGTATAAATCTGTTGGATTTTTGATATTGTTCTCTTGTATAAATATAATAAATTTTAATTCTAAGAAAATATTATAAGCATGTGTACGCATAGAACGCATTAAGTGTGACACCGAAATGGTGTCACATGTAATAGATAGGCGTTCAATGATATTTTTATCTGTGGCCTATAAAAATTTGTCAATATCAATTGTTTCTATTTATTCTGTTTTTAGAACAAGAAAAATAAAAGAAATTTTATTTTCCTTGTTCCAAAAACATATCTTTTATTTAGGACTAGCTTTATCCCACAACATCGTTTGCGTGAACTGTGATAGATTAATAATAAATGGCGCTTTTCAATGTCACCCTATTCCTGTAGAATAAACATGATTTCTATAGTCTATATGGTAACTTGGTCTTGTATAAATTAGTCTATAAGAAAAAATTGTGCCAAATTTCTTCGATATTGGTTCAGCGGGTTCGCCGTGAAAGATTAACAAAAATACATGCATACTCACAAACTTTCGCATTTATAATATTAGTTGGAGTAGGATAGGATAGGATGTTACAATGTAGTAGGGACAATTCAAGTTTATTTAATATGGAAAATTTCTAGTGACTATGTAATTTTGCAAGCAAAACGGTTTTAGTATATCGGATACTAGCTTTTACCTGCAACTTCGTTTGCATGGATTGTTGTCGCGTGCTAGGTTGGTAATAGATGGCGCTTTTCAATGTCATTCTATTCCTTTAGAATTAACAGGATTTCTATAGCTTGTATGTTATTCCGAGGTATAAGGAATAATTGGGCCAAATTTGCTAGAAATTGGTTCAGCATATTCGCCGTGAAAGAGTACCAAACACGCGTCTACTCACATACTTTCGGATTTATAATATTAATAGGATTGATAAAGAATTCCAATATATATAAACAGACTAAAGAATCGAGTGTCATAGAATCCCGGAAGCGTGTCATCCACGACCTTATCGATGACTCAATAAATTCCACGAAACCATTATCATTAATCTGTAGGACATAAGTAAAAATATATATCTTAACTGTCTTCAACGCACCTGCCGTTCGATAACCTACCAATGGCATGGCAATGAATCAATAGTAATAACCATTGATATCAGTGAATGTAATTTCAGCAGTTTCCGGTAACGAAATAATCACCTTTCGACTAAGGTAATCCAACTCAGGATTCGAGTAAGGTCAAGTATGATAAGCGAGTGCTTGCAATTACTTTAAGGCCGACTCTGTAAGCCTTTTGCGTGCTTCCGGACAACATTCTAAGTGTTCCGTATATAAAAATAAAGTTTTTAATTTTTTTTTTGTTGCTTCTAAGGTTATGGAATGGTGTTACAATATTTATTTAATTTAATGACGCCGTGTGGTATCCGGCTGAATAGAATAGTACAACCCTCATTTCTTACCGAGGTGTCGTAAAAGGCGACTAAGGTAAGTTGACCCACCGTGTGGTATCCGGTTTTGTAGAATAGACCACCCTCTTTCTTATTGGTGTCGTAAAATACGACTGAGGTAAGTTGACGTCAGGCGGCCGGTCGTAAAAGCGCAGCCAGAACATGAGACAGCATGTTTATAACATGTTGTGCCGACCCCACTTAGAGTGGGATAAGGGCAGGAAGATATATATTTATTTAATTTGCTGAAATGGCTGAAATATTATTTATTTTTATAAAATGGTCACTAGCAATTTAGGTTACAAATGACTAGTAAACTTGTTAACCCCTCCAGCTAAGCTAATTGCTTGTGTTAGGAATGGGTTCAGGTCGGTAGTATAATGTTCGGGATTCGAACCCACGATCTCTCGATCGCAAGTCAGTTACCCTAACCATTTCGCTCCCGCCGCTTTTATGATAGCGACCTCTTGGCAGAGTTTGGTTTTTGCTTGTTAACCCTCTTTTATTCTTTCCCTAAACTACTACCTGCTCTAAATGTAAGGCACTGAGTGAATATGCAATAACTTACCTTAAAGCAAACTGAACATAGTCCATCAGTAGAAGGATTCCCGTAGAATCCGCAGCCCGACCGGCACAGGGCCTCCATGGGGTTCGATTCTCTTTCCATAGTTCCACAGTATAATCACTTTTACAACAAAAAGTCGAAAACGATTGCACTATCAGTATATTGCACTTGTTTAACACAAAGTCCACAGTGATCACAGTTCAATGCACTTGGAAATATTATGTTTTAGATAGTATTCCTGGCTCGCGGTGAGTGCGATCGGCGGCTCCTTATTAGCCGTCGACTTGTTCTGCTACTTCTTTCTGTGTCAGGATCGCAAAGGGCCCTAGAACAAAAATTATTTCGTTATTCTCTTCTCTTCAACAAGTCATCATCATCATCTCCTGCCCTTATCCCACTCTAAGTGGGGTCGGTACAACATGTATACCACGTGGTGAATCAACTTCCCTTAGTCGCCTTTTACGACACCTCGGTAAGAAATGAGGGTGGTCTATTCTACTTGGATGGATACCACACGGCGGTTCAACTTACCTTAGTCGCCTTTTACGACACCTCGGAAAGAAATGGGGGTGATACTATTTATTCTATTCAGCCTTCAACAAAGGAAACAAAAATAAACCAAAATCTCATAGCACAAGAGTAACTAACGCGTGAGTGACAACCATCTTTTGGACAATCTGTGACAAATGATTATTAAACGATGTACCTTAGTATTATGTAAAGATTATGATATGGAGTTTGTTAGTAACTATGGTGTTTAATACCAAAATGCTCATTACAGGTGTGGTTAGTGCGTGCGTTAGCGTGTCGCAAATTTGTATGACGCTGGAAAAGCGATCACTAGATGCCGCTGTTGCAGCGTAATTCAAATTGACATTACGCTAGAGACGATAGAGTAGGTTAATAAAACTGATAAATCACACAGTTAATGAAGTATAGTGACTATAATTTCTTCAAAGTTAAGTGCACTTATCTTAGACCATAGATTCTAAAAATCAATTTCGAATAGTTCATGCGAAGCACGAATCTTGTGTACAAAAAAAACATAAGGAAAAAGCCTTTCGCACACTTCATAACTTATCGATTACTTTTGCAGGATTTAACTTTTCCAAAATCTACTACAATCATACTATCGATAATCAGAACGAAAATAAAAAATAACTTAAATATTTTAGCATGTTTGACTGCAGTTATGAAGTTTGTAAAGTTAAGTAACTACAAAAACGACCACTACATTACCTATTACTAAACGAAATATGAAGAAAAATATATATGATTGGACAAAAAAAAATTTCGCTTTTCAAGTGCTTACTTCTTCTACTGTTTTTTGGTAAGGCCTGTAACGCAGTAGAAATTACATACATACATTACGGTACTGTTAGCATGATATTGCTAATGCGTAAATATATACACTGTAAAACAGGTGAATAAACGCAAGTTTGTCAGGTTTATTATGTCCACACTTGAACACCTGAGTATTGCTTATGAATCCTGAAGCTGAAGAGATCGAGATAAGAGATAAATCAAATCAAATATTTTATTTGTGCATTACAGTGTTAAATGGATCTTATATAAACACACAGTACTGTAAGCTACCCCCCCACAAGGGTGTATAAATATTCTTTCCGCCAACTGCATAACTGATAAACAAAGAAAATTTCATAACCAATATTGATAATTAATATATTTAATAATAATCTTTGCGTACTTAAACTCAGTAGTAGTCGTTCTTAACTTTGTTCTGTAACTCAGAAACGAAGTTTCTTGTTGTGAATTCAAAATGTTTACCAGCAAACAGGTGTGACGCATATACAGGCTGTGTAGAAAGTGGTGCCTAAGAGCAAAGCGCGATTTAGTAGTTAAAACATAATATGCATAACGGTTGGTTTGCATAACAAGAGAGAGCTATGGGCAAAAGTAGAACGCAAGCGCGGCCCGCGCCCCGCGTCAAGGTCCCTCCTGCGCCCAGCCGCCAACAGTGATAAAACTTTGTTCAACCAACCGTAAAATTCGTCACTAGACATTGCTTCACTTTTACTGATCCTACCCGCATTTATACACAGAATCATATACATATAAAAGGATCTTATCAGAGTAAAGTAACACGTAAATTCTTTAAAAACGGAAAACTTTATTTACGTTTTCGCCGCACGGATCCGGTTGAGTAGAATAGACCGCCATCATTTCTTACCGAGGTGTCGTAAAAGGCGACTAAGGTAAGTTGACCCGCCGTGTGGTATCCGAATGAGAACAATAGACCACCCTCATTTATTAAAAAGGTGTCGTAAAAGGCGACTAAGGTAAGTTGATGTCAGGTAGGCAAGCGTTCGTAAAATACCTAGCTAAATCATGTAGCAAAATTTTTAAAACATGTTGTACCTATCCCACTTAGAGTGGGATAAGAACAGCAGAATGATGATCAACTATTTTTACGTTTCCCGTCCTTGTATTCAATTAAATAAAAGTAGTAACAGGGATTGCAAAATTGTTGTCTGTCTTTTATGAGAAAGTTTTAAATAATCGTTCCTAATCGTGTAAGTAAGTAAAAATAAGAAGCGACCTGTTACTATCCCACTGCTGAGAATAGGCCTTTTCTCTCCGTTTTTGGAGAGAAAGAATGGAGCTAAGACCTACCACAATGCTCAAATGCGGATTGGTAGGTTACACATATCTCCAGAATTATCTAGAGATATGCAGGTTTCCTTACAATGTTTACCTTCAACGAAAAGCGTGTGAAAAATTGCAATTATCAATTAGACATAAGTTTTAACAGAAAAACTCATTAGTGTCTCTCCGGGGTTGAAGCCGTGACCTCCTCAAAAGAGTCGCACGGTGTTACCGTTGGACTGCCACAGCTTGAACCTGATCATGATGAAACTTTTATACATAACAAGAAACTCGTTCATAAAATAAGGTATGTGTGTTAAGGTTGTATTAATCCGAACCATTATGCATATACCTAACACTATCCATAAATTAATACCAACAATTTGAGATAAGCTGTCCTCTCTGCATATTGAAGTGATAAAAACCATTAAGAGGGATTACATTAAAGTCATAGGTTTTCTGAAAATATAAACAGAATATGTAATAAGAACTGATCAAAACTTCTAAAAAAAAATCTGAGTAAAAAAGAAACATCCTAAATAGATAATTTTCGCATTAGGGTATAGAAAAAATTTCCCATCAAAAAGTCATTTTTAAAAAACTTAAGCGGTTTAAAATCTAGATAGACGAAACAGCTTTCTTACGACAATCTCGTCGCATCATTTTGTTTAACGTCAGTGACTTAAAATAGGATATGAACGATGTTATATGGGGACAAAATTATAAAGCGTAAACTAATTATCGTGATATTAATGAAAGTGATGGTGACACGAGAGCGGGGTTATTACACCAGCAATGTCTCCTCACATGCAGTCATCGACCGCGCTTAATGTATCGTAGGGGTACGCAGCTGCTCGTAGTTGCAATAAATGGCTCACTAGTAAGAACTTTCAGTAATTTCCAAATCATTTTATAGAATTAAACGCTAATTAGCGGAGATCTATAATACAAAAAAATATTTTGCTATAATCCGCAATAAAAGCAAATAGAATAACTAACTAATGAGTACTGCATACATTCACTATCAAAATTTCAACAATCTTTTCACCCCGTAACCAAAGCATCATCAGGAAACAGATATCACGATATACGATTGTTGAGATTGTAATAGTGACCGCGTACTGTTGTTTATTGTGATGTTAGTGGTGGTTTACTCTACTTTTCAAATTATATAGATTTTCTCTACCACGGATTGCAGGAAAAAAATACTAATAATCTTAAGCATTATAAAGCAAACAGATCCTTTAATATCACGTACGACTTAATAAACTGCCTGATTTTTAAACATTATAAAACTAACATACATAAAAGTTGACCTCGAACCAAAGCAGACCCAAAGGCAGACGAAGAAATCGATGGTGAGACCATATCGAGAAGATCCTCAGATTCATGGGCAAAGTAACTTCATAGAGGTGGAATGCCAGAGACTGGTTGTAGTGCCATAGAGAGTAAAAAAACACCGATTATTTCTACTTTGTTGATGATTCATAAATTACCTATTACATTAGACTTACTATGGAAGGAGACCGACGCCTGAACTAGGATTCCCTGTATTTCAGGTAGTAGGAGTAAGTATAAAACTAACACACACCAACAGTCAAGGGCTCTGGTATGCAAATATAGAACGTGTCATTATTCAAACATGACGTGATGCAATACTTGACGGTTGGTCGTTGAATATCAAATAAATCGTTGCTGAAGCACTCAGAGTGCAACAGTGCACATTATGAACGACTTCAATCGTCTTGATTCATTGTCGCGTACACGTGTAACTCGGCCGATCGCCAGTTCTAAGTCCACGTTATAAAATGACGCGACTACTTCACAAACAGCCATTCCAATGATCTCTTGAATCGTATGCGTCTCATTTCAAAAATAAATACCGTGAAAGTTGCTGCTAATACGCAGCTATTATTGTTTACAAATGTTTAACAACGCAGTAACTTGTTTTGCGCATTAGGTAGAAACGTGGCACTTCAATATATGTAAATGTTTTTTAAGTCAATATTATTTTCGTGAGCAGTTTTTATACAAAAAAAACTCGACTGTGTTGTCTTGCACTGTTTTAGTATCTTCGCGTTCTTAAAAATACGCAAAAAAATTAGAGTTATTCTTTTTTATACATACAATTATTTTTACATTTTAGACTTAAATAATTAGTTTTACGTTCGTAATTTTTTTTTAAACTTTACCTGCTTTAAATGAAGTGTGACATCTTATGAAATAGTAAATCGACACGAAATTACGAAACTGTGACCATTATGGTAGAATTCAACTTTAAGTACAATTTAGGTCAAAGTCGGTCAAACTATATTTTATCACCGAAGGAGGTCTATTGCATATAAAGAAACACTCAGATGTGTTCTTATCGTTCTACTTTTGGTATAACGAAATGTCTAGAAATCTAACTAAAAGCAGTGATCTTCATTTATTGTAATCAGGTAAGTGATATTAGGCACCGAACGCGTATGAATGGCAACCCTCGAAGAATGCAGTATTGATGAGACCTAACTTTGTACGATGGACAGATAACCTGCAAAAGTCCCAGGAAGCTAATAGATTCCAGTGGTACAAAAAAAATGGCGTATAATTACTTTGAAAAGACTTGTGTATAAGTGGATGTCTATGTCAAAAAGAAGAAGACAGAAAAGTAGTAGTAAATATACAAGATTGAATAGCTAAATGAAATACAGACAAACGCGGTAAAGCTACATATGATATTCTTATAACCAGCTCATCCATTGACCAGTTTTTGCCGTATTTTAATTCTACAGCTGTCACCTTAATCACCATTATTATTCTTTACCAATAATTATTCTGATAAAGTGTCTCATAAAGTAATTTTTTTATTAAGCAGCATCGTCATACGTATCTACGTACCTAAAGTAATCAAAAACCACATAGCCTTAGAAAATAAGAATTAGGTAGATCTATTAGCAAATTCAATGTTTAAGTAAAATCGGCACGATTTATGCGTGTCAAGGCGAACTCGACTGCAGATAACAATATAATCTATGCGCGCACATAATCTAACAATCAGAAATAGTGTGCAAATTTTTGCAAACAATCCGGCCAAAATAAAACTAGCCTACACAAATTCATATCAGACTTTCGATCTATCTAACGAGCAGAAAAATCTTGTTTATTTTTAATCCCTAATTAATACGTTTTCTAGAAGATTCGTTAGTAGGTACAATTTCTTTCCAACAACAAATTTTAATTAATGCTAATAAAATAAAATAAAAACAAATCTTTAATATTTTAATGAGTTTATCTTGTATGTATATACGCCGTGTATCCGGCTGAATAGAATAGTACCACCCTCTTTTCTTACCGGGGTGTTGTAAAATACGACTAAGATAAGTTGACGTCAGGCAGGCGGCCGGTCGTAAAATACGTAGCCAAATCATGTGACAACATGTTCATAACATGTTGTGTCGCCCCACTTAGAGTGGGATAAGGGCAGGAAGATGATGATGATGATAATAAAATAAAAACACAGAAATAAGTTTGAAATAAGGTATTTGAATAGATTAACTTACATAAAAAAATGTATGGGATGCAGAAAGAAATCCTACTTTACTTCGCAACGTAAGGGAAGGCAATAAAAAGACGAGTGCCTCTGAACTATTCCGGCTACCGAGGGATAGGGATAAATTTACAAAGCGGTGAGGCACTTGAAGAATAAGAGAATGTTTGCATACGGCTATTATCCTAATTATTGAACATTCAGTTCACTAATTAGCACCACCCTCATGTCTTACCGAGGTGTCGTAAAACGCGACTAAGGTAAGTTGACTCACCGTGTGGTATCCGGTTAAGTAGAATAGGCCACACTCTTTCTTATCGAGGTGTCGTAAAATACGACTAAGATAAGTTGACGCCAGGCAGGCGGCCGGACGTAAAATACGTAGCCAAATCATGTGACAACATGTTTATAACAGAAGTGCCGACCCCACTTAAGAGTGGGATAAAGGCAGGAAGATGGATGGATTGAACATTCAGTTCAATAATTACGATTATACCGTTAATATCAATCTATTTTTAAAGAAGTTCGAGGTTTTTATTAAACAAAAGGTTTTATGTTAATATATTGCCGGAATTTGCTATGTTACAAAAAGTATAATTTCGTATATAAATTATCAGAGCATGGATAATGTTGAAATGATTTTTGAACAATAATTATTTTAACAAATTGCGAAAAAGGTTCTATCTATCTAGCTATTCAAAGATTATACTCGAACATGCAATAGTATTTTTGTTAGTTCCTGCTTTTTAAATTTTTGATGTCACTCTTTTATCTTGGTATCTTAGTACTAAATTCAGTGCAGACGGGACGCAGGAAGTGGCTATTATAAAGATTTCTTCTAGAATTCTAACATCAATTTTTTTAAATTGTATCAATCCGTTTGCGTAATTGACCAATATTCTAATTTATAATTTTTATATTTAGATCGACATAGTTAGGCACTTTGAAACACATCACGTGCTTACTATTAAAGTGACCTAGTTCAAAAAGGTGTCTAGTGGCAAATTGCAGTTTGCAATTGAGTGTTAAAGAGACCCATAACTTGGAAGAGCATGAAAACATTAGTTTTTTTTAATAGTTCGTAGCGTGATTTCATCGATGGCATTGAATTCGGTCGAATTAATTTTGAATTCGGTCACTTTAATACTAAGCATGCGATATGCTTGCAAATAACGGGCGTCACGATTACAATTTTTATTTTTTGGAAATAAATGTTACAATTTCCGTTAATTTATCTTTCATAAAAATGCATGAAATAAGCAACAGGAGTACTTATTAAAAGTCAATTATAATATCATTACAAAAAAGAGAATTTATTTTATACGTGATATTGCCAGTACAGTATGTACACATACATGTAAGACTTAAGTTACTAACTGATAGATAACACAATCACTAAATAAACAAACTTGAACCTTGGAATGTTTCTTTGTAGGATTCGTAAGTTTAATGCAACTAAATTTTCGATTGAATGTGTGTGTGTGCAAAGTCCTAATCTAGTATTTTTTTATATGAAAACAAGCTGCCTGACTTATATCACACATGATATTAAAATATCACGGAGAAAATATGGCAGATATAACAACTTTACCTCAACTTTTTTTAACAATGTTTACTACAGCCTAAGTACCCGATATAGTCAGAAGTCGAAATCTTTTAGAAAACTTGATTTAATTTGACCTAACAGGAAAAGAAATCTTGAAACTCTTGCAAATTATGAACACAGAAAGCATGTCTTTAAACTAAGTGTTATCGGCATAAATTAGAAAACAGCATCATCTTCTAGCTCTTATCCCACTCTAAGTGGGGTCGGCACAACATGTTATAAACACGTTGTTACATGAGTTGGCTGCGTTTTTACGGTAAGACATGAGGGTGGTTTATCTACTCAGCCGGATACCACACGGCCGGTCGTCTTACCTTAGTCGCCTTTTCGACACCTTGGTAAGAAAAGAGGGTGGTTGGTACTATTCTATTCAGCCGGATACCACACGGCGTATCAATTAGAAAACGGCGTCTGACATAATTTGATATTCAATAGTGATAAGTAGGAGCGCTTTAATATTCCTTGTATGCTTAACAATAATAGAACTTCTAACAAACGTCAGCCAGCTATTTCTTATCTAGTTGAAGTGGCCCGTTCCTTGCACTAACACAGGACGTGATAAAACCTAAGATAAGTTCTAGAAGGCGACCTATCTATAGCTGGGATGCAAGTGTTTCCTTCTGTGTGTGCTGCGATAGAACGTTAGTGTGCGTGCCCCGCTGACCTACATGCACCGCTCGCTACGCAATTCGAGCGCGACCCGCTTCGGTTTGCAACAAACACACTGAAGTCTCTGTAATTTGCTATTTTATACAACGCGTATTCTAATTAAAGTGAACCCTTATTTACTCCCACACAGATACGATCAAACACACTACGTAATTCTTCTATATAAATCATCATTTTTCCTGCCCTTATCCCACTCACATATGTGAGTCACACATATATGATTTGAAAACCGTGTGGTATCCGGCTGAATAGAATAGTACCACTCTTATTTCTTACCGACGTGTCGTAAAAGGCGACTAAGGTAAGTTGACCCGCCGTGTGGTATCCGGTTTTGTAGAATAGACCACCCTCTTTCTTATCGAGGTGTCGTAAAATATGACAGAGGTAAATTGATGTTAGGCAGGCGGCCGGTCGTAAAAACGCAGGCAAATCATGTGAAAGCATGTTTATAAAATATTGTGCCGACCCCACTTAGAGTGAGATAAGGGCAGGATTATAATGATTTCTTATGATTTGGCTAGGTATTTTATGACTGGCCACCTGCCTGACGTCAACTTAACTTAGTCGGCTTTTGCGATTCCTCAGTAAGTAAAAGTGGTCTATTCTGTTCAGCCGGATACCACACTACGAGTCAACTTATCTTAGTAGCCTTTTACGACATCTCGGTAAGAAAAGAGTAGTCTATTCTGCTCAGCCGAATACCATACGGCGGGTCAACTTACCTTAATCTCCTTTTACAACCTCGGTAAGAGATGAAGGTGGTCTTTTCTACTCAGCCGGATACTACACGGCTTTAATTTTTCTATATAAAATTAATTTAATATAAAAAAATGAAAATAGGTTGTGAAACAAAACTGCTATCCTGTCGTTGGTTCGTTCTTCGTGATACCTAATACAAAGCATTCTAATAACGTAAAAACAATAAGTGGCTTATTGCGAGTAGATTTAAGCATCTACCTTGGACACGGATGATGAATATTAATGTGATAGTGACGATAATTTGAATCATGTTTTGTTATCTGGACAAAGACCATGTGTAAGATGTAGTGGAGAGGTGGCGATTGCTGATTTTTAGTGGGTCGAACTAACCGGACTATAGGTGGAATACGACTACCTATTAATACTGAAGTCGATTGAATCAAATCGACGTTACTCGAGAAACTGCCTAAAAAGCGCAAAATATGAGCTATGTCGAGGTCTCTATAGAAATCAACTCACCACAATGATTGTCTGATGAACATATTGACAAATCTACCAGCTACAGTCCAGATTGCAAAAATATGTGTACAACAGACAAAGCAGGAACCGACATAAGCTTGCGGTTCCTGCTTTGCGCCTTGCAAAAGTGCGTAACTCGTTTGTGGGTTTTGGTATAAGATTCTATAATAAAATTCCACAATCAATTTCAGCACTGCCATTACAGCAGTTTAAAAACACTGTTAAAAAGAGGCTTATACAGAAAGCCTACTATACTCTTGAAGATTTTTTAGAAGATAAGAATGTGTGGATATAGCTCTCTTTGAACCTGTACAAGACAATATCGACTTAATGTAAATAATATTAAGAATTATATTTTTAAAAGAGCAACCGCCGAGTTTCTTGCTGGCTCTTCTCGGTAGGAACAGCTTTCCGAACCAGCAGTAGAGTTGACGATTCAAAAGCACTTGTTTACAAGTTTATTTGAATTTGAATATTTGAATTTGAATATGTAAACCCATGCCAATTTGGATATTCTTGTATGTTCTTCCCGGTAGGAACAACCTTCTGAATTAGTCGTAACTTTTATTACATTTAATAATAAAAAGGTACTTGAAACAGTCTACCTGAACAAAAAAATACTTTGAATTTCAAGCTTTATATTTTAATCAATATTGTGATAGAGCCCGCATAAGCCGATGCACTTTGACCCTTCTGAATCTTTTGTGTTCGTCCGTCCCTTCGTAGACAGCTCAGAACATTGAAACGCCCACTTTTTTTTAAATTGTCTTAATTTGTCTTTGATGCATTAATATACCGATGCGGGGAATAGAATCACTACAAACGTAATGATAGGAATATTTTGGTATAATCAGCGTTTAACATAACAAATAGACGCATAGCAAATGCGGATTATGGCAAAATAATCCTATAATTATTTTTGTAGTATTGAATTTCGCAAAGTAACGTCTACGTCTATAAATAATAGATTATTAGTTAATTATCTAGCAATATAAGAATTATAAGGACCAAATCTTTTATAATAGGTGTAAAAGTATATTATAATGTTGATTTACAAACCGTACAGATAATAAAGGGTTCTACCTATGTTTACACCAATATGAAGTTTGAAAAAAGCACTATAGAAAAAATGAACGCTCAATGCCGAGCCCTTACCTCCCGCAAAGACCATGTGTTGTTGTTCGTTTTTGATCTTTTTGTTATAATTAAAGATTTGATACTTACGATACAAAAGATATGTTAGAATTATTTTTCAATAATCCGCATTTGCTAAGAAAATCTATGTAATGCTAAGTGTAGGAGGTTGAAACCGTTCACATACGTTATACAAAATCGCATTGTGATTTTGTCGTGCATATTTTTTATTTGTTACGGTGTTTTGTGATACATGTAGTAACTAATTCAAATTCAAAATATTCTTTATTCAAATAAATTTGTAAACAAGCGCTTTTGAATCGTCAACTCTACCGCTGGTTCGGAAAGCTGTTCCTACCGAGAAGAGCCAGCAAGAAACTCGGCGGTTGCTCTTTTAATAATGCAATTCTTAATACCAGTTAAATTTAATCGTTTCTATCTTGTACAAGGTCGAACAATATCTATATCCACGCATTCTTATCGTCTAAATAATCCTCAACGGTATAGTAGGCTTTCTGTATCAGTCTCTTTAATAGTGTTTTTAAACTGCTTTAATGGCAAAGCTAAAATTGATTGAGTAATTTTATTATAGAATCTTATACCCAAACCCACAAACGACTTACGTAATTTTTCAAGGCGCAAAGCAGGGGCCGCAAACTTATGTCGGTTCCTACTTTGTCTATAACATATATCACCTATTGTTTTATAATTCCTTATATTTTTATATACAAAAATTAAATTACTTAAAATATACTGTGAAGCATATGTAAGAATACCTATTTCCTTAAAGTTCTCTCGGCATGTATAATAAATATGTATAAATATAATATATAAGAATAAAATTACACGTTCAATGCTTATACATGGAACATGTAAGTTTATTCTTCGGATGGTGCGATATATACAATTTTGCGATCGGATCTCTCACGATACAGAATTTGTGGACCGCACAGATTCGTTCCCGCGTATTACATTTAGGTCATACAGCACTCATGAATCTTATCGCTCTTTCAATTGATCAAATTTCAAGCGGCCGAGACAAAATACAGGTCCGGCCACTCGAGCAACGGTAACAGTAACGGTAACTGGGAAAAAAATCGAGCAGAGAAATCCCTCACTAACGTTAAGACAGTTTATAAAGGACTAGCAATCGCCAGCGGCTCCGTCCGCGTGGAAAGATAAAAACCGTAATATAGTCCATTTGATAACCAGAAAAATGATTAAAGCGGGTCAACCATAAAAGCTAGACATATTGTCGCGGACTTCTAGAACTTTTAGAGAGGAACAATTTTGTACCAGGTACATGGTTTTTGAATAACTATTACCGTTTACTCAGCGCACGCAAGGAAAGCCGAAATTAAATTTAGCCGTTTTCGTACTATTTTTTATTGCTGCTCCTCTCCTATTCATCTTCTTGTGATGTTATGTAGCCTATAGCGCGTTCAAACAAACAAACAAACAAACAAACAAACAAACAAACAAACAAACAAACAAACAAACAAAGTAACAACTCTTCAGCTTTATATATTAGCATAAATTTATTTATTTATTTTATTTTTTTTTTATTTATTTAAAAAAGGCCATCAACAATATAAACACCACATAGATACAACTACACAATGTAAAACGATTATTATAATTAAGTGCTATATTAGTTATAGATGGCAACAGCATGCGCAGATTGACAACAACTATATAAAGTGACAATGAACATAAACAACATAATAAATTTGAGAAAAAATAAGATCTAAATATAAATACAATAAATATATATAATAAAGCGGCAAAAAAGAACAATTGAAAACTATAAATATAAATATAGGAGCTATGACTGTAAATTTAAATAGTATTTCAAGATCTCTCCTCCTTGTCTAGGAGGAAATACTGAATAATTTTGTTTCTAAAAAAGTACTCTGAATCACCCATAATATCTATAGACAGATTACTTGATAATCGGTTATAGTTACGCACAACCCTGTTAAGAGGAGAGTGATGCCCTAGATTCGTCGTAGCGACATTCTCCCAGAATAATTTCCGCGTCCCTCTAGGATACTTGCTTGGAATGGAAAAATTAACTTGCATCAAAAGAGACGGACAATCTATGGCATCTCTCAAAAGTTTGAAGAGAAACATGTTATCCAAGACACGTCTTCGATTCTGAAGCGGATTTAATTGAAAATATGTAAGCCTTTCATTGTAGCTTTTCAATTTGCTTGCCATATTGGTTTGAAATGCCAGGTGCCAAAGGAAGGAAGGAAGGAAGGAATTTATTTCACATGACAATATTTTGTAGCAAATAATATATAACTATAACGATAAATATTCTCAGAACTTATATAATAATAACTAATGATACTCTTTCGCTATAATCCGCGATGGAAAAAAAAATAATTTTAGTATTAATTAAAAGAGATATTATATTGCAGGATTCGTAAATTGTTTACGCTGAATTGGTTTAATACGTAATGAGATTGAGAGTAAAACGGCAATATGTTTTTATTACCTTTAATCGATAAATCTCCTAAAGTCCTTAGACGCAATTTAAAAATAATTAACAAATAACCACAAAAAGATACTTTTAACACGCGTTAGCGCGCAAATCTGGAATTTTCTACAGTTACTACACAGCACATACCGTATCGAATATTAATCACTACTTTGTAACTTTTGGGAGGTAACTAGCCATGACCGAAACGATCTTTTAAGCAGACAAGGCTATGGACGACTTCTCAAAATAAAAGATCTCTACCGGAATAGAACCCGGGACCTTCCGCAATGATGCAGCACATAAATCACTAACAGAAGAATAGAGCCTCCAGTACCAAACAACGATAAGCGAGCAAGTGTCCAAGTTTCATAAATAAACGTGTTTTGGCAGTCAGAAAAATTAATAAGGTTTAGTAAAACTAGTGATTTGCCAAGTATTTCGTTCGGCAAACATCGTAACTATGGTATTAAATTTAACTCAATCACGTATAATATTTACTTTATGATTCGGTAAGTATTGCACATCGAGTTACTGGCGTGTAACAAAATGTACGGTAATTTTTGTAAGTTACTACAAATTTATCATAACTTTTCCTATCATAACTTATCATAACTTATCCAAAATAAGTGCTAGTAGACGTTCTACATCCAAAAATATTTGCAACTTTTGTGCTGAAAGATCCCGAAGAAGGAAACAAGTTGCCTTACAAAAAAAAACCATTTTAGAAAAAGGTGCGCAAACAGCCTCAATCAAGTCGAGAATTTATGAAAAAAAATTATACTAATTAAATTCATATCATTAAAACTGATGAAACCATCTGAAATTTAGTATATGCTTTTACTTTTGATCCGATTCAAAATCACGTAAATGTTTTTGGAAAATAAATAAGTCAGTCATCATTGTTTGTTTGTTGATCTTGTTAAAGGATTAAGGTCTTATTTTGTATATTGAAAGCTTATAATAGAACAAAAGTTCAAATATTTAAGTATAGTATTGACATCAGTTCGACAAAATAAAAATTTCAATACAAGAACTTTTTTGTTACTAGGAATAAATAAGTAAGCTGCATAAAATCATATTCAAAATTATCTTTGATATCAAACAAACACAGGCCGTATTATTTACGAATCAATACTATATAACAAAAATAAAATGATTTTAGAACATTCTATAATAAATCATACACTTAATCACCCACAATTATCAAATAACACGTACCTACGAGTACATCTAATGTGAGAAATCGAAATTAACTCGCAATTAAACACTCAAGGAGAAAAAAGATCGAAAAATAATTTGCAAACTTTAATAACAAAAACAAACTACACAAATACAGGGAAATACCACAAAGTGAAACGAGGTCAATAAAAATATTTCTTGGCACGTATTCAATAAAAAAAAAATATGTACAATATAAATGGGATAAGAAATAAATATACATTAGCACAAACATGTCCATCTAAGCGGAAACGTTACACACCTAAAATAGACGAGTCAGGGTCCCTCGTTCGAACCTTCCGTGTGGTGTCGCAACGTGGAAGTGAATCCGTACGATGGGCGGCAACAGGTTTGTACAATTGTAACAAAGCACAACAGCAGGACGGAAAGGACAATGACATAGCATTTGAAGGAAGACCGCGTCACAATCATGCACAATGACGCTGCGACAATGGAATACGCTTCGCAAGATGGCCGCCGCAGCGTCAGCTGATTGCGCGCACACGCACGCAGCTGTGACCAAATCTGCCGTTTCATATATCGCTCTCTCTTTCAGTAGCACTGATTAAGACACGATCCTCATTGTTCTAGACACGACACAATTAATACTGAGTGCGAAGATACATACCATTCACTTCGTATAAAACCAAGAGTTAACATAATATTCCAATAGTCCATATACAATTTGTTTTTAAGATAATTAAAGTGAAACAAATTATTTGGATAATTGTAACGCTAACGCAAAAGCGTATGTTTTTTTATTGATTGGGAATATATTGAATATTGTATATTAAAATACTAATAGTACAAAACGATGATAACTAATCATTATAATCATGAAACCACTAAAGTAAACGAGGAAACAATTTATCAGATAGTATGTATTATTGCAGTACCTATGTATTGTTTCGATTTATACATATTTCATGTAATTCTTTTGTTCTTTACAATACGTCCCAAGAATTCAATAATAAATAATTATTAAAGAGTATAAATGTTGTACATACTTCACTTTCGGTGCATTATCAAAATAATTACAATATCTTGATTTTTTTTTAAATCAATGATATTTAGATATATTGTTGAATTCAAGTTGAAGTAAAGCAACTACTTCATTAAATACTACTGCGACATGAGATACATTAATACAATTAAAAGATAAACTACAGATAAGATAGCAAACGTGACAAATAAAGATCTTTAGAATTACTGTACTATGGCAAGAAATGAGTTCTTGCGGCAATATTGCGTAGATATTTGCGCCAAGAACATAAGGTTAGGTTTCACAATGATTTAAATTGGATAATATTATTTTAATTTTCGCCACGCAATATAGCCCATTACTAAATTTAGCAATATTTAATTTTAAAAACAGTATTAGTTAGTAACGGGATTGTCAATTGCATTGAACTAAACGTGCCAGGACATTGACCTTCTGGCACCAAGGTCGGGGCGGCGGCCTTCAAATAGCCTCGTCTAGCTGGCAAGCGCAGTATCCATTCGACACTTTGCAACAAACAGAATCATATGCATACTAAACCACAAACCATTACCTTTAAATGCGAACACAATCCCATGGCCACGTTGAAATTACGCTCGTAAGCGCTTCATAATCACAAAAAAACAACACTAAGGTGACACGTTTCACTAAGAAAGAAAGGCGAAATAATTTGCACTATTATCGGACTAGATAAGCTACACTGCGCGCCTGATATTAAAACTATATTGAAACAACGAGCTTAAGTCGGCCTCACGAACGAGCTCCGACGCGCACGGCGTAATTACACCAACTGAGCTAGCCAAGCAACAGCGAGCAGCGGTCACGCTGCCCGCCGCCGCCGTACCGTTCGTCAGCCGTTTATTCGCGTCACTCTATTCACACGCGCAAGCACTCACCAATACAAACAAGCGATCGCCATCCAAGTGATAAAAACACACCCGCCCGACACGCGACCCATAATACTACCACTAAGGAGCTCAAATTGTTCACGCTCATAAGGATAAATGCTATAAACTTTATTAGAAATGAAATCAAATTCAATTCCAATTAATTTTATTAATTTATTAGAATTAACTGAGAATTCAGCAACAAATGACGCACGCTGTCGTGAGTCATGAGTAATGGCTTACCCGAAACTATAGGTTATCACGTCCATCATAATTATGAGCCTATAAGGATAAGAATAAGTAATTATAGAATAGCAAAACGGAGATTGTTTGAATTTTTAGAAAAACTTTGTATGATTGACTGACTATTGACAACTTGGCTATATCTTCACAAATACAAAAAAAAGGCAGACGAGGATAAGATTGGTGCGGGAGCGTTGGACGCAGACAAAGCTCCGACGCGAGTCGTCGATCTCCCCCAAATTAGTCCTGGGCAAGGGCGCTGACCTCGACAGCTCAGCGCCAGCCACAGACGAACGCGCCGCTGCTTCTCGCTGAATAAACCTTCAATACGATGAATAATGCACAATGAACAACCCTTCAACGTACTGGCTTTGTTTACAATCAGGAAAAAGTAAACAAACGATGAGTAATAAAAAGTGTATTTGTATTTTCTGACAATATGATAAAGACGTATATTAACAAAGGTCAACGAATTCGAAACTAGCAGGTGATATTTAAGTCTGAACTTCACGCAGAATTCATTTCGTATTCTTGGCAGAATATTTCAAATCTGAATTCTTTAAAAACGTAGACCAATATTTGTACGCCACAAAATTACTGAACGAAGGCGTAATAACATTAACATTCTATTAGAATGTGAATATTCATTTAGAAACGCAATTTTAGTAAAAGAGATAGTAGAACTGCAAATTCTAGTAGAAGTCTATTATGCGAAAAAATAGAATTACATCACTTCAAGTAAGTTAATTAGATATACAACATAAATTTTTTGAACGATTTTTCTTTACACTTAACTTAAGAAAAAAGATCACAAAATTAACAATCAAAGTCTTCGAACGCGTAAACAAAGGAAACCAGTCCAAGAAACTGTTTCGACTAAAGGTCTCTAAATCCAAATGTTTGGGCTTTTAGGGATGCTCAGGTACAAGCTGCATGGATTTTTACAGACATACTAAAGCCGAAACCTTTTCTAAGAGTATCTGTTTTTATGACGTAAACTTAAAACGTTTGTTCTACTTTAATCTGTCTTTATAGCAAGTGGCGTCAGGATAAATTATTTTTATAGCTTGTAGAGATTTACAAAAATTAACGTTCACATACAAAACTAACTCCAAATTCTTATATACCATACACATATAATGCAGACTTAAAAGATATCATTAAATTTTCAATGTACTCACAGATTCTCCAAAAAAAAAATGAGTTGGATATACTCGTTGAAATTACACACTTAATTAAGCTTAAGCTTAAACTTAAGCAAATAGATATACAGATCTATCTATAAGCTATGATAGCCGAACGATGCGTCCGTGTGACTCTTTTCAAGGGATCACAGGTTCGAACCCCGGGCAAAGACCAAAAAGTTTTCTTAAAAGTTAAATGCCTAATTTATATTTTCAATTTATCACATGTTTTCGGGTGAAAGAAAACATTGTGAGGAAACCTGCATATCTAGAGAATTCTAGGCATGTGCAACATACCTGCATTAGAGCAGCGTGGTGGGTTTTGGCTTCAACCCTTCTCAAAAAAAACGAAAAGACGAGGCCTATTCCCAGCAACGGAATAGAAACAAGCCGTCACTTTACTTTATTTCATGCAGATATTATTAAAGTTACCTATTTTTGAAAGAAATGAAAAAAAAGATAAAAATTTAAAACATGCTGTGTACTGTGTACATTATGAAACCTAAAAAAATCACACATTCTTATATCGCTAAATATAATATTTCTTTGAGTCTGAGCCATTTTGTAATAAATATCGAAAATTTGTCAATTTATTTGAAAACACTGTTATCTTAATATGCCAACGTGAGATAAATCGCATATCGTATAAGATACGTGATGATTTGACATTTCAAATTAAATTTTCCTTGAATTAATATTAATTAAATTACATCTATTAGTTTAACGGTTGAAATAAAATAAAACATGCAAAGAATTAATCTACTATTTTCGTATATAATTTTTATTTACTTAATATATTTTATTTTACAAAAGTAATGAAAATATTATTTAGCTATTATCCGCGATAAAAGGAAATATATGTAATGCTTTGCGATTTTGTCGTGGAGTCTATCTTCTAATGATGCGTAGGTAGTGAATGTGTGCACTGTTTATGTATTGTTGTGTTACTGGTGATGGATAGAGCATTAGTCTTTTCATCATGTCTTATGTATGAGAACAGATATTACACTCTACATTTAGCATTACATATATTTTCTTTTATAAAGGATTATGACAAAATAAACTCCGTAAATAACGTTGATTCTATAAATAAATATATTTTAAATCAGTCATAATAAGAAGCGATACTTTTTGAAAGTCCATAATACTGAATGACAATATTAATTTAACAAAGCGCGGATTATAGCAAAATAATATTATCATTAATATTAATAATATTTTTAACAATTAATAACATTGTTATTTTTAGCCGTGTGGTATCCGGCTCAGTAGAATAGTACCACCCTCATTTCTTATCGAGGTGTCGTAAAAGGCGACTAAGGTAAGTCGACCCGCCGTGTATATCCGGCTGAGTAGAATAGACCACTCTGCTTCTTACCGAGGTGTCGTAAAAGGCGACTAAGGTAAGTTGATCCACCGTGTGGTATCCGGTTGAGTAGAATAGACCATCCTCCTTCTTACCGAGGTGTCGTAAAATACGACTTTAGGTAAGTTGACGTCAGGCAGGCGGCCGGTCGTAAAAACGCAGCCAAATCATGTTACAGCATGTTTATAACATGTTGTGCCGACCCCACTTAGAGTGGGATAAGGGCAGGAGTTTATATAATAACATTGTTATTTTATTCCGTCTCAATATGACAATCTTTCATTGTAACAAAAATGCGCATTCTATATCTTCCGAGTCGAAATAACGCAGAAGACTTACTCATACTACACATGACTAACAAATTTCCGCATTGTCAATTCGAAACACTAGCACGTCAGACATCTTTGTATACTTTATGCGTGTGTTAAAATTTTAAATAGTTTTTGTATATAAAATTTTTATTTATGGTGACAAGATGGCACACTAGTTTTTCACAATAAAATTATATACAACGGTTTTCAAGCGGAAACAAACACCTTTTGACTACTTTCTAAGCGACTTATATAGCTTGTGAGTTAATTAGCAATATAAATTGTATATTTTACGTTACAACACTATAAATTTACGACCAGAATTAAAGTTTCCTACAGAATAAAAATAATATTTCCTACAGTAGAATTTACCTAAGCAGCATCGTTATTACGACTCAGCGAAATGATTTCATTAATAAAATTCCAAAATGATCTTTTTATAAATAAATATTTTTTTTAAATAAAGGAATTAAATAAATAAAAAGAGAAAGAAAGGATTGGTGACACCTGGGACTTGATGCCGGTTATTATAACTTCTTTAGTCAATGACAGATAACATGTTAATGACAGCAAAATCAACCTTTGTATTCTATTTTTATTTTAAAAAAGGGATAAAAAGAAATTTGTGCTGTTGTTGTTTTGATTTCGAACTTCTCTATTGTGGAGCGAAATTAAAGTAATGCGGATGGAGATATATTTATTAAGATACGTCTTCCAAGTTTGCGTATTTATTAGCAACTGAAAATTGTCAAACAAGTTGCCATTTGAGATACGCTGACGTCGCGATACAACAATTTTATTAAATAAAACCTAGCTAGATCAATTTATCGCCCCCAAAACCCTACATACTGAATTTCACGAAAATCATTTCCGAAAACTTAAATTTTATACACACATATTTATATATTAAAGATTAAGACGACAAAAGTACAAACCTGATGTTGAAAAAGCGAATTTCGTACTAGGCAAATGTCTTTCCAAGTGCGAAGCCCCGTCAGCTCACAACCAGGCGGCACCACGTCTGTGCAGTGGAGGTCAGCATCCACCGGCATCACAAAGAATAGTTACGCCACCTAATACAAGCAAGCCAAATGACAAACTTAAATAAAGCTAAGAGGAATAACAAAGAGTACTTGGGTGACCGAGCCTTACTCGGTAATTTTTAAAATGATGTAAAGTAAATTAAAATTGAAAAAAATTGAAAAGAAAAATGAAAAAATAATAGGTCAGGTGGGGCTCGATCCTAGGTATTTTCACCTCTCTAAACCGCCCGTTCCCCAAATGAACTGCCATGACATTACGTTTGACAGCGAAAAATTGTGATTATATTTCAACGTAAATTTCAAAAAACCTTAGGAGCCCGAAATCAGGGAACGACATTTTTTTAAATTAAACTTGTCTAGATCGATTTTTCCCCCCCAAAACATTCTGAATTTCAGTAAAATCATTGGGCCGTTTCCGAATAATTAATTAACTATCGATACATTTAACTCAATTATTCGTATATATTTCTAGATTCTACATCATTCATTTATTTCAATATATATGTATGAGATTTTTTTAAACATTTTAAAATATCAAAATTCTATCTGACAGATAGTGGTGAAACGGCCTAGTTACCGATAGTTGGATTTTCTATCACAAAACCTGTTTTTATTTTTCCATTTTTATTCTTCTATTCCCACAATCGTCAACTTACACACACAGCAGTATTTAGACAAGCATGGATTCTATTTCGTAATCTTCTGTTGACACTTACCAACATAACACAGAGTAGTTTAATGATAACTGTAATGACTGAAGTATGATTGTTGGCACAAATATCAATAAGGAAATACTTTATCACTTCTCGCGTGCAAGTAACTATTCTTTATGACAGTTTGAATATATATAAACTTAATGCGTTCACTTAACTAGTTTAATTTAAACCTTTTAACAGTAGATTGCGGGGGAAAATTTGCCGAATTTTAAAGGTATACTATACGAGAACATCCATACGGGATTGAAAAAATTGCAAATATCCGCTAGAACTTGAAAGTGTTAAGAAATTGTAGTTATTCCTTTTTTTAAAAGACAACCTACAAAATTACACACATTTAACTGTCCAATCAAGTTTACTAGGTTCTTTATAAAACCATTAACTGTTTGAACCTTACCAAAAACACCCAAATAAAACCCGAACAAGTAAAATCTCAAAAAAGCCTTACAAAACAGCCATTAAAAACCGAACAAGCCAGACTCTGAATAGGTTTTAATATATAAACATACCAAGAAAATTGAAACGGACTCCCTAATAGTAATATAAGGACGCCTACGATGTGGTCGAAACCATATCCTATCATCATCAACCTGTTCTTGTCCACTGTTGGACATAGGTCTCTCCGATAACACGACATTGAGCTCGGTCTTCAGCTCTTAACTTCTAACTGACCTAAGCCACACTGCCGATATCGTCACTCCACCTAGCTGGAGGGCGTCCTACACTGCGTTTGCCAAGGCGCGGTCTCCACACCAGAACACGTCTACCCCAGCAGTTATCGGTTCTGCGACAAATATGACGAGCCCACAGCCACTTAAGCTTGCTAATCCTTTGGGCTATGTCGATTACTTTAGTTTTCTGTCAGATCACTTGACATATGCAATATTGGATTGGAAGAAACTATTAATAAGCTAATCCAACTAAAAAAACTACTCCACATTGTAAATATTCAAACCTGTTACCATTGTGGCTGTGAATCATCAACAAACAAATAATCACTAACCTAATGAATTTCTTAGTGTAGAGTCTAAAAAATTGATATGCTGAAGATTGAAAAACTCAACTTCTGCTCTAATAGGCATCAGTATGGGACTCTACACTTGACTTAGTATACATAGTACCTTGGGTAAACAAGAAACTGTTTGAAAAAGCCTGTTGGAACCTTGAAATGAAAGTGGTTACGTTCAAAATTTTCCAATAACATATACTTACAAGGCCTGGTTGCAAAATATCATATAATTGATGGCACTCAGCAAAAAGTATCACAACAAGATCAAATTAAATATTACGAAATCCATAGATAACTTTTAGACACTATCAATTGATTGAGAAGTAAAGTAGCATTGGTTGGTATATTGATCTTCAATTGATTCGAGCAGTTAGTACAAGAAATATGCCTTAAAAACCTGATGGAGGTAGGTATGAGAACAAATTATTGAAATAAATATATTGTCTTTTTAAAGTTTTTTGTTTAAAATTCAATGGGTAAAGTTCAATGCATATCATAGAAAGTATGTGGTCAAATTATTGCCCAAAAATTAAGTAGTGGCGATTTTCAAAACCAATGTTAGACTTTTGAGCAACAGAGTTAATGCAAATTCGATAAATCTTAGCATAACGTTATAAATATTTTCTTTTATTGACAATAATTCAAAGATATGACATGCAAGTTAAGTGAAAGTATACTGTTTTCTAAATCTTATGTTAGTCTAACATAAAAGAATACAAAACATTACAAGCTCAAAATAATGCTAATTAGATCATTATCTAGACCACAGAATGGCAATTAGTGAAGAAACATTTCAGGCAAACAACTGTAATATCATAGCTTTAGCTTTATCATAGCTTTGTTTATATAGTTTACTATATAAACATGTAGTTATTTCAAAATGACTTGATAACAACAACTATACTGTTTTTTTTTTAAATTATAACATTATTTATATTATATGTAGTATATTATTAGTGTTTTTGAAAAGTGGTCAACAAATGCGATGCTCATATCGATTTACATTCCGACACAGAGGGTATTCAAAACTGTTCGCAAACACACTTTTTAATACATATATTTGACATATTTATTTTGAGAAAATTTTCATTTAAATATATTTTTTAGGAACTAACAAAAAACCACAATTCTGAATTCACCTATAAATGATAATTATAATGGAACTAGATTTAATTTAAGGATTAATTGTTAATGTATCTATAATATATTGTTGGTGTATCAAATAAATAACTTTTAAAATTAACAAACCATCAAAAAACTATATCATTGGCATCCCATTATCCTAGGGCTCTAAAATTATTACTATCAATTGTGTTCTATGCATAAATGGCAAATAGTTATAGTTTAAATATATATTTTTAATGTATTTTATGTAATTATGTATATTTTTAATGTATTTAATGTAATTATAAAAATGAAAAACTTGTAACAGAGTACATGCAAATATTGGAAATCAAAATTGTATTATAAAACAGAGCCATAAGTCCTATTTATAATTCAAACCCAGGTTATTCCTAAATTATATGTCCTTATCCTAAATTAGCTTTTTGGTTCATTTTTACCTGATATACTTCGAGATTACTTATTTTTACTATTGGAATATACTGTATATTCCAATTTTTTAATACTTAGCTATAGAATAATTATTGTAGTACTTATTTGTAATGTTATAGCCCACAATAAGACCAAAATTGTTTTTTGTTCAAATTTGACCAAAAATGAGACCATAAGCAATGTGAAGATTTTTATTTGTTTTACCAATCAATAAAAAATTAAATGCAAATCTATGTAGATAATATTCAATAATGGTTATAAATAAAACTTGACAGCAATAAAAACAAAAGTTTAGTTAGAAGAAAGTTATACCAAGTCAGTGTCCATATTAAGAGAGGAGATATTTCCAGACAAAGACCATTTATGCTGATTATTAGAAAAATTTACATAACCATAACTTAGTAAGCTTAATAAATATTTACTGGAAAAGAAAACTAAATTAAGTGCAACCATAATTAAAACTACTAAATACTTACATTCAAATTATAAAAGGCTCGAGAAATCAAAGTAATTGATTAATAAAAAATTAAATAAATATATTTAAAAAAATTAAATTACATTATTATATTATAACTAAAACAAACAGTACAAACACAATATACTGTAACCACTTTTTGTAAAAGCAATATTTTCTGTTATAATGGAAAAATCACAAATTTAAAAACTAAACCATCAAGAAATAAAATGGCAATGAAATACCTGATGGTTAGATGATGTGGACCCAGGATATGAGGTTGTTGAGAAATGTTTCGATTGGGGGCTGCCATGTGCCTTGTTACTATCAAATATGATCTCATTCTATATCATCTTAACAATATTTGTAGTTGTAACCCTAAAACCATAGAGATAAATAAAAAAAAAGCATTAGAACTAAATTTTATTTTACAAGTAGGATATTCATTGATACTTAAAAGCTAGACCTGACCTAAATTCAAATACAAATTGCAGTCTTATGAAATTTGAAGTGCTAAAACCCAAATAAAAGCAAATAGCTAATAAATAATTATAACCTAAAAACCTTTGCTACATCTGTCATTTATATTAAAAACAATAGTTCCAATGATATAACTTCTCGTCAGTTTAAAAACGAATTGTTCAAAAAAAGTAGGCACTGTATAATTGGATCCGAGTAAATTAGTTACTTAAGTTTTTTTACTTAGTCATGATTTATTTTCTTCAGTTACAAATGAACGATTTATACGGAATTTCTAGAAATATCGCCAAAAGTACAACCTCCGATATCACAGAAATACATAGTGTGTGCATAAAAGTGTGCATGCAGGCTATTATTCTTATAATCAAAATAGTTTGCCTAATCACCATCAGGAAAGTAGTGGCATAAAATGGAATGCGTGCAAAGTACTGAATCAATGAAAGTGCGATAATGCGTCTAGATGTACCTCTACAGAACCTAACAACTGTATATATAAAGAGTGATATGATTAAAAATAGAATTATTTACAATGTCTCGTATTTCTCGGCTGAAGAAACAATGAAATTACTGAAGAACTTCGTTAATTGGCATTCACGAAGAAAATGGCGTCATATCACACTAGTCACGGAACAAGGTACAATTTCGTCATATAAAGGCACATCACACAATCACGGTCAAACACCATATTAAACATGAAAGAATTACATTTACAATTCCCTTTTATAAATTACTCACTTTGAATATGAATTCCTAAGGAAATCATCCAAAAACTTAAAGGACTGATGACAAGGCACTCCACTCACCGTTTGCAAAACCCAGACTACACAGATCACGTGACTTTGTGTGTGTTGCTAGACTTACAAAATATTATAATATAAAACATAATGTATGGTCATATCTGTGATAAAGTTATGTTTAAAATCCTCCTAGTTATCTTTTTCAAATAATCATTCTTATCTAGGCAATTTATAGAACAGAAAAGCTTTTTACTAAGTAATAACCTTGCTTAACCACCAGCGTTTGTGCACGCGACGCCATTAACTTCTATTGCAAATAATACATCGACATTTAATTTTTTTCCTTTTCAAATTTCTTTCACTCATTTAATCTTATAATAACTATATTATACACATATGTCTGTTGAAAGACAATATATGCGACCAAAATTATTATTGAATATACCATACAATAGTCACGAGATTATTGAAAATTTCAAGTTATAGTTAATTTTGAACACATTTTCAGCAACTAATCTACCACCAGTTTTGAATACTGTCGTCTATTGAGTGGTAGAATTAAATGAAATTATGCAAAAATCTAAATTTTTATACATTCACATTCTTTACGTTTTTAACTGATTACCACAGAAATAATTTGAGATACAGAGATCATAGGATCATAGGAGTCACAAATATTAAGCTTAATATAAACAATGCATCCACTTTTTTAAACCATTTTGATAATCATCATCAACTTCAACTGATAAAAGTCCGCTACTGGCCATACTAGTAAATCTCTTCGTAGGATCTCCACACCATACAATCTTGTGCCGCTTGCACGCGGCTACCTGCGACCTTTTTTAAGGTCGTCAGTCCACCTGGTAGGGTCCACTGATGATGCGTATTACGGTGCGCGGTTGCCATTCCAATACGTCAATGCCCATCGCACTATATGCCCCGTCCATGCTCATTTCAGCTTCGCGACACGCTGAGCTATGTTGGTAACTTTGTTTTTACTATAGATCTCCTCACTCCTGATTTGATCGCGTAGACAAACTTCAAACATAGCTCGCTCCATCGCCTGCTGAGTGACTTTGAACTTTATTATGAGGTCCATAGTCAGCTACGACATTTCAGATCCTAAGTCATCAGTGGCAACACGCACTATTCAAAGACCTTGGTGTTCAGGCACTGAGGTATTTGGACGGTTAGAGAGGGTGTCAAGAATCTCCGGATGAGATTCCGCTGCCAACCCCGATGACTAGACCTGGCAACATTTTTTAATAATACAATAAAAAAATATCATAGCATATAAAAAACAATGTTTAATTTTTTCTCTGATCTGGTCGTATATTAATAATAACACTTGCAGTAACCTTGTGTACGTAATTGACACCTTAAAATACAAGATTCCAATCCTTTAAAAAATTATTTAAGATTTTTTTTACAATTGTCATATTATCATTAGGGATGATTGGAGTGGAAATATAAACTATTAAGTAATCGATTCTTTTTTGTTATGAAATATATCGATTCGTAAAAATCAATTAAATCGTATCCAAAAAATCGCTTATTAATAATCGGTTTTTTACTACTACAAAAGTGGGTAGTTGAATTATTAATAATTAATTAGAATCGTCTTCCTGCCCTTTTTCCCACTCTAGTGGGGTCGGCACAACATGTAATAAACATGCTGTCATATGATTTGGCTGCGTTTTTACGACCGGCCGCCTGCCTGACGTCAACTTACCAATGTCGTATTTTACGACACCTCGGTAAGAAAGAGGGTGGTCTATTATACTAAACCGGATACCACACGGTGGGTCAACTTACCTTAGTCGCCTTTTACGACACCTCGGTAAGAAATGAGGTTGGTCTATTCTACTCAGCCGGATACCACACGGCGGGTCGACTTACCTTAGTCGCCTCTTACGACACCTCGGTAAGAAATGAGGGTGGTACTATTCTATTCAGCCGGATACCACACGGCGCATTAATAATTAATTAGAATAAAAACTAATTAAAGTGGACTAGTACAAATTGAAAGTGTTGTTTTTGTTGCGTTATTTGCAAAATTCGATAAAATTTGTAGTTTGGCTGCATTGGTGTCATTTAACAATTCATATCTTCTCTTGGAAAACAAAAAATTAAGAGGATTTAAGAAAAATCGATTTTGAATGATAATCGATTATACCAATAAAATTATCGATTAATAAAAAAATCGATTATATTTTTAACATCTCTAATTGTCATTAACCTGGCCGAGTAATTTTGTTAATAGTCTGTAGCATAAAGTAGGGATTTGTCTTGAAGTCGGAAGAATCGATTAATAAATAATCTATCTTTCCCTTAAAAAAATCGGTTTTAAAAATACATAAATCGTATCAAAATAATTGATTTTTTTCTGACTATTTAAACAATGCTTTTTAATATTAATTATTAATTGAAATAAAGGCTAATTAAAGTGGACAAGTACCAATAAATAACAACAGATGCGCTGTTTGTAAAATTCGATTAAACCCACAGATTGACAGGCAATAATAAGACGAACGCTATAATAAGCGAATCATCATTAGCTTTAGGTCTTTTTTTTCTTTCGTCCTTATTTCATAAACTTATAAAGTTTCTTTTCATTATACGGCAATTACAAACCATTGAGCATGAGCGTGATCGTGTAGAGAGCATACTCAGTACCCGTCAATCATGGTAGCAGCAGGGGCATTCTCGCATTCCCTCAAGGGGTAGGCGGTAAGCAGGTCTGGAATGGTAGCTACCAGATCCCAGTTATTAATAATAATACTCTACGGATTCTTGCGTTAGTAGAAACGTAAAGAAGTCATGCGCCATATCGTGTATTTCAAATTACTCGTCTACTGATTTCGCAGATTAATTCAGAAATCCATTTAATAGTGAAATTCGACAAGTTGGCTTGCTACATAAATTTTGCTAATTTAACTTTGATGTGTGATTCAAAGTGAAATTTTACCATTCATGTATTTTCTGGTGATATTTCATTAAAATGTGAAAGAACTAGAAAAAAGAGTAAAAAGGATAATTAAAATAATCGATTATTTAAAAAATCGATTATTTTTTCACTTTCCTAGTTGTAAGTAAATTTGCCAAATTGGCCAAGTTATTTAGATTTACTCTTTTTGGTTCAAAAATAACCAAGAATTATATATATTAAAAAAAGTACATTTTTATGTAATATTTTCAATGTGAAGTCAAATTATTTAAATATTGCATTTAAGCTCATAAATTATAATATTTTAATAGTGAAGCAGCTGTTTTATTTATTTGGTTATAATGCCGACAATATCTGTACATCGTGATGCTCTCTTTGCTGCCCTAGGAAAACCATATAGTAAGATAGTTTTAAACAAATATTTCACACTAATTATTAAGGCCAATATGAGTCACTATTCAATCGAGTTTTATATGAATAACTTTATTTATCATTTATGCTTTGATTTAAGTTCAGTTGCAAATAATAATTTTAAATTTTCTCTTATTTTAGCCGACGAAGAATTCCAAGATCTGTGTTTTGAGTTTGGTCTTGAACTTGATGAAGTTGTAAGTAATATTAAAATATACACTATTAAAGTTCCTATTTGAAAAATTAAACGTACTACTTTAAATGGCAATAGTTTTTTAAATTTGTTTATACTTTCAGACAACTGAAAAGCAGATGCTTATTAAAGAACAAGGAGAAAATGCTGGCATGCACGATTCTGGTGTTTCAGAGGAGATTTTATATCGCATAGATATTCCTGCTAATAGATATGATCTACTATGCCTAGAGGGCCTAGTCAATGGCATTTTAGTATTTCAGGGCAAGTCAGTGACTTACAAACTATATCTTATATGTTTTAATTATTGCTTACAAGATATATCAGTATATCACATATTAATGCTTGCCTCCTTCATAATATAAAATATTAAATTGATACTACATTTTAAATGTTGATCTAAATGTCTATCATAGATAGATAGTACTTATATACTTATTTCAAATATAAATGTTTGCCTATTCAAGGATTTTTATGTCTTACAAATATTATCACTAAAATTTTATGAATCATAACATTATGGTCAGAACTATTTTCTACTGTTTATTGTATCAGTTACAGTGGTTTATTCACGATTTTTAGGAAACCTCCACCTACATATAAACTCCGTAAATATGAAGATATCTACTCACTGCACTTGACACCTGCAACTGCTAAAATTAGACCTTTTGCTGTAGCAGCTGTACTTAGAGGGGTATCTTTTACTAAAGAGAGTTATAACAGCTTCATTGACTTGCAAGTATAGTATAAATCTTATAAAGTCTTAACTTAGTGCTATGATTATGTTATTGATATATGTTTTTTATCCAAAAAATATAATTATAGGATAAACTGCATCAAAACATTTGCAGAAAACGAAGTCTTGTTGCAATTGGAACCCATGACTTGGATACTATTCAGGGTCCATTCATATATGATGCTTTACCACCTAATGAAATAAAATTCAAAGCATTGAACCAATCTAAAGAAATGACAGCTAATGAACTTATGGAGCTATATTCTGTAAGTAAATAATGAAGGTTAATTATTTCCTCCAAGACCATAAAATAAGTGCTAATAGTGATGATATTTATACAGGTTGGTACTATAATGTATAAGATAACTTTGGCATAATTCAATCGTCATTGAGATCTGGCTTTGTTAGTAATGGTTGATTGATTAATTTTTAGGTCAAGGTTGGAAACTGTGTTAGGCTAAGGTCATTGATCGCTATAAATCGTGTTTATTTTGTTAACTTATCTTTTTAAATAACTCCAGCGGATAAAACATGACTGAATTAATGATTTTTAATGTAGGGTGTTGTAGTGTATAGTTATCTACAATTAAAATTACCATCTGTATAATCATAGTGATGTTCTTAGATTTCATGAGTCCATGAGGGCGCAAAATGTCTAGCATACTTCCCCACTGCCTTAGCTTAATTATGTACAACTGGCAATCACCAGCAGCTTAGTCCGCGTAGAAAGATTAAAACTATAATATAGTATTTTGATAACTATAAAAATGTTGAAGTGGATTACCCTTAAAGGTCATATGCTATCGCTGACTTTTATTTAGAACTTTTAGAGGGGAACAATTTTGTAATATAATAATGATTATTTAATTACTTTCACCGTTTACTTAGCTCACGCTTCCGTATTATTTCGTTTTCGTATTATTTTTTATTGCCTCTCTTATTCATCCTCGACATATGGACTATCTTACATTCGAAGAATTTTTTAAATCAGTCCAGTAGTTCCTGAGATTAGCATGTTCAAACAAACAAACTGTTCGGCTTTATATATTAGTATAGATAACAATTAGTAACGATTTTTTAAAAATAGTTTTGTACAATTTCAGGGTCACCCTCAACTGAAACAATATTTAGGAATAATTAAAGATAGTCCCGTGTATCCAGTTATCAAGGATAAAAAAGGAGTTGTCCTCTCAATGCCCCCAATCATCAACGGGGATCACTCTAAAATTACTTTAAATACAAAAAATGTATTTATTGAGTGTACTGCTACGGATCTTACTAAGGTAATTTAGTTGACTCAAGGATGTTTTAAGTTTATAAAAAATTGCCAGACGAGACTACAAAAAAATCAAAAGTAATGAGAATATTATTTTGCTATAATCCACAATAAAAGAAAACATATGTAATGCTAAATGTTGAGTGTACTATTCGTTCTCATACCTGATACATGCAGAATTTGTAAGAACTCATGCACTACCCGACACCGATGACACAACAATATAAAAGCACTGCACACATCCACTACCTCAATCTCAACAATTGTTTCGCCCTGTAACCGAAGCGTCGTCAGGACTTGACAACAAAATCGCAAAGCAAGACGAGAGTAAACTGTCAGACAGTTAGATGACAAATTTGAGTTCCACACACACACATACATACACACACACACAAACATAAATAAATTAGACATGTTACAGTGAAGAAAAATGTGTGGAAACCTGATTTTTGGCGAAATAATTCCTTACAGTGATTGTATTGTATTGTAAACAATCCCTAAAAAATGATAAAATGTTCTTTTGCTTTGCAACACCTTGTGGTATCCGGCTGAATAGAATAGTACCGCCCTCATTTCTTACCGAGGTGTCGTAAAAGGCGACTAAGGTATGTCGACCAGCCGTGTTGTATCCGACTGAGTACAATAGACCAACCTAATTTCTTAATAACGTGTCGTAAAAGACGACTAAGGTAAGTTGACCCAACGTGTGGCATCCGGTTTAGTAAAATAGACCACCCTCTCTCTTACCGAGGTGTTGTTAAATACGACTGAGGTAAGTTGACGTCAGGCAGGCAGTCGGTCGTAAAAACGGTCGGTCGGATAAGGGCATGAAGATGATGTTCTTTTGCTTTTCAGTTTAAACTTTGATTTTATTTTTTAAGGCTATTATAGTACTGGACACAATCGTATGCATGTTCTCTGAATATTGTTCAAACAAGTATGAAGTTCAACAATGCAAAGTATTCGCTCCAGAAGGCACATATGAATTGTACCCCCAGCTTCAGTATCGAGATGAATTTATTAACATTGATAAGGCCAACAACTACATTGGAATAAAGTAAGTTGAAGATAACACTAATAAGATTTTACTTGCGCTTTTTATTAAATACTAGCAATCGTCAGCGGCTCCGCCCGCGTGGAAAGATTAAAAACGCAATATAGTATTATGATAACCATAAAAATGGTTAAAATTGGTTGACCGTAAAAGCTAGACATATGCTGTGGCGGACTGTTATTCAGAACTTTTAGAGGGGAACAATTTTGTAATACATGATTTTTTTTAATAACTTTCACCGTTTACTCAGCGCACGCAAGGAAAGCTTTAAATTTTGCCGTATTTATCGCTGCTCCTCTCCTATTCATCTTATCGTGATGTTATATAGCCTATAGCCTTCCTCGATAAACGGACTATCTTACACTCAAAGAGTTTTTCAAATCGGTCCAGTAATTCCTGAGATTAGCGCTTTCAAACAATTAATCAAACAAACTCTTCAGCTTTATATATAAGTATAGATTGTGAGAGAGCAATTGATATGTGTGTGGCCTGTTTGGGACTTTTGGAATGAAATATATATACTTTTTCTTCCATTAAAGTTTTCAATGAGGCAAGACTATTGGCAGAGCGGTCGTGGTCGTTAGTCAACTAACTTGGTAGCGCGCTTCACAATTCGAAGCCGTTCGTTACGGAAGGTTGCCTTCCTGATACATTCGTGAAGAGGGCCGTGAAAGGTAGCCTTGAGCGCACGACCCAAAAAAGGTGTTGCGGGGAAGCAATGGATCCAAATTGGACCGTTCGACGTCGATAAATTTTGAACCAACCTATTTCCAACTATGGCCCTGTGGTTGTAAGTGACCGAGTATTCCACCAGAATCTACGATTGGCGTTTATTAAATGGTAGTAATGGTAAATTCAGTAGTAATGAAATGATGGATCGATATTTCGCTAGTATTTTAAATATTTTTTTTTAAATATATGGGACACTTACACACACGGTCGTCCGTCCCCAAAGTAAGTAACTAATTACTTATGTTATGGGTGACAGACAACTGGTGAATATAAACATATATAATTTTTAAATACAAACTTAAATACAAATATACACCCAGATTTGAAGAGCCAACAAATTCTTTTATCGTAAATGTTGGCCTTCGGTGGGAATCGAACTCGCGACCCGCGGCGCTGAAGGCAGGATCACTACTCACTACGCTAACGGGACAGTCAAACGGGCCAGTTTGTTTAATTGATGATCGTTTGTCAGAGAATATGTTTTCGTTTGCAATATTGGTCTGTTGACACCAATTATCTTAAATTCCAGAGAAGACGGTAGTAAACTAGCATTGCTGCTATCCCGAATGTGCCTGACGACATCGGTCAAGGATTCATCACTACGCGTACGGGTACCACCTACGAGACACGACGTAATACATGCGTGTGATCTATACGAGGACATTGCTATCGCTTACGGGTTAGTATAGCTGATTGTAAGATTTAAATCTTCATGCTTAAAGTTATGATTCCATATGATCTAAGGAGTTGTCGCAAATAAAAACTACAATAATTATTGCAATTTATCACACGCTTTTCGGTGAAGGAAAACATCACGAGGAAACCTGCATATCTCTAGAGAATTCTGGGGATATGTGTAACCTACCAATCCGCATTGGAGCAGCGTGGTAGGTCTTAGCTCCAATCCTTCTCTCCAAAAAAAAAAAAAAAAACAGAGAAGAGGCCTATGCCCAGCAGTGGGATAGTAACAGGCCGTTACTTACAATAATTATACTCAGTAGATTTTGGTACTTAACTAAATGTAAACAAACAAAACCATATGACTCAAGCCAAAAATTTCATTGCAATAACAAGATCTACAAATAAAGAAATTGAAACGAAACTGCACATTTCAAAATAATTTCATTAATGAAATATTTCTTTTATAAAATCAAATGTTTATGCTTTTGATACTAAAAGCATAAACATTTATAATATTACAATGTATTCATCAGATGCAGTTTAAAACCATTTAAACAAATTTAATATGCTATTCTAGCAATAGTAATTACATTAGATTATCAGCTGATGTAACACAATATCAATCTTTTATAAAGTCACTGTGTGATAACGCAGTATTATAATATATTTAATATTTTCCGTCGTTTTGTAGAAAAGGTTTAAAATAACATTGTCATGGCGCATATTTGTTTGACATGTTTAACTTTAGTTAAGTACCTAAACCTATGAAGTATACTATCCGTGCGAAGGTGGAGCGGTTAGAAAAGTATAGAAATAACGGTTTATTATCTTCAATTGTGACTGTAATTTTTAGGTACAACCGTATAGAGCGTCGTCCATCCCAAGTGGTCACGGAAGGTGGTCAAGTCCCGCTGAATAAAGCCACCGAGCAACTACGACAAGAGTGCGCCCATGCAGGTTTCACCGAAGCACTCACATTCACACTTGTAATTATCTAACTTATTAACCAACCATCTTCATCATCATTCAAACATCTTTTTTAAGTAATTCCATGACTTTATCATATTATGTTAATATTAATAATGTTATTCATTTGCCTAGTGCTCCCGTGAGGACGTAGCAACTAAATTGGGTGTCGACATCAAGGATGTATCTGCAGTCCACATCTCCAACCCAAAGACGTTAGAGTTCCAGGTGGTCAGGACCCTACTATTGCCTGGACTTCTGAAAACTCTCGCCGCCAACAAGAAAATGCCGCTGCCATTGAAATTGTTTGAAATAAGCGATGTCGTGCTGAAGGATGAAAAAGCTGGTAGGTTATGTACAAATCAAACACGCAATTTTTAAAACAAGTTTTTAACAACACAAATTATAAATAAACTTGTTTTTTTTTATAATTTATTGTTATAAGCTAGTATTATTTTGATAAATCTCGTAGAGTTCAGCCTGTGTTTGCAATCTAAGCAGCAAAAAAAATTAATTATTTACGACATCACATTAGCAACCTCACAAATAACAGTATTTCTCTAATCCATATTGAATGTTATTATACATATAAACCTTCCTCTTCAATCACTCTATCTATTGAAAAAACCGCAACAAAATCTGTTGCGTAGTTTTTAAGATTTAAGGATATAGGGACACAGGGAATGCGACTACGTTTTATACTATGTTGTGATTGAAGCTATCACTGAGCAACAATAACATAGTTTTTTGTAAAGCAAAAAAAAATATGACTAATAAATTATATCGAAAATATAGTAATTAATTCGCCAGCGTGACAATCGGTGTGTCAATATATTTTTTTTAAATATTGAACATAAAAGTAGTTATTAGAAGTTAACTATAAGAGATTGAAACATGCTGTCGCGTACTTTTTGTAGATCTAAAATTCTGTAGCACATTACATACGTGGTTTGCGTGACGCACTTATTTAAATCTCCCAGCAGGCGAGTTTTTTTACAACCGGTTGACGGTTTTATGTACATAAAAGCATCATGTACTATTCCTATAAACCTTCCGGAAGAACTGCACTATCTTTAAGTAAAACCGTACAAAAATATGTTCAGTAGACTATGAAAAAGCTGTGGTAGCCCAGCGGTAACACCGTGCGCCTCTTTCGAGGAGGTCTAGGGTTCAAACCCCGGGCAGGCACCAATAAGTTTTCTAGTAAAACTTATGTGTCTAATTGATAATTGCAATTTATCATACGCTTTTCGGTGAAGGAAAACATCGTGAGGAAACCTGCATATCTCTAGAGAATTCTGGGGATATGTGTAACCTACCAATCCGCATTGGAGCAGCGTGGTAGGTCTTAGCTCCAATCCTTCTCTCCAAAATGGAGAGAGGAGGCCTATGCCCAGCAGTGGAATAGTAACAGGCCGTTACTACTACTATGAAAAAATCGATCACATACAGATATACCTTTTAACAGTCAGACAGACAGACAGTTAAAATTAATTGTAGCTTGATAGGTTACTATAATCTGATGGTTTGTCGGGTAACCGTAAATGTTAAAATAGATTTTCACGACAAAATCGCAAAGCCGCTTTGCGATTTTGTCGTGGAGTTTATCTCCTGATGATGCTTCGGTCGCGGGCCGAGACGATTGTTGAGTTTGTGATAGTGAACGTATGTAGTGCTTGTGTTCTGTGGTGGCAGTTTGTGCGTGTGATTTTAAGAATCCTGCATGTAACAGGTATGAAAAAGGATTGTCCACTCTACATTTAGCATTATATATATTTTCTATTTTACTTCATCGCGGATTATAGTTAAATAATTTTATTATTACTTTTGTATTATGGATCTCCGCAAAGTAACGCTTAATTCTATAAATATATTACATAGTAATTTACAAATAATTATTTTTTTAAAGAGACCGGGGCTAGTAATGAGCGCAGAATATGTGCTGTGTATTGCGGCAAAACGGCCGGCTTTCAATTCGTCCACGGGCTTCTAGACCGCATTATGGTACTACTAAGGCAGCCCTGGGACAAGAACAGCGGGTACGGTTTGCAACAATGTGATGGTAAGCAACATATTACTACTATAAAGTTCCTGAAGTGACTATTTCAGGAACTAGGGAAGGAATAAAATCTTGCGATTTATTAATTCGTTTCATTACATTTTTAAAGGCTATCAACTCGAAATATATTTATAAAATTTTCCACATTCAAAGAGTTAACCATGTATGTATCACTTCACTACATATTATAAAACAAAGTCCATATTTCCGTATGTACGCATAAAACTTTAAAACTACGCAACCGATTTTGATGCGGTTTTTTTTAATAGATAGAGTGATTTCAGAGGAAGGTTTGTACGTATAATAACATTCAATACGAAGTAGAGAAATAATGTAATTTTTGAGGTTTCTGTAAATAATTACATTTTTTCCGCTTACATTGCAAACGCAGGCTAAACCCTACGAGATTTATCAAAATGATGTACTAAGTATTTGTACACCTTAAAAAGGTCTACAGAAAAGTCCGCGATGGTATATATCTACCTCTTATGGATAACCCACAATAGCAGTTTTTTTCATTTAATTTTTACGAAAAATGATGCCTTATGTTCAAAGCAATTTTTATACAATACAGCATTAATCCTTATCCAATTGAGTACCTTAAATAAATTGTTGATTTAATATAGATCAATATTGCCGTTTACAGTAATTTTAGTGAACATTTTCGGAGATATTACTGATTTAAAATCCCGCGAGGAGGCCGCGCTTAGACCTATAAGCACTTCGACTTTAGCAGCGATGTCGCTCTTTCAAGAGTTTGTTTAAAGACATTCTGTAATTAATTGTAAAAATAAAATACATAGAGAAAATATAAAAGTAAAGAAGTAATAATGTACTATATGAATTTAGATATTCCAAAGATAGCAGGAAATCTTCTTGGTATAGGGAAAGGAAATTGTTTTTCTCCAAATTTAACGCTACGGCCACGGGCAGAAATGAATAAATCAAAACAACTGGATCAATTTTAATCATTTTTTTTACACTGACTGACATGGGATATATATTTTATACCCGTGCGAAGCAGGGGCAGGCCGCTAGTATTTATATATTTTCGTAAACTCGGAAACGGCTCTAATGATTATCCAGAAATTCAGCATGAGGTTTTGGGGGAGAAAAATTGATCTAGCTAGGTTTATGTAAAAAAAATCATTATATCTCGGTTTTAGGGCATTAAAAAATACTAAAATTTATATTGAATATAAAACACTATTTTCGCCATAAACCGCCAAGTCAGCATAGCTTATTCGAGGAACGGGCACTCTCGAGAAATGTTTAATACCTAGGATCGATCCTCAACTACCTAATTATATTATTATTTTTTTTAAGTTTCTTTTTTTATTTTGTAAAAAATTACCGAGCAAGGTTCGAACAACCAGGTACTATATCATTATACATGAACAGGAAAAAAAACACGCATTGCATTGTTGTGGGTACTTTGAGTTAAATTTGACAGAAAATAAGTTATGGTACCACTATTGACTGGCCTGTTGGCGCAGTGGGTAGTGACCCTGCCCTCAGCTTCGCGGAACGCGGGTTCGATTCCCGCCGAGGGCTAACATTTTCTATAAACAATTTGTTGGTTCTTCGAGCCTGGGTGTAGGTATCTGTATTTAAGCATGTATTTAAAATTATATATGTATATATTCACCAGTTGTCAATGACATTTCTGCTTCGTTTTGTTCTTTGTTTTATTTCATTTCAGATCCAGCGTATTTCCCTGGTCGCTGTGCCGAAGTGATGCTTCGTGGTCAGGTCATAGGAAAAATAGGCGTGATTCATCCTAATGTTCTAGCCGCATTTGACCTTACAAATCCGTGTTCCACTATTGAAATCAATATTGAACCTATTTTGTAATTGTTATATATTATTGTTTTTTACATAATTATTTCAATAAACACATTTTAAAACATAAGTTTAAAGTTTCTTATTTAACTTACCGTATATGTAATGTGGACGTTTCGAAATGCGGAGAATAGAGCGCAGAAGCTCTACCAGCGTCGGGGAAAGAGAAACGTAGTATACTTCATCTTTGTCTAATCACACATAAAAAGAGAGAGACAGATATATACTCTCTCATTTGGTTTCCCTTTATAGTAATATGGTACTACCCTCCCAACTCTAATATAACTGTATGCTAACAACACAAGTTTACTTAATTGATTTGAGACATTCATGTCAATAGGTCATATAGAATAAATAGTGTCAGTGATATAAAGACATCAATATTGCGTTTTTAGGTCACTGTGTACCAAATTAATGTCAATAACTAAACAGACTATTCTAATAATAAGATTATAGTAGTTTTGCAAAAAAAAAAACATTTTTTTGCTACTGATTTTCACTTTGTTACAAGCTTTGTTTTTATATTTAGGTACTTAGCATTACTAGCGACTTCATCCGCGCAAACCGAAGCATTTAATGCAATTTTTTTCTCTATTAAAAAAAAACGGGAATTTTATTCTATTTTATCCCCGTGTATAAACTGTGCCCTTGAAGCGTAATAGACAAACAGACAGACTTTTAAATATATAATATTTAATAGTGGGGATACAGCGAACTAATTCGTCTTATACAGAGTACTTCGGAACACGTAAACTCTATACTTGTATTGACGAATAGCAAAGCAGTCTCAATTATAGCCTAAAAGGTTTTTATTTCGGCTTAATTCCTCTTAATAATCCTCATAACTAACAAAAAATTATATATTGTAAGATGCCAAGTGAAAAAAATTTATATTGCTTAAGAGATTACGGCAGAAAAGTCGAACGCCGAATTAGCATAATTTACATTGTTATTAAAATAACCAATTATAATTGTAATCTAATTTTTACGAAATGATAATAAAAAGACACCAAAAAGGCAGTGCCGTGTCTGTATACATACTACAATGTGAGCCATACAACACTTTTATTGCGCACTAAAATAAAATTACATTTACAACTAAAATTGTTTATCGGCGAAAAAGTATGTAAACAATTCATCTAACCATTCGCCGTACTAAACCAAACACTGTTAGACAAATTCTGGTAGCAATTTCTTTATAAGTGCGGGTAAATACGATCACCAGTCAACTGGTCGAGGCTTTGTAATTTGAGGCATATGTAAGGCTGTTAAGTTAATATTACACGCTTAGTATTAAAAGTATAGCTTAGCTGATCTAATTCAAAATTAGGCTTGAGTTAGATACATTATAATCCTTTTTTCAACGCCGTTTATGACGTCGGTAAGAACTATTTAAAACGTGTAGTGTTTTCTTGCTCTTCCAAGATGGTCTCTTTATCTCCCTATCTTTCTCTCTCTTTTAATTCACGAGTATTATAGGGCTATATCACTTCGCTTTATTGCAATTTGCTACAAAATAACTTTTTTGAATAAGCTTACTTATACTCAGCGTTCGTTATATTGCGTTTCTCCAGTAAATTTTTTTTTATCTAAATAAATAAATACATTACAGCAATTAATTTTTTAATGTGTGTATTGATAAATAACGTCACAAACAAAATAAATATAAAATACTTTTGTACACACAATAGTTATAAGTAGACACTAATTTTTAGTTAACAACATATCAAATGAAGTTAAATCTATCTTAATTTTATTTCCTCATATTAATTTTAGAATACCAATATAAATTACAATTCCGAGGTCAACATTCGATGATAGAATACAAATTAATTTCCGGGACAACTATCTGACCGCCTTATAAATAAAAATGGCTAGTTTAACAATATAAATAAATAGAGATACTTCATTATACTGTAAAGTAAATAATTCGAGTGAGTTCACGAATTTCATAATACCTCCTTGCCAAAATTAGAAAAATATTTTATATTCTTTAATTTTCTCTAAAAAAATAACTTTAATAATACATTTTTTTAATATAAAATATATTTTGCAATATATTTACTCATAAAAATAAATTTTATCTGTTATGTGGCATAGTCAATTATAGAAAATATTATAACTTCTTTATAGCTACTATAAGTGTTGATAAACTTCAGGATGGTTAGACATGTTCAATATATGTAGTTGATTTTGTCTTAAAAATAAATAATAACTTACAGTTATTACCACTACGCAGGAACAAGGCACAGAAATATATCTATATAATTGACTATAAAACATCACAGAAACAACATTAAAGCACATTTATGTTAAATGTTATAATTTCAGTATAACAAAAAAACAAAATATACTTTTGTATATTTTGTTAAGCTTTTTTGTAAAATTGTTCTTTTATAAATTCTCTCTTCAGACAAAATGAAATGTTAAATACCATAAAAAAGTCTTACATTATTAAATAACTCAATGCATATATTATAGTACATTTTTTTATATCCCTGAAATATATTTTTCCTAGAGTAAACAATACATTGTTTTAAGAATGATAAATAATACTAATGTTATTCAAAATACTGAAGTATTGACTGTGTTTTTACAAAGTTCATATTAAAGGAACCCCTTACAAGAAAGTTGGTTTTACCCTAGAGGAAATGGTTAACAATTAAAATATTGTACATACAAGTTTAGAAAATATAGTTTTTAAAACAAAAATATATAAAATGATGTAACAATTTCCTTCTGTATAACATAAATTTTGTATATCATAACCATGCACTTAGCAAAACTTAGACTTAGATTATATTTAGTATAAAAAATATGTATAAATACTGCTTATGTAAAATTTTTAAACTCATTTCATAAATTTTATAATGTGTATTTTGCATCTATAATACTTAAAATTTTATATTCAAATTTAATTTAAAAAAAAATTATTGTTTCATCATGGACGGATATTTAAGCTGCATTATGAATTATTAACAACCCTTTTTAATCAAGTAGTAATTCTATTTTGTTATACATTCTTTCTAATTCCACTCTTTTAAAATCACGAGCTACTATAAATGGACACAAGTAGAATGACAACTCTTTCAGATTAGGAGCACTTGTTTTAATTACTTTAGCTACCTGCATGGTGACATGGTGACATCTAGAGAGACTAAGGTATGTTAAATGTTGGAATAAATTTTTTGAAAAGTATGCTAACAAAGCGTTTGTTGAGAAATAGCCATGGCGTAATTTTAACGATCTCAGACTTTTAAGCCTGTATAAATGTAACAGACTAGAATCAAATAAGGTCTTACACGTCATGATGTGTAAAACTTGCAGAGCCTTACATTTGGATATTAAGGAAATAATATCATCATTTAATATATCACCATAAATGTGTAAGGCTCTTAAGGTGCCCTGTTTTGTACATAGAAGTGACTCCAAAAAGTCTGCAGGTATATTCTTCATTTTTTCCATATTAATGCTTACTAAATTCATGCACTGCAACATACTATACAAGCTGCTGTGTGTCAATGCAAAGTTAGATAAAATGAGAGTTTCCAGATATTTTAGTTTTTCAAATGGTAAGTGGTACACAAAATTTCCATTAACATTTTCACTAGTTTGTGCTATTAATGAGTTACGGAAGCTTAGAAATTTCAAATTAGGCCAGTGTCCTAAGTCATCAAAGATACAGCTATCTACTAGCGAAATACTTATTTCTAGATGAGTCAAATTAGGACAGTAGTTTATTAGGGATGTTCTGACTTGAGAATATAATTTAAAATACTGTAATTTTACCTTCTTCACATATTTGGCCACAAAGGGCACAACACTATCACTTATTCTCACATAGTTTTTCATACATACAACAAGTCGAGTGTTATCCCAAATGCAAGGTGTCAGGCAGAGCTGTTGCCATCTAATGCATACTTGAGCTGCAGCCAGTACTGATTCAAAATCGAACATAGAAAAAATGTAAATAAGTAATTCGTTTGGCAGATCATTTATTGTGAGTGTTTGAGAACATGTTTCAACACCTGTCATCTCAAGGTGCACCATTCTCAATTACTGAGTCCCACCCCCTGGTAGTTCTGGAAAAATATTTTTATTCCATTTAAAATACACTGTTAACTGTATTAATACACATAAAACTTAGACACGAGTGAGAGGTTCTACTACATTGCTCAAAGGAAAACAGTTTTACCTTCTTTTACATTAAATATAATAAGTGCATAAAAAGAAACCACATATGTGGGAGGTGGCGAGATAATTTTACTATAGTCATCAACGGCCAACGTACCTCGTTAATACCTTGCTTCTTATTCGAGAATATTTTACTGTTTGCTTTAATAAAATCATAATTTATGTAGATCTTGCGTATAACTATATTCACAATTTGGAGGGATCCTTTACGAAGTTCAATTCATCATGCAAGGCTAAATGATTCATTGTAAATAGTAAAAAAATATTAATACAATTTTTTTAAGAAAAATTAAAAATAACTTTCATCTTTGACTTGATGCTATTTTTATATGACGTCTTACGTTTACAACATTGACGTTTTTGATAGAATGACAGACATTATGATTGACGTTTAATATGAAGATAATATGACAAGTTAGGCTATGGAGTTTAAGTATTGCATCTAAAAACCGAGACATTTTGTAAATCTCCATCTTTTGCACATATTTTATGGAAGTAATAATAGAATCAATGTATAACCTAATTATCAGTGAGACATAATAATATAACATAATAATAGAAAAAACTTAATTTTTACATTCATTTATTAATTATATATATATATATATATATATATATATATATATATATATATATATATATATATATATATATATATATATATATATATATATATATATATATATATATATATATTATTAATTCAACAAAATTTTGATATATAAGAAAAAATCAATAATTAATCAGAGGATTCAACATTTTAAAATATTGCTATTCATAAGGAGCAAAGAAAGGGCCGAAACTCTCGGTAGTAAAATAAACATTATTTGATTTTTATAAAACAAAAGTACCAATACTGAAGAAGCATCAGTATTCAACATCTCGAACGTTTAAAAATCTTCTTAGAAGTACTCATGTTTTTTTTAATCATACAAACACAAAATATATGGTGTAATTGATATAAGTGGAAAAATATAAAATCCCACGATGTTAAATAGTTTAGTTTATTAGTGTTTCAAATAAAAAATTCTTTTAAGTAAAATCTTATACGACACTCTTGTGTCACAATACATCAATCGAATAAATTAAAACACAGGCGGTAGGTATGTTGCAGCTGGCTTTGGAACTGATACTCCCGTAACAGTCCCAGTGTTCGAAATTGGGGGTAAATAGTCTTCTTTTAACCCTTGTATTGTGTCTGCAGATTGCATTTCAGATGTTGGCCTTTGACTATTCGGCTGCAAATAACCAGCACTTGGTTCTGATATAGGAGCATTGTCTGTTTCTTGTTGAGCATTTGGCTGCAAGTAGCTGATATCTGGTACTGGTATAGGACCATTAGATGTTTGCGTTGCAACATTCACTGATGGTGCGTTTCTTGTCTGTGTTACCAACTGAGTATTTTGGACAGGTGGAAGATATTTATCGGAGGGTATAACTATCTGTGACACCGAGTTAGTTTGGCTGTTAGTACTTATACTAACATCGCCATTGCTTCCAGAAGTCGGAGGTAAATATTGTGGAGCATTAGTAGAACTAGTATCTATTGAAACGGTCGACTGAGGTCCTGATGAGGGCGTATTATAAAGACGTGGTACTATGTTGGTCACAGTTTGAGTATCTCTATTCCCTATGTTTTGTGTTTCGTAATTGTAGCCAGTTGAACTTGATCCTACACCTGCAGTCACTGTATTTACAGCACCTCTTGATCCAGATAGAGTATTTTGTGCAGCTCCGCTATAGCTGTACCCGGATGAACCTGATTCCAAACTAGCAGTTTCTGTAGAACCAGAAACGGTTTTCTGAACTACGCCACTGTATCTATAACCCCCCGATCCTTCTTGCCCTCCTCCCGTTCCCGCATCAGCTATTGCAGTGCCACCTTCTACTGACGCTATATTTTTTGTGCCACCGCTATAGCTGTAACCAGTTGAACCTAATCCTGTGTTTGTTCCTCCTACTGACCCCTCAGCAGTGTCTTGTTTGCCATTACTATATGAATAACCAGTAGAACCGGATCCTATAGAAATAGTAGACGCTGTACCTCCCGCTAATGCTGTGGCTGTATTTTCGACGGCGCTGTTGTATTTGTATCCACCTGTTTCTGAAGTCGCTGACGAACTTGTTGCTGTAGAAATAGCGCTGGAGTAGCCTGTGCGTACCGCACTGCCGCCTGCAGGCACGGGGTATGCATAGTACATTTGTTGCGCCGATGTCCTGTCAACATTTTTGGCTTGAGTCGAAGTCGTACCAATAGTAGGTCGAGAAGGCAAATTGAAAGATTTAGAAGGTCGATCATAAACATACCCAGCTTGACGTCTTTCACGAATAACTCCTACTCCAAAAGCAGCATTGGACCGAAGATATTCACATTTACATGTGGTTGCTACAAATAAAATATATAACAAATATATAGTTCCATGAGGACAAAAATTGCCCATCTTTGTACCGAACGTTTAAAGGCGACGCTCGCTCGGGTCGACTTTGTTTATAATATTCGTAAGAAAGTATAGTTCGTGAGTTTACGAAATACGCACAATAACAGTTAACCCTGTAATGAAAGCCGTATCCTTACATATTATGAAACGCAAAAAAATCCCTGCCTCGTCTGTCTTTTTCCTACGGTTTTCACCAACAGACAGAGTAATTTATAGTGAAAGATATTGAATACATAATTAGTAACGTTTTCGTGTGAATAGGTAAAATATAACAATAATTATTGATAATTCTGAACAAGTCCAACAATTTTAAAATTAGGTACCTATTAAAATCTTCGTCAGAAGTAACTGTCTTTTAATGAAAACAATTTTCAAGAAAGTTTTATTAATATGGGGTAGACTCGGATTTCAGCCGACAAACGTTTTATATCTTAAACATTGTTTGTACAGTTTTAATTTAAAACTGTACATTTCTCATCTATTGTTATTTTTTCCATAAGCATTAGAGGGTTCATTTATAAGACAAATCAGCTTGTGGTTTTGTTAAATTACAAGTAAATTAAATCCGTTGCCACAACGTCTTTGTCGTTTCTTGATATATGTCAAGGCATTTTTTACCTTAGTTTACACCTTGTTTACAAGTTTACACCTTGAACAGTAATTCGTTTATTTAATGTTTTTATGTAATTATGTTTTTTTTATATATATGTAAGAAACACTTATACAACCAAATGAGTGGGACAGGTATAACAAAATTCGTATATGGTATCGTTGTTTCATAATTTTTGGTAGTATTTGTCGTAGATAGCTGTAGATAACGGTGAGTCGTTAGTGGTTATTCCATAGATCGAGGCTAAGTGAAAGGATTGACTTGTGTTGTAGTATCTAGACCAATCGACTTACTGTGAACATTTTACTTGTCATAAATAATTGTAAGGTTTGTACAAATAATTTAATTTGTACCATAAATTGTGTAATAAATTTAATAAACATCAATCTTCTTTCATCAATCTTGTGTTTGCATTATCTGCAAGTTGATTTAACCAGTAACATATTTATTTGGCAAATTTTCTTATCAATTATTTATTCAATTAAAGTTCTAAGCTATTTTTGTAGAGTGCTTATTTTTGTTGGTTTAGGTAACTTTTATGCTATCACTACGTTTCCCATAATATCATGATCACGTTTGCATACACAAAAAACTTCAATATTTTTTTTCGATTATCAAATATTGTGAAAAATGTCAAAGATACTTGACGTCATTCTAACAAATTTTAGGTACTTATTAACCTATTATTAATTTATGTTTTTTTTTATGACTGATGGCATACGTATGTTATGATCATAGGCCTAAACACCCTAAACCTTAAACTTGATTTTACAAGTAATATTTAAAAAAGCAGTATTTTAATGTACAAAATTTGTTTAAATAATAAGCAGACTATCAGCTAGAATTTGAATGTTTCAAAAACAAGTATGCGATCAGTTATACGATATAATATGATGAATATTTTTGTATATATTATGCATAAGTGACTAAACATGTAGGTACCAATTACGTTTTGATACCTATTTTTCTTACAATGTTTTTGGCAAATAAACAATTTGAATTTTAAAATACATCACATGAGTATTTGAATAAGGACATTTTACCATAGTTTCTTGTGCCTTAATTATTAAAGTATCTTATTTAAAATACAGATCATGGTGTTAAAACTTTACGCAGTGTCGGACGGCCCACCGTCTTTATCGGTCCGACAGGCATTGACCAAGTTGGATATTCCTTTTGAGCTTGTTAACGTGGACTTCGGTAAAGGAGAGCATATGACAGCGGAGTATGCAAAGGTAAAGCTGTTTATATAACGACGATGTTGATACGAATTTATCTGTCTATAGCTATATATTTATATAATAATTAGGTGACCGGGAAAACGTTTTGCCATGTATGTAAATTATTTCTAGAGAATTTCTTGTAGAAAAAAAAAGTGTTAGGGGTGGACAAATCTTATTACTTAGAGGTATGAAAAATAGATAGAAGCCGATTCTAGTAGACGAGAATTTTATATAGAAGATAATATATTTGTCTATATCTATACTCGTACTTATTATAAAATATTTATATGACTGGCCCGTTGGCGCAGAGGGTAGTGACCCTGCCTTCAGCTCCGCGGGTCGCAGGTTGATTCCCGCCTAGGGCCAACATTTTCGATAAATCAATTAGTTGGTCTTCGAGTCTGGGTGTATATTTGTATTTGATTATGTATTTAAAACAGGTGAATATATACCTAAGTATATATTCACCAGTTGTCTCTCATCCATAACACAAGTATTAGGTAAGTTACTTACTTTGGGTTCGGACAACCGTGTGTGTGTCCCATATATTTATATTTATTTATTATATTTAAACAAAGTCCCGCAAAGCTGTCTGTCTGTATGTGATCGATTTTCTCAAAATCTACTGAACGGAATTTTGTACGGTTTTTACTAAAAGGTAGAATTCCGGAAGGCTTAGGTTAATGATGCATTACGGTTATTTTGCAAAATGTGTGGAAGAGGTCGCGCAGTTGTAAAAAAAACCCGCCTGCTGGAAGCGTTACTCGCGTCCGCCGTGTAAACCAATAGAGTTATACAACAGGAATGTACTAGAGAATTGTAGATGTACATAAAAGTCCGCGACAAAACGTCTCTGTCTCTTATAGTTAACTCACTTTTAGGTTCAAAATTTCAATTCGGGAAAAAATTTGTGACACACTGATTTCCACTCGGGAGAATTCGCTGGCACAGCTAGTCTTATATATAAATATCTCGTGTCACAATGTTAGTTACCATACTCTTCCAAAACTGCTTGACCGATTTTTATGAAATTTTACATGCGTATTCAGTAAAACTAAAAATCGGCTACTATCTATTTTTCATACATCTAAGTGATAAGAGTAGTCGACCCGCAACTTTTTTTTTTTATAACGTAAACTAGAAATTCCCTAGAAATAATTTATATGGCAAAATAACGTTTGCACGTGCAGCTACTATTTATATAACAATTTATCTGTATGTCCTTTGGTCTTTGCATCACGCGAGAACTATTTCGCTTATTCTTTTAAGGTTTTAAAGGTTCTTATAAAAGAAAAATTTTGCAAGTGTAGTGGAACCTCCTGTGAACTTCCTCCATTGTACAAAAGTACCGAATAATATCGATGAGTCCGTCCATTCTGCATATATCTCAAAACTATTTTTAAAAAATTGATACCAAACTATAATGTATCGTTTGAAATAAAAAAATGTTGATTCCTAAACGGGGGATAAATCGTGGAAGGAACATATAAAAACGCAATAAAGTAATTAGAAAGAAATAATCTTCTATTTCAGTTGAATCCCCAGAAAGAGATCCCTGTGTTGGACGATAATGGATTCTTTCTAAGTGAAAGTAACGCTATTTTACAATATATTTGTGATAAATATAAACCGGGGTCGGATCTGTACCCACAAGAACCTAGAGCACGGTAAGTATATATTAGAACATGATGTAAAATATTCGACAGTATGCCAACCAATTACTATACTTATGTCTTTATCATCATCCTTCTGCCCATATCCCACTCTAAGTGAGGTCGGCACAACATTTTATAAGCAAGTTGTCACATGATTTGGCACACGACGGGTCAATTACCTTAGTCGCCTTTTACGATACTTTGGTAAGAAATGAGGGTGGTCTATTCTACTTAGCCGGATACCACACATCTTTTACTAATGGAATAATAGCGTACTAAAAAAAATTAAATAAATACGCAAATTAATGCCTATTAATAAATAAGTTAACTGTGTTAAAATGCGCTATAATACACATAAATTCTAAGACTTGTTGTTGGACTAAGATATATAATCGGAAGTTAACGATTTTTAAAGCGAGATTCACCATGCAGAAGTTATAACATAATAAACTACATTGTATAAGGACAAAAATATTTTTGGAATATACTGATAACCTAATATACAAGCATACGTAACAGGATAATAATACATTACATTATATAACAACAGAATAATATATGCAACTTTTTCAGTGCAATCGTGAATCATCGGCTATGTTTCAACTTATCAACATTCTACGCGAACATATCTGCTTACACAGTAAGATTTTGTTTTTTAATTTCAACAAAAATGTACAAGTTATATCTTGGAATATACGTGGGTATGATTTGTATAGTCCTAACGTGTAAGTAATTTAACATTAACATGTACATTTTTGTTGTAAATAGAAATATTCATTTTGATATTGATAATTATAATTAGTGCAGATTAGATTTAATAATATACAACAAATACAAAGAGAAACACCAAATAATATAATCCGAAAAGTTAACCTAAATCTAATTAACTTTAATAAGAAACATGTTATTTCATTGTTGCTTATTGTTACATGTACAGCATTGATGTGTTTAATAAACAGGCATTTTGATTAAAGCATTTCTTTTTTTATTATACGTGTTTCATGTAATGTAAATTATTTTTTAAACTTAAAATGAGAAATAGAGTAAAAGTTATTTTGATAAAATGCAAAATTGTATAATTTCTTAAATATCTTTCAGAAACATCTAAAATAAATTACATAAAAACATAACAGCCATTAAACTAAAGTATATTACAATCTCAGATTAAAAAGAGAAATATTAATTACACGGAAAGCTTTGATAAACCTTTAACTATACGATTTTAGTATGAGTCAAATATCAGTTACAAGGTTGTAACTGATATTTGTCTCATACTAAAATCGTCGAAATTTAATCCATTTCGAAAGATTTTTGATCTCTGATTATAAATTTTTCTTTTATATCAAAACTGATATTTCCAGATGGCACCAATTTTTTTCGATTACGAACGCACTGATTTGGGCTTGAAAAAGGTCCACATGGCGTTAGACGTTTTCGAAACATATTTGGAAAGATTAGACACCAAATATGCCGCAGCTGATTCACTGACCATTGCTGATTTTCCTCTCATCAATTCTACTATGACTTTGGAAGCTATCGATTTCGACTTTAGCAAATATGTAAAGGTATATTACTTCCACAAATTCATTGACTACATTCTTTGTTCGCGATCATTTAACATACAACATACAAGGTTTAAGTTAACTATATTATCATAAAAATTATGTTAAGTATATTCATATTAAATAAAGTTCATTCCATCTTCTTGTGAATAAAACACAACTTGAGCAATAGCAATTGTTTTAAAATATTTTTAATTTGATTTATATGGATTTACCATAATCGCATTATATAACAATTTTATATGTATTCTTTCGATCCTTTTTTGAACTTGAGATATGTGTAGAAAATTCATCATTAATTAATATTATACTTTCTTAGATATAATTTTTTTTTACAGGTTTCTAAGTGGTATAGTGATTTCAAAAAAGATTGGCCTGAACTCTGGAAGATATCTGAAGATGCGATGAAGGAAATCCAATATTTTGCCGCTAATCCTCCTGATTTAACACACCTCAATCATCCAATACATCCAACACGCATAATAAGTAAATAAATTTATTTCCCTTTTGAAACATTATTTTTAGGAGACGCATCTTTTTAAATATCCCAAACAGGAATTGGAGCAGCAATCACTGTTGATATTGCACTGAAAATAAATATAAAAAAAGGATTCATATATATTTTTTTTTATTACTAAGCTTAACCGTCTGTTTTCTTAGTTACCTAGTTGTTTATGTTCTCAGAGACAAGGCAAAATGTTTTTGGTTTTTAACATGGGGCTCTTCAAGCTAATAATGGCAAATGCATCGACACTAGGGTGATGAAAGGTGGTACATAAATCATACCAGATACATACATGGTATGTATATATGTGGTATGCTTCTACGAGAGGTCTACCTTTAAAGAGAAGGTTGAGTAGCGGGATAGTTTGTTTGGATCCTCACTGCTTTTAGTTGGTAATTTGGTCCTATGCGAAGTGCTAGCAATCGCTTATTTTAATAGAGAGGATTACAATGTAAATAAGTCCTCAAGTTAGTTGTTTTGCATCCCGCACGCTTTAAAGGCCATCCATACGATAAATTAACTACCTGACCAAAGTGACTTTATGCACTTAAAAAAGGAAATAATAGGTTGGTGTAAAAATGGACAGTGACAGAAGTCGGTCAACCCAACCAATATGTGATTGATGCCAACGAATTTGATCCCGTGCGCATCATTCCATGGTCACTTTGGACTTTGGGTTTATCCGGGCCTTGTGGAAGGACTTTAACGCGCGCGGGATGCAAAACAACTAACTTGAGGAATTACGTAGGTAACTTGTGATCCTCTCTATTACAATAAGGGATAACTAGCACTCCGCATAGGACAAAATTACCAACCTAAGCGGTGAGGATCCGAGAAAACTATAAAATAGTTAACTTCATAACTTATTCCTCGGAAACAAAACCAGTTTCAAAAGGTAACCTAGTGAAAGCAACGCCTCTAATTTTTAACTGGTGTTTAAAACGTAAAGCTTTAAAAATTTAGTCAGTCTCTAAAAAAAATTGATCAACATAAAATTTAGAATTAGTTTTGTCTGAAATTGATTTATATAAACTAGGGATATTTGATTTGCATAGATTTATTCTATAGACAATTTTCATATATATTATAATTATAGTTTAAGGTTACTCCAAGAATATACTTACAAACTCTCCTATTTCAGCACACTTTTTCTCCATAGACACTTTCATAACATGTGATCCAATATTTAATGTTAAATGATTACTATCATTATCTTGAAGTACGGGATAATCTTCCAAATGTATAGATATTTTATTGATTACATACGAGTATGCATTGTCACTAACAAAAACAATGCACGTTAAGAATAACACAAAGCACACACGATTCATTGTAACTATAATTTGCTAAATCAATCTTCTTTCGATGAAGCTTGTGTGCGAGTGACGTAATATGCAGCGACAACTGAATAATATATCAACTGAGTGAGAGAACTTGCATACCTACAAATATAAGCAGGAAAATCTGTTTATGTGCATATTAATAAAACATTAATTAAAAGCACGTACCACATATTTGACCGTATGTAAAAGGAAACATGTTTAGGGCCTCAATTAAAAAAAATGTTGATTTGTGTATAACACATAATATATTTATTAAAAAAAGATGTAAGAAGAAAGTATTTTGTGACGGAAGAAACAAGAGGAGACTGGAAGTTGTAGCATAGAGATGTGAAATTAGAGTTTGCGAAGTGTGGTTCGGCACGGAGAAGAGTGGTGCGATGAGGTGCGGAGAGGAGAGTCAATTTACATAGTCGTTATTTGTGCGCGGAGTTGACAAATCATGACAAGACATCTCAGGTAGAAGGATGATTCTTATTTATTGAATAAGTGTTAAGGAAAAATATCGTTATAATATGATGATCGATCATAAAGGAAATTTAAGTACAATAAACAAAAATAGCACCAGTCATTGCTCTCAAGCTTTCCTGTTATAAAATGCAGATTAAAGCACATTGTTGTCTACTTGCGCAGGGTACCGCGCAGTAAAAAAGGTAGCCATGTTTCAATTACTTGATTGATAAATAGAGCGAGGGCGTTTCATTCGAATCCGTGAATATTTTTAAGGACATTAATTTACTTTAATAAACATAAGTGCGTCGGTAAAAGCCCTAAAAAAAATTATTTTTATTTTAACTGACCAAGCCTGATGAAATCTCAGTTTATGTTCTGAATTTAGATCTACGTTGTTTTACGTCGTTGTTGTAACCGTGTGGAATCCGGCTGAGTAGAATAGACCACCATCATTTCTTACCGAGGTGTCGTAAAAGGCGACTAAGATAAGTTAAACCACCGTTTGATACCCGGTTGAGTAGAATAGACCGTCCTCTTTCTTACCGAAGTTTCGTAAAATACTAAGGTAAGATGACGTTAGGGCGGTCGTAAAATACTAAGCCAAATTATGTGACAATATGTTTATAACATGTTGTGCCGACCCCACTTAGAGTGGATAAAGGGCAGGAGGATGTCGTTGTACTTAAAAATCACACACACATAAGTATAAAAAAGTAAATTGAAAAAAATCGATTATCACTTAAGGAAAATAAAAACAAAAGTTAAGTCATAAATTTCTTTTAATAAATAAATATGTTTCTATTAAATAAACTTCCAACATCGGAAAATTGTGTAATGAATTTTTTTGAATTACGTAGTTATAAGTTCAATAAATAAATAAATAAGCTTTTAAAGTTAAATGTCTTTATGACACACATCTCCTCATATAGCCCAGGCAAGAGTTGGTGCAGCAATCTGTGTGATTTATGCACTGCAAAACAAATAGTTTAGATTAATAATAGACGTACTAGTAAAAAAAAGAAATGCACACACACACATGGCAAGGTCCCGGGTATGTTCCCTTTTGTACTCCGCCCGTTCTCTGTTAAGCTATTACAACTATACAAATCATCATCTATCTGTCCCTCTCCCACTCTAAGTGGGGTCGGCACAATAAGTTATAAACATGCTGACACATGATTTGGCTGCGTTTTTACGAGCGGCCGCCTGCCTGACGTCAACTTACCTCTGTCGTATTTTACGACACTTCGGTAAGAAATGAGGTTGGTCTGGTCTACTCAGCCGGATACCACACGGCTGGTCGACTTACCTTAGTCACCTTTTACGACACCTCGGTAAGAAATGAGGGTGGTCTATTCTACTCAGCCGGATACCACACGGCGGGTCAACTTACCTTAGTCGACTTTTACGACACCTCTAATAATAGTAATAGTAGTAAAGTAATAATAGACATACTAGTGTACAAAAAAAAATTATGAAATACACACACACACATATGGCAAAGTTCCGGGTATGTTCCCTTTTTTACTCCGCCCGTTCTCTATTAAGCTATTACAACTATACAAATAATATATGGGACACATACATACACGGACGTCCGTCCCAAAAAGTAAGTAGCTTAATACTTGTGTTACGTTAGACAGACAACTGATGAATATATACTTACATAATTTTTAAATATATACTTAAATACAAAGATACACCCTGACTCGAAGACCAATAAATTGATTTATCGAAAATGTTGGACCTCCGCGGGAATCGAACCTGCGACCCGCGGACCTGAAGGCAGTATCACTATCCACTGCGCCAACGGGCCAGTCAAATGGCAGCAAAATTAAGCTGTGCATTTCATTTTAGCAGTTTCTTATAAAACTAATGTAATTTCCATATACATATGGGTATAACGGTATTAGACACTGGCTTGTGTTCCCAAAGTAACTTAACACTTGTGTTATGGGTGACAGACGATGTGAAAGACGTTATTTTTTAATGAATAAATAACCCCAGAACTAAAGAAAAAAAATGTTTTTAGAAAATGTTGGTCCTCTGTGGGAATCGAACCCGCGACCCCTGAAGCTGAAGACTGGGTCACAGTAAGCTTTTAACAAAACTTGTAAGTGCCTGTCTGGGGTTTGACACGCGAACCATTGGTAAGTGTCCTATGCTCGCACGGTTAGGCCATGACGGTTATTTATGAATAACTGTTATGTAAATTAATTTTGTAATGTCATGCAAATTAATGCAAAAAAAAAACTTAAATATCTTTTGTGACCACAAATCACTATGAGAAAAACAAGCATATATCAAAGTTCATAATATAAAATACAATTCGTTTCAACAGAAATATAATTTCAGTATGTATAATTTTCAAGTCAGAACTGTTTCATAGCTTTCGTCGGTTTTTATCATCATCAACCACGTATACAAAACGTAAATTTAATAATTCACAACGTTATAATGGACGTTGAGCCGTGTGGTATCTGGCTGTGTAAAATAGACCACATGCATTTCTTACCGAGGTAAAGTAAAAGACGACTAAGGTAAGTTGATGTAGCTAACTCATGTGACAGCATGTTTATAACATGTGGAGCCGACCCCACTTAGAGTGGGATAAGAGCAGGAGGATGATGAATGATCATTTAGCTCATTACTAATAATAAATGTACTTACGAATTCGCCTATTTTGGCGCACTGTTTATTTAACGTAATTTCAACGGCTGGGTCTTCAGGCTGGACCAACCTGTTCTCGACGACATCCTGAGGTGCTGGTACATCCTTAGCGAATACAGGATCAATATTCCTGCCTTTTATTAGTAACCCGTTCGAAATATCACTTGCGAACACAAAGCATACAAGGAGCGTAACAAAACTTATACGAGCCATTTTCGTAAGTGAGTGTAACGGACTTCGTCGACGACTAATGTAGGGTGAATTGTCGGCACTCATTTTATGAGACTTACTTACGTACACACCCGCATGAATGCGTTATATTTATTGGTAATGATAAGGACTTGGTACCCGTTACTTTCAACTTCATCGACAGGACGATTTACTTTTGGTAAAATATTAACGCTGCCCACAATCTTGTAACGGGTAATATGCTTACGGTATTCCAGTATTTCATTGATATATCTGTACACAAGCTTTTGGCGCACGGCATAAATAAATTCTATAAATAAGTTTTTTAAGTAAATCTTATTTATTTATTTATACGGATCTCCAAAAGAATAATATATAATTTAACCCAAACATATCCAAACAGTGTTAAATTAATTATGTAGTAGCAATTACAGGAAATCACATCATTCTTAGTAACAATTTTACAATTACGAACCAAAAAAAAAAACAGAAAAACAAAAAAAATACAAAGAGAATGAAAACATCAAAAAACAACATTAAGGATCAAACTCTGAGCTTAAAATTTAGTAATTTTTTTTATAAATTATGAAAGAAGCAGCTAATATCCGGTGATAATTCGTCCATTGTGCAGCTATTATATAAGCGCGAGATACGTGATATTCTGCCCCAGTTTCGTTCTAGCAAGCTTTGTCTTAACGAATGGACATGGAATGCGAGGATTACGAGGTACATTTATATAAAATCTTATGAAGCATAAAAGGATATTACTCTATGCATACGAAATTGTTTTTCGAAAACGACTACAACGAGTTTGATGAAAGTTAATAGTGTTCTTACTCCCGGATTTAGAGAAAAGAGAAACTAAAAAGGCTATGTAGGTTGGTATTACTCGTTTCGCATAGCAATTTTGACTGTACTGTCCAATCCATTAAAATGTTAGATATACATAAACAGGTATCTCCTATATGGTTTTCGTTTACTGTATAGAATATATTGAATAGCAAATATTGATTAATTATTTGATTTCATTAATAGGTTTCAAGAAATTTCTAAACCGATGTGAGAATGAGTCCAGCACAATCTTCGTAAGGATTGCTCTGACACGCTCATATAAAGTTTTTGTAGCAGCCAACTCCTACCCTAGCGGCATAGAATTTACGCACAATACTGTGCAAAAACTTTGTAGATCTGTGATAACTGTATTACCTGTACAAACTTGGTACTTTACCGTTAAGAATTAAGTTATTATTTCTATTAGATGCAGAAATTAATTATGTATTGTAATAACCGATACTGTGTTAATATTTAAAAAAGGATCCGCATTTACATGAACTAAAAACGTAAATGCGTGTCATCGATTAACCTTAATCACATATTCAGAATTTTTTCTAGTAACCCATTAAATAACAAAGCGTTGCAACATTGAAAAAATTACCTACTATTGCATGCAAATTAAGATAACACTGAAACAGTTCTTGTTGTTAATTTCTGATTGTTTTGTATATTTATGGAAGTGATATTTGCTAATTACCACGAAATTCCGACCATTATCAACTTAAAACTCAGCTAAAATAATATACCTACTAAAATTTCAACCGTTATTTATTAAGACGTGAAGCAAAAAATTCATACCATTGTTTTTACAATGAATAAAATAGCCTAGTATATATTGATTGAGAAATTTTAAAAACTAAGTTACAAAAAATAGTTTTGAGCAGCCTTTTTCTTTTTATAAATTGGTCACATCAGATAAAAATAAAAATGTAGTATTACACATTTGTATAAGTACTTATAGATATTATACGTTAACTTACGTTGCATGCGTCGTAGTGTACAGCATAACAAGCTTTATAATTGAAAAGTACGGGACTTTGGAGCTCAATATAAGTATTGACTGAATGTATATAATCAAATGGTCCAATTTTGATGGTGAAAATAAGGACAAACACTACGGTCCAATGGCCATTCGATTATGATGGTAGTTGACTTGGCTTTTTATATTCTGTTAGTTACAGCAATGAAAATAAAATACGTGGTCTGTGGTTACTCTTAAATATACCCCTTCTTTCTTTATTCGCCCTTATCCCTTAATAGTTACTATTAGATTCCTCTATGTAATAAACCAATTGAAAGTCAGATCAGTATTTTTTGCTTTTATCGCAAACATATGGCGGGTGATTTATTATTTTATTATATCTAAAGCTTTGTATAAAGGAAATAGTTTTGATGTTTAAATCTATTCAAAAATGTTACTAACTTATTATACAGAGAATGTGATTCAAGGTAAGACCTGTCACGTTATGCAGCTTTTTATACCTTAATTACAAGCATAATTTTTAGTGTAAAAAATAAAAACACTTCCTCAATCAAGATATCATTTTATACATGTCTTTGACTTATCTTAGGTCTTAACTTAAGGTAACTGTATTTAAAAATGTTATTTAACTTTTATTTTAATCTAAGTTACTAAACAGAGTTTCTTTATCATCATCATCATTCATCAAAACATGTTAAAATAACAACATAACATGTAAACATGTCAACATAAGCATGTTGTAATATTTGGCTAGGCATTTACGACCGGCTGCATGCCTAAAGTCAACTTACTTTAGTCTTCTATTAGGGCAACTAGTTAAGAAATGAGGGTGGTCCATTCTACTCAGCCGGATACCAGACGGCATTAAAGAAAAAGTTTCTTATGAGCCATAAAAGTGCGACGCTTATCAGACATCGGTACTAGAAATAAAGGGCCAAAACTGAAGCTATCGAACCACGGGTTCCACGTTGTATGCTGACAAGGCGAATCTGCTATACTGAGCAACATATAATAATTAAACAATCCCAACTTTCCTTAGATTATGCAAAATAACATTAAGTATTGAGGTTATTTTAACACAATTTGACGAACGAACATTCCGGTATCACTAGTACATCGTTACTACATCATACTACATCGTTAAATTGACGCAAATCAGTAGATAGGTACGCAGCGCTAAAAACATATCAAAACTGTAGAAATGATATAGATAACACCATAATGTACCAATAAAAGTTAGTATTTCATCTGATTAAAAATATGAGTGGGTCGTTAAATATCGCTATTTAACGGCGTCTTTATTGCTTTAGATGATTTTGATTTTTAACAATGATAAAATGATGAACTTCATCAAGGCAGGTCAAGATCACCAATAAAAGAGTAAATACAAATGTAATAATCTTGGAATTGTATAATAAAAGAATAATAATTTACATAAATGATTTACTGTTACATAAAACTAAAAGTATTTAAAAATATATATTCTTAAGGATTTTAAACTAAAATCCTAGAGGATTATTAAACGGCGAACTCCACATTGGCCTCACCGTCGGAGACGGCTTTTGCTTCGATGGCGATAAAAGACCGCTGCTTCCCAGATTCAGTATAGATGGAGGAGGATTCTCTGGCTTTGTAATTTGTCCCTGAAGCCCAGAAAGTCCTGACACTCCTTCATTCAATATGGAACCTACAGGTTTTGTGAGCCCAGCTGTTAACTTTGAAGGATCTAAGATTTTACCCAGAAAATCTTTGCAAAAAGCTCCAGTTATTCTATCCGCCATGTTGCCCCAAAGACCCATTTGACAGAATCTGAAAAATTACAGCTTCGATTATGTTTAAACAGTTCATTTATAAGAAATTCTTTAGATTATATATTATAAGAATTTATATTATAAGAAATTGTTTAGATATCTTACCGCTTAAATCTTTCTAATAAAGTGTTCTCTATTATTTCTTATATTCACTGAATTTAGGTAATAAATACCTATCACACCACCACATACAGTTAAATTGGTAATATTGTCCTTAGAAACTAAACATCGTGATGATTATTATTAACCTACTTAGAAACCCACGATGAATACAGTAATGGTATTCTCATACGTTATTTATTTTGGTAGATCGATTCTTATTAGAAATTTCGTCGTAGACTCTTGGGAAGGAAAATGATACCACAACAATGACGCCAATACGAAGATTTTGATTAAATTTTTAAATTTTTTAGCGCCTGATTCTCTTTTCTCTCTACTCTTCTTGCTCTACTTGCATCGTTAAGTCATTAAAGAGAGTCGTGTATCCTCAATTGTAGCTATTATTTCATCTTTACTGTATGTATCATACAGTATACTAAGAGTGTCGGTTAATGTGTCAGTTAAAGAAAAATATATGAAATGTCAAAACTCACCTGAAATTTTTATCCACAGTTACTGTGTCGCCAATTTTTAAATACTGATCGGATCCGGCCGAGTATGAATTTAATCCAAACAGATCGGGATACTTATTCATATTTGTAGAGTTAGTTGGCCGACTGTGAGCGAATTTGGCGATAAGGCTAACAAACGAATCTCGGACTCGAGCATCAGTGGGAGATACTTCTTCTCCCAATGTAACACCTTCCTCGTTTAAAGGTTCAAAAATGTAGGCTAGTTCATCACCGTGGGTGGGTCCTTTTATTTTCTTGTTCATCTTCCCAGAAGCATCATTGCCACCTTGTGTAATACGAAAAAAAAATATTTTAGAGAATTCGGTTTTCGAGTCCAGATATCACCAGTCCGATTGTTTTTTTTTCTTTTTAAGTTCTGTTTTTTGTGAGATACACTATCCCTTTATCAACGCATCTAATTTGTAAGTATATCGTCTTTAAGAAAAAAACCGAGCAAAGCTCGGTGATCCAGGTAATCAATATTGATACCGAAAAGCGTCAAAGAATACACTATTTAATAGGTATATTTGTGTTTAAGTTTCGCAGATACGTATTACATATTTTTATCCGTAAAATTAATAAAATTATATAAATATTTAATTTTAACCAGCAACCTAATGTTATACGTGATTTTATAGGTTGCTTTAGAGAGACCTATGTCCAACAGTGGACGGAAACTGGTTGTTGATAATAGGTTGTGGTTGTGGTGTGGTTGTGGGCGGCGGTGATTATTTGAGGTGCACCGCATGCTCGTTTGCTCTCCTTTTCCATAAAAAAAAGGTTGCTTAACTTACCGGTAAGAGCAAGGCCAGGTAAGAAATGTGAGCCCTTAGTGAGGTTGCCGACGTGCTCGAAGCTGTATAAGAAGGCGGGCGCTGCTGAACTCCATTCTCGAACACTCTGGTACGCCGGGAAATTGAATAGCGCATCCCCTGTTAAATATTAAATCGACTTGATTTTTTCCGTAACTTAGATAATGTCATATTGAGTTTATGGAGTCATTTGTTTTAAGGTATACTAACTACTAGGTATACTAAGGTAACTCTCGATAATTTAAGACTTAAGAGTATAAAACAATAAGCTATTAAATAACTACGGGAGGGAGAAGGGACTTAAGTAAATGAGAGTTTGATCATAATTCAGTGGCGTAGCTATCGGACAGCTATACAGGGCAATGCTCCGAAGCCCACCTTGGAGTGAGTCGAATTTGGAACAAGAAGAATACAGAACAAATTACTATAAATAGTTTAGTTGGGTCCTTAGTTTATGTTTAGCCCCAGAGCCTTTGCTTACCTAACTAAGTCACTGTCAAAATTCGTGATTTATTATTTCTATATTAGTACTATGTATATTATAGGGGTGTAGATGACAGTTGTCACGCTCAGGTATGTGAGCTGAGCTACAGGGCACTGTCATAAGTCGAATCATACATGTCCACGCCGTGCACCCTGGGCAATGTTGCAGTCACTAATGAGCTCACACTTTTTATTCCTCAGGCTGCAATAGCAAGTATGATCTGGCGGTGCGGGGTTACGGTTTCCCACGCAATCACGCACGTCCGCTATCCCCTTCCTCTACCCCCAAATCCTTCTCAATCCAATCCCTCCCCCAAAAACATCCTCTCACCTGCTTGAAAAGCATGGACGCGGGAAAAAAGCATAGTCTACCCCAGGAGGGTACCAGCCCGGCTGGAGAATCCCTCCCTGAGACTGCTGCTCGGGTTACGGCCCAAGCATCAGTCTCAGGCTGCCCCTCGTATTCTGGGGGGGGCAATTTTTCGCATTCCGGTTTAGAGCATCCTGGAGGTTCGGCAGCGAATCTCCACGATGAACTTTTAAGAACCCTCCATCTGAGGGAAGAAGAGGACCTATTGAAGTCGCCGACGCCTGGGCCTTCGGGTACGGGTGAGGGCGATTTCAAGATGGTGGCGTCTAAAAAACGCAAGAATAGGGCCAAAAAACTTAGAAGGCAGTTGGCCGTGTCGGACGCGCCTTCGACTTCCCAACCCGTGGAGGGGGACACCTCTTCGGGGGTTGGGGAGGCGAAGACCTCCAGACCGCTGAAGAAGAAGAGACAGGGTACTGACCCTGAAGAAGGACCGAGTGAACAGCGACCGGCAAAGCGTCGCAATTGGGGGGCTACAGCGGGACCACGCTGCACTGCAAAGGAGCAGAGTGATCTCGCTGTGGCCATCCATCGTGCAGATGGTTTGCCAGTCGATGGGGATCTAGCAATTCATATAAGGGACAAAATAGCTGACCTCATCGAGGCAGCCGTCGTGGAGGAGGTCGACAGCTCCAAGCTAAACTTTGCGACCTCGGGGCTGGTGGCAGAAGGGTTCTTCATTGTGACACCAGCCACTGAGCAGTCGAGGGATTGGTTGCTGGAGTGCGACTTCGGCCTCTACAACGGCGTCTCGATCAAGGCCATGAGAAGGGATAGAGGGAGAGTGGCAATTTGGATCCCAGGCACTAGGAGAGCAGCTGATCCTCTCCTTCTGCTTAGGGGTCAAAATCGTAATAGAGCAGAATTAAGACTTCCCGAGTGGAGCCTCATCGTCAGAGAGCCCCTTCCTCTGGGGGAGCGTCTGATTGTGGGGGTCCCTCGGGAAATAAATGAATTTTTTAAGGAGGGTCTTGTGTGGCTCTTTTACCAAGCCACACAAGTGCAGGTTAGGTTTCTGAATTGGAAATCAAAACTTAAACCCAAACAAGACACACAAGAACAGAGTCAAGTCGAAACCGACTCAAACTCCGCACAGAACAGTACAACCAGTGTTGCTCGTGTGCTGGAACCAGCGGACACGACGAAACCAGCAATCGGAGCGTCAGGCGGGGCCCCTAGTACCCCCCCGCTAAGACATCCGTGCAGGGAATAGTCGGAGATGCCGGTACCACCACGGCACACTAACGATCAAAAGTACCGATACATAACTGATGCCTCGTACACTTCTTGAGCGCCTTGCCTCACAGCTGGTGCTCGAAGGCGTGCGGGGCATCATTATGTATTGGGAAAAAGAACAAACAAACACAACACAACACAACACACTTAATGGGAAGTACAACCAAAAAACATAAACACTTACAAAAACACACCACACACACACTAAAGATTCTTCAGATAAACTTGCACCACTGCAGAGAAGCCATGAGCGAACTCTGCGAATATGTGATCAGCAAGCAAATAGATGTGGCCCTGCTACAAGAACCATACGTTGTTAACGGACGTGTGGTCGGTATGGGTTGTTTAGGGGGAGACCTAACCTATTACAACAACGGTGAGTCGGTCCCCAGAACATGTATCTATACCAGTAGTAGGATCAGAAACTTAGGACTAATTGAATTAGAATGTTACAGAGATTTAGTAGCGGTGGAAGCTTTGATTCCACTAGATGAAGAAAAGAAACTAAGGATGGCGTTTATGTCGGCCTACATTCCTAGTGAGACCGACTTCACACCACCGACTAGAGAACTGGAAGAAACCATTAACAAATACAAAGGTAAGAAAACTTATTTTATAATAGGATGTGACGCTAACTCGCACAATGAGGTGTGGGGTAGTACAGACACAAATAAGAAAGGAGAAGCACTGTTAGAATTTATCATAAGTAACAATCTCGAGATAATGAACATTGGTAATGAACCAACGTTCGTTACAAGCACGAGAAAAGAAGTGCTAGATATTACTCTAGCATCGGAAGGCATGGCCAAATACATAAAAGATTGGAAGGTGGATCTGAACGACTCGCTGTCAGATCATCGCAGAATCACCTTCCACATAAACAGCAAAATTGGCAAATTGCGCATTAGAAATGCTAAGAAGACCAACTGGGACAATTTTGGGTCCTTAATGAGCGAATGGAGATCCAAATATACTTCCTACAACACGATAGAAGAGTTAGAGGAAGGCGCATTGGAACTAAGCACAGCATTAAAAGATGCCTTTGTCAGTACGTGTCCACTACGTGAGGTTACACAAGGTACGGGCCAACCATGGTGGAACAACGAACTGAAAAAACTCAGGAAGAAAGTACGCAAATCTCAAAGAATTGCCCTTAAGAAAGGGGATGAATTGAGCTGGGCAGAATATAGGAAGAACAGGACGGAATTCCGTAAAAAGTGCAGAAAAGAGTCCAGAAATGGCTGGCAGATGTATTGCAACGGGGTCACAGAATACCCTGAAGCAGCACGTCTAATGCGAATACTGGCAAAAGACAGAACATGCAGACTGGGTAGTATTAAATTGGATGAGACAATAATTACGGATCCCAAAATAATACTAACCAAAATGGCAGAAGCACATTTTCCAGAATGCAAAGAAATTAAAGAGGAAATGATATCGCCAAGCACCAGATACCACTGGTCAGACCCGGGAAATATCATAACAGCAGAGCATATTAAGTGGAGTATCAAGTCATTTGCACCATACAAAGCAGCTGGTCCAGACGAAATATTCCCTAAAATGCTACAGGAAGCATATGAATATATTAAAGGAAACATGTTAGCACTCTTCAATGCTAGTTTGGCGTGGGGATATATCCCGACGAGCTGGAGAAAAGTAAAAGCGGTGTTCATTCCAAAACCTGGAAAGAAAACCTATCAGGAACCGAAGTCATTTCGGTGTATTAGTTTGTCCTCGTTCATTCTAAAAACACTAGAAAAAGTGATCGAAGGACACATAAGAACTAACCTAGAACAAAGCAACCTTCCACTGCATGAAAATCAACATGCATATATGGGGGGAAAATCAACAGAAACAGCTCTCCATAATTTAGTGGTAAGGATAGAAAGAACTTTATGTAACAAAGAAATAGCATTAGGTTGCTTCTTCGATGTAGAAGGTGCTTTTGACAAAGCAAATCGCAATGCTATAAGAAACTCAATATGTAGGGAAGGAATATCATATGAAGTGGGACGCTGGATAATGAACATGCTAGAGCATCGTTCAATCGCGGCGGAGCTAAGCGGAGTTACACACATAATAAAATCAACGAGAGGATTTCCTCAGGGAGGGTGTCTCTCTCCTCTTCTGTGGTGTCTCCTACTAGATCCATTAGTTAGGAAGATTAATGATATGAGGACATACATGCAAGCATACTCAGATGACGGTGTCCTGTTAGTAACAGGGAAAGACCTGAGCACTATAAGGAACATAATGAGTATTAGTATTAAAGAAACACTAAGATGGTGTCAGGAAAGGGGATTAAACCTCAATCCGACGAAAACCAAACTAGTCCTTTTCACAAACAAAAGGAAAATAGCCAACTTTAATCCACTCAGCATAAAGGGTGTAGAGATACAGTTGATAAAGGAAATAAAGTACTTAGGTATAAAGCTAGACAAAACCCTAAGGTTTAGAAGTCACATCAAAGAACAATGCAACAAAGCAAAAATTGCACTTATGCAATGTAGAAGAGCGGTGGGCAGAACCTGGGGTATGAAGCCAAAAATTACCAAGTGGATATATACGGCTATCATTCTACCCAGAATACTGTACGGCGCTTCGATTTGGTGGCACAGAGCCAACATCGGCGTCAACAGCAAGGATTTAATGAAGATACAGAGGATAGCAACACTAATGATCACAGGCGCAGTGAGAACAACCCCATCCGCTGCACTAGAAGTTCTGGTGGGACTCTATCCTCTAGATCTAGCAGCTAAGAGAAAAGCTATAGAGCAATGGTATAAGATGAAAGTGTTCCAACAATGGAAAGGAAACTTTACAGATAAAGGTCATACGGATATAGAAAAGATTTACGGAGAAAATCTGTCTATGGTCGTCAGGAGAAGTGACTTGATCAAGAAACAGAAAATCTTCGATAAAAAATATAGGATTCACATAGGGGTAAAAGAAAACTGGGAAGTGGAAAACAGCGCGAAGAGTCAGACCATCTGCTACACGGACGGGTCTAGACGAGAATCCGCGAAGCTGGCGGGAGCTGGAATTGTCTACGGCACCTCGTCAGATTTACACCAGGTCCTAAATCTGGGTAAATATACAAGTGTCTTCCAGGCCGAAATGATAGCTATCATGGAGTGTGCCAGGAAACTCAAAGAATCACAAATAGCATTAGAACATAATATAGTCATATATAGCGATAGTCAAGCAGCCTTAAAAGCACTTGACCGCATAGAAACAACCTCAGCTATCGTGAAGGAATGTAAGCGTGAACTAAACGAATTAGCTGAGAAGGTGGAAGTAACGATTGCATGGGTTCCAGGACACTGTGGCCATGCAGGGAACGAAAAAGCTGACGAATTGGCAAGAAAGGGAGCTAGTCAAACATTCGTAGGACCAGAACCCTTCCTCCCTATTGCACATAATATAATAAAGTGTGTGATAGAAAAAAGAATAGAGACAGAATCTAACAAAAGATGGAGAAACACAATGCTCAGACAAGCAAAGTTGTTTCTCAAATCGTTTGATACAAGGAAGTCTAAACAGCTGATGTCTCAGAGCAGGGAAAATGTAGCAATTGTAACAGGCATTACAACTGGGCACTGCCTGTTAAACAGACACCTGTCAATAATGAGAATAACAGAAGATGCTGCGTGCCCAGAGTGTGGAGAGGAAGAAACGAGTCTTCACCTTATGGCTGAGTGCCCTATGTACTCGCTGGTAAGATGGGAGATACTAGGTAAGGATGAAATTGAAGTTGAGGATCTGACAAATATCTCCTTCAGGGATATTATCAGGTTCGTAAAAGCTACGGGTAGATTAGAGCAGGTGACACTGTCGGGACAGCTGTGAAACCCTTGTCCCAACATGGGGAAATGGGGGGAATAGTCCGGAATAGGAGCTGATCACCCGTCCTGCACCGACAGGCGTCCCCGAAATTAGATAGATAGATAGATAGATGTATATTATCAATTAAATATATATTATCGAAGTTGGTGGGCCAGATACTATGCCTTAAACTTTAAATTATTGAAAAGACCACTTAACATTGATTTTATTCCTTTTATCGAGTATTTTTCAAGGGACTGGATAAAATTTCAAATTATCGAGAAGTTCAGATTACCGAATGTCAAATTATGGGGAGTTGACTATATCTTTTTATTCATGGATTATAATATTTTTGGTATAAATGATAGTATAATTTTAAATTTATCTCATGGCATGTGTCGCATTAATTTTTTAATATACTTATCTTTGCTTTCTAGCTATAATTTATTTAGTAGCTTTCCGTTGTCCCTAATCCGTAAGTCTACTTTAATGGTAACTTGGCTATCTAAAATTCTAAATAAGTGGTTCTTATTTTATATAGGTAAAAACAAAAAAAATAATCCTTGATTTATAAAATATTGCTGTGCTTTAATATTATTAGAGTATCTGCTGAACCCTATCATACGCACCCCTTCGTTTTTATAGCTATTGTAAAAAATGAGAGGGATTCGGGAATGTTGCAGCTGTCATTTTTTGTGGGACAGCTGACGATATATTATGTACCTAACTTTAAGTCTTGTCCGCCATTTATATCTGTGTACCCTGCACCTCTATTCTATTATTTATAACTTTAATTATATTTAATGATTAATTATGAATAGGCCATCCTCATTTCTTGCCGAGGTGTCGTTAAAGGCGACTAAGGTATGTTAAGCCACCGTGTGATATCCGGTTGAGTAGAATAGACCACCCTCTTTCTTACCGAGGTGTCGTAAAATACGTCTAAGGTAAGTTGACGCTAGGTAGGCGGCCGGTCGTAAAATACGTAGCCAAATCATGTCACAGCATGATTATAACATGTCTTGCCGACCCTACTTAGAGTGGGATAAGGACAGGAGGATAATAATGATAGCAATATTATTAACTTAAAGTATATAAAAAAGCAATGTACGTCCTAGCCTAAAGATCGTGCGCGGGCAACTCTCGACAAAAACAGCGCGTCGATTTACATCTGCAGGGTTCTCTACCTGCTAACCTGCAGTTGGTGACGTGAGTTTAAACCTCAGCTATAATATGAGCGATGGTTATAGATCCGCCATATTACGATATCGCCCCATCTGATGAATCAAGTCACATTTCCTATGCTTATACATGGGAAATTGAACTTTATTCTTCGGATAGGGCGATAGCCTATTACCTGTAGCTTCAACTATTTGTCCAAGCACATCAATAGTGTTCGTGGCGGTGTCAAAGAGGGCGCCATAGTAGTCCGGCAGTGGCAGTACATTCTTCACCCCTACGAAGTCCAAGCCTTCTACAGTTTGAACAACACCCTTGAGCCCTCCAACGAGATCTTTCTTTATAAAATCTTTGACAGCTTTCGCCTGTTGCGTGAGGAAATTGGAGTATTTTCCTGCAAAAATAAACTGATTTTAGATTATTCGAACAGCGTTTTACTCCTATGAGTAAAATGAAGCGACAATTTGTCGGTTTGACTTTCACAATTAATTCACTAGATCAATATTGATGAAATTTGGCACAATTAAAGCTTATACACCGTCATAACATACAGGATTTGAAAAAACACAGAAAACCTACTGTTGAAGATTATATAGCTGATAAGATTGCGTGGATATATAGTAGCTACTCTTTGACCCTGTACTATATAAATTGTCTCACTTCGTAGGTTAGCTGGCAGAGATCTCTATCATAGGGATAAGTTGACCTTTGTACACTTTTTTTACCAATAACGTTTTTTTTCCTACATTTTTTTATGGTACATAAATAAATAAATAAATAAAATAAAATATATAGTTATGATTAAACCACCATCAATGGTTGTAATGAATGCAACCGCTAAGTTTCTTGCTGGTTCTTTTCGGTAGGAACAGCTTTCCAAAACAGCAGCTGAAGATTCAAAAGTATTTATTTTTCTAGCTTGCTCTTTTCGGTAGGAACAGCTTCCCAAATCAGCAGTAGAGTTGATGACTCAAAAGCACTTGTTTACAAGTTAACCTAAATAAGGGATAGTGCCTGGGTGACCAAGCCTAGTTCGGTATTTTTTTTAATATATAAAAAATGCAATTAAAAAATAAAGCTATTAGATAAAAGTGGTAAAATACCAGGTAGTATCGATCCTGGTATTAAGAATTCGAAATCGCCCGTTACCCAATTGAGCTATCGTGAGTTCAATTTTTTAGTGCCTGAAAACAAGATAAATCGAAATTTCTGTTAAATAAAACATAGCTAGATCGAATTTCTCCCCAGGAAACCTCCTATATGCTGACATGAAAATCGTTGCAGCCCTTGCCGAAATTCAGAAACAATATATATAAGATTAAACCATTCAAATATTAAAGAATTTGAATTTGAATGTCTTTACCGTACACAGCGCGAGCTGTCTCCGCGGACACTACTCCGGTAAGCATCGCACATTGCTGATTCTTCTTCTTCAATGACTTCGACGGCTCCTCTTCTACTAGCGGCGGAAGTCCGCGTAAATCATCCTGGCCCTCCGGACGGGGTCCTGAACCTTTAATGTGAAAACATTTGAAAATTTATCCATACTTATATCCGTATTGACTAGCTCGTTGGCTGTGACCCTTCCTTCAACTCCGCGGGACGACGGTTCGATTCCCTCCGTGGTCCAACATATTCTATAAGCAATTTGTTGATTCTTCAAGCCTTGGTGTATATTTTAATTTAAGTATGTATTTAAAATTTTATATGTACATATTTACCAGTTGTCTGTCACCCATAACACTTAAGTTACTTATTTGGGGACGGACGACCGTTTGTTTAAGTGTCCCGTATATTTATTATTACTATTTATATTATTAATGCAAAACTCTTTTTATCTTATTGTCTGTTTTATACGCGTTCACGGCAAATCTGCTCGACAAATATTGATGAACTTTGCCACAATTAGAGTTTACTTTTAGAAGTAACATACAAGATAAAAATATCCAGTTCTTTTTCGGGAAACTAAAAAATATTATTTTTAATTCGCGACACTAAAATTAATGATGACAAATATGAAAAATATAATGTAAAATTTTTGTATACTCATTATTGTCTGTACAAAATGTACACAGGAACTACATTTCTGCTTATCAACTGAATTGTTAGTCCTACACAATTGCTTGATGCGAATACGTTATTAATATTTGCTAAATATCCCATGAATATTATTTCTAAATGATAATTTCGTAATGAAAATTTTAATTTATACCAATAATATAAATGAGAAAGTCTGTGTAACTATTGTTTATCGGATTTACTTTGCCTGTAGCTTTGCACCCGAAACAGTAAGATATAAGTGCGTCACGGTTTTTTAGCGTTAATACCAACCCACGGAAATTCTAGGATAAAAATTACCGTACATATTTACTACACAAGCTCCTACATCTTGTGGTGAACATTCCGTTAAAATATCAAAATCGATATAGCCGTTTCGCAGAATGGCCTATTACCCTACCTAACCTCAAACCTTCCTTAATTTGCAATCTTTTTGTAAAAACGAAATCAGTTCAATAAATTTTGTGAAAATTGACCACATACAGACAGCTTTTAAGGACTTTGTTTTATAATATGTATAGATGAGCCCGGCATGAATATACTGGGCTGATTCGGATACCGTGATTCAAGATTCCTTGAAGAGACTTATGTTCAGAAGTGGACGTCCATTGATTGAAGGGGAGAGAAAATAAAGATCTATATCGCCCGATCCGAAGAATAAAGTTACATGGTCTATATCTATACACAGAACATGTAACATTATTCTTCGTATGGGGCGATATATACGCTTATATGAATGACTACTTTGACGTACCTGCACGGCTAGAGATTTCGTCCAAGAACGCCTTTGTGTCCAGCATGTCACTATTGATATCTTTATCAACCTATCGGACAAGATACTTTGTATTTTTATTAGATTTTTATATTTATAAGAAATAAGGGAAGGTAGAAATAAGCAGACTACCTCAATCGTTCTGTATATATGGATCACCGAAAAGATCATGATGAATTATGCACATTGCGCAAGAGAACGTTGCTCCGCCTTAAGGTTAACTTCTTAGAGACCTTTATATGTATAGAGAGGTACTCAATACCCATTTAGCTAAATATAAAAAATGTAACAGCCTGTTACTATCCCATATAAGCCTTCTATCCATGTTCGGAGAGAAGAGTTGGAGCTAAGAACCATCACCCTGCTTCAATGTAGATTTGTAGATTACACATGGCCCCGAATTCTTTAAAGATATTTAGGTTTCCTCCTTCTCCGTCAAAAGCGTGTTATAAAGTTCAATAATCTATAAGACACATAAGTTTTAACAGAAAACTCATTGCTACCTACCCGGGGTTTAATCCCTCTTTAAAGAGATGTATGGTCTCACCTGTGGGCTAATACAACTAAATATAATACTGGAGATTAATTTTCATCAACGTAATCTTCGATTGAGATAATGATGCAGCTATTGACTTGAACATCGCTTAATTTGTAAACTACCCTTGAAGCTAACCTGTACGATTTTCTCCATTGGCATATTTCTCAAACACATGATCAGGCGTTCCGCAGGTTCTTTAGGGCACGCAGTCTTCTCGGCCACTGATTCTGAATGTTGAACAGTTTGTGTATTGTTCCTAGTAGCGCCCGGCGATAAAGGAGCTCCAGATAAAGCAAGCACTCCGTTTGCTGAGCGACCTTCTTGCGTTAATCCTACGAGAGAAGCTGCACTCCCACCAGAACCATGACCTGCTACTACAACACGTGATGGGTCTCCACCAAAAAATTCTATATAATCTTTTACCTTGAAAAGAGATAAAGGAAGATTAGACTTCTATAGATCGCAGTAAGAAATCCACATACATATATGTTTGACTAAACTCCTTTTAAAAAAAACATAGAATAAAACAAAAAAAATACATATATGTTATTATTGTAGATTTAACATTCATATATACAGCAGCAATAAACAGAAATTCTAAATATCTCAATGTTTTTTTATCAATTAACGAGAAATGTGACTTATTTAGCCCAAAATAAGTATTTAACGAAAACAAGTTTAAATCGAAAACGGCACCAGTTGGGATCATTCCACGTGAACAGTATTAGTAACTGTAGAACAATAGTAACAGTTGTAAATAATTTAAGATAGATATATTATGTTGCTAGTCAAGGTATATTTATAATAATAGCAAATACAAAATATTGTGTCGATGTGTGTGATGTACTACCACTAAATAAGTAATGAAGTAGTAAAATTTACTATAATGATTTTCACCTATGTCAATTTACTACAGTAAAGGTGTTTTTCAAAGAATAAATAAATATAAAAAGTTATATTTACTTACCCATTCTAAGGCAGCACGGATATCGAATAGACCAGCATTCCCGGATGCATCTTTTTGGGCTGTACTTAAAAATCCGAGAGATCCTAATCGGTATTGCAGGGTAACTAATATTGTGTCCTTTTGGGCTAAATACTGACCCTAGAAGTAGTAAATGTTAGAAACTGAGATACGTTTCATTTGAAACGGCACAGAGTTATATAAATTATTAATTGTTTAATAAAAAAGAACAAAGGAACTACGTTTCTTGTAGTTACAATTTCAGAGTCAGCAAATTCAAGGTATAACTGAGTTTTTCATGATATTTGTGAAGCGCTATTAGATATTTCATTATAATAACAGGTGTAATTATTTTGGAGTACATCGCACGCTTAGTATTTTAGTGACGTAATTGAAATTTAAGCGTAATTGAATAAAATACATTGTTACCCTTATTTTAATGTTATCTATGACATAATGCAAAGAACTATTAAAAAAAACTAATGTTTTCTTGCTCTTCCACGTTATGGGTCTTCTTAACACTCACGAATTTTGTAGGCGCTACACTTCGCTTTATTGCAATTGGCCACAAAACAACTTTTTTAAATTAACCCACTTTCATTTTAGGCGTGCGATGTATTAAATTTCTCCAGAATCCTTTTTTTATATAAAAATTAATAACTGCATTACATACAGCAATTCATATTTCAATGTTCCAAGTTATGGGTCTTTACCAATTTTACCAATTTTATCTCTACATTAAGCTTTGTTGCAATTTGCCACAGCAACTTTTTTAAATTCGTCGCTTTAATATTAAGATTGCGATATGTATATAATTTTTCTAAAATTTATCGTTGTGCTGCTTTAATCCACCATCTCCCTGCACCATTTTTGAGATCATCTGTCCTTTTTGTGGGCTAATACATATTTTCAAGCATCTGGTAGCGACTATTTAACAAGCAGGAATATTGATGATAATACACTCAAATAAAATTTTAAAGAATATCGATTTTGCAAATAGTAAACTTAACAATTATGAAACGTTAAAAGCTGTAATACTTTTGGGTTAATTAATTTTATTTTCATATTCATATTTTATCATCTTTAGTCTTGTTTTAAATGGAAATCTTACTCCATATTGCGCTGCTGAGCCCGTTCTATAATTTCCTCCATGTATGAAAATGACGACAGGACACCCTATAAAGAAAAACAGTATTATATATGACCTAAACAAAAAGTACGCAAGTTTGTCAAAACCTGTAATAATGGCTAGCTTGAGGTATACTTCTGGACCTCTACTTCTAAATACGGCTCCTATATACTTACTGAATGATAAGATTCTAAGGAAAAATAAATAGCGAGTATAATATAATTGATAAATACTGACGGAATAACATTATTATATGACGGTAAATAAGCAAGTCAAATCATAGTATTAATATCTGGGTGACCGAGCTTCGCTCGGTAATTTTTTCCAAAAAAAAACTTTAAAAAAAGAAAAAAACAATTATTTAGTTGGGATCGATCCTCGGCACTCACATTTCTCGAGGCTGCCCGCTAACCGAATAAGCTACGTCGACTTGACAGTTAATGGCGAAAATTCAATTCAATATAAATGTTGGTGTTTTTTAAAGCCCAAAAATAGGGATAAAACAATATTTTTTTTACATAAAACCTAGCTACATCAATTTTTCTCCCCCAAAACCTCCTACATGCTGAATTTCAGGAAAATCGTTGGAGCCGTTTCCGAGATTCGGAAAATATATATATATACAAGATTAACTCATTTAAATATTAAGATTTGTTTGTGCTCCCGATATAATAATAAATGAATATTTCTCATATAAACCTCTGATATTAGCTGTACTTTACAAACATTCTAATAGCAGTTGTCAATTTTATTGTAAGTCGGTGAGAGAAAAAACCTGCTTGCATTTTATTTCAGCACTATCGCCCTATGAGCTAACTACCAAGATAAAGGTGGGCACGAACTGAATTGGGTTATCTAGTATCGATGATTAAGAACTATACTGTCGTCGTCGTTTGTGAACATTAGCAGCTTTACAGACAATGATAAGTTGATATGGTTTCTAAAGCCTTGTAATGTCGAATAATCTCATACCATTATGGACACCGAATTAATTGGAAAAATAGTCCGTCTCAAAATAAACCGTGTAAGCTGGATACCACACGGCGGGTCAACTTACTTTAGTCGCCTTTTACGACACCTTGGTAAGAAATGAGGGTGGTCTATTCTACTAAGCTGCATACCACACGGCGGATCCTTGAATAATATGTGAAGTCCAAATTCGAAATCACTTTTAATACCTACCTTCTTCATCTCCTGGCATTTTAGGAGCGAATACATTGAGACATAAACAGTCCTCGCGGCCAATTACTCTGCCGGTTCCCCGGGGATCTAATTGTGGGCATGGTCCGCAAGGCCTCGTGGCATTAATCTCGCCCGCCAAGAATCTACGAATCGGTCTTTGAAATCTTCTTTCACCTACCGGCGGTTCTGCATATCTTTAAGAGAAATAAACTTTTTAACTTTAAAATTTTATTCTAGTTCAGTGAAGGTTGTTGTCTGACCATGAGAGGTGACTATGGGCCTCATAAGAAGGCTTAAAGTCACTCAGCGGTCGCTGGAGCAAGCTCGGAGTATCAAATCAGAACCAAAGTCACCGATATAGCTTAGTGTGTTGCGAAGCTGAAATGGCGGGGCACACAGTGGAGAGAACCTATGGGCGTTGGGGTCTCAAGGGGTTTGTATGGTGACCCCGCACCAGAAAGCGCAGTATCGGTAGACCCCCTACGAGATGAAGAAAGCGTGTGATGAATTGAAACTTATTTTAGACCCAAGTTTTGACAGAAAACTCATTGGTGTCTGCTTGATTTTTGAACCCTCTCGAAAGAGTTGCACAGTCACACCTCTGGGCTATGACAAAATCTTTAAGAACTTTAAAAGTCAAATTTTAGGTTGGATGCATCTGACAAAGTCTTCTGGTATTTCAGAAGTATAAATAAGTGGTTTTGAACCGTGAACCATTCTTCAGCTTTCTAACCATTTCGTCATTGGCATCGTGTTGATAACCGTGTTAAATAATAGTCGTGTTAGTAACTAATTACATATTATTGATGTATCTAAAGGCTTGAAGATTTAATTAGTCAAATTGATGGCTTAATTGTAATTATAATTACGTAAGATTAAATTTTTCATTTGATTATGCTATAAAAAATCTTAGCACATCAAAACTGTAATATTATCTACGGAACTCACTATCGCAACATCCTGTTAGAGTTAGGTTTCAGTTTAATAAGTAGAATTATTATTTCCTAATGTTTTAAATAAATATACATTAAAATTTGTGAGCAAAAATATATTACTAACGGTACTTTTCAAATTCAAATTCAAAATTTTCTTAATTCAAATAAACTTGTACTTTTGAATTGTCAATTCTACTGCTGGTTCGGAAAGCTGTTCCTACCGAGAAGAGCCAGAAATAAACTCTGTGGTTGCTCTTTTCAACATAATACTTATAACTACTTACATTAAGTCATTACTATCTTGTTCAGGGTCGGACAATAGCTATATCCACGCATTCTTGTTGTCCAAATAATCCTCTACAATATAGTAGGCTTTTTGTATCAGCCTCTCTTTAATAGTGTTTTTAACTGCTGCTAGGTAATGGCATTTTATTGACTTTTTATCCTTTATTTTATCGAATGACAAAGATGATATGATTTGGTTACTGTTATCTTTTACTTTATAGTAATTTGCAAAAATAAGCGATATAAAAATAATTCAATATTTTAAACACAGCCGCCTATATCCTACAATAATACGCCATCATCATTCTCCTGGCCTTATCGCACTCTAACGCAAAACATATTTTTACATGTTGTTAGATGATTTGGTTATTATTTTATGACCGGCCGCCTGTCTGACTTCAACTTACCTTAGTCCCCTTTTACGACACCTCGGTAAGAAATGGGTGTGGTCTATTCTACTCAGCCGGATACCACACAGCGGGTCGACTTACATTAGTCGCCTTTAACGACACCTCGCTAAGAAATAAGTGTGGTCTATTCTCCTCAGTCGGATACCACACGGCTTCAATACTCTAATACATGTATTACCTATATACACACTAACTCGAAGAAGCAACAAATCAATGTATAGAGACTGGCTATACTCACGTCTTATTTTATCGGATGAGCCTGACTTTTTTCATGCTCATACGGGGCTCTTAATCATGAGCTGATTAACGCCGAAACTAGTGGGGCTCATCCGATAAAATAAGACTTGAGTATTGCCGGTTTCCTTACATTAATTATGAATACTAGTCACAATAGTTTACAAAGCAACAAATTGCATTTAAGAAAATGTTTGCACTCGGCGAGAATCAAAACTTGCATCATTGGGCCAATGACCAATCTATATACTTATAACCTATTCTTAGATCTGTCTATATTATCCCCTTACCTTATCCCTGCAAACGTATAGTATCCGCGTACGTCATCCTTCAAGCCTTCCAATCTAGCGCTACGGCCATACTGCTGAGTGAAGACAACAGCAGCATCGGGCTCTGGAGCAGCTGCTGGTCCTCCACCCACCACAGCAGCTGCTGGTGCCGCCAAAGATATAACACACGCACACAGCCACAGCATTCCCATAACTAATTTATAATTTGATTTAAACCAGGAGATATCGTTTTACTCGTTGCAAACGGAATTCGCGACCCACACTGTTAATCTTTTCAGAGTTCCCTATTTAAATACGGCTACAAAATCAATTTATCATTGCTTTAGAAATATTTTAGACATTTAGATTTAATAATAGTAATCTATACTAATATATGTATATTATTTGAACGCGCTCATCTCAGGGACTACTGGACCGATTTGAAAAATTCTTTTAGTGGATTTATTGACGAAGGCTATAGGCATATATAACATCACGCTAAGATGAATAGGAGAGGAGCAGCAATAAAAATATGCTTTCCTTGCGTGCGCTGAATAAACCGTGATTGTTATTAAAAAATTATGTATCACAAAATTGTTCCCTTCTAAAAGTTCTAAATAAAAGTCCGCGACAACATATGTCTAGCTAAATTTTTATGGTTATCAAAAGACTATATAACAGTTTTAAACTTTCCACGCGGGCGGAGCCGCTGGCAATTGCTAGTATAAAATAAAATTATTATTTATAATATTCTATGCCGTGTGGTATCCGACTAAGTAGAATAGACCACTTTCATTTCTTACCGAGGTGCCGTAAAAGGCGACTAAGATACAAGTAAATTGACGTCAATCAGGCCGCTGCTCGTAAAATTCCTAGCCATGCTTATGATAAGTTGTGCCGATCCCACTTAGAGTGGGATAAGGACAGGAGAATTATGAATATTCTATGGCTGATTAAAGGTAAATTGCTAATCGTATTGCAGCAACATCGTAAGTCCAAGTTTAAATCCCTAAGATGCCATTAAGAGAGGAGACCTTTTCGTAGCAGTGAGATATTAATTGAGGTTTAATTCACTTCATTATCGTTGTATAAATAGGATTCTGGATGCATTATATTATGCATATAAATAAACCCAAGACTAATTTCACTACTACTTTAATGTTTTATTAAAATATTCTTCCTTATGACAAAATTTCGGCGTTTCAATTATTTGTAATACGAACATATCATAATTAACAAAATTAAATTGCGTCCACTAAAAAACGCAACCTAAATGTAACTTTTCAATGGACTATACTAGTAAATACAAATTTTTACGAGATTCTCGCACATATTACTATTTATTAGTATTTTTCCCTAGTAAATTTTTGTCCCTTCAGAAATCACATAAAATGTAGCTAGTTTCTTCGCATATTAATTTCAATCTTCAATAATACCATTAATGGATTTTTACTACAATATGCCAGTAAAATTTTATTTGATCTTTTGGCTTGATTGTAAACCTGTAATCTTTCGCTTTTTAGTTCTTCCCAAGTTATATCAGTAAGGAGATTTAATTTACAATCCGAATCTATTAAGCATATCAATCTTAATTCTACCTATTACACATTCAATAGTAGCGTCGTTATCAGTAGGAAAACATAATCGATTTCTTCATTTTCGACCTGATCAACTTCAATCAAGCACTATTTATTTTCTTTTTACAGGGAATTTACAGGCTTGCAATAAAGACTAAAATACCCAATTTTTCCAAATTTATTACATGCTTTTCTTTTACTAAATATATATTTTCATTTGATTAATGCGAATGACTTCCACATCGACCGCAACTTATATTTCCTATTACAATGCGATTGAGGATATTCCCTGATGTTTTCTTTATTTCTTATATAGTTTGACTCGTGATTTTTCCTGAATCTAAATATTAGAAGACTTATTGTTGATTAAATCTTCAAGTGTATTTGCTTCAATAATTATTTTCTCTAAAGTGACACTGTCCCCTAAAGTCAAAATTTTCTTACGTAATTCTGTCGAACTACACTTTTCTATTATTTGGTCTATAAGGTGATCCTCAATTTGGTCAAATTTGCATTTCTCAGCCTGATTCATCAAATTTAACCAAATAATTTTCAAATTTTTCTCCACTTTCTTGTTTTAATAGTCTAAAAATATGCCTTTCGTAAACTTTGCTCTGCTTTGGTAGAAAATATTCATCAAGTTTCTCTAATGCTATTTTGAAAACATCGACGTCAGCAGATGACTGAATACTAGCACCTGGTAGATTATAAGAAATTTCCTGAACTCCTGGACCACCAAAATGTAATAAGATTGCTCTTTTCTTAGTAGGTGAGGTAATATCAGTAGCTTCCAAGTAAATTATAAGAGACCTCTTCCATTTTTTCCATCTCATACCAACAGATGCAATATCTCCCTCTAACTCAAATTTTTCTAATCCTGGCAGTAAATTTGTCATTGCATATTATTGTTTCCTTTCCTTTTATTATTTTTAGTATGATCTGAAAAGAATATATTTATTGTTATACAACTACCGATTTAACTCAGATACCGATTTAACGGTTGGTACATTTGTACCCAGTTATCGATTTAACGGTTGGTACATTCGAACTACCATTAAGTTCCATTGCACCAATATAGTAAAACAAAAGAACGGCTACCTATTTATTGTTAAGAATATCGGCTCTTATCTATTTGTGAAAGCAAATCATTTAAAAATATGATGAAAATAATAAATAGGTAATAATGAGCTAAAAGAAGGTAATTATAATATCTCTTTAACGCGAACATTGTGCAAATTATTCGGTGTATTTACACAACTAAAACGTTCATGTAACCAAATAATATACCTAATGTAAGAAGATTGAAGATTTATAGCACTAACCAACTTCTATTTTTTAACTTATTTCCTCTATTTAATTTGGATTTCTTTAATTACGACTTTTTTATTTTAAAATTTTCACACTACCTAAATTCCAGTTTCATAGATAAAGATATTTTTTTTTAATTTTCAACTGTAAATATGTAGCAAAGGGATTATCTTAAAGGAAAAAGGAAATCTTAAAGGTATTAGACGGCGTTGCCAAAGTATAAAGATACTTGATTATGAGCAGCGTAACGTTAACCATCCTAGTGTCATCGAAATAGAAAGTAAAAAATAATAATTAATATAGGTGGAATAAAAATAATGAAAGATTAAAATATTAGAAACTATTAAAGGAATTTAAAGTTAAGTTGCAATTATATTATATTATCATATTGTTAGCAAAAATTGCTAACAATATGATAATATAATATAATTGCAACTTAATACTTTGTATAAGATAATTATACAAATTATAACTCTATAATTATAATATTATAATTATATTATAATTATAGAGTTAAGTGTATTAGGAAGTTTAAATAGTAGACATAGGCCATATATTGTATAGTCTCTACTTGAGTGGAAATGAAAAAATAAGAGGGGATTCATTTTGGCAGCATTCTGGTATGAAGAAAAATAATTGTTATAAAAGTAGTTAAGCGTAATAAAGCGTTTTAAGAATTCTTTTGATATATTATTGGAAACCTTTCTAAGTACTTTAATATAATACTAAACCGTCTTAGCCATGCGGACGTATTGCAGAACGCTTTGCAGCGAATACCATGATGTGATGTGATAATAAGTAGGTAGGTATTTACCCTTTTTTGGTGCGATCGGAATATTGTTGAGTTAATATTAATAAATTCACCGTAAGAAAGTAACTGATTTTTCATCTCTAAGAAAACATCTGCGAAACACTACAAAATAATAACCTACCTACCTATAAAAAATTTCTCCGCAGGGATTGGTTGATATAGCGGCTCTTAATATTCATCTATATCATAATTGATTAGTGATTCGATAAATAAATTTAATTTTTTTATTAGTAAAACTTTATAATTTTACAATTACGAATATCATCAAATTACCTTTGATTAAAAATATAGGCATGAGAAGCGAAATTGCTTTACAATGTGGTTAAAGTAGCCATAAGTCGTAGAAAGTAAGGTTAGTTTGTAGTTACTGTGGGGGTGGCATTTTCCTTGAGAAAAAACCCCCAAAAATAAAGATAAAAAATATGTATATTAATTTTAAATGGGCGACGTTTAATATATTACTTTCGTTGTCTTATATGTTATGTCGATAGTTAAAATGAATGTTAAAAAGTATTTTCTTAGTACAAATTTGTTTACACAGAATACACAGTACTGGGCAAAAAATCATAGCTAGCAACATTATTGTGCATTTTATGACAAAGAAATTTAAACTTAAAACCACGCAGTTAAAGTTGAAAAGACTCGACAACTAAATTTGTACGTTTTGTGACCTTCTATGCTAAGTACGATGTGGCGAAATCTATATGTATATACGAAATAATGTTTCTTAGTATATCTAACAATGTTAACAATGTCTAATTTAATCATTTTAACGATACCATTAAAAAGTGATTAATATAAAATCCGTACTGTGCTTTATTGTACAGTTAATGAAAAAAATTAAGTTACAGAGTAACTTTTAGGCGGTAAATAAGTAAATAGGTATATTCCGTTGACGCTTAAATTATTAATAGGTAGGTACTAAGACGTAAGTACTAACTGATCTAGGTAATACTTGTAGGTAAATACTGACTTCATATAAGAACTCCTTATAGGCCTTAATTACATAGGATTCTTATAGATAAGTATATAAATATGTATGATAGTTCTCGCAAATTTCAACTTTTAAATAAAAATATTCTATTTTGTATTGTTTACGTTTTAATAAATATCTATTTACGTAACGTGAAAACAGTACTAGAGCAAATACGTAGAAAAAATTGAGAGGCAGTTCGTTGACTCTTAATAATTAATTAAAACTTTTGTCAACCCATTTAATCTCTTTTACAATTCTACACATACAATACATAATGACAACAACAATATCCTTTTATACGATTGACCAACTATATGAAGGAAGTTGTATTTGAAACGTAAAAATATTTCACTTAATAACAATAAATTAAATTTCATGATGTTGTGGCGTAGACTACCTCACATTGTATCAAGAGATTTCGATCAATAATGGTACTAACATAAATAGTGATTATAAAACTATAAACATGAAATAGATCACTGTGCAAAATTACAATTATTACATTAATACGTTTAATTTGTCTCTAATATGTTTTCTTTCTTTAATATTAAATTAAATAAATTTTGTGCACATTCGTCCATATCTTACCACACTGTGACGCCACACTATACGTCGCGTTTGCGTCATCATAGCAAGTGAAAAGCTCAAACGGGGAGGACGTGGGATGAAGATTCATAATTAGAAACATCATATATTTTTTCAAATGTTTCTAATATCGAAATTATAAAGTACAAAGTTATAGGATAGGTAGGTTTAGTTTTGTGAATAATATTATTGCCTAGTGTCCGGATTATTTTTATAAAATATTAATCTTCGTATTTATTTCAGGTTTTTTCCACGCTCGCCGCCATCATGGCGTCGGACGAACAGTTTTCGCTATGTTGGAACAATTTCCATGCGAATATGTCGGCAGGCTTTCACGGCCTGCTGTCGCGTGGAGATTTAGTAGATGTAACATTGGCCGCGGAAGGCAGATTATTACAGGCACACAAATTAGTTTTATCAGTATGTTCTCCCTATTTTCAAGAAATGTTTAAGATGAATCCGACACAGCATCCCATAGGTAAGCAACGTCTGACACTACTATTGAGAAAATATATTTTTTCGTTTTGTTACACCCATGTTAAAACGATTTCTGTTTGTTTCAGTATTTTTAAAAGATGTTAGTCATTCAGCGCTTAGAGACTTATTACAGTTTATGTACCAAGGTGAAGTTAATGTTAAGCAAGAAGAATTAGCGTCGTTTATTAGTACCGCGGAACAACTTCAAGTTAAAGGTTTAACCGGTAATCAAAATGAAGAAAGTTCCACGCCATCCAAACCAAAGCCGACGTCGAGGCCAGGCCCGAGGTCGTCACAACAAAGGCAATCTGTTATGACTAAGTTAGAGACTGATTTAGATTCTAAGCCCTCCTCAACTCCAGTAGCAATTAAGAGACCAAATAGGCCATCAATAGCATCAAATAATTCGTCATCATCTCAAAGTGGACCCGTGAAACGGAAATGTGTAGATCCCTTAGAAGCCGGACCATCAGGTTCGGCGAAAGAGGAATTCGTTACGATACCTGATGAAGATGAAAACAACGCAGTCGCACCAAAAATGGAACCTGAATTTGTTAACGAAAGTATGTGGGACGAAGATGACGATGGCACGAATAATGATGAAACCAATTTCGGCGAAGACGACTCGAATATGGAAATGTCTGGTAAATAATTTTTTGCAGTCTCTATTATTTTTTCACTTTTTTTAGTATCTAATAATGCCAAATTTGTTTTAGGTTTTGATGGATCAACGACAGGCGATGGTAATATTACTGGAGGTGGTGAAGGCGGCGCAGTAGGTGACGCACAAGGTAGGTTTACATGTCATTCAACGGGCTAGTTTTTGTCAGTTCTGACAAAATCTGCCTTCATTTATTAACGCGGATGATCTTAATTACTTGTTTTCTTTTGATAAAATTAAAAATTATGATCATACGTGTTCACTTAGATAAGAATGAAATTTTTAAGTTAAATTATAAGCAATTTAGTTAAGTACTGGAGAAACTTGGTTATGTAATTGAATTGTCATGTTACAGGTATACGAGTAGTACTAAAACCCTTTCTTTGTATTTAAACACTCAAAGAGAGGGTTTTTTGTGGTAAAAGTGGATTTGGTAAATTGGTATGGTATTTAGCTCTTGTAATAGTAATGTTGTATTGGTTCAATGGTAGGTAAAAAAACTTGGTAACAAATATTAGATTCGAATGTAATTTTAAATTGATACTTTAAAACTACATTCAATCCGGAAAAGATAAAATAATCTTGGTAATAAAGGTCTTAAAGGTACGGAGTTAAGTAGTAGTAGGTAACCAAGGTGTCTTAGGTAAAGTATGCAATTAATACAATCCCAGCAAGTTCAACATTTTACTTAAGTATTAGAATGTAATTTTAAATTTTTGTTAAAATTACATTCTATTCAAGTTAAAATTGGTATGTCTGGTAAGGTATGGCGAGATTACGGTAATTTGAGGTTCACTATTTTAGACCTAAGCAATTTTGCCGGTAAGTAGTATGGAGCATTTAACATCTTTGAAATATGGAGTATTCCAGTGAATTACACAACCGGTTGAAAAGATATGTAGGTTATGGACGGCTACGGTATGGTAAAGGTAAGGATACATAGATACGACCGGTACCTATTGCGTTTTAAGGTAAAGAATACAGAGGTAGACACGGTCGTACTTATTGCTAAAAGGATAGTATATAAGTATGACCTATGAAATATTAAAGATTCACCTCTGCTTCGCTTTAACCAAATAGTTGTTTTTGTTATCTAGCAGTATATTTAAAACTATCTGATATCGAGGTACTATTGCATAAATATTTGGTTAGAATGCGGCAGGGTCGAGCGGTTGCGAAACAAGACCGTTGGTTACCATATTAGATAAGTAATTATAGCAGAATTGAAAATCGCTTTTGCCTACAAGCGTCTACCAATGTATATGCCTATATACATTAGTAGGCGCTTGTATGCGGATATAATACTAATCGCAGTAATGCATGTTAGTTTATTTGGGACGACTAGGTATAGTATGGTTAGGTTAGGTTACAATTTCAGTATAGCCTTAAAATAGGTACCTAACTGAAGGTAGGCCTTTCATTAAGTTATCCACTATTAATAACAAACTTTGTCTGGGGGAAAACATACCAATGTATTAAATGAAATCTGCACAGATTTTTCTTTAACTTCTAAACTCTGATTTTGATAAGGTGCTTATATTTCGATATCTTAGTATCATATTATGAATTATTTAAGAAAATCTCATTGCGCGTAGTTAATATTTTATAGGTCCTATCTAATATGACTGTCAATTTTGGGTATCAGGGTGGTTTAGGTATGAGGATAATGGGACAGTGGTACGATGTCGTGATACATTGCGTTTACTGACCTCGGCAGGTAGGTATCTACTTATAATTTTTTTTATTTTAAATAAAGCATTTCTAAGAATGTTTTTTTTTAATCACATGTCACATGGTAAAAGGGGTTGTCAAAACTTATTACAAATAGTGGTGATCTTATCCCCATGGTCAAGTATCTCATACACCACAAAAGCCCAGGGTGGTACGGGGGCACCTATCTAAAATTGAGTAAAACGTCAGTTAATGCAACCGTGCATTCGTTGTCCTAGAATAATTGAGAGCGAAAACACGCACTAATGTCACATTGACGGTGACTGTTTTCTATTATTGAGCTATTTCTTTAAAGCAAGTTGTATTTGTAACATGTACCTAACATTTAAGCATATTTTCAAGATACACCTACGTAGCCATATTAGGAATATTTCTTTAAAATTTGTTTTTAGTCTTTTGCCCCTATGTTACAAACACAACTTTCTCTAAATAATTAAGTCAATAATATTGATAATATTGTCGCCGTCCATGTAACATTTGTACGTGGTTGTGCTTTCTCATTTATTCTGAGCTAACGAATGTACTGTTGCATCTACTGACCGTTATTTTATAACGATATTTTTCTTTTATACTTATTATAATAAGGATATTGAGGGATGAAAATCATGTGGCCAAAAGAGTTTTAAATATGAATGTGGATGGATGTATGGCTAGGGGAAGGCTGAAAAAAAGATGGATGGATGGATTGTGTGGAAAATGATATGCATGTTAGAGGAGTGGCACCAGAGTTGACGAATGGTAGAGGAGAATGGAAGAAGAAGACATTGTACCGACCCCACTTAGAGTGGGATAAGGGTAGGAAAATGATTTATTTATTTTTTAGTCTACTATTTGCAGGAGGTTGTATTTGAAACACGTAACAATTTATTTGTACCCTATACATTTTTAACCTATTCTGTTCTTGCTATGATTGAACCGGCGGGCACCGTATTGATGTTTATTTAAAGTAAAAAAACTGTTTATGTACAGGTAATTGATAAGGTATTAAACACTCTGCTTCTTTCTTTCCCGCCAAAGCCTAGCACCTCAAGGTAAGAATAAATAAGTACAGCATAAAAATCAATTTTCGATGCTACGGGTACCGGGTACAGATATATGAATTTTTCGTGGTCCTACATTTTTTCTAATATGCTAATCTGGCGAAGTCTGTCGAGCAGTAAAGGTTTCGAATTACGAAGTTTTTATATTTCACATACTCTTCATCTAACAAAGCACTGTAAGTATATATAGTACAAGCAAGATACTCACTTAGTAATTTTTTCGAAATATATTTTTATCTAACTGGTAACACATAAAATTGAATAACTCTGGTGCTACAGCCAGATCAAGCTAACAACTTAACCTCATCAAGTACGATGCAGTCAGGCGTGCGTATTTTTAGTAGGAAGTTACCTACATAAAAAGTACCATATGACGAGTTCGTTTACAAAAGGAAAGATATTTTGCTTCAACTATGTTTGTATATATTATTGTGCCTAAGATTGATTTCAAATAAGTGTCATTAATATTAAGATTAATACTTAATTAATTTCGAAAGCAGCGAAAGTATTACTCATTGGCAAAAATTTATACAGTTTGAAGTTGCGATCCTAGGGTCATATAGAGTAAAACTGAAAAAAATCTAACACCCGTTAATTATTAACACCTCTTCTGGGGACAAGATTCTAGCTTTATCTTGTATAACTAGTTTTTGGTACAAAGTAATCAGTTCAACGATCCATTGCGAATTCGCAGTCAGCATTCTTTGGTATAATCGAAATCTGCATGATTTGAATAGTAATTGTAAGATTGTGTGTGTAATTAACTGTAATTAAGAATAGATATAACTTGAATAAAGAACCAATAAAGTAATTTTTACCTTAAATATAATTCTTTTATTTTCCTTCCACATGTATACGTACGGCATATTCTCAACTGCTTAATGATTATTCATATGCTTAAATATTATTTATATGCTTTTACGTCCTCAGAATAATTAATTATATTAACCATAGACGAGAATAATGATTATGACGTGTGATATCCGGCTCAGTAGAATAGACCACTATTATTTCTTACCCAGGTGCCGCAAAAGGCGTTTAAGGTAAGTTGACGTCTGCTGTCACCTGCATGTTACTACTTGAGATTTATAAAGAAAATATTTGCAGAACTATAACTTGAAATAGTGTGAATATTAATGGCTTGATAGGCTGAAAGATAAGAATTATAATTGATCTACTTAGAGAGCCCGAATATTCTTATTATTCAATAGCAATATTGCGCCATTATGAGCTTATAGGTATTTCATATAACCAGCATAAAGTATTCCAGATGAGAATAGCTTTAAATCAAAGAAGTTTTCATGATAAAAACTTAAAGAAAAACTTAAATATTTGAAGAATAATTCAAATAATTTCATAAACAGGCCAATAGCATTAATAGTTAAAGAAATGTCATCAACAGATGGCGCTGTGTGTGTCATTGTGCCTTTTACATTTTTTAAATCTGGGGATTATCTAGGATTTTTCAACGAAAACGCTAATTACTGGTTTTGCGATATAACAAAACAATGTATATATTGCGTTAGTCTTATTGAAAATTCCGTAATGGCTGATATCTATCTAATGGACAGAATAATGGATATTAATGCTTACTCCTAAAAATGATCATGCTCAATGCAATAATGAGGAAAGCTATTCATATGTTTCAGTATTAATCCTTGTTAACTTAATACGTTAGTTTATATCAATAACGTTTCAATTCAAATACATTCCATGCTTCATATTATTTCTTAGAAGTTATTGTAATAACTGACTATGGTTATCGCAAAAACCTGAGACAGACAACACGTGTAAACAAAACAAGATTAACTCATGTAGATATTAAAGATAAAATACTTTTTTACCGGTGCGCAGCTGGAACAAGACACTAGTTTTTTATAAGAAATAAATACTATTACTAATTCCTTACTATGCGACACTAGATGGCGCTAGTCTACGTTTAAGAGAAAAAAGGTTTTCCAAATTTTTGTAATTCCATTCTTCTACTGATTATTTAAACGTTGGATAGTATGTCAAAAATATAATAGTAACTCGCTTAATACGAATATAAGCCTATAACTCCGTGGCGTATGAGATAATGTAGACTCAATCGCTACAAACAATTTTATTCGTTTGAGACATTACATTATAAAAATATTTATGTGATATACTGCAACTGTCGTATTATATATAGAACTGTGTATTATTTATTCATTCATTAAGATTGTTATTGAAATGTATCTAATAAATTTATACGAAAGATAGTGCGTGTAAAGAAATGCAATTCCGTTATTTGTGGTTGCCGTCTAAATGCCGTGAGATCTATGGTCGCAAATGTGTCATACAGGGATTGTTTACTATTTTGAGAAATAGTAAAAATATAGTGCATTATTAGAATAGTAAGAAATAGATTTATCGTGTTTTTGTGCAAGTGAAGAGTATTTATGACAATGTCTGTTAATATCGTTTAAGTGAATTGTGGATAAGTAGCGTTTAAAGTTTGAACGTGTTTACGTCAAATGTTTTACATTATTTTGTAATTCCAAAGTGTTGTTATTACAAGTTTGTGAAATAAAGTGTGCCATTAATTTAGGATTTGTATATGGTACGTATTAATTTGTTTATTGCTTACACGAACCAGCAGGAAGTCCGGAATTATACTCCACGAAAGGAGTACAGGTTGTCATTTCGAGGACTAGACGCTCTCAGGTCTTAAAATAAGACAAATTTAGAAAACGTTGGTAATTATTGTATTTAATTATATCGATTTACATTATTTGGAATGACAGTTTTGCTTGGATAAATAATTTGCGCGCGATTTTTGTAAACATAACCTATAAACTTTACCTTCTTTAATTATGATACAATGACTATAATAGATATACTTTTTAGTATTGTTTCATGGAAAATAGAATACGTAAAGTGATTTTAAAAGTTTTGACGTAGCTTGTAAAGTTAAATAATATATTTTAAGCACTTAGAGCATCCTTTCACTTAATAAGTAGAATTGTACTATTTTTGGTAATGTATAGGTTCATTCCGTTATTATGTGTCCATTCCGTTTGCTCAAGGGATACCTTTAAATAATAAATAAATAAATATGATAAAAGTCGCTTGGATAAATGATAGTTGTTTTCTGATTCAGAATTGATTTCCTTGCTCAATAGAGTTAAGAGGTCTTCATGATTTTTAAGGTCGTGAATACCTATTGTTATTTTACAAGTTTTATGTATTAGTATATCTACATTATAATTAATCATATAAATCATAAACATCATAACACTAATGTATTTATGTTATGCTTTCACCTAGATTAAATATTTATTGTAATTTAATGACATGACACATAAGGAAATTAATAAATTAATATCCTTATGTTTCATGATTTATTTAAACTTTTCATTTATTTATGAGATTATATACTTTTCTCACTTCATACAATGGTTTTTTTTTTTCACAATGTATGTTGCTGTTAACTTAAATGGCATCTGTAATAGTCCTGAATAGGACTTGACCACCCGTCCTGCACTGACAGGCATCATAGAAATTAGATAGGTATATAGATAACCGAAATGGCTTTCACAACATAAACAGAAATATTAAATTAGAAATTCATGAATATATTCTTACATTTTTATAATGTTATTAAACTTGTAAGAAGATTTAAAAAACTGATATTCCTAATATATCAGTCATTAATTAAATAGAATTATTCAATAATAGTGATGTATATTTAAGTTTTAATACTACAAGTTTTTGTAACTCAGTTTGTCCTTTTAACACTTACAAAAAAAAGATTGCTATATGGCTATGAGACCTCATTTTATTTTTTATGTATAAAGAGCTAAAACTAGGGCCTATTTTTGGGCTATTTGTGGTATCAATACTTCAAAACTAATATTATAAATGCAAGTCTGTTTGTCTGTAACACTTTCAGAGCTTATCCACTGGAAAAATAGCTCTGAAATGTTTCGATCTTATCTATTGAGTTCTTAAGTAAGTTGTTGAGTTAAGAGAAGTAAAGAAAAATTGTAACTGAAACTAAAAATATGCAATACGAACAGTCTTTAATTGATACTTCAGCAACCTGACTAAATTTTCTTTCAATTGACAAAAATATAACAATGAAATGTTATATTTATATGTGGGCTTATATTAATAAAGAAAGTATGACCATTAAAACAATGAGCTAAGAACTGGATTAAAACTTGGATCTAAGAACCAATAATCTTCCAAAGTAGAGAAGCAGCCTTTACGTAACTGTGGGATAGTCCCAAAAATCTACTTATGCTAACTATCACAATACTTTCTACTTTTTCCTCCCTTTATTCTCTTTAGACTGGTCAGTGCCTTGATTTCACTAACTTTTCCATTTTCTGCCATTTGTACATTTTGCATTATACAAATATATTAAAAAGAACAAAAGGTCAAATAATAATAACCTAACTTAATATTCAGTACCACTTTTTAAAGTATAAGTTTTTGAATTTTTTTTTTTATATTCATTATTTCCAAACTGCAATTGCAAATTCTAAGTATCATTATTAATCAAATAAGATAACAAAGCACAGTTTCTATTTTTTTTAGATAGGGGACATGACGTCTAGTAGCCAAACCAGTATTTTTTTCTTTTTTTGAGCGGGTTGCTGTTGATTTTTTATACAACACACTGCTGAGAAATTTTCCATTTGGCCAAACTCATCTAGGTCAAGGGTGGTGGCTTCCGTAATTGGATATGTCTACCGCCACCCTGCCTGTTCAGTAAACTTAGTACACAGTCTTTATGTCTTATAACTTGAAATCTTCAAATAACATAATTAATGCTAAAAGAAGGAACAACAAGTGAGTCTCATAACTAAACATTTAAAGCAAACAGGTGACATGAACATATTAATTTTTATAGTAAAAAGAAGACATATAACAAAATATAGGCATGCAAAATCAAAAGCTTAATAAAATTACATTATAAAAATATGTTATTTCTGATACTAATATAGTATAATAATATAGTAGTGCTAAACCAGTAGTTTGTCGTCACTAAGGATCCACCCATTTTGGGACCTGGGTATCAGTGTCAACATGGTCATCTTTAGGCTTAGGTATCTTTAGGTTCTCTGACTCATAGTCATTTTTCTGACATTTTGCTACAGTTTTGGTCACACATATCATAATTTTTCTTTACTCATTGAGATTTACAGAATTCATTCGGGGTTTAATTGTCACTAATATAAAAATTCACAGTTTAAGAGCGGGGTAACTTATTTTGAATGAATATTTATATATATATATATTTGAATTTTTTTAGCTTATATGGTATTATTATTTACAGTGATGTGAGTAATATATTAAGAAAGAAAAATAACATAAATCTATGTACCTAAATGAGTTTTTTCATTAGAGATAATACAAAAAAAAATGATGCAACCACACCACCACCACATGAGTTATGAGGTTAACCCACATTCATACCATTTACTATTACAGAAGGCACTCTGTGCTGTACTTTCCACATTTTACATCCTCGACGATACTTCTGTAATCATCCTCGCGTCCGTTAACGTTCTAGAAGCTGTTAAGGTTAACATTAAGTAAGTTCGAAAAAAAGTTTAGAGTTTTAAAATAGTATATGCAAAAAGTATCACCATTATGTTACCGTAAAAAAATTCCTATCGTATTTTTCGTTCTTTGTGATAAATACTATCACAGTTACGGTCATTATTTCTACGAATTTTATTGCGAATTACAGTAAAAACCCATTTTATCGTTCGTCTTTTATAACAAATATTAATTATATTGAATTGGGAATTAACAAGATACTATTTGTGTTGGAAAAGCGGACACTGTGTTATAAAATGTGCGCGAACGCAAAGGGACGCTTGTAATGTTTTAAAAGTGACACTTTGTTGCAAAGTTTTACAAAATGTACATTTCTTTGTTATTGCGCAGATTTGCAAGGTGATGTAAGGTTGGGATTTGGTAGTCAGGCAGGCACCTATTACAAATGGCTATCGGGCTTCTGTAAAGGAAGTTTTTATCGGGGACTCTATGAGAAAATGTAAAACATTGTCGGTAAAATGCCGAAGATACGATACGATAACGATACGACACGATTACGATACGGTTACGATACGATTACGATACGATTACGATACGATTACGACACGATTACGATACGATTACGATACGATTACTATACGATCACGATACGATTACGATACGCTCACGATACGATTACGATTTACAGACGATAGTTTTAGCAAATGCAATTTAACGGCACCATTGTGTGTAGTACACACAGCGGCCGTTCACAATTTTTTTTATTTATTTTATAAATTTATTTAATCCTGCTAAACAATGAACGATGATATTATTTTATTGTAATCCGAGTAAATAAAAAAAAACGACTGGCCCGTTGGAGCAGTGGGTAGTGACCCTGCCTTCAACTCCGCGGGTCGCGGGTTCGATTCCCGCCGAGGGCCAACATTTTCTATAAATGAATTTGTTGGTCTTTGAGCCTGGGTGTATATTTGTATTTAAGTATGTATTTAAAAAATATATAAGTATATATTCACCAGCTGTCTGTCACCCATAACACAAGTATTAAGTTACTTACTTTGGGGACAGACGACCGTGTGTGTAAGTGTCCCATATATTTATTTATTTATAAAAAAATCCTGTAAATTTGTTATGTGTTGAAGTTATTGCAAACTCCCCTCCCTCCATCTTTATGTCGAAGATAAGTAAATAGCACATTCTGTAAACCGTTATGAACCGCGGTGGTATAAGCGTCTGGAACTTTGATAAGTTTTGTTCAGAACTGTGCAGGCTTTACTCTATTTCAATTTCTAAATAAATCATATTTGGGTTATTTGTTACCTGCCTATGTCCATTAGAGTAGTGTAGTGGATGGTTATATTCTTCTTTGCAAAGAAAGAAGAGTCTTGTCGACAGTAATGGTAGCGTTATAGATGATGGAACTCCTCAACGTTAAGAGTAGGGACGTGAAATTATGTTAAAAGCTATTTTAGTGTTGCTGAGGCTCAGTCTGGTTTCGAATTTACCTGGAAACAAAACTTCACAGTTAATAAATTTTAGAGATGCCACAAACTTTATAATTTTCATCTGCTGGCAGGTGGAGTTCGATCCTAGGTATTTTCGCGGTTCTAGACCGTCCGTAGCCCAAATGAGCTACGATGACTTTTCAACATAAATTTAAGGATTTTTTGAGTGCCCTAAAACCGGGATAAAACGATACTTTTTCAAAATAAAAATCCGGCTACCTACATCGAGTTTGCTCCCCCAAAACCTCGCACTTGCTAAATTTCACGAAAACCGTTTCCGAGATTCGGAAAATATATACGTTTACCTATATAATATATACTTACAAGATTAACTCATTTAAATATTAAAGATTATAATTAAGTAATAAAAATTAGAGGCTTCGCCAGCATAGAAATCAGTGTGTCACAATTTTTTTCCCAAAATGAAATTTTGAACATAAAAGTATTCATATTGAGTCAATTATAAGAGATTTTTGAACTTTCTCAGTTTATTTAGCGGAAAGGAAAGAAAAAGAAATTTTCCCTTTTTCGCAATATTTTTTATTGCTGCTCCTCTCCTATTCATCTTAGCGTGATGTCATACAGTCTGTAGCATTCCTCGATAAATAGACTACCTTACACTCAAATAATTTTCAAATCGGCCCAGTAGTTCCTGAGATTAGCGCGTTCAAACAATCAGCAAAAAAACAAACTCTTCAGCTATACATACATATATGTATTGATTTAATTACCTAAGAGCTACAAAAGTAATCTATGTTTACAAGTTTGTAAAAATGAAAAAGCAAAGTAACGGCCTCTTACTATCCCACTGCTGGGTATAGGCCTCCTCTCTCCGTTTTTGGAGAGAATGTGTGGAGCTAAGACCCAATGCGGAATGCACATATCCCCAGAATTCTCTACAGATTTGCAGGTCACGATCTTTTCCTTCAAAGAAAAGCATGTGATAGATTGCACATCTTCTTCTTCTTCTTCAACCGATGGACGTCCACTGCTGGACATAGGTCTCCTCATGGGATCTCCATGGGATGGGATTGCACATAAGTTAAACAAACTCATTGGTGCTTACCCGGGGTATGAACCTGCAACCTCTCGATAGACATGTACAGTCGCAACGCTGAACTATCACTGCTTACAAGTACTTTTTTTTTTAATTTTCTTGTAATAATTCATGCTTGTGTGACCATTTTAACAATTTTAGCCATAATTCGTACGCCAAAAATAGTGGTGTAGACTTTTTTGTTATTTTTGTCATTTTGGCACCTGTACCCTGTTGACTGGACCTATGGTTCGGTATAACGCAAATATGAAGAAGATTTAAAATTACAAAATTTAGATTTTTATATTTATGTATAGATCTTTTTTATTATAATAATTACGAAGTATTTTTTTCGCAAAAATGGCGATATTGACTAAAAAACTTAATATATAAAAACTTTAAATGCATGCGCGACTTTTTAAACATGAGTGGTTTCTTTATAGCAGGTATATATATGTATAGTAAGTATATAGTAAATTATATGTTGTGCATTTATACAGTACATACTTTTGTATCCGAGAATATCAAATAAGCGTAAGTAAATAAATGACAATATGTGCGAATGTAAATATTTCTAAGTTTTTTATTTACTTTAATTGAATTTAGTGTTTACTTTACCCTTATCCTACACTTATTATAAGCATTCTCATGGAGTATGGCTATTGAAACAGGTATTAATACTAGCGATATTATCCACGTAAACGATTATTTAATTCTTGGAGAACATTTAAATATAGTTACTTTTTATGTTTTTTTGGTATATGTTTGAATTTTATAAAATAGTAATAAAATATTATTCTTCGATAAGTGGTTTTGCTAATTGTAATAAAATATTATAAATAATTAAAGCGAGTAAATTATTTAAATTACGAATATTTCTTTTTTTTCATCCTCTCTGTCGCTCTATGATTATGTGTAACGTGTAATAAAAATAATGGAATATATATGAAAGATGTATGTATTTACGTGTGGAATAAGTACGAAACAATGATTTAATAAAAATATATTTTTTAAATGAAAGTAACAATAAAATAATTGGTTTTATTTACCTACCCTCAACCCGCTAATGAAGTATGCGAATCGATAATGACGTCTATTTTTTTTTTTAGTTCTAGACAACTTCAGCTGCAATGTAAAAGGTGACCTACATTTTATACAGACGAAAAGTGGACATCTCCAACTGATATACGAACCTTATATTTTCGTGACTGACAGTGTACGCAGCGGCCGGACATTTTGGAGATGCATAGAGTACAGCAAACGTTGTAGAGCAAGGATAACGTCCAAAAATAACGTCCTCAGGATAACAAACCCCGTTCACAATCACACCGAAAATCACATGCAGAAAATTGCGCAGAAGTATGAATTAGGGGAAGTAGTCACGTGTCCGTCGGTTTGAGAGAATTTGCAAAATAGATTTCTCTTCTATGAACTTTGTCTAACAATAATACCAAATTTTTTTAATTGAAAGGCATTAAAAACCCAAAACACAGGCAAATAAAATCACTTATACAAGGACATAAAATATTTTAAGTTTCTAATCTGCTGAGAAACTAAGGCGTCGAAAAAATGTCTTTACAATTATTTTTATTACAACGAACAGATAGCAATATAGACAATATTTTAACAAAGCACTAGGCATCCCATCACTCTTTGAATAGAGAATAGAGTGTGAAGAAGTTCTGAGTAGGTCCCAAAAATGCCTGAGTATTCTTTCTTTTTATATGATAATGTTTTAAAGCTTTTCGAACATTGCGTCGGCACCAAATATCTTTCAAGGTGTTTTAGTTTCGCTTACTCAAAAACAACAAAATATGTTTTATGGAATATCGCTATTCATCTATTATGAGGCTTTTATTTGACGTATATTCAGTATCGAATTTTAAAAACAGTATATTACGTTTCGCCTATGGACTGAAGAACAAGGACTGCTATTATTAGATATTAAATGTTGTGATGTATTTTGATTAAACTGGTGTTACTGTGATGTATGATTACCATTCGAAATAATTTGTAAAATTAGGCGATACTTTGCGGAAATATATTGGGCAATAATATGAAATTGAAATTTTAGTTCTTATTGTTGTAGAATAATCTTTTCATTACTTTGGTATTTCGCATTTCTTTCAACTCTAGGTAGAATGTTCTTTGTATCCTTCCTTCTGCGTTTATTTCGTTCATGTCATTGATATCCATAATTTATAATTAACTAGCTACCTACCACCTACCCTATCTCAGAGATAGCGGATGCGTAATGGGGCTGTACACTCTCTGCGAGACACCCCGATGTATGCCAAGTGCGAGAGTATACAGGATAGCTCTCGCCTCGTCTCGTTATTGCTCGGAGTGTCTCGCCGGCCCTCGCCCCCGTGTCGGTTTTTGTACTCGAGCCAAAGGGCTTAAATATGCCTCGCACAATCGGCGAGCGCGACGCTGTTCACTCTTGAGAGTGTATATTATCATACACGTCTCGGGCGAGACAACAACTGTTCTCGGAAGAGAGTGTACAACTGCATTAAGACTTACGAATTTTGTTTCGCCCGTATTTAAATGATATGGCGTTAAGGATCACAGTGCTAAGCATGTAATGCGATAGTTGACTATATTGAAAATATCAACTGATATGGCTAAATACTGTATTCTATATTTTCTATAACCGCATTGTATGTAATTATTTTCTTAAAAGTTCGAACAAGTATAAAAAGTCTATATAATCTATAATATCATCATCATGGTCGTTTTATCTCAAAAACACATTTTTTTCTTTAAAAGCTGAGGTTTTTTTAAATAATTATTGTCATATTTCAACGAATATACATATCACTTACAAATTATACACCTGAACCTTGATAATGAGTTACGATTTTTATTTAAGAATACCGCATGCAATTAATTCTCTTCAGTTTTTAATTGTTGTGTTGTTTATTTTATTTTGTAACCAGTTGTATCCACGACTTTGTTTGCTTCGACTTGATTAATGATTTTATTAATTTTATTTAATATTTGTATTTATTAATTAATATTTGTGTTTGTTAGTCCGGTAGATTAGTTCAAAATTATCAATATTGTTCCAGCTCAAAGCTAAAGCGTTACAGACAGATAGAAACATAGATTTTTATTTATAATATTTGAATAAATAAATAGTGATATTACCTAAATGCAAATAATCGTACCCTTAAAGGCCAATTTACATCAGACGAACGAATGCTAATTCTATCCCTGGTCTTTGATATTCGGTTACTGTAAATAGACATAGAGCATACCTTCCTTATTATTTCTGCGTTCGGAAAGATTTTATAAAATAATCTAAGAATGCTTGCCCGACTGATGTAAATGATACTAACCTAAGCCCCGCAAACAAATGATTGCAGCGTTGTTGCGTGTTCGGATGGGCTCGTTTCCCGGAGCGGTCTTTTAATGCATTCGTTCTATTGATCTTGTTCGAAAATTCTAGTTCTTGATTCTAATTCTTGCTCGTTGATGTTTTTGTGTAATAGCGCTTTCAACGAACGTACGATCAACAGTAAAGAACGATATTTCGTTTACACTAAAAGATCGAGTAAGAATCCTCTTGTTCCAGCTCTAGGTCTAAGTTCGTTTGGTGTAAACTGGCCTCTAGATTTCAATAAAACTTGAATAGGTCCTAATTTGTTTTAAGAATGCATGTAATTGCGTCAGTCCATGAGATGAAAAGAAAGTGATCACAAATGGATTACGGTGATTTGAAGCGTCGTGGTGAGGTCAATTTAACTGCGTGCGAGTCATAATAGAACCGCGTAACGTAATTCATTAAATGAAGTCAGTGAGTGTTTAAACGTTAGTATAATTATTATCATGTGTAAAGTTGAGCATTTGTGATTGAGTAGTATAATAAAAAGTAGTTTTGATGAGTTATTTTATTTTGTCTGGCGTAAATCTGGGCCGCCCATTATTAAAGTCGCTCATTATAATAAATTTTATGCTAATACTGTTCTGTGCCGTTGCACTTTCTTAATTTGAAGTGCATTTTAAATTAGAAACCGATGATTGGTAATTTTTTTGTATTCTAATTTACTTTCTATTTCTACATCTTTTTATACTTTGACAACTAATTGTATTTAATTCTTTTTAAAAAACTATTTAATTAAAACTCCAGCATTATTATATTCTTATAAAACATTTTTTTTAAATTATACCTTTTTTCAATTGAAACTTTGATAACTGATTGATAAATGATAATTGCATTGAAGTCCGGCTTTGAAATGAAATTGCGATTTGAACCTTGGACATCAATGTATTTGAGATACTGAGGACATTGTAGCGATCACAAATTCAAATTATACTTATTTTAGAAAACTTCTAAACAAGTGCTTTAGAATCGTCTACTCTGCTGCTGGTGCGGAAATTGCTCCTACCGAGAAGAATCAGCAAAAACATTTGGCGGGCGTGCTTTCAAAATCCTTATTATATTACTTACATTTTGTCATTGCTATTTAAGAGTAGTTTTATTCACGTCTTCTTATCATTTATGTTATCCTCAATATCGTACCAGATTCGCTGTACCAGCCTTCTTTTAATAGGTTTACTCAACTGCTCCTAACTTATACGTCAAACATGAATAGATGACGGGTTTTAAGTAATATTACTTGTCGTAAATAATACAACAGGAGCTGATTCGGTGAAAGGTGAAAATGTACGGTATACGGTGACGCAGCGAGGCGCTCCTTGTCTCATGCTTGGCGGTTTCGGCTACGTTGCCCGAAAGCGTAGAGGATCCCGCGTTTACTGGACGTGTCGGAGACGGAAACAAGATGGTTGCATGGCTCGAGCCCTTACCATCGAGGGTCGGCTCATTGTTAATTGTCCTGAACATAACCACTCACCCCACAGCCTTAACACCGACATTCACCGTATCGAAAGTCTTATTGAAATCGTTACCGTCGAGAAATAAATAAACTTATTCATTTTTATCATCACATTTCTTTTAATTTTAACCTTACCCTGCATATTAAGCTGAGATGGTTTGACGATTAGGGGAAGATATCCGTACCAACAGTTCGCGACTGTAAACTCCCGATAAGCACGTATGCGCTTTCCAACAAAATGGAGATCGCTTTATAGTCATGGAAATCATCGTTATGAAAACTGGATAGCGGTATATCGCATCTATCCGCATCATCGAAGCAGCGTATTGGCTATTATTTATTAGCCTATGTCCAGTAAAAGTATTGTAACAGGCATTATTTTTAAATAATATATTGTATGTAATCGTTGTATTGTATGTAATATTGCCCTATCCGAAGAATAAAGTCACATATCCTATGTATAAGCATAGGATATGTGACTTTATTCTTGGGATGCCGCGATTAAACATATTCCTTGTGTGTCTCTGTGTTCGTATTCTTCATTAAGTTCATCATTACAGAATAAAATGACCAATAACCTAAATAAGATTGTTTTATTTAATGATTTGTAAATAATAAAAGTAGTTATTTGGCAAATTTTTATATGGAATAAATAATGATGCGGACATTGCTTTGCAGTGGAGTTCGTGATATCGAATCGCGGACGGCGTCACATGCGTCTTGGCGGCTTTTCGTTTTATGCAGAGAAAGTTTTTCCAGAAAAAAGTAAGGTGCGGTGGCGATGCACGCGGCGGACATGTCGGGCCTACGCCCATACTCTCCACGACAAAATCTTCGCACTGAGCAACGTACATTCCCATGACCCACAAGTTATTCCTCCTTCAACTCTAGTCGCCCCCCACCGCTCATTCACGCATGCAGCGATCGCAACACAAGCTAAGGCTGTGCTAAATAACTAAATTCACTAGCGTAAGATATGCCTAATAGAAGACGATTATTGTAAATTATAACTTTTTTGTAAACTTATAATCGGTTATACGTCGTATGGTGGGGTTCAACCTATTTTAAACTTTTTTTGGAGTTCTGTAGCATATGGCAACACTAACTACCAAACTGTACGAGGTGTAGCCAGGTTTTAATGCAGTACGTATCTATCCGGTACAAATTTTCTAATTAACACGATGACATGGAAGATAAGATAGCCAGTTATATTTTAATCCTATCCACTTAATATTATTCATTTAAATTTTGAAGTTTTTTATTGTTTAAGTACAATATCAATCACTGTATATGAGATATGAATTTTTTTTACATTTATTGCAAATTTATATGTCGTTTTACAAATTTATTTAGGTTGATTAAAAAATATACTAAAAAAATGGTAAAGAAAGGAACTTATCCGAACATATATTTTTATTTTATATTTATTATTTATTATGATAATGAGGTCTGTTCTTAATTAAATTGTATTACATGTTCAAAACATTCCAGGTTTAATGTATCTTTAGCATTATCTGTATATTACATTACAAAACGAGTAAATGACGTTTATAACGATGTGTAAAATAAAAAAATTATGACAATGAAAAATGTTAAATATGGGGTAACATAAAAATCTTATGTAAAGTGATATGTAGATGAAACTTACTTAGCTGTAGCTGTTTTAAATTGTTTTTTATTTTTTTTAGGCTATCAATATGATATAATTTATACATATCCAATTCCTACTATTTTGATTAAGTATATGTAGTTTTTTTTTTATCTTTTTAGTTATAAGTTAATTTTACAAAACTCATCTAGTCATGATATTTATATAATAAGTGAGTTTAAAGAATTATGTTTATATTGATTTGCACAAACAGGTATCTGTATAATATTTAAAAACACTAGTCAAATAAAACTTAATCGTCGATAGAATTTTGTTAGAGCTGAATATGTACATAATTATTAATGCAAAGTAGTGATTGAATTTGTCACAAATCGTCACAGTTATACCGCTCAATAATAAGGCGTTTATTGTGCTATTATAAACAGTTAAGTACGACTAGCCATCACTATAGATAAAAAGAACTTTACCGAAGTAGTTAGAATAAATCCTTTGATATCGCCCAAAAGTATCGGGAAACGTATAATAAAGTAGAGCCGAAAATGTTTTACGCGTTGTATCAATAGGGTGCAGTAAAGAAGTTAAGTTATTAATTCAGTATTAAGACAACAGTAAAGATTTCCAAACCCCTAAGTATACTAATTGCAATATACCTTGTCTGTAAAATATAAACAAACTGACTACAATACGTCTTGCAGAATTCCTTGTATCCTGCCAAGAAGTGAATGAAGGCCGTAAGGTTGCTCGTTAAATATGTTACACTGATAATATACCTTATATAAATACTATAAATAGCATTCCGTTATTTCGAAAATGAAGATAATGCTCTGTTAAATCATTTCATTAGAATATCTCGTGTAATTTCTTTTCTTCATTAAGACGTCTAAGTAAGAGTTAGTCCGATGAAAGGGCTGGTGTGAAACGCGTGAAGTTTCATTTTACGCGGTAATGTACACGAGTGGTCGTTTGTAGAGTACTAAAAACAATGTTTCTACTTAGCCTTAGAGGTGTGTGCGTATATAAAAAGGACAATGAAGAAAGTTAATGTGAATAAAGGGTTATAATTAACAATATTGAAACGCTTGTGGCTGCGTTGAAACCCGGTGATCTGCGTGTTCACTTGAAATAGTGGCGTTATCAGTGATCATTGATCTAGTCATCGTAAAGGCACTATTAGAATATAATTATTATTTATAGCAATAACTGCTGCTGTGTAAGTAAAATTTAGTACACGAAAAAAGAGCTTGTTTAATAAACAATATACACGTCGATGTTAGTACATTAAGTATTTATTGCTGTTAAGTGTGTCTAATAGCTAGGTTAGATCGAGGCCAATCGCGTCGCACTGCAGAAATTCGATTCTGGCATTAAAAAGTTTATCAAATATCTTTTCCTTCTGACACAATCGAGAAGTATACTTATTATATTTTTTTGTTTAGATTTATCTTAACTTATTATTGAATTGATTGTTACGTGCGGTGCGCACTGCCTCAATGTACGCAAGAATTAATAGAATAAATTTAAACTAAGCCTATCAAACTAAGCATATTATATATATAAATAGAGAAATAAAATCAGTCAAAAATTTAATAAACTGCTGTGACTAAATTACTGTACTTAATGAGTTAACCAATACTCCGTTTTATCCTCATTGATTTACTGTATATAATTGTATTTTTATTTTTGATCAACCATTTAACATACTAATCAGGCGATATACAAAATAACAGCGTTACGATCGTATTTCAAAGCGTTTGAGTATGTGTATACTTTGAATTGATTACAGAAATATTTCTTATTTTGAATCCTATCATAATATGCAATATACATAAATTAAAATTAGTATATTGTATAGGCGGTAAAAGACTAAGATATTATAGAATACTATACAATGTGAATTCAGATAAATTATTTTCTACTAAGCACATAATATTCATAGTTTTTTTTCTAATCAATTTTAAACTTTTTAATTTTAATGAGTTTAATTTAGATGCTATAATTTTTTGATGGAGCGAGACAAATTTTATTAAATTGAAGTAAGTCTGTACTAAAGATATAGAGGTACATAGGGCGTTTTTTGTGTTAATCATGCTACAATGTTTGAAATTTTCAGATAACATAATACGTATTTGTGTCGGACCTGGCGGCCGGCCGCGCCTGTGGGTGCGGGGCAGGAGTTTTTACGCAGCGCATACCATGCGCTCTGGAATAGTCCGTTGGCGATGCACAATGGGTGGCTGCGGATGTAAAGCATACACACAAAAAGGAAAGCTCCACAAGCTTATAGGGGAACATAATCACGCAGGTCGATGTGGGAGGCGTACTACCATAAAACAGCCTACAGCGCCGACGTCGTCACCGCCTACGCCATTATTACTCCCGCGAATACCTCATCTTGACTTTGATAATTTTGATCCGAACGCATGGATCGTGAGATACTAGTATAGATTTTTAAACAAGATCTCAAGTTTTACAAACTCTACCTTCGCTTAGATCTTTTAATTATTATCTGCAGATTTTTTTCTGCTCCGCTTTACCATTATAGTATTGTAGTGCTATTTGTATATAAATTTTAATAATGATGCGTTACCAACCTACCTGTCTTTTAAGGCAATACTAAACACGTAAACCGAAAGTTTCACTGCATACGTGCATTAGCAATAACTTTGTGATTTGATTCTTATTGCATAGTCGTATATTATTGAAGATTAAGGAGTAGATTGTTAGCCATCCGCACATAATCTGATCTCAGTTTCAATTTAGTATTTTCTAATACTTTAGAAATTAGTCCAACTATAATTGTTTCGATTTTTTTTGCACTCTGTTTCACTTGATCTAAGAAACATGTATCTATTAATATAAAAAATCTCAGATCAAATTCTTTGAATGAATTGGAAGACAAACCTATGTAGTGCCAATCATAAAATCTTATAAAAATAATAATAGAATTATTTTGATATTATATTATTTATTAAAAATAAATCTATTACCAAAAGTAATACATACCTACTTCCATAAATTAATTAATTTTTCCATGTTATTTCCGAAATTAAGTTATACCTAGTCATTAGACGTATGTGATCTGTATATGTACGAGATTTGAAATAAGTAGATAATTCTTATCTACGTGCTAGAATATTAATAAACGATCTCAGTTTAGAAAAACCTTAGGTGTATTGATGCCAAATTTTGAATTTTGTAGTGTGGGGTGATTTTAGAAAACTAGATTAATATGTTCCTTGTATTTATTAATAAACACTTTGAAAATGCTCACCTAATTTAGCAAAAGATAAGTATTTAGTTACAATATTGTCTACGTGCTTCCTTTTACGTTGTTGAATTCTTTTTAAGGTAATATACATAAATCAATGTGCCATGCTGTAAGATACTGTTCTAAGTGTGTGTCATGTGTTATCTTTATTAATGTATTGTGCCAAAACTTTCTTGCTCACAAAAATCATTATCTCATAGAGAATATTATATTTCTATAATGTATGTATTGATTACAATAGTCATGTTAAAAAAAAAACTTTATTTGACATTTCTAATCATTGTAATGATTTGTAATAAATTATGGTACTAAATGTGTTTGCTTTATTTTAACCTTTTAAAACTTTATACAACGTAGAGACTACCTTGTGTGTATTAGTATTTAAGATCTTTGATTTTATTCGTAGTATGTAGTTTGTCTTTGAATAAACCTGATCGTATAAGGTTACACATGAAGGTCAGTTTTATTCTCTGATGTACAAATATCTTTTATGAGTATTTTTATGAGCATTTATTAACATATTTCCTCTTTTTTTCAGCACGTTTTATTAGGGCGGGTAAAGGTCGATTGCTGCTCCATCGAGGTTACACTTTCCGTTTGAAAAACAATCTGGCACATGGGCGCAAACAATGGTATTGTTCCTCTAGACTGACTTCACGATGTCTTGCGGACGTCAACACAGAAGGTCCAGAAGGTTACGAGCGCATCGTGCGATCCCGTTACGCTCATAACCACGCTCCACCCAATGTTCGCCGTTTCGCTGATGGTCGGTACGTGGTGCGCACTCCACATCAGAGCGGACATCGCGCGCCTGCTCCCTTGGACCCACATCATCAGCTGCTCCAACTGCAGCACGCTTTAGCTCTTTATGCGGCAACAGCTCATGCCACCGCTACGGCAAACGCTACAGCTGCCGTCTCTACATCTACTGGCACTGGACCTCAACCATCGCCTAATGCGCTCCCACCACCCGCGCAACACACTCCTGCTGCGAAGCCACTTTTGGTGGATACTCCATGTAATGAGGAGGATTAAGCGATGATGAGCTGAACTCAGACTCAGTCAGACTATTACAGTCTTTCGTAACATTTTTGGCCGTACTGATGTTGTAAAATTCAATAATTCATGTGAAACGACTATAAAATATCGACCAACTGATATTTTCGAAGCCTTTTGCACATGTATTTTAGCGTAATTTATGTTTTAGCATATTATATTATATTAGGTTATATGGGGATAGGATGGAGTATACTTAAAAGCGATGGCATTGTTGGATTATCGAAGGGTTATGTGTATATGTAAAACCTCAGAATTAGATGTTGTGGTGTTTCGTGTGTTACGACTACCAGTGACAAACAGAAGCCATGGAAATCATCGATGTCGTTGGTCGTGACATTTTAGGTTAGGTGGTCTTATCGAGGTCTATAAAGTTATTCGTATAGGTGTGGGTTATTTATGTAAAAGAATAGAAAGTTAAAGATGTTTATTAAGTATGTAAGATTTTCTGAATGTTTAAGAAGAGCACTTTACCCAAGCATTCAGGCTCATGTTCGTTACATCACAATAAGGCAGGAATACATCACAGAAAATGGTAAACATCGTGTAGCCTGTTTGCAGTGTAAAGATAGCTCGGGTTGTCAGCTTGTATTGATGTGAATTGTTAGATAGATGGTTATTATCCGGAACTAGGCCCATTTTAACGTTTAATTTACAATGTCGGCTCAATCCATCTGAGCAGCACCACTTGCGACGTATTTGTAGACCTGCAACGGCACTAAGCGAGTTTACCAGCACATAAGGGTAGGTTAGAGTCAGAACTCGAGAAGGACCTTGGTCAAAGTTGCGATCGAAACGGGTGCGTAGGTAAGGTCAGGCGGGATTTTTCCGCTGACGATGTGTTGGTGACTGATACGCGAACTCGGCTCGGGAAGAAGCAATAAATGGATCCCTCGACTGTACTTAGAAATATTAATTTTTATTTTGAGATATTTAACTTTTACAATTTTCAATATTGCTACTTAGACAATTAGACGTCCGCCTCTTTATCTATAAGAAATCACAGTAATTATCAAAGGTGTTCAAATACCTACCTTCGAGTGAAAACGCTTGCTCTTGCACGGCACTCGTCGAGGCGCGCAGACTACAGTCGATGTTGCTCTGCTCTTTAGGATTGTTTTAAGTACTTAAGCTCAATCAACTACCTCTTTCACTTTTTATACGGGTTTTACAGATTAGTTTAATTATACAATTTTATATACACGAATAAATACTCAAAAGCTTTACTCGAGTAAGGTGTTGTAGATTAAGTTAGGTTATCTTAGGTTAGACAACGCGCCGGGGCAGTTCGCTGCGCAGGGTCCGGCGCGTCTTCTTATTACCTCTATCAATGAAACTCAGCTACCTCTTTGCATAGTTTTAACTTGAACTCGGAGCGATTGCTGCCGATGACTAATATAAATATGCACTTTTGAGACTGTTGTCTGAATATATTTTATTAATTGTTTTTAATTGATTTGTTGCTTGTCGAATTAATTTTTCAATATGAATTTAGGTCCACTTACCTCTTAAGATTCTGAAATAAGTACAAATTTTGACTAATTTTAATTGTTATTTAGATGATAACTTAGCTACTACGGGGTCTTAATGTAGGCGTGAGCTATAAGATTAATAAACGTTTTAACTAGGTTTAGTCATAGATCATGTCAAACAGAGTTCATTATGATGTCATAGTATAGTTGAAAATATTTATGAAAAGTGGTAGCAAATTCTTATATTAGACGCAGGTTTCAATTGACTTATAACACAGATTGAAGCGTATCATCTTAAAAATATTTGTTAAAAAAGATAAGTTTGACTTTTACCTAATGTAACCTTTTGACATGTTCTATTGTACCTGCATTTCAATGCATCCTACGCCAAATAACGTAGAAAATACTTGAAACCGTGGCGACAATTGGAGTCGTAGTAGTAATTACAAAAAGCATATTTAAACATTGCTTTTAATTGTAATTTAGAGCAATGACAATATGCGTCAATTACTGAATATTCGCAATATCATATTACAAATAATTGTCCTCATTGATTTATTCAGTGTCGAACCTGGTTTTGCAATCGCTATTCAAATCATCGACAATTGGGTGTATATCATTGTATAGGTAAATCAAGATACAGAATTTATATTGCTATGACGTTATTATTAAGCATGTATTAGATGATCTTGTGTCGCATATATTTGCTGCGATGTAATTATTGGTGTTTAGATTTTATGCACAATTCGAAGTCCGCTACGTAAGGAAGGCTAGATAAAGTTACGATATAACTTTGGTGATTATATAAATCTTATAGGAAATTATTATGTTAATTATTATTAAATGAAAAGTAACAGCGAAATGAAATTCGTTGTGCATTCTATAGCAGCGAAATTTATACTTGTACGTAGCGGGCATCGATTTTCTTCATCTCGATTTACTTATGTATTGTTATAAAGAATGCATTAATTATATAATAAGTGGTTGTTGGTTGTTGTTGATGGTGAATCTCATAGTTAGTATTTAGTAATGTTTAACTAATAAATATCTGTCGCCTCGGTTTTGGCTCAAGGGCCCGGTTGATCTAATTTATCAACACTATCTATCTACCTCATTTACTGTTACTATGTATACTTTTAAATCTTATAGTGTAATTTTGTATTTACCATTATAAATTAAGAATTTTTTGGGTTCTTGTACGGGATATGTTTTGTGAAACATTAAATTGTACTTATCAATAACCGATAGTTTTATTTCAGGATTTTTGTGGTTTATTTATTAGAGTTTCTTTATGAGTAGATGAGAAACTTCTCATCTACTTAGTTCATTAGCGTTTGCTGTACGTTAAACTATTTTACTAAAGTTTTTATTGTCTGACAATAAAATTTGTCGCAGGAATCAAATATTTGAAATCACGGCGTGGCAAAATCATCATGATGGTGAATACATTCCCGTTTTGCGAAGAATCTAAATTAAGAGATAAAGTTATATGGCGGTGTACATCCAAGAAGACAAATTGCAAAGCACGCATACACATGCTCGGGACTAACGTAGTCGCTGTAAAAGGTATGCACAATCACCCGCCACGAGCTCCATCGTCTTGATACAAGTTAAGATTTCTCACGGTATTTATTGATTATTGTAATATTATGTATATTTTTGTACCTTTAAGCAAAGGTCAATTTTTAGAGCATAGGAACACTCAAATTAAGGAAGGTAAAAGAAAATTAAGTGAACGATCTAGATATCAAAATATGTGTAATTAAACGTTTTTCCAGTCTGCTGTTACGTCAAAACAAGTTTGACATAACTTAACATTCCATTGACATTGTGGTGGTTAAATACGCCTCATATCAAGCTATTTTACATAATCCACGCTTACTTATTATGATTTGTATCAATTTTATTTTGCCTTATAACGAATGCGAAAAGTTTCAATTTGTAAAATAAACCTATAGCATATTTTTCGCTGGATTATGTAAGTCCTCTTCTTAGTTTTTTAGATTTTAACAAAGAGTCCTGCTGCATGGGGCGACAATTGTTTATCCGATGATTATTATTAAAAGGAATTTACCACGATGTGGTTCATTTACAAAATCACCCATTTATGTAAATTGCGAAACTATCGACAAAAAACCATAATTTCCATAAATTTTTCATGGTTTACTATATGGTAAAAAAGATGGTGGGTAAAGATTACGTTAATCTTTTCGTTACTGCCTCAAGATGATGTTCTATAATCAACTTAGATATTCCCCTTGCATCAAAAACTTGATCTGTTTTAATTTTTTTAAATTATTTCTGATGGACTACGTGAAAAGTTATTGAATTTGAAACCATCTTGCTAAAATATAATTTTAAATTTTGATAAAATAATTTATAATTTATATATTGCTTTATATTTTTGAAATATTGTTAGCTTAGTTTAATTCATTGAATTTGAAAAGTGGGTAAAATACTACAATAAGCAAGACTTAAGGTGTGTTCGCTCTAAATACAACAAACACGATTTGTAATCTGTAAATGTTGAAGATCAAGCGTTGTTATTTTGATTCTATGATTGGACATTATTTAAATCTCGAATGCAATATTTATATTTAGTTTCTCGTAATTTGGATACCTTGCTCTTTATCTGACATTGATAAAAGACGTTTAAAGCACTAAAAAAATTATATTATTAGATAGATTTTATACAATTTATTTCGCGTCTTAGTATTAGCGATAATGTTATTTAGACTGTAACAAACAAGCTTATAGTATTTTCTTGTTAGTGATTCTAAGCTCGTGTACAGGCAGGTAACATAAATGATATTATAAAGACAGTAGACCTAGCATTCCTCTTTTAAGGAAATTGTTAATATTTCTTTAATATTTCAAGATTTATTTTATTATAAAACAAAGAATGCTTCTTATAGATTACTTTCTTTCATCTATGTTGTATAAAATTTTCTAACTGTTGATGGCAAAAGTTATGATCATATCAGTAATTAGACTAGTTACCTCTTTTGGAATAGCAATATAGATAGGCAAGTTAAGTCGCAATATTAATTCATGTTAACTACGGATGATTTATAAAAAAATGACTTAAACCTCTATCTAATAATAATAAAAGTCCGGTTCAAAGGCATTCATACGTGGGCAATAATAGGTGAAATAAAATCTATGGTGGTCACAGAAAAGATGAAGTGAAAATATAGCCCTGAGACAAAACTTCCGTCGTAATCAAGAGAATATATAAACGAGTAGTTTTTATAAAAGATTTTTGAAATTCAGTGGCATAATAAAATTATTTTATATTACTAACCAAGGGTAGTAAAAAAATAAGTCTTCCTAGAGAACGCTCAGATTTTTTATAGAGTATAGTGTATGGGTACTGTATTTTGTGAATCCCATTGCTCTGGTTCTATAAAGTAGCTCTTATATCTATTTATTTACAACATATGTAGGGAAGCTGCTATACAAGAATTCATTTATATATATAACTTACTATCATCTTTATCATCATCATGAACTATTGCGAGATAGTAACAGAGACCAGTTCCTTTTTTCAAGATTTGCAAGGTTTAAATGCTAATTATATATAACACAATTACACTTATATTTTAGTTGGTTCCTATAAATTTTCCAACATTTAACCTTTATACCTTTTGGTTTGGTTTAATAATTAAGAGCATCGTTTAAATTATATAAATCGTCGCGGTCGTGTTATATAATAGTTGTAGTGATGGTCAACAGCATGAAACATTAAAATAAAAACTATTATATGCGATTTTTATTAAATATTATTCGATTTAATTATACTTACGAGTAGATTTACCATATACTGAATCGTTTGTATATTTATTAGCCCGACGGTAATTAGCCAAGTAATGAGAAAAACCGACTGCTTTGGTAGTCTGCAGTGTTATGCCTGATTGATACTACTATAGGGTTCTACTAATAACTTTTGTTTCTCATCATTTACATAATCTACAGATTATATATACTTTTGATACCATCATATTTGTAATAGGTATTTTAGGTAAGGTAAAAGTTAACTTGATCCGACAATATTTTATGGCTCAATTTATCATTCACCTGCCCTCATTGTAAACTGAAGCTTGCTCTTAATAACAATTGTATTTATAGTTGTTAACTGTTGTTCTCGTTAAGAAAATCAATGACATGGTATTTTTGTACTTTAACAGTCCCTAATTTTTGATATGCATGTTTACTGGCCTTCAACTCGTCGCATTTACGCGTTATTTAATTGACGATTGCTATGAGTAATGATTTAGTTCTGTGTCCGCTGAAAATCCATTTATGTCTTCAATTTAAATGGTGAAGATGGAAAATTAAATTTACTTTATACACCAAATATGTGTAAGCTAAAACCTACATGTTGCGATGTCGTAAAATAAAAACTAAAAAAGTTTAAGTAGGACTTTAAAAACTCATTAGGAAAGCTTTTGATATGTTTTTCTATCTTTATCGTCTTAACAAATAAACTTCGATGGCTAGACGCTCTTATTTTCTTCTATGTAATATTTTACATTTAACGTACTGTTGATTATCACAGAATTATAACTGCGTCAGTCTATATCGTGCCTTTTGGCGATTTGTCAGTTTTGTACCGTTATGTTTACATAATATAATGAACAAAACTAATTAACTGTTAACTCTAGCTTACATTATTTGATTACTATCGTTAAATTATCTGAAAATGGTCAATTTACAAATACGTTCCATATCTTTACCATTCCATAGTAAGCTTCGGGTGCTTTGTATGACTACTGTTGTTAATATTATAGACGTATTTTGGATTTTTTTTAATGCATTGCTGTGAAATATGTTCTACGAATGTGTTGTTATGAATTGTATGTAAGTATTATCCCTTAAAAACGGCAATCAAATTGGTCTAGAGGTTATTGTATGTTACGTAAGCCATAATTAGGCAAAGTCATTATCACGTGGGCCTATACTGACCTGTATAACAATGAAATTGTAAGCGTTGTAGACTCAATTATAATACATTGAGTATATAATTGAAATATGTAAAAAGTACACCACAATCACACAAATAACCTTTACACTTTTTATAGCAAAGGTCTGAAACCATTGCGTAATGACATCATAGCAGCTCACGTGGTTTTAGAGGAACTACAGGGTGTAAAATTAACTATGTTTTATTCAGTACTTCACGCCGTGTGGTATCCGGCCGAATAGAACAGTACCACCCTCATTACTTACCGAGGTGTAGGAAAAGACGAGTATGGTAAGTAGTTCCGCCACGTGGTATTCGGCTGAATAGAATAGACCACTCTCATTTCTTACCGAGGTGTCGTAAAAGGTGACTAAGGTAAGGTGACCCACCGTGCGGTATCCGGTTCAGTAGAATAGGCCGCGCTCATTTCTTACCGGGGTGTTGTAAAATACTCAGCCAAATCATGTGACAACATGTTCATAACATATTGGCAGTAAAATGATGATTTTTTTTAGTACTTCCTACTATCACCATATTTTTTAAATCCTAATCAGCCACATCTCTAGACCAATTTATATTGTGTATAGTTAGCAAAAAAAACGCTAATCGGCTTGTGATATCTATTTGTACAGTGAAAAAAAGTTTTTTGGATCAATTTTTATTAATAATTGTACTTATTAATATAAATGACATGAATGCATGAATTTATTTGGTATTAATTAGATTTAAAAAATTTAAACATTATATAAGTGCCTTACCTTCGGGACCATTGTCAATTTTTACTATTAATAGTTGTTAAATTGTCTTCGTACTGAACATTCCTTTTAACTATTAAAATTCGGCTTTACAATATTACGATACTTATGTAATTTTGATATTTTAATATAAGATTACTTCGTTGACTTTATTAAGAGTATTACTCATTAAGGTTTAAATATATTAAATATGTTTATATAATTTGGTTGTTTATTTATACAGAAAAAAAATATATTTAAATTTTTAATTCAATTTGGATTTAAGTGATGTGCGAATATCTTTCAGCTAAAAAGTTTTTTTTGGTTTTAGTAAAACTTAATGTAATTTTGTATTTGATAGCAAGTGAAGATTTTGGTCAGTTCCGTTTCAAAAGCGGTAAGGAGCAAAAGGAAGTTATTATTGCCGGAGGATTTAAATTCGTCAAAGACAAAGTGTTCGCTAATGGGAAAATGCGATGGAAATGCGCACATCCATCGGGCAACTGTCGAGCAAATATTTACACCATCGATTCCGATGTCGTGCTTTTCTACGATAAACACGATCATAAGTGAATGATTTATGATGTATGATGATATCCTATAAAGTTCTATGATTTCCTATAATCTAAATTCTTTAATGTATACTTCCTTTTGTATACATACTTGTGTATAATATGTATGTATATATACAAATATATATTATATCATTTGTGATTATGATTCTTTCGAAGATAATTTACGGTAGATAAAATTCTACGTACATTTTTTTATATTGATTATTATTATTCTCATTATTGTGAGGTGAAATATAGTCAAGGATTTCCTGTGTACTAAATATTTATATTATTTATACATATATCTATATAAAACATATATGAAATAATATGAAAGTACATCAATGGAAATTAATGTTTCACAGTAAATAAATAAAGTAAATATAAATTGTACTTGTCGATATATTTGTTAAAGTGAAAATGGTTAAAAAAAAATCATATGTAATTGCGTTTCTAGCAAATTATGATTTACTATGGAGTTACAAGTTTATTGTGAAGACAATGTACTATGGTAACAAATAAAAGGTTATACCAAGATTCTTAAAGTCTCATTAAAAGTATATATCAAGTTTAAATTCAAATTCTTATTTAAATTAACTTGTAAACAATTAATTGTCAACTCTACACCTGGTTCGGAAATTGGTTTCTACTGGGAAGAGCCAGCAAGAATGTCGGCTTTTTTTAAATATAATTCTTATTATTAGTTACATTAAGATATTACTATTTGTACATACATGTTCGAGGAGTCATCCATATAATCCTGAATAATATAGTAGGCTTTCTGTATCAACCTTTGCTTCTCAGTGTTTTTAAACTGCTGTAATAGCAAAGCTAAAATTGATTGCGGAATTTTATTATAGCATCTTATACCTGAACCCACAAACGAAAATGAGGGTGGTCTATTCTACTTATCTGAAACAACGTGGTATGTTATTCGGTTGTAATAATAGAATATTTTTAAAAATGTATAGAATATTATTCCAAGGTTAGTTTATGGCGTGTTACAAATGTAGGATTGAACTTCGTTTAATTTTTTAATTTAATTTTGCATTATTTAACGTCTTCTAGACAACTTGAGAGCGGCCTACGTCCCCACCGGTAGGGGTAAAAAGAATTTAATATTAGACGGCTTTTCCTTTAATGAAACTCCACCTGGGTATTGGATGTGTTCGAGACGAAAAAATACTGGATGCCAAGCGAAAGCAAGGACTAATAAGAAAGGCGAGGTGATATTTTACCAAAACGTGCATAATCATGAGAGACCCCAATTTTATCAAAAGTCAACGAAAAAGAAAATAGTGCTATAAAATCGGATTTGTCAATATAATATCGGATATCGATTTAACAAATATTTTTCTCTAATTAAGAATAACTAGTTACTTTGTTTTATTTTTAATCTTGCAATTTCCTAGTTTTTAAAAAAAATATTATATTACAAGTTAAAATATAATATTTTATAATGTTCTAAATTGGCTAAATGTATATTTTTATTTTGTTTTTTTGGTTTTATTTTTTTAATTATTTGTATTTTAAGTTAAACTCATAATTTAAAATATCAGAATAAACTATAAAAATATTAATTCACTTCCTTTTGTTAATTGAATTTAAATTATATATATCCTATAATTATAAATTTTACGATTCCATTAAATTAATTTTAGTAATTTTAATTTCCAATGGACGTTTTTTATAGGCAGAATAAATTATATTTTATTTTAATAATTTAAGTCTATCTGAAGAAAACTGAGAAATACAACGTCATACACCATAGTCAATTACTAAAAATCTATAGGAGTTTGCTGAGGTTTTGCTAACTCATTATCTTTTATAATAAGTTAATACAAAATAATTTTCAGGAGCTTTCTTCCTACCGTCCAGAGCGGGAAAATCTGTATTAATTTTCCAATCGAACAAATTTTGGGTAAACAACCAATATCGGGACAAACTCAACTGGGCGTGCCGCGACAAGGATACGAAAGGCTGCCTGTGTAGAGTGCAAACCACTTTAACTGGCCATTTTATACGCATCAAAGGCGGACATAATCATGAACCGAACTTTACACCGTTTAACTTCGATGCCCCAACAAATGATAAACCACTGAACAACTTGCATGCATCTGTGAAGAGTACATAATACTAATTTCAATAAATGAGTGGCTTCTATGGCTGTGAACTTGATAAGCAAATTTAATTATGTGACTTTAGAATACGAGTGCAGGTGAAATTTGATCATATAACTTCAAATATTTTTCGACTCTCTACATAAAGTTAACGTGAGTGTTCAATAAAATCGAGTAATTTAATCAACTATTGGATACATTAAAAATTTAAAATATTTCATTCTTTGACCAAGGTTGACCAAAAATACTAAGAAAATGAAAAAGAATATTTACGATCATCATTTAATTTTTGATCGTGTTAATATTCAATCGTAGCGGTTTTGTGCCTAACAGAATAATTTACATCTATTTTATTATTGAAAAATATTTAAAGTGAATGCGAAATAATTTGACAATCATTGTTTGAAAATAAGGAAGTGAAACTAATATTCAAATGTTTAGTTTTACATAGATTAGTTTTAATGTTTGGTTGTGATATGCGTTATTGGTAATCAAGTAAGTTTAAACATTGTTTAAGTGCTTTCGAGCGATTACCTAAGACAACTTTATTTTCTAATAAACTGAGCGGGATCGCCTGCTTACGTATTCATTCACGGGACATTATGTTTATGAGAATTTCCGAAATAATTAAAATAGTGACATTCCATGACAGATTGATAGAATATCATGTGTTTCATATTATGATATAGTATTTTGTTGCAATTACAAATGATATTTTTATTATAACGACACCATATAATAATAACGATAAAAAGTTATTCACTCGGCGGGAATCGAACCCGCGACCCGTGGAGCTGAAGGCAGGGTCACTAGCAACTGCGCCAACGGAGCAGTCAACATTTATAAAAAGCACCTGAATGTGAGAGTATGGGCAATCACACTAGCTGGTTTCGCCTGAATCTTAGTTTATTTAACTGACCACACATTGCCGCGCCTAACTATTAAATGAAACTGTTCAATTTTAAAATCAAACAAAGTAGACTAAATAAGTTTTCAGTTCAAAAATGGTCTAGATTAGGGTCAACAATAAAATATTTCTACATTTTAATTTGACATAAAATACCGAATGAGTAGAAAAATATTTTCGTAAAAATATTCGTATGAGTGTAAAAATATTTCGAAAAATAATAGTGAACACGAGAGTTGAAAGAAAGATCGTTAAGTAGAACGGTTATAACCAAAAACAATAAAGAGATCAGATTAGTTGGTACAGATCTCTGTCATAGGGATATGTTGACCTTTGTACACTTTTTTTACCAATATTGTTTTTTCCAACATTTTTTTATTACATATATTGGTTAATATTACATATTTTGAAACTCTCATGAAATCTAAATATATAGGTATGTAAATTGTACAAAAGTATAAATTAATGTTTAACTACTTCGTATAGGTAATTTACGATGAAGTATTCGCAACATCAACAAAAGATCACAATTTTTTATTGCAAACAAAATATTTTATTTGTTGTCTTTTTAAATTAATTCATTCCAACCCGATCTCAGTATTTTTAAGTATTTTAGGGAGGATTAGAACTAGTGTTTAATTATGATAGATATAATGAAATGAATTTGCCTTAAATTAAATACAATGAAATACTCTAATAATTCTATTTAAATTTAAATATTTGAATGGTAATTATATAAAATGTTATCGTAAATAAATATAAGGAACACCATTGCGTAGTGTTTGTTGCATTCCATTATACACAAGAATGATGGGATTATTTTGATACAATGACAAATCAAAAATTATTTCAATTAAGACAGCATAACGCTCTTTAATATTAAGTAACAGTTTTTGTGTTGCAAATGGTACAAAGAAAAATAAGGCATTACTTTGCTACTATCCGCGACAAAAGCTAATTCCATGCGTCGATCTTTGTAGGAAAATAATTGCGATTTATTTGGTTCTATTATTTTTTTTAATTTGTACTAGTAAGCATGCCTTTACAAAGTTTTGTTTTTATGAGTAAGAATGGAAATATTTTGTTGTATTTCGTAAATTAATAGTTCATACGTTGTACTTAAAATGCAATTACCGCTCTCTTTAATACCTGATATTATAATTACGATATTGACAATAATATTTTCAAAATATAGAGCACTCATTAACTATTAAAATTGATATTGCTATTTTATAAAATATTTATCATAAATTAAATAATTTTTTATCAATTATTTATATTAATTTAATAAATCATTAAACCAGTTAACTGTGATTCACGAGTATAGTAGTCACGTTACGTGATTGCACATAAATAAAATAACAAAGTAGTAACTAATATAACATAATAAAGTACAATGGCGGACTTATTCCATAATAGTAGTTTCTTCCAACCGGAAGTTCTAGAAGGGTTAATAAAAAGTTAAGATATAGAAAATGAGTGAGATGATATTCGATGCTTCGTGGATACACTTAATTAACACAGTAAATATCGAACTCTAAATACTCAACAAAAAGCTAAGAAAAAAATATAGCAAAAATATATAACAGCATCATGCATATAAATCAGTGACCATTAGCTATAAAAATTGTATTTTTTGAGAAAAACAAAATTCGCAAATTTCAAGATATTTTGAATATTTTCAGGCTAAACCGGAATAAAAGAAACAAATAGAAAATATAAACAGTTTCAGTTGATGTCATGCGTACTAGTATGGAATCATGTTCCGGATTATATACACATTACATTAAAAAAAAAAAAACTTCCCTACGCGAAGGTGTTCTCGTTGCTACAAACTTAAAGTCAGGAGGGAATCGCGTTACTGGTGTTCGGTTTGCAAAGTTCCATTGTGTATAATACCATGTTTCGCTGAATATCCCTCCAAAGCAAGCTCTCTTTAATTCTTACTTTCATATCTATAATATTTAATTGAATTTATTACCGTTTTTAGTTTAATATGTACGTAATATATTTATAATACGGTCATAACACCTGTCGTAATTTATGGATCAGGATTTCGCCAATGAAAAAGACGGAATAAGGTAGAATGCATGCAAATGAGATGAAAATGATAAAGTGTATGTGTGGTGTGATAAGATTTGATAAAATAAGAAATAAGTATATAAGGGGAAGTCTGAAAGCTGCGCCCATTATAGAAAAGACGACAGGTTATGGACTATTTAACGAAGAGGGATGAAAAATCACGTAACCAAACGAGTGTTAAATATAAATGTGGATGGATATGCGCCTAGAGGGAGGCTTAAAAACAGATGTTTGGATTGTGTGAAGTGTGACATATAAAAGGAGTAGCGCAAGATTTGACGAATGATAAGTGAATGGTAGAGAAAAAATGTTTTTCCGATTCCATTTAGAGTGAGAGACAGTAAGAATGTACGTATTTTATGCTAATGTTAACCACAGAAGTAAATATTAGTAATAAAATTTTCAATTTTATAATATAATCCCATTATTTCGTCCAATATTTTACGAGCGCAACTTACTTTGTGATTGACGAATATACTCGTCACGGCTAGAACCTGGCGACACAAAACTGCGCATTTTTAAATGACGGCGTCACAGTTAACTGGTTATTACACCCCTTTAATGTATAATAAAAATAATTATATACTACTTCATCGAGTTATTTCGTATATCATACTGAATAAGTGCTTTCGAGAAGCATTACCTAAAACTCTTGTATGTCAAAGCAGTTAGGCAATTACCCTTGACCAATGTAAATCAATTAGGTCGCTAAGTTGACTAAATACGAAATATAATACTGATTGTTATGAAGCTATCGTAATAATTAAATATAAATAATTACGAAGTTGCATGAATTTATTAAATATCTATGGTGTTTGTGTTATAAAATTAAAGTATTTTTAGATAAATCGATATTTATTATGTTTTATTTATTGACTATCAGAATTTTATATGCGATTACCTGGTAATAATGTCTTTTTTAAATATGAAAAATTGAATTTTGGCAGTGGAAATTTAGTAATGACAGAAATAAATGTGAGTATACCTACATGTAAAATTTTAAATTTTAATAGATTAAACAAATATTATGTTTAAGTTATTAAGTTCTTTAAGAAGTATTTGTTTGAACTTTCTGTTGCTCAGTCAGAAATTTTATAAAAAACTAAACAAGGTTTTCGTAATTTTTTCTTGAAGCTGGGGTTTTTGTTGTGAATACTTTTATCTAAAGATAATTCAATACAACTTATCAAGTTCTATAATTATAAAATCTATGAGTAGTTATTATACAAAAGCAATGCTATACATAATATTTTAAGCTTAGGCGGTTTAATTAATTTTTGTACCTCTAATTCTTGTTTATGTAAAGAAACCGGTTATACTTACTTCTTACTCTATCGGGTCAGAACGAGTAATTTCAAGCTCATTCGGGGCCTTTATTCATGAGCTCTTTCTACGGCGTGTGTCGCTGTGGGAGTTGCCGCAGTTTTTTTTAAAGATTGTAATATTGTCGAAAGCTTTTTTTTAAATCGTAACTAGAAATATTTGGAAATATATCGCCCTATCAGAAGAATAAAGTCACATTTCCCATGTTTAAACATAGGAAATGTGACTTTATTCTTCGGATAGGGCGATAGATTTGGAATTCATGTATTTATGTAATTCCGATATTCGTTCTTCAGGATAAGGTCCTAGGGCTAAATATATGTAAGTAGAATGTGGTCATGTGTTCTTATTGCAGTTTATTGGAGTCAGTCCCGATTTGGTAATCCTGTACTGGTTATCGACGGAGAAAGATTCCGGCGATGTGGGCAAATCGTCTATGGCCGGGGCACCTGGAGATGCATTCAGTCTGATCGCGGTTGCAAGTCCTACGCTATTACCCAATACGACCACGTTGTCTGTGTGGAACACAAACATACAAACCACAATATGAAAAATTTAAGACATCAAAGGAAAAATAAATATTACTTACAGCATAGAAGAAATATTGACAATATTGATATTACATTCGAAACCATCACGTAAATTTAATATAGGAAATCTCTATCTGCATAATTATATAGAATAAAGAATAAGGTAACATTATAATCGTAAAAGTAATGTTCATACTATTTTGTTCTAATTTGCGATAAATCAAAATAATTTTATTATTACTTTTGTATTATGGATCTCCGCAAAGTAATGCCTAATTCTAGAAATTATTTACCCTTAATTTTTATATTTGTTTTTAGTCGTAACTAAGTTTTTTTTTTTATTAATTGATAAATTTCTGTACGCGAGTATAATAAATTAGTCTACCAAAATTTTTATTTTTATAAGCTGATCGTTGCTTGCTATACTCAGATATAATATTGCGGAAAGTAGATTTTGTTTTAAATGTTATGATACTTTCTAGATAGTAAAGAATCAATTGTTTGTTTTTAACATCGCAGGTTTATGTTGCTTAATACTGTTTTATACTATAACTTAACTTAACTCATACAATTTTTTTCTTTTGAGCTGATATGACTCAGTGACGTCGGCACGTGTAATACCACTTTATGTGAAGGGTGATTGAATTTTAGTTGCTTTTTCCTTAAATAAAATTTGGCTATTGCATATCTCTCCGAAGTATTAAGAGGAGAGCAATGTCAAGTAATAAGTTTAGATTATCATAACTAATATCAGACATTAGTAGTTAAAATGAGGACTATTTAAAATGTATGAATGGACCAAAAATGAACCAGAATGTTTAACATGAGAGAGTGCTGAAGATGGCAACTGCTTTGTTTAAAAAAAGTGAGAATGTCAATCGTAGGTAAGAATAATATGTTGATTTTGAATCATTGTTATATTAGAGTTAGCTTATCGTAATTTATGTAGAATTAACAGATATTATCAATGTGTGCTTAGCATTATTATTATTAAGAATATATCTTTTTTTATTACTAACAATTGAAAATTGTTGTTGTCCCTAGCATCCTTATTATTAACAAATAAAAAATTATAATAATAAGGATGCTAAGTGAAATTTGATATCGATATGTGAATATGATTGTGATAAATATTATTTATTTGATTGTGAGTATTTATTTGATTATGATTGTGAAGAGTATTTTTATTATTATGAAAAACGTCTGTACTTTGTTGGAAACGATTTTAAGAGACAACAAGTTTATTATGTTCGATGTTTCCGAATAGATCATGCGCCATGTTCGTAAATAGAATATTGCGCTGCGCATTGTTCCGGCACTCGATTTGCAAAAAGCAAATTTACTCACTATAATAATATGCATGCATTGCGAATGTAACTTTACTGAAATAGAAGGGTTTCTCTATCGTACAATTGATGACCTGTGTGTAACAAGAATAATTTTTAAAAATCAAAAATCTAAAAATAACGAGGACGGATCATTCCTTGCAATTTAAAATAAATAATTCGACGTGCAATAAAATTTTAATGTCATAATTGTTGACTTATTATTCTGTACAAGGCAATTATTATATGATTTAATAAAATATCGTTTTATGTGATAATAATGTTTTATACAATGGTTATTAACGGTTCAGTCTTCAGTTGCAGGCCCTGTAGTACCAGCGGAGGCCCCTCCAACTCTGGGTTTACCATTTCCGTTTCCCTGCTTCCCTGGCCAGTTTCGGTACTGCCTCAGCAAACGTGGAAAGCCGGCTATCGAAGTGGGTGCACATAGATTCTGTTTCAACGGACGAGCCGCCAGCGGTAAAGTTTGGTGGCGATGTTCCAGGAATCCCCGTTGTCGGGCAGCTGTTCATACTTTTGGATTGCGCGTAGTCCAGATGAATAGCGCTCATACTTGTGGGGTACGCGCAACTCCCCTTAGACCCATGTTTTAAGAGCTCTCTATTTAAATCTCATTAAAGTCGAAACAAACAATGTCAATTCGTCAGCGAGAGCGTCGGTGAAATAATTGTGGTGGCACAGGATATGATCTCAACGCGATTATTTAATTCAATGATGAGACTCAATTGGGGAAGAAATTAAGGTTTTTGGTCGGCTTTATATAAAAAATATTGTCATTCTGGTTCGTTTATAACTGCATACGTGCCTTTTACACCGGCGCCTCGAGGTATCGACGCTTTAATGAGATCGCGCAAATGTTGGCGCATATAATGTATTATTATTCTCCAAAGAGATTATATATACAAGTACACTAGTTCACTTACAAAGTCTGTGTTAAGTATACGAATATTATATTATATTAGCATATTACCGAGACCGTTGGCATAACAAAGGCTGATATTCGGCAAGTACGATCGGACTAATGCCATTCTTTATTTCTATATAAAATTTTGTGTAAGTTATATGACGGTGACAAATATTTAAGGCCAGTATTTTTTTACAGTCTTTATCACAGTGCATTTATAGAAAGAGTATTTTTTGTATGTGATGAACAATTAGATGTATTAACAGGTAGTTTTACTCTTGCCTACGTCTCAGTATAGATCTTCCGCGCGACGGTCCTAGATGTAGTTTGTTGTACAAAGTGATAGTACTCTTATGATCATAAGTATTTTTATATATTAATTTTACATATTTTTTACAATTTTATCGCGATTTGTATATAAAATATTGTTGGGAAAGAGTTTCGGCTCACTATGGTTGGTTTCGGTTTGCGATCATCAGAATGGTAGAGTTTTGTTGTTGAATTGTAATGAGCTACTATCGAAGAATATGAAATAAATCAGAAACTGCGAAATGAGTACTCCGAGAAATGCACGGAATTGGAATGCAAATACTCTATAGGTCTTAAGTTTATTTATTATAAGAAATTTCTACTGTTTTTTATATATATTTAATTCAATTTATTTATTATTACAATATTCTCTGACGACTTTTTTTTTAATGTTGGCAGAAATTCAAATGTCAACATCTAAGATTGACGATAAAAGTACTCTAAAAACTGCAAAGTTCATTTGCTTTACAGCAAAGACCAACATCACTATTTTTATTAGTTCCTTAATATGTGTGTTCTGTTTTTACAAAAACTTTTTTTTTTTATTTTGTTATTCTTAAATGTAGTTTACCTATATTTTATCATCATCCTCCTGCCCTTATTCCACTCTAAGTGGGATCGGCACAACATGTTGCAAACATGTTGTCGCATGATTTGGCTACGTATTATACGATCGGCCGCCTGCCCCTGCCCGACATCGACTTACCTTAGTCGTATTTTACGATACCTCGGTAACAACTGTCGGCGCTTACTGTTCGTAGTTTCTGGTTTTTTTGTATTCTGAGGTCACAGTCAAGTCATGTAATGTATACGATGTTAGGATGTTAGTATAATGACTCGTTAAGGTTAGACGCTGCATTTATTGAACAAATTACTTAATTATAAAATACTCAATGTATACGTTGTAGAGATAAGATTTTGTTTTTTTAGTGAGATCTTTATTTTTGTGAAACTTTTTTAAGAATATTATTTTATTATTGCTTTAGTCAGTACTTAAATACCATATTTTATTATTAAAGATACTATGTTATAGCCCAGGCTGTACTTACGCAAAGATTTATTTTTGGAAACAATAGTGTTTATGATATTTACCGCACAATGTTTACCAGAGGGTGTACCAGTTTTTACCATAATAAAATGTATACGATTATATTTTTAAGTTAACGTTTAAAGTATTATTCTTGAAGTATTATTTTTTAAATTTTATATTGTGATAAGATATTTGATATTGTTTTAGGGAAAGTATTAACTATGGTTAAAGGTAGCTACGGGCGAGAGTCGCCAAAATGAGAATGTATACGCTGTGTAGTGAATAATGGTAGTGAGAAAAGGTCTCTCTGTATAGGTACAAAGAAATGATTATATTGCGCTGATGTCAGATTATGGTTTTTATTTTGTCCTACCCTCATTTTTTCTTTATCATATATTGTATTATTATAGGTTATTACTTAGCGTGAAATGAGTTAAATGCAAGTATAGAGATGGGCGATTGCTTGAAGATTTTGTTCCAAATTCAAATTTCATTCAAATTTTATCTTTAATGCTTTTGAATCGTCAACTCTCCTGCTAATCCGGAAAGCTGTTCCTACCGAGAAGAGTCAGCAAGAAACTCGACGGTTGCTCTTTTCAAAATGTAATTCTTATAACTAGTCATTACTATATTTAACAATGTCGAAGAGTTGTTATATCCACGCATTCCTATCATCTTTATATTCCTTTACAGCATAGGGTTTCTCCTAGGTAGGTAGGTAGGTAGGTAGGTAGCCTCCTTTTATGTACACGTTCATAGTTATTTATTTCATAACCTTCACCCTAACATGCGTCACAGTGACTTAGTTTGATATTTATTGTTCACGCTTGCTAACGTCCGAAATTTTTCTCTATGATGGGTTTCAGGAAATGAAAACCCCTTTTATAGAAATTTAGTGTATAAATAGCATCTAATTCAAAAAGAGTTTAGCGGAAGTAATGATATGAAAATTAAACATTTGTGTATAAGAGTTTTCTATATTCATTGTTCATGTTACGTAATTTTGAAAACCATCTAGAATTTCTCTAATACATCTAGAAAATGAGCCATCTAGATTTTGCTGATATAATAGTTACCGTTTGCTACAACAGAGCAGTCGCTTTGTTATTGATATTTCGTGTCGTTTAGTTTCAAGTGATAAATATTTGGAGTAGTTCATCATGGTCTATGTGGGTTACTTCTTATCTTTTGTTGTATAAAGTGCTATTGATCGTTAAGCGTGAATGATTAGTGCATTGTATACTCGTAATATTGCTTAGCACGTATTAGCAAAATGTGTGCGTAAAGTGTACTAAATAATATAAAGAAATAAATATACATATATAAATAAACAAATATATGGGACACACGCGGTCCTTAAAGTAAGTAACTGTATATTGTGTCATTTGTGTCAACTGGTAGATATTTAATTATTTTAAAATAAATTCTTTAATATATGATTACAGCGAGACTTTAGGACCCAATAATAAATTGTTTTTAGAAAATCTTGGCCCTTTGCGGGAATTGAACCCGCAAGCAACGGAGATGAAGGCAAGATTACTGCCGCTTGCGCAAACTAGTCAAGACGTATTAATTTCAACGCTCTCTTATTTTGAAATATTTATTTTTATTTATTATATTATATTTACACGTTTAGTAGTTAGCTGTTAAACTACTGCGTATTTGTATCAATGTTTTTAACGGGCTATACTTTGCACAACGTAAGAAGGATTATAATTAATTCAGTTCATAATTTTTTGTTGTTAATTTTACCTTAAATTAGCAGTCATTTATGTCTAGCTTCAGTTTGAAAAATAAAACTAATGAAAAGGAATAAATGGGATGGGTGGGAAATCTGAATACTTATATCCAATCAAATTTTTAAAACAAATCCTTATCTAATTTATTATATGCCGGAGAAGTAAAGGTAAAAATATTTTTGTAAAGTGTTTCCGCCAAAATTAAACATGGAGGATGTTTAAGCATGTATCGCTTCTTACATAAGTCAGAATAACGCAATTTCAAAAAGATTATGAGGCCTCTTAAATGAGAATCTTATATTTGATGACTTTATTAACATGATCTTGTATCATAATAGCAAAAAATCATGTTTTGATGGAATTACATCAGATATGTAAATATAAAGAACCGCGGTATCATTCAGACAATTATTTCTCTCTACAAAACAGTTCTCAGTTGAATTGATCGCTTTTATAGGTTCTGCCTTAATTTTTTATTTTTACTGAGTAAGTTTCCTAATTAATATGTCAACTGATATCTACTAATGAGCAATTCATGATTTTTCCGGATTATCAGTGGCGCTGCCAGTTTTAGTAGGAAACTGATATGCTTACAAATATGGGGACGTGTTTCCTCTATTGGTATGTATATTCAAGTTTTAAATTGTTTTAGAATATTAAAAATTAATTCTAGTGATATTTCTAATTTTAAAGGTAACTTGATTTAGAAAGTCTACAGATTTGGTAAATTTATCATATGGGTCGTATTATAAATTTCTCGTAAGGTTTGTAGCACATGCAACAATTACAATATCGTGATATCACCAGGTGAGAACGCAGGTTTGCTGCTACCAAGACAATTTTATACGATATCCAAATAATAAAGCAATGTCTGTATATTGTTACAGGATGGTTTTATATACGTTCTGCTCGTGGAGGTCTACACTTAGTCGCTGATAGTCATATATTTTACGAAGACGGCGGCTCACATCCGCGCCGTGTGACGTGGAGGTGTGCACGCTCTTACCAAAAGGCTGAACGTTGTCAGGTGGCGTTATGTCTAAGAGACGGACGTCTGGTTTATTTCCGAGGGACGCACAATCACCCGGCGACTTACAATCCAGCTAAACACGAGTCAAGAAGATTTGAGGTGGATCCTATGGGGAAGTATAAAATTGTGAAGAGTTGTGCCCCTCGTACTGTGATTGCAACACCAGCAGCCGTGCCTGCAGCACCACACGCTGCGCTGTTCCTCTAGGCCTGGCGCGACCTCCTAGTTCGTGGTCTATTGGACAGGAGACATTGACTGCGTTCTTGGGGAGTCGCTAGAAACTTTCAAAGTGTACGGACTAAATGGTACTATAGTATCTTTTGTTCTTAAACGATATTAAAATTTTGTTTGCGTTATTTCAGGTAAATCATCACAAAATTTCAATAATTTATTCATACTTTTTTCTAGTTATAGTTTAACTATTCAAATATGATACATTCCTTCAGCTATTAAGTTTATATACGTCACAGTTAGTTGTCTAGTTAGGAATCGTTGCTAACGAATGGAATGGATTGTTCTGAAGGATTATTACATTTTCTACATAATTGTATTTTTTATAAATATTATGTAGAAACAATTATGAATAGGGACATTCATTTGTTATACTTTTATGTAATTAGTGATTCTTAGTCATTGAGCATGAAGTACCTAATGTGAGATACATCTTGAATCTTATTTATTAAATACTACCTTAGTATATGCCAAAGTTAATAATTTTTTTTTTATATAATTTTATTTTTAGTTTTATTCCTAATTTTTTTTAATTTAAATATCTTAGGTAATATAGAGGATCCCGAGTAGGACGCTTTATGGGTATACTATTGTTAGTATAAAAAAACAATTAGGAGTTTAGCTACCCTCCGAATGCCTTGTACCAATAATGCCTATGTGGTTAACATGTAATATTAGAGTTCGTAACTCACAAAACTGTATTAATTATGTGCAACTGGTGTGCAATATTCTCTTACCAAAAATATTTAGAAGATATGTATACAAAATATAGCTTTAATGATAGCATAGCCGTCTTGTTGATGCTTATTTACAAAATTCTATTGACCGCGGCGTAGAGTGCGGTATGACTGATAGAAAATGTTATCAAATACTCCTATATTTATATTTAGGTGTAGAGTAGCATAGTGTTGACTATTCTATTATATAATATTGTAATCATACTGATATTTATGAACTAAGTAATTTATGTTCAGAACTTCGTATACATGTTCAGTACCGTCATATAAACTTACTGCATCCCTGTAACTATCTCCATACCAAAAATCACATCGGTTCGTTTCTCTGTTAGGGCTGATGTACATCAGACGGGCGAAAGCTCATTCTATTCCCACTTTATGAAATTCTGTAACTGTAAGCAAACACATAGGATACTTTCGTTGTTCTTTCTGCTTTTTTTGCTGGTTTTCTGTGGAATAGTCTAAGAATACTCACTCGCTTGATGTAGACGATACTAGAGCGTGCGAACAGTCTGCTTAGTGCGAGTTTTTTTAACCTACTCGATCGCGTTAACGTAACGCCAATTTGTATGGCGCTGGAACACCGGTCACTAGATGTCGCTGTTGCCGCGTTACAAAAATTTGCTTTACGCTAACCCAATCTAGTAGGTTAAAAAATTCGCACTAAGCGCGTAGATGATAACAGTGTCCTTGCGTGTTCGGACGCGCCCGTTTTCCGAAACGATTTCTTTAAAGTATTGTGTTCAAAAATCCTATTTCTCGATTCTCATTGATATTTTGGTGTAAACCCCGAAAACCATGTATCTTGTCTTTATCCCATGGTTGTTGATGTTTAGTTTATATTAAAAGATCAAGATAGGATGCTCTTCTTCTAGCTCTAGCTATGTTCGTTTGGCTTAAACCAGCCTTTAGGATATCCAAAAATAACGTACCAATATCCTTTTTATTGTAGTTAATTAAATATTAATTGCGAGCTGTTTAAATTTTGGGCTAGTCATGTATACTCTCCGTTGAAGACCACGAGTTCCGGAATAAATATCCAATGTATATAAATTTTATTTTTATTAATTATTTTTTTACTGCCAATACAGCTGATTCATGCCACCGTAGTTATTAGAACAAAAATGTATGTTAGGTAACTCAGATAAAACATAAATATCTGGGTGACTGAGCTTCGCTCGGTAATTTTTTACAAAAAAAACTTAAACAAAAGAAAAAACAATTATTTAGTTGGGATCGATCCTTGGCACTCACATTTCTCGAGGCTGCCCGTTAACCGAATAAGCTACGTCGATTTGACAGTTAATGGCGAAAATTCAATTCAATATAAATGTTAGTGTTTTTTAATGCCCAAAAATAGGGATAAAACAATATTTTTTTTACATAAAACCTAGCTAGATCAATTCTTCTCCCCCAAAACCTCCTACATGCTGAATTTCAGGATAATCGTTGGAGCCGTTTCCGAGATTCGGAAAATATATATATATATACAAGATTAACTCATTTAAATATAAAGATATTGTTGCAGCATTGTATATCAATATTGATTTTGAGAAAAGTCAAAGTAGTCAAAGTAGTCTTCTATAGTTTCATGGATACGTATTACGTATTTTTTAATTATATTTTATATGATTTTATATTTATCGTTCAAAACTACCTAAGATTATATGTAATTTGATAGATTTTGGTATTGTAATGGTTTTTATTAGCTAAGATTACGTTACTAGACATACCTAAATTAGTTATTATGACCAATATTACCGATATAATGATCATAGTACTATTAATTGGCATGAGTATTAAAGCCCTCCGTTATAATATATAAGTAAATATATATATTTTATGATATGGTAGTATATTCCAAATCTAGATTTGGAATTATGATGTCTTTATGTGAAAAATTTTGATGTTTTTTTTTAAATTTTGAATGACATTTTTATAACTAAAATTATATTACTAAATTGACCTTCTGCCGTGTAAATCTTTCGAGGGACTCAAGGGTTCAAATTCCAGGCAGCCTATGACTATTTCTTTTAATAAATGTATATTCATATTTGCAATACATCACACGTTTTTCTGTGAAGATAAACATCGTACGGAAACCTACATATTTCGCATTGGAGCAATCCGCGTGATAGGTCTTAGCTCCAACCCTTCTCTCAGAATACGGAGGGAAGAGTCATAAGCCCAGCAATGGGATGATATGAGGTTTACTTTACTTACTTTTTGAAGTCGTACTCGTAAGTGTTCACAAATTTGTACTTGTTGCTAGTCTAAAGGAGATCTAACGTTATTTGTTTTATTTTTTCTTCTCACGCTACCAATCGTTAGTTGAGCTAATGTAACAGATTATGTAGATTTGTTATAATCTTTTTGATCGACGTCATTAATTTGATTACTTTACCGCATTACATTATAACTCACACTGTGAATACTAAGAAGACCTTGGAATTTACAATTTTGTAATTAAGGGCTAAAAGTTATCTGAATGTTGGCTATTTAGTAGCTATCTTGCAACTATTCCATCGCATATAAATTCAAGGTTTGTTTAATTATAATTTGTATACATTCACAGTAATCTTTTATACTGTCACTAGTAGAACCGGCAAACATTTTGTCGTATAAATTATTGCTGCTCCTCTCTTCTAAATCTTAGCGTTATGTTATATAGCTTATAGCCTTTCTCGATAAATGAGCTAGCTATGAGGTGTGTTCAAAAAGTATCGCGAATTTTGAATTTTCGCGAGTTACATATATTCCAATTTCGATTTTTTTGTGGCGTTATGTTGGTACCTATGTCTCTCACTTATGCTGACAAGTTGGGCCATTTTGAATGTTCGGTTAATTGTTGACAGCTGCTTTGCTTGCACGTGTTTTGGTTCGTCTTCGATTTTTACCTATTCAAAAAATGGAACAAGGAACCTGTATCGATTTTTGTGTGAAAAACGAAATTAAGTGCGCGGATGCATTCCGAGTGTGGCATATGGAGAAGCTACTTTGGACAAAAGCAACGTTTATCGGTGGTACAAAATGTTTTTAAAAGGCCGAGAAGATGTGAATGACGAAGAGCGTGCCGGGCGCCCGAGCACTTCAACAACAGACGAAAAAATTGATGAATTGAAGAAAATGGTATTGGCCAATCTTCGAATCATCGATAGAGAAATTGCCGAGGACCTAGGCATATTGATTGGCTCGTGCCATTCGATTTTAATCGATAATTTGTGGAAAAACAAAAATTGGCTTTTGCACCTCGATAACGGCCCTGTTCACAGATCGCTGCTTGTACGCGACTTCTTGGCCAAAAACAACAGACCAATGATACCGCAGCCACCGTATTCCCCAGATCTGGCCCCCTGTGGCTTTTTCTTGTTCCCGAAACTGAAGAGGCCCATGAAAGGACGACACTACGCCACGATTGACGAGATAAAGACGGCATCGAAGGAGGAGCTGAACAAGATACAAAAAAATGATTTTTTGAAGTGCTTCGAAGATTTGTAAAAACGTTGGCACAAGTGTATAATATCCCAGAAGGATTACTTTGAAGGGGACAAAATAGATATTTACGAATAAATAAATAATTTTTGAAAATACACAAAATTCGCGATACATTTTGAATACACCTCGTATATTACACTCAAAGAATTTTTAAATCGGATCAGTAGTTCTTGAGATTACCGCGTTGAAACAAACAAACTCTTCAGCTTATATATGAATATAGATTAATAACTTAAAAGGCGTATAGTCGTAATCTTCTAGACTTATATTTATTAGCTTTTTATATGCGTACAAGCAACAGCAATATAAGTGACATATATGTAGATACTACAATATTATTAGCATTTCTAGAGTGATCTTTAATTTAATAACAATCATAGTCTGTTTTGGTATTTAAAGACGTTGGTTTACATAATTTATTGGTCTTAATGTACTTGTATAGACATAAACTGTAAGTTTATGGTAGAAACTTCCTGTTAAAATAGAGCGAGGCTTCCAAACATTGTGTTCCTTTTCAGAACAGAGTTGAGCCATTACACGGAAAATATTATTTGAATTAATTTCGTAGCATCACATCTAATAACAAAAATAATGTTTATGTATTTTTTAAATATTTTATTGATTTGTATTTAATATTGCAGGAGTCAAAGTAATGTTATACGGATGAGCAATGTAGCTATTTTAAAACTGTTCCTTTTTATATACTATACTGTTTATAATATTATGTACATTTAATGTGGTAATATTTTGTTTATATTCATAAAAGAAATCGTATGTATTCATGAGTCATTTTAATTTTATACCAAAAATTAAATGTTTTTTTTTAAATTTATTTATGAAAACAATATTCCATAATGTATTTATGAAAATCAGTAAGTGGTATTGAAGATATATAAAAATTTAATATAATGCTGTTTATTACAGAATGTTACAAAAGTTTTTATACAATTTTCTAGCCTGATCTGCCTTTGAATACAGTGAAGGCAAAAAAAGCGAAAATGATGTATATAACAGTTGTGAATAATTTTTAATATTGGACACTTACACACACGGTCGTCCGTCCCCAAAGTAAGTAACTTGATGCTTGTGTTATGGGTGACAGACAACTGGTGAATATATACTTATATATTTTTTAAATACATACTTAAATGGGAATTGGGAAAGTGTTTACTTACTAATATTAATTATTTGAAAATAATTATTCAATTTTCATTTAATTTCTCTCCGAACGCTATCTGTGTGCAGCATTGCCATCAACTGGTAGTCATCGATTGGTGAACGAGGAAGATCATCTGTTAAAGATGGGCGGTTTCTGGTACAAACTGGACGCGTGTTACAAGTCTAAACGGAGATGGATCTGTGCAAGAGGCTGCGGTGCAAGGTTACATACAATCGGAAAGAAGCTGGTATTCACCGAGTTGAGGCATCGATGCAAGAATAATTGTAACTATACTGTATAGTCTCAAATTGTAAAATCAAACCGCTCCATCCGAGGATAAAGTCTCATGTCCCATGTATAAGCATAGGAAATGTGACTTTATTCTTTGGATGGGGCGAAATTATTTTGTAAGTCATCATTCTTCTGCGCTTATCCCGCTCTAAGTGTGGTCGGTGTAAAATGTTTTAAACATGTTACATATTTTTGCTAGTTATTTTCCGACCACCTATATGACGTCAACTTACCTTAGTCGCCTTTGACGACACCTCAGCAAGAAATGAGGTTGGTCTATTCTTCTTAGCCGGATAGCACACGGCGGGTCAACTTACCTTAGTCGCCTTTTTTGACATCTTGGTACGGAATGATAGTAGTTTATTCTACTCTACCAGACACCACGCGGCTAATTATAACCCATAATAAAATTCTTAAATATTAATAATAAAAAATACACTTTTAACTTTATTTTAAGTTTATTCTAAGACTTTTTAAATATATTGTGTAATTAAATGAAACCCACCAATTTTAGCTGCCAGATATCTGTTTTATGCGTAGTCTTTTAATTCATAGGGGATAAGTACTAATTTTAAATTTATTTATTTTGCTATACCAATAAGCGTATAGCAAAGATTTGCTATTAATATGTGATAAGCAATATATTGAAATTACTATTATGTTATTAATTTTGTTTAAATGTAAATTTTAATATTATCGTAGCAATAATTATAATATCAACCACAATAGTGTGTATCATAATTTTTACAGTGAAGTATCTGACACATTATTGTTTTATATTTTAAATAAAAAAACGATAAATTATTGTTTAATTTTTATTCGAATGTAATGTTGTTTATTAAACAATTTTAGTCGCACTAATAATATGGTTGATATTCATTTTAAAAATCACGTTTTTAAAATTAAAGAATTGTCTAAATTTTTGTGTCTTTGAAATTAATATTTCATTTTTGTAGTTTCTATACACCTTTATTCGTATAGCAATTAAAATTAACATTAACGGCATGTTACAGTGCAAGTGATTTATAACGATAAAGGCTACCCAAAGCTGGTGTTGAACGGTTACTATTACCGGCCTCATAACGCGTATCGGAACCAGCCTAAAGTATTATGGTACTGCGCCGCAAGAAATAAGTTCCAATGCACGGCAACGCTGCGCACGTACCATCGAGAGGTCGTTGCTGTAGAGGGTAAGCATAACCACACTCGCTGACCGCAGCGAGCGCGTGCGTTGCCCGTGCCACGTATGCGCCCATACATGCTTGATAGTGTCAACATAAGCGAGTTATTCAGACTCTATAGCGAGAGAATAGCGCAAAATGACGTAACGACAAATGGTGATAACGGAAAGCATTCACAGTAACGGCTTGTTCACACGGAATCGTGTTTTTTTGCGAATTGTTTTTTTGTCACAATTTGTTAATTTTTTTACGGATGTACGGGCTAATACGTATATTTGCAATATTTTACGCCATATTTTTAATATCGTATCTTTTGAAAATTAGTACGACGTTAGCGTCCGCGCGTGCTCAACCTATTAAATTAATATCAAAGCATTTTCATATATCATATAATTATTATCATTATTATCACCATTAAATCTATCAATCAAGCGTCGCAGTTTATCAATATATCAACCAAAGATTGTACAGGGTAGTAGGGTAGCAACGGAAGCAATGCTTTTTAAATAACCGTCTTTCAGAAATCACGAATCGTGAATGTTTTATAAGACTCATTCGTTGTTGCGTTCGCTCGCGGATCGCAGCTTGTTTTTCGATCGACTATAATACCTATACAAGTTTAGTATTCACGTCCATTGTTCTGAACCAAATCTGAAATGAGCTGATTCTCGAAATAAATGTGAATTTCCATTCGGATATTTTTATGAATCGTGAAAAAACATGATTCCGTATTTAATGTGAACATCCATCCGTCAAGACGTATCGTGTTTTTTGATTAATCGTCAAAGACGTATTCCGTGTGAACGCACCCTAAGTTTCTCGTTGTTTGGAATCGGAAGGTTGTTTAGTCCGCAAGCAATAGAATTACATTCTATTGATATATGTCGCATAATCGCATAATACATTCCGTTTTTAAAATGTTATTCTACAAAAAACTTGGGCTCGAACATGTAAAAAAAATCGTTTCTGTTACTTTTTAAAATTAGCAAGCTTTAGTTCGTTTGTAAAAAAAATATACAATATACTTTTTAAAGATCTTTATGTTATTGTTAATGATTTATCTATGTGAGTTTCATTATTATAAAGTTTACTTGCTTATTCGAGATAGTACATGATTATTTAAAATGTACAATATAGACAGAAATTTATAATTTATTAATTATACAGCTATATTTTATCTGTTATATTGAAAATCGTATAGTATTTATTAAAAACTGAAAAGCTTACTATATTGTATAACATTTATCTGGACATATAAAAGGTTGTATATAAATTGTTTTTTATTTTGTAGCGTTATTTAGCATTATAATTAGATTGTAGTATAGTTGTTGTATTCGGTAGCATGCTGATGTTGTCCGATGGGTTCAGAATCTGCGCCGGCTGTCTACGTGCCGTCGAGGACCGGGAAGTCGCTTTTGCTGCACGACGGCTACACGTTTTACCTGAAAAACTTGCAAGCCCATGGTCGCAAGCAGTGGTACTGTTCATCGCGAGATATGGCGGGGTGCCGAGCTGACGTCATCACTGCACCTTCCCGATACGGCGACGGTGATATACTTTTTCTCGTCCGAGGTAGACATATTCACGCACCACCTAGTTACTATTTCACTCCTGACGGTAAGTACGTAAGGCGTAAGGACGCCTATCAAAGGTACAGGTAGCAAATCGGCTTGAGCGTAATCCGCGCTGTTACATAATTTTTAAACCAGCCTTTTTTTCGTATTTTTTTTAACAATCTTTTTTCTTAGAATATTTTTACTTTTTTTTTAAATCTGGCTCGACTTTTTTTACATTTTTTTTATTTTGTCTGACATTTACTTTAATTATTGCTTTTTTTACATACAAAGGTACTTAAATACAAAATCAATTAAATGTACTTTATAATTTTAGATGTATTATGTGCTTATTTTTTTTATATTTTTTAATTTAAAGCATAAATAACTTTAGTGTTGTGACGGATATATTTTTTGAGGTATCATTCAAAACAAAAAATGATGCAAGCGATACACGAAACCTTTTGAGTAATTAATAGGAGAAGTTACGTTAATACTATTAAATCAAACTTTAACTAAATTAAATTGACTATATTACAAATATAAGTAAAAAAGTAGTACTACAAAAATATTGTGCCATTCTAAATACAATGTCCGAAATTTTGAAATTAAAGCTTAATTAAAACTAACGAAATTTAATTACGACTCATTTTAAACTAGTTTAATTATACAAAAGGTTAGGCGTTATATAAGTATTATATCGATAAATCGATGTTTTGTTGACATGAGAATTGATTTATGTTAGTAAAATTTAATAGTACTTTAGATGAAATGTACAAAATTGATTTCAAATCTGGAGCCTTAATCTTTTTAAAAGATTGTTTGTATTATGTAGGATATAAGGTTATCTTGTTAGAAAATTATAAATAACTACCTCCTTATATTTAAAAATCTTAACGTTGAATAAAACTTTTATTGTGAGTACAGTGATAGGTTTAACAAAAATGTTAAAATAGGGAGGTAAGCCGAATTGTTTTGAATTAATTTGTTAACGAATAATATACTAAGATGAAAATTAAATAATTAAAATTATTTGTGATTTTTTGTTTCTATTATTTATATATATATTTACACTAAAGAGGTTCTATCAAAAGCCTAGTGAAAGAATAATTTTCTAATAATTCTTAATCCACACGAAATGGATGCCATAATGTGGAGCTATATAAGGCCTGAACCTCTTTGAATATTTCTATACGGAAAAACATCAAATTCAAATTCAAATTCAAAATATTCTTTATTCAAATAAACTTGTAAACAAGTGCTTTTGAATCGTCAACTCTACTGCTGGTTCGGAAAGCTGTTCCTACCGAGAAGAGCCAGCAAGAAACTCGGCGGTTGCTCTTTTTAAAAATACAATTCTTAATGCTAGTTACATTTAATGTTTCTATCTTGTACAGGGTCGAACAATATTTATATCCACGCATTTTTATCGTCTAAATAATGCTCAACAGTATAGTAGGCTTTCTGTATCAGCCTCTCCTTAATAGTGTTTTTAAACTGCTGTAATGGCAAAGTTAAAATTGATTGTGGAATTTTATTATAGAATCTTATACCCAAACCCACAAACGACTTACGTACTTTTTCAAGGCGCAAAGCAGGGGCCGCAAGCTTATGTCGGTTCCTACTTTGTCTATTATATACATCGCCTATTGTTTTATAATTCTTTATATTATTATATACAAAAATTAAATTACTTAAAATATACTGTGAGGCAAATGTAAGAATACCTATTTCCTTAAACTTCTCTCGCAGGGAATCCCGCGGACTTAAATTGTATATGCCACGTACGGCTCTTTTTTGTAATACAAAGATTTTTTCATTATCCGCGCATTTACCCCATAGCAATATTCCATAGGACATAACACTATGGAAGTAAGCAAAATAAACAAGTTTTGCCGTTTCGACGTCAGTAAACTGTCTAATCTTTCGAACGGCATAGGCCGCTGAACTGAGTTTCCCTGCAAGAGTTGTTATGTGTGTGCTCCATTGGAGTTTTGTATCCAAAGTCATTCCCAAAAATACAGTTGCATTATCTGTTTTTAGTGAAACATTATTTATAAAAAGTCTATTTGCTGTTTTAGCAGCATTAGGTAATACAAATTCTATTCATTTTGTTTTATTTGAGTTCAGTACTAAATTATTTTGTCTGAACCAATGAGCAACCTGCGACAAACCACTGTTTACTACGTCAAATTTGTCGTCATTTCTATTTATTTTAAATATCAAAGATGTGTTATCAGCAAACAGTACAATATCGTACCATTATCTATTATTTCAGATAAGAAAACAGACAAACATATAAACACACTTCGCAGTTATAATAAAAAATAAACTAGTAAGTCTACACGGCTTCGCACGGATTTACGTCTTATCCGCGTTTTTTTAAATTTTAGGGTGCTTAGTTCGCAATACTCAATTGCGATACCTTCTAAGATATTCATTTAAATGAATATATCATATCCTACTAATATTATAAATACGTAATTTGTGAGTATGGATGTTTGTTTGTTAATCATTCACGGCGAATCCGCTGAACCAATATCGATGAAATTTGGCACAAATTCTCATACACCGGAATACATATGTATAGGCAATACAATAACATATGTATAGGCTATAGAAATCCTGTTAGTTCTACAGGAATAGGATGAAACTAAAATGAATGTTCAAGTCTACATTTTAATTTAACGCTTAAGTTAGATAACCCCATAGTTTTTGCCCGGGAAGTTATTGAAATCGTTGGTAGAGATTTTGCATCCTTAGGCTATCACGACTAATACTTTCTGTCTTTTCAAATTTTACATTAACTTTTTCAGAGAGATCTTTTATTTTTTCCAGCAACATAATTATTTTTTTTTAAAGCAAATATTGATTTATAATATGATAATCCTGTGTATTTTCAATGTTTAAAATATATTGTACCAGAGCAATCAAACAGAAAAGTTATAGAATATGTTCCCCTATTCAACCGCTATAAACCGTTGTTTGATAGATTTGGGAGTCGCGGCTTATTTTCAAGTATTTTCCCCATTGCAATATCAGTATGGGGGTAATATGAATTGCGCAGTTGTGATGGATCAATACGAGGTACAAAGTTATGAAAGAAGAAAGTTCGGCAGGGCATGGGGATCGCATGGGCGTACCGCTGTCTCCCGGTTACAGCCTAGTTTCGCCCTGTATGCCCTAATTTCGACTTACGTCCCTTTCTTGTGTTACAAATACGTGCGTAGGCATGAGGAAAATGCACGACCTCCTTTTGCTCTATATTTTATGTTTGAAGATGGCTGACTGTTAAGAAATTGTTTGTAACGTGAAATTAAAATACATTATATAAATATGTGTAATTATATATAATTATAGAACGATAATTTAATTAAGACAATGAAATCTATATACATACTTATGGATTTTATTTCGCATTGATTTGCGATTGTTTTTTTTCATATATAAAAAAGATTTCGGAGGACTTTAGTAGATTGAATCGAGCGAGGCCCAAGTGGTTTCAGATTTAGAGATTTCATATTTATTTTTCATTTCATTTCATATGTAAGTATATATTCACCAGTTGTATGTCTACCATAACACAAGTACTAAGTTACTTACTTTGGTGACGGACGACCGTGTGTGTAAGTGTCCCATATATTTATTTGTTTATTCATTTTAGTTCGCATTGATACTGCCTTCGGCTCTGCGTGTCGCAGGTTCGATTCCGAGGGCAAACATTTCATAAATACAATTTGTTGATTTTACGACTGTGGGTGTATTTATCTATTTAACAGTTGTTTTTTTACCCATAATAGAAATGTTAAGTTACTTTGAGACGGATGACTGTGTGTGTCAAATTCAAATTCAAATTAAAAATATTCTTTATTCAAGTAGACTGTTTTCAGTACTTTTGAAACGTCAAATGTTTTTGAAGTGGCTAGCTCTGATACAGAAGTTTGCTCCTACCGAGAAGAACCAATAAGAAACTCGACGGATAATCTTTTCAACAAAAAATATTTACAATTTGATTGATGGTTACAAGTTAATCGTCATTGTCCTCTATATATTTATATAAGGTTATCAGTATAAAACAAATATAGAAAACATTAGTTTAAGGTTATTTTAACTTTTACAGTATTGGATCTTACGGTGTTATGAATTTGTTCTATAATGAAATCCCAGTTGAATTCAAGGTCACGCCATATTGTTCGAGTATTTCCAAATTCGTTATGAATAAACAACAAACAATTATATCCGTGTACCGAAATAGACGCGGGGGTTTTGATAAACAAGGAAATGTAAGCGGTAACCAATGGTGGTATTCGCGGGGCGGCGGGTGGTAGTGGGTGGTAGCGGGTGGTGCACCATCCACCACCAGGCCGGCGCGTCGAGGCATGCGCGTCTAGGTCGCAGTTAGGGCAATCGATAACAGCATCCCACCCAGCCTCCTCAGCCCTCGTAATATTACGCCATAACTTTGATACTGAATAACGAGTCACGTGTTTTATGCCATAAAAATTATCTGTAGCTAAGGCTGTTCGTAACGGCGATATCGGTCCGAAATATCAAGAGAATTTAGTGGTGCCTTATCTTGACACTTCTAGTAGTTTTACCTGAATGTAAATAAATTAAAGTTCTGATAAAATCTGGGTTGAATTCATATTAAGTACTAGCTAGCTGTGCAGCAGCTTCGCTTAGAAATCAGCGTTTCTCAAATTTTTCCCGAATTGAAATGTTGACCGTAAAAGTAGTTATCGTGAGTTAATTATAAGAGATTTTTGAACAACTTTCGGTGTTTACTTAGCGTTCGCAAGGAAAAATTAAATTATGCCGTTTTTGCAATTTTTTTTCATTGCTGCTCCTCTCCTATTCCTAGCTAGCGCTAGCGTGATGTTATATTTATATAGTCTATAGCCTTCCTCGATAAATGGAGTATTCCCCACTCAAAGAATCTTCACTCAATAAATTTTCAAATTGGTCCTGTAGTTCCTGAGATTAGCGCGTTCAAACAAACAAACAAAGACTTCAGCTTCATATATTAGTATTGATTAAACGATAACGATATATATTCAGTTATTTATAAATGTTTCATGTTCAAACTGTTTTTCTTTTGTATGGATTATGGTGTACAATAAAGTATATTTCTATTCTATTCTATTCTATTTATACATATAATGCCAAACAATTAAAAAAAACCCTTGGGACTTTTTAACATTGTTGAAACATACGTCATATTTTTTTTGTATTTAGTTCCTAATGCAAAAATAATGTGTAACAAGGGTTGTCGATTTGCTCTTCAATTTTACGAAGACTTGACTTGGGGTCCGGAATTTGATTAACCAATTCCGGGATCCCAAGGTTAATCTGTGTGGCTGTTTCCTAAATTCATAACATTTGCGGTAACTTTTTTATGTTTTGAGAATGTTTCATCGATGTATACTGTCCATTTAAATAATTATTTTTATATCTTATTTTAGTAATCGCCAAAACAAAAAGGAATAATATTAATTACTTTCAGCGTTATCTGAAAAGATTTAACTATATCTATCAAATAGGATTCCCTTTTTTTTTCTTTTTCTTCGAAGCCACCAAGCTACACACTTGATTGTCAAACCTAATTATTTACCAAAATGTAATGTTTCTTACTTTTGCGCCATTTTATGACTTATTTTAACAGCTCCCAATTTTTATTTTGACAATTATATATATGATTAATACTTATATTAAAGTTTTATTGCTGGTAAATTAATTGAAGAGTTATAATGTACTTGAGGCGAATATTATTCTGGAAGAGAAGTTGTATGGAAGTAAACACAAACATGTGCCTAAAAACTACAGGGAAATTTTATAGTGACTATTTCAGACTGACTACGAGCCTTTAGCTCTAATGGTTTCTTCAGCATCACCGGTTTGTGTTATGGTTTTCAATAAATTTATCTTCAATGTATCAACGTCCACCTGCCCACTTGTCATGTTGTCATGTGTCAAATATGTAGCCAAACATGTTGTTACATGATTTTACGGCCGGCCGCGTGCCTGACGTCAACTTACCTTAGTCGTATTTTACGACACCTCGGTAAGAAGAGGGTGGTCTATTTTGCTCTACCGAATATCACAGGGTGGTTCAACTTACCTTAGTCGCCTTTTACGACTCCTCGGTAAGAAATGAGGGTGGTCTATTCTACTCAGCCGGATACCACACGGCGTAATAAATTAATCTTCAATGAGAGCTACAATAATCTTTATGTATGTATATTAATTATATGACGATAATCTTGAAGTAGATTTTGAAAGAACTGCTTGCTGTTCAGACATGCCATTAGAGTTCTGATGTTAAGTTAAGCAGTTGGGTAAAATAAGGTTGTTATTGTAGAAATCCCGTGTTCGCTGATGCATCATTCAGCGCTGATGTGGCGTTGCGTCTCTGGCACCAAAATACATGCTCCGTCCTGCAGCATCACTGTACTTCCTAAACAGCGGTGTGATTGTTTGCTACGGATCCGGTTGAGGTTTTAAAATGTACACTGCACTATATTATAGCAGTGCATCTATCGCATCGCTATCTAGTCACAATGTTCCTTAAATATTACAGTATTGTACGCGCATTGGTGATTAAGCATTATCGGTAGCTTAATATACAGAAAAAAAAAATACTAAGTTTTTTGCCATAACTTTAATTGGAAATTGATTTTGTAAGGCAGGAGTTTCAAATTATGATATAGAATATCTTAAGATCCTGAGCACATGATAAAACAAACAAAAAAATTAAAGAAGTTTAATTTAGGTACTGCGTCAATGAATATATTAATTTTGTAGATGATTCGGAAAAAAGCTTTATTATGCTCTATTAGAAATTTTGTTACAATTTAAATACTGGTTATCAAATTTGACATCATTACAGAAAAATGACAAAAAAATTCTGAAAAGTTATAGTCGAATTTAGCAGGGTGTAAATGTAGTATAGTAAACTTTTTTATTTATTCTATTTGCCATAAGATAAGCCATAAATCACGACAATTAAGTATATTTGAGGTTTTGTAACCTCTAATATACCTTTTATAGTATATCTTCAATTTGTAGAAAAATTTAATGCCATACTATATACCGTAGGTAAGAATATTTTAGTATAACACATGCCATCATAAACATAACATATCATCAAAATGTCTACGTATCTTTAGAAAATATTTTTTTAAATGTTTTAGTATAATCAAATCGCTCTTAATAGAGGTTACTACGACACGCTAAATTAATGACTTGCGGATTAACAAAATATTTTTAACGGCCTCTATTTCCATTTAGTGTTCAATATAGATTTTTGAACGCAACATAATTTGGGCTATACGGTTATTCCTGAATTGTAAATGTGTCTTATTTTCTTTTTTAATCACCGATGCGTGCTTTGGTTACCTTAAATCTTAATTATACGTTTGCTGTTTCATATTTTTAGTACCTGTGCATATAGTGGTATCTCAGGTCTTAGCACGTAGTATTGCAAATTTAAATTATGTTTTGTAATACTCCAATTTCACACTATTACAAACTACGTATTAAGGTAAGTTTTCTGCGAATTGCTTTGTTACTTATTGTGGATATACAAACTGAATTTCGGCCGATTAGTTTTTTTTGGTATGCAACGTGCTTCGGCCGAGTCACTTAGACGATCTATTCACTCTCGCTGAATCAAAGCGAAGTAGCAGAAAATGTATATATCATCATAGAAATTTTTGGCATTACTCAATGCCTGGATTCTTGCCAGAACGGTCTACTGCATGGAAATCTTTATTGATTGCTATAAATATTAGAACTAACTTTATTACAAATAAATTGTCAAACAATTTTGAATCCACTAGGTATATTAAAAAACATTACATATATATATATATATATATATCAAAATCTTAAGTCCACTATAGCTCTATTTAATCATCATCATCCTCCTGCCCTTATCCCACTCTAAGTGGGGTCGGCACAACATGTTGCAAACATATAGTCATAAGATTTGGCTACGTATTTTACGACCGGCCGCCTGCCTGACGTCAACTTACCTTAGTCGTATTTTACGACTCCTCGGTAAGAAAGAGGGTGGTCTATTTTACTTAACCGGATACCACACGGTGGGTCAAACTTACCTTAGTCGCCTTTTACGACACCTCGGTAAGAAATGAGGCTGGTCTATTCTACTCAGCCGGGTACCACACGGCGGTATAACTCTATTTAATCATATCCATAAAAAAATTATGAGTAAAGGAATAATAAAGGTGCTTGGAGTGGTTCTAATACCGTTTTTGCGATAAATATCTTTTAAAAATTACGAGAGTGAAAAGTTCGCTATTTGACTATTCGTTACGTGTGGTTTTTCACATAACACACACGTTTATCACCTATAACAAAATGAGCTTTAGATTACATATTATAAGAAATGTGCCTTCAAAGAGAAAAATATTGCCTCGCAGATATATGTCTTTTGATTTGATTTCTTTGATATCAAAATGCCATATTTATACAATAGTACAAATAAGAAGAACAAAATTATGTATAACGTTTTATTAGTTTCGCTATAAGTTATGTTTGATTATTGATTGTAATAAAATGTTTATTAAATCGTTACATTTGAGTCACTGTTATTTTATTATCATTAGGAATACAGGGGATGCTATTAAAGTAACTACAAAACATTTAATCTATTTTTCACTTAAAACAACTGAAGTAATATATATACGAATTCTTGTTTAAGAATATTTTATTATACTAACTATACTAGTATCAAAGACTCGCTGCCCGCAGGGTAATGTGCGAACAGAATGCCGTCTGTTGCGCGCTCTATCGCTCTTAAAAGCCGTATGGCAGCTATAGTGACGTACTACTGACGTATTGATGTTTATGGTATAAAAAAAACTTATTTTTAACGATTAGTCGACAACGTCCAACTGTGAAATTACTATATTTGCTTAAATCTATGAAGCTATAACGAAATCGGTAGCTTTTGAATTTGTTATATCATTTTCTTATATGCTTTAACGCAGACATCTGCTACCAAATAATTAAACCAATTATCCTGGTCTTTTTTGATTACTTACAAGCAATTATTGGAATACGCAAAAAATGATGATTAATTTTTATAAATTACGCCTGGTAGAGTTTTTCTTAACTCTTTATTTTCTTTTTATTGTAATTTAAATATGGAAAGAAATCGGAATTGTGTGCGATCCGTGTGTGTGATTGAAATGTTAAAACATAAGTAATTAAACAGATCTTTTAATCATTTGCAGGTCCGTCTTTATCTACTTTTACTATTAATGTTTTGTTATAGAATATATAAAATGAAAATTTCTGATACGCATAAATTTATTACTTAATTATAATAAATTCAATTTTGACGACTTCACATTATAACAGAAAATCAAGGTATGTAATTTTTTTTACTTTATTTTTTTCTTTTTGTTATGACTATTATGTTACGATGTTATTGTCTCAAAATCAAAATAGTATTGTCGTGCAAACTATTATGGTTGTTTAACACAAAACTATATTTGCAAGGTGCTCGATACTTATTCACGCCGAGGGGTGGAAAGCTACTTTTCTACGAGGGGAACACTTACTTCGTGAATTCTTCGAAAAGGCGCGACAGATCGCGGGTGCTTTGGTACTGCTCGTCGAGGAAATCGAGGAACTGTATGGCGTCTCTGTTGACACTCAACGATATAGTGCTTGGACAACCGCCTATACATACGCACCCGCCAAAAATATCCAGTTTATTTTCTACTGCAACGTTAAACGAGTTTATTGATTGAAATAAGGTATTAATATATTTCGGAATACTCAATTATCAGCTATCTCCTTACTCGACCTTCCGAGGTTGGAGTTCTCTTTATATTAGTTCACGAATCTGCCTCAATTTTCCGATCGGGAAGCTGAGGGACTATTAAAGAAAATGCTTTTTTTAACGGTTACTTGCAACTTGTTAACCCCTCCATCTAAGCTAACTTCTTGTGTAATGAGTGGGTTCACGTTGGTAGTAAAATGACCGGGATTCGAACCCACGTCTTCTCGATCGCAAATCCGTTACCGCCGCTTAATTAGCACAATTAAATTCACGTTAAATGAATGCACAATTAGTACATTTTCATTCATTATTTTCAATATGAACAAAAGTAATGATAATCTAAAATTCAAAACAAGTAGGTATTTATTTCCACAATAGCGTATACAACAAGGACGCGAAACCGCAGATAACACCTTCGTTATAGCTATTTTGGTATACAGCGAGGTGTTATGGGTTACTCAAAATATAAGCATAAGCGTATATAGCGTATATAAGCGTATATAGCGTATAAGCATAAGCGTATTCCTATTATCGGACTGCAACAGTATAGACTGCGCTGACACGAGTGTAGTGATTCGGTTATAGTATTATACTCTTACGAGTATCATCAAAGGTAACCTAGACTCTCATCTCCTGAAATTGATGTAATATTTTAGTTCTCAAGTTTTGCTATACCTAATATTGCGGTGTACTTAACATTTGATCTATGACCTTAATATGAGGATTATGATATGCTGAATGCTATAATGTGATAGCAATGTGTGCGCACGGGTTTATCTACCGCAGATATCCAGAATGAATTTTAGTTCTATTTAAATTTTTTATATAGAATAAAAAGTTTATTGAAAGCTTGATCATAAATTCGGGCTTAAATAGTAACATTTATTTAATTAGAAAGTCATGTTTCCTTAACAAAATAGTCAACTTCAAAGGCGCTTCAAAGTGGATTATTATCGAATTGACTTTCTTAATTAAAGTTTTATAATAAAGAAAATATATTCAACTTGTTATTATAGGTTTAGTATTTTGGCAAAAATATAATTTAAGGAAAAGAAACCCTTAAAAAAACAGGAAAGTTTGGAGTTAATATTTAAGTTCTCTTCCATTATATGCCAGATGTTTAACATCTGCTTTACATTATTTAGTTAGGTTTGTATAAGTGTGTAACGTAGTTTCGAGTTATCTTCCTTATACTGACTTTGTATATATACATAGTCTTTGATACTGATTGAATTGGAGTCAATAATTTCGATACTTTATGTTTTTTAACTCCAAAATTTACAAAGATTCTAGTCAATTTTTTTTATTAGAGACGTTTCACACGAAGTCCAAGTAAAACTGCGTTTAATCTTTGTTTTAATTTATAGTATGACGCGTGAAATGATTCACACGTATTATAGAGGACTAACGTGATAGCCTAACTCGTTATATTGCTCGCATGAATCAGCTTTTATAGAATATTGAAATAATTTCAATTGTTGCTGTTAAAAGTCTACTTATTTCAAAGTCAACAATAGAATGAAGATATTAATAATATTTCGGATATTTTGTTTCAAAACAGTATTATTAGACATGATTATTATATGTATTAAAAAAATATAAGTATAGTTACTATTTTTGTTAGCCATTGAGTTAAGTTAATGTAGGTGGTAGGTAATTAATACTGTTGTGACAGTTGTTATAAATAATGTTCGTGTTTTTATTTATATCGTGTTTTCAAAAATTATTAACTCAAAACCCTTTTTTGGCTTTACTAGATAATTGTTAACATCACATGACGGATCAAAGGGCTAGATTCCAGCTTTATAGCATTCCTAGTCAAAGTTTTGCCAGCTTATTCTTTAAAATTATAATTGAACACTGTGTTATCTTATTTAAAAATACGCTATTAGAAATGCATTTGATTGAGAAAAAGGGAATATTTAAGATTACGTTTTTAATTTATATGAATAATACTTTAATCTAGATTTTAAGTATTCCTCATAGATTAAAAAAAAAATGTAACGAAATAAGTTTTACGAGCCTTTGATAATATTTGATCGTTTTATCAAAGTGTTAGCACATTTAGACTCCATAAATTATTTATTTTTAATAATATACTGCTGCCAACGTGTATGTTTAGTATTAATGCAAATACTGATGTGATAAAGAGATATTTTGTACTTTTTTAATTCCTATAATAAGTTGTTGCGTGTATTAAGTTGGTACCGTTAGATCAATGGGACGCGAGCTTTATGTTTGTGCTTGGTGTCGATTATGTATCTTATTTCTCATTAATCTTATTCTGGTATATAAAATCTTAAGCTTATCTTAAATAATATATTTCAGACAGCGTATCATATCCCAAAGTATCAGATTCCAGAATACGAATAAAAAAGTAAGGCGATTGTTGTTGATGTATTAAATAACCGAAGTAACAATTTAGCGCGTTGCATATCATACCTTATACACGTAGACTTAAAGAAAAAGCAGATTAGATTAGAAACTTTTATAACACGCGTATTGTTTGTTTTCTTTTACTTTGTATGTTTTTTTACAATGAGCAACAACACTTGAACTTCTTCTAAACTTTAATAAAAAAAACTGAGAATTTATTTATTAGTATATCGTTTTCTTTATAAACGTGTTTTCCAATACACAAACATAAATCTCGTGTCTACGGGTCGACTGTAAAATTAGCTTTAATATTTATGTGAATTCTATGTCAAAACCTGTGCCAAATTTTATTGTATTGTGGATAAAGTAATAGAAGATTTTAAAATGACTGATATTTTATTTTAAACTGATTTCGTGTGATATCATTCACGTAAGTATTTTCAATTGAGATGTATTAAATGTTATGGAAATTGTAGTTTTTTAATTCATTTATGTATTAAACACAAGCGAGGAATTAGTTTTTGATAATGTTTTGTAGAAACAAGTATTAAGTAATATTCTATTATCAAATATCCTAGCTTTTGTCTGTCATTACGCTTTATACAACTCTTGTCTATTAGCGGGTGCTCCTTTGCTAAGAAGTTAAATATATAAATATATGGGACGCTTACGGTCGTCTGTCCCTAAAGTAAGCAACTTAATACTTTTTTTAAGGGTGACAGACAAACTGGTAAATATATACTTGTGATTTTGAAATACATAAAAACTTACTGAAATACATTGTAATATCACGTTTTTGTTATATTTAGCAGATATGATTAATTATTATATCTTTTCCAGGTTAGCTTAGAGTTTCAAGTAGCGTATTGACCAACTTTCGATATATTGGAAGCTTCGCTACACTAAACCAGAAGAGATACACTAAAGTAATGTACTAGAGAATTTTAGATCTACTAGAATACTACAAAAAAGTCAGCGAGAGCGTGTCTCTATCTCTTATGGTTAACTTACAATAAATCCTTTTATGTTCAAAATTTCAATTGAGAAAATTTTGGGCCTTCCACGCTGGCCAAGACAGTAGCACAACTAGGTAAATGACTAAAGAGAGGCAGAATTTCGCGTCTATGATATCATTTATAAGCCCTTGCTACGATTGGATTCGGTACATAGAAATCTACCTGCTTTTTCTGGGAACTGGAAAAAAAACGATGTCTAGACGTCCTGCCTTTTGATGTATTTCTATTAACGGAGTTTTTGTTGAACACTGATTGCATTCAATGCTGTTAAGCCAGGCGCAGGTAGCCGAACCTTTGGGCATCAACGATTTCAAACACTACTTTATTTAAGGTCCAAAAGGCCTTTAGAATTGATATTAGAGATTTTGGGCATCTTTTTTGTCTAGCCTCTAGTTTCTCCGAGTGTTTGAAAAAAAACGGACCAATGGTATTTTTTATTTGTGAGTAGAGTCATTGCAGTGATGGTGTTCGTTCGATTTTTTTAAAGTTAATAATAAAAAAAAAACTACAGTAAAGTAACTGCCTGTTATTATCCTACTGCTAGGCATAGATAGGCCTACTTCGTTTTATGGAACAAGGGATTGGAGTTAAGACCTACCACGCTGTTCTGATGCGGATTGGTAGGTTACACATATCCCTAGAATTCTCTACAGATATGCAGATTTCCTCACGATGTTGTTGTTGATGGATGTTGATTTGTAAATATCAATCATCTGAACGTTTTTGCACTGAAAAGATTATAAAATAAAATTATTTTTGGACTCATGGGAAATTTCTTTGACAGGTTTATTTGTTTTTATATATAGTCAAACATGGAACTTTTACAACTTCAAATGGCTAATAAAATTAGTTCAATGATACGCAGTCACATTTCCCCAAAAACCAGTTACGTACCACAAAAACCTTGTGGAACTGCATTCCCGTTAACTGCGTAGGAAGATAATATTAAAATAGTGACAACTGCAGCAATTATAGCTAATGCTGATTGTGACATGACAGGTTTCGACTTGTCTACAATCTTATATTTGAGTGTAGAAAGAAAGCTCGTCTCAGTCTCTAATCTCAATTGTAGACGCTCACTGTGTAAGATAGAGAAACGGCGAGGTTTTGGCGACAGCCGTATCCATATAATATTATTCTTTTTTCAAGTTGGCTTTTATAAGCATTTTTGAATCGTCAAATTGTAATGAAGCTTCGACTGGTTCGGAAAGGTGCTCTTACAGAGAGGAAAAGCAAGAAACTCGGTCATTTTTTTTATAAAATAATGATTTTCATCATCAGTTTTTATAACCGGAATTTTATTAAAAGATAAAGGACATATAACACACGTTTAATAATGATTAAAGGTTTGCGTATTAAACGTCGTGTGGTATCCGGCTGAGTAGAATAGACCAACCTCATTCCTTACCGAGGTGTCGTAAAAGGCGAATAAAGTAAGCTGATCCATCGTGTGGTATCCGGTTGAGTAGAATAGACCACCCTCTTTCTTACCGAGGTGTAAAACACGACTAAGGTAAGTTGGAGGCCGGTCGTAAATACGTAGCCAAATCATGTGACAGCATGTTTGTAACATGTCGTGCCGATTCCACCTAGAGTGAGATAATGGCAGTAGGAGGATAGTTCGCGTATTAACTGAAGGAATGTTTTTTTTCGTAGTTAAACTAATGTTATCTCATGTAATATATACCTGATTCATTTGTAATAAGTATAGGCTGGCATACAGATTCTTTTCACACTTATTCCCTCAACAAGTAATAAACATTAACACGTCTACAGTCTATACAGTTCTGTGTTTTAGATTTTCCCATCACGTATTTAACATAGGAGTAATGAAACAAAACAGAAGACCTTATTTAAAGCTATATATATACTATACATAGTGACAAGTATCTTTATTGTACTTTCAATGTTTTTATTCTTAATATATCAAACATATATTAAGAACAGGGACATAAATTCGCTAAAATTGAGTTTTTTCTGAACTTGCTTTGGGTGCAGCTTTGCCCGCGTTTTTTAGTTTTCCCGACCCTGCGGGTTAGCTAGGATAAAGAGTATAAAAATTCTTCTATCTTCCAGTGAAAGTCCCATCAAAATCGGTTTCGCCGTTCCGGAGAATCTATTATTAACCTAAACCTTTCTCAAGAATTACAGAATTCTTTATTGAAAACCGTACTAAAATTCGTTCAGTAGATTTTTGAAAAATGATCAATACTTTAGCTTTTGGGGACTTTGTTTTATAATTCGTACATATATATATATATATATATATATATATATATATATATATATATATATATATATATATATATATATATATATATATATATATATATATATATATATATATATATATTTACCCGCTTTACCAGTATAGACAAAACAATGACCAGACGAGAAAGTAAATTCACTTTATCTTCCAGATATTCTTCAGCAGAGATTTAATCGTTCTTGTGAGAGGGGATTTCTATATATTCAAACATTCAGACATGATTGTAATGAAATAAGCATCCTGATATTATCATATAGTTCACATTCTACAAACGTAATATTATCAAAGCAAGAAAGGTATACAAAAGGTTGCCATGTCGACTGTCGCTTAGCAGCGTCTTTCACAAAGCCCTTGATTGGGTTCGTATTAAGCTTCGTATCATGTTTTCCGGCTATATTTAGACGAATAAAGTGTAATGGTGTGTGTATTTTGATTGTGTATATGAGAGAAGTTCTATCCACAGTTGCCCCTTTTGCTTATTTTCCCTATTTGCTGTGCAAATTAAATAATTAAATAAATTAGCTTTGTTACTTGCTAGTAAATGCTGTATGGTACCCTGCTGAGTAAGCTGGCGTAGCCCAGCGGTAACACCGTGCGACTCTCGAGGAGGTCACGGGTTCAAACCCGGGCAGACACCAATGAGTTTTTCTGTTAAAACTTATGTGTCTAATTGATAATTGCGATTTATCACACTCTTTTCGGTGAAGGGAAACATAGTGAGGAAACCTGCATATCTAAAGAGAATTCTGGAGATATGTGTAACCTACCAATCCGCATTGAAGCAGCGTGGTAGGTCTTAGCTCCAATTCTTCTCTCCAAAAACGGAGAGAAGAGGCCTATTCTCAGCAGTGGGATAATAACAGGCCGCTACTAACTTACTTACCTACCCAGCTGAGTAGAATAGACCACCCTCATTTTTTACTGAGGTGTCGTAAAATACAACTAAGGTAAGTTGACGTCAGGCAGGTCGGTCGTAAAATACGTAGCCAAATCATGTTACAACATGTTTATAACATGTTATGCTACCCTACTTAGAGTGGGATAAGGTCAGGAGAATGATGATGATGATGATGACGATGATTATATAAATAGCTTAACAAATGAACTTGATTAATGCTTTATTTATGACAGTCTTAGATAGAGGCCCCTTTATTATTACCTTGAATAAACCATGAAGATAAATATCAGGTTCTTTCTTTGAAACTGAATTCCGAAATTTATTACCGCATTACAAATATGAACGCTAAGGTTTAGTGCTTTTTTTGAAAGATAAAGTAATTGGAATTTATATATTGACGCAACCTTAATGGATCGGTTCAATTTTAAAAAGGCAGAGCAAAATATTCGTAACACAGAATTCACCTAATAGAACAAATTTATTATGGATTAAAATATTATTGTTTGTTTATGATTACTGAACAAGTTGCCCTATGTTCATAATAGTGTGCCGGTCATTAACACTTGTTGAACAAGTTTTTGTAAGGTTTTGTGACAAGTGATAACTTAACTCTCGAGCGATTGATACTTTCTCATAGATTCTTTATCTTAATCTTTACTATTTCTTTTTCATATAATAAAGTACATCCGCAATGGAAGTACTTGATTGAAGTAACAATGTAACCATGAGGCTAATCGGCAACTTTATATTATTATTAACCTAAACTTTAAAACTAACTTTTATCTAAGGATAGGTCGAGTGACTTAAGTCTTTACTATATGTGACGTTGCCACCTTTTTTTTTTGAAGAAAAATAGGTTTTTTTTAATAGAAAAAAATATAGTACTTCGAAAAATTCAGGAAAAAAATAGTACACATCTATTTATTTTTCCATGTGCTTTTTTGAAGTCTTTTTCTTTTCTAACTTTCTTCTATGGAGGCGTGCAAGATGCATGCATTTGTTGCTTTTCCATGTTTTTGTTGTAATTATAATGCGATAATAAACAGTCGAAAAAAACCTCAATGTTCGTTCGCGTAACATTAATTGATAAAGTGACGTTGACATGTGACAATGACAAAGGAGTGGGTAAGTGTTACCAACTAAGCCCCGTACGTACATGAATGTGTTTCGTTCAAAAATTCCCTATGCAGCGCAGCGGCTGCGTTGAACTGTGAATGCACAGTTAATTTTAAAAGTGCGCGACAGTAGAATTAGCGATAAAATATATTTTTTTTTATAGTGATTTTCGTCCTTTATTGTTTTTTTTATAATATATAGTACAATTGACTAAAATAAAGTACGATACTATATAATATAGTACGGGTAGCAACTCGAAGTATATGAGATACTTGGTTCTTGTGTTTGTCTTATAGCACTGTACACTACGTTATTAGAACGTTGCACTAACTGGAAAGTTTTTGTTCTTTTCAGTCTTCTCACTAGTCCCGTATTATCGAGAAGCTGGATACACTCGATGTTTACTTGGTGGTGAAGTCTATTTAGTTTACGTCATTATCTACGTCATTTTTGACTCAAATTTATAAACAATTAAGCTGTGCCAGTGCCTTCGCACGCGTGAATATTGTATTGAAATTTTTAATATAAAACTAGTTATTCTGAGTTCAATATTAGAGATGGAGACATCTTAACGCGGATTTTTTATAGTAATTTTGTAGATCTACAATTTTCTAGTACATTACTTTATCTAGTACATTAGTATTTTTCTTATACATTGTATCTCTGCTGGATTTTCGGAGCAGGCGAGTTTTTTTTTACAACCGCGTGACCTCTTTAAAACAATTTACATAAACCAATAATGTACTATTAATGTATACCTTCCGGAAGAATTGCATTATCTTTTAGTAAAAACCGTACAAAAATCTATTTAGTAGATTTAGAGAAAATCGATTACGTATAGACATACTGCTTTTGGGGACTTAGTTGTTTAATAAGATATGTAATATAGATAGTCGAAGAATAGAGACATTCGCGTATAAGTGTTATACGTACAAATTTGAAACACCTGTTTGCATTTGGACTTGGAATAGCTTTTTTAAAAGTTACTTCACTATTTTTATGAGTAATAAATACACTAATAAACTATGAAACTGTGGATCATAAAATAGCGATAAAATTGACATTCATTTAAATATACCTGTAGTATAGTGATCGCATTTCTATTTAGTCTATAGCGTGCATATAATTAAAAGTTTACAACTACAGATTCAAATCGTAATGACAGCGTCACATAATTTTATTTTATTACTTTCTTATGCAGATGTTGATATGTTGCTGTTAGGAAAGAGCATTCATATAAAAAATGGGCAACTATAAAGGTGCTATAAATGAGAATAGTGATATTCTCATTTATGGTATCCCGCCGTGTGGTATCCGGCTGAATAGAATAGTGCCACCCTCATTTCTTACCGAGGTGTCGTAAAAGGCGACTAATGTAAGTCGACCCGCAGTGTAGTATCCAGCTGAGTAGAATAGACCAACCTCATTTCTTACCGAGGTGTCGTAAAAGGCGACTAAGGTAAGTTGACCCACCGTGTGGTATCCGGTTTAGTAGAATAGACCACCCTCTTTCTTGCCGAGGTGTCGTAAAATACGGCAGAGGTAATTTGACGTCAGGCAGGCGGCCGGTCGTAAAACGCAGCCAAATTATGTGACAGCATGTTTATAACATGTGCCGACCCCACTTAGATAGGAATAAGGGCAGGAAGATGATGAAAAGATGCTAGAAATGAAATTATCACTATAAGAGTATATTTTTAAGTATTCTTCTTCTATATATATAAAAATGAATATTTAGCCCTGCCAAAGAATAAAATCACCTTTTCTATGCTTCTACGTAGAAGATGTAACTTTATCCTTTGGATAGGGCGATTTGTCTGTATGTACCTTGTAAACTCCAAAACGGCTGGACTGATTTTATTGAAATTTTCAGATAATCTTTAAATTGACCTAGCGGATGATCCGGTAAGGTTTGGTGGCGAGTGGACAATTTTTTAACTTGTTCAGTCTGTTTCGAGGGGAATTCGAAACTAGACGGAGCCAAAGCAACGCGTAGACCAGGCTATTCTATATAGACAACACTTTAGGTAGACAGTATTATTCGAGTAAAGTAGCGGCCTGTTACTAATCCACTGCTGGGTATAGGCCTCCTCTCTCCGTTTTTGGAAAGATTGGATTATATTAGATTTGGATTAGAGCTAAGACCTTCCATGCTGATTGGTAGGTTATATATCCCTAGAATTCTCTAGAGATATGCAGGTTTCCTCACGATATTTTCCTTCATCGCAAAGCGTGTGAGCGTGTGTGTGCAATTGTCAATACCATTGCACACACACGCTCACACGCTTTAAATTACGTTCCTAATTGTAGGAACGTAATTGTTTAATTGAAAAACTCATTGGTGTCCATTGGTGACTTGCGACCACGAAAAGTATATATATTTAAAAATAAAACATTTAAAACCATATACGATATTACGTTTACAAAGAGTGTGTCAACTCTCAATCTGAATATAATTTACATACAATGCTCACTGCAATCACTTCGAAATGTTGGTTTTACAGTCGAAGTAATTTAGATTCATTGCCTAATTAGGTAAACAGTGTTCAGTGTCTTAACGGAATGAGTTTAATGTAATTAGCGGAAAGAAATGTACAGTATATATATGCTTTTACCCGCGACTATGTTCTCGTGGACTATTTTCGCGTAATAGGTCGATAATAGTCGCTTTTCAATGTCATCCTATTACTGTAGAATTACCAGAATTTCTATAGCCTATATGTTAATCGTATAAGAAATATTTGTGCTAAATTTCGTCGATATTAGTTCAGCGGATTCGCCGTGATAGAGTAAAAAACATCCATACTCACAAACTTTCGCATTTATAATATTATTAGGATAGGATAGGATATGGAATACTGAAATGGGACTGTTTAAAAATTTTTTCATTGAAATTCTATGATAAAACTATTTAATGTTAAGACACAAACGCTTCTTCGGGACGATATATGGCCACCTATAATGATTCTCCAATGCGAATTGGTGGATTACATATTACTTCAATACATAGTTATTCATTTTAAATAAATAAATATATGTGATAAGGGTGACAGATATCTGGTTAATATATACATATATAATTTTAAATACATACTTAAATACATCCAGAATCATAAAACCAATAAATTGTATTTATAAAATTTTGGCCTCAAAATTACTTATCACTGCCTCTTGCGCTAACGAGTTAGTCATTTTAACACTTAGTTTTACTTTTCGGTATTTCATACCGCGTGTACGACGTAAGGAACCATTTGGTAATCATGGATGAAACCTGTTTCTATATCGTTACAAAATACTTAAAATATCTCGATCTACCGGTATTATGAATTGAGATTCTTAAAGTTAAGAAGCTTTTAAGATCTGTTTTTTAAACAGAAGACATTATACGTATTTGTTATAGAATCATCATCCTCACGCCCTTATCCCACTTTGAGTGGGGTCGGCGCAACATCTTATAAACATGCTTTTGCATGTATTTAACGACACCTCGGTAAGAAAGAGGGTGGTCTATTCTTCTTAGCCAGATACAACACGGCGGGTCGATTTACCTTAGTCGCCTTTTACGACACCTCGGTAAGAAATGAGGGTGGTCTATTCTATTCAGCCGTATAACACACGGTTAGTCTTTGTTATAGAATGTATTCAGTATATATTAAGGCGCATAGATTTGGAATTATTTTAGCCACCCTGACACTTATATAGAGAAATATAAGATGTACACATAATGGCCGTTCACTAGTTTATTGAAAGTTTATATACTTTAATTCATTCATTCAATCTAGACCATGGGTCAAACGCCAGGCACCAATTATTTTTTCTATTAAAACTTGTGTATCTAATTGGTAATTGCAATTGATCACACGCTTTTCGGTGAAGGAAAACATCCCGAGGAAAACTGCATATCTCTAGAGAATTGTAGGGATATGTGTAACCTAACAATCTGCATCGGAGCAGCGTGGTAGGTCTTAGCTCCAATCTTTCATTCGTTTATCCAAAATCGTTTATCCAAAAACGGAGAGAGGAGGCCTATTACAGATGAGGCCTTATACCTAGAAGTGGGATAGTAACATGCCGTTAGTTTACTTTTTTTTACAATACAATACAATCCAATGTAGGCTTTCGATTTCCTTACATATCACTGAATTCTAGTTACTTTAAAATGAGTTACTAATTATGAAAGATTTAGAAATTGTGCATACTATATGAAACTTAATTTGCTTATAACTTATTAATGTTATATTTAAATTAACGAGTACCTAAATGATAATTTGATTTAATACCCGCTTTTAACTATTTTAATTGCTGTGCTTTACTGGATTATCATATGTTGGCATGGATCTATAATTATTTAATATCATGAACGAGAAAGTGAGAATCTCTCTAAATTTACATGTACAGTTGGTACCTATTTACTTTACTGGATTCCCTACAGAGTGCGTATTAACCACTAAGAGCTCATCCTATCCTTTCATTAGTAGGAAATGATAATAGCGAAATTTTGTGAGTAGGGATGTATGTTTGTTATTATTTTACGATGAATCCACTAAACCAATATCGATGAAATTTGATCCAATTATTCCTTATACACCGAGGTAACATATAAGTTAGAGAAATCCTGTAAATTCTATAGGAATAGGATGAAAAGCAGCATCCATTATCAACCTATCACGCGAGAACAGTCCACGCGAACGAAGTTGCGGGTAAAAGATAGTACAAAAAAAATCTTAAAAGTATAGAAACAAATGCGTTCTTATTGCTACATTTTTCTAGTTTGTATCTGCATAGGTGATCAATTTTATGGCTTCATTTCATCATATATTATCATAAATACATTGTATATATATATATATATATATATATATATATATATATATATATATATATATATATATATATATATATATATATACATACAAGATTAACTCATTTAAATATAAAGATATTATCATACAGTTAACTGATATTGATTTTCGGCGCTGTTTCTCAATTATATTATTCCCGTTCTTCTTATATTTAAACATAACAGGCATTGGGATAACCATTAAGGAATCCTTTATATAATAATTAATACATAATAATTAAAATAATACGAATGTTCATATAATTATTCACCATATAAATTTTTTATATGGTGAATTGTTTAGTGAAGTCGATGTCTTTTATATCAAACATACAACTTTGTGAATATTTAAATGGCTCTCTTAAGTAATCTTATATATTGCTGCCTTGACAATTTTAGTATTTTGACTTTTTAAGTTATTTACATCTGGTACGGCACTATTCCAGGTCAAGCAACAATATTAACTTGCTACATACAAAATATATTCTCATAATCTTGGGAATAAAGTCAATAGCAATTAATAGGCTGATAAAATATACAAATCCATATGCGTCTAATAATATGTGTCTGTCGGTCTGTCTGTTGGAGAAATATTGAAGAAAATTGGTACCATTAAAGCTTATAAACGGGGCTAGGCATGTAGGATAAATAAACTTCCGCTTTTCCTATGGAAACAGGACAAAATTTTTAAAAATAATTTATTTAGTTTAATAAAAATACGTTTCATGATCTAGCCCAGGGCTTCTTAAACTGTGGGTCGCGACCCCCAGAGGGGTCGCGAGACTACTGAAAGCAAAAGGCGTCGCAAAGATCTGATACTTTTCAATCATTATTGATACAACTACATGGCTGCAGCTGTCCTTTAAAGAACTTTTCTAACAAAGATTCATTGATATTTCTCCTCCTAAGTTCCTTCATTACCCCTTTTCATTAAATTTAATTAAATAGATTTTATTAAATTTATGATTGGTTAGTTTACAACAATTTAAAAAAAAATTAAAATTAGTATACACACTACGTACAAATATAAATACAAATAAAAATCATACTATTGTAGTTTTATTATAAATATTTTTTGAAAAAAGTGGTAATGCAAAACTGTTGTTTACATTGTAAAATAGTGCGATATTACATCTACATCTACGGTTAATACATATTTCATTATATGGAGGAGGGGTTCGTTTAAAATTTCCTAAGCTTGAAGGGGGTCGCTATATAAAAAAGTTTAAGAAGCCCTGCTCTATCCCTGATCCTATACTTGCTCTAGACCATATCTTCGTTTCTTTTTAATAATTGCTGTTGAGTTCAATGCGTGTACTAACAAGGTTTAATACATTGATTGATAGATTGATGATATAATAGCAAAATAGTATTTATGTTTAAATTAACATATGATCTAAGATTATCATTGTTTATTATATAAGAATTCATTACTTAAAGAAACTTTTATCACTGAGTACCTTTTACTATTAAGCAAACTTTTATTTTCAGTTAAATAATTCTAGACAAGCGTATTGACCTCTATCGAGCGTATCTATATATGCGGATTTAATTTAGTCAACTTGTTTACCAATTTGTATTTCAGCCTTATGTTTCGTGATGATTGGCCAATGAAAACTTTAAGGAATTTTAAAGTTTGCTTTTAATTCGAATGAAAAGCTCCTTTAAACGAATTGAAATATAGTATCTGCCCTTTAACTCCTACATAAAGGTCTCCGTTACTAAGACTTATAAGTTCCTCGACACTTACACAAGAGACGAGTCTATCTTAAATCCCTTTCCCTAAATCCTTGTAGCTGACAAAAGGAAACTGTGCCCTGACTTTTCTAAAGAAGGACGGTGATGGCCAATGTAATCCCCTCAGACTATAGGCTGATCTCTATTAGTAAGTAACAGAGATCTATTGGTAAACCAAACTAGCGATGATTCTATGAGATTCCAGAATATGATGCGCGCATAGCAATAGTAACGCTACATACATCCTCCTGCCCGTATCCCACTCTAAGTGGAGTCGGCACAACATGTTAACATGTAAACATGCTGTAACATGATGTGGCTGCGTTTTTACGACCGGCCGTCTGCCTGACGTCAACTTAACTTAGTCGTATTTTACGACACCTCGGTAAGAAGGCGGGTGGTCTATTCTACTAAACCGGATTCCACACGATGAGTAAACTTACCTTAATCGCCTTTTACGACACCTCGGTAAGAAATGAGGATGGTACTAGCAATAGTAACGCTAAAGTGATAAAATCACTTGAAATAACGCGCGTAGATTGTTTGTTTGTTTCCTTGGTTATCTTAACTTTATACATAACCAAAGTACTTTTTAATTTTTAATATGTGTATAGATTGTTGTATAAATTTAGATTGATGTTTAGCATAGAGGGAAAAATATTTAAATTGGAAAGACGTGTTTATCGTTCCGTGAGAATTCCGCCGAGTTATTAGCGCTAGTACTAAGCGCATTCACATCATGAAATGCCGTTAGTCTTCGTTGCGCATACTATCGTGCCTATTTTAACCTGCGTTGTGATTGCTAGTTATTGTAATATATATTGCATAATGACAAAAGTTATGAAAGATACAGCCGAAGGACCCAAAAAAAAAATACTTAAGAAGAATTTTATTATTATAAAAATACAAAATTAAAACGCTGTGTGGTATCCGGCGGAGTAGAATAGTACCAACCTCATTTCTTACCGAAGTGTCGTAAAAGGCGACTAAGGTAAGTCGACCCGCCGTGTGGTATCCGGCTGAGTAGAATAGACCACCCTCTTTCTTACCGAGGTGTCGTAAAAGGCGACTAAGGTAAGTTGACCCACCGTGTGGTATCCGGTTAAGTAGAATAGACCACCCTCTTTCTTACCGAGGTGTCGTTAAATACGACAAAGGTAAGTTGATGTCAGGCAGGCGGCCGGTCGTAAAATACATAGCCAAATCATGTGACAACATGTTTATAACATGTTGTGCCGACCCCACTTAGAGTGGGATAAGGGCAGGAAGATGATGAAAAATACAAAATTAAATTAATAAAAAATGTCTACATACGTACATACTAACGCGATGTTAGAATTAGATTGATTCAATCCGTTTCCCACCGTTCCCGGCATTCGTTCCGTTGAATTCGATGTATTCTCTGAAAGTATTGCTCAATCCAGTTGTTGTGGTAGGGTCAGCACTCTACCTCTGAAGCTATGCTATAATTCATATTAAATACATTAGTAGCATAGGGGCTGAAGTAAATTTCCTGAACTTAGGAGAGCAAAAAACTTCAAACAAAATTTCGTATACTGATAAGAATCACATGGTTACGTGGATCCTCATGCATCATTATATCTCTTAAACGGTTTACAATTTGTATTATTTAATGGATTAAAATCATATCGCAATTATTGAAATAAAATTTAAAGCTAATAAAGCCTTATACTTTTGGTCTAACATGCTTCTCGTATAGAATTCATCATGGACTTTCTAGCCAAAGCAATAAGTAGGCAAAATTAGTAAAATAGCACTGTATAATGTTGTCTATAAATTCCTGTTTGCAGAGAACTAAGGATCAGGCTGCGAAGTGTTATAAAAAGTGAAAAGGCAATCACGCTCTTCCTTACACTGAATAATGTCTTTCCATTTGATAGGTCGAGCGCTTTTCTATTACACAAGTCCCTGCTTAAGAATTTGGCTTCTATTAATTTTCCGTGCCTCAGAAATCATGTGAAGTTGCCGATTCCAATTATTATTATGATAGTAAAAAAACTCAAATCTTTCCATTCGGTCCGAACTACTAAATTAAGAAATTCGCGTTGTACCCTACGGACAAGTTCGCAAATCAACTGTTTTCTCTGCATCGGATATAACGTTAAATTACCAGTCCAGGCTATTATTTACAGTTGAATATATATAATCAGAGAATAATCGGAGTCCATTTAATGGTGGATTTTATTGTGGTATTGACAAGGGAACAAGGATATCGTTCAGTAGCCGACGGAACCAGCGTTATGGCTGCACCAGAGGTTTGTTCCGTGATAACAAATCCTCCTGTCTTTTACATGTCCATTGAACAGGTCTATCTCCAGCACTACAATTATCAGTTAAAACCACGACAAAGATCCAATGGCATGTTAAATTCCTTTTAGGTTTTCATGACATCATCATCCTCCTGTCCTTATCCCATTTATAAACATGCTGTCACATGATTTGGCAACGTATTTCACGATCGGCCGCCTGCCTAACATCAACTTACCTAACTCGTATTTTACACCTCGGTAAGAAATAGGGTGGTCTATTCTACTCAACCGAATACCACAAGGTGGGTCAACTTACCTTGGTTGCTTTTACGACACTTCGGTAAGAAATGAGTGTGGTCTATTTTACTCAGCCGGATACCACTTGGCGGTTGTAGGTCTTCGTGATAAACCCCTGGTATTACGGCTTTAGGACGTAAATACTAAAGGGATTTATTTATAGATAAAAAAGTAAGTGGAAAATTAATATTATAATAACACAATATACCGAAACTACACACTCCTCGTTCTTTTTATTACATTACAATATTTAAGGTTTGTCCAAATATAGAAGACAGCGCCCTCGAAGAATGTTATAAAAAGCTATCCACACTACGTAGTTTCGCAGCTACGCAAGAATTTTTGATGTTTTCTCCAAGATGGCGTTACTTGTAAAAGTAGAATACTTTTTTAATAAAATTTAAAGTTTTTTTGTGTTGTTTATGAAGTTTTAGTTTCAATATTTATTTAATAGGTAACCTTAACTTAACATTGTATTATTTTGCAATTGTGGCAAGCGGAAAATACCTTATTTTCAATATTCAATTATGACACATAAAAATGAAAAAAAAAATTATATTTTCATATCACATTTTCTATTATAGGCTGATATATTTATTGTATGTTATAACTTTGTAGAAGATTAAATAATAATTTTAACATTTATGACATTATTATTATTACTTTAAGTAAAACTTAAACCTGCTGTTTGAAGTAGGCAGGTTGTAATCATAAAAGCCTCATATTTTTATGTTTTAGTATAAGTTAGTATTTTAAAAAGATATGTCTAAACAGTCATCATCCTCCTGCCCTGATCCCACTCTAAGTGGGGACGGTAGAACATGTTAAAAACATGATTTGTCACATGATTTGTCTACGACCAACATGTTACATGATTTATCTACGACCTAAACGGTATACGGAAGAAGTAGGCATAAGATTCATATTGTCAAAGGCTTACTAATATTTTCTGTTTAAAAAAAAATCGTGGTATCAATTGATGACAAAAGGAAACGTTTAATGAAGAATTATTAACCTTATTCACTTACGATGTTAATCACCAGATTTAGTGTCTTTCCAATTAGAGGTAAGGTTTGTCTGTCTCTGCCATATAACATGTTAATTTTACTTGTGCTCAATGTATTTATATAAAACACGTTTGGTTATTTTAAACAGGTTATGCAGATGTACGGTTCGTGATATCACGTCGCGGGAACCCAATGATAGTATATAATGGTGCCAATTTCATCAGGGAAAGAACAAGAGGGGAACGCACTAGATGGGTGTGTGGTAGAAAAAGGAGAAAGCAGTGCGTGGCGAGTTTGACGACAGTTGAAGGAATGGTCATTAAAACTTCTGGCTATCACAATCATAGCTAGCATTATCTTTATAGGAGAATTACTCCTATAGAATTTAAAATCGTTGATCGTATTAGTAGAAGGTTAATCTATGGTCTTCTTGATCTCTTGGTTAAACATGATTAGAGATTTATAGAAGTAGGCGTTACTTTGCGGAATTCTACAGTTCAGAAGTTACAATAGATTATTTTGCTGTAATCCGCGTTTGTTAAGAGAATCTATGTAATGCGTAGTGTATAAGCAGGCAACATTCCGACCAAAACCGAAGCATCATTATGATGCATGGGGCGAAACGATCTTAGAGATTGTGGTAGTGAGTGTTTATTTAGTGCTTGTGTGGAGTGTTGGTGTTGGTGGCGTTTTGTGATACGTGTGGTGACTTCTGTATGTATAAGGTATGTGAATGTTGCCTACTTCATACACTTAGCATTACATAGATTCTCTTACCAAACGCGGATTACAGCAAAATAATTCTATTGTAACTTTGTAACTTATGGACTGGACTATATTTGGTAATAGCAGGAGATGAACTTAGTTTCGAGCGCCATGATAGGAGGAATTGATAATTAATCTTTGTTTTTTATGAAGTTATATATTGTTAATGGATTTATTGTGTTAGAACTGACAATTAGGATACAAAATGAATTATGTATTTTGGTATATATTAAAAAGCATTATTAAAAACCGAACTGTTGAAATAAACATTTTTTTCGTTAAGTAAATATTTCAAAAAAGAACAATCGATATTGCTATATCGATTCAAAGTAATTATAACGAATTGAATGTTATCTTTTTTGGAACAAAGACTGTTAATTATAAGTCCGAATGGTTTAAGTGTCAAGTAAAGCAATTTATAAATTAAGGCTTTAGGATTAACATTAAATATTACTTTTCGAAGGTCCATTATACAAAAGTAATGATAATATTATTTTTCTTTAATTATAGCAAAATAATATCGTTTCTTTTAGATAAATTAAATACTAAATAATGGTCCTGAAGTCTTATGTCTGTATTTGTAAATAATATTACATGTTCATAATAATTTAGTTCATATTTTGGTTAAGCTCAGGGACCAGTATCTAGTGTATTCATTGTAGTCTTTCGTATTTTTATAGTTTTGTGATAATTAGGTGCTAATACAAGGTTTAATAAAATTCATAGGTGCTAATATTAATAATTATGTACAAAGATCTGAGGGAAGTAACACAAAAACTTTGTTTGTCTTTGACAAAATATTTTTTATATCTTACTAATATTATGAATGCGAAAGTTTGTGCGTATGGATGTATGTTTATTACTCGACGAATCATATCGACGAATCCGTTGAACTAATATCGAAATTTGGCACAATTGTTCCGGTGTATAAGGAATCAGAATCATAAGAAATAAGGAATCATCGGAGTCTTCTATAAAGACATACATACTAACATTCATTTTTATATATACTTATGATAATGATATATATAATCGTTTATCATTAAATGAACCTATAATAAAAACTATGTAGTTTCGTAAAGAAGACAAGACTTTACTTGTTTATTTACTTTATTTGTTTTAATGATTATGATTTTTTAATAATTTGTAGTATTTATTCCAACTTATTGAATGAAATATACAATTTTTTTCTAATACTCATAGATATTAATTATAAAGTTTGTGATCTGCCATTGCAGATACCCAAACATGTAGGTTATTGTATTCCATTGAATACAATAACCTACATGTTTGGGTTTAAAATCCTGAACATTGTATTTAATTACGATTTTTTTCTATACGTAATAAACGTTACTTATATCCGAATGTCGGCTGTTCATAATCTTTGTAAATAAATGTTATATATTTTTTAAACATGCCTTTTATGCTCTTTATGCTTTTTGTTTTTTGTTTATTTCAAAATGATTTGAAAAAATAAATTTATGTAAAATTTCTTTTTCTTTGACGATGTTGAGAGATACACGTGTTTTTGAATGAGTTTTTCTGATAAAAACTTATGTGTCTAATTGATAATTTATATTTATTACACGCTTTTCTGTGAAGGAAAACATCGTGAGGACATCTGCATAAGAGGCAGGCAGACATACCTTTGTTTTATTAGTATTAAATTAATATATTTTAACATTCACGCGTCTATTAACCCATATATTTTATTTTTGGTATAATATATCGAAATAAAAGCATCACAACACGCTTCTCGTCTATAATTCCTTATATTATTTAATTTAAACACATATTATAGTAATATAAAATGATTGCATGTGTTGATTGTTAATAATTTTTTCCTTTTAATAGGTAAATGGCCGAAGCTGGAGGTATGCAATGGCTTAGGAAATCGTCAGTTCTCTTTCTACGACTTAGAAATAGCCCTTCATCACTGCTCGAATGATTAGACTAGATGGTTTTATGACAATCGGCGCAACCATTCAATATTATCAGAACATCTACGTTTCCTTGGTCGGTGATGACGTAATCAAGACTATTATTGTATATGCCATTGAAATATTTTACAAATGCCATGGATCTGTTTTATTGTACTGCGTATTAGTATCCTGTACAAGAGAGTTTAACTTAATATTGATAGCTTTGAAAATATAGTTGTACAATACGGTTTCTGCATTGTTTAGTTTTGAGGTAAACTTAATAGCTATTTGTATTTCACCTTAAGCAAGATATAACAAGAAGTATTTAAAAAGGTAGATTATTCTTACAGAATAGGTAGAGTTTGGTAAGGGATTAACTTCAGAAGGTAGACATAACTCAGTTGCTGTAAGTTTATAGAATTAGGCGTTACTTTGCGGAGATCCATAATACAAAATTAATAATGAAATTATTTTGCTACAATAAGCATTTTCTTGTATTTATATTACGTTATCTTATGGGAAAATATTTATTTTTAGATTTGTAGTAAATAAAACAAAAAAAAACATTAGCATGCCTTTTAAGATAATTCTATATCAGTAATTTTGTTCTTTAGAAATCTCGATTGATAAAATAATAAACGGGTATAATACAAATAGGATATATTTATGATTTTTAGTATTAATAGTAATATATACTTCCATTTGCTGTTTCCAATGATTGCAATATTTACTTTATTCTTGCCAATAGTTAGCGGGTTTTACTAGGCTTTAGCAGCCCTCAGGTGCTACATAATTTTAATGGTAATGTAAGCTTGAAACAACATCGTTTACATTCTCTTCATCTGCTTCTTTAAACAGTTAATTTACATCGATTTTGTTAAATTTTGCCTGAAAGATGTTTCTGAATCAATGCACAAATAGTTTTGAAATCTTTTATTAGAAAAATACACATTTGAAGCACATGTAATACTGTGATTATGTAAAAAAAGTGACTTAAAAGAGCTTCCAGTGAGTGTTTTAGCTTGTAATTAGGAATAGATGTTTTTTTATCAGATTAAAATATTTAATTATGAAAAAAAAAATTGTGAAAAAATTGTGTAAAAGAGCTTCCAGTGAGTGTTTTACCTGCGAGTATTTATTAGGAAGACATGCATTTTTATGAAATTAAAAAAATATATATATTAGGGTTACGTTGCAATTATAGTTTATTTTTAAAACTCCTCGATGTTTTGACAATATAACTTATTATAGTTACGTGTTCATGACATGTTTAACTTGAGCTTATCATCGAGAGCTTTTAAAATAAAAGAATGGCTCTTAAAATTTAATAAAGTATGTATGTAAATAATTCTAGTCGCCGTAGTAAGATCATTCCTAAATAAGACGATAAGTTTATTGTATATATAAATATACAGAAAAATGTTCAATAGTATATTTTTTGAGTATTACTGATAATTTAACTGATAATTTATAGATATTGTAAGTATCGCTTTAATAAATAATAAGGAGAAGGACACTAAAATCTTTCCTTTTTGTATTTCAAACTTCAGACACTCGACTCTGTGTGTCGACGCGCTAGAAGAATTATAAGTTTCTCTTATAATTTGATGTTAGTTAACAGACAATAAGACAATTGTCTTTGTTTTAATATATAGCAATATGCTAGTAGCTTTAACGGCTTTTATTGCATTACCAGACTATATTGACGATTAAATTAGCTAAATTTAACTCGTCCTGCATTTAGTAATAAGTATGCCATAATTGTGATATCCTTTGTATTAATCTTTATAGAAATAAATGATGGTTCGATTTTGGCTTTTTATTTTATATACAAAATGCAATAATAGTACTGTTGTGCTATTTTTTGACTGACAAAATAATTTTTGAAAAAGAGATACATTTCATCATTCTCTTGTCCTTATCCTACTCTAAGTGGGACAGCACAACATATTTTAAACACTTGTGTGCTAAGTGCAAGTTTTCAAATCTACTCGATCGCGTCAGCGTAACGCCAATTTGTATGGCGCTGGAACAGCGGTCACTAGATGTCGCTGTTGCAACGTCATACAAATTGGCGTTACGCTAACTCGATCGCATAGGTCAAACAAACTCGCACAAAGCACACAGAATGTGAAGTGAGTTAATTAGATGTTACAAGTCGTTAGAATCTTTAGTTATATTTACCTGTGATAACACAGCTACTCTTTCGAGGAGGTCACGTTTTCAAAGCCCAAGCAGGCATCAATGAATAAGTCATTATTATTACTACTAAAACTTATACGTCTAATTGATTATTACAATCTATTTGAAAAACATAATGAGGCAACATGCATATTTCTAGAGAATTCTAGGGATATGTGTAACCTACCCATCTGCATTGGATGGTGGTGTTAATCCGCGTGGTAGTTGTTAGCTCCAATCCTTCTCTCCAAAAATGGAGAGGAGGCCTATGCCCAGCAGTGGGATAGTAACAAGCCGTTACGTAGTTAATGTATTGAACCGGCTATACTCACATCTTATTCTATCGGGTTAGCCCGACTAGTTTCGAACCCATCCGGGGCACTTATTCATGAGCTCTTTACACGACGTTACCGCGGCGGGAACTGCGTCCAGCAGCTCGCTGGGCACGACTCGTGGGTGGCATGGGCGGGAGGCCCCTTTTTTTAAGGCCGTTACGTACTCAAAAACTTAAATCTCAGTTTGGAATACTACTCTTTCAGAAAGCGAAGCTATAATGATACCAACCAAGAAGAAGCATCTCCTAATGTTAGATCAGTACACGTATTCTCAGATAAACTACAGCGAGCGCTGGGTTTGCTCGTCTTCAAAGGCTCAAGGTTGTTCAGCTAAGATAAGATACCTTCAAGACGGAACTATTATCAGAGCTTGCACGGATCACAATCACCCGCCGCCTCAATATATAGTTAAAAGTGGCTTCTACTTTAAACTATAGATAGTATTTAGAAAACTACTGTAACTTAATACATTGCAATGATTTTTCAATATTTTTTATTTTATTTATATTATATTCATTTATTTATTATTGGCAAAACATAGAGCTTAAATATGTAATAACATATTTAAGTAAATAACAATCTGGTTTTGTACAACTGCCAACAAAGCTAACAACAAAGGAAATGAAACGTTATATTTTAATATTAAATTTTTAATTATGAATTTAACTTTTATAATTTGATTTTAAAAGTATCCAAAATAAAAATACAGTTCAACAATTTAGAACAATTAAATACTATAAGTTTTAACTTTTAATTTAACATAAAAGAAAGGAACTAGTAAAGGCAATGCAATGCAGTGCAATGCATGAATCACAATTAAATGAGTTAATCTTATATATACATAGGTATAATATATATCTTCTGAATTTCGTTAATGGCTCAAACGATTTTCATGAAATTTAGTGTGTAGGAGGTTTCGGGGGCAATTTACCGATCTAGCTAGGTTTCATTTAAAAAAATGTCGTTTTATTCCAGTTTTCGGGCACTGAAAATATGATTAAATTTAGAACAGAATGCAAATGATAAAAATTACCATTCGCTCGGTCATCCAGGTACTAAATATTTATATCGTTTACTGTCGAGTATCTAAGGCATAAAATATTCAAAACTGCACCGCGTTATTACTCGGTACTTCGTGATTCAATTACTTCATTGCAGATGAAAACGTGAAAGGTAAGGTCCTCCAAAAGACAAAGAAACCGAAAATAAAAAAATGAGACATTCTCTGTAATAATTGTTGAATGTTAAGACATTTATGAATTATTTTATTTATTTATTTATGTTCCATGTGAAAACGTTAAAAACATTATAATAAAAATAAGTGTACAAAGTTATCCTTATCCCTATGAATGATCTCTGCCAGCTAACCTACGAACTGAGACAATTTATACAAAAGTAATAATAAAATTATTTTGCTATAATCCGCATATAAATAATATTTAAATGAAGTAAAATACAAAATATATTTAATGCTAAATGTAGAGTGGTCAATCTGTTTTCATACCTAATACATATTTGCCGCCACCATACCACAATAGTATTGTGGTATTGTGGTGGCGGTGGTGGAGGTTTGTGCATGTGTATTTACGACTCCTGCATGGATCAGGTATGAAAACGGATTGACCACTCTACATTTAGCAATATATATATTTTCTATTTTACTTCATCGAGCATTATATCAAAATAATTTTATTATTACTTTTGTATTATGGATCTCCGCAAAGTAACGCCTAATTCTATAAATTATTTAAAGACAATTTATAGTAAAGCAAATTATGTATATGTTTCAGACACAGCTGTCATGATACCAACTAGAAGCGGTAAAAAGTTTCTGTTAATGCTCGATGGGTATACCTATTCGCAAATCAACTACAGTATGCATTGGTTTTGCTCTTCAAAAGCTCAGGGCTGTGGAGCTAGAGTCAAACGAACGCCGAGCGGCGAAGTCATCAAAATTAATACCAACCACACTCACGCGCGTCCAAAATATATTATTAAAAACGGCAGTTACTACAAGTTGTAGAGTTGTAAGCGTTTGATTATCTTTGCAGTGTATTATTTTATTTGTGACTTATCTTATTATTATTATCTTGCTTTTTGTCCTGTACGGCGCAAATTGGGCGCAAATCACTCTGCCAGTGTCACGTAATATGGCAAACATACGAGTAATGGAATTTAGAATTTGCCTCGAAGAGAATGCACGTGACTTATCTTTATAGAGTTATTATACCTTATATTTACATAAACTTTTTCTTTTTCTCTATATTACAAAATTTTAATAAAAGGCGTGGGGTTTTTTGTGTCATTAAGTACTCATTTGAGTTTTATTATAAATTTATATCCTCCTGCCGTTATCCCACTCTGAGTGGGGTCGGCACAACATGTTATAAACATGCTGTAACATGATTTGGTTGCGTTTTAACGACCGGCCGCCTGCCTGACGTCAACTTACCTTAGTCGTGTTTTACGAAACCTCGTTAAGAAGGGTGGTCTATTCTACTAAACCGTATACCACACGGTGGGTCAACTTACCCTTGTCGCCTTTTACGACACCTTGGTAAGAGATGACGATGGTACTATTCTACTTAGCCGGATACCACACGGTTAAATTTGAGTTTTATTATAATAAATTTAATTTTTTTTTGAAGAAATGTTTAAAAATATGGTTGTAGTAAAAATAATATTAACTGTGCCAGTATATTAACTTGATTGGCTCGTTGGCGCAGTTAGTAGTAACTCTGCCGAGGGCCAACTTATCCTAACAAAAATTTGTTGTTTCTTCGGACATATGTGATCAGGATAAATGTATTTAAAATTATATTAGTATATATTTACCAGTTGTCTGTCGCCTATAACACAAGTATTAAGTTACTCACTTTGGGCACGGCCGACTGTGTGTGTAAGTGTCCCATATATTTATTATTGTTATTTATATGGATAAAATAATTCATTTAAACTTTCATCGCCGCTTAAGCTCGTATAACTTTGAACTAAATATCATTTAATATATTATTATGTTTTAAATACAAATTGTCTTAGATTACATAGAAACATGATGATTAAGAAAAAACCTCGCAATAATTACGAAATTGCTCTTTTTTTGCAAAGATATAAGTAATAACAAGATTAGAACCCAACAAAATTATGTTCTTCTTTTTTAACCGATGGACGTCCACTGCTGGACATCGGTCTCTTCATGGGATCTCCACAACACACGATCTTGTGCCGCTTTGACCCAGCGGCTCCCCGCGACCTTTTTGAGGTCGTCAGTCCATCTAGTAGGGGTCTTCCGACACTGCGCTTTCCGGTGCGGGTTCGCCATTCTATCAACCTGAGACCCTAACGCCCATCGGTTCTCCGCACTATGTGCTCCATCTATCGCCATATCAGCTTCGCGACACGCAGAGCTATATCGGTGACTCTGGTCTTCTACGGATCTCTTCATTTCTGATTTGATAACGTAGAGATACTCCGAGCGTAGCTCGCTCTATCACTAGCTGAGCGACTCTGGCCCTTCTTATAAGGGGCCCAACAAAATTATTTAAAAGTATTGTATGTGTTAAATATATTAATTTGCGTAGGTGTAAGAAGAGAGAAGAAGTCCTTATTAATGATCGATGGTTACACATTCTCCCAAATACATCAAAGTATACATTGGTTTTGTTCGTCAAAATCTATTGGCTGCGGAGCTCGCATCAAGCACACGCCTGGTGGAGAAGTAAAGAAGGTCAATATTTCACACAACCATCCCCCTCCGAAGTACGTCATCAAACATGGCATATATTTTGAAGAATAACGTTTGATTATTTTTGGAACATAGGTAGCTTATATTTGATTATATTTTAGGGTTTATGATTTTATATTTTCCAGTTGCCTGTCACCCATAATACAAGTATTAAGTTACCTACTTTGGGGAAGGACGACCGTGTGTGTAAGTGTCGATAGGTGATGTATATAATAGACAAAGTAGGAAACGACATAAGCTTTCGGCTCCTGCTTTGCACCTTGCAAAAGTACGTAAATTGTTTGTGGGTCTGGGTAAAAGATTCTATAATAAAATTCCGCAATCGATTATAGCTTAAATTTATAGCTTATTTTAAAAAGAGTGACGACCGAGTTTCTAGCTGGCTCTACTTGGTAGGAGCAGCTTTCCAAATTAGCAGATGCAGAGTGATATGTGAAACCTACCATTAAGCATTGATAGGTCTAATTTCGAGCCCTTCTCTCCAGAAAAAAGGAGAGGATCCCTAGCAATGGGACAATCACAGGCCATTACTTGTTACCCAATTTGCTTGGTTGAACGTGTTGTTATGTATTGTTGTCATATATTTCAGACGAAAAAAAGAATTTCGGAGTGTATGGAACTAAAATTAAGAATATCATATTCGATACATATTAACCCACTGCTTGCAAATAGGCAGAAGTATTATTGAACCTATATTATCGATATTCATTGAACTAATTGTCACTATGACATATGTTGTTTCAGTTAAAATTTTCATATTAGAAATTATATTATATTTACTGCGAGGTTCGAAAATTATTATTATATTGGTGCATTAAAAATATATCTCGAATAATTGACAGAGTTTAAAAGTTAAGTAATTAAAAAATAAATAAACTATGTTTAAGTTTTGGGGTTATTATTATTATTCTGTAAATTGAGTTTAGATTTACAATTTGTGAAAATTCTTAGATCTTTTTTCTGTTTGTGTTTGTGTATATTTTAAAATAAATAAATTATAATGTACTGAATATTTCTGTTTTTTTGTTAATGAATCGTTTTTTATTATTATAATGCAAACACTATCGTTAAATGAACGTTAATAATGAAGCAATTTTTGATCTGTTAAAATAAACGGATATAACATAAAATTGAACATTGCTTGTATTTCGGTATTTTAATGAACGTGCAACTAAAATATTTCGGTGTTTCAGACGTGCAATTTATACCGACGGAAAAGGGGAAATACATTTTGGTGCTAAAAGGTTTTACATATTCCCAAGTTGGGGGAAGATTTTTCTACTGTTCGTCAAAACATATGGGTTGTCGAGCGAGGGTACGGTACATGTCAGGAAAACTTGTTGCCTCAGGTGATGAGCATAACCATGCGCCTCCATCGCACGCGCGTTGTGGTAATGGCGCCTTCGTCCAGTTACGACCCAGATTAGGTCTTAAGAATTTCCCTCCTGTAGCATCAGCCGTACTATCTTCCCCGCTAGCATCTCCTAGAGCAGCATCATTAGCTCTCCATGCCTTAAACTTCCCGCGAATCTTGCCGAAAACAGATCTCTGGCCCCGGCCGACCTTAGAAGAAAAGAAGGATCACTAGTATTATGGAAATGTAGATAGGAAAATATATTTATGGGAGGTGTACGTATGGAATGTTGTGAACTATATAAAAATTTACATTAAATGTTGGTGAAGGCGTGATAACGCATGAACGATGTTACATACATTATTATCGATTTTAATTCATTTTTATTTTTAAATTGCGTTCTGTAATATCGTTTGTGCGTTTTAACGCTTTGTTGTTGGACTGTTTTGTCAAATTGGTGACGTAATCGATCAATTCTTTCATGATGTTATTTAAATTTTATTAGACGCTGGTAAATCTGTCTATCATCCTCAACTGTTTCATACGTGTATTTAACTATGTATAGGATATTGATTCTGATGTAAATATGGTTTTACGTGTAAGTTAGCGGTGTAGCTCAAAGCAAAACGCAATTTTAAACAATTTGTAGTGTATGTTATGAATTGATTGATTAAGTCACCATCTGTTAATAGTATTATTAAAGAAATTTTTTAAGTATTGTCAACGAATAGAAACGACGAATGTTGATATTAAATGACACTAACCTATTTTATGATCTCTTTAAGTTTATGTATATATTTCGAAAAGCTGTGCTACTAGACTCATAGGCTTAGCTTTCGGTGATATCTCACGATACGTAATTTTGGTGATATTTTTAGCAAGTAAATTATGAGCCTTACTATATTACATTCATTCGTTAGAATGATTATCTACTTACAAATGTTATTTTTTATTATCGTTCGTATTTTTATTTTTTTGTTTATCATAGACTGCTATCATATATGAATAAATTTTTGCTTTAAAAAGTTATTTTTTTGCTTTGCATATAAAATCTTCTTTAATAACGTATATACATTTCAAAAATAGATTATAGGCTTTTAGGGTGAAAAGTCGGTAACACGACAGCAGTTACTAAACTACTATTTATAAACAAATTTGCTACCCAGGAGTTTGTTATAATATGTTATCGTGTTGTTAAAGTTCTAATATATTTAATGAAAGATGCTTTATTCAAACATATGATCAAATATTAAAAATATTCGTATTACTTCTAGATTAATCCGGCATTAGTCGGATTAGGTCCTTTATGGTCTCAAAGGATAATCACTGTGAAAGACCACCTTTGTGGCAAAAACAAATATCCATAAAAAGACTTATATCAAGGGGTAAAGTAAAGATTTGCTTGGGAGGTCAATGAAGGTGCTCTACAATTAAATAGGTACTAAAGGAATTTACAATGAGCCAGATAAATTCCTCTTTTAATACTAATGTGACTTTCTTCATTATTAAAGGTAATATTTTAAGTATTAAATCTTTTTATCGCAGATGTGGAATTTCGATTAAACAGCCGAGGGAATCGGTATTTATGTATAGGTTGGTACAAATATAGAAAGGAATACCAATCAGGTGACCGGATATCGTGGAGGTGCTACAAAAGAGGGTGTCCGGCGACTGCAACAACAATGGCTTACAAATTGGTAACAACCAGAAATGAACATATACACTAGTTTATAAACAGTGTTGCCAACGCCACTGTTTTAATAGTAGATTTGCTGTTTTCACATTGATGTTGTTTTCTGTTTTATTCCTAATTTTACCTGCTTTCCAACATGTTCAGTGCCAACTATTATACTATGCGAATGTTTTCTGATATCCACTGAAATCAGTGCAAAAATGTCAGTCACAGGTAAAGCCCTATTGAAACATTTACCGTCGGTGGTATGATGCCGCATCTGGTCAAAAGTATCATTTGAAGCCACAGAAAGGCAGATCAATGAATAATTCAACAAAAAATATTTTTCTTTAATTTTAAATGAGTTAATCTTGTAATATATATTTTCGGAATCTCGTAAACGGCTCTAACAATTTGCCTGAAATTCAGCATTTAGGGGGTTTTGGGGGAGAAAAATCGATCTAGATAAGTTTTATTTAAATAAAAATATCGTTTTATCCTTTTATCCTGTTTTCGGGCTCTAAATTTTTTTGAAATTTACGTTGAATACAATCACAATTTTTCGCTGTTAAACCTAAAGTCATGGTAGTTCATTTGGGTCTAGAGAGGTGAATGCCTGCCTTATTGTTTTTTTCATTTTTCATCATTTTAAAAATTACTCAGCAAGGCTGGGTCACCCAGGTACTGATTTTAAAACTAATCACATACAATACTTAACAATGAACGGTAAATAATAAAAGTAAATATTATATGAGTACAGTACGAAATCTGCCTTTTTTAATTTATCTACTGTTTTTTTATTCGTGAGCTGCTGTTTTTTAGTTCCCTGGGGCTGGCAACGCTTTATATCACACATCATTTTATTAACCTGTGATTTTTATAAATCATACATTTTGGGCTATGCTTGTATTTATATAATGACAATTGTTAAGCATAGCATTACGTGTATATAAAGTTCTTGTTATACGATAAATTATATTTAGTTGATACGTTACAACGTCAGCTATATCGATTTCGATATAGTTGCCGTTGAAAAAATCTGATTTATGATGATGATCTACATATTTCAAGAGAGCACGTGTCTCAGTAATTTTTGTACTTTCAATAATTTTCCGAAAATTTAGATGTCGCTTCAAGACTTTTGGAAAAATTTATAGTTGCTTATTTTAATTAAATATCAAAAAAACCATAAAGGATATTTTGTTGTTGCTTTTTTATAGTTTTTCAAATATTTATTATCCTATAATAATTGTATACGTATTTTGTATTTTACTTATTAATATTATTGACAAATGTGCCTTATATTGAAATAAAAACATAATAAAAATAATTGATTTCTATGTTTAGCTCATCATAAGAATCATAGCGTTATATATTTATCGTCATTTTGTTATGATAATGTTCGTATGTAAAAGGGAATATGTATAACTAGCTTGTACCCGCAACTTCATTTGCGTGGTCTGTGGTCGTGTGATACGTAATAGATGGCGCTTTTCAAATCGTCCTATTCCTGTAGAATTAACAGGATTTCTATAGCCTATATGTTACCCCGGTGAATAAGGAAAAATTGTGCGAAATTTCATCGATAATAGTTCAGCGGACTCGCTGTGAAAGAGTAATAAACATATATCCATACATCCATCCATCCTCTCACAAACTTTTGCAGTCATAATATTAAGTAAGATTAGTATGAAATAAGATAAGGATTTAGCAATAGAGACATTTGTTATTACTAAGTGCTTGAGGTTCTGAACATTTATGCTTTTTGTCGCAGATGTCCGAATGTGCTTGAGCAATCGAGGAAATCAGTGCTTACTCATAGGAACCCATAAATTCAGACGAGGATACCAAGTGGACGATCGGATATCTTGGAGATGTTTCAAAAGAGGATGTCCGGCGACTGCCTCGACCGTGGGCACTGAATTGGTGGCCACGAAAAACGAACATAATCACAAATCGGAGAAATTAATCGTAGTAAGGGACGTACCGTAAAATTGTTTATGTGTGCGTCCTACATACGCAACGGTAAAAGATACAAAAGAAAGAGATAGTGATGTGATCTTTTCGGTTATAATATCGAGATTTGTTAAGCTATACAAGCACAAATCATTTTGAGTATCATTTTGAAAAGTATTTTTTTTGTGTATTGTATTTTGCACTTGTTTTTAAATGAATTAAATTTTTTAATCCTTTATTAATAATTCCTATACATCAGTAGATATTCGGTCTGTAAATGCTTTGTTAATAAATGCATTCTCACTACATACGTTATACATGGTTATATTAATTTCTCATATCTTTTTTCTAATATAGCTATAATTTATATGCAATGCATATTAATGTAATAATATTCATATCGCGTTTTGAATAGTTAATATAATGTTATATTGTAGCTAAATATTGTATTTTCGATATGTAGCTTAAAATATACTCACGAATTTTAATGTTATTATGCAAAGTTCATAGATTGACAACGAAATTATTTTAAAATAATGTTCATACTTGGAAACTTCATTTTTAATGCACACATAGGGAATTATAATAAATTAAACTTGTCTATGGTCACAGTAACACAGTAAATTCGGTATTTCTACGGTACATTATCAGGATATTTTTTTTATTTTTTTCCGGTGGAAGTGGTAAGTTAATGTAGCGAAAGCAAGTAGTATTTTGAAAACAAAATTATATTATACTAAAAATATAATTAGTATACCTGGTTGACTATATTGAATAGAAGTAATTTTTTAAGTTCTGAAACAGGTGGATATAAATTTTGTGTCTTTATAAAACATACAATTTCTATTATGTACTCGAAGTAGAACGTCATTAGTTAGTTGGAAAGAAAAAATGGTCTTTAGTTTTTCAGTTCTACCGTTTTAACACATTTGTTTAAATTGGTAAATGGATTATAGCCAAATAAAACTATCATAACTTTTGTACTATGGAATTTAGCAAAGTAACGCCTGCTTCTATAAATTAATCTAGAGAACCCTTTATGTGTGTATTGCCATATATTTATGCAATACCTAGTTAAAACTATCAGACTGATAACAAGAACTAACAACTATTTGTGTTTAACGAAATTTTTATTAAGGCGGCAATATTACGATGATTATTTAATTAGTAGTGCGTTTGGTTATCGCTATTTTTGTGGCCACACATAATTATACATTGCCTTATTTGTTTGAACTCCTTGAAAATATACTTATATAATTTACGTATGTGAATAAACATTTTTATGTCGCCGATGAAAATCTTTCTTCTAATAACTATTCTTAACTATTACAAGTGAAAATTGGTGTACAAGGTAACCGGCATAAAGTTTGTAAAAGAAACACAATTTATATGCTCTATATACGAATTTACGTCACTGTCCGTTTACCTGATAAATTAATAAAGCAATAAGGGTTTTAAACAATTGTTTTTCAGATGTACAATTTCACATAAATCAGCGTGGCAATCGTTGTCTGACCATAGGTCACTACAAATTCAGACGTGGCTATCAAACAGGCGATCGGATATTATGGCGATGTTCCAAGAGATTCTGTCCGGCTACTGCATCTACTATCGAAAATACACTTGTTTCTACTAGATATGAACATAGTCATTAACGTATAGTTACAATGTTTTAGAAGCTGTGTAAATAAATAAATAAATTAAATAAATATATGGGACACTTACACACACGGTCATCTGTCTCTAAAGTAACTTATGGTATGCAGCAGTTATGGTAGGCAGATAACTGGTGAATATATACACATATATTTTAAAATAAACACTTAAATACAAATATATACCCAGGCTCAAAGACCAACAAATTAATTTATAGAATATGTTGGCCTTCGGCAGGAATCGAACCCACCACCAGCGGAGCTGAAGCTGAAGCTGAAAAATATTAGATTTCTACTGCAAAAGAGAGGAGGAGTAGATGCAAATTTAGTTTCTAAGTAATTTTACATAGTGTGTTCTAGTCCTGTGTACTTATAGCGAGTTCTTTATAACCTACTCGATCGCGTTAGCGTGACGCCAATTTGTATGACGCGGCAAAAGCGACATCTAGTGACCACTGTTCCAGCGCTATACAAATTGGCGTTACGCTAACGCTATCGAGTAGGTTAAAAGAACTCGCACTAAGCACTCGAAATATCGGCATCTAACACGTCATTTTCTTACGACGTGTTTCATTATTTTAATAAATAGATGCTGTCGATATTTCTCAATTACGTTATGTACAAATTATTGATAGTCGAATAAATTGATTGCTGTTCAGATTAAATTATTCCAAAAAATGTTAATTGCAAATGTTTAATCATACCAAAAAACTAATAAATAATGTATTATTTTACTATTATTTGTATAATAAATGTTTATTGTTTCGGTTGATTAATTAGTTTGAACTATTTTTTTTTGTTGTTAAACTTTATCATGCGTGAATTAAAATAGTCTTTATTCAAATAAACTTTGGCAAGCACATTTAAATTGTCATGGATCAATATGGAGCTACAATTGGTTCGGAATGTTGCTCTTACAGAGAAAAACCATCAAAAAAATCGTCGGTCAATCTTTTAATCATTTAATTATATCATTACATTAGTATACCGCAGTATTGTATGAAGTTGTAAGGATTTCCAACTCAACGCATTTTTATCATCCAAATAATCTTCAATTCCGTAATATAATATGAAGTACGCTTATTTCTTTTTTTGTAACCAGGAGCGGCGTTCTACGTATCATCCAAAGGCACGGTGCGTCTCGTATTTCAAGGGGTTCACTTCTCAAAAAATTATCAGAACGGAAGAAGAATATCATGGAAATGTAACAAGGCTGGTTGTATAGCGCGTGTGAACACTATCGACGGGCAGGTTGTGGGAGTGAAAAACAAACATAACCATAATAGTTGCTATTCATAAATCTAGTCTAAGCATTTATTTTAAGTGGAATAAATCTTTGTACATAGGACTTTGCAGATTAAAAATGAGTCATTTTAGGTATACGCTGTCTACCAAGAAAATTCATGATTGAAATTTATAGCGGTAAATAAATTATTGTGTGGTTTGTGAAGTGAATAATAATATGTATATATTCAAACCTCGTTTTAAATTGGATGAATTCGTTAAAACAGTTTTAACATTATTTGCAACCATACATGTAATGGACAAAGTATATGTTATTTCTCTAATACTATAAACAAACAAAAATAATAATAAAATTATTTTGCTATAATTCGCGATGAAAAGTTCATGATAATGTTATTAGTAATTTTGTATTATAGATCTCCGGAAAGTAACGCCTAATTCTATAAATTAAAATAAATTTATTTATATTTTACTTATACCTCACCGCCGTGTAGTATCCGGCTGAGTAGAATAGGCAACCTTTATTTCTTACCGAGGTGTTGTAAAAGGTGGCTAACGTAAGTTGGAGTCAGTCAGGCGGTCGGTCGTAAAATGTCTAGCTACATCATGTGACAACAAGTTTAGAACATGTGCCGACTCCACCAAGAGTGGGATAAGGGCCGAAGCATGATGTTTTACTTATATCGTAGAAATTGGTATCATTAAAATTGTAAGTTATTGAAAATCTTATATCGTTATTAAGTTAAGAAATTCATAAGTAAATGTTATTTAAGTAAAATTTACATTTTTCTTTCTCTTATAACCCAAAATTTATAATTTTATATGTTTACATATATGATAGTGACAAATATTCACGTTTACAGATATTATATTTTTTATTCAATTTTTGTCTTATATAAACTACTTTTAGAACACTTTTGTGAAATAAACTCGAAGTTAACATGAAAAAGAAACAAATTTAAATTGACCTTAGGTCAAAAGAGCGTGCCCAATAGCAGCAATATTTTTTTCTGATGTGTACATACAAAAAAACTAAAAACTTAAATTATAAACTTTATTCATGTTTAAATAAAAAATAAATTTTTAAAGGACAGATTATATCAATATATAAACATTTAATTTGAAGTTTTTGGGAATAACAATGACGTTTAAATTAAAACTACGATGTCATGGCTATTTAAACTTTACGTGGGCTTTAGTAATAAAAAGGAAAGTATGGCACCGTCCATCCCTTCATTTATACATAACAAAAATCCATTAGTATGTTATGAACGTTAAAACAAAACATAATCGCATTTATTGTTTGGATTTGTATATATCTATAGTCTTCATATCTATACATATATATAAAGCTGAAGAGTTTGTTTGTTTGATTTTTTGAACGCGCTAATCTTAGGAAGTACTGGACCGATTTGAAAAATTATTTCCTGTAAGATAGACTATTTATCGAGGAAGGCTATAGGCTATATAATATAACATCACGCTAAGATGAATAGGAGAGGAGCAGCCATAAAAAATTGTAAGAAAACGGCATAATGTAAAGCTTTCCTTGCGTGCGCGTACGTACAGTTAATACGTATGTACGGTACGGTAATAGTTATTAAAAAATCATGTATTACAAAATTGTATATATATTACGGTTTTAGTCCTTCCATGCGGGCGGAGCCGCTGGCGATTGCTAGTAACTTATAACACCTAACTTTGATTTTCCTCTGTTGCTTTTCAGGTAATATAGCGTGGTTTTCTGTATCGAGATTCGGGAATCCACAAGTCCGAGTTGGTCCGTATAAATTTTGCATAGCTTCCTCTATAGGCCCCAAAAAAATATGGCGCTGCGTCAACCAAGCTCGAGGATGCCGCGCTAGAGTAACAACATTAGATACAACCTTCGTTAGGGTTGATAATTATCACAATCATTGCAAGCCGAGTGTCATTAACTCAATTGTAGCATGTGAATTAGGTTTGGAACAGCGAAAAAAATTTCCATAGTACTTATATAAGTAACGGTTACTTTGTGGAACTCCAGAAGACGGATGAAGCAGTGCGATGAAATTATGTTACTAAAATTGACAGCTCTTTATTGCTTTTTCTTAGCTTAGATGATGATATTCAAAGCGTTATGTCGCGATGTACCAATACCAGATACCTATAAACAGTAAATAGTCAACTTTGACAAAGAGTGCTCATATCAATTTTGTATATATGTTTATGTTTCGATATGGTTATAATGCTCGAAAGAAATTGACAATAAAAAAAAAATGTGTCTTTAGGTCTTCATTGAGAGAATCCTTTTTGCCTTAAACCTATGTGGATGTCAGTAATACAACAAAATTTACAACGTTATCAGTGGAGTTCATGTGTAAACAAATAGAAGTTGAAATGAATTGTTTTGAAATTATTTTTATAATACAAATAAAAATAATTCCTGAAGGGTGATTTTTGATTTTTCTGTTTTGTTTTTATCGTTTTTTATTCTCGGAATCGATGACTCTTTTTTCTCTTTCTTTCTCCTCTTTTATGTTCCTACGTTGCTAGGAACAAATTCTGTATTTGATACATTCTAATGAGATATTATCGACCATAGAAACCTATTCATCGTAACGTAACGTAAATATGGACTTTTTGTCGACTCATTTCAACTCAATATGAGTTTTAATTGAGGAATTTTATGAGCTATATTCAAAACTTAAGATTGATGTTTGGGGATCTTTTATGTATAAATTTTATCACATCTTTAAACCCATCTACAATTTAATACGTCCTTTTTGAAATTTCAATTTAAAGAGATTCTAATAAAATTTGTCATTCTGAAGCTTCACTAAAATAGTGAGAAATCAAGGACTATGTTGTATTAAAAAAAAACATTTATACATATTTGATTTTAGGATTATTTAAGTCGAATGATAAAGAAATTGTTAAAATTTGTTAAGTTGTTTTACATTTTTGCAGATGGCGAAGCATATTTTTCGATATCAAAATTTGGCAAACCACAACTCAGGATAGGTTTGTACAGGTTTTGCGTCGCCACAATAGTGGGACCTAAAAGCAATTGGCGGTGTATCAACCAACCGAGAGGATGCCGTGCGAGAGTGACGACTATTGACAACAGTATTGTCAAGGTTGATAATATCCATAATCATGAATGAAAACCGGGTATTAAGTTGTTTTATCATATATGCCTATTTGAATGCCATATTTATTTAACGCCGAATATCTGAACGGGGAATATTTCATCTAAGAGTCTCGAATATTGAGAGCAACATTGCAAGAGTTGACAGTACAAATAAGTACTGACGAAATAGTGGGACCATTCTATACAAAACCCACAGAATATAAAGAGTTTAACAACAACATTGTTAGATTTAATAATAAACACAAACACAAATAATAAAATCAGTATTGCAGTTTTGAATGTTCACGGAATAGTTTCGGTGTATTCAGTGATTATATTATTAATTGTGTTTATAATGTACGCTACCGTAATTGTGTCATCATCTTATATATGAATGTTGGATTAATAATAAATCATATTATGCATATTTGAAGAGACAATAAATTGAGTGAATTAAAAGGCCCCTTGTTCTATATCATTTTATTCGATTTATGACCATTTGGATTTTAGGAAAAGTAAAAAAAATCCAAGCAGTGCTATGTGGACGCAAGAAAATTTGGAAGCGGCAATGCAAGCGATTGAGAGAGGCCTGATTTCACAAACTGCCGCTGCGCATCGCCACGGGATACCTAGACGAACATTAGGAAATCATAAAAAACAAGGAAACAGGATAAAACGCTTGGGATGAAAATCTGTACTCGGTGAAACTCAGGAAACAGAGCTAGTTAATACAATTAAGAAAATTGCACGTATGCCCATAACTAAAACCCTTCCACGCAGACAAGCATATCTTTATTGCAAAAGCATAATATAACAAATAATTTCAATCCCAAGCTTAGACTCGCAGTAGTGGCTGGCCTAAAATCGTATAAAACGATTTATAAAAGTTTCTAATTTCATGTAATACTTGTATCGGAATCATTTGAGATAGAATTTGATACGTATGCCAGATTTGTTCATGGTTATAAATTGTTGAATTGATATTTACCAATGTAGAAATTTACTGTTTCCAAGACCGATTAACATTGTTGATTTTTTTGTTGTCTTATTAATATTTTAAGGTTACGAAATCATATCTTGTGGAATTTATTAAACATGTTGAAATCAGTGTGTTCATTTGAACTACAAAAGAGTTTTACGTTAAATTCCTCGCATACATAAACAAGCGTTTTAATTTGACGTTCCCTCAAGCTGTCCCTTTTGCATTTTCAAATGTCTATTTTAATCGATAGTTGACTAGTTTACATTTATAATTAGTTTAGAGTTTTATAGTTATCTTGGAATGGCAACTAAGTTTCTTTTATTTTGCAGCTGGTATAAAAGAAAAAGACAAGATAAAATTTGAAATGACAAAGTTCGGCAATCCAACAATCACTTGGGGGAATTACCGCTTTATCAAGAAACTGAGTAGGCGTTTGAAGACTTGGTGGGAATGTACTGCGAGGAAGAGTAGCAACTGTCGCTGCGTCGCTGTCACTGTTGAAAATCGGCTAATCAAGTTAAATGGATGGCACAATCACTAAAGGATTATTGTGCATTGAAAAGCGTATGTTATTGATATGTTCGATAGAAGTCACATAAAAACATAACACATTTTTTCCTTGTGCAAAAAAGTATTTGTATATAAAAAGACATTTTTTTGCCTGCTATTCGTTTCGTGATAAAATTATTTGATTCGTTGAATAGAGTAAGGGTAATAAGGATCTGATTTGGATTTTACTTGAATGTTTATTTCATATTTGATTTCGCTGAAATTTACAATTAAAGCTGAAAATCTCTTTTATTCGTTAGTAGTATTAAGATAATCTCTTCTACTCATTAATGATTTTGATGTACTAGTATAGTGGAGGAGATAGATTAGTAGAACTAACAAACTACTTGGTTCTAATACTAATTAAATGTTAATTGATTTAAATTGTAATTAATCAAAGTATTTTTTTTCTTGTATTTGGGCTTTTGAAGTTTTGATCTCAGGTTTCATTACGAGCTAGTTGGTTGATAACTAATTCAGCTTAGAGTATGATTTAACCATCAGAAAGGATTTCAGTAATAAGCCGCTTATTTCTCAAGACGTTATGTCGCGAGATTGAAGCTAACTTGTCAATGCTTGGGAACAGACATTGTAGATTTGGTGTACTTACCTTTCTTAAGGTTACATTTAACTAGGTGACACACATTATTTTAATTGGCAATAGTTTTTGGGTAACTTTGACTATATTGTAGTGCAATTAATTTTATAGTTCTAGTTGTAATGTCGTTTTTTAATATCTGGTCAAATATAATGGAAATCACGATAATTCGATTGTATATGATGATATTACTACATTACATTATTAATACATATAACGGAAATATATATCTGATTTATTTATATACATCTTATTAAATTTTAATCTTAGCTCCTATAATGTTAGTTTTATTAACATAAAAATTTTAAAACAAAAAAAAATATATAGTTGCGTATTAGTAGGTTAGTCTAGTAGCAAAATGTTTAGCTCACAAATGTTTCGTATTCGTGTTTTGTAGTCTATAAACATTTTTAGTAATAACCGTTCTATTTTAGTAGGTAAGTGAATTAGCTTTAAGCTGCTGAACTAAACTTTTTCAATTTTATTTGTTTGTAACAAGAATATTTTATTAGCTAATTTTTAAACATTATCTCGCTTACTATATGAGAATCCTGTGTCTCCAATAGTAAGCGGACTGTTATCACTCCCCCAAAAATGTCTGTTTTACAAAATCTTATCATTTTACAAAATACCACTATATTATATTACTTATAAGCAATAGGCGTTGTTGTGCTTTTTTTTCTATAAGGATAAGTGTGAGTGCATTCCATTCGATGGCTGTACGTTTTAGAAAAGAGCAAGTATAATGCTTAGTAAGTTTTCAACTACTTTTGTGTCTGTATCACTATGATCGTGTAATTCTCGAGCAACTTCCTTATATAGGTCTTTTAGCTAGTGTTGGTGTTGTTTACGTACTTATAAGTGGCATTTATCGAAAATTTTAGATAATAATTTAGGTGTATCTTACTCTAGGTAAATATTATAATTTATAAATTTCTTTTATCTATATTAGCTTATTGTTTTATTAGAAAGATTATATACGTTTGCTTTTAATAAAAATGATTTTGTCGACATTCGTTTTATAAACATGGAGGTGTATTAATGAAAAATTATGTTAAAAGATGTAGGTAATTCTTCGAAGTTAGTTATATCGATTTTATTGTAATTCATTATGTCATTAATAAATGTTACATAGACGATATGAGTTTTTTATATTTCCATCTAAAACGCAGTGGACTGTAAAACTAACGTAATAAGCAACGCTCTTAGATCTTTTCTTCCAAGATACCTCAGTGCCTGAAGACAAAAGTCTTCGAACAGTGCGTGTTCCCAGTGATGACATACGGATCCGAAACTTGGTCGCTGACTATGGGCCTTAAGGGAAGGCTCCGAGTCGCTCAGCGGGCGTTGGAGCGAACTATGCTCTGAGTATATCTACGTGATCAAATCAGAAATGAGGAGACCCGTAGAAGAACCAGAGCCACCGACATAGCTCAGCGTGTCGCGAAGCTGAAGTGGCGATGGGCGGGGCACATCCCGGGCACAACACCGATGGGTGTTGGAGTCTGATGGTGTTGGAATGGCAACCCTGCACCGGAAAGCGCAGTGTCGGTAGACGCTCTACTAGATGGACGACCTCAAAAAGATCGCCGGGAGCCGCTTTTTTTTGTTAATTCCCTCTCCAATTGTCGTAACAATTCCATTAACCTAATTTGTTAGGGTAATAATTAATCCACGAAATTTTGCTGAGTTCGAGACCAAACTGCTTACTTCTCTTTGCCTAAAGCATAGATAATAACATCTTAGTTTCTTTTCAGAGCCGAAGTTTAGTTTGTCGCAAAGAGGAAATTTGGTAGTGCAGATTGGTGAATGGAGATTTAATAAGCATGCCTGTTGGGGTTCAAAGGTTAGATGGACATGTATCAAAAAGAAGTCTGGTTGCACAGCCGCTATAACCACCGTGGGTAATGTTATTGTTAAGACCCTTGGATCTCACAACCATTGAATTTCCGATAAATCCTGAAATTAAAAAAAAAATAGTCTCTTTACAATAGTGCTATGACAACATTTTTTTTTTTTGTTTTATGTTATCTGATTAATTTATGATTTCGTAAGAGTTGCATCGCAGTGGAGTATAATACTGAACTTATAACTTGACGTAACTTCTCTTGAATCACATAAAGCGGATTAGTAAATATATTCTATTCCCTAATTATTCCAGTCCATTGCTCTAGAGGGTATGTGCGTTTTTAATAGGCTTGATATATTAAATAGAAAATACCAGCCTGAGATCGCTTCATGTCTTGACATGCTCCAAAAATAACCACTCTAGCTAGTAGGCTAACCACCATACTCAGTCCTCGCCTGCGAGTTAAAAGGGCGCGGAGTAGGACGAAAAGGTTTTGAGGCAGATGCGGGTAGTTATCTCTTGTAAAACCTGCTACGAGCGCTTGCTGCCTGCGCCTTTATACCCCGTTCTTTCCCGGAGGCGAAGACTGAGTTAAGCGGTTAGTCTATAATTTTATTAATTCTAATTGATTTTAATCTCATAAAATCCATCAGTTATAATTGCTAGGCATCATGATTTATGGCGTGTATTCATTTTATATGTTTTGTAATTTCCAATGATGTTGCTTTCATGCTCATTCAATTTTATCATGTGCTGCATTTAGTGCTAAGAAGAAAGCGTACTATATTAATTATTACATAGTATCTATATAGATTCTTTTACCTTTGTCCTTTCCTAAGGACAGTTAAAGGACTACTGACTGTTTGGTACTTGGAATAGAATAGAAAACCTCACTTCAGTCTTTCAAATACTTACAACAAATCATAGCTTCCTTATCCTATTATAAATTAATAGTATGGAAGGCTTTAGGATATTGGGCGAATAAGTAACCATAGTGATTGTATATAACGCAGAGCCGCAGATGCGAGGCTGATTCAAAAGGACGGTAATCTCATGAGCAAGGACTTTTATTCCTTTATTATTATTATTTTCTTTTGTATTACTACAGTATTATTGTGAGATTGATTTAACAATAGCAAAATAAAGTGCTTATAAACCTTACGTTTATATCATCATCAACAAGGGTGATGATGTAAAAATGGTCATCATAAGCCTGTATTCGATAAAAAAAAGCCATTGGAATATAAGTGATAAAATCATTCCTTAATTGTGTAACTTTAAGAAAATTTGTTATATCCCACGTTTATTTAGTATAGATTATTTCCATTTATTTTTTTTTACTTTGGTTTCTCAATCAATTACTATTATATACATAGTTTCAAATATAGTTTTCCTTTACTGTATAACACCGGTTTAAGTAATGTAGTTTTGAGTAAGTAACCTTAGAGTAAATAGGAGACGTGATAGAAATTAAAAAAGCAATCTCTTGACTAAACTGTTAATAGCTTTAAAGTTTTGTTTTTAGTTAAGTCAAAAATAAAATGTAACATTTCCTATTTTGAATAAAGTGTTTTACCTGAAATCACCTAATTTTTGTTTAAAGGATTCATGATATTAAAATATATAATTTTGATAATTGTATCTTCCAAATAATTCTCCTGCCCTTATCCCACGCTAAGTGGGGTCGGCACAACGTGTATTAAGCATGTTTTACGACCGGCCGTCTACCTGACGTTAACTTATCTTATCCGCCTTTTACGACAACTAGGTGAGCAATGAGGGTAGTCAATTCTACTCAGTCGAACACTACACGGCAGGTTTACATACCTTAGTCGCCTTTTACAACACCTCGGTGAGAAATGAGGGTGGTCTATTCTACTCAGCCGGATACCACAAGGCGGTATCTTCCAAATACAAAGACAATATGATGCATAAAATTAGTTTCTAATATAAATTTTAAATATAAATATTTATAAGTTATTTCTATATAAGTATATTCCATCCATCTTAATATCTTACGATTCTATGCAGCTCGATTTAAGCAGTTTTGTTTTGCTGCTTCAAGCCATGAGTCCAGCAATTCTCTTAGACCTTTTTCAAGTTGAACTGTCCTCCTTGTTTGAGGGTTTAGTAACTATAGTGTTGCTGTATCGCCTACAAACTTTACTACCAATGTAGCGTCGATGTTTGAGTTATGTTAATGACTATCCTTACTTCTTTGCGCGATTGATTACACCGTGATGATGACTTCGTGATTGTTATGGATCTAGAAACACTACGAGTACTTGAATGAAGAAGTTATTTTAAGAGATTTATCATTATCTTTTAGATTATGGTCTTAGAGTTTACGTAATGCTATAAGTGAATACAATAAAACAGAGTTCAAAGCTTATGTTTTTTTCTTTTGTTTTTATCAGGTCTTTCAACCTCTTAAAAATTACAAAGTAATAATCAAATAATTTTACTATAATACGCGAAAAACATTATCCGCGATCGCGGATTAGCGCAAAATTTATTATAAATTTTTTATTATGGATCTCCGCAAATTAAAGTCAAATTCTATATTTTGCTCTTAGATATTGCCAGACCCATCGTATTTTCACATATGTATTTTATGTAGAGTTCTATAAAAATGTTTTGCTATCTCTAGCAACTGGTTCTAACCATTTGTTTCTTTTAGATCTCAACCCGGTGTTCGCGCAGTCTCAACGAGGGAATCCAGTGATTATGATCGGACAGTATCGTTTTAATAGGGTCAATAAATATGGGAGCAGAACAAGATGGGTTTGTGTGAAAGCAAAAGCTGGATGTCGAGCATCTTTGCACACCATGGACAACGCTATCGTTCGAGTTTGGGGTTTCCATGATCCGATGGCTCATACGAGCGCTAATAGATTTTGAAATTTAATAGCATCGATAAACATTACGGCATATATGACAAATGAACTTAGTTATTCATGGCAATTGTAGTCTAGTTTTGACACACTAAAGAAGATACAATCGTATATTGTTCTGTTAAATTCTTTTCGGTTATATTAGTAATAATAAATCAGTTATTAAATACAAGAGTATCAGTATTAAAAGATCATCAACGTTTTTAATTACTAATACAATTATGGTATTCTTTTTAACTATATAAATTAAAGAGTGTCTTCTTTAGTACGTTATGAACACAATTCTCCATATTTTCACTATCGTATATACTAAAAATCTTTTTAAATAGTTTTGACACCATAGTATTTACAATATGTCGCGTTAAAGTCGAAGTTAAAGGTTATTATTGCGTAAAGTTTTTTTTACATATATGACAACTTTACATCGAGGTTACTGGACTGTACTTCAAATAGGCATTGACAATTTTTACACATCGTGACACTATACATATAGACCTATAATAGTATGGATCTTAACATGAATAAATTTTAAGTTATATGACGTCACACAACGACACAATTTTGACAATCTTCTTCGATATACACTTTTATCTTGAGTAGGGCTATAGTATAATAAACTAAAACTATAAAATATCAAATAAATATTAATTTAAATTAGGATTTTGTGTAAGGCGTAGAAGAACATCTCTCTAAAAGATTTTACTAACAGAATATGTCTTACGGTTAATGAAACGGTGCTTTTCCTATCCAAATGCTCTTCAATTATGTTATATCGAGGCTTAAGAGCGATTTTTTTCATACTTAGTTGAAAAATGATAATAACGTAATAATAAACTCGAATTGTAGGATAGTTTTTCATTTTGTTACTGTAAACGGAGTGTGGGTAGTATGTAAGTGTTAACATTAGTTTAAAGTATTAGTAGTTCAAATTTTTACTTCATAATATTTAGAAACAAATAATTTACAGAGCTACTAACTTAAATATTACTTAAGGTTTTGGTGGTGGATAAATAGTTACATGCTTTTATTCATATTATATGATCATGAGTAATGTTTATCTTATCTAATATTTTTTGCGTACCTAGATCATATATTCGTGTATTATGAGTTTTAAATTTGGTTTGTTTTATTTCATCGCCCGCATTTATATCACAATATTATAAAAATTTAAAATACAAATCAAGCAATAATGGTATTATTATTTTTGAATCTGCGCTAGTAAGAAAATCCATATAACATATGCAGAATACGTTCTCTAACTATTATAATTGTTATAATAATTTCAACAATCACTAAGACCTACAAAGAGCAGAACTTCACAAAAAAATCGTGTGTGTTCAGAATGCATTATATAGAGTTTCTAAAGTTGCAAATCATAGCTAAATTATCCTTTATTTCTTGTAAATGGTGCAATTGCGAACAGCAATGTCTAGTTTTATAAATAATTACATATTTCAATATTTTCTTGAATTAATGAATTATTTATAAAATTACGATAATTATAAGGAATTATTATTATATTATAGGGAATTTCTCTGTTATAGCTATAATTACATATAGTAAGAAAGTAATAGCAGAGAATATTCTGTGGTTTTGTAAGTCTAAATATATTTTAATTGTTCAATTTAAATGGTATTGGTTTTTTTTCCCAGTAAACATTATCAAGACGAATAGAGGTACTTATATGCTGCTCGTGGGCGGTCAAAGGTTTTATAAGGAAAAGGAAAGTGGAGCGAAGATAAGGTGGCAGTGTTCGATGAAATCACGAGCTAAATGCAAGGCATTTGTCAAAACTATAGAGGGCGCGATTGTTGCAGTATACTTGGACCATAGCCATTAACGAAATGATAACGACATATTCAATTTTTGTTTTTAGGATATTTAGGATAGGTTAATACTAATACTAATAAACCTAATTTAGAAGTTTCGTTAATTTTAAATAATCTTCGCGTGTCCCATTTCGAAATCAAGAACAAGCTACTGCTGTCAATAGATTTTTTTTTTCCTTTTTTTTAAATTTTTTTTAAAGTAAATATATGGGACACTTACTTACACGGTCGTCCGTCCCCAAAGTAGTTAATACTCGTTTTATGGGTGAGAGGCAACCGGTAAATATAAATATATAAATACAATTATACACCCAGGCTCAAAGACAAATTGTTTATAGAAAATGTTGGCAACTCATGGAGCTGAAGGCAGGGTCACTGCCCACTGCGTCAACGGGCCAGTCATTTTAATTATTTATTTTAAAATAGTGTTCTGTATTTACAATAAACAGTATTAAAATGTTTGAACTAATTGGTCGTCAATAAGAAGAATCGTATAACATCCAGTCAAATTGTATATTTGTATTCATTATTCATAAATTATAAAATAATCTGGTAACAATTTTTTTTAAGTCAGTTACAAATAAAAACGGCTACGAACTAAGATAACAACTACTAAGTTTGATGGGTTGTATGTGAAACAGGTCCATAGACTATCTGTTATACTCGTATTTTAGACAGTTAATTCCAATACTGTTCGAAAATTGATTATACTTCGCTTATTTAATTACTAAGCCTGTTTAAGTATAGATATATAAACAGTACTTTATTGGTTCTCGTGTATACATTTTAAAATTAGAATATCTATTTGGGGACGTCGATTTAAAATTCATTCATTCATTTGAAATAGGAATCAGTAATTGTATGCTACGGACGCGTTCTAGTTTTTAACTTTAGATATTACATTACTTAGCAATAAAGCACATTTTATTCTATTAATATTAATAAATTATGAGAGATGATTCATTTAATGAAACAATTATATCGGAGACTAGAAAGGCGTACATTGATACAAGTAGATATCAGTTGATTGGACCATTTTAAGATTCGTTTTTAATAAGTCGCTAAATTTTCGGATTAGTACGTATATATCGTTTGAAGTGTTACTCTTAACTTCGGGAACTTTATTGAGCTTAGTTTTTAAGACATACCATATGATATATAATATATAATTCAGTTTTTAGCGCTTGTTAGTGTTCTTCATAAAGCATCGACTATATAATGAATGTTGAAATTGTTGTACTTTAAATGTTTCTATTAATGATAATGTTTAATAATACTTTGTAGCTATACGTAGATTAATTAGTAGTAAATTACATTTTAATTTTTATATTGGACTATTTACAATAGTTTATTATGTGAAATTTTAAACCTTGTTTATTATACAAGGATTTTAAGTCCGCATATAATTTGTAAACAGAAGGCTTAAGACTTAAAGTCTGTTCCTACTATATCAGGATGTCAGCATGATTTTGTCACATTGACTTGTATAATATTTTTGATTTATTATTTATCGTAGGTGGATATAAAATTTTATATTTGTATTATTAATTTTATGTAATATTTTTGTTTAAATGTATTGGTAACATTTTTTGTCCGTATCGTAACCATTTTCGTGCATTTAATAACTTTTATATTTCGACTTGAGTATTGACTTTTATATAGGTTATAAAGTATAAAAAAAAGTGCACTCTATATGAATATGAGTTGGAGTTCTACTTAAATAAATAATTTTAATAGAATTTTATTTAAAAAAAATATAAATTTAATAAAAAAATATACTTGATTTTATAAAAAATATAAAATCAATAAAAAATATTTCAATTCATTTAAATTTATCATTGTTATCAAAGAATGTATTTTGTTGTAAAAGGCTGTTGTGACGTATAAATGATTAAAGAGTTAAACTAATTTCTATGAAATAATTGTATTCAAATGCAATTAATTATTATATGAAAATTTATAGTTATTTTGTTAATATAAATGACGAATTTTAATGATGAATTTTAGATTTTTGAATTAAAAATTATATTGAAAAAGTTTCATGTTTATATAGTATAGACATTTCTTATAGAATATAAAGTTGTTTATAGCATATATAGCACTATATAGAGTAATTTAAATGGTGGCGGGTTATGGTATACGTTTATGCACTTTCCATTAACGTTTATATAATTAATTAATAAAGTTTTAATGGCAAAACTCTGAGTACTGAATAAACCTTTAATTTTACAATTATTTGTGCGTAATTAAATGTGACAATCTGTCTGTCGGTCTGTTACACGTTCACGATTTATTTGCTGGAGTAATATTGATGAAATGTAGGATAAAACATCCCTTTTTACCTTCGGGTACAGGAAAAAACATTATACTACATAACGGAGCGTATTTTAGCACTTATACCATCAACACGAAGGGGTAAAACTAATTAATAATTAGCACATACTACTTTAGATTGATTAGTTTATTGATTCATAAACTACTGATAATAACGATCACATAAAAGAATTTTGTGGAATAATATGTAAGTTATGGACGTACAAACATTTCGGTAATTCTTTTTTAGATAGATTAAATTTCTCTTGATTTTAGTTTTTTTTCGGTATTTATCTATTATTATGAAATTTATTTGAAATGAAATGATATTTGAACTGAAATTACTTTTATTATAGGAACTATACAACTGCATTTATACAATGGCAACGAAGACGCTGCAAAAGTGAAAACTGCGCCGCCAACGTCAACGCCAGATTCCTTAAGATTAAAAAACAAACTTTCTAAAGAAAATATAACTAAACTTAATTATGTAACTACTTTAATATTTAATAAACATTATTATTAAATAAGTAACTATTTGAGTGTCTATGTATGTGTCTCCCTTTTTCTCTCTCTCTCTGTGTCTGTGGGTGTGTTTGTGTGTGCATTTGTCAAGTTTCTTTCAAGTTTTTAAATTAATCTAACTAACAAGGTAAATACATGGGTGGTAAGGAGAACATTGCGGAAAATAGATACGTTGTAATTGCGCAAATGTTAACCGAGCATATAGGTGAAATCCAATTTAATAAATTCTTTAAATATATATTTTAAGTACTAACTAATACTAACCTAATTGTAAGCGTGTACTTTAGACATTCTGAAGTAATAAATAATAATTGTTCAAACAATTCTACATTATACGATGGAATGGAACGTTAAGCCACTGTTTTTCAAATTGAAATTGTAATCCGACAGATTAGCAAAATTTTCTTAACATTGTTATACACGTCCCTGATATTTTATTAAAAATTAGCAATTAAAAGTACTTAAACCAAATCAAGCACGCTTTTTACTCGACAAATAATTCTAAATTTAATCGAACTTATTTTAAATCTTTTCGAAACCTGTGTTTATCTATTCATAAATCTATCTATCTATGTCATAAATTCTAGTTCTTGCTTTTGTAAATTTTTCATTCTTCATACCTATTCTTTCTTTTATTCGTCATCTTTCGCAACTTCTAAGGGTGGTACTCCCTTCTAACTAAACTCTCTATTTCTTAATTTCTCCGGGATAATAAATTTACTCAAAGTTTACTATCGCTACAAAATACTGTTTTATATAAAACTGCTGACTTCTATCAATACATACATGTTTTCTTACAATATATGTTATGTATTACATTTTTGTATTTTTCTGTTATCTTTCATTTTCATATTCGCTTATTTCTTCAACTTTTCGTTGTATGAAGTACATAGTGATGAAAATAAAAAAAGTAGAATAAAAGATTACCTTTACTCAATTTTTTTATAGTGTGAACTTGAAGGTAATACATAATCTTCTTTCAGTCATCACCATAGACACGGATCGTGGGACACAAATGCTGCTTGCAGGCAAACATCGGTTTTCTAAAGAGAACGCTGTTGGTTTGATTACAAGATGGCAATGCTCAGTAAGGAGACGAACAAAATGTAAGGCGTTTATTAAAACAGTTGAAGGTGAAGTAGTAAAAATGGTGCTGAACCATAATCACGATTAATGAGTAAGAATTCAAAAGAAACAGTAAGCAACTTAAAGTAACTGCTTGTTGCTGCCCAGTAAGTAGGGTACTACCAAGTACTCTTTGACAAAAGTCTCCTATGGCATAGAGAAAAGGATGAAACAGTATGACCTATGCTTTCAATGTTATGTTACCAATGCTGTCGTGTTACGACTTATTATAATACTAGTAAAACAATGTATTTAACATTATTATATTATATAAATATTATTTGAATATTGAGTTGGTATAGTTTTGAACATCTCATCTGGTTACTGTCATCGAATTTAAAAATTCGACATAAGTTGTTTGCAAATTACGTTACATTTTATCTTAAAAAGATTTTCTGCGGGATCAACTTATATTTGTTCCTCTTCGCGTTCGGGTTAATAAAAAAGTTCCGTTCGCTGTAAAAACGTGCAGAAAGGCAATAGTAAGAGGATTCGTATTTATGTATTCGTAATAATAGATGGGTGGTTTAAATAATTATTTTGGAATTTCCAAATTATGTATAGAAACGATGATAAACAGAATTATCTACTTGGATGATGGAGAAGAAGCCAATGAAGATGGAACGAAGGATGAATATATATATGTAGGGTATGAAATAATATATTCCTGATTAGCGAAACAGGACTTTGGGTCCGTGGATCCAAGTTGGTACTATAAGTTGACGAATTCAACAGGTAGTTACCCCTTATGATCCATTTATCCATCAGGCTTCTTTGGAGCAAGAGAGTGTGATTAGCTCATTAACAATGAAACCCCTTGAATTCTAAACTTAGTCAGGATGTGATAATCATAAGACGTGAGTGTAGTTAGATATTTTAGTTTTATTTTACATTTCAGTACCCATTTTTGAAACTACACGTACCGGAAATCTTGTATTGATACTCGGTGGTTATCGTTTTAACAGAAAACATCGTAGTGGTGGTCGGAAAACCCGCTGGAACTGTGTCAAAACCAACTTCGGATGTCGTGTTTCTGTCATTACCATTGATGGAATGGTGATAAAGAGTTTTAACGAACCACATAATCATGTGTGACTATAATTTAATATTAAAATAGAAAACGATAGTTATTTTACTCATTTCCCTGTAATAAATTCATCCAGTTAAATTTCATCCAATGAAGTATGAACAACCTTAATTATACTGGCGCAATATGATATTCCGCCAGTGTAATTAATACTTTGTACAAGACTACATGCAAAACTAAAGTAGGCGAAAAAGTCGATCTAATATAAATTTAAAAATATAAAAGCATAACTGGGGACAGTTATATCATAATATGGACGGGGAGAAGGAATTAACGGTAATAATGACAATAAATGTTAATATGACAATAAAATATGTTTATAACGTTAAGTTTTGACTAGTTAATCCTTTTTTTTTAAATTTGGACATCGAGTATTGTAGTGTTGGACAGGAGCACTGTAACCCGTTGATCCTGACGGAAAGAATACATAAATTTGTACGTTTGTAGGGTTTCTTATGTCACTTAAACAGAGGGTATCGCGGACGGATCTTTCACAGCATTTCAAGTATGGATGTAGTGGAAGATGCCCCGTTTATAGTTTCGCTTAGGCTTAGTGTTCTACCAAGATGAAATTAAAATTAAAGGAACTGATAGGGGATGTCGATCATTGAACATTTTGTATGGTGACATTTTATAAAGGAAGTAGCGGCCTGTTACTATCCCACTGCTGAGAATAGGCCTCTCGTCTCCGTTTTTGGAGAAAAGGTTTGGAGCTAAGACCTGCCACGCTGCTCCAATGCTGATTGGTAGGTTACACATATCTCCAGAATTCTCTAGAGATATGCAGATTTCCTCACGATGTTTTCCTTCACCGAAAAGCGTGTGATAAATTGCAATTATCAATTAGACACATAAGTTTTAATAGAAAACTCATTGGTGTTTGCCCGGGTTTGAACCCGTGACCTCCTAGAAAGAGTCGCACGGTGATACCGCTGGGGTACCTCAGCTGACTTTTTATATACAAAAATACATGTATTACGAGTGCATTATGTAACATATCAGCAATAGGTTAGTTTTCTGAGGCAGTGATGTTTGTTTATAAAAAATGTAAATTGACATGAAAGCATACAATGCAAGATTCGTCTGGTACCTTGCCGTGACAGCTGCGAGTACGTAGTATATACGACCAGAACCATATAAAGACTTTGGTGGCTGAGAGTAGAAATACGATCGCAAAGGGATAAAGCTTTTGGAAATGGCTCACTACCCTAAAGCATAGACGTGCAGTCGCACTTTCTGTTTTTTACAGGATATATTTCGGAGAGTGTGCCACAGATCTATTTGATCTGATCCCTTCCTCACCATTTTACGACCGGACGACCAGACCGCGATGGGCTGCACCGCTTTTCAATTAATATTCCATAAATTCGCACAAGTCGGTTCAGGTCATCTTTCCTTATGCGTACAGTCAAGATGAGGAATTCCCTTCCTGCATCGATTTTCCCGGATTCCTACTATTTGTATACCTTCAAAAAAAGAGTGAATAGGCACTACATTGGCAAGTGCGGTCCACCTTAGGCTGCATCTTTCCGCCAGGCGAGATCATAGCCAGGCGCTAGCCTTATACAGTAAAAAAAAAAATCATATTTATAGTTAAAACAAACACGTTTTGTCTTTCAGTACCCGAATTCGAGAGGACGCATACCGGTAATTTAGTTATGATCCTCCGCGGATACCGCTTTAATAGATTAAAGAGGTGTCGAGGTCCAAAAATTAGGTGGAATTGCGTCAAAACACCAGCAGGGTGCCGTGTAGTTGTTGTTACTATACATAACGAGATTATAGAAATCTTAAATGAGCCTCACAACCATTAGTGACTATTAGTAATGTTTAGTGATTTGAGAGAGTTGATGGGAGAAATGTCGATGACAAAATATTGTAATATCAAATCTTCTCTCTTCTCTCAAATATTAAAATTAATGGTTCTTAATTTGACGAATTTTCTTTACTTGCCTAAACTAGAATAAGTTTTTTTTTTTAATATATGCGACACACACACGGTAGTCCGTCCCCAAAGTAACTTAATAATTGTGTTATGGCAGATAGACAACTGGTGAATATATACACCCAGAATCAAAGTTTAACGAATTGATTTATAGAAAATGCTAGCCCTCGGCGGGATCGAACCCGCGACCCGCGGAGTTGAAGGCAGGATCACTACCCACTGCGCCAACGGGCCAGTCATATACTTCTTTTAACCTTATTATGATTGCATTTCAATATATGTTTATGTGATAGATAGCGTGATTGTACTTACAAATGATTCCATAATAATTAAGAATAAATTTATATTTAATTTTTTCATTAAGTGAATAAATTTTAATTGAGAATTAATTATTAAGATTTTGTAAGATAAATAAAGATCAGCTATTTCGGTTGTGGACGCAAAGAAGTATTGATGTTTATGGAGACTATATCAAATTTCCTTAGAAAAAAGTTAGTTATGTAATAATAATTAAAATTGTTTAAAATGTTGATGAATTTTGTAACGTGTATGTTTTTTATGTTTTTAGTTCCTGTATTTGGTGAAACTCGTTCCGGAAATCCCGTATTAATGGTGGGAAACCATCGTTTCAATAAATGGTACCGCACTAACGGTCCTAAAATCCGATGGACATGTGTAAAAACTCCCTTCGGGTGTAGAGCTGCTCTTTGTACTATTGACAATATCATTGTAAGAACTATAAATAAACATAACCATTGAATAATTAATATAGGATGGTGGAGAACATGCCAGTTTTACAAAATTATAGATCTATTTGGATTAATCTTTAAACAACAAATTTCAAGTCAAATTTCAAACACAGTTGAAATGTGAAAATATTGTACAAGCTCATGTTAATTTTATAAAATTATCTGCCTGGAATTTGTCGAAATTATATGTTTCTCAGATTCGTGGGTAGTGCTGGCGTCTAGTAAATGCAAATCTCAATTTAAAAAATTATAGCGTAGAACTTTTATTATTTGTCCAACTAGCCTCGATTAGATATTAAAAGAAATCAAAAATTTTAGACAGTCAAAAGATCATAAAATTTATGTACTTACATTTTTCTAATTTAATGTTTTCAGATAAAATATTTGAAATAAAGGTATTGATTTAAAGTATTTATAATTTTGAAAGAAAGAGTATGCAATGAATCTGTAATGAATGTCAAATAACTAAATGTCATTGTCAGCTTTTTGGGTTTATTTCAGTTCCTACATTTGGTCAAACACGTGCCGGTAATCCAGTAATAATTTTGGGAAATTATCGCTTCAACAAATACAGCCGCTCAAAAGGATCAAAGGTCCGATGGACATGTGTGAAGGCACCCCTAGGATGCAGAGCGACTCTTTGTACTATTGACGATGCAATAGTGAAATTTATCAATGAGCATAATCACTGAATCATACCCCATTGAAACTGTGTTGTGTTAAATATACATAACATGACATGTGTTATCTACCATAACGCATTAGAGCAGCATGATAGGATTTAACCTTTATTATCAAAGAGTCTTTGTCCAACATTTACCAAAGTAACCGGTCGATACTGCATTTATTATTTACTTTATGTGTAACATATTATGTATAAATTATTCGTTAAAATGATCCAAATATGAACTGAAACGGAGATCGTTTACAGTATCTTGGAAGCAGTGCCATTGCCGCATATCAAAGGCATAATATAAGCCTTTAGATAATGAACAAATTAAATTTAAAGCTTAACAAAGAATCAATACTTTACCATTATATATCTTCTCATGGACGTTTGGGTAGTAAGGTGGATACTAAGGTCGTGTATGGATTGCATAGCACTGGAACATTGGTAGATGGCAGGAAATCGCTTGATCCAAGCTAAATATGATTGGTTGCAGGAAGATTCGTTAAAGTGACTTATGTGAACGGCCATCACTTACTGAGTTTTACAATTATATAATTTTTAGTTTTATTTCATAGACCTTGTTTTGTGTTTGTTGTTGCAATATTTGAATGTCAATATGACTTATTAATATAATACCGATTTCTTATTATCGACATTCTATTGTACTTTGAAAATTAAAGTTCATAAATCCAAGAATTGTTTTTTTTAATCCTAAGACATGGGTATATAATACTACTAAGACATTCCCAAATTTCGAACACGTTTTCAAATCTTCGATCTTCTTAAAGATCTAGTAAAATTCTGTGCAGTGGTGGCTTTTTTCTGTCCCATGTGCCAATGCTTGACAAAAGCCTCCTCCCTCTTTTAGGAGAAAAGCTAAGTTACCTCCGAGTTGCTCCAATGCGGAACGGAAGGTTAGTAATTATATAGGAATTGTGTGCAAGCTTCCTCACGATGATTGCCTCTACATAAGCGTATGATACATTGTAAATGAGTTGCATTATTTAGTAACTAATTAAAAACTTGTTTATTTGGATAACTTAATTTTCATTTGAGGTTATTAATGATGATAAAAAGCTAAAATTCATGTATTTAAATAGACCCTCCATCAATGGCGTCCTAAATCAAAATTTGGACTATGGATCGATTCGTAATTTCGTATGTAGATTTTTTTTAATTTTTATATATGTATAATACTAGAGTTCCCAAAGGTACATGAAATCAAAGGATTTCTAAGTCTTACATTAAATATACGACAGCTTTATAGTAAGGTGACCGGACAATGCTGGGTTGCTTAAAGAGCAATATAAATATTAAAGATATGATATTGCAGAATACTAATCCATGACGCCAAAGAAATTTAATTATTGCTATTATTCCACAAATTTTATAATTTATAACATTCTTGTCTAAGCTGCCGGTGTATTCAAACACAAGGTAATTGAGTTTGCAGTAGAAGAGACCGCGACGAGTTGCTTGAGAAATAAGAGTAACGAAAATGTTTTATCTTTTCAGACGGTGATCCCATTTTTGAAATATCAAAACACGGAAATGCAGTCATAAAATTTGGACCTTATCGGTTTAATAGGGTTTATAGCAAAGGTCCAAAATATAGATGGCGCTGCTCAAAGAATCCAAAAGGATGTCGTGCAACATTGTACACAATAGAAGATCAAATTGTAAGTCTTGAGAAATTCCATAATCATTAAATAATTATTCTACGTAACCAAAACAACGAAGGTGCTCATTTATATACTTCAGGAATAACAGATTTTTTTCTGACGACTTTTTCTGATGGACCGCCGGTGCTTTTACTGCATAATTATTGTCGCAAACAAAGCTTAAATATAATTTTGTACTAGCCTTTATCAGTTCGTATTTTCGCCCTGCTTCGCGTATATATATTTATTATATTATTATACTCATTTTTATTATTATACTCACTCAGGAATTGTTGACGTCGTATAAAGAAAATTTCATAAATTATTATAAGCTATGTGAAAATTGGTTTATAGATCCTTATAATTATTCGTTTAATGCATAGCTTAAATTTTGTATTTAGTGTAAAGTAATTTTAAACAGATAACTCTTTTCTCATTTCCGTCAAAGTATCTATGGAATGTTGAATAGATCTCATTACATACTATAAGATCTGTTGTATAACTATGTGCAGGATAAGCAAATAGTACATATCAAACAGCAAATACAAACTTTTTATGGTAGTATTAATAATGCGATATTTGGATTTCTTAATTTCACGGATTTCAGTATCGTATTAGGATTTCGGATATTTTTTTTTTGGATTTCTTATATATGTTTGTTTATTTAAGTGACGGTCAAGTCATGAATAGAATTTGCTATTTGAAATAAATGCGATCATTTAATTTGCTAATAAATAATTGAATTTAATATTTTCATTACTTGAACGATGTCGCTGTAACATAATAAACGTGTTTGCTGATTCGTACACAGTCAAATTATCAAGCATCGATCGATACACCGATTTTTAAAACCTTGCTTTTTTAAATTGTTGAATAATAATGAAGTTGAGAATTACAAAGTTAAGTTGTTAGAAACATTGATTACATTTAAATAATAAACAACCAAAACACAAGTTTATAAGAACATTCGTTTATAAGAGTTGTTTGAAGTAACCTTCGATCCAAAACTTTAATAGAACGCACACATAACAAAGATAATCTTTTATCATGTTCATCTTCGTAGTTTTCATTACTGAAGCTTGTGTCCGTATTTATATTTTACATATAAACGATCAATTTAGCGAAGTTTAGTATTATGAACATATTTAATTTCCTTAAGAAATTTATTCGGAGTTATAGATGTTTAAAAAAATGCAAACTATACTAAATGTTAGTTCATTGTGATTCACTTACATTATTAAATGATATAATAATTGAATGATTTCAAAGGATTTCGGGTTGAGTCATTATATAAAAATTTTTGGTGCATCTTTGAATTTTTTAAGCAAATATTAGGTTCTAGTTTTATAGTATTTGAAATTAATTTTCCGTATTGTAAAATATAAAGAAAACATATTTTATACCGGGTAAATAACACTGACATAGAATAAAGAATAAGATAAACAATTGAAAATAATTTAAGTGTGTATAATGGTGCAATTTACCACTAAGAAGGAACTGAGAAAAAAATCTTTTTCATATAGTATATATCTGTAGATTAAATTTAAGTAGCTAGGAATCTAATAAGTTGAAGCCTTATTATTTGATAGATAGCCAAGGATATGAGTATGTAGCAAAAAAAAAAATCTGTGATGTATAAATTATTATTATAAAATTGTTATATCAATTATTAATTTTATTTTTTGTTGATTTACTGTCTATTTTGTGATAATAAAATATTTTCTTGATTACTTCAATTTTTACTTCAATTGTTTTAATATTTAGGTTTAAATTTTTCCGTTAATTGATTGATTGAGTTTTGCATTTATTAAAATTTTGTTTATTAAAAAGAGTAATATATAGTTGTTTTATGTACTTAATATTATCTTTCTATTGTAAATTTTACGTATTTCATGTATAAATTTAATATTCATGCTTGATTATTAGAAATTATTAGGTGGAATCTTGCAAGTTAAATTTGACCCATTTTCGGTGTCCGATTGAGCTGAAATTTCATATATTATATTTAATATATAATTTCCCGATGACAATGCATGTTTATGATAAGCAGGACCTGATGCTATTGCCAGGATTGACTCCAGACGAGGGAACTCCTTAATGAAATCATGAAATCGTAGGGTCATGAAATTTCGTTAAAATAATTTTTAAAAGCTTTTTAAATTTTTTTTTAACTTGACTTGTTTTCTATCGAATATAATAACTGTCAAACATTTGCATTAATGTTTTCGATTGATTTTACTTAAGTCGATTTTCTTCTGTTACTATTTAGTTGTGTTTATGTTAGCAAATTTTTTTATAGCCGATTTAAAAATGGTTTTTAAGTTTTAGAAAAATAAATTATTATTGCTGCCTAAAAGAGGGATGGCTTGGCCTTGAAAGATTCCACATTCTTAACCTACGCGTTAATACATTTTGGCTAAATATAATTGCTCTTCGATGAAGATTTTTATAAGGTTTTGTTAACAATATTTGCCTAATTTCAGCTAATATACACAACTTCAAAACTACGCGCAACGGAACTCAGTGCATCTTACAAGATGGTTTTAAGTTCTATAGGCACAAATCCGCTGGTCCCAAGATACACTGGCGATGCAGTCTCAAGAAAAGGGGATGCAAGGCTGTGATTCTTACTATTGATGAAATGATCATTAGAGTGTCGAACGATCATAATCACTGACGCTTTGCACTAACTTACTGGTATCAGTAAGTAAGAGCAACTTTTTTTTGTAAATTTATATTGTTTCCATATTTTTCTCGCCAGTTTCTAGGTTTTAAGTTCTATAAGCACAAATCCGTTGGTCCCAGGACCTGGTGACGTAATCTTAAGAAGCGGGGATACAAGGCTGTGATTCTTATTATTGATGGAATGATCATTAGAATGTCAAACGATTATAATCACTCACGCTTCAGACTAAGTTACTGGTGGTTTTTTTGTGAACTTATATTGTATTCATATTTTTCTCACCGATTTCTAAATAAGGATAAGGATAAGTTGTTGGATTAGGTATGTTGATATTTCTAGAGAACTCAGAAATTATCCAATTTCAGTTAGGATAAAGCAAAAGTTTTAGTTTTTAAGGGAAGTTCCCGATCTCATTATTTTACTAACAGTATTTTAGTAACTTGTGATCCTTTCTAAAGTAATTAGATACTATTTTTTATATTTTTTACTATATTTAAGATAAATTTATTCAAAAAGCCGCCTTCGGTAAAGAAAAGTATTATAAATTTACACGTATTTTGTAAATGAAAAAAATTTATATATTTTCTTTTTGTTTGAATAAGAATGGTGGGTAATAAAAATGACGGATGAAAGAAAAGTGCATGCAAATAAGGTGAGAATGTAAAGTTGGATGTGTTGTGTGACAAGATTGGATAAAATACGAAAGAAACTCTTTTCTGTCTTTCTTCCGTAATTTCTTTCTTCTTCAATTTTTGTCCTTTTCCTTCTATTACTAAAAGGTTGAAGAGATCTCTTTTAGGGATAAGTCCGCCTTTATACATGTGCTTTTTTAATTTTTCTTTCTCTTTTTATAAATATAGGTATGTATAAAAAGAAAGAAAGAATAATTTTATTATACAGATTATACAAACGAAGAGAAGAGATTAGGATGATATGGAGATATAATGAGAAGAAATGACAATCACGTGATTAAACGAGGTTAAATATGAATGAGGATGGATATGTGACGAGAGGGAAGCCTAAAAAGAATGTGTTGAATTGTGTGAAGAATGATATACAAGGAGTAGCGCCAGATTTGACGAATGATAGAGAAAGAAAGAAAAAAACATGTTCTACCCAATTTAGAGTGGGATAAGTACAGGAGAATGATGATTTTTAATTTTCTTTTTTTCATTTCCTGTGTTATTCTTAGTACGTGTTCATTAACTGTGATTTTTGTGACTAATAACAGATTTTTATATTGTACCAGAATATATTTTTGGAACTATATCGTGTCTTTTATTTTTCAATAAAGTAACTCTATAGTGAGTATGCCGTGTATCCGGCTGAGTAGAATAGACCACCCTCATTTCTTACCGAGGTGTCGTAAAAGGCGACTTAGGTATGTTGCCCCGCCGTGAGGTATCCGACTGAGTGAAATAGACCACCCTCATTTGTTACCGAGTTGTCGTAAAGGGCGACTAAGGTAAGTTGACCCGGCGTGTGGTGTCCGGCTGAGTAGCATAGACCACCGTCCTTTTCTTACCTTGGTGTCGCGGAAGGCGATTAAGGTAAGTTGACGTCAGGCAAGCGGCCGGTCGTAAAATCTCTAGTACAATCGTGTAACAACATGCTTAATACACGTTGTGCCGTCCTCACTTAGAGTGGGATAAAGGCAGGAGAATGATGATGCTTATTTCGAAGATACAACAATCAAAATTATACATTTACATATGTCATGTAAATGTAAAATATGTAGCCAAATCATGTTACAACATGTTTCCGGTCCGGTCCGGTATCCAGTAAATAGTGTTTGTGTGAACAGACAGGCTAACACGGCAGGAAACAGTGTTTTATATCAATATATAGCTTTCTGGCCACGCGTCCCTGACGCTCAGTCTGGTTTCGTTTACTCTTCGAAACAGAACTTAAAAAATACTGCAATGGCTACCAAACTTTACAGGATTGTCAGCTGAATCAGTCTGAAGATTGTCCGACAATTTTTAAATTTAAACTATCGTAAGTAGTAGTAAGTAGCGGCCTGTTACTATCCCACTGCTGAGAATAGGCCTCTTCTCTCCGTTTTTGGAGAGAAGAATTGGAGCTAAGACCTACCACGCTACTCCAGTGCGGATTGGTAGGTTACACATATCTCCAGAATTCTCAAGAGATATGCAGGTTTCCTCACGATGTTTTCCTTCACCGAAAAGTGTGTGATAAATTGCAATTATCAATTAGACACATAAGTTTTAACAGAAAAACTCATTGTCGGCCCGGGTTTGAACCCGTGACCTCCTCGAAAGAGTCGCACGGTGTCACCGCTGGGCTACCACAGCTAGGAAGTAGTATTCATATTTGGAATAGGAAGTAGTATTCATATTTAATGTATAGAACCGGCTCTACTCACGTCTGAACAGTTCTATGCATTAACTATTGTCCGACAATTTCAGAAAAATTGGTCCAGCCGTTTCAGAGTTTATAAGAAAAATACATACTTTCTTCTTTATATGTCGCACTCTTAGTTACCATTGAATCATTGTTTTGTGGCAAATTGCATTAAAGGGTAGCGTAGGGCCTATAAAAACTCATGAGACCCATAACTTGGTAGAGCAAGAAAAAACTAGCTTTTTTATAGTTCGTTGTATAGATGGCGTTGAAATAAGAATTAAAATGTATCTATAATAAGCCTTATTTTAAATTAGGTTACTTAAATATATGGATTGCAAATGTGTAAACCAGTGTTTCCCAACTTTTTTGGATCATGCCCACGTTACAAATTTTTTTGGCCCTCTATATAACATATATAAATATTAATATTCTAAATTCAATTGTCCACTTAATGAACAAACATAATAAGGTTTTAGGAAGAAGAAATTGCTTTTTTGTTAAATCTGGCACCGAAATCTAGCATTGCACTTAAATGGCCCAGAGCGATAGGCTAAAACTCGTGTCGTGTTGTCCCCCCCTTAACCAAATTGCCCCCCTGTGGGTCGTGGGCCCCACGTTAGAAATCACTGGTGTAAACGAAGATAAATCTATACTAATATTATACAGAGGAAAAAATTGTATGTATGTTTGTAATGTTTTCACACAAAAACTACTGAACAGATTTCAAAAATTCTTTCACCATTTTAAAGCTGCATCTTTACTGAGCAACATAGGCTATATAACATTTTCAAATAAAATTGGGATCTATTGTAAAAATGGAATAATATATATCCTCCTGCCCTTATCCCACTCTAAGTGCTGCAACATGATTTGGCTGCGTTATTACGACCGGCCGCCTACCTGACGTCAACTTACCTAAGTCGTTTTTTACGACATCTCGGTAAGAAGGAGGGTGGTCTATTCTACTAAACTGGATACCACACGGTGGGTCAACTTACCTTAGTCGCCTTTTACGACACCTCGGTAAGAAATGAGGGTGGTCTATTCTACTCAGCCGGATACCACACGGCGGGTCGACTTACCTTAGTCGCCTTTCACGATACCTCGGTAAGAAATGAGGGTGGTACTATTAAACTTAGCCGGATACCACACAGTTAAAAAAAAAGAAATAAAGTGTAAAAAAATAAAAATTACGCGGGTGAAACCAAATTACTAGTATAATGTAACATCGCTGTAATGTTTTAGTAAGGTTCGAGACTACAAGGTACGGGAATCCGGTGATGGTTGTTGGACAATATAGATACAATATATGGAGCTACAGCAAGCCGCCCCACGTCCGTTGGACATGTGTGAAGAACCAGTCCGGTTGCAGAGCCACCGTCACCACTATCGACAATGTTATAGTGCGTTCTCGGAACTTCCATACACACATGTGATCTCCTAAGTTGAAAATAAATGTAATGTGCAAACCCGTCTTAACCCATGCTGCAGGTGCAACGCCAGCTCTTCGTTAAAGGGGAGGGGGGGGGATATATTTGGGGCACTAGAGCACGAGCATGTTGTGCTTAAGACGGACATGGTAATGTGGTCGATTTCAACAGATTTTTTTTCTCAGATTCTGTTATTTAGGTATAATATAATTCGTGTTTTACCTGTATATTAAAGTATATCTGCGTCTGAATCATGAATTTCAGGAGACGTTACTTACAGTCTAACTATAAGTTGAAAAAATTGATATATGAAGAAACAAGGGCAAAATTGGCTAATAGATCAATATTTAAATTTCCTTATGTAATTATCGCTTAGGCGTTGTCATTTTCATTTAATAGTAGATGCGGCACATACAAAAAAAATCTGTTTGTACGAGTAGACCTATTAAAAAAATATTTTCTAACAAAGTAACGTAACAAAGTAATTAAAGACCAGGTCTTTGATGTATAGGCTATTTGGTCACCATCTCTTTGATTATAACTTCAATGTCCTAAAAACAGCGTTTACAAATTCGAATTCCTATGCTTACATGGTACTTTATTCTTCACATAGGGTGTATAGTTATTATAACAACTATTTATAATATTGTTTTACAATAGCAATATGTGCTTGCCATAACATAAACTATATTTTTACTATATGCAAATAGTAAAGTTATTTTGGTGTGTCATTTTTAATGCCTGATTTTGTTTATGTTTAATTTATTAAAAATATTGTTAATATTAGATCAAGCAGAATATAATAGTAAAAAAAATATATAATTTTATTATATATGTTCAGTGAAATATTCCATTGATATTTTAAATTTACTCGGGTTTATTTGAATAGTGATAAAAAGGAATACCTCGAAAGTATTATGCAAAGGCTGTCTATTAATTGTAAAGATTACGTATAGAAAATAGTGGAAACTTTATTATTATTATGAAATTATATTTTCGCAGCAAAACCCATTTGGTTTAGTTTGAGATGTCTAATAATTTCTAATCTAAATGAATGCGTCAGATTAAAGGTGTGGTCAAGCAGTGGACGGGGCGGCGACGCGACGCTTGCAGACGTGATGAGTGATAAGAGTTATATCTTGTGAATAGAAAATACTTTTTTTTCTCGCAATTGTAAAGTCCTAGCTCATTTGAGAACGGTCTAGTGAAGTAAAAATACCTAGGATCGAGCCAAGTATTTTTTCTTTTTTTTTTCAATATTCATCTTTTTTATCTTGTAAAAAAAAACGAGCACGACTCGGTTACCCAAGTACTTTATATTAATTAAAGTACAATATATCACACACACACACCGTCTTTGCCCAGAAAGACGGGGTTCCCGTTTTCTTATGGCTAGTGGCCGGGGCGTCCAACCCCGACCACAGCAGCTTTAAGTTGAGAACCGGTCTCAGAGGAGATACCCTTAAGTCGATGCTTCCAGGATACTGTGAGCCTCGCTTTCTAACGTTTCACTTCTGGCGATGCTTCTGCCCTCACTCGTCTTATCGTTGACGCTTTAAAAGCCTTTTTAGTTAGTTATTTAGTCTCCGAAAAAAAAATCTCACACCAAGCCATTGCGCTCGGCGCTCGACTATTGTGCGCGTCACGTCGCCGCCGCATTTGGCGGTAATGCAATAGGAGTACGGCGGGGCAGAGCGCGTTTTTTTTTGTTTAATGGATATTCATTTGAGTAGTCAAATAGAATGGACGACGAGCGCACGTCACATACGACGTGTCGCCACTTTTGTATCTATTTACAAAAATTTACGTGGAAAATTGGAAAATTTGTAGAAATTACTCGAGGATAGACTTTTAGATAGATACGCCGTGTGGTATCCGGCTTAGTAGAATAGTACCACCCTCATTTCTTAACGAGGTGTCGTATAAGGCGATTAAGGTAACTAAACCCGCCGTGTGGTATCCGGCTGAGTAGTATTCTACTCCGGATACCATTGGTCTATTGACCAACCTCATTTCTTACCGAGTTGTCGTAAAAGGCGACTAAGGTAAGTTAACCCGCCGTGTGGTATCCGGTTGAGTAAAATAGACCACCCTCTTTCTTAACGAGGAGTCGTAAAATACGACTAAGGTAAGTTGATGTCAGGCAGGCGGCCGGTCGTAAATACGTAGCCCATTCATGTGACAACATGTTTATAACATGTAGTGCCGACCCCACTTAGAGTGGGATAAGGGCAGGAAGAAGAAGAGACTTTTAGATAGATATGTTCGGTGGATATACCAGTGAAATAATTACGTATGCAGTGTTACATTTACATTGCGTCGACGTCCCGCTACGTTCACTGTTTGATCAAACCTTACTGCTTTATAATAAGAGTTTTATTGTAACAGTAACAGAGTAACATTCAAACCGCGTTTCCGTCCCGCCAGGGTCGCTTCGACGTCCCGCTACGTTCACTGTTTGATCAAACCTTACTGCTTTATAATAAGAGTTTTATTGTAACAGTAACAGAGTAACATTCAAACCGCGTTTCCGTCCCGCCAGGGTCGCGTCGACGTCCCGCTACGTTCACTGTTTGATCAAACCTTACTGCTTTATAATAAGAGTTTTATTGTAACAGTAACAGTGTAACATTCAAACCGCGTTTCCGTCTCGCCAGGGTCGCGTCGACGTCCCGCTACGTTCGCTGTTTGATCAAACCTTACTGCTTTATAATAAGAGTTTTATTGTAACAGTAACAGTGTAACATTCAAACCGCATTTCCGTCCCGCCAGGGTCGCGTCGACGTCCCGCTACGTTCGCTGTTTCATCAAACCTTACTGCTTTATAATAAGAGTTTTATTGTAACAGTAACAGTGTAAATTTCAAACCGCGTTTCCGTCCCGCCAGGGTCGCGTCGACTTCCCGCTTCGTTCGCTGTTTGACCAAACCCTAGTGCTTTTTTATAATAAGAGTTAACAGTATTGTAGGAACTTAAATTGTAGCTTTTAAAATAATTATGAAATCAATTACAATGGCCTTAATATGTAATTTTAAATTAAAATATATTAAAAGAGGCGTAATCTAGGTTATTGTGAGCCATCTAATAGTGATGATTGCATTTTTACGATACACTCAGTAGTAGCACAACTAGTATTTTATCTAAGATTAAACATAAGAATATTTATTATAGATATAAAAAGATCATAAATAAAAGATATCACTTGGAAAGAATAATTTATTTCTAACAAAAATCTTTAAAATAGCATTCCTAACCTACCCTGAGTTTAATATATTTAATTTTTCTGCGTTATTATTACGACTATAAGTCCGCCGCGTGGTTTTCGGCTGAATGGAATAGACCATTCTCATTTCTTACCGTGGTGTCGTAAAAGGCTTCTTAGGTAAGTCGACCCGTCGTGTAGTATCCGGCTGAGTAGAGTAGATAGAGAGAGGTGTTGTAAAAGGTGACTAAGGTAAGTTGACCCACCGTGTGGTATCCGGTTGAGTACAATAGACCACCCTCTTTCTTACCGAGGTGTAGTAAAATACGACGAAGATAAGTTGATGTCAGGCAGGCGACCGGTCGTAAAATACGTAGCCAAATCATGTGACGACATGTTTGTAACATGTTGTGCCGACCCCACTTAGAGTGGCATAAGGTCAGGAGGATGATGATTATTACGACTATAAGTAATATATATGTATGTGTTTAATGTGTTTTATATGTTTTTCTATATTTAATTTGTCTAATATATTGTATTTCCTCTTACTGACCTTGTTGTCTAGAAAATATAGTTATATAGCAATAAGACTGGTAGACTGTACGAAGTTATTTTTATTTTTATATATCGCACGCTTAGTATTAAAGTGACCTAATTTAAAATAAAGCTGCATTGAGATTAGATTAGATACATTGTAATCCTTTTTTCCATATAATCTATGAAGTCACGTTACGAACTTTTAAAATGACTTTTTTCTTGCTCTTTCACGTTATGGTTCTGTTTAACGAGTCCCTATACTACCCTTTATTGCTATATGCCACAAAACAACTTTTTTGTATTAGGTCACTTTAACACTAAGCGTGCCATATGGTAGTGCTATGTATTCTTTTTGTGGCATGCAATAAAAGAACTATGATTCATTCATTCATTGATATATAGAGTCTATTATTATTATGCTATTTTCAAGGTTCGATAACGCAAGATGTGATATTTACAAAGTCAAGATTCGGAAAGCCAGTGATTCAAATGGGTTCATATCGTTATAACAAATGGACTGGCTCTAAGGGCGCTCGCGGACGATGGGTGTGCGTTAAAGCCGGATACGGATGTAGAGCAACTATCATAACACTAAATGATGAAATCATACAGTTCTGTCATGACCATAATCACTGATTCAGCTGTGATGTTCTAAAATATTTGTAATACATTCACACTTTGATTTTAGTATCTCAAATGTTATTGAATTGACTAAATAATTATCAATAAAGATAAAATTAAAATGATTTTAAATAAATATTTAACAAGGATGAAATTTATTTAAAATTTATATAAAATTGTAATTTAAATAAATTTTATATAAAATTGTTATAAAAACTAGATTAGAAAGATAAAAGTTTAATAATGATAAATTTCTTGCGAATGTTGAAACAACTAACAATAAAGAAACAATATTTAATGATTTTTTAATTATCATATTAATATTTAAATATTAAAGCTATTAATTCTTGATATATCAAGCATAATTTTAATTTAACGAATTACAGAATGCTTTCACTGTAATAACAAATTTAAATGTTCCACAATTATATGAGCTTAAATATCGCAAAACATTTTATATTAAGTCTAATATTAGTGTTAGAGATTTAAATTAAATTGACGCATTTGCTCAAAGTTGTTAAATCTAATAAACGGTGACATCGTGGGAAACTTTCGAGGTGGTCATGGGTTCAAACCCCGGGCAGGCACTAATCAGTTTTTCTCTTAATACTAATATGTCTAATTGATATTTACAATTTATCACACTCTTCTTCGTGAAGGAAGACATCATGAGGAAACTTGCAATGTCTCTAAAGAAAACTTAGGACATAGCAATTAGATTTGGAACATCGTGGTTGGCCTTAGCTCAAACACTTCGCTACAAAAATGTAAAAAGGCCTACTCTCAGCAGTGATATAGTAACAAGCCATTACTTTTGTATATTTTCTTCCAAATATATTAATTAATAGAGTTGCCTATGTATGGTTGATATTTAATTATGTTTTCAAAGCAATGTTTCAATATTATTTTATTTGACAGATCAAATTTATAAGGATACAAATTGTGTCACAATAATATTTGTAATTGAATTGCATAATTTTTCTTATAATTCAGATTTTTTAAATATAATTCCAGTGCCTGTATACGTGTATTCTCGGAACGGCAATCCTGTTATACAGTACGGACGATATCGATTCAGGAAATGGTCTGGTAGTAAAGGTTCAAAGGCGCGATGGATTTGTAACAAAAATAACAATGGCTGCTTAGCAAAGGTTTGGACTGTTGACGGGATGATAGTTAAATGTTATGATGATCATAATCATTGATAAAAAAATTATATGTCATAAAAGAAAATAAATATTTTAAAATAATATTTTTTAAAGCATTTGAATTTATGTCATGTAACGACGATACTATTTTAAAATTCTAATTCAACATATTCTGGTTCGGACAGCTGTTCCTACCGAGAAGGTCGAGCAATAAACTCGGCGGTTCCTCTTTTTAAAATATAATTCTTATTACAAAGTTACCTTTAGTCATTACTGTCTTGTACAGGTTCGAAGAGACTGGCTATATCCACACATTCTTATCATCTAAGTAATTCTCAACAGTAGGTTTTCTGTATCAACCTCATTTTAACATTGTTTTTAAACTGCTGTAATGGCAAAGCTAAAATTGATTGCGGAATTCTATAATAGAATCTTGTACACATACCCACAAACGATTTACGTAGTTTTGCAAGGCGCAAAGCAGGAGCCGCTAGCTTATCTCGATTCCTACTTTGTCTATTATATACATAACCTATCGTTTTATAATTCTTTATATTTTTATATACAAAAATTATAATATAGTCAGTTCTTTATAACGTGGATGGCTTCATGCATGTGACTGTCTAGAGTGGTGCGGATATGTCCAACTTCGCCGCCATTTTCGGTCCTAAGCCCGGATGTAAAAAGAGGGTTAATCAAGGAGCGCTGTATTTTATCTGGCCGTTTAACCGTCAACACCGATTATCAACCACATCACAATATTCGTATCAGATGAACTATTTTTTCTTTTTTCATTTTGTCACTTGAATGGTATGAACGTTCTTCTGAGTTACGTGCCATACATGAGGACTGGTCTAATCTTGAGATATTTTGATTAATGATTTGAAATATTTGTGGTAGATATTAAATAAAAAATACCCTACAACGAAAAAAAAATCACTATGTCATAAGCGTGGATATTATGAGTATTATAATGGACACTTTTACATAGTAGTATTTATTGTCTTTGTATGTTTTTCTTGACGTTTTAGATGCAGTTTTTTTACTTTCCCGAAATGGGAATCCTGTTATACAGTTGGGCCAATACAGGTTTAACCGCTGGAGCGGCAGTACGGGCAGGAAAATAAGATGGATATGCAATAAAGATCACAAAGGATGCAGGGCCAAGATCATGACGATAGATGATGAGATCGTCAAGTATAATAATGAACACAACCATTAATAATAATAATAGTTCACTTTGGATCTCTAACCACCGGCAGCTTGGAATATTTCCCCGTTTCCGGCGGACGACAATTTTTTATATTTTTAAATGTTTTTTAATTAGAAATATTTAAAAATGTAATAAGATAGGTTTAATAATAATAAAACTAAAAATATTATTGATACTTAAAAGTAATATTTTTCTTTTATTATGTAACCAGCAGTGTTTGCAGCTTCTCCTGTGTGGATATCGGTGTATTTAATAAAAATTTTGAACATAAATAGTAAGTTAAATGTACACATAAATTCTTACACTAGCCGGTTTTATTTAGGGACTGGTATGCGGCTGAATAAAATAGTACCACCCTCATTTCTTACCGAGGTATCGTGAAAGGCGACTAAGGTAAGACGAGCCGCCGTATGATATCCGGCTTAGTAGAATAGACCACCCTTATTTTTTACCGAGGTATCAAAAAAGACTACTAAGGTAAGTCGACCCGCCGTATGATATCCGGCTGAGTAGCAAAGACCAGCCTCATTTCTTACCGAGGTGTCGTAAAATACGTCTAAGGTAAGTTGACGCTATGTAGGCGGCTGGTCGTAAAATACTTAGCCAAATCATGTTACAACATGTTTGTAGCATGTTGTGCCGATTCCACTTAGAGTGGGATAAGGGCAGGAGGATGATGCTATTATTTGGTGACGTCACTATTCATTTTCAGGACCTCTATTTCTTCCGTCGCGTTGTGGGAATTTGGTGTTACAGATAGAAAAATACAGGTTCAGGAAACAGAGTTCGACCGGAGATAAGGTTCGGTGGATTTGCAATCAGGACCAAAATAAGTGTAGAGCGAAGGTATGGACTGTTGGTCAAGTGATTGTATTTTATAATAACGAACATAACCACTGATTTGAAATGAATGAAATCGCCATGTTGTGCAGTAAAATTATTATGATATACCGTTTTGTTTTAGTTCCCAAAAGTTGGTCAAGTTTATAAGAAATACTTGTTTATTGTAGACTTTCAAGGTCGTACTTTAATACTAGGCTTCTTACCAAGTTGTTTGGAAAAATCTGAATAAACCAACTGAATTGAAAGTTAGCTCTTTGTAGGACCGGTTTAGACCACTGAACACAAGGACTGGTTAACCTATTTTATACATATTATAATTCATAGTATTGTATACGCTGTGTGGTATCCGGCTGATTAGAATAGTACCACCCTCATTTCTTACCGAGGTGTCGCAAAAGGCGACTAAGGTAAGTCGACCCACCGTGTGGTATCCGACTGAGTAGAATAGACCAACCTCATTTCTTACCGAGGTGTCGTAAAAGGCGACTAAGGTAAGTTTTGACGTCAGGCAGGCGGCCGGTCGTAAAATACGTAGCCAAATCATATGACATGTTTGTAACATGTTGTGCCGACCCCACTCAGAGGACATAGGATAAGGGCAGGAGGATGATGAATTTATATTATTGTATATTAAAAATATGTTTTTTTACCTTTTTTTTAATGACCCAACCAAGTTGAGGAGCGGTGTGATTTTTTACATGGAGATAGTTTAAGTGCTTAAGGATAAAGCCTCTTACCTCGGTCTGTACCTCGGTACCTTCTTACTTAACGCAGTTTATAACGGTAAAAATTAGTTTTAGGATAAACATAAAAAACCTACAAATATTTATACAACAGTATTTATTATTAGATTCTCTTTTGTGCTCTAAAGGATCCTTTGTTTTTCAATTAATTATCTTCAGTCTTATTATATTTCTAGGTCCAGTGTTTATATCATCTCGCAATGGTAATCCAATGATTCAATTAGGCAGTAACAAATTTAGAAAATGGAGTGGCAGTAGGGGTCCTAAATGTCGATGGATATGTAATTATGACAGAATTGGTTGCAGGGCGAAGCTTTGGACTGTAGATGAAGAAATAGTTTATTGTTTGGATGAGCACAATCATGATTAAAATGTTCACTGTCATCTACTGATATTTTATTTTCACATTCTTCTGGGATATCTTCATGTTTAAGCTTATAAGACTATAGTGAACCGATTTTAATGACGTTAAGCGATATTAAGCGATCCTGATGATTAAAGACGCCTTGCTAAACTGTTAAACATTATTCCCGCACTGAACCATTTCGAAGAGGTCTCAGTTTCAAAACGTCTGTCTATCAATAGTCCTTTACTTCTTCTTCTATGTCAACCGATGGATTGCCACTGCTCGACACAGGTCTCTTCATGGGTTCTCCATACCACACGACTGTGGTTTAATTTGTAATGCCATGAAAGTATTGCCGGTAATCACCACGTTTGGCCTTTGTGTTGGTGATCGCAGTGCTGGCCATGTCGCACCGACAGTGCTGTTGCCCACAGTCGATCCTGTTGGATTAAGTAATTCAGGTGAGACTCGCAAGAGTATACTATTACCGAATCAAAGCACTCGCGTCCAGCGCAGTCCTCACTGTCGCAGTCCTTTACTAGATTGGCCTAAACCGTTTTCCAGCATCCAGGAGTCACCCATAGGAAGACGTTATCAGAAGTTAGTAAAGCTTCTGCGCTTTACTCTATATTTAGCACCCGTGGCTAAGTTTTTACGTTAATCCTTCAGGTGATGCTGAAATAGCCGTTAGACCTCAGAGCATTTAGACAACACCCGCCCAAAGTAAGTAACTTTGTACTCGTGTTATTTGAGAACAATTGGTGAATACATATGTCAGATCCAACAAAGGCGCACAGAGCGCTTCGCTTCTTTCTGTTGCGCACGGCACGGGAATGGAACTCTCTCCTGGCATCTATCTTTCCCAACACTTATGATAGTGGTACTTTCAAAGCAAGGGTGAATAGGTATGTTCTAGGCATGCGCGCTCCACCTTAGACTATATCATGTATCATCGCTCACCATCAGGGATGATTGCAGTCAAGCGCTCGCCTATTAAGCAAAAAAAAATATGTACGTATAAAATGATAAAATAATTAATTCTTCTGCACCTCTATATTTAAAGGAGCGTTTTAAATTTCAAAAATCTGCGATCTCAGCATATGAAGAAGCTGATGATGCCGGCTAGTCGCTCACAACGTCATAGTCAATCATTTACAGTTACTATTGTGAAGCTCTGGAACGCTCTTCCTAGTGTCATTCTGAATAGATACATATTTTTAAACGTCGTTTAAAAACCATTAGTTGTTTATTGTGTATTTTATTTATATAAATATTAATTTTATAAAAAAAAAGTATGTATATATTTTATTTAATCTGCACAAACTTACATATATGCTTACCATATATTTATGTATTTTAGGATGTAAAATATAGTGTAAATTTATGTAACTTTATTTATTACTTATTTATGTAAGTTTCTTTATTCTGTCTTCCTTTTAACTCAACCACCAACAATGTGCACCCCATTATAAGGATGTCCTTAGGCATATGAGTTGCCTGTTAGAGATCACAGAGAGGCCGCCCTTACGCATTTTATTTTTAAATATTCGTTTTATTTCTATGTAATGTTGTGTGTAATAAAGAATTTCTTATCTTATCTTATAATTACAGCTAGACCCAAAGAACCATAAATTGTTTTTAATAAAATGTTTTATATATATTTGTAATTTATGTAACATTTATTTCTTAATATTTTCAGAGGTAAAGTTTTCTCAGTCACGTAGCGGGAATCCAGTGATACAGTTAGGTAAATATAGATTCAGGAGCGGCGGCGGGAGCAAATCTGGTAGACTACGATGGGTGTGCAATTACGATCGCTGCAAAGCAACTATATTCACAATGGGCAGTCACATCGTGCTGTGTAATTACAATCACAATCACTAGGTAGACATGATGTTCAAATAATGCTACAGCAAACAATGCTGCGTCGATCGAAATAATCGCAAGAAAATCATGTACAATGAAATCTAATGATGCAAGCTTTTTTGACTTGTGTATAGTGATTATAATATAAACATACGGGTGAAGTCGACTTACTTTTTAATAAGGTTCGACGTTTCGTCATCGCAGTTGCATCCGCCGTGGTCACGAATTAACTAGAATGCTGCGGCGTCTTCGTTCTTGAGTGCTACAGTTATTATTTCCATCAACTACCTTCACGTGAATCTACGTCAGATCTCTTTGCACACCACACTGATATTATCTGATCGCGATGTGCCCCGTATGTATATATAATTTGAAGTAGAAGTAGTGAAAGTATGAAGTTTAAAATCTACCATTACGTATCATGATCTTTATCAAGATAATACTCACTTTTATAGAATAAGGCGTTACTTTGTGGAGGCCCACAAAACGATAGTAATAAAAATATGTAATTTTACTATAATCCTTCCTACTAAATTATATGTTTGTTTCTCTTTCACGGCGACACTCCTAAACTAATCTCGATGAAATTTGGCACATATACTCTTTATACACCGGGGTAACATACACCCTATAGAAATTTTCTTAGTTTTACAGGAATAGGATGACATTGAAAAGCTTTATTTATTATCAACATATCACGCGACAACGGTTAACGCGAACGAAGTTACGAGTAAAAGCTAGTCAGCTGTATTATACGTACACTCTTTATTTAGCATTACATGTAATTTCTTTTATAATTAATGTATAGAATTTGGCTATACTCACGTCTTATCGTAATAGTCGGGCTCATCCGATATAATAAGACGTGAGTATAGCCGATTTCTCTACATTAATTATAAATACCTCACGATAGTTTAAATTCTAAAATTTCTTTTATCACGGACTTTATTTGTGCCAATACACTCCTTATTCCGTCTCAGTTGAATCACATATGGTTGGTTGCTCTTGTGTTGTTTTAGGGTAGTAATACTCAATCCCGGTTTTTTTTTTTATTAATTTATTTGGATCTTCCTACAACATAAAAACTATATATGGCTAAAAGTCTATTGAAATTGCAATTTAAGTTATATTTTTTGTTTGAGACAGGGTATGTGTTAAAGTCAGTATAGAGCAATTTGTAACTCGATGTCGATCTCTGCTATGTACATTTTTTGTGAAGTATTGTATATACGTATCATATGTAAATATAATTGTATATTATATGAAAGTATCTTTGTATGTATGTTAAAATATTTTCCAGTGTTTTTTTTTGGAAAGTTTTAAAAGATCGTTTAAATAAAACTCTCGTAGAAATCGCACTTTTTTATATCGGCCAGTTACGAACCCAATACTGGCCACAGTCATGTCAATTGTTTCTTTAGAGCGAAGGTAAGTTGAACCGCCTTGTGGTATCCGGCTGAGTAGAGTAGGCCATCCTCATTTCTTAACGAGGTGTTGCAAAAGGCGACTATAGTAAGATGACGCTAGCCAGGTCGTAAAATATCCAGCTAAATCATGTGACAACATGTTGTGCCGACCCCATTTAGAATGGGATAAGGGCAGGAGAATGATGAGGGCGAAGGGTATTTTATAATATATTAAAACCGTAATATAGCCATTTGACCATAAAAATGGTTAGAGTGGGTCAACCTTAAAAGCTAGATATTTACTGACGCGGATTTTTGTTTAGAACTTTAAGTTTAACTTTAATCATTTTTGAATAACTATTACCGTTTACTCAGCGCACGAAAGGAAAGCTTTAAATTTTGCCGTTTTCGTACTATTTATTGCTGCTCCTCTCCTATTCAACTTAGCGTGATATTATAGCTTATAGCCTACCTCAAGAAATGGTCTGTCTTACACTTAAAGAATTTTTCAAATCGGTCCAGTAATTCCTGAGATTAGCGCGTTCAAACAAACAAACTCTTCAGCTTTATATATTGGTATAGATTTTGAATTTTGGATAGCAGATAACTTGTAACGCACGAAAAATTGGTGCCATTGTATCTGTTTGTCTCGACAACATACAATATATTGCCAAACCACATTATATCCTGACATCGTGCAAAAAAAACTTCTTTATGCTTTGCGGGTACGTGTATGCTTTCTTTTGATTATTCTAAGCCATCGAAGAAGTTGTACGTCATTGTTTTTATCGTCATCTTCCTGTCCTTACCCCACTCTAAGTGGGGTCGGCAAAACATGTTATAAACATGTTGTCACATGATTTGGCTACGTATTTTACGACAGGCCGCCTGCCTGACGTCAACTTATGTTAGTCGTATTTTACGATAAGAAAGAGGATGGTCTATTCTACTTAACCGGATACCACATGGTGAGTCAATTTACCTTAGTCGTCTTTTACGACACCTCGGTAAGAAATGAGGATGGTCTATTGTACTCAGCCGGATACCACACGGCGGGTCGACTTACCTTAGTCGCCTTTTACGACACCTCGGTAAGAAAAGAGGGTGGTACTATTCTATTCAGCCGGATACCACACGGCGTGTGCGTCATTGTTTTATATATTGTTTTATTTTATTTCAGAGCCAGTATTTGGCGTGTCACGCTGCGGTAATCCCGTAATACAGATCGGTAAATACAGGTTTAGAAAGGGTGGTGGCAGTCAGGGCATAAGGCTCCGGTGGGTATGCAACTCTGACAACATGGGCTGCAAAGCTACATTGTTCACGATTGAGGAAAATATTGTCATGTCAAAGCATGAACATAATCATTGAAAAGGCCAAAATAAAACGAGTGTGTAATATATTTTAAAAGTCTATCTGTATGTCCAACCAGTGTATCAAATTTTTCTGCTTAATCTTTATTATTTAAATGAGTTAATCTTGTATGTATAGATATTTTTATATATATTCTGAATCTCGCAAACGGCTCCAACGATTTTCATGAAATTCTGCATGTGGGGAGTTTTTGGAAGGAAAAAACCATCTAGCTAGGTTTCATTTAAAATGTATTTTTATACTTGTTTAGGGCATTAAAAAAGTCTATAATATAGAATTGAATATAAATGCTATTTGAGCTGTCAAATGCAAAGCTGTGATAGCCTTATGGTAACAGGTGGACCAAAAAGTTCAAAACCTGGGGTCGATTCCCACAAGTCAACCGGCGCTTTCTTTCTTTTTATATCTTTCAAAAAATTCGTGCAAGGCCACGGCTACCCAGGTACTTTTAATAATATGAGTATAGAGTTTAGAGAGGAGTGTCTATAGTGGTATGGACATGTAATGAGAAGGGATAAAGATAACGTGACTAAACGAGTGTTAAATATGAATGTGGATGGATGGATGGATATGTAATGAGGAGTGGTGAAAATCATTTGACCAAACGACTGTTAAATATGAAATATCTGGGTAATTATTTGCAAAAAAAAACCTAAAAAAAAGAAAAAACAATTATTTAGTTGGGGATTAATCCTTGGCATTCACATTTCTCGAGGCTGCCCGTTACACGAATAAGCTAAGTCGACTTGACAGCTAATGGCGAAAATTCAATTCAATATAAATGTTATTGTTTTTTAATGCTCAAAAACAGGGATAAAACAATATTTTTTTTACATAAAACCTAGCTAGATCAATTTTTCTCCCCCAAAACCTCCTACACGTTGAATTTCAGGAAAATCGTTGGAGGCGTTTTCGAGATTCGGAAAATATATATACATACAAGATTAACTCATTTAAATATAAAGATTAATATAGTTAATATGAATGTATGTATAATGACAAGGAGGCCGAAAAAAAGACGGATGGATTGTGTGAAGTATTACATGCATATAAATTGAGCCAGAGTTGACGAATGTTAGAAGAGAATACATGTTGTGATGACCCCACTTAGAGTGGTATGAATTAATTTATGAGTATTTATTTTAAAAAAGTTTTTTTTTAATACTATGCTGACGTATGTATATATGTGCAGTTTAAGACATATTTCTAAGTTATAAGTTTCATCATAATGTATAGTATGAATAAACTTGTTAATATAATTTATTATTTAATTCATTTTTTTGGATTACCAACATAAAAAAACGGTAGTAGCAATGTATATAATTTACATTTCACTAGACTTAAATCTATTTGTATACACACTTACAGGTCACCACAGCATAAGTAATATTATAAATCATTAAAAAATAGTGTTAGTTAAATGTTTATACATATTTTATGAATTATTATTATTTCTGTTTGCTTGGTTTTTTTCAACCAATAATCTATTGATATCTATAATTAACAAATCATCTATCAACTAATCAATAAAAGGCAACAAAAAAAAATTGAATATATACGCAATCACATTTTGATTTTCTATAAAGACACGTGACTTTACATCTAATATAATTTTAATATTATATCATTTTTATAATTTAAAATAATATTTTATAAATATTATTTTCGTTTCTAGGAGCTATTTTTATTAAATCTCGCAGCGGAAATTTGGTTATACAAATAGGTGAATACAAATTTAGGAGAAGGGCCAACTGCAAAGGACCAAGAGCAAGATGGATGTGTAACAAATCAGGGTGTACAGCGAAGGTCCGGACTATTGACGGGAAAATAGTGTATTATGACAACAAACATAATCATTATTGAGTTGATGATGTACGTATTAGTCTGAAGTAAGAGTAGCTTCACTTACCTTGGGGTCACGGGTTCAAACCGGGTGTAGACGAAAATATGTTTAACTCTAAAACTTATGTCTCATATTGATATTTGCAGTTTTTCACGCGCTTTTCGGTGAAGGGAAACATCGTGAGGAAACCATATCTGTAGATAATTCTGGGGATATGCGTAGCCTTAACCAGTACCAACTTAAGCCACTTGATCGCATACAGCGTAGAGCAGTTTGAATTATTGGGGTCAAGGTGATTAGCTGTCGTGACTCGTTGGCGATTCGTAGAGACGTATCATCACTATGCATTTTCTACCGCATCTTTCACGGAGAGTGTTCCATCGAATTACATGACCTGATTCCTGCTGCTAATTTCCATGACCACACTGTAGAGAGAGGAAGCCTATGCCCACCAGTTGTTGTTGCTATCCACCAGTTGTTGCAGCTTGTTACTATCCAAGCCGTTATTTTAATGTACGCAATCTATTGGAACTTCTGTGCTAGGAATTTTCGTTAATATTTATAAACTAAATGAATCTCCTTTTCCACGACGATGTTCCATTCCCAATTGGCAGGTTATACATTCATATATTCAAAGGAATATATTGTGCTGCAATAGCGGCACAACTCAATAAATCATGTTTTGAGTTAAATGAGCCTCATTGTTAAGAAAAATGTATAAAAATGCACAAGTTTGCTTTTGGACTATTATATTTAAGTAGGTACTAGTTCTGCCGATATTGTTGCTGAAATGTATGTGTATTTTAATATTTATATTACCAGTCCAAAACACGATGTTTTTTGAGTTGTGCCATTTTTTTATGAGTGATATATGAAAGTTTCGTCAGGATGTTTTCCTGTGAATATTGTTTATATTGATTAAGCACGTACTCGTAAGTACCTATTATAAAACATTGAACATTAACTTGACTATCTTTTGTTTATGAATGTCATCTAAATGGAAGCTCTTACTTTCATGATTTAATAAAAAGTACGAAATTGTTTTTTTTTTTATATCTTATTTAGTATTGCATCATAGACTGAATTTACACTGGTCTCAACAGAGTATTAAAAATTTCGTTGTTATAAAAATTGTACATATTATCAGGAAAAGAGTTTATATTGTTAAAATAAACAGTTTTATGTATTTACTTTTTTTATCACAGGCAAGCAATATACATCCTCCTGCCCTTATCCCACTCTAAGTAGGGTCAGCAAAACATGCTATAAACATGTTGTAACATGATTTGGCTGCGTTTTTACCACCGGTCTGCCTGACGTTAACTTACCTTATTCGTATTTTACGACTCCTCGGTAAGAAATGAGGGTGGTCTATTCTACTCAGCCAGATTCCACCCGGCGGGTCGACTTACCTTAGTAGCCTTTTACGACACCTCGGTAAGGATTGAAGGTGGTACTATTCTACTTAGCCGGATACCACACGTCTATGTCACACTCAAGCAATAAACTTAAGTTTTAGTTTTCAGAACTTTAGACTTTTTTGAATTCTTTAGCAGGCTTTGGGCCTGCAGCTTTTGATGTATTTTGATTTCTAACTGTAGTATGACGTATTAATACGATATGTAATACGAGTTTTAGGTTAGGATACAAAGCGACTATAAGCTTATATTACTATCAACTGGATTTTGATATTTTTAATTTTCCAAATATGTAGTAAGCGTCTAATTTCAAAGTATCTAATTTTAACTTATGCATTTTTTTAATTGTAGTTATAGTAGTATTTTAATTGCGCTAGAGTTTTAATGGAGAATTTGAATAATATATTTTTTGTTATTAACAACCATTAATAATATTTTATATTATTTGTGTTGGCTAACAGTGAGCTCGAAATATTTAAGTTTATTCATTATTAAGGTCTTAGTGATAAGACCTTCATGATATTTTTCGTTTGTCGTTTTTATTTAATTAAACATATAATTATCTCATATATTTTCAGAGCCACAATTTCTATTGTCGCGGAGTGGGAATCCTGTTATACAAATAGGTAAATACAGATTCAGGAAAGGAACGGGCAGCAATTATCCAAAGGCGAGATGGATTTGCAACAGAGACCAAGGGGGGTGTAGAGCTAAAATTTGGACGGTAGACGAACAGATCGTCAAAGTGTATAATGAACATAACCATTAATTATAATGCGGAAAAAACGATATCATTCCTCTGCCTTTATCGCATTCCAAATGAAGTCGACACACCATACTCTCACTCTCTCCTGTCATTTGTCAACTTTGGCGCTGCTCCTTTTACATGCATGTCATAATCAATACAATCTATGGCATTTTGGTCTTCCTCTTGTCACATATCAGTACGCATATAATTAGCACTCATTTAGTAACATAATATTCATCCCTCGTCATTATATGTCCATACTATCTACCATCTACCAATATCTACATATCCGTCCACATTCATATTTAGAACTCGTTTAATAACATGATTATCATCCCTCCACATTACATGTCCATACAATCTACCAGTATCTATATATCCGTCCAAATTCATATTTAGCATCTGTTTAGTCACATGATTTTCATCTCACCGCATTCTACGTCTATACTATCTACCATCGACCAGTCACATATCCGTCCAAATTCATATTTAGCACTCCCTTAGTCACATGATTTTCATCTCTCCTCATTATATTTCCATACCATCTACCGTCGTAAAATCTATTATATAATATTTTTAAAATATCAGTTTTGTAAAGTGGAAGTGGTGTTTAAGTGTGTCAAATTAAAAGTCACACGACACCTACACTAAATAGTTTCCGTCACGTAGTTAATGGTTTATCAATAGCATTTAACTGGCAGAATGTAACTAATCTACGAGTTTTGCTAATCAAACTGAAACTCATTTTAATTGGCGAAGATTGTTACTCATTTTGGTACATTATTATTATTTGCAACAAAAAAAAATTATATGACTTTTTAAAATTGAATTCCATATATCTATGGCATTTTGTTGAAATAATGGCCACCAGTGAATTTCTTGTAGCCACTTTTTGACTTTGACACTTACCTTGACTTATCGTACGTAATTTTACTTTGTATAGATCTATAAGATTTACGAAATTAATTTCATCATGTCGGAAAAAACTGAAACGAATATTTTTTTTCAGTATTTTTAGATTAGAAATTTTATATAAAATAGGGTCTAAATACTTCATACATTTTTATTCGCTGAAGAGCTTAAAGAATAAATTGTATAAATATTAATTAATCTCACTACAGTCAAATTGGGTAACTTTGAATTTTCGGGTAACATTGAATAAAACGACTAAACTAATTCTTATTTTTTTTTAAATATTTGTAACCTGATTTAAAACTGATAACTGAGTGAAATGGAAATACTAAATGTTCTAGTTGCCAAATGTCATTTGAAATTTATAGTTTTTAGACAAATTCTGACTCTCAAAATTTTCTGTTTGCGGTCTTTTTGGAGTGAAAAGTATGTGAGTTAAATTTCCGATTTTATTACAGAAGGGTGTGTAAAACACATACTTTTCGGTTTTTAATGATCAATTGTACATTGAAATGATACTTTTTCATATAATTTCCCGATTTTGCATCGTTTTATATCCATTGACCGGTGAATTTGTGGACCACCCCTATTTTTAGTTAAATATGTTTCTATTTTAAAATGATAAAATGTACATTGAAGATGACATCTCGTTCATGGAATGGGGTGAATTATTTTTCAAATTCTCTTGCCAACCATTAATGTTTTGATCTCATTTGAATGGTAATTGATTATAGAATTTGTTATTTAGGTTTTATTTTAAATTAATATTTACAATTACAAATAAATATGTATTCGTTACAAAAAAAAATCTACCCATATGTTGCTAATATTTAGTAAATAGCTATTTTAAGTAAAAGGTTGGCTGTTAAGTATGACAAGTTGACTTTATTTGACAGATCTATCTTTCATTCATTCAGAACATAAGTATAATTTTACCCATGATACGAAAATTCTGTGAATTTAATGATTTTTATTTTTCGAAATAATTCGGTTCAAAGTTACCCAAAACTCAAGGTAACTTTGAACACGCACAAAAGCATATTTTTTTTCCATTTCCTTTCTAGTTACTTAGTAATACAGTTAGTTATTCTAAAACTTGGTATAAAAGAACACTCATTATTCATCAAAAACTTAAATAAGGTCATCCTATTTTTTTATATTTTGAAAAAACTGAAAAAGTTATTCAAAGTTGACCCAATTTGACTGTATTTTATTTGGATCAATTATATTGATTTGAAACTTTTAGAACACAATGTAATGATATTTTTGAAATATTTTAAAGTGCAAAACTAATAATGTATACATGATGACAATAAATTATATAATTTTTATTGTTCTTGTCATTCTATAGAATACTTTCGACTTCTTATCTTATCTTAATATTTAAATGAGTTAATCTTGTATATATATATATTTTCCGAATCTCGGAAACGGCTCCAACGATTTGCCTGAAATTCAGCATGTAGGAGGTTTTGGGGGAGAAAAATTGATCTAGCTAGGTTTTATGTAAAAAAAAATATTGTTTTATCCCTATTTTTGGGCATTAAAAAACACTAACATTTATATTGAATTGAATGTTCGCCATTAACTGTCAAGTCGACGTAGCTTATTCGGTGAGCGGACAGTCTCGAGAAATGTGAGTGCCAAGGATCGATCCCAACTAAATAATTGTTTTTTTCTTTTTTTAAAGTTTTTTTTGTAAAAAATTACCGAGCGAAGCTCGGTCACCCAGATATTTATGACGTCATGTTAATTTCCAAAAGACCTGTCGTGTATCTTTGTAACATTGAAAAACTAGATTCTAAAACGCAACTTATTGCGATTTTTCTTGTGGCATAAAAGGAGGGTTCTGTTTTAATTGCTTATTATAAAAGACCAGATTACAAACTAAAAAAGTTCAATAAATCGACGTATATATCTGCATCGGCATTAGGCAACATTAAAAATTAATTTTTGAATTGATAAAACGACGATGTTATAAACATAGAAAATTTAACTTTACTCTTCGGATGGGGCGATTTGACAAAAATATCAAGTTACAATCTGTTTTTTTTCCTATTAAACATTGTCAACGTACTTACTGAAACGTTAAATATTAATATGTATGTAGTATATATGTGTAGTTAGAAGGAGTGAGAACTCCTATCACAATTATTTTTATACTTAAAAGGAGATCTCAAACTATTTAAATATTTGAAATATTAAATAAACTTTTTTTTCAAAATTAAATAATAGCATAAAAATAAAGTGTTGTTTTCTTAATTTTCAGCAGTTTTCAGCATATCTCGATATGGTCAACCAGTCATCTTACTGGGTACTCGCCGTTTTAACAAGAAATATTCAGACACCAAAGGAAAAAAGACGAGATGGGTGTGCGTTCGTGCATATAAGGGCTGTCAAGCGAAACTAGTCACTATAGCTAATACAATTGTAACATGTTATAACGTGCATAAATGTGATACTTATGAATCATTCAATCAAAATCATTTCAAAATTCATTCTTATAATTAAATAGCAATCGTCAGCGGCTCCGCCCGCGTGGTCAGATTTAAACCGTAATATAGTATTTTCATAACCATAAAATTGGTTAGAGTGGGTTAAACTTAAAAGCTAGACATATACTGTCGCGAACTTTTATTTAGAACAACTTTGTAATACATGATTTTTGAATAACTTTCACCGTTTACTTATCGCAAGCAATGATAGCTTTAAATTTTGCCGTTTTAGTAATATTTTTATTGCTCCTTCAAATAGGTCCAGTAGTCCCTGAGATTAGCGCGTTCAAACTATCAAACAAACAAACTCTTCAGCTTTATATATTAGTATAAATATGACTAATTTAAATCTCAATTTGGAATACTTATTACTAAGTAATATTGTTAGTTAGAAGGCGTTAATATGTTATATTAGTCGTGTGTTGTTTTTTTAAAACATATTTCATATTTTTAATTCAGTATTAGTATTCGATATTAAATAATCGATTTTATTAAAGAATTCTCGTTTCTACGTTAAATTTTTTTTACAAAAATTGTTTTAACCCAATAGTGCTTTGTATAAGCGTAATTGAAGCAAATAATCAAATCTAAATTATAATACTTATGAAATAATCTTTAGTGTGATTCTAAGAAAGATTGTTATGTAAATAACAGTAATATTTACATACTAAGCTTTTAATCAAGGTCGTAATGTTCGATTGAAGAGCAGTGTGCTTAGTGCGATATTGTAACCTTCTCTATCACGTTAGCGTAACGCCAATTTGTATGGCGCTGGAACAACGGTCACTAGATGTCGCTGTTTGCCAATATGTAGGACAAATTGGCGTTACGCTAACGTGATCGACTGTGTTAAACTAGCACTAAGCACACAGGTTTCTGTTACCATCTCCTGATGGGAGACCATATTTTAAAAATCCACAATGAAATTAATATTTATAGAATAGGTGATAAATTTTAATTAGATTTTAAGATTAATATTAATTTAATATTAATGTATGTTGTTAATTAATGTAAAGAAACTGGCTATACTCACGTCTTATTTTCTCGGATCAGATGAGCACGACTAGTTTCAAGGCCATACGGGGTTCTTATAAGTTGCTACACGCAGTTCCCGCCGCGATAACGCAGCGTAAAGACCTCATGAATAAGAGCGCCGTATTGGCTTGAAAGTAGTCGGGCTCATCCGATAAAATAAGACGTGAGTGTAGCCGGTTTCTATACATCAATAATAAATAACACTCGCGATAGTTTAAATTCAAAAATATGTTGTTCTAGTCACAAATGAATTTACAAGCTTTAATTTAAATTTAATTTCAATATCATATCGTATTTTAGCTTTTTTTTTATCTCACTAATAAGTAGTCTATATTTGACTGGGACGGACGAACGTGTGTCCCAAAAATAGTGTTCCATATAAAGTAAGTTTTGACTATCAAATTTTAACATTTGTGTTTTACTTAAGTTTCTTTTGAACTGTATGAAAATACTAATGATATAATGTGACTACTGATGACGGGTTTGTTCCTAATATCACTGTAAACAATGTTATTGCTATTATTGTATGATTTGACTTTTAAAATAAAATTAGATTAAATTATTATTATGCTATATTTATTTTAAGCGTTAACCTGATAAATATATCATATGTAATTTATTTTTTAATTTTAAGTATACATGTAATTTGAATATAAACAGGCACATTTACATAGACACGCGACCACACTCTCATTTACCAACTCGCGCGCATATTCAAACAAAAACACATTAAACACACGCATGTACACACAAACACACACACATACACACACACACACACACACACACACACACACACACACACACACACACACACACACACACGTAGGCACATTAATACAAACTCGGTTGAAGTTCATTCAACTTTTCAGTATTTTCATTATCATTTTATTTAATTGTAGGAACATAGTAATTATAATTAGCTATAAGGAACGCTGTCTCATTTTGTAACGGAGGAGGGCGTTGATCACTGCAAAACAGTTTATACTTCTACAGGATCACCGTTTTTAATTACCCTGTTACCAATACCCTGTGTATTGTTCCAAATAATAGTAGATTATGGTACTGTTGCATAATAAGGGTTCTTATAACACGAGTGTGTTTTAAAAAAACAAGCCGCAGGCGAGTTTTATTATAGTATCACACGAGTGTTATAAGACCATGTTATGTACAGTGTCATACACTACTTTATCTACTCTCATACTATAATACGTAAAACAATATTAATAAAAACCAAACTTCGTAAAATATTGAAAAGATTTTTTAAATGTCAAATGTTAGCGCAAAGGCGCAAACATCGATTGCGTATGCGTGTTGCGTCGCCGCGGACTCGTTCATTGAAACCTTTTTTTTTAAGGTAGAGGTTCAACTTCCTTGGTCCAGCTGGAGGTTGTATAGGTGTATTGTTATAATTAAAAAGTTATATTATGATACAGGTGTCCATACAAGACCTGTATCGTAATAAAACTTTTTATTTTTTTATTTTTGGCCTGTACGTAATGTTTGTCATAAGAATTTTGGTTTCAGTTTTATAATCTTTGTACTATAGTATCAGAGTAGATAAATACTTTTTTTAATATTAAATTTACATATTATTTTTTTAAATTAAAATAAATTTTTATTCAAAAAATAAATAAAAAGTAACTTCAGAATCAACAATAATGAATGAATAAAAATTTATGAATTTAATAATAGTAATAAATCAATCAACAATCCTCTTAATACATAACTGTTAACCATTGAGCTCCGTTAAAATAACAATGGTATGAGGCAATAGGTATTTTTATCTTGTTAGTCTATTTAATTTTAGAAGCTGTCTACACAGTGTCGAGATACGGAAAACCTGTTCTAGAGGTTGGCGGTTATCGTTACAATCAGAAATCGAACGGGAGAAAGATAATCGGACCGAAAAGGACGTGGATGTGCGTCAAGGAGCGGTCAGCTGCTTGTCGAGCTAAAATCGTCACTGTTGAAGATGTTATAGTATCCTGTGACAACCATCACACCCATTAAAGAGTTAAACGATCTTCTTCTTCTTGCCCTTATCCCACACTAAGTGGGGTCGGCAGAACATGTTATGAACATGTTGTCACATGATTCGGCTACGTATTTTACGACTTGCCGCCTGCCTGACATCAACTTACCTTAGTCGTATTTCACGACACCTCGACACCTCGGTAAGGATTTAGGGTGGTACTATTCTATTCAGCCGGATACCTCAAGGCATGACTATGTTAAAAATAAAGAGTTAAATAATCATTTTACCATTAACATGAGCAATAATGGTCTAACGGTAAAACTGTGTTAAAAATAACACGAGTTTCCAATTCTAGCGTCGGGTAGTTAAGTTTTTTATGAAAGTTGAAGAAAAAGCGGTGTTAGTAAAATAGTTATAGATTAATTGTATCCTATCCTATCCTACTAATATTATAAATGTGAAAGTACGAATAGGATGACAGAAAAGCGCAATCTATTATCGACCTATCACGCGACAACAGTCCACGCAAACAAAGTTGCGGGTAAAAGCCAGTTAAGTATAAAAGTACAATTAAATTTTTTGCCTTGTCAAAAACCTTATGGAACTGTCAGTAGCTCAATCTTTCACTGTATTAAAGAAATTATGTTATGTTAATAAAACAAAATTAAGTTACCAAAAAGTTTTTCTATTCTATTCTATAAATTTATGTTGAACATAATAGTCATAGTTACAATGTCGGATATTAATATTTCTTTATGTAACATTTATATTTTAATTTGAAAAGAGAGTCGATAAAGGCGATAAAAATAGATGGTTGGTTTATGTGGAGTATGATATACTGAAAAAGGAGTAGTGCCAGAGTTGACGAATAATAGGAGAGAATGGAAGAGAAAAACATGTTGTGCCGACCCCACTTAGTTTGGGATAAGGGTACGAAAATGATGATATATTTCTCTCTATATATGTCTGAAAATTTTATTAAAACAACTCGTTTCAATTTGTATATTAAATTCATCATCATCCTCCTGCCCTTATCCCACTCTAAGTGGGGTCGCCACAACATGTTACAAACATGTTGTCACATGATTTGGCTACGTATTATACAACCGGCCGCCTCGCCTTTTGCGACACCTCGGTAAGAACGAGGGTGGTCTATTCTACTCAGCTGGATACCACACGGTGGGTCAACTTATCTTAGTCGCCTTTTACGACACCTCGGTAAAAAATGAGGGTGGTTCTATTCTACTCAGCCACGTACCACACGGCGGTTCGACTTATCTTAGTCGCCTTTTACGACTCCTCGGTAAGAAATGAGGGTGGTACTATTCTAATCAGCCGGATATCACACAGCGAAATTTATATGTTATATTATTTTTGATTATTTTACAAATGCAAAAAACGGGTAACTAACTATAAATAATAACAAAGTACATGGTTAAATTATTGTTTTAATTAATTTTATTTTATAATATTTAACATACTTTTAGGATATTCTAAGCCCATATATGCCGTATCGCAACGTGGTCAACCGGTTATCATGATGGGACATTACAGATTTAATAAATGCTTTGGAACAGGCCCGCGCGCTCGCTGGCTCTGTGTCAAAAGAAACGTCTACAAATGTCCCGCTAAGATCAACACTTATAACGAAGACATCGTCCATACAGTCCCTCACAATCACTAACATTGAAAAAATTGGTGAATTTGTTTTACACTTTGGCCACATTAGCGTGCTACAGCAATATATGTGGCCGGGTACATCGTTACAACGCGATGTATTCGGGCGCAGACGATGTAGCATAAGGTAAACTGGCGCCGCATCAAAGAGATTTGTAGTGACAACATTCGCTTGAGTGGCCACACTCACTACACTTCATTGTCGTCCAGACTTTGAAGTGGGACGACAGACGCATAAAACTCAACGACGAATATTAACCGTAGGCCGCTTTCCGAATCTTTACCCGCTAATGTAGACAAGAACATCGTGTGTGGCCGATACACGATGTTTTACGCGCCAACGCGACACGAATCTTCGCGCGCTTATGTAGCCCCGGCGTTAAAGACAGACAAAGTTCTAAATTCAAGCGGTGGTAGCGGAATTGCGATCCAGAGGTCGTGGGGTCGAATCTCGGCCATTATAATACCGATGATTAGGAGAGGTCCTAACACAAGCATTTAGCTTAGCTGGAGGGGTTAAAAAGTTTACTAGTAATTTGTAACCCAACTTGCTAGTAACCTTTAAAAAAATCTTTTCATGTTTTGTATAGATACTAGAGTGTTTGGAATAGTGTTAAATACAAACATTGTTGTAAAACTTTATATTGATGTATTATTTAGACAAAATATTCTATATGTTATGTGAGATAATTAAAAATCTATCAGCAAAACTGATTTTTAATTTTATTTCTCTCATAACATTAATGATATAACGATCATCATCCTCCTGCCCTTATCCCACTCTAAGTGGGTTCGGCACTACATATTATAAACATGTTACCACATGATTCAGCTGGCTGTTTAACGTCCGTCCTGACGTCAACTTAACTTAGTCGCCTTTTACATCTCGGTAAGTAAGAGGGTGGTCTACTTTACTCAGCCAGATACCACACAACACGGGTAAATAATATAAAAGTCAATACAATAAAGAAATCCGTGGATTCATAAACTGTTTTCATTCCTCTGGGTAATGAAATGGATTTCAGATGGTAAGTAATGCTTGTATTCCACTGCGATTTTAATCTAAAGATTGATTGTAAATATGAAAAAATTTGCGGGTTTTTGTTATTAAATTTAAAAGTAAAGTACTCTTAAAATTTCAGTTGTACGATTTGAATTGTCAAGGCGAGGTAACCTAGTGGCGATATACAAAGGGCACCGATATAACAAAACATCGCAGTCCTTTGGCACTGCGGGTCCCCGGATACGATGGGCATGTGTTAAAGTGCATTCTTGTAAATGCACTGCTACCATTCAAACTTATAGTAATTACGTAGTTTCCGAAAAACCCCATAGTCACCCGTAGGTTTAGTTTATCGTGATTGCCAAGACTATAATGTCTGACGACTTTTTTAGTTTGAAACAACTAATAATTTTGTAGCAAAAATATTTGGTAGTTGGTAAATTTTTTAAACCTTTGTTGATTGGATATGTGTTCAAGTATAATACTACTATTTAAATTTTATTTCATTTTACTACATGCTTATGTAGTAAAATGTAAGTAGAATCATAGACAACTATGCTACAACCGTAATGACTTGTAATATAGAACAATGTTTAAATCAGGCTTATAAAGGAGATTTATTTCGTTTTATGTACTTTATATACATTTTCAATCTGAAATATTTTACGAAAGTTGTCAAATGTTTTCACCTATTGTGTAATCGTCGAGAATAATATTATATAAACAATAAAAAAATATTCCTGGGAATTAAAGTATAGCGTCTTAAGTCAACAAATAACAAAATTATAGCATTAGTAGGTATTGTGTTGGTAGCAAGTATTATGTGTTCTGTCTGTAGTTAGTATTTTTTTCAATATATTTAATGTATTTTAGGTTTCCATTAAAAAAATGTGTATAATTTTTGAGATCCTTTTTTGTACAGAGCTCCTTTTATCCATATCACTGTTATAATCTGTAAGGATTTTTTTTATTCTTTCGGATTAGAATGAGTGATGTCTTGTGATCTTCAAAATTTTAACTTTGAATTCTATATTATCTGTAATCTGTCTCATTGGCCCAAAGTTGTATTTCAGTATAAGTCGCAATAAATAAATGTAATTTAATATATTTGGTAGGATTCGAGGCAAACGTACTAGAAATTAAAACACTACATATTTGATTTTTATCATCTAATATATGATAGTATTACGGGTTACAATCAGGGAATCATCTTTGTTGCAGTTTGTGAAACTAGACTATTATTTATTTATTTATTTATGTGCTATGGTACAACAATTAATAAATAATATATAATAATAAAAGCGAATTTTAATACCCAAATATCAAAAATTATGAATTTAAATTATACTTACTAATAATAATATAAGCTTATATTTGGAACGAAATTGTGTTATTAAAATAAGACTTATTAAAAAAATGTCTTATTTCAGTTTTGTGAGATCATGTTCAAACAAAGATACAGAAAATATTTATTTATTTTAATTACAAAACACTTTTCATTTCAGTAGCTGTATTCACAACTTCCCGTTTCGGAAAGCCTGTAATACTATTAGGGAGGTATAGGTTTAACAAATACTGCAGAAGCAAGGGTCCTAGAGCTTCCTGGGTTTGTTCGATGTCGAGCTGCAGTTGTCGCGCGACTCTAGTCACGGTTAACGATGTAATAGTCAAACAAAACAATGAACATAATCATTGAGATAAATAAATTGTGTTAATTTCTTCGTTATCTGATTTTATTAGTTTTTTTTTATGGATGGCAAACGAGCATGCGGTTTACCTTAAAGTCATCACCGCCGCCCACGACCTCTCGCAGAGTGAGTGCGTTGCCGTCCTTTAAAAAAATGGAAAACACGTTTTTTGAAGTTACTTATGTCGTACCGATCTGAAAACACTGCCAAGGGGAGATCGTTCCATAAAATGGTGGTGCGCGGAATAAAATTATTTGAAAAACGCATTGTGGTGGATCGCCAAGCATCCAGATGGTGAGGATGATATTTTAACTTGTGACGTACAGTGCGGTTATGGAATTTAGCGGCAGGAATCAGGTCATGTAGTTCGGTGGAACACTCTCCGTGAAAGATGCGGTAGAAAACGCACAGTGATGATACGTTTCTATGCATCGCCAAACAGTCCAGTTTAAATCTATCTCCTTCGGCTGATGGACGTCAACTGTTGGACATAATATGATCTTTACACCACATGATTTTGTAATGCTTGAATCCAGTGGCTTTTTGGCCAGCGTTTTTTGAAGTCGTCAGTGTACCTCCTAGGAATCTTCGCTGCGTTTTCCGGTTCTTATTCATGAGCTCTTTACGCGTCGTTGCAATTCCCGCCGCGATAAAGCCGGGTTAAGAGCTCATGAATAAGAGCCCCGTATGGTCTTAAAACTAGTCGGGCTCATTCGATAAAATAACACGTGAGTATAGCCGGTTTCTATACATTAATTAATGATCAAACTCTGAACTTAAAATTTTTGTACATTTTTACATAATATACAATTCTCAATCTAACTTTGAATATTGTACCTAAAAAATTGTTTCTTCTTATTTCAGCGGTATTCACGACATCTCGTTTTGGGAAACCTGTGATCCTGTTGGGACGGCACCGGTTTAATAAGTATTGTAGAAGCAAAGGCCCTAGAGCCTCTTGGGTCTGCTCTAAAATGTCTAGTTATAACTGCCGCGCCACTCTTGTTACAATCGATGATGTAATTGTCAAACAAAATAAAGAACACACACATTGACGTTTATTTATTGTGGTTATTTAATAAGTTTGATCGTAGTCTTAATTAATCTTTATTATTTAAATTGTATATATATTTTTTTCTGAATCTCGGAAACCGCTCCAACGATCATTAAATTCAGCTTTGCGGGGGAAAAACTGATCTAGCTAGGTTTCATTTAAAAAAATAAGTTAACCCCTGTTTTCATTGAAAATATGCTGTCAAACGTAATGCTGTGATAGCCTAATGGGTAACAGGGGGACCAAAAATTCAAAACCCGGGTTCGAGTTCCACATGTTATCGGCGCTTTCTTTCTTTTTATTTTTTTTATTTGCCTTTTTATATCTTTTTAAAAATTACCGAGTATTTTTGTAGATACTAGAATTTTTTCCGTAGATAATACGATAGCCTTATCGAACCTTATGTAGTGGCACCCGAATCGTGGAAATGTTTCGCTATGGCTGACCCTCGTAAGCTCGTCCGATAAAATAAGACATGAGTATAGCCGGTTTATATACATTTATTATGAATACCACTCACGATAGTTTTAATTCAAAAATTGATTGTCTCCCTCCTGCACACACTGAAATATTTAAATTAATAGAAAACTGAAAAAAATCTTAATGTAATCACTGTATAATGGCGGTCTTATTGCGGAGTCAGAATTTCTTTCATCCAACCAGATAACAGGAAATATGTGTAAAGTTTAATTAGTAAATATTTAGTAAAATTAATTTATTCTTTAATACAAATTAAATGTATATAATTATGGCTGTCGATTAAATTTTTCGTCTTGTAATTAATTTTAGTTTTCATTATGGTAGGCTGGTATAAGAAAAGTGATGTTTTTTTTAAATTTACCTTGCAATTAATCCTATTTATCTTACTATAATAACATCCTTTGGTTAATAAAGAATATTTTAAAAATAGCCGAATTGGGACTAATTCGTTCCTCAAGCATTTTGCTCCTTGTTAATCAAGTTGGTTCGTTTACAGAAAAGTTTAAATGAAGTGTACGAACTATGCTTATAGGTAAAGCATATTACACCATTGAAAATTATTTGAATGATAAAAATGTTTTGAATTTGAAAATACTTTCAGCTTCAAACAAGACTGTAGCAATAATGTAAATTGAAAATATCTAAAACGTTGACCGCCGAGTTTCCTGCTGGTTCTTCTCGATAAGAGCAACATTCCGAACCAGTTGTAGCTTCATTAAATCTAATTGATCATTGCTTGTAAAAGGCTTATTTGAATAAAGATTATTTTATTTTTGTAATAAATATTTATTGATATGCTTAATTTGTCATTTACAGTTTATTCGAAATATTATCTATTAAGTATTTATTTTTCCTCTTTTTTTGCTACCTTTTACGTTACACCAAATATTCATAGCCATATCATCTTAGCGTGATGTTTTTTTTTTTATTTTTATTGCGTAATAGGCGAGCGCTTGACTGCAATCATGCCTGATGGTAAGCGATGATGCAGTCTAAGATGAAGCGCGCTTGCCTAGAAGATGCCTATTTACGTTATGTCATATATCATATAAGCCTTCCTCGATATATGTATTATTACACTCGAAGAATTTTTCAAATCGGTCCATTAGTTCCTGAAATAAGAGCGTTCAAACAAACAAACTCTTCATTTTTACATATTAGTAAAGATATTAAACAACTAAAAATGAAGTGTTAGTTCCTTTTTTTTGGAATAGTACCACCCTCATTTCTTACCGAGGTGTCGTAAAAGGCTACTAAGGTAAGTCGACCCGCCGTGTGGTATCCGGCTGAGTAGAATAGACCACCCTCATTTCTTACCGAGGTGTCGTAAAAGGCGACAAAGTAAGTCAACCCGCCGTGTGGTATTCGGTTGAGTAGAATAGACCACCCTCCTTCTTACCGAGGTGTCGTAAAAGGCGACTAAGGTAAGTCGACCCACCGTGTGGTATCCGGTTTAGTAGAATAGACCAACCTCCTTTTTACCGAGGTGTCGTAAAATACGAGTTGACGTCAGGCAGGTGACTGGTCGTAAAAACGCAGCCAGATCATGTAACATGTTTATAACATGTTGTGGCGACCCCACTTAGAGTGGGATAAGGGCTGCAGGATATATATTTATTTACTTTTTCAGAACCGATATATTCTAAATCTCGCTACGGGAATCCAGTCATGATATTGGGGTCAAACCGATATAACTGTACAAATAGCGACAGGCGGAAGGTCCTTTGGAGATGCACAAAACGGTCCCACTACGGATGTCGTGCTACAGTTGTGACGGTAGATGGCGTTGTTCTGATTCAGAACCATTGTCATACCCATGAAAAACCAGGAAGTGATGATTGACCGCTTTTGTTTTTGCATGATTTCTTCTAGACAATAAAACTTATTTTTCCTTTATGCCAATCTTTTCCATATAAAATCCCATGTCACGGTGTCACTTTAAACTCATCATCATCTTCTTGCCCTTTATCCCACTCTAAGTGGGTTCGCACAACATGTTATAAACATGCTGTCACATGATTTGGCTGCGTTTTTACGACCGGCCACTTGCCTGACGCCAACTTACCTCAGTCGTATTTATCGATGGTGCCACTTTAAACTAATTTTTAAAATGCTCAACCGATTTTAATTTATTTTGAACTCGTGTATAATATCCGCTGGTGGTATCCGGCTGAATAGAATAGACCACCCTGATTTCTTACCGAGGTGCCGTAAATGGCGACTAAGGTAAGTTGACCCGCTGTGTTGTATCTGGCTGAGTAGAATAGACCACCCTCATTTCTTACCAAGGTTTCGTAATCTAAGACGTCGGCACGACATGTTATAAACGTGTTGTAACATGATTTGGCTTCGTATTTAAGACTGGCCGCCTGTCTAACGTCAACTTACCTTAATCGCCTTTTGCGACACCTCGGTAAGAAAGAGGCTATTCAATTCCACCCAAACTGATACCACACGGTAGGTCAACTTACCTTAGTCGCCTTTTAAAACACGTCGGTAAGAATGATGGTGGGCTATTCTTTTCAGCCGGATATCACACGGTGTTTATTTTATTTTTTTAAATTATGTAACAATTTTTTTTGTAAAATTTTATGTTAATTTAATGAATTTAAGTTAATTTTTTATTTTTTATTTAATAAATTTTAGGTCCAATGTTTACAACATCGCGGTACGGAAAGCCGGTGATATTACTAGGGCAGCATCGGTTTAACAAATATTGGCGGAGCAAAGGTCCTAAAGCTCTTTGGGTGTGTTCTAAAATGTCTAGTGCTCACTGTCGAGCTACACTCACTACTATCGATGACGTAATTATAAAACAAAACAATAATCACACTCATTAAATTGTTTAAACATTAAAAATTATAACTTTAGAAGTCTGTTTGTTTGATACGTTTTCACGTTTTGTTACCCTTTCACGGCTTATTCGGTGGACCAATATTGATTATATTTGACACAATTAAAGCTTACAAACCGGGATAACATATATTACTTTTTTGAGTTTACATAAACGTTTAAGTTGGCGCGAACGTAGTCTCGGTTTCCACATTCTGATGTTGAAACGAAACGATGAAATGACAACAATTGTTGCCAATAAATATTATTAATTTAAATATATTATGCCTTTATCCCACTCTAAGTGGGGTCGGAACGTGCTTCGATAATTCTAAACATATATTTTTAAGATAAGTTAAGCTTAAGAATCAGTCAATTAAATATATTCTTGAGGCTGGAGAGTTTATGTACTTTCACGCAGAATTGTTTTGATTGTATCCCATTTTGAAGGAGGACTGTCAATAGACAATAAGCACATTTATACAAAAACATTACTTCGACAGAAATATCATATCAATAGAAATATAATATAAATAGAATAGAATAGAATCAATAGAAATATAATATATCTCCACTCATTACATCAATACTCCACTCTTACTCTATCTCCTCCCTCCACACACTCGCACACAAACACAATATATGTAAAGACACGCTAGATATGGTCATGTTGTCGATTATTACGAATTAAAATGTATTTTCTAGTACTCTATATGTATTTTTTAATAAAGTTCTTTCTTTGTTGTTAATTTTTGTTAAATTTTAATTCTTACATATATTTTGATTTATATCTTAAATAACAATTATAATTACCTCTGCCAAAATCAAAACAAAATAATCTATATTCAAATAAGTTTTTTCAAACACTTTTGACTCGTCAAGGATCAATATGATTAATGAAGCTATCACTGGTGCGAAATGTTACTTTTACCGGGAAATGGCAAGAAACTTGGCAGTTAATCTTTTAAACGTTTTTAATGTATATAATTTAGCTGTAGTCTTGTACGAAGCTGAAAAGATTTTCGTGGCTAAGTTAATCCCAATATTATATAATTAAATTCTAGGTCGAGAAGTTTGAACTTTTTCTTATATTTTATCCGGCATGATTTTTTAAAATACGGAGAAAGTCAAATACAGTAGGGTTTTTTAACGAATAAAATTACTTTTCAAATATTTTACAATGTCATGTAACAACATTGTTGCTGAGCTAACCTCGTTTATGTGGATATGAGTATAAAATACTACTAAATACTGTAAGATAAGATAAGTCAAGTAGAAAAGTAATTACTTTAATTTGTTTAATCTGGAGCGTATGATTAATTATGCTATTTTTCAGGTGCCGTCTTTACCCAATCACGATATGGCAACCCTGTTTTACTCTTTGGACCTCATCGCTTTAACAAGTACTATAAAAGTAAGGGAGCTAGGGGTCTATGGAAATGTTCCAAAGCCAGCATAGGTTGTAAAGTTACTATACGTACTTACGATAATGTTATTATAAAACAAAACAATCAGCATTGTCACTAAGTAAACAAAAAACTATAGAATTTTTTCCATATCGAACAAAGTATATTGGACAAAGATTTGTTTTGTTTTAATACTGAACTATACTCTATGGTAATACAAGTGAAATATATGTGGCGTGATTTAAGATGTAATAAAGTTTATTCAATGTTGTAGAGATAAAGATATTTGAAAGTTTTGTTATGTTATCAGGCATTCAGTGAAATTGTTTTATACCAAGTTGTTCTCAATAGTCTATGGTAGCTTTTTAGATATTTTTGGTTATAATTGTAAAGCATCTTATGAGTTAAGCCGCCGCTTAAAGTACTCCTATATAATATGTCATATGTACGAAATTTTAATTTTTATGTCTATTAATGACCCTTTATGACCTACGAGGAATTGAAATGGTTTTGATTTATATCTGTTTATGTTCTCTTTCTACCGTTGTCTTAATATTCTACTATATTTATAATAAGTACATTCCATTTTGTTGCTTTTACGAAATAAGTAAATAAATAAGTAAAAAAAAACCTAATTATATTGTTATTTTTTGATGAATATTTCAATGATAAATGATAACAGTTTTTAGTTTTATTTAGGGGGTGTATTGTTCTACAATAGAAAATATAGATTTATTTGTTTATGAGTATAATGATTTTTATTAGGAACTTTTATATTTTTATATTGTACATCTAATATTATATAATATAATAATAAATAAGATTATATTATCTATTTTTGAGATATTGTTACTGTTTTAGGGTATGTTCAATTATAATTAATAAGTTTATAGTGAAAACATAATCAAGTAATATGATAAATTATATTTTCTAATATCATTTTTAATATCTCGTTTTACAGTTTTACATTTAGATCTTTTAAAAAGTTAAAACATAAAATAATAGATAGTAAAATAAAATTGAAATTACTTTTAAATTTACACATTTGTTTCATAAACATATATATCCTCCTGCCCTTATCCCACTCTAAGTGGGGTCGGCACAACATGTTATAAACATGCTGTAATATGATTTGGCTGCGTTTTTACGACCGGCCGCCTGCCTGACGTCAACTTACCTTAGTCGTATTTTACGACACCTCGGTAAGAAGGAGGGTGGTCTATTCTTCTAAACCGGATACCACACGGTGGGTCGACTTACCTTAGTCGCCTTTTACGACACCTCGGTAAGATATGAGGGTGGTCTATTCTACTCAGCCGGATAACACACGGCGGGTCGACTTACCTTAGTCGCCTTTAACGACACCTCGGTAAGAAATGAGGGTGGTACTATTCTACTTAGCCGGATACCACACGGCTAATTTGTTTCATAAACATATCATAGTTTATCATTTGTTAGAGTAGATTTGGGTTTAATGCGACATTGAGATAAAAAAGCCGAATCAAATAAAAAAGTAATAATAAAATTATGTTCCTATAATCCGCGATGAAGTAAAATAGAAAATATATATAATACTAAATGTAGAGTGGGCAATCCGTTTTCATACCAGATACATGCAGGATTCGTAAAAACATAGGCACAAGTCTCCACCACCGCCACCACAATACACAAGCACTACATACGTTCACTATCACAAACTCAACAATCAACTCAACAGTGTGTTTACGAATCCTGCATGTATCAGTTATGAAAACGGATTTTCCAAACTACATTTAGCATTATATATATTTTCTACTTCATCGCGGATTATAGCAAAATAATTTTATTATTACTTAATCTCCGCAAAGTAACACCTAATTCTATAAATTATTTCGAATCAAATAATATAAAATATTCTATTTTATTTATAATATTATATATTACACAACCTTATTTTATACTTTTTAAATTGTAAAGAAAATTATTATTTATATTATATATAATAAAAGTAATTATTTTTGATATGGTTGACTTTTTCTTAAGTTTAGTATTATATCTAATATTTACATTATTATCATATCTTTGTAGCAATAAGATCTTTGTTGATGTTTTGATTTTGTTTTTTTAGTGTTTAAAATAGTATGTTTGCCCAACAGTAATATTCACTACGACTCGTTACGGGAATCCAGTGTTAATTTTCAAAAATCACAGATACAATAAATATTGGAAAAGCAAAGGACCCAAGACGCTTTGGATGTGTACTAAAACGAAAAGCAAGGGCTGCCGGTCAACACTGACTACAGTAAATGATGTTATTATCAAAATAAACCATGATCATTCTCATTACAAACTTGTTTCATTGGAGATTTCTGTAACCTACTAGGTTTATTTATTTATGTACCATAAAAAAATCTTGGAAAAAACATTATTGGTAAAAGTGTACAAAGGTCAACTTATCTATGACAGAGATCTCTGCCAGCTAACCTACGAAGTGAGACAATTTATATTTAAGAAAAAGTTTGTACGCAAATATCAAATATTATGAATTAGAATACAGAATGAATGTTTGAATGAAGGTTGTTACAATTGAAAATTTTTCTTCAGAACGCCAGTTTTTTCGGAAGTATGGTGTGTGTATTAAATAAAACTTTTTTAAACCTATCATATTATAGTAAAGTAACGGCCTGTTACTATCCCTTTACTGGGCGTAGGCCTCCTCCTTTGTTACCTGTATTAAGCATTTCTTAATTTGAATTACCCTTTCAAACACTGAAGTTATAGAAAACAAAATGTATTACTTATAGTTAAATATAAACATCCTAATAAAAAACAAGAGTTAGATAAAGTCCTCCTGCCCTTATCCCACTCTAAGTGGGGTCAGCACAACATGTTATAAATATGTTGTCACATGATTTGGCTTCGTATTTTACGACCGGCTGCCTGCCTCACTTCAACTTACCTCAGTCGTATCTAACGACACGTCGTTAAGAAAAAGGGAGGTCTTAGGTACTTTTCTATTATTATATCCGGTTTAGTAGAATATACCACCCTCATTCTTACCGAGGTATCGTAAAATATGACTAAGGTTAGTTGACGTAAGGCAGGCGGCTGGTCGTTAAATACCTAACCTAATCATGTTTCAGCTTTCATAATCATGTTTCATGTTCAGCAAAAATTTGTATATATGTTTGTAACGTTTTAACACAAAAATTATTGGACCGATTTCAAAAAGATGCAGCAAAGATGCATCTTTCACCATTGGAAACACTACTGAGTAATATAGGCTATGTTACAGTAAAATAAATAGGGATCCGCAATAAAAATTAATACTGTGTAAAAAAACAGTTATAAAAATCTGTCATTGTATGCGCTGCAGAAACTATTGATGATATATTTAACTTACTAGTATCATATAATCTTAAACCAAAGCCCAGATTTTTCTACATTTGTAAGGCAAAGCGCGAGCTGCTATATGCACCTATGTCTCGATTTAGTACAGAATTTAGTTATATTTTTCAATTATATTCGTTTTTTAATCTTTACAGAAGTATATTTGACTAAGTCACGGTTTGGAAATCCCGTGATAGAAATGGGAAAGTACCGATACAACAAACACTGCAGAAGTAGAGGCAATAAAGCGTCATGGTACTGTTCGTCTAAAAAGAATAAACGATGCCGCGCATCTCTAACCACAGTTGATAATGAAATAGTTAAAGTGAACTATAAACATAGCCATTAAACATATTATAGTATACATATTTTTATTGCGACTTTAATACCTACTACTAGTTCCTAAGATGAATATTATTATTTTGTATATACGAGGTGTGTTCAAAAAGTATCGCGAATTTTGAATTTTCACGAGTTACATATATTCCAATTTCGACTTTTTTGTGGCGTTATGTTGGTACATATGTCTCTCACTTATGCTGACAAGTTGGGCCATTTTGAATGTTCGGTTAATTGTTGACAGCTACTTTGCTTGCACGTGTTTTGGTTCATCTTCGATTTTTACCTATTCAAAAAATGGAACAAGGAACCTGTATCGATTTTTGTGTGAAAAACGAAATTAAGTGCGCGGATGCATTCCGAGTGTGGACTGTGGCATATGGAGAAGCTACTTTGGACAAAAGCAACGTTTATCGGTGGTACAAAATGTTTTTAAAAGGCCGAGAAGATGTGAATGACGAAGAGCGTGCCGGACGCCCGAGCACTTCAACAACAGATGAAAAAATTGATGAATTGAAGAAAATGGTATTGGCCAATCTTCGAATCATCGATAGAGAAATTGCCGAGGACCTAGGCATATTGATTGGCTCGTGTCATTCGATTTTAATCGATAATTTGTGGAAAAACAAAAATTGGCTTTTGCAACTCGATAACGCCCCTGTTCACACATCGCTGCTTGTACGCGACTTCTTGGCCAAAAACAACAGACCAATGATACCGCAGCCACCCTATTCCCCAGATCTGGCCCCCTGTGACTTTTTCTTGTTCCCAAAACTGAAGAGGCCCATGAAAGGACGACACTACGCCACGATTGACGAGATAAAGACGGCATCGAAGGAGGAGCTGAACAAGATACAAAAAAATGATTTTTTGAAGTGCTTCGAAGATTTGTAAAAACGTTGGCACAAGTGTATAATATCCCAGAGGGATAACTTTGAAGGGGACAAAATAGATATTTACGAATAAATAAATAATTTTTGAAAATACACAAAATTCGCGATACTTTTTGAACACACCTCGTATATCTGATTCGGTTGCTTTCCGGTAGGGGAAAACTGCATATCTCTAGAGCAGAGATTCTCAACCTTTTTTTTCGTTGCGGCACATATTTAACGATTTCAAAATTTGGCGGCACACAAAGAAAAAGATAAAAAATTATTTACTTACTACGACTCACTGTATAAATAGTTGTCAAAAATTTTTAATTTCCGAAATAAACTAATATATACTACGATAATAACTAAACGTTTATAAAGGGATTAATTACAAGCTAATAATGAAAATATTTTTCTTTTAAATGATATAATTTAATAATATTAACATTATTATATATTTGCAAAATTTGGCGGCACACTTTTGAAATTTGGCGGCACACAAAAGTGTCGCGGCACAGTGGTTGAGAATCGCTGCTCTAGAGAATTCTAAGGATGTTTTTTTTTTATAAAATATATGGGACACTTACACACACGGTTATCTGTCTCCAAAGTAAGTAACTTAATACTTGTGTTATGGTAGACAGACAGTTGGTGAATATATATACTTATATATATTTTTAAATACATAATTAAATACAAATATACACCCAGGGTCGAAGACCAACAAATTCATTTAAAGAAAATGTTGGCCCTCGGCGGTAATCGAATCTGCGACCCGCGGAGCTGAAGGCAGTGTCACTACCCAATGCGCCAACGGGCCAGTCGATGTGTAACTGTTTGGGTCATTATATAGTCCTACATTACATTTTTAACTTTAGCCCATTTTTTTTTAGCCATACATTTTTAATTATTTAGACGATTACGTGAACTGAACACAGTATTTTTATCTTCCACAGAAGCAGTATTTACCACATCACGTTACGGGAAACCGGTAATAGAAATGGGCCCGTATCGGTACAACAAACACAGCAGATATAAGGGCCCTAAAGCGTTATGGGTTTGTGTGAAATGGACGACCAGTATGAAATGTCGGTCAACGCTTACCACGATTGATAATATTATTGTTAGAAGAAAAAACAATCACACACATTAAAAACTTATATTTAATTTTCGAAAATAATCATAAGCCAGTAATACGAATAATTACATTGTAATAATTACAATAACTATATAATAATTACAATAACTTTTATGTTAATCAATAATTTAAATTCATTTAATAATGTGATTATTGTAGCCGTGTGGTATCCGGCTAAGTAGAATAGTACCACCCTCATTTCTTACTGAGGTGTCGTAAAAGGCGACTAAGGTAAGTCGACCCGCCGTGTGTTATCCGGCCGAGTAGAATAGACCACCCTCATATCTTACCGAGGTGTCGTAAAAGGCGACTAAAGTAAGTTGACCCACCGTGTGGTATCCGGTTTAGTAGAATAAATCATCCTCCTTTTTACCGAGGTGTCGTAAAATACGACTAAGGTAAGTTGACGCCAGGCAGGCGGCCGGTCGTAAAAATGCAGCCAAATCATGTTACAGAATGTTTATAACATGTTGTGCCGGCCCAGAGTGGAATAAGGGCAGGAGGATATATTAATAATGTGATTATTGTAAGAAATCTATGAAAAACATAACAAGTCTACGAGTATATCACTATTTAATTACGTTCATATTATTTACATAATCATTTAAATTCATTTTATATTACATTAATATGGATTAAAATCTATTAAAATAAAAAATATATTTAATATGATTTCGATTTAATATTGACATTTATAATGAAATTTATTCCTTCAATTTTTGTAATATAATCCTTAAAATTTATACACATTGTTATATAATTATTAAAATTCATTTAATATCATGAATATTGAAAGGAAATAATCAACATATTTCAACTGAGAATAGATCATTGAATGAATATTATTGAAATGATTATGTGTTTCTTATAAAATGTTCGTAAAAAATATTACCATATTGTAATTATAAAGTCATAATCATATACCTATTTTTGTAGGCAAAAGAAATAAAATATATTCTTAATGTACTAATAAGGAATTTTCGTACATATTTCAGTTATTTAACTGGGCTTTTATTATATTTTTAAAAAATAATATATTTTTTCAAGATATTTAATAAATACAATAATAGATTGATTTCGTTTCTTTTATTTTCAAAAAATAATGTCTTTCGTCACGTTATATCATATTTTAAATTGCTTTCCCTTTCATTTAAAATCGTTTAAATCACACACACACACACACACATATATATATATATATATATATATATATATATATATATATATATATATATATATATATATATATATATATATATATATATATATATATATATATATATATATATATATATATATATATATATATATTTAAAGCACATTAGTTAAACTCCAGACTCAGGTGCAGATTCCTAAAATATATCTGTTTCTCTGCTACGCTTTCACGGCAAATCGGGAGTATTGTAGCCTATATCCAACATCTTTATATACTTAATATAAAACAAAAGTACCCAAAAACTATCTGTTTGTATGTGATCGATTTTCTCTAAATCTACTTAGCATAATAGATTATAAATAAATTAGATTATAGCAAAATAATTTTATTATTACCTTTGTATTATGGATCTCCAAAAAGTGACGCCTAAGTCTATAAATTATATACTTAGATATTAGTAATAGAGATGGTTAAATAAACAACTTTTATGTTAAAAATTTAATTTAAATGCACTGATTTACACGCGGGTGAAGTCGCAAGCACAGCTAGTATATAGTTTTTTTATTTAAACTATCGTGAGCGTTATTCATAATTAATGTTTACATTCCGGCTATACTCATGTGTTATTTTATCGGATGAGCCCGACTAGTTTCAAGCCCATACGGGGCTCTTATTCATGAGCTCTTTACGCGGCGTCATCGCGCCGGGAACTGAGTTCCAGTTCCCGCTCGGGCTCATCCGATAAAATAACACGTGAGGATAGCCGGAATCTATACATTAATTAGTATATTATTGATAAATAATTACAGTATTTTTTACAGAACCAGTATATAAGACATCGCGTTACGGAAATCCTGTGTTAGAGCTGGGAGATTATCGGTACAACATATACAGCAAGGGTCCTGAGACTCAATGGGTGTGCGTGGAATGGGCAAAGAATTGCAGGGCGTCACTCACCACTATCGATAATGTGATAATAAAAGAAAATAATAATCATACCCATTAAATTATAGAGTTTTATTTGTCATTCATCTAGACTCATCATCTTCCTGCCCTTATCCCACTCAAAGTGGGGTCGGTACAACACGGATTTGGCTACGTATTTTACAACCTGCCGCTTGTGTGGCGTCAACTTAGTATAGTCTTATTTTACGACACCTCGTAAGAAAAAAGGTTGGTATATTTTACTCAACCGGATACTACACGGTAGTTCGACTTACCTTAGTCGCCTTTTACGACAACTCGGTAAGAAATGAGGGTGGTCTGTTCTACTCAGCCGGATACCACACGGCGGGTCGACTTACCTTAGTCGCCTTTTACGACAACTCGGTAAGAAATGAGGGTGGTCTATTCTACTCAGCCGGATACCACACGGCTTACACATCCCACTTTAAGTGGGATAAGGGCAGGAGGATGATGATAATATAATATGTAACTTAAGACGTACCATTTCAGTAATAGCAAACTTTCACCACACTATAAAGAAAGAATCGATTTTATAGATTTATGTAATAACTAACTGTGCCAGCTGCTTCGCCCACATGGAAATCAGTGTTTAAAAAAAAAAATGTTTTCTCCAATTAAAATTTGGAATATAAAAGTAGGTATCGTGAATTAATTACAAAAGATTTTTGAATAACTTTCACCGTTTAGTTAGCGCACGCAAGGATTGCTTTAAATTTTTCCGTTTTCGTAATATTTTTTATTGCTGCTTTAGGAGAAAAGTGCTGCTTTTGTGTTTTATGTATAATATTATTAACAACAATACTATTTTTAAAACAAAATATATCATATAGCTAGATAATAAGATAATAACTACAAACTATTTTGGTCAACATTTATTTACGTAGAACTTTTGAAAAAAATGCGTTGTATTTATTTTTTAGAATTTTAAATACTAAGTTTTTGAACTCAAAATTCGAAAATGAGTCTTGAATGAATCTTCATATATCTAGCTTTCATCCGAAATATAGTAGAAAATTTCACAATATTTTTTAATGCTGCTTCTCTCTTATTCATCTTAGCCCGATGTTATATATAGTCTATAGCCTTACTTGGACTAACTTGCACTCAAAGAAATTTCAAATCGTCAGTAGTTCCTGAGATTAGCGCGTTCAAACAAATAAATTAGATTTCAAAGCTTGTTTGATATTTATTTATGCTATTTTTTTTCACAGGAGCCGTGTTTAAGGTTTCACGTTTTGGTAATCCGGTCATAGAAATGGGACGTTATAGATATAATAGATATTGCAGGAGTAAAGGACCAAAGGCTATTTGGGTGTGCTCCTCGAAGACCAATGGATGCCGCGCCTCGTTACACACTGTTGACAATGTTATTATTAAAGTGAATAACAATCACACACATTAATAAAACTGGTGAAATACTAAAAGTATTTTAAAATAATTATATTAATACGCTTTAAATTGGAATAACACGTGCTTACAAGAGTGTTATTTATTTGTCTACTTATCTTTTTATTAACAGAGTACCTGGTTGACCTAGTCTTGCTCGGTAATATTTTACAAAAAAAATATTATGGTAGTTCGGTATCGATCCAAGGTATTTACATTTCTCGAGACTTAACCGAATAAGCTACACTGACTTGACAGTTTATGGTAAAAATGGTATTCAATATAAATTTTAGTCTATTTTAATGCCCAAAAACAGGGATAAAACGATTTTTGTTTTAATAAAACCTAGCTAGATCGATTTTTCTCCCCCAAAACCAAAAATCGTTGGAGCCGTTTCCGAAAAAAATAAATATATATATATATATAGAAACCCTGTTTTTGGACATCAATAAAATACTAAAGTTAACTTTTAATTAACATTTAATATATAAAACACTTTTTTTTGCTTTTAAATGTCAAATCAGCGCAGTTTTTTCGAGGAACGGGTGGACGCGAGAAATGAGAATACCTAGGATCGAGCCCCACCTACCCTATTCATTTTTTTTTTTTGTAAAAAATTACCGAGTAAGGCTCGGTCTTAAAGACCAGGCACTTAAAGATTAACTGTAATTGTTGACTTTCACAGAAGCAGTCTTCACAACGTCCCGCTTTGGAAAACCCCTGATAAAGTTTGGGAATAATTATTTTAACAAGCATTTCAAGAAAGGAATTGACGGTCCGAAGATTCTGTGGGTGTGCGTGAAATGGTCATGGAGAAGATGCCGAGCTAAATTATATACCGTGGATAATGTGATTGTTTCTATGGACAATAATCATACACATTGAGAACGCGTTATATAGTGATCGGAAAAATTATTATCGTAAGCAAAATATTTTAATTGTATACATATGAGCTGTCCTGCAAGCCGTGTAGTATCCAGCTGAGTAAAATAGACCGCCCTCATTTGTTACCGAGGTGTCGTAAAAGTCGACGAAAATAAGTCGATCCGTCGCGTGGTATCCGGTTGAGTAGAATAGACCACCCTCTTATTTGCCGAGGTGTCGTAAAATACGTCTAGGGTTAGTTGATGTCAGGCACGCGGCTGGTCGTTAAAACGCAGCCAAATTATATGTGACAGCATGTTTATAATATGTTTGTAATATATATATATATATATATATATATATATATATATATATATATATATATATATATATATATATATTATGATTAAGAACTCCCTGCGACACAGAACTCAATAAAAAAAATTATCCGAGATCACCATACTTATATCCGATAGCGACCAAACTTTACAGGATCATCTGCTGAGTCATTCTAAAGATTGTCCGATTTCATTGAAATCGCTTCAGCCGTTTCGGAGTCTAAAAAGGACGTACAGAAAAACATTCAATTTTATATAAGTAATAAGATATGTTTAAAAAAATATTTAAATACACCTAGAAGAATTAACAAATTGTTATTAGAAAATGTTTTATATTTCAAAAGTATTCCGCGATAAAGTCGCGACTTAGAATTATGGCGGATTATAGAAAAATAATATTCTCATTACTTTTGTATTACTTCGCAAAGTAACGCCTAATTCTATAAATTGTTTTATATTTATTCGTATAATTTTTTCATGACCGTTCAATATCTAAATTTCATTAAAATCGGACCAAACGTTTCGGAAAATTTATACAATAAGAAACATACATTACTTTCTCTTTTATATGCAGAATATAGAAGGTATAAAATGAATTTTGTTCCAGCTGTATTCACCACGTCGCGGTATGGGAAACCTGTTATACAAATTGGAGTTTATAGATACAATAAATATTATAGAAGTTCGGGAGTGAAAGCTACGTGGGAGTGTAGTAGAAGAACTAGCACCGGATGTCGAGCAACCCTTCTGACCATAGAAGATGAAATTGTCAAAGTGAATCACAGTCATAACCATTAAACGTTTGATTATTTCATCTTCTTTGTATCGTTGATTGATTATTTTATTAAATTTTAATATTTATGCATTGAGGTAACTAAAAATAAAAGAAACAAAATAAGACAAATAGCATAAACATCATAACAGGCGTGTACAATTAATTTAAAAACAAATATGACAAATAATGAAGCAGATTAACATCAAACACAACAAACTAAAAAAAAAAACCGAACTATTTAAAATTGAAAGTGTTAGAAAGAAAAGGAGAATAACAAAACATTTAAATTCAAATTCAAATTCAAAGTCAAATTCAATTTCAAATTTAAAATATTCTTTATTCAAATAAACTTGGAAACAAGTGCTTTTGAATCGTCAACTCTACTGCTGGTTCGGAAAGCTGTTCCTACCGAGAAGAGCCAGCAAGAAACTCGGTGGTTGCTCTTTTTAAAAAATATAATTCTTAATGCTAGTTACATTTAATGTTTCTATCTTGTACAGGGTCAAACAATATTTATATCCACGCATTTTTATCGTCTAAATAATCCTCAACAGTATAGTAGGCTTTCTGTATCAGCCTCTTCTTAATAGTGTTTTTAAACTGCTGTAATGGCAAAGTTAAAATTGATTGTGGAATTTTATTATAGAATCTTATACCCAAACCCACAAACGACTTACGTACTTTTTCAAGGCGCAAAGCAGGTGCCGCAAGCTTATGTCGGTTCCTACTTTGTCTATTATATACATCGCCTATTGTTTTATAATTCTTTATATTTTTATATACAAAAATAAAATTACTTAAAATATACTGTGAAGCAAATGTAAGAATACCTATTTCCTTAAACTTCTCTCGCAAGGAATCCCGCGGTCTTAAATTGTAAATGTCACATAAAATAATAATCAATACATACATATACAATACATCTTTGTTATTATAACCAAGTGTTATTTTTTTTATTTAAAATCTTTGCGTAAAAACTCCAGGGCGTCACGACGGAAGCAGATATTTTAGAATTAAATATATTAATTAAATGTATTTAGTATATGCATGTATACCAATATTGTTTATGCACCCTCCCACGCTCCTGCGAATAACTACTCTATAAAGGGTGCCTGTAAGAGATGGGTTATAGCAATAAGGCCGCCTTTGCACGCCTTAAATGTTTGATATCCCTATTTTGTTTCTGTTTTTCTATTTTATTGTTGGAATGTGCAATAAAGTTTTATAAATAAATATTACGGTTTTTTATTATTTAGGAAGTTATATTTACGACAAATGTGATTTAGACATGAGTAATATGCAATATTATATTAAACCTTCTCATATTTGGTTTCTTAAGGAGTATAGGCAGTTAATCTATAGTACCTGGTTGACCGAGTCTTGTTTTTTTTTGAGTCTTTTTTTATTTTGTATATATTAGTACCGAGTACTTATGTACAAAATAAAAAAAAGAAAAGAACCCTTTTTTATTTATGTGGGGTTTTTCAAAGCGGGACGTTGTGGAGACGAAATAAAACCTAGCTATATATATATATATATATATATATATATATATATATATATATATATATATATATATATATATATATATATATATATATATATATATATATATATATATATATATATATATATGTATTTAGCTAAAAATATAATTGTTACCTATATAAAGTAAACCTTTCAAAAATTGCAGTTAAGGAAAAAGAAGGTATTATTTACAGTTGAATATAAACCTAATAAGAAACATGTTAAATTAAATGTCGAAGTAACGGTCTTTTACTATCCCACTCCTGGGCCTCCTTTACCACCACGCTCCAATGCCGATTAGTACGTTACACATATCCCCAGAATTCTTAAGACGTATGCAAATACACGATGTTTTCCTTCACTAAAAAGCCTGTGATAAATTGCAAATATCACTTAGACACATAAGTATTAACCAAAAAAATTCATTGGTGCCTGCCCAGTTTTGAGTCTATGACGCCTTCGAAAGAGTCTGACGGTCTCAAGGCTGGGTTCTCACTGCTTATATGTCACCGAGTACTTAACGAATCAATCATTATTTATTCCAGGTGAACCAAAGTTTATAACATCGAGCCGGGGAAATAAAATGATTCATATAGATGGATACAATTTCTGCTTACACAAAAGGAGCAAGGAACCTAAAATGCGATGGGTGTGCAGTAACTGTGGTCGAGGATGCAGAGCTTCGTTAATGACTGTCGACAATGTGATAATAAAATATAGCAGCGTTCATAATCATTAAATATGTGAATAAAAGAGAATAGAATAAAGACATTTTGTTAGTTTTTACGAAGGATTATGTATCTGTAGTACATATAATTACAACTTATAATTCCGCTTTGTTCTTTTCGTTCGTTCGTTTTTTACTGCAGCTCTTATGATCCTTTTCCATAGAGTTATTATAACATGATAGAAGGGGCCTGTAATTGAAGGTACTGCAACAAATATTAACGGGGGGGGGGGGGGGGAGATTTAACGCACATATCATTCTACTGTCCTCTTCTAAGTAGGGTCGACACATGTTATAAACATGTTGTCATATGATTTGGCTTAATTTTACGACCGTCCGCCTGCCTGACGTCGACTTACCTTAGTCGTATTTGACGGCACTTCGTTAAGAAAGGTGGTCTATTCTACTCAACCGGATACCACAAGGCCGGTTGACCTACCTTAGTTGCCCTTTACGACATCTCGGTAAGAAATGAGGGTGGTTTATTCTGTTAAGCCGGGTGCCACACGGCGACCGAAATTGGAACGTATATATTTATCTTAAAAGCTAAAAAATAAATAGAAACATAATTTTACGTTTGTTTTCCCTTTATTTTTTAATGGAGACATTTTAGACCTCTACTCTTATATAATTACTCTATGACCTCGCCCCAATATATGTGTGTCAAAGACGACATTCTCTATCAACTTTACCATAGATAAATAATACAATATATATAGAACCAATGCATATACCATAGATAATTAATACAAAATATACTTAATACAGTATCCGTCCAATTGTTATACTGACGGTAACTCATAAAGTGTCTTTTTGCATCTCATTTAACTAATGGAAGTCCACTAGACTTATCAAAGTTTATTACTTATCGAGGGATAATTTGTACTAGACCCCAAAACACGGTCTTATGTCGCTTGGCATGTTTTTAGATAATGTAACTTAACACAGAAGTTTGTGTTTTTTTGTTGTTCTGATCAAGAATTTCGTTCCTTTAGGAAGAAATTTAATAATGAAATTGGTTATAAAAGAATGTATAATGTTTTGTTTTTGTGATCAAAGGATAAACTCGCGATAGCGTTAATTAATTAGAGTTACTATAAGCGAAATAATATTGAAATATTTTTCATTAATTATCAAAAAATAAAACGGTTATTTTTAACAGAGTCTCAATTTTAAAAAATACAATAGATTATCGAATTCACAAAAATTTTACAAAAATTTATTTGTATTCAAAGCAGTAGATATAGTAAAAACAAAATAATTCTATTTGAACAAAATATGTTTGTTTTGTTAAAAATTGTTGAATATACCATTTTTTTTGTCTGGAATACCTTTTCATTCTTTTTATTTTACGATATAAATTTCTTTATTCACTGATATATATTTACTTGCCTTCTTATTGCTATTTTTATTATTAATTCAACGGTTTCAGATAAACTTAAGATAATAACATCAAGACGAGGAAACAAAATGATTCAGTATGACGGTTATAATTTCTGTTTTGATAGAAGAAGCAAAACGCCTAAGTTAAGATGGGTGTGCAGTCATTGCGGCAGAGGTTGCAGAGCTACTATAATTACTTTTGAAAATGTTATACTTAAATACAGCGGATTACATAATCACTAATAAGAAGTTTAATATTCATCATACTCCTGCACTTATCCCACTCTATCTGCGGCACAACATGTTATAAACATGTTGCCGTATGATTTGGCTACGTATTTTATGATCGGCCGCCTGTCTGTTGTCAACTTACCTTAGTCGTATTTTACGACACCTCGGTAAGAAAAAGGGTCTATTCTACTCAAACAGATACCACACGGTGGGGCAACTTGACTTACTAGCCGTTCACGACACCTCGGTAAGAAATGAGGGTGGTCTATTCTACTCGACCGGATACCAGACGGTGTGGCAATTTAACTTACTCGCCGTTTACGACACCTCGGTAAAAAATGAGGTTAGTCTATTCTACTCAGCCGGATACAACACGACGGGTCGACTCATATTAGTCCCTTTTTACGACACCTCGATAATGAGGGTGGTCTATTCTACTCAGCTGGATACCACACGTTGGGGCAACTCATTAATCGCCTTTTACGACATCTCGCTAAGAAATTGAATAATTGTCGTGTCGAATAATTTCAAGCCCATTTGAAGCTCTTATTCATGAGCTTTTTATGCGGCATTATCACGGCAGTACATGTATTTTTTATTTGATTTATCGCGGATTATAGCAAAATAATATTATTATTACTTTTGAATTACAGATGTGCCAAAATTTATAACTTCAGCCCGTGGGAATCAAATGATACAAATGGGTCGGTTTAATTATAGCCTTCACAGAGGTATTGGAAATATGGGACCTAAGAAAAGATGGGTGTGCAGCAGAGCCAAAGGTTGTAGAGCTGCTATGTATACCGTTGATAACGTAATCATTAAATGGAACAAACTTCACAACCATCCGTGAGCTTAAATATATATTAATTAGAACGTTTAAAAAACCTCGCTTTATTAATTAAAATCATACAGAAATACGTTATAAAATATATTTCAATAATATCTTTTGTTTTCCGACAAAAAGCTTTAATCAGAATTTCGGTGCCTACCGTTAACTGATGAAGATTTCCCTCGTCAGGAGCCAATCCTTGTAACAGCATCAGGTTATGCTTATCATAAACATGCATTGTCGCTGAGACATAACCAGTATATGAAATTTCAGCTCAATCGGACACCGGAAAGTGGGTCAAATTTAACTTGCAAGACTCCACCTTCACATACATACATTGCAAGTTGAATGAAAGCTTCCAAAAAAATCTCGCTGTGCCTCAAACATCCTGTCCTATTAATATTATAAATGGGAAAGTTTGTGATTATGTATACTCTGGACTGGATATGGTTTGTTACTCTTTCACGGCGAATCCGTCGTTACAATATCGATGAAATTTGGCACAGTTATTCCTTTTACACCGGGATTATATATAAGTTATACAAATCCTGTAGATTTTACAAATTAGGTGACATTGAAAAACGCCATCTGTTATTATCACGCGACAACAGTCCACGCGCGAGTGCGAGTGTTTTTTTTTATTTCTGTAGTATATGTAGTAAACCATATAAAAATTTATTCATGCAGATGAACCGATATTCGTGACGTCTATACATTTCTGTAGCGTATATTTTAAACCATAAAAAAATTATTCATGCTTTCAGATGAACCGAAATTCGTGACGTCTATACGAGGAAATCAAATGATACAACTAGGGCCCTACAATTTTAGCTTACATAAAGGTAGCCATGGACCCAAAAAACGCTGGGTATGCAGCAGATGGGCGAAAGGATGCAGAGTTACTTTGATTACTTTAGAAAATACTATTGTCAAATGTAAAGGCGAGCACGTGCATTAAGTCCTTTGCATTAGTTTGAATCGTATCTTTACAAACGTCCACAAGCAGTGGTAATACATAGATATGAATATTGTAGTTACTACCCAAAAACAGGTGTTCCTCAAGGGTCCCTACTAGGGCCATTACTTTTCTTGATTTACATCAACGACATTAATTGTTACATCAACAAATCAATACTTACTTTTTGCAGACGACCTCAAAATTTACCGGACTGTCAAATCTGAGTCAGATATTGAACTCATCCAGGAGGATCTAAAGAATATAGAAATCTGGTGTAGTCTTAATAATATGCATCTAAATTCTAATAAATGTTTTCATATACAAATTAGACGAAAAAAATTAGACCTTTGTTCACTTCTTACAAAATTTCCGGACAAGTTGTTCAAACAGTTGATCAAATAAGAGACCTAGGGGTTATACTTGACAAAAAATTAACTTTTATACCCCATATAGAGAAGATTGTCAGAAAGGCAGCACAAATGATTGGGTTTATAAAAAGACACACGAAAGGTTTTAGTACAAAAGCGAAGCTCATTCTTTATAATGCCTTAGTTAGAAGCCACTTAGAATATGCATCGCAAGTGTGGAATCCACAGTATGCCGTGCACCCACAAAGAATAGAGTCAATTCAACGCGCATTTACAAGACACTTAGCTTTTGTATCTAGCGGCATATCTCACCGTGAGCCATATCAAAACCGCCTTAGATTTTCAAAGTCAAAACTCTGCGTAGCAGACGGAAATTACATGATCTTACCCTGCTACACAAAATCATCAGCGGAGCCAATAAATGTGAATATCTAGTTAGTTTAACTTCCCTGTCTATTCCCAGAAAGCCTCCTAGAAAGCCACTTCTGAGAGTGTTCTTTGTGCCAAAAGCTCGAACTAATGTTGGCAAGAACTCGCCAATATCCAGAATGTGTTCTGAATACCATAGGTTGAGCTCAATTACACCAAAAATTTATATATTTTATGGTAGTCTAGACAATTTCAAAACCGACATACATAAGTTCTTGGCCTAGCATTTAATTTAATTAATTAATTTTTATTTTTTTTACTACTTTTAACTTAAATTTCTTATATATATATTTTTTAAATACTTTTAATTTTAACTTTTTAGATAAGACAGTAATTCCTTTGGTTTTTTTTCTTACGTTAAGTTTTTGTATTTATTGTAATTAATAGTAGACAGTGAACCGTCCAGACAATGCTGTGTGCATCTATAATTGGTACATGTATCAGATATTTTCTTATTTTTGTATTTAGCCTAATCACTGTTTAATATGTGTGCTGTTGATGTTCCTTAATAAATAAAATAAAATAAAAAAATGCGTGTGATAAATTGCAATAAACAGTTAGACACAAGTTTCGCTGCCCTGGGTTTGAAAGAGTCGAACGGTCTATCACCTAGTCTATGACTGCTTAAATTATCATCCGTTACAATCATGCAAAAAAAGTTCGTAAACTGTGTGTCATTATAAGCGGTCGTTTCACGCGCCTGAGGATTCAGTTTGTGAAAAGCGAACAAGAGCGAATTTAAAAAGCGATAATAAAGGTGAAATAATAGTGACCTCCGGTTTGTTATTGGACAACGGACTGCAAGTATTAATTTTGTAGTGAAAAGCTGAATTAAGTTTTTTAACATGTAACCATTTATTTTCATCCAAGTCCTCGAATCCCTGTACGTAGCACTACTATAGTTTGTGTTAAGAAGTGCCGTATTTCTGCATAAACTAGTGATTTGATTTTGTTTAATTTATATGCTTTCAGATGATGTTAAGTTTGGAAAATCTCGTGAAGGAAATCCCATTATAATATACAGAAAGAATAGATATAGTCTCAACGCAGGAACTGGACTCAAGAAGAGGTGGCTGTGCATTAAATGGGCGTCTAGATTTAACTGTCGAGCTTTTATAGTAACTATAGACGATGAAATTGTCAAAATTAGAGATATCCATACACATTGAACTTAATCTAAATGTTTTATAATGATATTAAATATTGAAACTATGGCGTTAGAGTATTAAATTAAGATTTTATATATTAAAGATGTACTAAGGATGATTTTCATACGGAAAAATGCTCATTCTATCCCCGCTCTATGAAATTCGGTTACTGTAAACAGACAGAGCATTCTTTCATTGTTCTCCCTATTTTCGTGAAGATTCTACGGAATATATTCAGGAGCTAAGAATGGTCTTCCCTTTACAAAAAGAGCGAGAAAGAATGCTCTTCTTCTAGCTATATGTTCGTTTGAAGTATCTACATATATCGGATCATAAAAGAATAATTTTAATATTTGCCTTGATCATGAATTGAATATGGACTTAACTATTAGAGTAATATTTTGATATTGTTAAGGGAAAGAGCGAGAAAGAATGCTCTTTTTCTTGCTCTAGCTCTTTAAATAATATAGCCTTAAAATAATGATTGTAAGTTGTTTAACTGAACTGAAATATTACAATAAATATTGTTATATTATTTAGGTATCTGTATTCTGCAAGCCTCCAGCCCTTATTCCACTCTAAGTGGAGTAGGTACAACATGTCTTCGCTTCCATTCTCTTTTATCATTCGTCAACTCTGGCGCTACTCCTTTTATATGCATGTCATACTTCACAGAATCCAACCATCTCTTATTCGGCCTCCCTCTAAAGCCTTTATATACTCTTAAAAAGAATTAAATATGCAATTTTATCAATTCTCTCATAACCTGCGAAATAAATTCTGAACATCATATTTTTAATATCACTTACAATGTTACTTTGATTTTTTAGTGTCTTTTTTATCACTCTTTCTTCAATAATATTCTTTAAGACGGTTTGTTTTAAACATGTATTTATGATTTGTCAAATAACTTTCTATTCTTCATTTTTCGCCCTTTGTTCATATATTGATAAACGGGTAATAGATATAAGTTAAATCTAAAGTTAGATAGTAGTTAAGAAGATTAAGTTACAAGATAAGTTAAATAAGTTTAAATAAAACCGTATGTGTATTTTAACACTTGCCACGATTGTCATTATTAGTTTATAAATTATAATTTAAAAAATAGATTAGTTTTAAACATAAAATAAGTAGAGAATTAAGTAAATAAAACATTATTCAGTAAGTAGTTTTTGTAATTAATTCATACGTTTGATATAATTTTTTTATTTATATTTGGCATATAATAATGTATAGAATGAATATAACACGAGAGATGAATGTCAGTTACTGGACAGTAGCTGTGCTTGTGAGAAACAAAAAACTCCCAAATTAATTGATTAATATTTTTTTGTAAACATCCAGGTTGAAGGTTGTGTAAACCGTGTGGTATCTTGCTGAGTAGAATAGACCACTCTCATTTATTACTGAGGTGTCGTAAAAGGCAAATAAGGTAAGTTGACCCACCGTGTGATATCCGGTTGAGTAGAATATACCAGCCTCTTTCTTACCGAGGTGTCGCAAAAATTTGACTAAAATTGACCCACAGTGTGGTTACCCGTTCAGTAGAATAGACCACCCTCTTTCTTACCAATGTGTGGTAAAATACGACTACGGTAAGTTAACGTCAGCAGTCGGCCGGTTGTAACTTTATTTTACTAGTTTATAACATGTTGTGCCGATCTCACTCAGAGTGGGATAAGGGCAGGAGAATGTTAATGATAATGATGGAGCTTGAGGGTTGTTTAGGTAACCAAAAAATTATGAAATTATTAAATTATGGCATTAAAAATATTGACTAGATAACTAACAAAAATTAAAAACTTCAATCAAACATTAGCGAAAGATTTTTTTAACGTATTACATTTGTATTGGATTAAAGTCTAATCTGTTTATACTCATACATGGTTAAATTTTATCTTACAGTCACATTTACAACAACAAGACGTGGAAAGACGGCAGTTATATACCAGGGGCACCGTTATAACCAGCACAGTAACTCAAGAGGTGATCATGGATATTTCGTATGTGTGAAATGGTGTTTTGGCTGTCGAGCGTCGATAAGGACCTACAAACGAGAAGTTGTTTTAGTTAGGAACACCCATAATCATGTCTAAAGTTTGCTATCAAACCACAGTATTTGCTTTTTCTAAATTAATAGGTATATTATTATATAATAGTACCTGACCGAGCCTTGCACGGCAATTTTTTACATAATAAAAAAAATAATAATTAGGAGTTAGGGATCGATCCTAGGTTACTCAAGACTGCCCGGTCCCCGAATAAGCTACGCTGACTTGACAGTTTATGGCAAAAATTCAATTCAATATAAATTTTAGTATTTTTTAATGCCCAAAAACAGGGATAAAACAAACTTTTTTTTACATAAAACCTAGCTAGATCGATTTTTCTCCCCCAAAACCCTCTACATGCTGAATTTCAGGAAAATCGTTGGAGCCGTTTTCGAGTTTCCAAATATATATATATATACATACAAGATTAACTCATTTAAATATTAAAGATACATATTTATAAATATGTATAAAACGAAGATCCAAGGGAGACGTAATCCTAATTATCTTCATTATCCATTTTATTATATAATCAGTAAATAATAAAGTAAGCAATCACTTCCACTAACTATGGTTTTTGAACGAAAATGTTTAATCTTTAAATTACAATAATTTCGCTAACTTTATGATCTTAAAATAAAACTTTAAATAAACACAACATCGGCTTTATGATTCCTGCATGTATCAGATATGAAAACGAATTGTCCACTCTACATTTAACATTATATTTATTTTCTATTTTACTTCATCACAAATAATTATATTATTACTTTTGTATTATGGATCTCCGCAAAGTTACAGCTAATTCTATAAATTATTAATAGTATGGTAAACTTTAAAAAAATTCTCATACGCGTTTTCTGAGTGTTTTCAATATTTATTAAGATAACATAAGTATTTGATGTAACGTATTATAATTTAATTAATCATATAATTATATTAAATTCAGTGTAATAGTTTTAATTGCAATTAAAAACGTAAAAGTAATTGTGACTGTGTTTATCATTGATTCATCATTTATTATTCTGCCCTTATCCCACTGTAAGTGGGGTCGGCACAACATGTTTTAAACACAATTGTTGCATGTTTTGGACAGTTGTTTTACGCTCAGTCTGTTTGACAACAAAGTCGTATTCTACAACACCTCGGATACCACACGGTGGGTTAACTTACCTTAGTCGCCTTTTACGACATCTGGGTAAGAAATCAGGGTGATCTATTCTACTCAGGCGGATACCACACGGCTTTTTGATTTATCTTAATCACCTTTTGCGACACGTCGGTAAGAAATAAGGGTGGTCTATTTTACTCAGCCGGATACCACACGGCTTGGTCACTGTATAAAATATCATGTCATAAATTAATTTCAAATAAAATTTACTTATTTTTATTTATATCACGTTAATTTTTGGTATATAGTTCCAGTATTTGCAACTTCAAAATTCGGCAAACCAGTCATGTTGCTGGGCAACTACAGATATAATCTCTACAGCATCAGAGGTGTAAAGTCCACATGGAGGTGTGTAAAGTATAGAGACGGATGTCGCAGCACTTTGATCACTTTAGAAAATTATATACACTATTTGAATAGCGATCATTATCATACTAAGGTAACCCTCCCGTAACGCGGTTGTTACGTTCCTAGAAAAAGCCGTGTTGTGTTGAACCGTGTTGTATGATAGTCAGAGCTAGTACAAAAAGGGGGGGCTATCGCCTATACAAAGCTTTGCCTAATTAAATTGCGATGAAGGGCCTACATACATTTTCGTAACGCTTTATCTTTAAGACAAGCCTCGCCGCGGTCATAAAAGTACATGCAGTGTTGTAGCGAAACCGTGTTATATGAGAGTTATCTGTATATGACAAAATTATACTACAAAATAAAGTTTTTAATTTTATATCAGGGAACAATGAGACTAATATATTGTTTAAACACTATACAAATCTTTAGCTATAAAAGCATTAACTTACTAGTATATCTTCCAGGGTATATTAAATTTTTAGGACGGTTTCGGGTATTAAGTCCGATTTTTGATTTGGTTTTTTACTTTATTATTCTACGAGTTAAAGGGCCAGAATATCCCTAATCAGATCCCTAAATAAAGGTCGTAGATCACTTAATTCAGTTTAATAATATTATTTAATAATATTATTAGTTCTTTTAATATTACTTCTCAAGCGATCGAAACAATTTATAACTCAAATAAACAAGTGCGCTAACAAACGACTGGTAAATTTAGGTGTCTTGTAATTTTGTGATACTATTTGCTTGTTAATTACGTTAATTGCTATAGTTAGGGTCTATTATAAATAGTAAATTAAGTTAAGCGGTTCACACCGGACATGATTTATACGGATTTTTTTTATTGCAAAGTGAATCTCATGATTCATAATAATGATTCTTGTTGTTTCTTTTTGGTTACTTCTTTCTTTCTTTGGTTCTTTTGCTTCTTTTGTTCTTTCTTTCCTTATTGCTAGTTTTTATAACATTCCATATTGAAACCTGTGAAATGCTTTTAGTTTCATAAAGTGATAACATTCTCACTACATTCATTTAATGAATGTGACATTATGTTTATATTTTAAAATATATATTATGTATAATTGAATGATATTTTTATTATTTTTTTTTCACTATATTTATGTACGTGAAAATGAAATGATTTTTCGTTTTATTTCTTAACATAGTGTGAGCCTTGGATTTCGGTATGATTAATTAGATTAGACTTATTCCTTCCTTATTTACTACCTTTTGAACCTTTTTATTACCTTTGTTTTAGGAATCCTGCATGTATCACGTATGAAAACGGATTATTCTACATTTAGCATTATATATATTTTCTATTTTACTTCATCGCGGATTATAGCAAAATAATTTTATTATTATTAGACTTATTCCAATTAAATCTGTAGAATTTGCAATTATAAATTCCTGGAAAGGCTATGAAGAGTTGTAAATATCAATTGAACATATAAATTTATATAGAAAGTTCATTGGCGCCTGTTATTCATTTATATATTTTTGATTACAGTATCTTTTGGAAAATCAAGAGCTGGTAAACCGTTATTGGTAGTGGGTGACTACAAGTACAATATTCATCAAGAGAAAGACTATAAATCCGTTTGGAGATGTCAGAAGTGGAGGAAAGGGCTTTGTAGAGCGACAGTATCTACCATATCCACTCTGAAGGGAGATTTAGTAGCTATATCTTATGCTAAAAAGCATAATCATTGAAGAAAATAAATTAAATTTATTTTAAAATTTAATATAAACACAATTTTACCAAACACTAACTTATAACAAAGCCTTCAATCGAAGAATCCATGTATAAAAAATGAGTTTAAAAACCTTATTGAAAAAACCAAGAAGGTAAAAAGTTATATCGGCACCTTCATATACACAAAGGTTAGATTGAAAACTATACCTTTTGTCAAAAACAGTATTATTTCGTTTTTCACTACATTATACTCATTCTCCTGTACTTATACCACTGTAATTGAGGTCGGCATAACATGTTTTAAACATGTTGTTAAATGTTTTGGCTAGTTATTTTGCGACCGCGTGCCTGACGTCAACTTACCTTATAGACTTTTAAACACTTCGATGAGAACTGAGGGTGGTCTGTTCTACTCAGGCGTATACCACACATATAACATCATTCATTCACACATCATTTCAGCATCTAAATGCTTAATAATATAAAATATTACAATTAAATATTAATTTCTCTGAAATATTCTCATATCTACTTTCTGTTTACTCCATCCAGCAACCCTGACAACGCTCATTACAATTTAATTAATTGTTTTTATGAAGAAATGATTCAGGGAATAAATAAATAAATATATGGGACACTTACACACACGGTCGTCCGACCCCAAAGTAAGTAAATTAATACTTGTGTTATGGTAGACATACAACTGCTATAAATATTAATGTATAATTTTTAAATACATACTTAAATACCAGAAGATAAAGACCAACAAATTCTTTTTATAGAAAATGTTGGCTATTTTCCTTTCTCATTAATATTTTCTCAAATACCAGAGATACAATTTTAATAGGAATTCTTAAATTAATGTTCTATTATAAGTGAATGTTCTTTTACCCGCAACTTCGTTCGAGTGGACTGGATTTCTATAGCCTAATCCCTGCGTATAAGGAATAATTGTGGCAAATTTCATCGATATTGGTTTAGCGAATTCGCCATGAAACAGTAACAAACATACATTCATACTCACAAACTTTCATATTTATAGTATTGAGGCACGGTGTCATTTTTTTGAAAGCTTTTAACTTGCAATGTATGTATATGAAGGTGGAGTCTTGCAAGTTAAATTTGACCCACTTCACAGTGTCCGATTGAGCTGAAATTTTACATACTGGGCCTGTCTCGATGAAATTGCATGTTTATGATAAACTTTATGCTGCTGCTAGAATTTACTCCAGACAAGGGAACTCCTCGACGGTTAACAGCAGGGACATGATTTTTTTATGACCTTTTCCTCGTTTTTGTTCGAAATGCTTCATAAACTGGTTAATATGTTCCAGAACCCATTTTTACGACATCGAGGCGAGGTAATCCTGTTATCCAAATGGGGAACTATCGATACAGTCGTCACACTAGCTATAAAGGGTTGAAGGTTTTGTGGCCGTGTGTCAAGTGGGCCCTGAAGAACTGTAGGGCGTCCATAGTCACTTTTGAGAATAACATAATAGGAATTAAGAATCACCATAATCATTGAATAAAGTTTTATGTACTGTAACCCGTTATTTTTTTTTTATGACTGTTATATAGGGTTATTAATAAAGGGTGTAATTATGAAAGTACACAACATCCTCCTGCCCTTATCCCACTCTTAAGTGGGGTCGGCACAACAGTTAAAAATATGTTGTAACATAATTTGGCTAAGTATTTTGGTACTGGCCTCCTGCCTGATGTCAACTTACCTTAGTCGCGTTTTAAGACACCTCGGTTAGAAATGAGGGTTGTCTAATCTACTTAGCCGGAGACCATGCGGCTCAAAGGTATGAAAGTACACATAATAAGGAATAAAGTTTGTTCTACAACTTTTCCTAAAGCTCTATAGTTTTTAAGAATTTGTCGTCTAAAATTTTTCATGATAACGTAGCTGTTTAATCCCTTGCGATCAAACGCGACTTGCTTTCAAAAGAAGGTCAACTGTCAAAGAATAAATAAATATCAGATGCGACAATCCATAATATTTTTTAAGGGAGCTCTCCCCCTTATGAATAAAACTGTACATGTCTAAACACTGATTACCTTTAATACAAAAGTTATTAAGGAAAGCTACTTGGCTTTGCAATTTTTTTGTTGTGTTAAAATCCTGACGTCCTTCTATTTCCTGGAATCCTGGTTACACTGTATTTTGCTTGGGAGTCGGGGCGAAACTAATAACCGCGTTAAGACTGTCTACTACCTCGAATGACCACCGCCGACTTACAGCGCTACTGAGAGAGGATAATATTGAGTATCACTCATACGCGCTAGAAGATGAACGCGAACTTCGCGTTGTCATCCGCGGTCTGCCTGTAGAGATAGACACGGAATTCATTAAAGAGGACCTTAAGTCCCAAGATCTTCCCGTCAGAGAGGTACATCGTATGTACCATTCGCGGACCAATGTCCCCTACGAACTTTGCCTTGTTGTGCTTGATTTGTCACCTCAGGGCAAAAATGTCTTTAACGTGACATCTATATGTAGACCGTCTGGGCTTCGTATCGAAGTCCCACGTAACCGAGGCGCGATCGGCCAATGCCATCGCTGCCAGCTCTACGGGCACTCAGCACGTAATTGTCACGCACGACCCCGATGCGTGAAATGCTTAGGTGACCATGGCACGTCAGATTGCTCTCGTACGGTTCCGACTGAGGAACCACCGAGCTGCGTGCTTTGTAGGACCAAAGGGCATCCTGCAAACTATCGCGGGTGCCCAAAAGCTCCGCGAAAGGTGAAACGCACCCAAAAAATATCAGTCCGTAAAAATAATGCACGTGGGGGTCATAAAACACCTGTGGCGGACAGGTACATACCGGCTCCATTGCCCGCTACTAATCCCTGGCATAAAAAGCAGCAAGCAGCTGCTGTCTCCCTCCCCGTCCCCCAGCCCCCTCCGGCGATTAAAACAAAGCCAATACAGGTGGCACAGGTGGCTGCCAATTCAGTAAACAATACTGCTAATAGTTTCGTGGAAGACATGAAGCTTATTAGCTCTATTGTTGCGCTTATCGACGTAAACGAACTGTCGATACTAGCAAACAAACTGAGGAATAATCCTCAAGATCGTCTGTCGGCACTTCTTGAGCACCACCGGCTCATTGAAGTAATTCAAAAAATAAATGCCTAATATGGATAGTACACCAAAAGGCAGAATTAAACCGAACCGACTCTCCATAGGTCTGTTCAACGCAGACGGTCTTTGGGATAAAATATACGAAGTGCGCGAATTTATGGCTGCGTACCCGATCGACATCCTCTTAGTGCAAGAGACATTCCTGAAGCCTTTCCATCGCGATCCTAAGATAGCAAACTTTGTCTTAATCAGAAATGACCGACTCATAGGCCCTCTTGGAGGCACAGCAATTTTCTACAGGAAGTCTCTTCACTGTACTCCTCTAGATCCCCCTCGACTTACTAATATCGAGGCCTCAGTATGTCAGTTAGGGATGACCGGCCATCAGCCGATCACATTAGCATCAATCTATCTCAGTCCGTCAAAAACTCTCTTGGAAAGCGACATTAGGACTTTGTTAGGACTTGGAGACGCCGTCTTACTAGGCGGTGACTTCAATTCAAAACATAGTCAATGGAATCGATCGTCTCCAAATGCCAATGGCAATCTTTTACATAGGCTCAGCAACTCTGCGTTCCTGAACTTTGATATTCTGGCTCCAGACGAGCCCACGCGATACTCTCGGCCTACCCATCCCATTCCGACTGCCAGTACCATCGACATGGCACTAATCCAAAATATTACCCTTCAGCTACATAGCATACAAGTCATTCATAACCTAGACTCGGACCACCGCCCAGTCTTACTTCAGCTAGGACCCCCTCCAACCGCGGTTTCTCGAAACAAAACCATTATCGAATGGAAAAAACTTAGCGAGCGTCTCCAATTTCTTGATTCAGACCATCTCAAAAAGATTCCTGACCGTATAGATTCAGTGGAAACTGCAAAAACAGCGACCACTTATCTCACAGCTCACTTATGTGATACTCTCAAGGATTGCTCTAGGGAAATTCCCGATAACTTTCGTTGTCGAGAACTACCAGATGATCTGCGAGAATTAATTGCTAAAAAACGTGCTGCCACTAGGGCACGCGACAGATACCCGACCCGAGAAAACCGGAGTGCGCTCAATAGATTACAGAAAGAGGTTAAAGAAAAATTAACCTCTTTCCACAACGATTCCTGGAATAAAAAGCTCTCGGAGATCAAGCCAGGACACCAGGCCTACTGGTGCTTGGCAAAATCTCTAAAAGCCGATGGGTACGCAGCCACCCCCCACTACTTCGCCCGAATCTCTCACCTGCGTTTGACGACGCTGAAAAGGCCGAATGCTTGGCAGACAGCCTGGAAAACCAATGCTCTTCCAACCCTAGTGTACCCGAATTCACCGAATTCCACTCCAGAGTGGAAAAGGTGGCAGACAATCTTTCCGCAACGACTCCCGAAAGTGAGCCGTTACTTCCCACTACCGGAGAAGAAGTCCGAACCATAATTAAAAACCTCCACTCCAAAAAAGCTCCCGGTCCTGATTCCATCTCTAACAGGGCACTGAAGTGCCTTCCCGACCAAATCATCCACCTACTGGTACTGATTTTTAATGCCCTCCTTGCCGGATGCTCCTTTCCTGACGAGTGGAAAGAAGCTACAGTGATAGGTATCCCCAAACCGGGAAAGCCTCAAAATCTCCCGACTAGCTATCGTCTCATTAGTTTGTTAAACAGCCTAGGAAAAATATACGAGCGAATTATCCTTGCCCGATTAAAATCCGTAGTCGATACTTATAATCTCCTTCCCAACGAACAGTTCGGATTTCGTCCAAAACACACCTGTGTTCAACAAGTGCACCGCCTCACGGAGCACATATTGCAAGGTTTGCAAACCAAGCAGTTTACAGGTGTCATATTCTTCGATGTCGCCAAAGCCTTCGATAAGGTCTGGCATGCAGGCTTAATCCACAAGTTGCTCCTATTAAATATACCTGACAGACTCGTACTTATCATACGAAACTACCTCACTAATCGTACATTTCGGTACCGCGTAGACGGCACTCTGTCGTCTCGCCGCCCTATCCGTGCCGGTGTCCCTCAAGGATCTGTGCTGGCACCCTTATTGTACTCGCTCTACACGAGTGACATTCCACGGGCGCCTATTAAAGAGCGCACTCATCTTGCTCTTTTCGCGGATGACACCGCTGTATTTACCACATCTCGCCAACCTCAAGTTATCACTAGACGTCTCCAGAAAGCGGTAAACAGCCTCGGACGCTGGTTCCGCCGATGGAGAATCGAAATAAACCCTGATAAAAGTGCAGCTATGCACTTTATCGGTAATCGTTTCCGATCTCACATAGACACACCTACGGAAATTTCCCTTTACGATACACCAATTCACTGGCAACAGAAAGTCAAGTACCTAGGTGTCACCTTCCAACCTTCCATGACCTTCCACGAGCACATACGCACAGTCTGCAATAAGGCTGCGTATGTCACGGGACGACTTTACCCGATGTTATGCAAGAAAAGTAAAATGTCACTCCGCAACAAAGTGACACTCTACAAAACTTGCATAAGACCAATAATGTCCTATGCGAGCGTTGCGTTCGCGCACGTTTCAAAGGTCAGATTGCTCACGCTCCAAAGAATGCAGAACCGATTTATGCGTACAGCCACTGGTTGTCCGTGGTTCATGCGGAACGTTGACCTCCATAGAGACCTCGACCTCCCTACCATTACTCACCTCTTTAAACGTTTTTCGAAGTCTTACTTCGAGAAATCCGAGGTACACCCGAACCATCTAATTTCAGTTGCTTCCACCTACATCCCAGTTAGGTCTGACCATCGAAAATATAGGCGTCCAAAAAGCGTCCTATATGACCCTGACGATCAAATAACGATCGCAAACACAAAAACACGTAATACACACACACAGCGTCTTCGCCGGCGAAGACGAGGTCCCAGATTTCTGATATCGGTTGGTCGTGGTTTCTTGCCACCCTTCCGTCGTCGTATTGACTAATCAAAGTCATACCATCAGCCCTCCACTACACGTCGCTCTAAGCCGTGGTCCGGCCTCACAGGAGGCACCCTTAGGACGACGTTCCCCGACGCTAGTAGAGCTTCTGCGCCCTACTCTACGCATTTCGCAACCTCGGCGATGCTTCTGTGCTCGCCCGTCCCGCCCGGTGATGCTGTAAAAGCCGTTAGGGCTAACAGCATATTGTCAATTCGAAAAAAAACAAAAAAAAAAAACAAAAAAAAGACTGTCTAACTGCCTATGTGTGTAGAGTAATATTTATATCCTGCATGTATAAAGTAGTAAAGCGGATATGCTTTTTATTTGGTAGTAATGTTTTATATTATTTAGATTATTTATATTTTCTTATTATGTTCTTCAGTTGTTCTAGAAAATTTTCTTCGTCATAGGTTTTATAACGGCTCTTACTGTTGCTGAAAAACTAAATCAATATAGGGATCGTAAAAAAAGAATTTCCGACTTAAATGATAATGAAAAACAAAATGTTAGGAAACAGTGGAGGGAACAAAAGAGAAGACAACGCAAAAGAATAGCAAAACAAATGAAAGAAAGGAATGATTAATAAAAAGATTATATAAATGATTTATTATTGTTAGAAAAATTAAATTGTTGAATTTGTTGAATAAAAATATTATGCCAAAGTATTTCTTTTTTCATCTTTTGGTTACCGAAAGACGGAAACGATTTTGCATAGATCTTCCTTTTTCTTCAGAGCTTTTCACAGGACAAGGGGTGTATAAAATTGCGTTTTCTGGTGCGCCTTGACAACGTCTTTTTACTTTCGTGAGTTAAAGAAACATATGCCAAAATCACGTTTACGTTCGAAGAACACGCCATTAATCTACGTCTTTTTATATCAGTAGAGCTGTATACCAAAATTGTTACGTTTATATTAACTTTGATGATTTATAAAAATATTTTCGCAATTTGTAATGTAGCTAGAAATACAGGGTGGGTTGCATATGCGTAAAAAGTAAAGTAGCGGTCTAATACTATCACACTGCTGGGTGAAGGCCTTTCGTCCATATTAAAGAGAACACTTAAAGCTTAGATATATTACGCTGCTCTAATCTGAAATGGTAGGATGAATAATCGGAAATCAAATTATCCATATTTCGAAAGTACTCGTGAAATATGCAGGATTATTCACGATGATTTCTTTCACTTTAAAGCGCGTAATACATTTTATATAAATAAGGCACATATGTTTTAATAGCAAATCTCATTGTAGCATGCCTGGGGTTTTAACTGTTAAGTTGCCCCATTTATCAATCACAGGTAATAGCCGAGCAGAAATATCTGAATTAAGACGTGTCTCCACAAGTATAGTATCTCCCACAAATACATCACATTTCTGGTAAGCAGAGGGAAGTAGTGAATGCTCGTATACAAATAATAATTTGATTTGCAACTTCATGATGATGACTAGCGTTCTAACTAGCCAAACACAGATACATATTATGCACGCAAAGCGTTTTTGCCAGCGATGACGAGGTCCCAATTTTCTAACGTGGCTACTTGCCACACTTTTGACGGCATGATGAGTAATCACGTTCATACCAGTATCCCTCCGTCCGTTAGTGCGATCTGATAGGAGGTATCCGTTTTTTTTATGTCTGGAAAACCCATTATGGGTCGACCTCGGGGACCTTATCAGATGGGCGTCCGATAAACCCCGTTCGAGACGCGTAGAGGTCCCTGTTAGGGCTGCATACGATGGGCTTCGGCGAGTCGTCTCGGCCCCGCTCACCTGCGGCGGATATGATCCAAAGACTAGCCTTCCCGCATCCGCCCCGCCGCCTCCTTCCGCGATGGCCCGCGAGATTACATCCTCGCAGGCCATCGCTGCCCACGGTCTCTCCCTGTCCACCCTAGCACGAACCACGTTGGGCAAGGCGAGATCTTGCCTCACCTGTGCCACGAGCTCTGCCCGCTGAACTGCCGAAGCTGTGGAGTCTGCTAGCGTATGCCGCACTCGTGGCACTCAACAGACTCTTCGCACCGGGCTACCTTCCACAGATACCTCCCCAAACACCCGTGTCCGGAAAGCACCACACAGGAGGTATCCTTAGGACGACGTTCCCCGACGCTAGTATACTTCTGCCCTCTACTTATCCGCATTTCGCAACCTCGGAAGTGCTTGTTCCATCCGGTGACGCTCTAAAAACTGTTAGGACTTACAGCATATACTTCGTTCGAAAAAAAACAGTGTTACCACACTATCAATCTGAAAATTATATACATTATACAATTTTTATTATTACATATTACATACAATTTTTTATACATGTTTTAAAAATGTAAATAACACTGTACGGATGGAAAAAAATATTCCTGTATAATAACAAAATTTGTTACAGAGATAATAATCACGGAATCAAGATCTGGTCGGCCGATAATCCAAATGGGAAAGTATCGATTTTATCGACATAGCAGCTATAAAGAGGGGAATGCTAAGTGTTTATGGGTGTGTGTTAAATGGTGTTCGGGTTGCCGTGGCTCCATGACTTCCGTAGACAGTGACATCGTTAAAATCAATAATAAGCACAATCATTCGTAAAATAAAAACTTTTTCTATGAAAAAAGTATTAATAATTTTGAAGTTACAATAAAATTATTTTGCTTTAGTCCGCGTTTGGTAATGTACATGCCGCCACAAGTATCGCCAATACCAACACTCCATACAAGCACACTCACTACCATAATCTCAGGTTATGATAGTGAGTGTGAACCGAGGAGGAGTTCCGCAAACGCCTGCTTCTATAAATCAAATTATTATTAATTTTATGTATTTATGTAGAATGCAATATCAGTTTTTATTACCGTTTACATGCAGTATTAGTCATAGAGTTATTATACTTAGATGAATAGACATAATGAGAACGTAAATGAGGGTGATCTATCTGTCTCTCTTTTTTGTATTTGATTGGACAAAGATGAATTGTACGAGCTGCAGCTTCCCTCACATTATTATTCTGTTATTGTAACTTACGCTCCACGCATTTCCCACCAACAACTTTATGATTTATATACTTTTAGCGTTAATTAAAAGGAATGATATCTATATTTGGCTATGTTTTATTTTATCTTGAGAATAGTTATATCGTTTTAAATTAAAAATTAAAATTTAAGTCACGGTTTGTTATTATCCCATAGCTGGGCATAGGGCTCCTTTGGGCATAAAGCTTGCTGTGAGATATTAAAACAGTATATATTATATTTAATTTTGAAGAATGCGTATTTATTATAATCAAAATGGAGATGAAATCGTTGCGTTTTATAAAACGCAACAATTTCATTCGTTGCGTTTTGATTTCATATATATGAATATATATGAAATCAAATGAAATAAAATATGATCATCTTATATGACGATCATATTTTATTTCATCAGTCCATTTCTAACATATGATTAGAAGAGTAATTTTTAACAAAAAATTAAAACAGCCTCTTAATAATGTTATTAATAATGACGACTTTTCTTTTATTGAAACGGATTATGTTATGATTCATATACTTTTTATTAATGCTATAATAAATTTTTCAGGCGTTATTTTCACAAAATCAAGACACGGCAAGCCCATAATTACCATTGGCAACAACAGGTTCTACAGACACAGTAGTCATAAGAGAAACAATGGACGATGTTTATGGATCTGCAATAAAGCATATTTGGGTTGCCGAGCATCTGTCAACTGCGTTGATGATAAGATCATCAAAATCAATAACTACCATAATCATTAAACATTAAATGTTGTATCTCTTTGACTGATGTAAAAGAAGAAGAAAGAGCGAGGTCCAATACTAAACTCTAGCTCGGTTTAACCTCAGGAACAAAACTCCCTCTGACATGTTGTAACATGACTTAGACGTGGGTATTTAATAATCGTACAATGACGACACGATCCAGCAGCGTAGCAGTATGATAACTGTTCTAGTAAAACTTTACAGTAAGACTCTTTCGCTATGGCAAGCTTGGCTATTTATTCATTATTGTCCGTGGCCCGCACGCGTTAAATTTGAACAAGAAAAACAATTCACCTCTCCCTCTCAAGAAGATTTCCAGCTATATCTAATATCTAAATTCGTATACTACATATTTACTTTTTACATTTTTCCCATTAATTTTTACAATTAATTACAGAATGTCTTTATATATAACATTCACAGCTTTCTTGTCATTAGACCATACAAACATGTTTTCTTTAGAGGTTACTCTTGAAAGAGCGACATTTCGTTGCGCGTCCGATCGCTGCTAAATTCGAAGTGCTATAGGGCGAAGCGCGGCCTCCTCACGACATTTTAAATCTGTAATATCTCCGAAAATGTTTGCTTAAATTACATGCTGTAAACGGACATATTGATCTATATTAAATCAACAATGTATTTAAGGTACTTAATTGGATAAGGATTAATGCTGTATCATATAAAAATTGCTTTGGACATAAGGCATTATTTTTCGTAAAAAGTAAATGACAAAAAATGGTATTGTGGGTTATCCATAAGAGATAGACATATACTATTGCGGAATTTTCTGTACACCTTGAAAAGGTGTGCAAATGCTTAGTACATAATTTTTATAAATCTCGTAGGGTTTAGCCTGCGTTTGTAATGTAAGCGGAAAAAATGCAATTATTTACGAAATCACATTAGGAACCTCTAAAAATTACAGTATTTCTCTACTCGGTACAGAATGTCATTATACATATAAACCTTCCTCTTGAATCACTCTATCTATTAAAAATAATCCTATCAAAATCTGTAGCGTAGTTTTAAATATTTATATAGATAAGTAAAATAAATAAAATACATTTATTTCGACCACTTTTCTAGTCATAGCATACATAGATAGGGATATAGGGACAAACAAACAATGTAACTTTGTTTTATACTATGTAGTGATTATACACTAGATGTGATGTATTTTACTTAGCCTCCTATTAATCGTGCGGTAACACTGATTAAGATATCGTATGGAAAGTTATTGTGTACATTAGAAGTATGTCATAGCATATTTCAAAATAAATGTCTATACTATCATGTTTTAATTGTCTAATTTTAAAACTTTAAGTATTCAAGGTTCAAGGATTTGGATAAAACACCTAGTGGTTCGTTCAGAAACTTTAGTCTTTCAGTACAGAACTAAAGTACTTCAAATCCCTAAGCAGTCTATAGTCCAGTAACTTAGGCACTATTATTGCACTTTCTTCGCTTCACAGTTCTTTCTTGAACGCAGTTTGCAAACTAAATCCCCAAAGTTTTTTTTTTCGAATATGACTAATGCTGTTAGCCCTAAATGGCTTTGACAGCGTCACCGATAAGACGGGCGAGCGCGGAAGCATCGCCGAGAGGAAATGGATAATACAAGCGGGTGCATTGCAAGCACCCGCCCTACAGGGGGCGTCGCCTTAAGGGTGTCTCCTGCGAGACCGAACCTCGGCTTAAGACGGCGCGTTTTTGGAGGGCTGCATCTAATAATTGACTTGGAAGAAGTCTGCGTCACGGCGGCCGCGGCAGAGGGCTGCGGCCGCTTGACACAAGCAAGCGGGGACCTCGTCTTCGCCGGCGAAGACAAAACCTCCAATGGCACACACCAAAACACAACGGCCCCCAGTTCCCGGTCGCCTCGCTATTCCTGGCCACGGCGGCGGTCATGGTGACGGTGGGGCAGGGGGTGCGAAGAATCCCCGGGTGATGGAAGGCCGCCAACACAAACTGACAATGGCTACGTATAACGGACGCACGCTACGGCTCGATGAAAATCTGGTGCAGCTCACAGAAGAGCTGAAGAACATAAGATGGCATATTCTGGGGCTATCGGAAATCCGAAGAGAGGGAGAGGATACAGTTACCTTGGAATCAGGTCATCTTATGTACTTCAGAGAAGGAGACAAACAGTCCCAAGGCGGCGTTGGGTTCTTGGTTCACAAGGATCTCACTGACAACGTCTTGGAAATCTCCAGTGTGTCGACAAGGGTAGCATACCTTATCATCAAACTAACCAAGAGGTATAACCTCAAGGTTATCCAAGTGTATGCACCAACCTCGTCACACTCGGATGATGAAGTAGAGGAATTGTTTGAAGACATTTCCAGGGCCTTACACACCACCCAAAAGGCCCACTTCAACGTTGTCATGGGAGACTTCAACGCAAAAGTGGGAGTGCATATTAGCGGCGAATCGGTAGTAGGACCACACGGTTTTGGAAGCAGAAATCATAGGGGACAAATGCTCGTCAACTTCCTGGAGAAAGAGGGGCTGTTCTGTATGAACACTTTCTTTAAGAAACAACCCCAACGGAAGTGGACGTGGCAAAGCCCCGACACTGTGACGAAAAATGAGAAAATAGACTTCATAATGACCGACAAGAAGCGTATCTTTAGAGATGTCTCCGTGATCACTAGGTTCAACACCGGTAGTGATCACCGACTCGTACGAGGCACTCTAAATATTAACTGCAAACTCGAGCGCGCCCGTCTTATGAGGTCTTCACTCCGGCCAAACTTGCTTCAAACCGTGGCTGAGTCTGAAACGTTCCAGCTAAAACTGGAGAACCGATTCTCTGCCTTGGAAACCACACCCGACGTTGACATTGACCAGGAACTTGATCAAGTGGTGGAAATCCTTCGGACTGAGGGGACAAAATATTGTCAGACGCGAAGTACCAGTAAGGAGTTAAGGCTTTCGAAAGAAACTTTGGAGTTAATGCAGAAGCGACGAGATAATCCTACAGTCACTTTGTCAGATATGAATAAAAAAATTACTCGACTTATAAGACGCGACCTCCGAAGCTACAACGCAAACAAAATAAAAAAAGCAATTGAGCTCAATCGGGGGTCGAAAGTCTTTTTTCAACATCTTGGTCGTAGCCATCTGACAAAGTTGACCACAGCTAATGGAGAAATCGTCGCTTCCAAAGCGGAGATTCTTGCGGAAGTTCAGGCCTTCTATGGGAAATTATATATATCAGAAGCGTCTCGTCCCCCACCTGATCCTGGAGATCATAGAGCAACCTTAACCCGCCACTTCACAGAAGAGCTGCCAGAAGTCAGCCATGACGAAATCGTGATGGCTCTGAAACAGCTTAAGAATGGAAAAGCCTCTGGAGAAGACGGAATTACGACAGAGCTGTTAAAAGCAGGTGGAAAACCAATCCTCGAGCGGCTCTGTCGCATATTTAATTCTGTCCTCTTTTTGGGGAGAACTCCCGAGGCATGGAGTAAGAGTATTGTCGTGTTGTTCTTCAAGAAAGGAGACAAAACTCTCTTGAAGAACTACCGTCCTATTTCCCTCTTGAGCCATATATATAAGCTGTTTTCCAGAGTCATCACGAATCGCCTCGCACGGAGACTCGATGACTTCCAACCCCCCGAACAGGCCGGGTTTCGAGGTGGATATGGTACCATAGACCACATTTTCACAGTGCGGCAGATTATACAGAAGACTCACGAGTATAATCGGCCCCTGTGCCTAGCATTTGTGGACTATGAGAAAGCCTTTGATACTATTGAAGCCTGGTCTGTTTTGGAGTCCTTGCAACGGTGCCAAATTGATTGGCGATACATCCAAGTGTTGAGAGGCCTGTATGACGCGGCAACTATGACCGTCCAAGTACAGAATCAGAAGTCTGGACCTATCCACCTGCATCGAGGAGTGAGACAAGGGGACGTAATGTCTCCCAAATTATTCACTAATGCTTTGGAGGATATGTTCAAGACGCTGCACTGGAAAGGACGAGGCGTAAACATTAACGGCGAGTACCTCTCACACTTAAGATTTGCGGATGACATCGTCATCATGGCTGAGACCGTACAGGATTTGCAATATATGCTGACCAGTTTGGCTGAGTCTTCTGCTCGCATCGGTCTCCGGATGTACTTGGATAAAACCAAAGTAATGTTCAATGAACATGTCATCCCGGAGCCGATTACCCTTTATGGAGTTCCTCTCGATGTTGTTCAGGAGTACATCTACCTTGGGCAAGTCCTCCAGCTAGGTAGAAACAACTTCGAGAAGGAGGCCCGCAGGAGAATACAGCTTGGCTGGTCGGCATATAGAAAACTTCATCGAGTCTTATCGTCACCTATACCACAAAGCCTAAAGACAAAGGTCTTCAACGAGTGCGTCCTACCTGTAATGACATATGGAGCCGAGACGTGGACACTGACAATGCGACTGGTCCACCAATTTAAGGTCGCTCAGCGAGCTATGGAAAGGGCTATGCTCGGAGTTTCTCTGAAGGATCGAATTCGAAACGAAGTGATCCGACAGAGAACCAAAGTAATCGACATAGCCCAAAGGATTAGCAAGCTCAAGTGGCAGTGGGCTGGTCACATTTGTCGCAGAACCGATAACCGCTGGGGTAGACGTGTTCTGGAGTGGAGACCGCGCCTTGGCAAACGCAGTGTAGGACGCCCTCCAGCTAGGTGGAGTGACGACATCCGAAGTGTGGCTGGCGTCGGTTGGAAGCGAAGAGCTGAAGACCGAGCTCAGTGGCGTGACACTGGGGAGACCTATGTCCAACAGTGGACGAGGACAGGTTGATGATGATGATGAACACCTTATAGTTGGACGCGGCCACTATAAGGGGGTTTGGGTGGATGTACGCTTTCTCGAAGTTAGTCGTCGAGAATCGTATGAAAAGATCGGCTATCGGTCGAGATCTCTATGGAGGTTCACGTTGCGCACGAACCACGGACAGCCAGTGGCTGTACGCATGAATCGATTTTGAAGTGTCTGCAACGTACACATTTCCAAAGTGAAATACGGCCGTTTATATAGTGAACTAATCGATCGAGAAAGTTCTACTTCTCAATTACTCGGGAGTCGTTAGTACAGTGGTGGGGATACGGAACGAATACGTAAACAACGTGAATGTTTATGAGAATTTGGACTTTATTATTATTAATTACAATCTATTTTTGCAGTTTGGTAATAATATTCTTAGATCAAATAATTTATGACCAGAGCTCAATATTCCAAATATGAATATTTATTTATTTATTTAATTAGTAAATAGCTAATAAGCTCATTAAAGATCATATTTCAAATTTGTCATGTTTTTGATCTATGTTTAATCCAAGCCGTATTGTAAAATAGATTCGTTTATTTATTATAATATTAATAAGGTATCCTAACGACAGAGTTTCAATTGATTCAAGATTCTAAACAATTTTTGATACATAGTAATATTTATACAGTCAAAATCGTAGATATATTCTGAAGGTATATTTGAATTATTTGTTTCAGGAGCAATATTTACAACGTCAAGGCGAGGTAATCCTGTCATTCAAATTGGAAACTATCGGTACAGTCGACATACTAGATACAAAGGCGTTAAGGTTTTATGGCCGTGTGTGAAATGGGGTGTCACTAACTGTAGAGCTTCCGTATTTACTTTTCAAAATGAAATCATACGGATTAAAAATCAGCATAACCACTATTAAATACTAGTAATATCCCGCGGTTTCACTATCGTACATACCGATCTCATGGCAGTGGAAAGTCCACTAAGTCGGAGTATAGATTTATTTTTGTTAAATATATCATCAATAGTTTCCACAGCGCATGCGATGACAGATTTTTATGGCTAATTTTTTACAACTTATTACATTTTTTATAACGGATCTCTATTTTTTCAATGTAATATAGCCTATGTTGCTTAATAAAGATGCAGCTTTCCAATGGTGAAAGAATTTTTGAAATCGGTCTAGTAGTTTTTGTGTGAAAACATTACAAACATACATACAAATTTTTCCTCTTTATAATATTAGTATAGATGATGTTAATATTAATATAATAAGTGAATACGCAGGGATTAAATTTCTCGGGAAATTTGCTTGATAACGTAGGGTCAGAGTGATAAACTAAGTAAAAGTTTCTCAAGTCCGGGCTAAGTGGAGCAGAAAGGATTTCGAAAACTCGTAGAAGAATGAGAAGTGCCACTAAGTGTTTTTGATTTTTGTGAATGATATTAAATTTTAAGGACTTTTGCAGTTAAGACAGTTTTACGTTCGCATCTTCATTGACTAAATATAGTGGATGTTTGGTTATCGATTAAACTAAATTCAAATTCAAATTCAAAATATTCTTTATTCAAATAAACTTGTAAACAAGTGCTTTTGAATCGTCAACTCTACTGCTGGTTCGGAAAGCTGTTCCTACCGAGAAGAGCCAGCAAGAAACTCGGCGGTTGCTCTTTTAAAAATATAATTCTTAATACTATTTACATTAAGTCGATACTGTCTTGTACAGGTTCAAAGAGAGCTATATCCACACATTCTTGTCTTCCAAATAATCTTCAAGAGTATAGTAGGCTTTCTGTATCAGAAAACAAATGTATTCAATGCTGGTGAACATTGTTAATTTTGTGTGATTACATTAATGCTTATTGTGGTTGTAATTAAACAAAGCTTTAATTAAGCAAAATATATTTAAATTATTTAATTTTAAGTTTTTTATTTGAGCAGTTGAAGAAGTTTATGGATTATTTAACAATGAATATATGAAATGTAAGTGTACTACATTGTCTTGCATTTTCATAAATGTACCAAAGTAATAGTAGCAATATTATAAATTAAAATTAGATCGTTTCAATCGGTCATATTGATTTTTCTTAATTAAATAAATCACATTTTTGAAATTCGTATTTTCATTGTTTTTATAGGTCTTTGTTTGACTGCTATTTTTTATAATGGAAAGGAAACATATAGTCTAACATGTAAGCACCCAAATCTAGAAGGCGCAAACAGGCGCAATGATTGACAAATATACATATTTATATTTATATAAATATATATATTTATATCTTTATCAAGACAAAATATACCATAGATATAATGGTTTTTTTTTTCAAACTGACTATAATATGCTGTTATCCCTGTACCATCTGTGAGGCCGGACCATGACTTAAGGGAACATTTAAATACTGCGGTGGCTTTCGCTCGCTTGATGCCGAAGTAATGGACAAGTCACCAGTGTTCCGGCCGATGAAACCTTTTCACTTCGGCAACTCTCAGTGCATGACGTCACATCCGCTAACATCTTATCAACACAGTGCTACCAACAAACTTGTCATTTATTTTTGTTTTTATGTTCCAGATCCCGTATTTGCTTTGTCGAAGTTTGGTAAACCTGTAATCATAATAGGAGAGTACAGATATAATAGATATTGCCGTGCCAAGGGCCCTAAAGCTCAATGGGTTTGCAGTAAATGGAGTAGGGGCTGCAGAGCATCGATAAATACATATGAAAATGAAATAATTAAAATAAATCATAATCATTGTCATTAGTGATGATATAGAATTTATAGTTAAAACGAAATTTCTTGTGTGTGAAAATGAAATAAATGATTGCATTAAAAATTTTACGTCACGTCATTTTAAAGAGTTGTTTCTCAGATAACCTTATCGCGAATTATAGCAGTAGTTAGCAATAGTTGACGATTCAAAAGCATTTCTTTACAAGTTTATTTTAATAAAGAATATTTTGAATTTAAATTTCAATAGCAAATTACTTATTAATTATTACATCTCTTAACTCTTCCTAACAAAAATGCATTCAAATTCATACTATGTATTTATTCAAGCATTTGAATCGGCAAATAGTTTTAAGAAATTACCACTGATTTGTAAGTTTCATCTCATCGAGAAGAACCGGCAACAAACTCAGCGGATAGATAGTGTTTTTAAAAATAATTTAAAAATTTAGTATTGTTAAGTATTGCTATGGTATCCGGCTCAGTAGAATAGACCACTGTCTTACTAGCGAGGTGTCGTATAAGGCACCTAAGTTAAGTTGACGTCAGGCAGGCAGCTGGTTTTGAAATACCAAGCGAAAACATGTGACAATTCTCCTGACCTTATCCCATTTTAAGTCTGGTCGGCACAATATGTTTTATACATGATGTTACATGTTTTGGCTAGTTATTTTACGACCGGCCGTTTGACGTAAACTAAGCTTTTTACAACACATCGGTAAGAGATAAGGCTATTCTACTCAGCCAGATATCACAAGGGGATGTTCTAAAAGATGCTGTATTTTAATTCTTTGATATTGCTAACAATGAGTTTATTAAATAAAGCTCTAACGCGCTGTATTCTTGTTTTTATTTAAAGCGCTTTATTGTCATTTATTTTTTCTAGAGCCTCAGTATAGTTTGTCAAAATATGGAAAGCCAGTTATAGTAATGGGTAAATACAGATACAACCGTCGCAGCCGCTGTAAAGGTCCAAGAGCTCAATGGCTATGCACCAAGTGGAGTTACGGCTGCAGAGCATCTGTTATCACCGTAGATCATTACGTCATCAAAACTAATAATTGTCATAATCACTGTTGATTATGATTTTTTTGCCCATATGTACATGATAGCAAATATAGATAGACCTATTGCCTCATAAAATTGTTATATTTACAGAGCTCAATGGTTAACGGTTATGTATTAAGAGGATTGTTGATTGTTTTATTACTATTATTAAATTCATAAATTTAGATTCATTCATTATTATTGATTCCGAAGTTACTTTTTATTTATTTTTTTAATAAAAATTTCTTTTAATATAAAAAAAAATGAAATTTAATATTAAAAAAGTATTAATTATTGCAGGCTACCGATTTTATAGTTCCAGAACTCAATGGTTGATGGTTATTTATTGAGAGAATTGTTGATTGATTCGTTACTAAAATTAATATTTTATAATTATTGTTGATTCTGAAATTAAATTTTATGATTTTTATTTATTATATTAAAAGTTTCTGTTTCTTTATTGTTATTAGCCTTGAATTTTTTTTTAAATATTAATTTTATCTTGTTTAATAATAAAATTTTTGGTACTCTCTTCGCAATTGAGTTTATGAGTGAGTAAGCAAATTAATAGAAAATGTGTCTTATTGGATATTCTAATGACGTTTTTGGTGTATATTAAGTTTACATACTGTTAATTTCCCACGGACTAGTAAATTTTTTCTCATTTAAAGGTATTTAACCCAAATCCCATAGGTGATTACAGGTGTTTCGTGTTATACAAGGCAACAATGTATGCCTCTAAAACAAAATGTTGTTCCATAATAGAAAATATTTTCATGCAAAATATATTTCAATTTAAATTTACTTAGAATTTGATAAACTAATTCTTGTTTCGAAATGTTATGAATGCTTTTTTATTTCAGTTTATTTTACTTTATCAAAATTTGGAAAACCAGTTATCTTGATGGGGAATTATAGATACAACAGACGCAGTCGTTGTAAGGGTTCGAGAGCCCAGTGGTTATGTTGTAAGAAGAACACAACGAGATGCAAAGCGTCCCTAACAACTGTTGACAAAACAATAGTTAAATTTACCAATTTACACAATCACTGACTGATAACAAATTAAAAATGTTTATTAGTTAATGTATAGAAACCGGGTATACTTGGAACTATGGCCGTAAAAAGGTCATGAACAAGGGCCTTTATGGGTTTGAAACTATTCGTGCCTACTCGATAGAATAAGACGTGAGTAAAGCCGGTTTCTAAACATTAACTATAAATACCACTCATGATAGTCTGAATGCAAAAATGTAACTGCTTGTCACAAGCGATAAATAACACAATATGTTAATAATATAAAGATAATATCAACAATTTTTTTTTTGCATTTTCTTTATTTTCAGAATTAATCCGCTTAAGCGTATATGCCACTCCGTAATAAACATAAATATTATATTTTAAATCTAATTTATAATAACACATAACTGAACTCATGTGTTTTCTTAATTTTAGCTATTTCAGGAAACTTTAGCTGTTCTTCATAATAGAATGCCAAAATACTATTAAAGTCCAATTAATTATTTTTATGACTGAAATTAAGAAATATTTCGAATTTCGTTAAATGAATAGCTTTATTTTGAGACAACTATTTTTTTAACGAATTTAATTTTTCTTTATGAATTCAAATTCAAAATATTCTTTAATCGAGTAAACTTGTAAACAAGTGCTTTTGAATCGTCAACTCTACTGCTGGTTCGGAAAGCTGTTCCTACCGAGAAGAGCCAGCAAGAAACTCGTTAGTTGCTCTTGAATGGCAACGTAACTTACATTGCGTCTTCCCTTACCCCACTCTACGTGGGGTCAGTACAGCATGTTTTAACCATGTTGTGATGTGATTTGACTAGGTATTAACGACCGGCCGCTAACAGCATCAACTTACTTGAGTCGACCTTTACGACACCTCGTTAAAAAATGAGGGTGGTCTATTCTACACAGCCGGGTACCACTTGGCACTTTCTTTAGTCGCCGTTTACCACATCTCGGAAAGAAATAAGGGTCGTCTATTCTTCTTAGCCGGATACTATACGGCGCTTACTTAACCTTACTATGTTCAGAAGTCACTTCAGTATGCAGATAAATGCAGGTGTGCAGATAAATGAAAATGATGATGATAATAAGCAACATGTAATGGATGGTTTATATTTTTAGAGCCAGTGATGACAGTATCTAGATACGGTAGACCCGTTATTGAAATAGGTCCGTATCGGTACAACAAACGAACAAACACCAAGGGTCCCAGAGTACAATGGTTGTGTTGCAAGTGGTCCACATACGGCTGCAGAGCATCCGTCACCACCGTTGATGATGTTATTGTTAAAACTAATAACCTACATAATCATTAAAGATCATATCGTTTGCTAGAATGTTTTAATAAATATATATTAAAAATTAAATATATTCTGATTAACAAAAAATAATAAGTAAAAGCTAAAGTAGAGGAAAAGACTGCGATTTTGTCGTAATGTTCTTCTGATGATGCTTCGGTTACAGGGCGAAGCGATTGTTTAGATTGTGTTACACACACGTACAGTAAGCTGTGGTAGCCCAGCGGTAACACCGTGCGACTCTTTCGAGGACGTCACGGGTTCAAACCCGGGCAGACACCAATGAGTTTTTCTGTTAAAACTTATGTGCCTAATTGATAATTGCAATTTATCACACGCTTTTCGGTGAAGGAAAACATAGTGAGGGAAACCTGCATATCTCTAGAGGATTCTGGAGATATGTGTAACCTACCAATCCGCACTGGAGCAGCGTGGTAGGTCTTAGCTCCAAGCCTTCTCTCTAAAAACGGAGAGAATTAATATAATGTTTAGTTTTTTATAATAGTTGTATTTGATTATTAGCCTATTTATTATTAATTTATTATATATTTCTAAATCAAAGATCATATATTGTAGATGTCAATGTGCGCCACCAGAAGTTTATAGTTAGGCGCGATAGTGGTATACAACACATTACATATGATTAAAAGAAACAGTCAGCATGAGGTCATGCTGACTGGACATTAACAGGAAAGGCTAGCAAGCGTCCGTTAGAGATTTTTCTTCGTTACGGCAAAAAAAATTACATTGAATTGTAGCAAAATAATATTACTTTAGTATTATGCACTTCCACAGAGTAACGCCTAAATATTATCTAAAGAAATAATATAAATATTCCTATAAATTATCTAAAGAATACTTTTAATGTCAAAAAACCAATAGTTTTTCTTTCGAGAATAAATAAGTTATTATTCACTGAGCTGCGATAGAAAAGATTGTAGATATACAAACATTTATAAATAAAGATTCAATTAACATAACCTTAAAGAGTGCTAATTTAAAAAATGGAATTGTCTTAATATAATGAGGTATTTATATTTTAGATCCAAGGTTTACTGTATCTAGATACGGAAGACCAGTGATTCAAATAGGAATACACCGTTATAACAAAAGAACTACCAGCAAAGGGCCGAGAGCGCAATGGCAATGCTGTAAGAAGAGCTCGAAATTTTGTAAAGCTACCGTTACGACATATGATCATGAAATTATTAAAATTACTAACAGACACAACCATTGATATTAAATAATAATCTTAATTTGATGAGCCAATGAATGTATCATTTCATAATACCTCAACTTAATTTGTGCATATGACGGCACATTTAAGAATTGAAAATAATTGATATTTGTTGGAAACTAGACTTTTAGACGTTCCTATTTGATCTTATAAAAATATAATTTTAATACGAGTAAGCTCTTAAATAAAGATTACAAAAATATACATATATAATTTATAAAACATTTAAATACTATTATAATAGAATATTCTTAAACTTTATTTATAGGATATTTTGGAGTATCAAAATATGGATATCCTGTACTTGAGATCGGCAAATATAGATTTAACCGTAGGAGTTCATGTAAGGGCCCCAGGGTGCAGTGGCGATGCTACAAATGGAGCTCTGGTTGCAGGTCTTCTGTGATTACCTATAACAACGAAATTATTTGTATGAAGCATATGGATCATATTCACTAAACTATATTTTTTTCAACATCTAATATTAAATAAAAATATTCAACACTCATTTTAAATACAATTTAAATTGATGCAATAATTTTAATTGAATTAGGGAATTTTTTTGAGCTTTTATGCTTGACAATATTAATAATCCAAAGTTTAACTACGTTCTCATTAATTCTTTAGTATTTCACAAACCTAATTTAATTTAATTGTTTTCTGTAAGCATTAATAAAGGAAGGAATTTAAAACCAAATTTTTTTTGGACATAATTTAACATTGGTTGTTGAATTTTTGTTCAAGTTTTTCATTGCAATTGAGTATATTTTTATTTAAATACTAAATAAAGACATATTTAAGACCGGAGTTATTACTTGACATTACTACTAGTATTACGTTACATTTCTCTAAGTTTCCATTCCACTACTTTTTATATATTATTAAAATAATTGAAAGACTGTTTTTTGTATACATTGTTATTTTATTCAAATGTTAGAAGGTAATCTAACTATACTAAAGTTTAATAACGGCGACTTGGATTTACATTTTTCAAAGTTGTACATGTAATAATATATTGTTTGCACGACCTAATTCGTTCTTCAAATAAAATTGGATGCAATTTTCGATTAGGCCAAAGAAAATTATTTGACAGAAAAGTGTTACCTACTTGTGTGTCTTCCCTGGAATAGAGGCTGGAAATAACAAATATAAATTGAATAAAAAAAATTGAGCAAAAACTCTTCTTCTTCTTCTTCTTTGTCAACCGATGGACGTCCACTGCTGGACATAGGTCTCTTCATGGGATCTCCATACCACACAATCTTGTGCCGCTTGGACCCAGCGGCTCCCCACGACCTTTCCATCTCGTGGGGGGGTCTACCGACACTGCGTTTTCCGGTGCGGGGTCGCCATTCCAACACCTTGAGACCCCAACGTCCATCGGTTCTACGCACTATGTGCCCCGCCCATCGCCACTTCAGCTTCGCGACCCGCTGAGCTATGTCGGTAACTCTGGTTCTTCTACGGATCTCCTCATTTCTGATTTGATCACGTAGAGATACTCCGAGCATAGCTCGCTCCATCACCCGCTGAGCGACTCTGAGCAAAAACTCTAGGTCGCTCTAATGCTATCATATAATCAAATGGTATATAAATGCATCTCGTATTTGACAAGGTTTTCTTTAAATGCAATTTAACCGTTTGAAGTCGTTTCATTCAGCGTCATATCAAATAAGCTCTTTCAAGCACTTTTGAATCGTCAAGGATCAATATGATGAATGAAGCTGCAACTGGTTCAGAATGTTGCTCTTACCGAGAAGAACCAGAAAGAAACTCGGCGGTCAATCTTTTAAACATTTTCAATTTTACATTATTAAACCGTAGTCCTGTATGAAGCTGAAAGGATTTTCAAATTCAGGCTTTTTTATCATCCAAATAATCCTCAATTTTGTAATATCTTTAACGTTTGGTTACATCTCTTATGCTTAACTTAAATCTTTCTGTAGACTGGTCTAGTATGGATTGCGAAATTTTATTGTAGAAGCGAATACCGAGACCATCAATGATCTACTCATCATACATCATAACATTATCTACTCAATAGGTAGTGAGTGTATGATTATATTTTCTAGTTAGGGGTACATAGGTCACTTCAGCGTTCATCGATTCTTCCCTTTTGGGATTTGAACTATGTATATTAAGTTTTTGACGGAACTCCTCGTTTTTAAATTACATAGATAGAATTTTTAATAAACTTATAGCTTAAGGCAATGTTTAATTAGTAATTCTTTACCGATGTTAATTGTTATTTAGGTGTTGTGTTCACGCTGTCCAAATTCGGAAGGCCCGTGCTTGAAGTTGGCCAATACCGATACAACCAGCATACGAAGTCAAGAGGAGATAGGTCACAGTGGCTATGCAATAAAAGAAGGTCGGCTGGATGTAAAGCGTCGCTTACTACTATTGAAGATGAAATTGTTTTATATGGATATCATCACAATCACTGATATCACATCGTATAAATGAATCAACTGTTATTGTTGCTCAAGGGCGTTAGTGTTTTAGCGTTAATTTAATGTTACCGCTTTAGTAAGACACTAGTGAAACTAAAAATAAAAGCGATGTTAATCAAACAAAACTTGTCTTGTATTAGCTAATATTAAGAATTTAGTCCTTTCTGTGATGTATTTTTAAAAACTTATCAATGAAAATAATATAAAATCTCGTCCTTTTTTTAATTATACAAAGACACACAATAACAACATAAAAAACATTGGGATACAAAAATAAATTTAATTTGTTTATTTAAAAAAAAACAAAATTGTTCATTGTAACCGATATTTAATAGTTTGGCTTAGTTTCACAGTTATGAAAGTTTAGTAAATCGTAATTACCAACGTCTTTAGGATATGTATTTATTCTAGTAACATAGATATTGGTTGCATAGAAAATAAAACAAGTTTTTACTATATGTGAACAAAGACAAGAAAGCCTTTTATGAAATAGCGTATCTGTGTAAAGCAGGGCAGTAACACAAACGAATACTGAAATAAAGTTTGTACTCAAAAAAAATAAGAAGTAAGGGACATTTTGTTGAATTTTTTTCATTCCTCAATATTCGTCGTATTTATTACAAAACAATACAGTTATACCGTTTGCTTTGTTTTATTATTTAAATTTACTATACATTAGTATACCGAAATATATATATGAATGTTTTACTTTTTTCTTTTATTAATAAGGACAAAGCTAGGGGGTTTATTCTTCCGCCTTGGAAGATTTTATTTTATTCTCAGATATAAAAAAATAAATGGGGTATAATAATTATTAGTCGATCATTTAAATTATTATTTTTACTAAAGCTTCATTTTTCCCACTTAACTGTGTTGTATTAATTGCAGATATATTAGAGCTGAATTTAAATGATTGCGACTTGAAAGCGAAATATGTCATGTCCAAGTTCGGAAAACCTGTCATTCAACTGGGAAAGTATCGTTTTATCCGCCACAAAACACTGAAGAGTGGTAGAATAGTCTGGTTATGTAATACTAGAAGGACATCTGGCTGTCGTGCGTCTATATCAACTTTTCAGAATGTGATTGTGCAAGTGAACAATATCCACTGCCCACATGATTTGAAGTTCTTGGAATCAGAAATAAATCAAATGCCAGGGCTCTTGGTACAAGTTGGGGAGCCTTAATTAGGTGTAGTAGCTGATACAAAGGCATTTGATGATGATATTGAAAGGTTAATGTACATATGTACATACATTAATCGTTAAAGATTAAATTATAGACGCGCATTGCGTATCATCATTTAGGAAAGTATGTTTAGTAAGGAAGAGTTTGATTGCAAAATGTTTCTTCAAAATGTACAAATTTCTCCTCTAGAAAATGTAACCACATTAAACACATTCTTTGAGTCAATATATAATAGAATTTAATAACGAGCATTTTAATATTTGAATTGCCCACTGTGTGATATCTGGTTGAGTAGAATAGACGACCCCCTTTCTTACCGCGGTGTCGTAAAAGGCGACTAAGGTAAGTCGACCCACCGTATGATATTCGGTTAAGAAAAATAAACCACCCTCTTTCTTATCGAGGTGTCGTAAAATACGATTAGGGTAAGTTGACGTCAAGCAGGCGGCCGGTCGTAAAATACGTAGCCAAAACATGTTTATATCATGTTGTGCCGATCCCACTTAGAGTGGGATAAGGACAGGAGGATGATTTGATATTTGAATTGCATTATACAATTTTATATCAGATTTAGTTAGTTGTATCAAATTGGATGTTGGAAAATTTCAAAACTACTTCTCCTTTCCGATAAAAAAGCGTATGAACATTTTGATGGTGTGCTAAAATATTCAAAGTATTTAAATTTAATACTTATACTATATTTTTCTCCGTGGATATGTAGTTAGATAAAGATAAAGGGCCACGGAAATCAAAATTCGGAAAGCCTGTAATACAAATAGCGGCATATAGGTGACATCACTGTCACAGGTGAATAGTGACATCACTAGCACTTACCATTTGTATTCATAACTCTATCTTTTAGGTAGAGTCCAAACTGTGACAAATAGCGCTTAGCAAATTATTTTCTGTTACAGATAAAATATTCAATATACACAGTTTCCAAATTCGGAAAGTCTGTAATACAAATAGGGGCATATAGGTACGTGATAGTGACAACACTATCACTTACCTTTTGTATTTATAACTCTATGTTTTAGGTAGAGTCCTAACAATTGTAACAATTAGCGCTTAGCCAATTATTTTCTGTTACAGATGATAATCCAATATACACAGTTTCCAAATTGGGAAAGCCTGTAATACAAATAGGGACATATAGGTACGTGATAGTAACAACACTATCACTTACCTTTTGTATTTATAACTCTATGTTTTAGGTAGAGTCCTAACAATTGTGACAATTAGCGCTTAGCCAATTTTTTCTGTTACAGACGACAATCCAGTATACACAGTTTCCAAATTCGGAAAGCCTGTAATACAAATTGGGGCATATAGGTACAATAAACGGAGTATGTGCAAGGGTGTTCGAGCGCAGTGGCTTTGCACAAAATGGTCATTGGGATGTCGCGCTTCTGTCATAACTTTGTTGGATGAAATAGTTGTCACGAAAAATGAACACAACCATTAGATAATTGTGAAAAGAGTGAAATGAAGTGAGTGATTATAATAAATATTTAAGAATCGGAGTAAATTTTCCTTTACCGAAAAGCGTGCGATAGATTGCAATTAATACGTAGACCTAAGTAAACACTTATTGATGCATGCCAAGGGTTTGAACCCGTAACTTATCGAAAGAGTCGCGTCATCTCATCGCTGTACTGACACAGCTATTAAGAGGTTTTAGTAGAAAAACAATTCTGGCAGCGGAAAGTCCACTAAAAGTAGTTATATTGGCATAACTATAATAGTTGGATAAATGGTATCGCGGACTTTTTTGTAGATATTGCTACGTTCTATAACACTGTAGAACAATTTTTTGTTCTATCGTCAATAGTTTTCGCAGCGCACTCGATGATAGATTTTTTATGACTAATTTTTCACAACTTATTACATTTTTATAACGGATGCCTATTTTTTTTAAATGTAACATACCCTATATTGCTCAGTAAAGATGTAGCTTTCCAATGGTGAAAGAATTTTTTAAAATCAGTCCTGTAGTTTTTGTGTGAAAACATTACAAACATACATACAAATTCTTTATAATATTAGTATAAATATGTTAACTCGTTTAGTTTCAGATGTCGTGTTTGCTACCTCCAGATGTGGCCGCCTGGTGTTGGATATCGGAACTAATAGGTTTTATAAAAATAATAGGAGTTTAGGTTTAAAAGCCGCGTGGTTTTGTAAGAAGAGATATTCCGGTTGCCGAGCGTCAGTTATAGTATGCGATGGAACTATAGTTCAGTATAAGAACTTCCATAACCACAATTAATTTTTTTTTTATAACTGGCCCGTTGGCGATGTGGGTAGTGACCCTGCCTTTAGCTCCGCAGGTCGAGGGTTCGATTTCCGCCGAGGGCCAAGATTTTCTATAAATGAATTTGTTAGTCTTCGAATCTGGGTGTATATTTGTATTTAAGTATGTATTTAAAATATATACAAGAATATGTTTTTTAACGCTCTACTGGACATGAACGCACACATACTCGTAAACAATCAGAGAGACATATATATATATATATATATATATATATATATATATATATATATATATATATATATATATATATATATATATATATATATATATATATATATATATATATAAATATATATATAATGCCCAGTACTGTAGAGCTTAAAGAATTGTATAAGCTCTATTTAGAATAAAAAAAATATTGTAAGGCAGATTACGACGATAAGTTGTTATATATTAAACAAAATAAAATTATGATCTCTATTTGTATTTATTCGCGTTAATGAATTATCTTGTACAACAAATTATAAATTGACAAATCTTTAATATTATATCCTCATTCTCCTGCCCTTATCCTACTATAAGTGAGGTCCGCACAACATGTTTTAAGGATTTTATGATGTGATTTGGCTAGGTATTTTGCGATCGGCCGCCAACCTGACGTCAACGTATCTTAGTTCCCTTATACGACACTTTGGTAAGACATGAGGATGATCTATTGTACTCTCCCTCCCCACTTAGAGTGGGATATTAGCAGGAGTATGTATGGTCTGGCTACGGTACAAAAATTATATTAAGTTCTTAGTGCATTAGGATTGCTCCGCATATATAATACCTTTCGTCATTTCTTGTGGTTATATGAATGTTTACCTACTCACAGATACACAGTTCTCGTTGACTGTAACCGGAAAACCTGTTTTGCAAATGGGACAGTACCGTTACTACAGAAACGAGAGGAGTCGCGGCAGAAAAGCCACATGGTACTGCAATAGATACTTTAGGAAGCCACGATGTCAGGCCTCTGTTGTTTTGGTTGATGATATAATAATTGACGTTAAAAACGAACATAACCATTAAATGTGTGGAATTGAATATATTTGTATAATTTTTCGTTTATTTTTATTAAGTAATATGTAATTTAACTTGTATATGTTCTATTCGTTAAGTTTTTTCTTTCCTGCGAAGATTTGTTTTGGTTTATATTTCTGTTTTTGTTTCTCTTATAATTATGTAATTGCATTCAATAATAATAATTACATCTAAGTAAGTGTAAAATCTACCAAGATTAAACGGATAAAGAGAATGTTGACAGTGTCTTTTATATTATGACGTAGTCTCAATTCGTCTGCTTTTTCGACCGATGGACGTCCACCGCTGGACATGGGTGTCTTTAAGGGATCTCCACACCCTAGGACAGTGTTTCCCAACGTGGGGCCCACGACCCACAGGGGGGCAATTTCATGGTTAACGTTTTAACTCGGCACGAGTTTAAGCTTTTCGCTCTGGGCCATTTAAGTGCAATGCTAGATTGCGGTGCCAAATTTAACAAAAACAGGCAATTTCTTCTTAAAACTATTATTTATGTTCTTTAAGTGGACATTTCAATTTTTCATATTAAAATTTATATATCTTACTTACACAATAATTTTACACAATAGGGGGCATAAAAATTTTTAACGTGGGAGTTTTTAACATGGACCAAAAAAGGTTGGGAAATACTGCCCTAGGATCTTGTGCGGCTTAGAACCAGCGGCTCCCCGCGACTTTTTTGAGGTCGTTAGTCCATCTCGTAGGGGGTCTACCGACGCTGCGTTTTCCGATTTGAGGTCGCCATTCCAGCACCTTGGGACCCCAACGCCAATCGCTCCTACGTACTACGAGCCCGAATTACTAACAATAAATATGAATCTGCAAAGTTACATACTTGTGTCACAAAGAACACCAGAAAAATAAAATGGACATCTTTTGCTTGCTACTACATCTTCTTCTTCTTCTGGGAGTAGTGGCTCTGCAGGGCCTGACAGCCCAGTATCACATTGACCATTACTGATCTATTGTTATTGCCACTGACTACAGTTCGCTGCCAATGCAGGTATCCTCCAGAAATTCCAGGATTTTTTTGGCAGTGATATCTTTCTCTTTTGGGCGTAGACAATGCGACCCTAGGAGAGAGTATTGAATGTGAACCAGTGCAGCTTCTACTTTCTTACTACATACAACTGAATATAAAAATATTTTTTAGAACCACGATTTTCCTCAACGATTAACGGAAGACCGGTGCTGCAGATTGGATATTACAGGTATTACAGAAATAATAGAAGTCGAGGTAGAAAAGCGACGTGGTTCTGCGCGAGGAACAGCAGTAAGCCTGGGTGCAAGGCATCCGTTATCGTTGTAGATGGTATGATCGTCGATGTTAAGAACGCACACAACCATTGAGTAATAAAATACAAAACTAATGAGAATATTATGTTGCTATAATCTGCGATAATAGCAATAGCAATTTATTTCGGATTATAGCAAAATAATATACACATTAGTTTTGTATTATGGACCTACGCAAAGTAAGGCCTAATTCTATAAATTACTATAATACAATTATTTTTTTATCTATGTTTATTATTTCATAAATCAAGCATTATTATCCTTTCAAGATAGAAAATAATTATAATATCACTAGTAATATCCCTGGTTTCACTCTCGTACATACCGATCTCATGGCAGTGGAAGTCTACTAAGTCGGACTAAAGATTTATTAATGTTAAATATATCATCAATAGTTTCCGCAGCGCATGCAATGACAGATTTTTATGGCTAATTTTTTACATCTCATTACATTTTTATTGCGGATCCCTATTTTTTTATATGTAATATGGCCTATGTTGCTCAGCAAAGATGCAGCTTTCCAATGAAAAAAGAATTTGTGAAATCGGTCCAGTAGTTTTTGTGTGGAAACATTTCAAACATACATACACATTTTTCCTTTTTGTAATGTTAGTACAGATTAGCACTGCACAAATTTATTACCACAATGTCAACAATAGTTTCACCCCGTAACCGAAGCATCGTCACCAGGAGACAAACTACCACGACAAAATCTCGTTTACATATAATCGCGGATTAAAGCAAAATAATATTATGATCAATTTTGTTTATTTAATAAATTTTCCTCCTAATACGCTTTTGCTAATATTTGGGCTTGAAATGAACATATCACCCTCTCCGAAGAATTAGGTTACGAGTTTCATGTATAAACATAGAACTTGTATCTTTATTTTTTAGATGGGCGAATTAATTTCGATCTTAGGCCTACTATTTGTTTAGGGCCATATTAAAAAACCATGGAATAACAAATAATCATTCGGAAACGCCAAAATGTAAGATTAGAGATGAAAACAAATCAAAAAATCCTTGTAAATATAATAACATAATCAATAAATAATATAATTACAAACTAAATGAAAACGGTAACTACATGTCTCTTTCAAAAGGTTTTTTGGACACTACAATTTGATACTTTTGGTCTTACAATGCATTTTATTTTGGTTTTTTCGTATTTTTATTTATACTATAAGGTAATTCTTCTTTCTTCTACAATCATTAAAAAGTGTACAAAAATTAAACAGTTTATATTTTCCAGTTCATAGATTTACAACAACAAGATTTGGCAAGCCTGCTATCCAAGTTGGAAGATACAGATTCAATAGGAACAATCGTAGTTCTGGACCTAGGTCTTTGTGGGTCTGCTGTAGAGTTAGTTCTGGGTGTCGAGCGAGCATTACCACCATCAACGATATTATAGTTAAGGAGAAAACAATACATAATCATTAATTTATGTGGTACTTATGAGTTTTTTAAGGTATGAAGGTATTGTCATAAATTTCATTATTGTTTACAAGGGCGTAGCCAGGTCTCTACACAGAGGGGGGCAGTAAATGCTAGACATATACATGCCGCCCTATCCGAAGAATAAAGTTACATAACATGTGAAATCATAGGAAATGTCATCAGGCATCATTATATAGACTCCACGACATAATCGCAAAGCTTTGCGATTTTTTCGTCTATCACCTGATCTGGCCCGTTGGCGCTGTGGATCCTGCCTTTAGATCCGCGGGTCGTGGGTTCGATTCCCGCCGAGGGACATTTTCTACAAACAATTTGCAATTGTAGATCTTATGCAAAAACCTCATGAAGTGTTACTTTTTGCAAATGGCTAATTGACCAGCGACAGATTTACTCTTCAAGGACGGGGCAGCTGCTCCCCTCTTTCTGCACCTCGCACTTAGAGTTATTATACTAAAATAGAGGCTAAGCCAGGCCAGTAAATGAGAGAAAACTCGTATACTTTTTCTAATTACACAAAAAGGAGAGACAGATGTAATGTTTTTTGGTGGATATCAGACACAGATTGAATTGTATTAATTATATCTTTATTGTTGTAACTTATATTAGCACAAGACGCCGACATGACATAGATAGGAAAGGGCAATAGACAATGGTCATAGATAACAATTATAAATGACAATTATGCCACAGACTATATACTCATAACAACAGATAGATCATTAGCTTTCTACTTATTTTCTTTTTTGAAATATTGCATATTTTAGACTTGCTTCCCTATTCTAGTATAATAACTATTATCTCGCTACGCCCACGTTTGTTTCTCTATTTTTTTTAGTAATATACAAATAATATAAATATAATAATACAAAAATATTAATATTGAACATCTGAATAAATGATTATTTGGCTTATTTTTCTAAGTTTGGCTTTTTACAATTTGTAGTAGGTATTTACTTTAGATTTACTTTATTCAGTTTCCTTTAAAATATTATAGTTATATTGTAAGTTTGAGTTACCGTCACTTCATTATCATTTATTTGATTTCTATAACCAGTTATATATAAAAAAACAAAATACGGTGCATCACAAATAAAAAAATAGCTAGGATTTTTATTTTTTGTAGATTAATCTGTTTAATCTTTTCTTATGGCTTGGAACATATAATTTTTGATCATTAGTTAACATTACTATGTACTTACAATAAATACTGTTTTGCAAATGTCATCGCCATTATCCTACTCTAATTGGGGTCGGCACAATATGTTATATTGTCACATGATTCGGCTAGGTATTTTACGACCTGCCTGACATCAATTTACTTAATACTTCTATTTATTCTGTTTGAAAAATCTGTTTTTCTTTGTAAATTATGAATTTTATTAAACTTACTAATAAATTTTATAAAATAAACATGAGGTCATATATTTTTATATTTTTAGAAACTCTCTAATAAAGGTATTAACAATAAATGTGTAGTTGAATTTTCATGACATTCTACTACTACTACTACTACTCTAGATACTAAACTATCGTTAGGATTATTCATAATTAATGTATAGAAACCGGCTATACTCACGTCTTATTTTATCGGATGAGCTCGACTATTTTCCTGTCGCGATAACGAGTTCAGGAATAAGAGCCCCATATGGCCTTGAAACTAGTCGAGCTCATCCGATAACATAAGACGTGAGTATACCCGGTTTCTATACATTAATTACGAGGTAATACTAATATTTTTGAGATTAAAATGCTGTATGTAACTAATGGGATACACTCGTATTTCTACAGAACCATTAATTCTGCAAACTAAACGAGGGAAGCCGCTTTTGCAAATGGATAATTATAGATTTAATTATAAACACAATATCGGCCAACGCACATACTGGTCTTGCAATAAAGCACCGCAGGGATGTAAGGTTTCTATTGTTACTTACGAAAATGTTATCCTTAAAAAGAAGAATAACCATAACCACTAATTCTCACATTGGTTATTGGAAAATATTAAGATGCCTAAAACCAAAGAACCAAAATCCAATGAACCAAACCAAAATGAAATGTGTATTGGACATTAGTGAAGGTCACGTATCAGCGGAAGTTTTTTCTCGTAATTCGGTCTCAAATAGAAATTTTGTAATATAAACTATTTACTAAACTAAACTTTTTTTAAAAAAAAAACAAGCATTTAAAAAAAACTTTTTGCTTGTATGTATTTTATGTATAATATGGTCCTCCAAAATCTTTCTGATCAAAATCATTTTATTTATCATATTTTCACGTGTTCTCGTATTCTCACAAATTTCTAATTTTTATAATTATATATAACTAGTAATATCCTGCGGTTTCGTCCGCGTAGTTTTTTTTTTAAGTAATGGTGAAAAAAATTTAGTACTTTAAGATTGTTTCTAAGTTTGGAAGAAAATGACAACAGAAATAACTATTAATTAAACATATTCACATTATAATAACTAACTCTTAATACAAAATAAATATTTTTGCAAACATTGTCACATAAGACGTGGTGTATTTATTTTTAATATCTGTTATGTATTTTTAATAAACGTTAAGATGGTATTAAAAGTTATGTATCATGAAATTGACATTAATGTTTTAATTTTTGCAGTGAAATTTGGTATATCCCAGCGAGGTAATCCCATTGTGATGGTGGGCCAGCATAGGTTTAAACGGACTTCGTCGTACGGCGTTAAAACCTGGTGGCATTGTGTGAAGCGGTCAGCAAACGGTTGCTCAGCCAGCGTCAGTATGATAAACAACAGTGTTTATAAACTGAACGTGATACACAATCATTATTAAATTCGATTACCTACATATTTCACTAAAAACATCACGTGACTGCTAAGTTACGATAAATTGCTTCAAAAATAAGGCATTATTTTTCGCAAAAAGTAAATGACATAAAATGCTATTGTGGGTTATCCATAAGAGATAGACATATACCATCGCGGACTTTTCTGTAGACCTTTTCAAGGTGTACAAATACTTAGTACATCATTTCGATAAATCTCGTAGGGTTTAGCCTGCGTTTGCAATGTAGGCGGAAAAAAACGAAATTATTTACGATATTTATTAGAAACCTCAAAAATTACAGTATTTGTTTACTTCATATTGAATGGTATTATACATTTAAACCTTCCTCTTGAATCACTCTATCTACTGCACCGCAAAAAAAACCGCATCAAAATCTGTTGCGAAGTTTTAAAGAAATAAGCATACATAGGGATATATGGACAAACAAAGAATGTGACTTTGTTTTATATTATGTAGTGATATATTCCCCAAAAGCTTTCTGTCTGTATATGATTGATTTTCTCAAAATCTATTGAATGGATTTTTGTACGGTTTTTCTATAAGATAGCCGCATTCTTCCGGAAGGTTCAGGTTAATAGTACATTACCATTTTATGTTTTGAAGAGATCGCGCGGTTGTTAAAAACTCGCTGTGGGCAGCTTTATTCGCGTGCGTTCTGTAAAGTAACAAAGATACACTGGAATAATGTACTAAAGAATTGTAGATCTACAAAAATACTTCAACCAAGTAAAGTAAAACTACAAACACTTTATATATTAGTATACATAAGAGTTAGTTAATATAAATTGTATTCTACAAATAAAGTTATAGCGTAAAAATGAAAAAAACCACGAAGTCACTATTTTATACTGCTAACATTTGGACGTTTTGATTTCTTACTTCCGTATGAAGTTGGTTGATGTTTATTTTTGTACTATTACTAAAATTTTTAATTAACTAACGAAATAAAGATAAGAAAATGTTAGTTTATAAAATATTTATATTGTTATATTGTAAGTTTTCATTTTGATATTTACAAAACATTGCATACTATAGATGATTATTGATTTTTTTTAAAGTTTAATATTTACAACGTGCCTTTTTGATTAAACTGAAAAATTAAATAATTTAAAATATTTTTGTTTTCAGAAACGAAATATTATGTAACAACTGTTAAATTTATTAAATAAATAGTATAAAAAGAAAAGTATTTTGTAAATTAATTCGAAATGCAATAACTATCAAGATTTTGATGTTTTAGCTAACTTTTTTTGAATTTACTGTACAAAGCTTTATACACAAAATTCATTTAAAAATTGCCCACTAATATTCTTCCGTAACTAACCTAAATTTTATTTTCACCAAGTGTTAGTTACGTAAAAAATCAAAATATTCGTAGCAAATTCATTTTACTTCGAAGTTCCTGCTATTTATTTTTGCATTATATACATTTTCTATTTAATTTATTGCTGATTATAACAAAATAATTTTATTATTACTTTTTAACCGTGTGGTAGCCGGCTGAGAAGAATAGAACACTCTCATTTTCTTAACGAGGTTTCGTAAAAGGCGACTGAAGTAAGTCGACCCGCCGTGTGGTATCCGGTTGAGTAGAATAGACCCTGTTTCTTACCGAGATTTCGTAAAATACGACTAAGATAAGTTGACCTAAGGCAGGCAGCCGGTAAAATACGTAGCCAAATCACGTGACAACATTTTAAAATTTAATTCACTGTACTTATATTTAGCTCTTTTTTAATTTTAGACAGGTTGGCTAGAAGAGATTTCGATTCCGGAATAAGCCCGCCATTGCAAATTATGTTGTTTTTTATTTTTATTTTTACTAGTGCAATAAAGAGATTACAAACAAACAAACATGTTGTGCCGACCCCACATAGAGTGGGATAAGGGCAGGACGACGATGAATTTTATTATTACTTTTGAAGTATGGATCTCTGCAAAGTAACGCCTAATTCTATCAATTATTAGTAGTTGTAATTTAATTTTCCTTTTCCAGGTATCGTGCCTATATTCTCAAGAACCCGTTACGGGAATCCATTGTTAATGATTGACGCTTACCGATTTAACAGACGAAGCGATAGTAGAGGTCCAAAAACTAGTTGGGTATGCGTGAAGAAGGACAGTCAGTGCCGAGCCACCGTATTAACCTGCGATCATGTGATCATCAGATACAATAACATACACAATCATTAATACTTTGGACGGAGCAACCTGATTATACGTCAAAGGAGATGGTGATGGTGTTATTTTTCACATCGTGAACGTTACATTTGTGGATTTCTTGTATTCGTGTGCTACTTTATAACGACCATTGCTGTATTTCTAGACTACTCACATATTATCTTTCCAGTGGAAAATCACATTATTTTGGATTCGTATTTTTTCTTAGATGAAAATAATAATAATAATCTTTATTTAAGACTGCACAGTCAGTCCTTCTTCTTCTTCTCAGTCGCAACACTCTTGACAGAGTGGTCGTGGTTAACACTAAGTATGTTGGGTGGCAGACGTTGCTTGCCTCACGATGTCACGCCATTTCTCCCTGTTCCTGCTCATTCTGGTGCACTTGTGTACAGGGCCGCCTACCATTGCCTTAACTTGATCGGTCCATCGCATCGAAGACCGTCCTCGCGGCCTTGTACCTTCCACTCTGCCTTGGACAACAAGACGTTCCAAAGAGTCGTTGTTTCGCCTCGAGATGTGTCCAAATAGCTTTAAAATGCGAGTTTGTACTAAAGTCGATAGACGCTGATTTATGCCGAGTTCTTGCAGTATGGAGGTATTAGTCCTAAACTCTGTCCATGACACTCGGAGCATCCTTCTCCAACACCACATCTCTAGAGCATCTATCTTCTTTTTTTCAGTATCTCGCACAGTCAGTCCAGTTGTAAGTAAAGTACTTTAAGCCTAAGTGTTAGTAAATACAATTTAAATTTAACGTATATTACCTAATACTACTCTAACCTAATAATTGTTCGAACAAAATGAGCAAACAATTTGGTGTCCATTTTGTCCGACAATACTTTTAGAATACTGTTGGCACTATTCCGCGTTCTTTCCAACAAACTAGCAATTCTTCTCCGGATGATGCAATAAAAGTCGTTGGTACGAGCTATTGCAAACATACCGGAGGCACTGCAGAAACGCGGAAGTCCCAACAGCATTCTAAATCCATTATTATATTGGACTCGCAGAGCATTCAGCGATGCACTTGTGTAGCTGCACCACAGACTGCTCGTGTAGAAGGACTGACAGTATGCCTTGAATAATGTTACTTTAACGTCCTCGCTACATCGAAAATAGATTCATTAAAAAAATATGTAGTAACAAATTCCAATACTCTATGTTAATCTGTCATGGTCATTAATTTATTTCTTCTTATTCCCAGGTTCTATCTAAAAAAGACTTGTACATACTTGAAGAGTAACTTTCGGTCTTTGTATTAAATATTATTTTATTTCTGTCCATTGAGGCCAAAATTGTGTGAGCTATTTGCCCATCTCCTTTGTTACAACGTTTATACACGTAGGCAAAAATAGTCTTTACAGACTAAACTATGTGTCTAAACGGATGAAGCTTGTGCCAATTTTTAACTACGTCATTGCGCTTTGTATTACTTTAAAGTTTTAGACTGCTAGAGCCGCTCCACGTTAGTTTTTTTTTGTACTCGTGTATTTAAAGCGTGAATGTTATTAATCGTAATTTATTTTGTAGTACCTGGGTGACCGAGTCTTGCTCGGTAATTTTTTAAATAAATAAAAAAAATGCAATAAAAATTATTAAAAATAAAATCTCGGATCGATCCTAGTATTCTGAATTCGAGACCGCCCGTTACCCAATTGAGCCATCATGACTTTGTAATTGACAGCTTTTGGGGACTTTGTTATATGAAATGTATAGAAGTAGTAAGCGCCTGAAACTTTATTAAAGCTTTGATTCATTTATGTATATCTAAGAGAATATTTTCTAGGAATGATTATATTATTAACTGTTTGTTCTGTTCTAGTCATGGTCAAAAGGGTTAAGAGTTCGAATTCGTATTTATATTTATTTACCAATAGTTGAAATTTAAATTATGTGAATACTTTTAATTGAAACAACGTCTTGATTATAATAAAATTGGATTAAATTGTATTATATTATGAGTTCTATAATGTAAAGATTAATTAAGATGTATTAGTAAATTTTTGTTTTTTACAACAATGGTGGCAGTTTTTCAAAAGATTTCATTAATTCTCTTCCAGAGAAGTATAGATCCTTACGAAAAATATTTGACTTATATAAGACCAAATGCTACGGACAGAAAGTTTTCTTTCAAAATGCTATTTCTTCAAAGATACAGTAACTACTCCAAAAATTTTTTGCCTATAATGTATTTTTATCTATAGCAAAAGATATCTCGCACGTATCTATGTTCTATGCCTAACCTATGTTTTTGCAATAAATGATTTTGTCGTGAAGTCCATCTCCTGACGATCCTTCGGATACGGGGCGAAACGATCGTTGAGGTTGTCATAGCACAAACATAACAAACAATTTTAAATTTTTGGTACACATACTAAATTCAAATTAACAGTCTTCAGTCGATGAAACCTGAATCCACGATTCTAAGTTTTTTAATTCGTTTCTTTTCAAGCAAAGACAATGTGAGTGTTGCCATTCGTGAAAAAGTAAAAAACTACCGACGACGTAATCATCATCTAGAGTCCCTACCCCCATGTCATCCAAAATAATCAAAGCAAAGACACCCCGTCCCCCTATAGTGCTCACGTAATACTTGAACGGTCTGTAACTATAAATATCTGTATACATCTTCAAGTTGCAGAAATATGTGGACCAACAAGTTAATGATACAATAAGATTTTTCACATAAACATTTTTAATAATTGAGTATTGTGAAAAAAATTTTTTTTGCTGTTATAAAGAACAACCAAATAAAAAACTTAAAGATAACCTAAATTTATAAAGTAACTCATATTTAAGAAGAGATCCAGTGACTTATCTTAGTATTTTTTGCTATATGAGTCTATACTACTCAGCTGGATACCACACGACTTACTTTAGCCGCCTTTTACGACACCTCGGTAAGAAATAATTGTATCTATATCACCATAATTTCATGCAGTACTAAATCTCTTTTTGTGATAATATAAATAATATAATTTAAAATATTTTCAGCATTTTTCGGCTACACGAATGGAGGAAAACGGTGTTTGGATATAGGCGAACACCGGTTTACTATACACCAAAACGAAGGCGCCAAGATAAGATGGCGATGCGTGAAAAAGACTTCAGGGTGTTCAGCTTTTGTTACAACTATTGATAATGTTATCATCAGGGTACGCCAAATACATAATCATAACTGATTGATTTCTTTAGTGGAGTAGTGGACTGATCCTACTGTTAATCGTTGACAAGTTCCCTCGTCTGGCAGAATCAGGCCATAATTACCATAAATATGCATTGTCATCGGCACTGGACCAGTATGTAAAATTTTAGCTCAATCAATACCGATAAGTGGTTTGAAATGAACAACCCACTTAAGCCACCGTCACAGCAAGTTGAATAACAACATTTACAAAAGGATTTGGTCTAATAAGAACTATTGAAAATTATTTAAAAAAACGGTAGAACAAGTAATTTATAGAATTAGGCGTTACTTTGCGAAGATCCATAACACATAAGTGATAATAAAGTAATAGTAAAATTATTTTGCTATATTCCGCGATGAAGTAAAATAGAAAATCTGTTTGCGTACCTGATACATGCAGGATGCGTAAACACATGCACAAATCTCTACAACCGCCACCACAATACACAAGCACTACACACGTTCACTATCACAAAATCAACAATCTTTTCGCCCCGCAACCAAGGAAAGCAAGCATACTTTGCGATTTTGTAGTGGAGTCTATCTCCTGATGATGCTTTCTTAAATTTCTTAATCTGTACTGCAGGACTGATCTTTGTCTAATACAGTTTTCAATTAGTTATGGTGTTCCCAGCGATGTCTTTGGTCATTACAAACGTGTCATAATTCGACGATGTTTGTTGGTATCTTGATTTTGGAAAGAGTTCGCATTGATGGCTTTTAGTGATCCAGTTGTGGTCTTTGATTTAATAATGTCTAGGATATTGTTCGACGGGTTGATCTTTATTGGGGTATCAGGTTTTGGGCATGACAATCGAATTCTGTAAGGCCGTGTATAAACCTCGCATTAAATGGACAGGCGAAGTTAAACAAATCGAGACGTATGACTTTTTTAATTGTTGCAATTAATGAAGTAAGCTGTCGAACTTGTAGTTTTGATTTGCTAACCATTTATGGTCAACGGTAACGATTACCATGGTAAGTAAGTAGGTAATTGCAATGCTGATTTTATTATACAATTCGACGACACAATCCTATAGGAATGTGTCGAATCTAATCTAATGAACCTAATCTTAAATGTTTGTGAGAAGATTAATCAATAATCATTCGCAACATGAGTGGCAATGGGAAAATATGTTTAGAAACTTATAGTAAAAATCGTGTCGCAAAACCCTACGATATGATTTTGCCATAAATCATAAAATTTAGGCTTAGCCTAAGAGAGTTCAGGTCTGTCGTTGGCTTGATTATTATTTATCATGGGGAGATATAAATCACATAGAGTTGCTCACAATTCCTTTTTTTAAGCTTTTTAGCACTGTGAAACACGTGTTTTTGTATAATTATAAGAACTAAATTATATCGTAATTTTAGTTTAATTGAATAATGAATGTGACCTCATTAGTTAAGGTATTTTAAGTCTTTTAATTCAGATTGTCAGATAAGAAAACTGGGGAATCTCCGAAATTGTGCTTCATATCAAATGCATATTTAGATGTTTTGAAATTTCTGAATATTAATATCACTTACCTGATTTTCAAGGACAAGGTTTTTTGACAACCTTAAATTATTTTTTTAATAACATAAACTTGTAACAGCCTATAATTATCACATTGAAAAAATTCTGATGTTTACCAAATTTGTAAATGTACGTTTCGTTTTACCATCATAGAAGTGTTTTGAAAAGACAAAACTAAGAAAAATTCTATTTAATAATTAATATATTTTATTTATTAAAATAATATATTGAATCAAATTGTCATGAATCAAGTTTAAAAACAAAAATGGAGCTTTTTTGCTACTTACAAAAGAATTAGTAGTACGTTATTTAGCTATAAAATAGTTAGAGTATTTATGTTTAAATATTTTTTTAAACACAGTGATTTTAATATATTTAATTTATCGGAATTACAGAGTATAGAATTATATTATTAGGTAAAATAAATTGTATAATATATATTACTGGATTTTATTTATAGTGGATCAGAAAGTTTAGCTTTAATGGCGTTGCGTGATGAGTTGACTTGAAGAGTGGTTTTTTAATATATGGAAATGTAGACGTAAAGCATATTACAAAATTGAAGATAATTTGGTTACTAAAAATGTCTGGAATTGAAAATCATTTCAGCTTCATACAAGACTGCGGTTTAATAGATTGACCGCAGAGTTTCTGGCTGGTTCTGCTTGGTAAGCGCAACATTCCGAACCAGTTGTAGCTTCATTAATCATATTGATCCTTGACAATTCAAAAGTCCTTGAAAGATCTTTTTTGAATAAGATAGATAGTAGATAGTAGATAGTAGTAAATAAAGGATAGTAATCCTGCCTTCAGCTCCGCGGGTCGCGAGTTCGATTCCCGCCGAGGGCCAACATTTTCTTTAAATGAATTTGTTGGCCTTTGAGCCTAGGTGTATATTTGTATTTAAGTTTGTATTTAAAAAAATATATAAGTATATATTTTTATATATATATGTTTTCTGTCTACCATATAACAAGTATTAAATTACTTACTTTGGGGACGGACAACCGGGTATGTAAGTGTGCCATATATTTTTATTCGATTTCAGTACTTGAATATAAATTATATTTTATTACAGGTAAACCAGTATTTTTACGTTCGAGACAAGGTCAACGTGTTTTAGTATTAGGAGAATATAAATATCACATGGATAGAAGTGACAAATCGGAGACCACTAGATGGCGATGCTCCAGAAGGAAAGTCACTGGCTGTCGAGCCTCAATTCGAACTTACAAAGATAAGATCTTGAAAATTCAGCAAGTTCATAATCATCTTGGGCAGCGTGTTTACATAGCTTAAATATATTAAATCTAAGAGAGCGGAGTTTTGCGGAAATCCATGACAAAAGTTGCTCTTTAATTACGTTGACACGCCACCTTACAGAAGATACCTACCAAGAGGATAATTTTTTTTCCCTCCGAATTATAGCCGAAACCCTGTTATAATGACTTGAATAGGTCTCCCCACCGAAAAATGTCATCCCATATGCTCAAGCCGATAGGTAAGAGGCAACAAGGCCTAGAACAGACGAAGCATATTTGGTGATAACATTAAATTAGCTAAACAATTTTGATATAAAAACACGTTTATGCGTTTTAACACCACGGTTAATTGCCTCTTCAAATGACAAGAGGGCTGGCTCTTTCTTCGCACAAAGAATCAGCTTAGCGATTAAGCGCGGAAACGCTGCCAGTATTCTTGGGACCATTCCACGTGGGCATGATTTGTATAGTCCTAGCGTGTAAGTAAGTTAAGATAGATATAACTTGTACATTTTTGTTGTAAATAAAAAAATAAAAACAACATTGAAAAATACAAATGAAGGAAAGAATCTGCTTAGAATTAAGAATATGTAGGGTCTATGTTAGTAATATTTCGTGATTTTTTATTTTCGTGATATTTACTGTTCTAAATTACTCAGCACTTACCCGTAATTTTCATTCTGATTTTTGAAATATAATTCTATCAAGATGTAAAATATGCTATACGTTACATTTGTCTGTTGTAGATAAGTTTATTTTACCGACTTCGAAGCTATCCTCGACTCGAAATCATCGGGTTCTTGTTCTAGGAAAAAACAAGTATCACAAGAATCGGAGTAACAACAAGTTTGGGACTGTATTATGGCGATGCGTGATGTATAAGCGGCTTGGCTGTCGAGCAATGGTTACCACTTTCAAAAATTACCCCTTGAAATATAGATATTGTCATAATTACTAAGGCAGTTAATTCGAATGTTTTTTGACCCTTTTCCTTTGACCTATTCATTATTTTTGTCATTTGATTGTTTTGAATAATGTGTAGTGATTCTTTTTTGATATTTTTTTAGTCATTTGTTTATTTTCTTGCCAAGAATATGCTTCTAAATCTTGAAACTTATAAATGTGTTAGCGTTTACTTTTTTTCTCGCGCTCTTGACAGAGCAGTCGCGTTCGCCATCAAGTTGCGGTTTTGGATGCGCTTCATAATTTCCCGCAATTTTTTTTGGGCGTATAAATATGTACGAATTCCTGTGAAATATTTCAAAATTAAATAGATAATTTCAAAGTTATCGCTGCAATCTCACGCTAAACAATTTTCCGGCAACTACGGTGTAGTTTAAGAATAGAAATATTTTAAATACAATATATTCTGCATTACAGATGCATCATTTATGATGACCCCTTCTGGAAATAGAGCTTTATTACTATGTGGTAGTCGGTATAATCAGAAAAGGCAGTACAAAGGTAAAGTGTGGTGGGTGTGCATTAAAAAAAGGAACGGCTGCAAAAGCACTGTTATTACATTTGACGATGAAGTTGTTCACGTAACCGGTCATAACCATTACTAGTTTGAAAAATAAAAGCCCTTTAAATGAGCCTTTCTTGAGTTTGGTGTTAATTTAACAGCGTATGTATTTGAAATAGAAAGAGAAGAAAGAAGAAGGAAGAAGAAAGGAGATCTTAACAACATAACTTGGAGAGTTTACACTACATTAATTCTTCAATTTGTTTTGTCTGTGTTATTTTATGTTAAGAAAGAGTTTTAGTTACATCCATTTAAGTGTTTGGGTTTCGCTAAATAAGTAACAGAAAGGGATGACAAATAAAAAACTAAACAGCTATGTTTAGAAATGCTACTCTATATAGAAACTTATTTTTTTAAACCTAGCCCTAATTTTCATTATCAGTCTGTTTATGTTTACATTAAATTTAAGTGTTTTAGTTTCTCTAAATAATCTACATATAAAGCTTACGAATAGATAAGCTATTTTTACGATGTTTCTCAATAGCAACATACTGAACTTTATTTATACTTTCAGGTTTGGAACTTGAAATTATGCCGACATGTTTCGGAACGCAAGCACTTCAAATAAATGGTTACAGATTCAATAAGTACTACGACACCAACGGTACAACAAGATGGAGGTGCAATAAAAGACATAAAGGCTGCAAAGCTTATGTTGTAACAGCTGGCAACGAGATTATTAATATAACTGCTCATAATCATGAAGGGACTCAAAATCCTAAACTTGAATTCGGTCGTTGTAAAGTTAACAAAGTTGATTGAATTATCAATAAAATAAGGGAAAACTCCGATGATATTAACTGATTACTAGCTATGCCCACGTCTACGCCCACGTGGTAATTAGTGTATCACACATATGTTTTAACAGTCAATGGGTACAAAACCGTATGTATTACTAACCTAAACTTTCTGCAAGATTGCATCTTTAGTAAAAACAGTACAAAAATACGTTTAAGCAATTTTAAAAAATTGATCAAATTACAATATAGACAGAAAGCTTTTGGGGACTTAAGAAATGGAGGATTTAACAAATATATTATATAGTAAGAAAAGTGTTCAATATAATAACTCATATTAGTCTTTTTAATATTGTGTTAAATATCTAACTAATTATGATATTGTTATCCATAAATTTATATAAATAATTATATTTTGTTTAAAAAAACTAATCTATCATAAACCATAAGGAAAATCATACTTAAATTTTTAGATTTTATTATGGAAATGTATGTACTATGTTTATTGGTATTGTAGCGGCAATTACAAATAAGTTTTTGTGTAATAAACTTATTAATGATTTAATAAAACTAACGTCGTCATTAAACTATGTCTTTTTTCCCCACTTTAAGGAAATAATTACCAACTATGACAAGATTTGCTGTGTGCTCAGTGAACTATTAACAAATTATCTTGGTTGTTATTTTTGTTGCTTCATTGTATGTTATTGTAAATTCTCTATATTCTTCTATCTACTCATTAACAGCTTAACAAAAGAGATCCACAATATCGAAAAGCAGTATTTTCATATCATCCGTATCTACAGCTACGCTGCAAAAGTTTAACCATGAAGTTGTTACGTCACCAGTCATAACCATTACAAGTTGAGAAATAAAAGTGGCTTTAAATGAGCCCTTCTTCATTTTGATTTTAATTTAACAGCGTATGTATTTGCAATAGAATGCGAAGAAAGAAGACTAAACACTAATTACATTATCACAATTTTTTTTATCTGTGGTTAATTTATGTATAGAAATAGAACAATATTTGTATCGATTTAAGTGTTTGAGTCTCAATAAATAAGTTGCAGAAAAGGATATCAAATAAATAACTAAACAACCTGTTCAGAGTTGCTACTCTATGTAAAACCATTTTTTTTCACCCCACCCTGATTTCCCATCATCACAATTTGTTTTATCTGTGGTTAATTTATTTTTAGAATAAGTGTTTAAGTTTCTCTAAATAATCAATATAGTTATAAGGATTACGAATAGATAAGCCATTTTTACGATGTTTCTCAGCAACATACTGAACTCTATTTATACTTTCAGGTTTGGAACTAGAAATTATGCCGACTTGTTTCGGAACGCAAGCACTTCAAATAAATGGTTACAGATTCAATAAGTACTACGACACCAATGGCACTACAAGATGGAGGTGCAATAAAAGACATAAAGGCTGCAAAGCTTATGTTGTAACAGCTGGCAACGAGATACTTAATATAACTCCTCATAATCATGAAGGAACTCAAAATCCTAAACTTGAATTCGGTCGTTGTAAAGTTAACAAAGTTGATTGAACCGTCAATAAAATAAGGGCTAACTCCGATAATAATCATTTCTGTTATTATATCTGTGTCTATTACTGTTGTCCACGATATCGCCCGCGTGGAAATCAATATGTCACAAATATGTATTTCAATCAAACCTAAATCTGCCTCAAGAATTGTACTATTGGAATAAATAATTCTCTTATTATTTTATCTACTGGTCAATAGTCAAACAAAGAGATCAATATTTTATCTATATTACCTATAGAGTGTTAACTTTTTCTATATTATATAAATCAATTTACAAATGCAACGAATTCAAGTTACTTAGCTTCTAGTATCCTTAGTGATAATGTGATAGAATAGATAATGGGCAAAAGTTGGAACAATGATGTCATTTTTATTGTATTAACGTTAAATTTAGCTTTTTTAAATTTGCTGCATATTCATCTTTAACTTAGCGATTTCATAATCATTCGACTAATATATTTTAATATTTTTGTCATTTGAATTCGTGAGTAATATTACATTTTTCCTTTCTTTTCTCCATTTAATCCTAGTTTTTTAATAGTTAGAATAATCTTATGTTTATTTTTTTTTAATAGAATAATTGGGGACTCTGTAATTTTAATAAGGGGGTAATAGGTGTAGATTAAGTTAGTTTTAATACCAATAAATAAATAAAGTGTATGTCGGTGTCATAATTTGTTGGGATTCATCTTCAGTGCTGAATGTCTTAATTTCGACATTTAGCTAATACTGAGATGAAGCCCATTAAAAACTATGTACTAGATGTTAGGGATGTGACTTGAAGTAAAAAAAAACGATAAATATATAATCGTTTCTTTCCCTTTATAATGGATTTAAAAAAATCTATTAATTCGTGTCAAAATAATAGTTTTTCTTTACTATTTGAAAAGTTGCTTTTTTAATATTAATTATTAATTAGAATAAAGGCTATTTAAAGTGCAAAACTACCAATAAATAATAACAGATGCACTGTTTGTGAAATTATATTAAAATGTGTAGTTTGGCTACATTTGTTTCATCCAACAATGTGTATTGTCTCTTAAAAAAATTAGAAACAAGAGTAAAAACAATAAGAGTATAATGAAAATTATCGATTTTAAAAAATCGATTTATAATGAGAAAAAAACAATTATTAAATCGATTATTTTCATTAAATAATCGATTAATAAAAATCGATTTGCTTTTCACATCTCTACTAGATGTAATAGATTATAAGTTTGACCGTAGCATAAGATTATATTTTAAATTTAGATTAGTTTTTTGTGTTAACTTTTTAAACAGATTTAAATAAACATTTTTCATTTCATTTTTTCATTCATTTCATATAGTTTACTAGACTTGCGCCCACAGTTTCACCTGCGTGAAAATAAGTGTGTCACAAAGTTCTTCCCACGTCGATTCCGACCTAACTTAATTTAACCGTGACATACTATTACCCTAAACCTTCCGTAAGAAATATACTTCTTTTGTTTTATAGAAACCGGCTATACTCATGTCTTACTCTATTGGAACTCAGTTTTCGCTGCGGTAACGATGTATAAATTGCTTATGACGCTGACGTTACTAACGTTAAATTTGAAACTAACAAGTTGCTATAAAAAATATTACAGAATCTTTATAAAATAAAAATTAATTTTATTTCAAAGAAACCTAATTAAAAGCAACCTAATTAAAATATCATCATCCTCCTGCCCTTATCCCATTCTAAGTGGGGTCGGCACAACATGTTATAAACATGTTGTCATATGATTTGGCTGCGTTTTTACGACCGGCCGCCTGCCTGACATCAACTTACTTTAGTTGTATTTTACGACACCTCGGTAAGAGAGGGTGGTCTATTCTACTAAACCGGATACCACACGGTGGGTCAACTTACCTTAGTCGCCTTTTACGACACCTCGGTAAGAAATGAGGTTGGTCTATTCTACTCAGCCGGATACCACACGGCGGGTCGTCTTACCTTAGTCGCCTTTTACGACACCTCGGTAAGAAAAGAGGGTGGTACTATTCTATTCAGCCGGATAACACACGGCGTAACCTAATTAAAATAATAATAATAAAAATAAAAAAACATATTCTAATAGCTAAATAAAAATACACACTTACCTTATTTACCTACTTACATTATACGAGCTCATGACAAGCTTATGAATCGCTTACATAGAATTAGACATGAGTATAGCCGGTTTTTAAACAAATTCAAATTAAAAAATTTCTTTATTCAAATAAACTTGCAAACAAGTACTTTTGAATCGTCAACTCTACTGCTGGTTCGGAAAGCTGTTCCTACCGAGAAGAGCCAGCAATAAACTCGGCGGTTGCTCTTTTAAACATAATACTTATAAATAGTTACATTAAGTCATTACTATCTTTTATACGGTTGGACAGTAGCTATATCCATTCTTATCGTCCAAATAATCCTCAACAGTATAGTAGGCGTTTTGTGTATCAGCCTCTCTAATAGTGTTTTTAAACTGCTGCAAAGCTAAAATTGCGGAATTTTATTATACAATCTTATAACCAAGCCCACAAACGAATTTCGTACCTTTGCAAGGCGCAAAGCAGGAGCCACAAGCTTATGTCGGTTCCTACTTTGTATATTCTTATTTTCTTGTCTGTTTATACATCAACTATAATATTTGTTACGTGTAAATAATCGATTTTGTTTTTGTACTTGCTTCATTGAATATAGCTATCTATTCTTATTCACCAATATCACCATTATTGCAGTATCATACGAAGCGTCGAAGTTCGGCACGAAAGTTCTGGTGGTCGACGGTCACCGGTATAATAGGCAGCAAACAGTCGATAATCGCATTTTATGGAGATGCACAAAGAAGAACTACGGATGCAGAAGTAGGGCGTGGACCGTACGTGATAGTATTATTCTTTTTAACCCTCACCATAATCACTAATTCAAATGAAAACTTGTAAATCGATCATTTATTGAAAATACCTTATACATTATTGGTAAAAAAATATATAATATATTCTGTAAATTACTTTTTTTTGGTTAACTAACTATTTTTTATTCGAATAGATTGTTTGCTGTTAGCCCTAATAGCTTACAGCTTCACCGGGCAGGACGGGCGCAGGAGTATCGTCGAGTTTTCAAAATGCGGAGAAGTCGAGCGCAGAATCTCTACTAGCATTGGGAAACGTCGTCCCAAGGGTCCTATGAGCCCGCGGCTTAGGGCGACGTGTAGTGAAGGGCTGATGGAATGACTTATGAAGAACTTATGAAGAACTTATGAAGGACGTATGAAGGACTTTGAGTAGTCAATACGACGACACAAGGGTAGTAGTGTACTTACTTTGTAATAACGGCCTGTACAGATCTCCTCCTCCTTTTTTGGAGAGAAGGGATTGGAGCTAAGACCTACCACGTTGCTCCAATGTAGATTGGTAGGTTACACATATCCCTAGAATTCTCAAGTGATATGTAGGTTTTCTCACGATGTTTTACTAAAAAGCGTGTGCTAAATTGTAATTATCAATTAGACACATAAGTTCTTTTTAATAGAAACACTCATTGGTGCCTGCCCTGGGTTTAAGCCCGTGTCCTCCTCGGAAGAGTCTTACGGTGTTACCGCTGGACTATCTCAACTTATTAAGTACATAAGTTATCAGTTAGCATTCCAAAGATTTTCTTAAGAAACGCGGATTACAGCAAAATCATTCTATTGTAACTTCTGTGATATGGAATTCCGCAAAGTAACGCGCCTGCTGCTATAAATCGCTTATCAAGTACTTTCTGTAATAATAATATATTCATGCAATTTTCCAGCATATTTCGTTAACTCAAAAGCAGGCGGTAGAGTACTTATTATCAACGGTGAACGCTACAACAAGCAAAAATGTTTTGGACCAAAAGTCTCTTGGAGGTGTACGAAACGTAACAGCGGCTGTAAAAGTATGGTTTGGACTATCGAGGATGAAATTGTTAAATTTTCAAGTCATCATAACCACGGCAGTTTTTAGACTGGTATAAATATAACTGAGAACGAAGATTTCGTTACAATCAATCAACATTTGGAATAAAGTCGAAGTTGCTTATATGGGCTTATATATAGGAATTTGTGAATTGTGAATTGAACACTCTTGTATTGAAATAATCCAAAAGTTGGAAGATGATGATTTAAGAACAGTACTGATTAATGATTTTGGGTGCTAATTTTTATATGCTATTAGCAGTTAGTGTATTTAAAAAAATATTGGTTTACGATACAAGTTCTGTTTAACCAATCCTTGATTATTTTCGGCGTTAATTAAGTTTGGCCAACAATCATCAATGGCAACGCAACCATCATCTTCCTGCCCTTATCCACGCTAAGTGGGGGTCGGAACAACATGTTATAAACATGTCACATGAATTGCGTATTTTACGAGCGTATTTGCCTGACGTCAACTTACTTAGTCGCATTTTATGACACCTCGGTAAGAAAGAGGGTGGTCTATTTTACTTAACTGGATACCACACGGCAGGTCGACATACCTTAGTCGCCTTTTACAACACCTCGGTAAGAATTGAGAGTGGTCAACGCAATACAGGTCTCTAATCCATCATAAATACATAAGTGATCTTAAGTTTATTTCTTTCTTAATTTGCCATCGTTACAGTATTTTAGGATTATTTAATTTCTTTATGTTAATAAACTAGGTTTATTGTACTACATTGGCAACATGCATAATAAGTCAAGCCTTATACATGAAGAAGCATTTCTCAGTTTTGTATATCATATATCTAAAATATTATAAAAATGCTCTGTTTTACTTTGTTTTTTGTTGTTTATTTGATGTCGCTGAGATTGTAAAAAGGCTGTTTTTTGGCGTGTGTTGGTTTAGATTGCTTTTATTTATACAAGAAAAAACATTACCATTAAATATTTGTATTTAAATCAATCTATGAATTCAACTATTCTGACTAGCTACATGACTTATCCTCACCATAACTATCCTGAAACCAACTTAATTTCATATAAATCAAATATAATAAACAAAAACCAGATCTGAAAGTAATTTCAATAACAGTACGGAAAAAAATCAGATTATACTGCAAATTCTATTTTATTTGAATAAACGATTAATTTTGCCATGAATTGTCATTACTTAAAGGTTATTGACAATTCAGCAATTATAATGGATTTTTTTCACATTTATATTTCTATTTATCTATTGTTTGGTTTGCTAAAACACTTGATTTACACAAATTTCATTAATATTTAGCATATTTTATATATGATGTAGTAATGTCAAATTTTGAAGATAAATGTAAAATAGAACGGCCCTTTACTATCCCAAGTGCTGGGCATAACCCTCTTTTCTCCCTTTTTGGAGAGAACGGGTGAGCATAGATCTCCCACGCTACTCAAATGTGGATTAGTAGGCTATACTGCCTCTATAACTTGTTGAAACAAGCTTAGTATGGTAGGTTTACAATTTTGAAGATGATTTTCTAGCTATGATCTTTCGTACTGGATTATGGCTAGAAAGCCAGGCTGAGAAACAAACAATATCGGACTATATGGTATTCCAAAGGCAACTCTATAGCGCGTTACATTATCCCACTAGCGCCATCTGTCGTCATGAGCATAAAACAAATAATTTACATTTGTATGGCAAAATTAATATTTCGTTATTACGTAGACTTTGTTAATGTAATATAGAACTATTATTTTAGATGCCGCGTGGTATCCCGCTGAGTAGAATAGACTAACCTCATTTCTTATCGAGATTTCGTAAAAAGCGACTTGAGGTAAGTCGATCCGCCGTGTGATATCCGACTGAGTACAATAGACCGCCTTGTTTTCTTACCGAGGTGTTATATAAGGCGAATAAGATAAGTTGACCCGCCGTGTGGTATCCAGTTAACTAAAATGTACCACCCTCTTTCTTTTCGTGGTGTGGTAAAAAACGACTAAGGTAAGTTGACCCACCGTGTCGTATCCAGTTGAGTAGAATAGATTACCCTTTTTTTCTTATTGAGGTGCCGTAAAATACGACTAAGGTTGACGTCAGGCAGGCGGCCAGTCGTTAAATACGTAGCCAAATCATGTGACGACATGTTTATAACATGTTGTGCGTGTGTGTGGGATAAGGCCAGGAGGATGATAATGTTGTTATATAATTATAATTTTTAAAGTTAATCAAAAATCATTTTAATAACAATCATATTTTATTTAGATATTCGAAATTAACATCGATATTAATTTAAAAAATTCAATTTCGAAATTATCGATGTAACACCAAAGTTCGTCTTACGCTGGGGCTATATTAGCGGGCGAAGATTCGTTGCGTTGGCGTACTAAACATCGCGTATCGCGCACATACGACGATTTAGTCTACATTGTCCAGTATGGATGTGTCTTGGAGTAGAAAAAAATCGATTAATAAATAATCGATTGGTTTCCCTTTAATAAATAATCAATATTTTAAAAATTCGATTATAATGTTACGAAAAAATCGCTTTTTTAAAAATAGATTTTTTCTGCTTATTTCAAAAGTTGTCTTTTTTAATATTAATAATTAATTACAATAAAGACTAATTAAAGTGGACAACTACCAAGAAATAATATCAGATGCGCTGTTTGTGAAATTGGATTAAAATGTGTAGTTTGGCTAAATTGGTTTCATCCAACAATGCATATCTAATCTTAAAAAACTTCTCTAGAGATATGCAGGGTACCTCACGATGTTTTGTTTCATAAAAGCATGTGATATATTGCAAATCTTAATGATACACATAAGTTTTTAACAGCAAAACTTATTATATTTTCATCTACTCCTCTTCGGGGAGTAGGCACCCCGAAGTTGGCCTACTTTTTCGAGAGGGACACAGGTTCAACGTGACTGCCTTGAAGGAGTAGTATGGCACGGTCTGATTGCTGGCATGTATAATATGTATAACCTTGAACATTATATTCTTAATTTAGACTTTATTTACGAAATAGTTTTAAAATTTCCAGCATACTTTGACGTCACAAAAGTCGGTAGTCGGGTTCTGATCTTGAACGGCGAACGTTACAATAAACAAATGGTCAGCGGACCAAGGATTTATTGGAGGTGTGTCAAGCGTAATATTGGTTGCAAAAGTAGGGTTCTAACGATTGAAGATGTAATCGTTAACGTATTCCATAAGCATGACCACAGCAGATCGTCCTAGCGTGTTGGAGAGTTCAAAATACAGCGGCGTAAATGTTCAATTGATTGGTAAATTGATTATTAAAATTTAAAACACCTATTTGTTATTTTATTTTTGATTCTAATTTACAATAATTACAATAATTACAATAATGATTCTTCATAATCGTAAATAAATATTTTAAATTTTGTGCATTGGATTTACTTGTTGGTAGGTCGCCTTGGTCTATTTATGGAAAGATTTATAAATAGATGAGAGCGTAAAATATCAGGGTATACTAACTAAAGATTAACAAGTCCTGTCCCTACTTATAACCGTTGACGAGTTCTTTTGTCTGAAGCCAAACTTGGCAGCAGCATTAGGTCATGCTTGCAGTGTCATTGAAACTGGACTAGTATGTAAAATTTCAGCTCAAACCGCGAAGTGGATCAGATATAACTTGCAAGATTCAACCTTCACATACATACACATTAAGTTAAATAAAAAGTTTTAAAAATAATGAGTATTTTATTATCATATGTGATAATATAAGATAGATAGATAAGTCACTGAAAAATATAAACCAAAGTTATTATGATCACTTACTGTAAAATCTAAAAAATGTTGATGCAGGTAAAATATTTGTACTAATAGATAGAAATCAAAAATTCATGTTTGTCATTCACATCCATATGATGGAAGATGAAGTTTTATGAAGTTTAAAATATAAATTTTTATTGTTTTACTTTTGAAAATATTTAGTGCGTTTCTATCGACGTATGATCGATGCGGTGGATAACCAGCACGTAGATCACGATAGATGGCGCTGGCTGGTTATGGTTAATAAGTTTTTTTATAATACTATTTGATCATATTTGCTGTGCTTTTCAATTAATGACATAAGAGTTACATACGTTTACTTAAGTATTATTTTAGTTCGAATATATTGAACGAGAACAGCTAATCGTTTTTGCTTGTTATATTGACTGGTTCTGCCTGCATCTGTATTTTGAGCTAATTTATATAACACACATTTTTTTCAGTATTAAGGGTACCGAGTCGATCTAAAAAAGGATTGCTTATGATCAATGGATACACTTTCTCAGAATACAGCCCAATGTTTTGGTACTGCACTAGGAAAAGAAGTAGCACATGCCAAGCTAAAGCCCGCACTGATACTGAAGGCAATCTTAGATTTTTAGAAGAGAACCACACTCATGAACCTCCTCAATATCATGTCACGGCTTCTGGAGAATACGTTAAGATGAACTGAAATTTAAGAGATCTTTTATTCAACAAGCAAAAAATAATCTTAACATTTTCAGAATATTAACGTTGAGTGGCCCGTTGGTGCTGGTGGCAGTAACTCTGCCATCACGTGGGTCGAGGGTTCGATTCGTTACGAGAGCCAACACTTTCTAAGAAAAATTTGTTGGTCTTTGAGTCTGGGTATATAATTATAATTAATTATTTTTTTATGTGTGTAAAATTTACTAGTTTTCTGTCACGGATAACACTATTATTAACTTATTAACTTTGGGGACAAACGATCGTGTGCTATTGTCCCATATATTTATTATTATAATATATTAAAATATATGACATATTCAACAAAATAAATTATCGGAATAAATAATGCATATTTCCTCTAATTATTTACTTTCATGATCATTAATAGGACAATTTTTAACCGTTATTGTATATATTAAGTTGATAATGAAACAATACAATACGTTCTAAAAGATTCTCATATTAACGCGATTCATTGACGATGTTTAGCGTGGATCGTGTTAATATAACACGTATTTCGTATGATTTTATATACATCTTTATATATAAAATCATACGAAAAACATCTAATTTGTCTTACTCTTATATTGATTTAAATATATATAGTATCAAACAGAGTATCGCAAAAATATCCTCCTTTACGATGAAGGAATATTTTAGCGTTTCTCTGTTAATTATTGCTGGCTTGGTGTAATTTAGCAAATCACTAGAACCGTCGCACTAACAGGTCTTCATTCAGTTTGCAGAATACCAAGCCGATCTAAGAAAGGATTGTTGATGATAAATGGATTCACTTTCTCCGAATACTTTCCTATGTTTTGGTACTGTACCCGGAAGAAGAGCAGGAACTGTCAAGCGAAAGCACGGACTGATGCTCAAGGAAACCTTCGATTCTTGCAAGAAAACCACACTCACGAACCACCGCAGTATCATTTGACGGCTTCTGGGCGTTATATTAAAATAAATTAAGCTATAGTATAAGTGCCTCCACGTATTAAGCTGCCAGGCCGCGTGGCCACGTCGCCGGAGTCTGGCCGCCATCATCAATCAAATTCATCTGCGGCCACGTAGCGACCAAATGCCATCGAACGCCATCCTGTTGCACAAAACGCGCGGCCGCTGCGACAAGTGCGTGTAAACTGATCTATTTCCAACGTAATAGTGAATTTGCAGTGGATAACTGGCCGCGTGTGGGCTGGGATATTCCAGCTGGCCGCGCGGCTAATACGTGGTCGCTGGCCGCTGGCCACCCAGTGCGCACTTGTACGGCAAATTAATTGGCCGTGGTAACATGGTCGCACACCCTGGCCACTTAATGCGCTGGGGCACTAAGACCACTGTAAATTACGTTATATCGTCATGCTATATTGAATGGTTATCATTACGGTATAAAATATAGAAATTTTGATTTAAAAAATACACATCGATAAGTTAAAATCTAATCTAAAAGGAAAACAGAAAATATTTTATTTGTAAATGTATATGAAATGTGTAATTAGTATAGAGGCTCTATGTTTTATCTATACGTATGGTAGGTTAAAATTCAAAATATTTTTAAAAAGTACTGTTAAGTGGATATTTTTTTTTAAATAAAGCTGTTGTCTAGATGCTATTGAAAAATAACGTATTCTACTACTACTTAATACGTGACTTTATTGACGGTTTTTATATTTTAAAATGTACTTATATTTCTTAATATTAGTATAGGAAGAAATAAAATAATAAAATGTTATACATATTATGTCTATATAAAGGAGTACCATAAAGGAATATATGACGGGCACGTCAATGTCAAATAACGATGATGTTAACAAAGTATTTTTTAGTACGCAGGATTCCTGGCCGTTCAAAAAAGGAGTTGCTTATGATCAATGGGTTCACGTTCTCCGAATACAGTCCAATGTTTTGGTATTGTACTAGGAAGAAGAGTAGGAGCTGCCAGGCGAAAGCGCGCACCGATGCTAATGGTATGCTAAGATTTCTACAAGAAAACCATACCCACGACCCACCAGAATATCACTTAACAGAATCCGGACGGTATATAAAAATTAATTAATTATACTAAGTGGTTCAAATATATTTTATAAATCATCATTATCCTCCTACCTTTATCCCACTCTAAGGGCATAACATGTTATTTACATGTTATCACATGTTCGGCTACGTATTTTACGACCGGTCGCCTGCCTGGCGTCAACTTACTTTACATGCGTTTCACGACACTTCAGTAAGAAAGAGGGTTGTCTATTCTATTCATCCGGATGTCACACGTCGGGAAATATAGTTTATAAATATTCTATTTTATTCAGTAAATATAGGCTAACAGTTTAACTCAGACTTCGCCTGCGGGCTAACAAGGGCGCAGAGGTAAGTCAGAGGCAGAGGCAAGAGGTAAGTAAATGGGGAGTGAGGTAGGTGCGGGTGGTCACCTCAACGCCCGCTAGCTATCACGCTATAGTTGTTGCACCCGCGTGAAAATCAGTGTCGCTATGTTTTTCCCGCGTAAATTCCGACTTGACGGGAATTTTAGTATGATGTACTATTAAACTAAACTTTCTTAAAAATTTCGCTATCCTTTAAAAAAAAACCATTAAAAAAAACCGTTTAGTAGGTTTTGAGAAAGTCCACAACATACAGAAAGATTTTTGTTTTATATGTATAAAAATATGTATAGATTATAATGTATTGTGAGTTTATTTAGTTATATAAGTAAAACGATATGTACTTAGAATATAATTTAGAAGTATATAGTTATCTGTGCTAGGCTATTATAGACTAAATAAATATAATAAATACTACGTTTATATTTATATTTATACACACAACATACCATACTTGTGAATCATGATTTGTGTATAGACATATAAATATTTTACTTCTAGTTAAATTTTATTTTACATGGGTAGTGTTTATTTTATAATATAATTTTGGTGTTATGGTTTACAAAAATACGTATGGTATAATATATCGGGGTATAATATATGTATTATTTGTGATTCGAAAAAGTTTTGTTAATATACTATAAAATTATAAGATAAATAAAGTATGGTTTCATCATTTGAGTGTTTTTTTTAAAATAATTTCATCTTCGTGAGCGTTAATCAGCGTAAACGAAATATTTAATATATAACATTAAAATTGTGTTCAAGAAATTCTGCGTGATACTTCGAAACATAACGTCAACCCGCCGTCAATCGATTAAACAAGGTTTTATTTTTAAAAAAATGTCTTTTTATCCCTGTTTTCGGGAACTGAAAAAACGCTAAACTGTAGAATTGAAAGCAAATGGTAGTTTAGTTGTCAAACGTAATGCTGTGATAGCCAAGAGACGGACGGAACCAAAAAGTTCAAACCCAGGATCGAATCCCACACGTCACCAGCGCTTTATTTATTTTTTATTTTTGGGAAACAAACAATGGTTCTATTACTAAATAAATATTTAAATATAAATGTATCATACATCAATAAAGTTTCCACTAAAAAATGTTACTCAAATATTAGTAAGTTAAGAGCTTAACTATTTAATGTAATGTTCAAAACAGTATTTTTCTTATTTTATTTTTGAATGAAAATATTTTGTTGTTGAATATATCAATGTCGTACAATAAATCATCAATATATAAAGAGCAAAACTATATGGTGTATTTTCTTTTCAGAATTTGTACAGGCCATCTTAAGAGCGCGCTTGTGCCGAGAATCAACAAATATTTACATCGATGGTCACAAATTCTTTCGCCACTCCCGTTCTCTCATTGGCAACAGAATCAGATGGACGTGTGCTAAGAAGCACAAACTGAAGTGCAAAGCATCAGCGGTAACTATCGACGGAGTTGTGGTCTCAACGACGGGTCTACATTCTCATACTTAAATGTTTCTTTGGCAAATCAACGCCCTGAGTTTGTGTATTGAGGGTTAAATTGCAGAATCGCAACAAAAATTCGACACCAATCTTAAATGTATCAGGAAATAATATGTAGCACATTTTAATATCTTCTCTTCATATACATATTTACATCAGATTAATGTGATTAAAGTTACTTAAAGAAAAAAAAGCAGGTATTTTACGTCGGTGAGCGTTTATGTTATGCTCTTAGAGGTGACTTTAATATAATATAATTTTTTTTGTAACTCACGTAGCAATAGTATATGACTGATAAAGGCCATTGTAGTATATGCGGGTTGAGATACGTCTATCTTACCTTGTGTATTTGTATACAAGATACATTATTATAATACATTCATGAGTATACTTACACACACGCAAACTAATACTAGTGTACGAAACATTACACTGTCTCAAGTGCACGACGGCAGTAACACGACAGCCCCTTGGTAGAGTGGACGTGTAGTTGTTACGTTTAGTGACACGTTGTTACTTGTTAGTGCGTGTTTGAGCCTGTGCTATATTCATTCAACACAAGTCTATATTAAAACGGTGCAAGTGAATATATACACTACAGTACTTCCTACTTATAAGAATTTTACGTTATTCTTTGGCTGTAAGTGCTTAAGAACTTTCATTTAGTTCAAAACCTGGTTCTTATGGGTTCCATAGTTTTATTACTTCTTTCGTCACGTTACTTTAAGATTTGACCCAATTTTATGTTTTTTTTTTATACGAAATAATAAATTACAATATTAAATTTAAATATTAAAGTCTTCAATTTAAACACTATTATCACAATCTTCTAAATGAGTTTTCAATAATAAATCGATAAACACAATATCGTGTTAAAAAAAGTGTTTTTCGGTAAATTTGCTTAAATAGTTTAATCGAAATTTTAAAAAGATTTTCAATATAAATTTCACCCTAATTCCAGTACAACGGGCACATAATCAAATCAGTTATCGGTAAATGAGGGTACAAAAAGATTTGACGTTATGATGTCAGAATTTGCATGGTTGCTGTGCAATTTTTTGGCCATTGTGCCTTATCTGGAAGAAATATTAGAATGTAGTGTTGATTTAATATTTTTGATGATGATAAATTTTTGGTAAATTATAAAAAATATAAAAAAAAATTATTGAGTGAAGCACCGTTTTATCTTATATTATCTACTTATATCGACAATTTTATTATATTTTTATAGAGGTAGGTAACTTTAAGGAATTTAGTAATGGGAAAGGACTGTTATGCAGAAATAATTTAACATATGTTAACATATGTTTATTTTGTGAAATGATAAACTTTCACTAGATCAATGATTCTAAATTCTCTCACAGGCAAGTATATGATACGTACTAAATTGAAGTAGATATGGTTTGATTTTAACTATTACAATTACAACTATTACAATATTAATGAAATAAAAAAATAAATGTTTGTTATACCTTGGGGAACTGAAAAAGAACACTCTGGAGTTTTTTTTACATTTAAGTTAATATAAATAAAATGGCGCATACAACATCTATTATATATGTGTATTAGGTTTCTAGTCTATGGTAGAGGCGAGGCATCTCCTAATTTTTGATTGCGGGCTGATGCTTTTATGATGATGGTATATTTTTATTGAGGTAAAATGTTTTATTCTTGTATAAACAGAAGTTGGAAAACTAAATTTATGTGGCGTGATATTGATTCAAAAATGCATATTTTTGTTATATACGATGTTGTAAAATAAGTTGATTATTTCTTTACTACTTAAATTAAAGATATCTATGAATGAATGGAACTGATATGAACGAATGAATTTCTTGCTAAAATGGTTTATGTTATCGATTTTTGAACATTATTAGTTTTCAATTATTGAATAATACAATCGTTTTTTTATTCTTGAACAGAGTTTGTATAAATTATTTAGAATTATCAATTATTATTATAATTCCTATATAAAAAAGCTGTGATAGCTAAGCGGTGAGAATGTGCGACTCTTTCAAGGGGTCACAGGTTCAAATCCAGGGTTGGCACCAATTAGTTTGCTGTTATAAACTTATATGTTTCATTAATATTCGCAATTTATCACACGCTTTTCGGTGATCGAAATCATTGTGAGTATATTTGTAATCTAATCTGTGGTAGGTGTTAGCTTCAATCCTTCTCTCCAAAAACGGAGAAAGGAGGCCCATGTCCAGAAGATAGTAACAGGCTGTTACTTTACTTTATATATGTTTTTTAAAGTTGTTAGGGTTTTAGTATCACGTTTTCAAATGTATTATGTTATTCAAAAAGTCTAGATACATCTACAAAATGGAAAGTTTGTCTGTGATTTTTGAAATAATGATTTACAATTAGGTTCTATCTAGACTCGACTTATAAAAAAAATGTCCTTCTACTTGTATATTTTTGAAATATAAATTAAAAAATTGTTGTTAAGATATATTTTTAAAGTTCATGTTCATATTTATATATTTGTTAGGAAATGGTTAAGTATAGACCAATATTAAGTATCAAGGAAAAATATGCTTGAATAAGTTAAAGTGAAACTTATAATAAAAAAAAATATTTGACTCAAGGTTTACACCTACTAAATACCAAGCCCTATTATATCCTTATGTATTTATATATATATATATATATATATATATATATATATATATATATATATATATATATATATATATATATATATATATATATATATATATATATATATATATATACATTGTCCCTAAAATTAAAGGAGACCAGTACTTTTGCGGCTCATGAGTCTACTGTAACTATGTAAACTGTTGATACATACCTCAGTTAGCTAGTGTTGACGTCAAGAGATTTGTAACAAACAAGTATATAAAGTTTTCATAGATATAACAGGTTTACAAAACATGTTATCGGCGAAAAGCGTATGATCCACTTTAAAAATATGTAATAAAAAACACGCGGAACGCGATAGTAACTAAAATGACACAACGTGCTTTATTTTAATCGAAAGAAAGGAAAAAATGGTTAGGTGACTGGGGGTAAAACACATCCCCACTCCTATCGGCGCGATCGTTACTGCAAGGATGTGACGTCATGCCTAAATTATTGGCTGGCATTAAAGTAGTGCGATTTCATTGGCTGGTTGCTATTACAATAGTAAGCTCTAATTGTCTAGCTAGCACTGCAGCGCCATCTATTAGCAGCTTGTTACAATATTATACAGAAAAATGGTGAAAAACGTTTTTGATAAGTTAGCTTTTTTTGTATATAGTGGGTGTAAACTTTTACGCAATGAGTCTTTAGCACCTAGCCTATAGTAGAATTTAATGAAACTAATATATTTTTATAAAATCTAACGTAGGTTTTAGAAGAAATGCCTTGTACATTCCAATCACAGAGTAAGTTATGTTGATATTTTTATATATGTATTTCATTGGGTATGATAATGTATTTTAATAATGTTACCAAAGGAATTTTATTCATGTTCGGATTGATGTTACGGTTTTCGGAAAAATACGACCAAAAAAAATATAAAATGTTTGTAAGTGTATATCAAATATTTATTGTCGAATCGATTTTAGTATTAATTTGTTTAATATTTATATTATATGTTTGATTTTATTCAGTATATTATTATTACTTTTAATATTATTTATAACAAGTGTTTAATAATAGAATAGGCGTTGTTTTATTAAAATTTTGTTTAACATCAACTTGTTGTTTGCATTTTCTTGCGTTGTAAAAAATTCGTTTCGGGTTAAAAACTACAAATATTTTAATTGTTTAATGTGTTTATGAGTGTGTTATCATAATTCTTTAAAGGATAAACCGATTTGAGTGAGGCTTTTTGAAAATCGAAAAGTCGAAAATCGACATTGTTTGAATGAACTTCAGAATGCGAAAGTTTGTGAGCATAGATGTAAGTTTGTTACTCTATCACGGCGAATCCGCTAAATCAATATCGATGAAATCAATAAATTTGGAACAACTATTCCTTATACACCGGAATAACGTATAGGCTATGGAAATGTTAATTGTACAGCAATAGGATGACTTTGAAAAGCGCCATTGATTATCGAACTAGCACACGACATCAGTCAACGTGAACGAAGTCGCGGGTAAAAGCTAGTCTTAATAATTAGTTCGTCTAATGTTTTCACTTTTCAGAACGCAAAATGATTGTGCCAGGGAAGAAGAAATCTTTGTATAGCTACGATTATACATTTAGACTGCAGCACAATCTTAACTCAGGCAATATTTGGTACTGTTCGCGCACATCAATGCGGAGACTGAATTGATGGGTTCGACAGAACCTCATAACCAAACAAAAACCATAGATTATTATCGTCGAAATGTGTTTTAAACACTGATAAATAGTTAAGAATTAGCCACTGAAGAGTTTTTAGTATATGTGATATTATAAGATTTATAAAAAAATACAGAACCTATTATTTTACTTTTATTTGTTATCGTGAAACATAATGTGTTGTAACGCAGTAAGTGTGGAAAAGAATATATTTTTGGAGTTATTGCTGGTTCTATTTATAAAAATGTATAAAGCTAATATATTTTTGTAGTTGAAAATACTTTTCAAATATACTGTCATCATTCTCTTACCCTTATCCCACTCTAAATGGGGTCGACACAATATGTCTTCTTATTCCATTCTCCTCTATCATTCGCCAACTTTGGTACCACACCTTTAACATGCATATCATTTTTCACACACTCCATCCATCTATTTCTTTTTTAAATATACTGTATCTTTCAATAATTATAGTAATCTAGTCTGGGACTATGCTATGGATTGTGCGGAGTATGACAAGGGAGATTTACATCACCTAATTTACTTCATCTATATATAGATGTAACTTATTACACTGATAATAAATAAAAGGAAGAATTATGGAATCGTAAATATTAACTAAAAATATGTGCAATTATTTATATTCTAACTGTAATTTACGACGCACTTATTCGGTCGATTCTAATCCCCAACAACAACACAGCTGATCTGAAAACAGCCTTTTGAGTTACTTTAGAACAAATAATAATCAAAGATGCAATCTTAATTGAATTTACTAATTTTGTTGCAGAATGTAAAATAATTACACTTGAAGCAAGAAAAGCTGTATATGTAAATGGATTTACATTTAGATTACACCGTAAAGCTAACTTTGGTAGCATTTGGTATTGTTCCATGTATCAAAGAGGATGTAAGACTATAGTACATATTAACGAAGATAATAAACTGTTAACTATAAAAGGAAACCACGTTCATGATCCACCTAATATGCTACAAACTTCAGATGGGTCATATTTTAGAATCAATGTATAGAGATGACAAAATATAATGCCTGCTCCTCACTACTGGCATAGATCGTGTGATCGCCTTTAACTTTGAGGAAGTTCTGATGCCGTTTATAGGAACATTATACATTTTTATAGAAATGTAAGAGGATTTATAACAATGCATCAATATTGACAGTCAGTGATTTCAGTCTGTCATTAATTTTGTTTTTTCAAGTTTAATTTTCTTTCTGGATAACTCTTTGTAGGATCTCTAATTGTTTATGATATTAAAAAAATAAAATTAAGCATGAATAAAAAAATTTATTTCTCCTGACCTTACCAAAGACTATCGAATATTGTTTTAAGTATATTTATTATATTGGTTATATTTTAAGCTGGTGTACACTTCGTTGGAGTTCGTTAAATTTTGCGGTCAATGTTAAAATAATAACTCCTTTCCTTTTTCCTTTTCCTACAGAAGGCCAATTAGTGATCCTACAGAAGGCCAATTAGTGATCCAACATAAGGCCAATTAGTGATCCTACAGTCCATACTTGAATATGGTCGGATAATAATCTAGCAATAGGTGCACAGTATATGGGATATCCCATTGAGTTTACTATCGAGTTGTTAAAAACGATTGTATTTATTTGCTATATGTATTTTTGTAATACGCGTATTATTTTGTTAGACTGTTTGCGTCTTGTCCATTCTTCTTCGTATCTGTTACGATGTCATGGGTAATCCGCTGAAATTTTGTATAATTGAAGCTTTTATATCGAAATATTTCAGGAACTATATTCAGGAACAGGAAGACCAAGTTATCTATGATAATCTAAGCCTTTCCTTCAGCATTTTTAAACTTAGATTAAAGAAAAATTATACCATTATATCATATATCTTTTTCTTTACTATAAATTGTCTCACTCACTTGTTTATTACAATTGATAATGTTCGAAAAATATATATTGATTTTGAATGTTGCTATTAATTGCAGTTTGTGAATTGATAACAATATACAAGAAGAAATATCTGAAGATAGGTGACTATATCTTCAACCGGCAAAGGTCATGCTCTGCTGGCTGGTCGTGGTACTGCGCGAATTACCACAACGGATGTAAAGCAACAGCGAAAACAACGCAAGATTTGTATCTACTGCTCCATATATCTAATCATAACCATATCCCTCCTACACTGCATCAGTTATCGGATGGTACATATGGGAAACAAGCGAGAATTGTACGAGAATTAATAATCTAATTTTTTTAAATCCATCATCCCGTTCATTGATAAGTGAAACGATACTAGTTTATTTTTTATCAAATTTACTTTTACTTACTTACTTATTAGCAAGGGCAGTCTCCTGCCCTTATCCCACTCTAAGTAGGGTCGGCACATGTTACAAATTTTTTCACATGGTTTGGCTATGTGTTTTTCGACCGCCTGCCTGATTTCAAACTTACCTTAATCTCCTTTTACGACTCCTTTGTAAGAAATGAGGGTGGTCTATTCTACTCAGCCGGATACTACACGGCTAAAATATTAACAAAACATACCTTACAATGAAAAATATATATGTACACTAGTGTATTAAAAGACACAAACTAAAGTGAGGGCCGGTCACAAGCCAAAGTCAAATAAACATATTGACCTTTAAACTCCCATCCTGGATAGAAAAAACTAAATTTAGAAAGAGAGGTGTACTTATTTTTGTTGTGAGAGTGAGAGAGTGTTTGTACAAAACAAAAATAGAGCAAATAATATAGAAACTTATATCTTTAGCTTAGTTTTTCTCATGGGTTTTGGTTTTTATTTTAAAGTCATTTTTACCATATCTTTAATATTTAAATAACTTAATCTTGTATGTATATATATATATATATATATATATATATATATATATATATATATATATATATATATATATATATATATATATATTCGGAATCTCGGAAACGACTCCAGCATTTAGGGGGTTTTGGGAGAGAAAAATAGATCTAGCTAGGTTTTATTAAAAATCGTTTTATCCCTGTTTTTGGGCATAAAAAAACAAAAGTTTATTGAATATATACAACACAAGTTTCGCCGTGACATGTCAAGTCAGCGTAGTTTATTGGGGGAACGGGTGGTCCCGTGAAATGAAATGATCGAGCCCCACCTACCCTATTATTTTTTTTTAATAACAAGGCTAGGTCAACCTGGTACTGATAATCTCTAGAATTAGGTGTCACTTTGCGAAGATCCATAATACAAAAGTAATAATGAAATTACTTTCCTATAATCCGCGATAATGTAAAATAGATTATTTTTATTACATTATATATATTTTGTTTTAGCATATTAATTTAATTATTACTTTTACTATTAGCGGAATCATATGAAATTGCTGACAAATATTTCGTTGCGTCACATGCCTCAGAAATTCTTAAGAAATATAAGGGGTTTTCTTTCAATGTTTTCGTTACAAAAACGTATACCGAAGTCTCTAAATACTCAATTTCTTAGAAGATCTCGCTCAAAAGAGCGAGATCTTCTAAATTTTATTATACAATAATTGTTGTAAAAACAACAATTATTGTATAATAAAATTCTTAGTCATTATAAGCGTATATACATTTATATCTTTAATATTTAAATGAGTTAATCTTGTATGTATATATAGGTATATATATTTTCGGAATCTCGGAAACGGCTTCAACGATTTTCCATAAATTCAGCATGATTGGGGTTGCATGCATGGGGTTTTGGGGAAAAAATCGAGCTAGGTATTATGTAAAAAAAAATCGTTTTATTCCTGTTTTTGGGCATTAAAAAATTCTAAAATTTATATTGATTTGAATTTTTGCCTTTTACTGTCAAGTCAGCGTAGCGTATTCGGGGAACGGGCAGTCTCGATAAATGTGTATACCTGGGATTGATCCCCAACTACCTAATTATTATTTTTTTATTTATTAAGTTTTTTTTATTTTGTAATAATTACCGAGCAAGGCTCTGTCAACCAGGTACTAATATTTACGTCTAGTTTGTTTAAATGTAATAAGTATTGCAGACAAAATAAACTGTGCCATATATATTTTCAGACAGTACTTTACCGTTTTTTATTACGATGACCGAGTAAATTCCTTTTACATGATTGCTAAAACTACGCCGTGTGGTATCCGGCTGAATAGAATAGTACCACCCTCTTTTCTTACCGAGGTGTCGTACGTACGTACGATACGTAGCCAAATCATGTGACAACATGTTTATAAGTTTTTATGCCGACCCCACTTAGAGTGGGATAAGGGCAGGAAGATGATGATGATTGCTAAAACTGGATCTTATTTATTTTTAACCAGCTAAATATTTCAGCTGGCCGCGTGGCCAATCGCTGGCCACTGACAGACTAGTGCGCGCGCTTGCATATTATGTCACTGAAGAATTAGTTGACCACATTAAGTGGCCAGGTCACGCGGCCAAAAACATTTTGTATTGAGTAATAATTGTAATAGCATTGTGAAGTTTAAGATAACCCTAAAATGCTAAAATTCTAATACTTGATTGTGATAAATAGATAATAATAATATAACTATGAAATTATTTATTTGGACTGCCAGTTGTTGCTACATATAAAACTTGCATATAATTAAAAATTAGAAACAAAAAAATAATTAAACACAGCATGCTTTAAAATTTTTTCAAACAATGTACCTCTATAAAAAATTTACATAAAAATTTAGGCATACGAAATTAATAGCTAAAGAAACAAAAATATTCACGGTAAACGAAATAAATAAAGAAAAACAAAATTCAATTAAATTCTAAGATTATATCGATCACATTAATCTCCTCTTAAAAATCTTATTATTTTTCAAATAAATAAATAAAAAATTCAACGTTGTTTATATTACAGGTAAAATTATAGAAATGACAACCGGCGGGAAAGTATTGTTGTTTAAAAAATTTACATACAACAGGCAAGTGACGTCGAAGAATAATAATTGGAGGTGGTACTGCTCTAAATACCATAACGGCTGCAAGGCATCCATTGTCACCAGCGTCAATTATATGGTGGTAGAAATTATAGGTTGCCACAGTCATAGTCCTCCTAATCTTTATTTGGCCTCCTGTGGGAAATATGTTTATCTTAGAGGCTGATCCCTATTAAACGTTTCATAAGTGTTATTTTATAAAATTAGCATCAAGGATCGCGGTTTTCCGATTGTTAAGGCTTCGTTTTCTGACCATGTTGTTAATAAGTAAGCCTATAAAAGAAAATTTGGGAAGTTCAGAAATCTAACAAAATTTCATTACTCTGACTATTATTACTCTAGCGCTCAGCTTTTGGAAGGTTAACTTACGTTTTCATATGAATAAAATATATTTAAAAAAATTCTAGAATTTTACCCAATTTTGTTAATGTGACTCGCTTGTTGACTTGTTTTTCAAAAAAGGGATATCTCCAGTAATTTAATATTTTAAGATATTGTTTAGAAATCTTTAAAATATATGGTTACCATCTCCCCGATATAGATAAATATACGAGTATGTTAACTTATAACTGCTTAACCTTATCACCAATTATGTGACATATTTGTCAAATCATATCCAAAACATGACTGCATATTTTTCTTGAAAAGATTTATGCGTTTATAAATTAAGAATATCTCATATAAATATTTATAAACAACCTATGTAATTGATAGTTGTATTTCCTTTTGTATCATTTTTATATTCGGTATATATTTATATACCTCATTAATTTATTTTTGAGTTTTATATTTAATAAAAGATTTTTGGTTTTTCGATCTCAATTACAATAACACTTTATATTAATATCTATTTGAATGTAACACTTACTAGTTGAGTGTGTGACAACACCCAAAATGTGTGTTTGGTGCGCTAGAGAAAAGTGCTTTTGTTTGTAAAATGAGTACGTCGGTGTGCAATCCAGAGAGGAGATATTGCAATTTTGCTATGCATTTGAAGTCTAATGCTTTGTTGAAGTATGTCCAAAATGGGAAGGCAGAATGGATTTAGTTTTAAACTTGTTTAAAATATAGAAAACAAATCTAAGACTTAATTAAAGTAATCTATGTGAGCAACATAATTTTATATGGCGGCAAAACTAACTCAACGAAAAACAGTTTTATCTTTAAGGCATACACTGTTCTTATATAAGATACGTAACGTGTCCCTACAAATACAAAATTTAACTTAATTTATGCCCTTATTATTGCTAACAATGTCACTCGCCCATTAAGAAAAATTGCTTGGCATGTAGCTTTGTGAGAAAATTTTAATTGTTTGGAAATTCCTTAAACTGGAATCGTGTATAAGAAAGTATTGCCAATATTAAAAAATAATTTCGTACCCGCGTAACTTAAACGTGGTTTGTTTTCGCAGGTGAAGTGATTAACAACTCGAGAGGCGGAAGATCTTTAAAAGTCGGTAACTACACTTACAATCGTCAAATGGTCTCGAAGAATAAAAACTGGAGATGGTATTGTACTAAGTATCATAAAGGCTGTAAGGCTTCGGTGGTCACGAATAAAGATATGGTCGTTGTTGAATTTATCGGAGACCACGCCCATAGACCTCCGAATTTGTACTTATCTTCAAGTGGAAAGTATATATTTCTGAGATAATTCGTCATCTGCCATCTCAGCTTTTAGTCATACTGCTAGATGTAATAACAGTTGGTGCAAAAGTAATGTCATATGGTCTGTTGTTGATCTGTAGTTTATTTGAAAGTGTAATATTGATGACATTAATTGTAAAAAAATATCTTTAATATTTAAATAAGTTAATCTTGTATATATATATATATTTTACCGGAATCTCGGAAACGGCTCTAACGATTTTCCTGAAATTCAGCATGCATTCAGGTTTTTGGGGAAAAAAACCGATCTAGCTTATAGGTTTTATTTTAAAAAAAACTCCGTTTTAGGGCATTAAAAAAATACTAAAAAAAATTTATCCGTTTTAGGGCATTAAAAAAATACTAAAATTTTCATTGAATATAAAACAGTATTTTTGTCATTAATTTTCAAGTCAGTGTAGTTTATTCAGGGAACATATGCATAATTGCGCTCGCTTTACGCCATTTTGAATTGTTACCCATAATATCCAGCTCTGAATTGACGATATTTTCTTCAATGTTAGCTTGTGAACCAAACAGTCACTTTCAGGGGACGCAATAGCTCTTTATGCATTTGATGTGGATTGTCTGTACCCCGGAACCGCAAATGTCATTTGTTAACATAATCTTCCTCTTCTTTGTCAACCGATGGACGTCCACTGCTGGATATAGGTCTCTTCATGGGATCTCCATACCACACGATCTTGTGCCGCTTGGCCCCAGCGGCTCCCCACGACCTTTTTAAGGTCGTCAGTCCATCTCGTGGGGGGTCTACCGACACTGCGTTTTCATAATCACATAACTGGAAATGAGCTTCGTCAGACATTATGATTTTTGATATGAAATCATCCTCTTATTGCATTAGGTTTAACATGTCACGCTGGGAGTGAAAGAAAAGACTCACCAGACGGTAACAACAATTTTATTGGGTCGTAAGTCTACTGCCCGTCAATGCTATGCTCCGTAAGTAGGTAGGTGTGCGCTAGGTACTGCCCTAGCTTTGTCTATCTGCGGAGTAGGCCGTGCAGCGCGCGCCCGGAGAACGAAGAGCCGACCCGAAGAACGTCGGGCCCGGGCTCAAGGTCACTCAAGTCCGGCTCTGGCTGAGATGGGGGTAAAAGGTACCTTTTCTAATCCCGATATGACACCCTGAAAATGATGTCCAGCGTGTTAGTTTCTTTTAGTGCCTTCATCTCCTCTGATTGCGTGCACGGCAGCGTAGGCAAAGCAGGGCTTATGCGCTAGTGAAGTGATGATGTGCATGTCGCAATCAGAACAGAGAATAAAGAGAAGAACAAAGTAAAGAAAAAATGTAAAAAGTGAAATTTAAACATACAATGAAAAATAAATTAAAATGATTATAAAAACATGTTAAATTTAAAATAAAAGTTAATATAAAAAACTACAAATGAACTACAATGAATGACAATGGAAAAGTACTGAGGTTAAATAAAGGACGTTTCACAATGACGTCGCTAAGCAAGATGCAATGTAAGAAATTCTTCAGCACTTACCCAATACGTGGGGAAATAAACCTCACAAAATAGATATAATAAAAGATGAAAAATAAAAAAAATAAAAGATATCTAGGCTGTTCGTCCTCTTCGAAGAAAGGGGCACGCACGATTAAAGTCACAGGTCATTATGCCTGTGAACGTGCGCACCCCGTCGACTCAGGAAACTAACAGGCCGGGCTGACGCCTGCGCCCGCCTATGGCGAATAAAGAGGCGGGAGGAGCGGGAGGAGGGCCCGCGTCGTGTGACTAGGAATGAGTCACACGATTTCGCGCGTTAAATTATTAATTAAATAATAAAATATACATAAATACGTTTAAATAAATATAAAAATACATAAATATACGTTTTTTACGTTACAAACAGAGTATGGCAAAAGTTAACACTCCATGGCTTCACAACTTATTTTCTATATGGATCGGTAGGTTACACGTATTCCTATAATTCTCTAGGAATGTCAAAGTTTCCTCACGAAAACATGACGTGTACCACAGGTTGAAAATCGCTGCATCTACCAATTTAAATAAGAAATTGTTTTAGTTTAAAGATTCATCTTTTTACGAGTTACGATGTCTAATAACAATAATTATGTGTAATTGTATTTATATAAAAGTCTATGAAAATGTATATGAGCAAAAGTCTAACTTTTTCTTTGTATAAAAAACTAATGTTATCAATGAATAGGTAATGAATACAGTATGTATACTTGAAGATTTGGTGTTTTAATTAATTTTTCAACCTCTGTTGGTTTAAGTTTATCGTTTTTTTAATCTTGGTATTAATTTATTTTCAGTGCTAGTATTATTTCATGGTGTCATATAAAAAATAACAGATAAAAAGGACGTGATAATAACGGGGTTTGCCGGCATCATTTATTGCTTTTCTAGATTTAAGGTTTGCTTTCCTGTTTTTTATTATATCTATACTAATACATAAAGCTGAAGAGTGTTTTTTGTTTGTTTGTTTGATTGTTTGAACGCGCTAATCTCAGGACCGATTTGAAAACCACGCGGGCGGAGCCGCTGGCGATACCTAGTTTTATATATAATTTAAAAAATGTTTTAATCAGTAATTGATAACGCCGTGTGTGTAGATTAGACTAGCCTCATTTCTTACCGAGGTGTAGTTAAAGGTGACTAAGGTAAGTTGACCCATCGTGTGGTATCCGGTTAAGTAGAATAGACCACCCTCTTTCTTACCGAGGTGTAGTAAAATAGGACTAAGTGAAGTTGATGTCAGGCAGGCCGCCGGTTGTAAAATACGTAGCCAAATCATGTGACGCCACTTAGAGTGGGATAAGGGCAGAGAGATTATGCTAATCCGTGACTGATACCTTTGTCACGGACTATTACAAAGTAATATTATGCTTCCTCTTATATTGTTTTCAGGCGCCATCTTTGCTATGTCATGCCGCGGTAAACCTGTTATCGAATTCAGAGGACATAGATTTATCAAAGATTATGAAATGAAATCTACTAAAATCAGGTGGCGTTGCGTCAAAAGGACATACGGTTGCCGCGCGTCGATCACAACTTTGAACAATATTATTATAAAACATTTGTCATATCATAATCATGGCTGAATACTATATTATGTTCAATCAAAAGTAAAGTAAGTTTCTAATTCTGCAGTCCACTGTTGCACTTTAAATTCAAATTCAAATTCAAACCTCTTAAGGATGACGGGGACGTTGTAACGGTTATGTTGGACAACCATCGACTAATCGGCTACAGACCATGCACACAAATTCAAATTATTCTTTATTCAAATAAACTTATAAACAAGTGCTTTTGAATCGTCAACTCTACTGCTGGTTCGGAAAACTGTTCCTAACGAGAAGAGCCAGCAAGAAACTCGGCGGTTGCTCTTTTAAAAATATAATTCTTACGACTAGTTACATTTAGTCATTACTGTCTTGGCAGTCTCGAGAAATGTAAGTACCTAGGATCGATCCCCAACTAACATAATTTTATTATGTATATAATTATTATTTATGTATATAGATTCTAATTTAAGATTTTTTTTATTCAATAGCAATGTTTGGGACGACAATCCGCGGATACCCAATGATACAACTGGATCAATACAGATTCATAAAGGATTATACAAATCCAACTGGCAACAAAACAAGATGGCGGTGCGAAAAGAGGGCGTCCAAATGTCGAGCCTCCGTCATGACTCTGGATGACGTCATTGTGAAAATTACGGGGTTACATAACCATTGAATGAATATTAAATGAACATCAGCGTTGGCGATATTTTAAGTTATGATAGTTTTATTCTGCTATAATCCGCAATTAGTTAAGTAACGGCCTGTTACTATCCCACGGCTGGGCTTAAGCTACCTCTCTCCGTTTAGAAATGATTGGAGCTAATGATTAAAGCCCTTTAATGATTGAGTATAGTATAAACATACGAGGTGACGATTACAATAACAAGGCGCTATCTTAAGTAAGTAAGTAAGTAGCGGCCTGTTACTATCCCACTGCTGGCCATAAGCCTACTCTCTCCGTTTTTGGAGAGGATTGGAGCTGAGACCTACCACGCTGCTCCAATGCGGATAGGTAAGTTACACATATCCCTAGAATTCTCTAGAGATATGCAGGTTTGGTCACGATGTTTTTCTTTCCGGAAAAACGCGTAATAAATTGCAATTATCAATTAAACACATAAGTTAAAACTCAGTGTTGCCTGCCTGGGGTTTGAAACCGCGACCCTCTTGAAAGAGTAGCACGTTGTTACCGAGGGGCTATCACAGCTTACGCGATTTCTAATCTATTATCGATATATATGTCTATATTATCTTCAGTTCAGGGACCTAGCTAGTAAGTAATCGTGGCTTTACTATACTAATATTAGAAAGAGGCAAAATTTGTTTGTATGCCTGTTATGTTTCACACCAAAAACCACTGGACCGATTTCAAAAATTCTTACACCATTGGAAAGCTGTATCTTTACTGAGCAACATACGCTATATTACATTTAAAAATAGGGATCCGTTATAAAAATGTAATAAGGTGTAAAAAATTAGTCATATAAATCTGTTATCGCATGCGCTGCGGAAACTATTGATGATATATTTAACAAAAATAAATCTATAATACTCCGACTTAGTGGACTTTCCACTGCCATGAGATCGGTATGCGGTATTTCCCGCGGGTGAAACCGCGGGATATTACTAGTAGAAAATAATTCTATCATTAGTTTCAATTATGGATTTCCGTAAAATAAAACCTATTTTTTTAAATTATTGTTGTTATTTTATTAACTTCAACATTAAGCTGAACCTTTTCATTTGGACGACACATTTTAAATTTTATTTAAATTATGTTTATGTAACATGTTTATGTAACAAGTTTATTGTGTTGTGAGAATAAATAAATTGATATTAAAAATAACTTTTATTCAAGTAAACTTGTAAGCAAGCGCTTTTGAATCGTCAACTCTATTGCTAATTCGGAAAGCAGTTCCTACCGAGAAGAGCCAGCAAGAAACTTGGCTGTTGCTCTTTTCAGAATGTAATATTTATAACTAGTTACGCCGTGTGGTATCCGGCTGAATAAAATAGTACCACCCTCATTTCTTACCAAGGTGTCGTAAAAGGCGACTAAGGTAAGACGACCCGCCGTGTGGTATCCGGCTGAGTAGAATAGACCAACCTCATTTCTTACCGAGGTGTCGTAAAAGGCAACTAAGGTAAGTTGACCCACCGTCCGTTTAGTAGAATAGACCACCCACTTTCATACCGAGGTGTCGTAAAAGACACCTAGACGACTAGATAAGTTGAAGTCAGGCAGGCGGCCGGTGGTAAAAACGCAGCCAAATCATGTAACAACATGTTGTGCCGACCCCACTTAGAGTGGGATAAGGGCAGGAAGATGATGATTCTTATCATCTTTATAATGCTCAACATAATAATCTATAATAATCATATACCTACATCTGTTAAACCCGTTTGCTCCCCATATAATTTGTTAATACCGGTTAAGAAAGCATTTGTATCCCTAAAGTGAGGGTCATGGTACCCTTAATAAGGGGTAGGGGTTACCTCACAGGTAGTCAGTCCCATCGCGGTACCTTGATTCACTATCCGCGTGTGTATTTATGGTGATATTTAAATAACTTAACTCATGGTGATGTTTACGAAATACGGAGTGTCGCATATAATTTTTTTATTTAATTAGATTACTTAATATACAACAACAGTATACTTAATGTACTTTTTAAAATGTAATTCACACAAGTTAATTTTAATTTATTTAAAATACTAAAGGTGAATAATTAATTGAAAAATAAACATTGGATACAGTGAGGTTAACTTAAAGGAACATTTAAATTATTAGTGAATTTAAAGCGAAAATAAAAATGACAAAATAACACATATTAAATACGTAAGTGACTGAACTTTTTTCTTCTATCTATCAAGAATTAAGATTACATCAATCGTTAGACTCCGTTTTACCCAAGCAAGGTTAAGAAAAGACAATATGGCTCCACTATTACATATTTTTTTCTACTAAATACACTTTGAACAACCAGTTGTAGTGATAAGTTAACCTAAAGAGGGTTAATATGCTAAGTAACTTACATAGAAAGGTTAACGTGAAAATAATAGGTAGAGTGCATGTGGTTTAAGTAATATTTGTGAAGTTTAGATGTTTAGTAAGGTAATGACGTATTTGTGAAGTTTAAAAGTTTAGCAAGATAATGACGGCTTTTTTCAACTGTAAAGGAAATACTGTTTAATTTCAAAATACCAGATATTTTGAAGAAAGCAGCCTGTGATCCAGGTCAGGTAAGTATGTAAAAGATATATGTAGTTTTATGTTAAAGTTAGAATAGCATGGTTGAACCTGTTATATGTACCAACTGTTATTTTTACTGTTGCGTATGTTATTACTGGAATTAATGGCTACAACATTTTAAAATTTTAAATGAGTTAATCTTGTATATATATGTAGCATGTAGGGGGTTTTGGGGGAGAAAAATCGATCTAGCTAGGTCTTATGTAAAAAAAATCGTTTTATTCCTGTTTTTAGGCATTAAAAAATACTAAAACTTATATTGACTATATAACACTATTTTTGCCATAAAATGTCAAGTCAGCGTAGTTTATTCGGGGAATGGGCAGTCTCGAAAAATAAATACCTAGGATCGTTCCCCAATTAATTATCCCTTTTAGGGTGTAACGTAAAAAACGTATATTTTACGTTACACCCTAAAATATATTTATTTAAACGTATATATGTATATTTTATTATTAAATAAGAGTTTAACCCGTGGAATTGTATGAATCATGTATAGTCATACGATGCGGGCCCTCTCCCCGCTCCCCGCCTCTTGACTCGCCCAGGTGCGGCGCGGGCGCATTAGCCCGTCAACCCAGCCTGTTCGTTTCCTGAGTGGACGGGGTGCGCACGTTCACAGGCATTATGACCTGTGACGTTTATCGTGCGTGCCCCTTTCTTCGAAGAGGACGAACAGCATAGATATCTTATACCTACATCTATTGTATGTATTGTATTTCCCCACTTACTGGGTAAGTGCTGAACAAAATCTTACGCGTAGCATTAGCCTTTCGCTGAATAATGCCTCGCGACCTTCTGTCGACTTTAATTTGACCTCTAGTAATTTTCCCTTGTATCTCATTAGTAGTATTTTTTTATAACTCTCATTTAACGGTTTATATTTAACGGTTTGTAATTATTCTGAATTCTATTTTTTTAAATTATATGTTTAACTTTTTTTCTCTGCAATTACGTGAAGTTGCGACATGCAGATCATCATTTCACTAGCGCATTAGCCCTGCTTTGCCTACGCTGCCGTGCACGCAATCAGAGGAGATGAGGCTTACAAGCAATAACACGCTGAACGTCATTTTCAGGGTGTCATACCTGGGCTTAAGTCAGGTACAATTTACACCATCTCCGGGCGCGCGCTGCACGGTCTACTCTGCTGTTAGACAAAACCAGGGCAGAACCTAGCGCACACACTCTTACGGAGCATATCATAGACGGGCAGTAGACCTTACGACCCAATAAATTTGTTGTTACTGTTGGTGAGACCTTTCAGTAACTCCCAGCGGGACAAGGGATATGTCCGTCTATATACATGTGCTGTTTCTTTCTCCTTTCTAAATATATGTATAAGAAAAAATAAATATAAATATTTTTTAATTTTTTTTTATTTTGTAAAAAATTACCGAGCAAGGCTCTGTCAACCAGGTACTAATCAGTTATTCGATTATTTACAGGATTCTTATCTTTATATTGTAAACCGCGTTTGTTTAGAGAATATATTGAATGCTAAATGTATTTAGAATTATATATATTCTCTAACAAGTAATAAAGCAACACACGTATCATAAAACGCCACCAACATCAATACTACTCACTCTCACTACCACAACCTCTACGATCGTGTCGTCTCGAAACCGAAGCATTATCAGGAAGATATTCTCCTGATGATGCTTCGTACTACGTACTACGTAATTCCGCTAAGTAACGCCTGCTTCTATAAATCACATACTTTCTTATTTATATATACAGGTTCTAATTTAAGATTTGTTTATTCCGCAGCAATGTTCGCAACGACAGTCCGCGGATACCCAATGATACAACAGGGCCAATACAGATTCTTAAAGGATTATACAAATCCATCTAACAACAAAACAAGATGGCGGTGCGAAAAGAGATCGTTCAAGTGTCGAGCCTCCGTCATGACTCTGGATGACGTCATTGTGAAAATGACAGGGACGCATAATCATTGAATCATTATTAAATGAACATAAGCTTTGTTAGTATTTCAAAGTTATTAGTTAGTTTTATTTTGCTATAAACCGCGATAAGTTAACGGCCTGTTACTATCCCACTTCTGGGCATAAGCCTCATCCCTCTGTTTTTGATAGATTGAGAGAAGGATTGGAGGTAAGACCTACCACGCTGCAATACGGATTGGTAGGTTACATATATCCCTAGAATTCCTCATGATATTTCCCCTCACCAAACAGCGTGTGATAAATTGCAATTATCATCTAGACACATATGATTTAATAGAAAATCTTATAGTTTCCTGCCCGGATGTGAACCTGATAGAGTCGCACGGTGTCACTGATGGACTGACAGCTTAAGCGATTAGTAATCTATGTCATCTAAGCTTGGGGACGTCTGTCAGTAAAGGGTAGGTGATCAGCTCCTATTACAGACCATTTCACCCAATTCTCCATATTGGGACATGGGTTTTACGATCCTGACAATGTCACCTGCCTTAACCTACGACAAACCTGATATCCCTGAAGGGTATATTGGTTAGGTCCTCAACTTCAATTTCTTCTTCTTCAACAGATGGACCATGGATGGATTGACCATGTACTAATAGTTGAACGTTTTGTATGAAATTTTAAATAATAAACGTTTTGTTTGTTGTAGTTAAATATGATGAATATGAACTATATGTATTATTACATATAGTTCTGTTGTTAATACGAATTAATAATAATGTTGTTATAACGAGTTCTGGACCTACAAATGTTTGGCTCGCCCTTTGATTAGTAATTTAAGTAACTACGCAGTAACTAATCGCGGATTTAAGATTAGAAATCCTTAGTTTTGTATTTAACTTCCGTAAAATAAAACCTATTTTTATAAATTATTGTTTTTATTTTTTTACCTTCAACAATAAGCTGAGTAAGAACCTTTTTATATGCACGACACATTTTAAATTTTATTTAATTTCATGTATAAGAAGTTTATTTTGTGTTGTGCGAATGAAATTGAAATTCAAAATATTTTTATTCAAGTAACCTTGTAAACAATTGCATTTGAATCGTCAACTCTAGTGCTGGTTCGGAAAGCAGTTCCTACCGAGAAGAGCCAGAAAGAAACTCGGCGGTTGCTCTTGACAGAAAATAATACTTATAACTAGTAACTAGTATTTAGTGATTAGTATCTTGAACAGAGTTGAAGAGTTATATTTACACTTTATTATCATATTTAATCACACACACAGTTTAATCCTCACAGTCCAAAAGTAATAAAATTAAAATAATAAAAAGAACAATAAAATATTACGAAAAAGAAAGTGTGCATGTGTGTGAGTGTGTGGTGTGTGATAAAACGGAAAATACTTTTCTATATATGTTTTTATTAAAGGTTACTAGCAATTACGCTGTAGGATTACCTAATAAATAAATAAATAAATAAATAAATAAATAAATTTGGGTTACAATTAACTAGTAAACTTGTTCACCCCTCCAGGAAAGCTTGTGTTATGAGTGACCTCCCGATCGCAAGTCCTTTACACATTCCGCTACCGCCGCTTCAACTTATGCAGATGTGCAAATATATTAGTTTTAATACTATAAAGCATTTAATAAAGGTCTTCGGTTTGTTGATAGTTGAGCTGTAACCAAGAAAAAATCTAGATTTGGCTGCATTTGATTAACGAATAGACGTTCTATAATATTTCGTATATTATTTTCTATTTCAGTACAATTCGTGCACAACAAAGCGGGGAAATTGATAGCTTTGTTCGCCGGGCACACATACTATCCCTGCCACCCGATGAGACCCAACTTACATGGAGGCTTATGGAGATGCACCAGAGGGTATCCCTGTAAAGCAAGGTTCAAAGCCTTCGATACCGGTGAAATAATAAAGATAACTAGTTTGGAACACACGCACGCTCCGCCTGAACTGGAAATTCGTAACGGAGTTATTTTTAAGATCCCTAAGAGAATATTTTATTTGTAAACATTGGGATTGGCTTGTCTACGAAGAGTATGTTAGCGCACACTATATACAATAACACGATATAATAGGAATACCACAATTCCTGTTCCGAGATGCACTTCTCTTGAATGACGAACAAAGACTGTCACTGAAACGTTTTATCAATAGGAAGACCACCGTAAACAGGAACGACACATTGCTGCCACCATTTTAATAAAAAAAGGGCGCAATACTCTTGTTTCATGACTGTGTTGCCATAAAATACAAAGCGGAAGTGATTGGTGACAACAAGTATTATAGTTTTCTATCAAAACTTTTTCTTATCAAAGTTTTTTTTAATTACTACTACTGCGGAGTGGAGCCAAAACCCTCTAGCGGTTGTACATTTTTAAAATGTAACTTTTGTAACTAGTTTTATTCCGTCATTGCTAATATTTGAGAGGTATCGTATTTTAAAACCTTAAAATAATTCAAACGCACTCTATCTTTAATGTATTTTTTTACATTTAATGTTTTTTTTTAATAAAAGAGAATATAACATCTGGTTGACAGAGCATAGCTCATTTTTTTTTCAAAATATATTTTTTTAATACATTCGAATGAAATTAATAAAAGGATAATTATTATAATTATTATTATTAATTAATATATATAATGATATAATTATTATTAAATAATTATTATTAATTATTACTAATTATATTTTCTTATTAAAAAATTATATTTTCTTATAAAAAAACGGAAATTAAAAAAAGGACAAACCATCTTTTTTATTTCTTATTATTTTTTAAATTTTTTTTTGGTAAATTATTATTATTTGATAATTATTATTATTTATTAACAGTGGCTATAAGGTGCGCCAAAGGTTGTAAAAAACATTCTAAAAAGGACAAGATAAAATGTCGATGATCAGTGAACACACAAAATTAATGTAAATAATATAAACATATTTTAATTTAGATAATCCGCATGATCCAATTGTGATACGATGTTTAGTTTAAATGTAAATAATAGAAATTATATAACTCCTTAAAATATTGTATCTATGAAATTAGTATTATAAAACGGTATAAAACAGAATATTTGTTTCATTATATATCATCATCGCACACATGCGCACTTTATATAATCGAGAATCAGAATGAATAAAATATTCATCATGCTCCTGCCCTTATCCCACTCTTAGCGGGTTCTTCAACATGTTGTCACCTGCCTGATGTCAACTTACCTTAGTCGTATTTTACGAAACCTCGGTAAGAAAGAGGGTGGTCTCCGGTTGAGTATTCTACTCAACGCGTATACCACACGGTGGGTCAACTTGCCTTTGGCGCCTTTTACGACACTTCGACAAGAAATGATGGTGATCTATTCTACTCAGCCGGATACCACACGCCATTATTTTTATGTCTATTTGTTTCAATATATAATAAAAAAAATACTTGTATAATGGTTGACAGACAACTGGTGAATATATACTTTTTTAAATACATACTTAAATACTAATATACACCCAGGCGGGGCGAGTTCCCTTAATCGCCTTCTACGACACCTCGGTAATAAATGAGAATGGTCTATTCTACTCAGCCGGATGTCAGCATATCGGTATGAATAATAATAATTAGCTTTTATTGAATTTCAATTTAATATTTCAGCGACCTACGTTTACAACAAGGATTGGAAACAGCTCGCCGTAGTCAACGGTTATACGTTTTATTCCTGCAATCGATTTAAAGCCCACATCAATGGCAGTATGTGGAGATGTACAAAAGGTTATCCGTGCAAAGCTAGGTTCAAAGCTTTAGGCACCGGTGAAATAGTAAGGGTGACAACCTTACACCATTCACATATGCCACCATCGATAGAAGTTGTTAATGGGATTCTGTACAAAGTTCCGAAAAAGGGACATACAGATATAGAATTCAGAAGGATGAATAGTTCCTATTAAATAAATTGATTTAGCCGTTACTTTCCGGAGATCCCTAGTAAGTAGCGGCCTGTTACTATCCCACTGCTGAGAATAGGCCTTCTCTCTCCGTTTTTGAAGAGAAGGGTTGGACCTACCACGCTGCTCCAATGCGGATTGGTAGGTTGCACATATCTCCAGAATCTTTCTGGATATATGCAGGTTTCCCCACGCTGTTTTCCTTCACCGAAATGCGTGTGATAAATTGCAAATAACAATTAGACACATAAGTTTTAACAGAAAAACTGGTGTCTACCCGGGTTCGAACCCGTGACCTCCTCGAAATAGTTACACGGGTCACCGCTGGGCTATCACGGCTTATTACTATAGGTTATCTGTATAACCTATAGTAATAAGCCGTGATATGCATTATAGATCTCCTGTGAGATCTATAATGCATAAGTAATAATAAAATTATTTTACTATAATCTGTGGTTAAGTAAATAGATAATTAATATTATGCTAAATGTAGAGTGGACTATCGGTTTTCATACCTGATGCGAGCTGTGATACACCCGTGGTAACAACGTGCGACTCTTTCGAGAAGGTCACGGGTTCAAACCCGGACAGACACCAAAGTTTTTCTGTTAAAAACTTATATGTCTAACCTTTATATCTCTAGAGAATTCTGGTGATATGTGTAACCTACCAATCCGCATTGGAGCAGCGTGGTAGGTCTTAGCTCCAATCCTTCTCTCCAAAAACGGAGATAAGAGGCCTATTCCCAGCAGTGAGAGAGTAACAGGCCGTTACTTACTTTTTACCTGCTGGATTCGTAAAGACCCATCCACCACAAGCATCCACCACACATCAGGAAGCATCATCAGGAGATAGACTCTACGACAAAATCGCAAAGAACGACTCTTTTTTCGAAAATTAGCATTATATATATATATATATATATATATATTCTCTTTATTGCGTATAGTAGGAAAATAATTTTATTATTACTTTTGCAATAACTTTGTCTTTTTGAAAAATCTGACCGTCCAGCATCATATCATGGCAGCATAAGATTATATTCATATTATTCATAATTTTTAATATTTTGACAATAATTACCATTCCTTAACAGTAGTCCATAGTTAAGTCCATTTTGTAGTATACCTACTACCCAAAGTGTGAATTGAATATCGCATTTTAATACAACACTGTGACCTAAAGGTCACATATGATTTAATAACTCTGAATTTTTTAGTTTAAACTTTCATGATTATTTATAATTAAGGTATAGAAACTGGCTATACTCACGTCTTTGATCCGATGAGCTCAACTAGTCTGGCTTATCCGATAAAATAAGGCGTGAGTATAGCCGGTTTCTATACATTTACTCTGAATTTAATTTTCTTAAAGCAAAAGCTATTATTTAATATGCGATATAAGTATTTCGCTATTCTTTGGGAGTGAATATAGTGCTGAGTAAAATTATCGAGGCAATATCCGTTTTTTTAAATGAGCACCAAATAAAATCGTAACATTAATTTAAATTATAAGTTTTGCTCCGCACAAAGCATCAATAAATTTTCTCTAGTTTTGTCTTCTTAATTTTATATATTCATCACTTTTCATGGGATTTTTTAGTTAAATAAATAAAGCGTAAGGATCTATATTAAAAGGATAAAATTACTTTTACGGCTAACTTAAACTACTACTGCTGCGAATTTCGAAATTTTTACAACGCATTTTCAAGATGCGTCAAAGCTTACTTTGGTATTTTATTTGTCTACCTTATATAAAGATCTAGTATAAAGATTTTTATACGAATTTATTACATTTATATTTACATTTCCCTCTGATACTATTGTTAAATGTTGTTGTTTTCTATATTATTATTTGTACAATCATCATTAAGTTATTTAAGATTTTTAAACGCATATGATATTTTACTTTAAATGTACAGAAGAAGATTAAATAAATTGTTATTTTATACATTCAAATTATTGACTTTTGATTGTTTTTCTAATCATGATTTTTAACGCATTACTAAAATACAGGATATTTATGCACCGCAAAACTTGGTGCGAAATATTTTAGACCGCCAATCAGCTTATATTTATAAATCAATGGATATACATCAATTTGGTAAATGATTGTTGAATGAAAGTTATCTATTCAAGAATTTATAATGACTATAATATATATATATATATATATATATAATATATATAATTAAAGAGTGTAATAAAATATGAACATTTCATTTCAGTTCTATATCTTCAAAATCAATCTGGGAAACGCACAGCTCTACTGCATGGTTACAGTTTTTATTACGACGGACGCAGAAAGAAAACAGACGTTTGGCAATGTACTAAAACTGGACGGTGCAAAGCGAGATTTGTTACCACTAAAAACAAACAAATGTTGCGTTGTAATTCTTCACATACACATCCACCGCCCAACTATCGGATTTACGATGGGATATATTTTAAAATATAATTTACATGAATTGTATTGTGGTAAGCAATCTTCATTCTTGTCTTTGAATTTTTTAAATGTGGTATGTAAAACTTTCAAATATGAGGTTATTTAATTGATATTAAACGTCCTCCTGTCTGACTGAAGGAGTATTACTTAATATTTTATATAGATGTAGGACACAAAGGTTTTAAATCGTATCTGTGTAAAGAGTATACAAATTATTTGTGTAAATCTATACTTATACTAATAGTGACTGTTACGTTTTCACGGCCAATCCTCTGAATCGATATAGATGAAATTTGGCACATTTTATGCTTATATACCGGGGTACAGTCTATAAATACCCTGTTAATTCAACAGGAATAACATCTCATTGCAAAACGACATCTATTATCAATATATCAAGATTTCTTTATTCACAAATTTGCAAATTGAAGTTAAATCTGTAAGTTAAAGAAGTGGGTTCTATATAATATTGATGGTTTACGTATTTATGTCCCTTATAAATTCCGAAACGGCTAGACCGATTTAAGTGAAATTTTCAGACGATCTTTAAATTGAGTCAGGGAATAATTTATAAAAGGATCGTGAATTTTTTTGAACTGTCAATGACAATTTGTTTCGAGGGGAACTCGAAACGAGAATGAGCAGCACGTTGTCGGATCGCTAGTAGTATATTAAAGTATTTTTTTAAAAGGAAGATATCTAAATAAATGTTTGCTTTTCAGTCGCTTTCGTTCGCAATAGGATTGGGAAGGAATTGGCTATTCTCAGTGGATATAGCTTCTATTGTGGAGCGAGATGCTCTAAAACTGCGATATGGCGTTGCACAAGATGGGGCACATGTAAAGCGAGATTCATCATGGCCCACGAGGGCACTCTAGTCACTGCTCATTTGGAGCATTTGCATAAACCACCTGTGTTTATTATACGTAACGGCATTTATTATAAGATTTAGATTAACAATAGATTGATTATGATAAGATAATTGAAATACGTTGTTCTGTACTATTATTTTATCTTCTCCGAGTACCAGTAAACCAGACTAGCCCAGCTACGCTGGTCGCAGGTTCGATTCTCACCGAGGATGAACATTTTCTATAAACAATTTATTGGTTCCATGAGTCTAGGTGTATTTATTTAAACATTATGTTTTCATATTTATCAATTTCCCATAACACAAGTATTAATTTAGGGACGAATGTCCGTGTGGTTAATTGTCCCCTATATTAATTATCGTATATTATTTCTTAACGACGTGTATCACTTTGAAAAAGAAAACAAATTAGATATAGAGAGGTAGATTTAATCTTAATGACTTAGCTGTTACATTTTAATAAAATCAAACTTTTGTAGATTTAAAATTACTCGAATTCGTATAAACGATTTGTTGTCATTGTTAGGCTATCATCATTGTTGCTTCAAAAGTTATTTATTGTGTTTTATTTGATGAGATTTGTTTTTGTTGTTTCAAAAATTGCCTTTCTTTGTTATTTTTTAAAATACTTTATGAGTAAGCTCTCCCTGTCTTTATGGTACGTGAATGTGATGTCTATAATTCTTATGTTTAGTGTAATAGTTATTAAGGGCTAAGTGTTAGAACAAGCATTTAATTATAGGTTTAGAAAAGGACGCAAAACAATTTAGGGTAGGCACCTATTACATGCACTATCCATGTGCTTTTACAAGTACATAGACTAACAAGTGACACGCACTAGGGATGTGACTTGGAGTAGAAAAAATCGATTAACAAATAATCGAAAGGGAAAAACCCTTTAAAAATAATTGATATTAAAAAAGTCGATTATTTGTATTAAAATAATCGATTTTTTTCTAACTATTTGAAAAGTAGTCTTTTTAATATTCCACCACTTCGGGACACTATATACAGAGGTAGATCAGGTACCCACTGATCACTTAAACATAAAAGATAACTTAGGCATAATTCAATCGTCCTAAATATTGGTTTAATGCTAGCTTTTACCCGTAATTTCGTTCCCTTGTACTGTATCCCTCGATAGGTTGATAATAGATGGCGCTTCTCAATTGCGTCCCATTTTTGTAGAATTAACAGGATTTCCATAGCCTACATGTTAACCCGGTGTATAAGGAATAATTGTGCCAAATTTCACCAATATTGGTTTAGCGGATTCGCCGTGAAAGAGTAACAAACATACATCCATACTAACAAACTTTCGCATTTATAATATTAGTAGGATAGGATTATTATAACGCCACTTGCACTAGCGAGCATCTAATAGTAGTCATGAGTCAACACTTAGAAATAGTTTATAAAATTAGGCGTTACTTTGCGGAGATCCATAATACAAAAGTAATAAAATTAGTTCGCTATAATCCATAATATAATAATATAGCAAAATAATTTTATTATTACTTTTGCTTAGAAATAGCTAAAACTATGTATTAAGTAATTGTATTAAGTATGTATTTAATATGACAAAAAAATCAAATTGTATTGACTAAGTAATATCTGAAGAATTAAATTATTACGTATATGGGTGTAGTATTTTTTTAACAGTACTAATAAATGGAAAATGTGTTTGTCTGTTTTTACTTTTCGTCCAAACGTAGCAATGTTATTTTGAATTGGCGATAGCTATAAGGCTCTTTACTGAGAAGGCTTCTGTTTAACTTGGTGTTGACGTTAGACGCAGATGCTGTGAAAATCTGTCCTAAAACCTTCGCTGAAATGATATTTCAGCGAATTATGATTATGATATTAAGCGCCCAGGTTTTAGTCTACTATATAATAGGTCAAGCTGGCCACCATAGCTTGAGACGATGTTTTAGTAAATTGAAATTTAAAGTATGTTTTTCAGCCATTATATTGCATTTTTTTAATTTATTTTTTGCAGGGCTTAACCTTAAAATATCCTTTTACAAGAAGCTACAGTCTAAGTTTTAGCTCGATATCAACTAATTTGTACAGCATTCTTGCTTGTCGTGATGAAGGAAAAGCAAGAATGCTATTACAAATACCGACATCCATGACATTTAGGTTTAACTTTAAAAAATTTAGATCTTTTCAGCTTCATTCCAGACACACTTCAACAAAAAATTATAAATATCTTCAGTCTTTCTACACTCCAACTAGATGTTGACATTTTCCTCATGAAATGACCAAAACTGTTTAGTGGTTAATATCCGGAACGTAGCATTATATTGTATTACCAATTATTTTTTCTGAAACCAAGTGTAAATGTACGGTTTTATAAAAATATTCTTCATAAGAGCAATTTAAGTGGTGTGTGTTAATGAAGTGCAATAAATTATTAGCATTATTTATTGAGTTTTATTAGAATGAAAAAAATATGTGCATTATATTTTTCTTATTCTTTAGTGTATTTTACTGAGCGTTGAGCTTTTTAATCCATTTTCAATACATAAGATTATGTGTCGCTAAAGATCTTATTACTTTTTGTGCAATTTGGAATCGTCTATGCACGTTATGAGAGGTCAATAAATACTAGCTGACTTTCTTGCCTCTGCAAGATGCGAATGTGCATTTTGAGCTGGTGGTAGATTAAAAAATGAGGTTTGTACTTTTCTACTTCGTGGGAATTTTTTTATTTTTTACATATTTTATATTTAAATGAGTTGAAAATGGAGCTCCACCTACCCAATAATTTTCTTTTTTTTTAACTTTCTTTATTTTAATTTGTAATAAATTACCGATTCAAGCTTAGGTCACCCAGGTACTCTAATAAATATTTAAGATCATAGCTTGCAACAGATATGGTAGCTAGTTTTATTGCAAGCTAAATTACTCTGCGCCTTTTTCAAACAAGGACCACGTTTTTGTTTCATGAGCTATTCAGCATTATTTTATACAGTATTCAGTATTCATCATAATAAAGTACTAGTAAATAATACTAAAAAAATTATCTGTTTTATAATTTTTATTAAATTTATTTTATAGTATTCATATTTTCAGTGATCCGGGCTATAAACGAGGCTGGCAAGGACATGATTATTATCAACGGGTTCACATTCTCGCTTATGAGGAGGAACACCCATAGCGATTATTACTGGTGCTCGTTTGGCACTAAATGCCACGCCCGATTTGTTATTGCCAAATGCAACAATGTTTTCTTGAAAGCGCACCTTGAACACAACCATCAGCCAAGGAAATATGTAATAAATAATGGACGGTACTATAGACTCTGAGGTTTTTTTGTGTATTCAGAAATTATTAAATGATTAAATTATTGAAAAACTATTTTTGTAATAATTACCATCATTCTCCTGCCCTTATGCCGTAAGTGGTGTCGGTACAACATCTTAGAAACATGTTTTTACAAGATTTGTATAAGGTATTTTAAGACTGGCCTCCTACTTGACGACAAGTTCCCTTAGTTGCCTTTTACAACAAGTCGGTAAGAAATTAGGGTGGTCTATTCTACTCAGCCGGATACCGCACGGTAGTTTTGTAATAATTTATATAGGATTTAATTGGCTTATGGTATTGACTGATGCGGTATGGGCTGATACTAGCTAGCTTGGTTTATGTAATTTATTTTTAGTAGATCGCGCAATTGTAAGAAAACTGGTCTGCTTGGAGCTTCAGTCGCGTGCGCTGCCTAAACCAACAGAGATACACTAAATTAATGTACTAGAGAATTGTAGATCTACAAAAATACTACAAAGAAGTAAAAGACAGCATGTCTCTATCTCTTATGGTTAACTCTCAAATTTTATGTAGGAAATTTGAATTAAATACACAGATTTCCACGCGGGTAATTCGCAAGCATACTTGTAGCTACTTCAAATATAAATTTCTCTTTCAGTTTTATATCTACATAACACGTCGGGTAAAAGAACAGCTCTCTTGAACGGGTATAGTTTCTACTGCGATGGACGCTGGAAGAATGATGTATGGCAATGTACTAAAAACGGAACTGCGAATTGTCGTGCGAGATTTGTCGCCACAAAGGACGGAGATCTCATCCGATGGAATGCCGTTCACACACATCCTCCACCTAATTACGTCATCAAAGATGGTTTATATATTAAGATATAAGAGACTGTAAAACTGCGCTTTTGATACGTTATCATCTATACCAATATATAAAGCTGAAGAGTTTGTTTGTTTGATTGTTTGAATGCGCTAATGTCAGGAACTACTGGACCGATCTGTATTATAAAACAGTCTCCAAAAGCTGTTTGTCTGTAAATGATTGACTGGCTCGTTGGCACAGTAGGTAGTGACCCTGCTTTCGGCTCCACGGGTCGCGGGTTTGAATGAATGAATAAATCAAAAAAAATGAATTTGTTGGTCTTTGAGCCTGGGTGTATATTTGTATTTAAGTATTTATTTAAAAAATATATAAGTATATATTCACCAGTTGTCTGTCACCCATAACACAAGTATTAAGTTACTTACTTTGGGGACGGACGATCGTGTGTGTAAGTGTCCCATATATTTATTTATTGATTTTCTCAAAATACACTGAACAGATTTTTGTATGGTTTATATTGTTTTTTTTCTATTACAGTTCAGTACGTCCAAACAATAAATGGGAGAAGTTACGCTATTCTAAACGGATACAGTTTCTATTGCGACGGACGGTATCAAACGACCGAGGTGTGGCGATGCACGAACAGTTCGAGTTGCAGAGCGCGTTTCGTTGTGACCAAATTTAGGCAAATGATTCGAAGTAACACAGTCCATAAACACCCTCCACCCAAATACATAATACGAAATGGCGTGTATATTAAAATATCAAAATCATCATCCACCTTATCCCATTCAAGTAACCCTACTTGATAACATTTGGCTACGTATCTTACGACCGGCCGCCGGCCTGACGTCAACTTACCTTAGTCTGTTCTTCTTCTTTAACCGATGGACGTCCACTGCTGGACAAAGGTGTCTTCATGGGATCTCCAGAACACAAGATTTTGTGCCTTGTATTCAGAGGCGCCCCATGACCTTTTTAGGTCGTCAGTCAATCTAGTAGAGGGTCTTTCGACACTGCGCTTTCCGGTACGAGGTCGCCATTCCAACACTTTGAGACCCCAACGCCCATAGGTACTCCGTACTATGTGCCCCCGTCTGTATCTACGTCGTCACGTAAAAATAAATCAATCGAGGGCTCTTTAACGAATATTATAATAACTTCAAAACATGAGTCAAATTATTTGATAATATTAAAGACTCTTAGGATATATTATACCAGTCGGAGGTGGCGCTACTAAAATATTTTTTTTAGAAGTAGAACCATCAACTTACCTTAGTTGCCTTTACGACACCTTGCTAAGAAATAAGGGGTCTATTCTACTCAGCGGTCTAATCTACTCGGAAAATTTGTTTCTAATACATTGTGAGGAGAGAAAGGTGTTGAAAAACGTATGCCACACGACGCATGTTCGTTTTCCCCATTATTAATTGTAAATATTAATTTGTAAATTAAATATTAATTAGTGAATTAATTCACTAATTAATATTAATTTATAAATAAAATATTATTTTGTAAATTAAATATTAATTTGTAAATTAAATATTAAGTTGTAAATTAAATATAAATTTGTAAATTAAATATTAATTTGTAAATTAAATATTAATTTGTAAATTAAATATTAATTTGTAAATTAAATATTAATTTGTAAATTAAATATTAAGTTGTAAATTAAATATAAATTTGTAAATTAAATATTAATTTGTAAATTAAATATTAATTTGTAAATTAAATATTAATTTGTAAGTTAAATATTAATCTGAAAAATAAATAATAATTTGTAAATTAATTATTAATTTGTAAAATAAATATGAAATAAAAATGAATTATTATTTGACTAACTGCGAGGATTACACCGATAAATAATAGCATTACGGTCGTCCATAGACATCATATTTTGCGTTGTTTAAAATTATTACTATAAAAAAGTTATTTTCTATTACAGTCACCCTGCTATATAATAAATCAGGGAAGCAATTAGCCCTTTTAAATGGATTCACGTATTATTGCGCTACATTAAGTGGAACGACAGTGGCGTGGAGGTGTACTCGAGGAAAGACGTGTAAAGCCCGTTTTGTGACATCGAAAAACATGGACGTGGTCATTCGCAGCCAAACTTACCACAGCCATCACCCGCCAGCTTTCATTATCAAGAATGGCGTATTACATAAAGTTTAAGAACGCAAATATAGCTAGGGCTGCCAGGTGTTTTATTATGTTTCCAACTATATTTTTTGCTTAATTTTTAGAGGTACAACTAATATAATATCTAGATTTCATTGAACGATTGATTTATTAATATTGATTAATAGATTAATATTTTCGCTCTATCCAAAGAATAAAGTTAAAGTTAAAATTATACCTTTCTATTTTTTCCTTAAAATAAATGGACAGCCCTAACCTCGTGAAAATCAAATCTAGTACATCGACGTAAATACAAAAAGTTTTATACATAAATAAATATAGTGCATAAATATGTTATAGTTAAATCATATTTTGAATTATTTTATTATATATTAATTACGTTTGTTTCTAACAAGAAGACAAGACCAATATTATGTTGCTACAAAAATAAATGATATATTACCGAAACCAATACATATAGTTTTATAAATAGCCATTGTTATTGAAAAAATCTATTGCAATTTTTAATTATTTATTTTAAAAATGTTAAGAAAATGACGTAACAATCATATATTTCATGAAGACTCGACCGAAATATAAAAATATAAATCAAAATATAAAATTACTAATGACGTTTTTATCTAGAGGGTAACCGTTTGACTCAGACTTCGCTTGCGGCTTACAAGGTAGATGCGAGCGGCGTGCGTATGTAGTTATATACAAGAGGTGACCTACCGTGGTGACCTTCAGTCCCCGCAGGTGAAGTCTCAGTTAAACAGATAGCCTATAAACAAATGCTAAATCAGATGTATAGATAAAAAAAAATTTAGTACATTAATAAAATACATTTAATAATAGAATGGGGACTCAATCTATCTTCTGATAAATAAAAATTGTTAAAATCACAAATTAATTTTCCACAAATAAAATTTATGTTTTGTATTTAAACTATTGTGAGTGATAAAGCGTGAGTATAGCCGGGATCTATACATTTATTTTAAAATTTATGTTATAAGAATTATTATTTAGTTATTTTGCTGTTAACTAAGTAGGAAAATGTTTTGTGTGTGAACTTTTATGAGTCCTGTGTGCTTAGTGCGAGTTTTTTTAACCTACTCGATCGCGTTAACGTTACGCCAATTTGTATGACGCAACAGTGACATCTAGTGACCACTGTTCCATCGCCATACAAATTGCGATACGCTAACGCTATATTTGGCACAGACTGAAGTTAAAAGTACACAAACAAAAGTAACTCATAACATCGGCGATAAAACTACTACCTCTTTTTAATATTTGTATATTTAAAAAAAAATTGTAACTCAATTTAATAAACATTACTAACAAGAAATGGTTTTCATAATTCATTTGTATAAAAAAATTTGGATTTTTGTATAAAAGATTTTTTATATTCGGATAAGGATATCATATTCGGAAAAAGAAAAGATTTTTTTAGTTATTTCCTTGTCAAATCCTTCTTTGTCAAAAACATTACGATTTTGTCGTGGAGCCTATCCTCGTGATGATGCTTCGGTTTCGAGCGAAACGATCATTGAGATTGTTGTGGTGAGTGTGTGTAGCACTTATGTGGAATGTTGGTGTTGGCGGCGTTTTGTAACACGTGTGGTGACTTATCCTGCATGTATTAGGTATGTGAATGTTGCCTGCTTTATACACTTAGCATTACATATACTCTTAACAAATGTGGATTACACCAAAATAATTGTAATATAACTTCTGTACTATTGAATTCTACAAAGCAACGTCTGCTTCTACAAATCATATAAATTTAAAAAATTAAATATATAGTTATTATTTTTTACAATTCGTTTTTGCCTTTTCGGAGAGTTTGTCTTCTTTTCATCTGGAATGTGTTATAATTTTTTTGTAAAATTACTTTTGATAGCAATTTAATCAAAACAAGGTAACTCAATATTTTTACAGTTTGAACTCGAATTAAATATAATGTTTAATCTTATGTTGCTTTTAGTTGTATGGGTGAAGAATAGATCCGGCAAGCAACTAGCAATAATAGACGACTTTACGTTTTACAATGACAAAAAGAGCTATTCAACAACATCTTGGAGGTGTACCAGAGGAGCACCCTGTAAAGCGCGATTTGTGGTGGATAAAACCATGAAAATTATAAGAACACAATTAATTCACGACCATGTACCACCTCAGTATGTTATACATGATGGGGTGTACTTGAAAATCTAAATATCGATGAGTAAGTAAGGTAAGTGCACCAGTAATTGAACATTTTCTAGTAGTTGACCGTTTTGTATGAGATTTTAAATAATAAGCGTTTTACAAAATTAATGAGAATATTATTTTGCTATAATCCGCAATAAAAAAAAATATATGTAATGCTAAATGTAAAATACTGTTCGAAACTTGGTCAAACAAAGTTTAAGACATTGCTGAACGTTACATTAATTTACATTATCATTTTTTCTTTAAACAAAAGTAATAAGTTAATTAAGTTTCTGTAATCTGCAGGGAAAATTATGCATTTAAAATAATATATTTAAAATAAAATAAGCATAACTTTTGTATTATTTTTGTAAAAATACAGATTGTTGATTTCTTAGATAATTTAAAATTATTAAAAAATTACTCCTATTGTTTCTTTTAATTTTTAATACCTCAAGCTGAGTTATCGGGTAAATGGGGAAATGTACAATGATTTGTTACAAAATGCTGCATGACGTCCTAAGGGCGTGATCTGCGAGGCCGCATCAGGGTTTGATTAGTTTTTATTATATACCTAGCCGTTTTTGCGTACAACGGTAGTTATTTAGGCACGGTTATTAAAGTATTCCTGTTTCACAGTTCAATGGTTGCGTAACAAATCCGGAAGGCAACTAGCGCTCATCGGTGGTTTTACTTTTTATCTCGCCAAGAAAACATGTTCAACCAAGGCCTGGCGCTGCACCCGTGGCCCGTGCTGTAAAGCCAGATTCACCTGCAACGCATATCAGCAAATCGTACGGCACAATTTAATACACGAACACTCAGCATCCAGTTACGTTATTCATCAAGGAGTTTATATCAAAATTTAAGAATATTTCAACATATCGCAATATTTAAAATATAAAAAAAATTGAATAAATTAAAAATATATTTCTAGATTTTATTGCACATTAATGCGATAAAAAAATGTACATTGTTAATATATCTGTACTCGAAACTATGCTGTATTTGGATACAGTTTAAGTAGAAAAAAGTAATCTATTGTTAGACTGGCTCGTTGGTGCAGTGGGTAGTGACCCTGCCTTCGGCTCCGCAGGTCGCGGGTTCGATTCCCGCCGAGGGCCAACATTTTCTATAAATGAATTTGTCGGTCTTTGAGTCTGGGTGTATATTTGTATTTAAGTATGTATTTAAAAAATATATAAGTATATATTCACCAGTTGTCTGTCTACCATAACACAAGTATTAAGTTACTTACTTACGGGATGGTCGACCGTGTGTGTAAGTGTCCCATATTTATTTTTTATGTTATTGTACAAGTTCGATTAGCCTGTGATCTATGTAACAATTTTTATCCAAATATCTTTAAAAAGTCATCATACATTATGTATTACGTAGTTATAAGCGATGAATTAGGCAAAAATGAAGCTCTCTAGCATAAATCTCTAATGTAAATCGTAAAGTTATATTTAATACAACAATATAGTTCATAAGTTTTAACTTCTCTATCGATTGTTATTTATAAATAATTAGGTTTTATGCTTAATGATTTAATAATATTTATTTGATAATAATAAGAATAACTTTTTACAAAAAATAATGCCTTATTTTTGAAGCAATTTTTATACAATACAGCATTAATCCTTATCCAGTTAAATACCTTAAATACATTGTTGATTTAATATAGATCAATTTGGCCTTTTACAGCATGTAATTTAAATTAATATTTTCGGAGATAGCACAGATTTAAAATCCCGCGAGGGGGCCGCGCTTCGAAAACTACTGGATCGATTTTAATCATTTTTTCCACTGACTGACAAACTATATAATTTATAAAGCCCGTGCGAAGCAGGGACAGGCGGCTAGTATGATTATATAATAGATGTCATTATTTGCCCTGTGTCTTGATATGTTTTTTTAAGTAGGTAGTCAATTATATTCCGCTTACATTTGGAGTAGGTACAATCATAAACATAAATTGATTTATTTATTCTATTATATAAAAATGGACCTAAATAGTAGAAAAATCGCATTGTGAACATATATTCTGGAAATATAGTTTGACAAATTTTGTACTTGCGTTTTTTGGTAATTTTGATGTATTTCGTTTTAGTGTGTTTTTTTACAAATACAATTCAGAATAAAGAGTTGCCTAACAGTGAGAACCTTACACTTTCAGTAAAGCTCATTTAAAACAACTAACTGTAACTTTAAAAACAGCTCGTTGTGCTGTTTATAATATATTTATAATATATGCTATTTATAACATAATGCATCTTTGCGTATCACAGAAAGAGCCCACAATATGTCTTAGTATTTTGAAAATATAGATTAATTTGCGAACTCTGCCGGTTAAACTGTTAATGTGGACTTTAAAAGAGATATTATTAGAGATTAAGGCAATAAAGATGTAAAACTTAGCCTAAAACTTATTTTGTCCTACAAAATATCACCAAAAGCTGCAGTATTGTTTTTCTTTGACAAAAACGAAGTAGTACTACAAAAAATAGCTTTACGGTACTAATATTTTTATTTACAGTGCTAGTGCAGTTCGTACGTAGGGAGAACGGAAATGAAGTGACTATTATCAACGGATTTACCTTCTACAAAGATGGCTTGAACAGAAGTGATAGGAGGATAACATGGCGGTGCACTTCAGCTGGGACATGTAGAGCACGCTTCACACAAGAAAGTGGCGGCACCTTCATTCGACCCAATTTGTGCCATAACCACAAAAAACCGTGTTTTATAATTCGCAATGGAGTTATAAAAAAGGTGGCACGTAGGACTCGATAAATTTAGAAGCAAGCGGTGAAACCTTGCTCATTCAAGGGGGTATAGAGTTTAAAGCGATGTTTTTCTGTTGAAATGTATGTGCTCTTCGGTGAAAGAAAACATCGTTAGGAAACCTGCATATCTCTTATTCTGGGGATTTGTGTAACTTATCAATTCACATTGGAGCAACATAGGAAGTATTAGCTAACCCTTCCCTCCAAAAAGGAAAGAGGCCTATTTGCCGGGGGGAGGGGGGTCTTTAAATAAGATTTTCTGTTGAAACGTATGTGCTCTTCGGCGAAAGAAAACATCGTAAGGAAACCTCCATATATCTATGCAATAATATAATAATATACATATAAGTATAATTGGGGCATAATTTAATGTATCCACAATATCGGATTACAAATATATTTTTATATAATATATGAAATTTTATTATAAAAGCGAATTCCAAGACCAACGAATACACACACACACACACACACACACACACACACACACCTACACACACACACACACACACACACACACACACACACACACACACATATATATATACATATATTGTATACTAACTGTGCCAGCAGCTTTACCCGCATGGATATCAGTGTGTCATAAATTTTTCTTAGCGTGGTGTTATATAGTCCCCAATAAATGGACTATCATACACTCAAAGAATTTTTCAAATCGGTCCTGAAGATCCTGAGCTTAGCGCGTACAGACAATCAAACAAACAATCTCTTTACCTTTATATATTAGTATAAATATTGTGACGGTACAGTATGCTTATTTCCTTTAACTTTTAGTGAAGGGACGTTGCTTCATATCATGGGTAGCTCGTAGGAGTCTTTTTTAACAAAAAAATTGTCTATATCGGCCGCTTTGCCCCACAGCTTTATACCTTAACACATATGACATTATTGAAGCCTGTTTTTTCCGACAGTCACCTTTACGAAAACATTGTATGGCAAGGAGCTGGCGATATTGGATAATTACACCTATTATCGAGACAAAAGGAGCAGACAGCAGATTTGGAGATGCACTAGAGGGGGACACTGTAAAGGGCGCTTTAAACTGTCGTCGGAGTTGAAAATCATAGAGTCTCATTCCAAACACGATCATGAGCCATCACAATATGTTATACATAAAGGCGTTTACTTCAAAAATAGAACTGTAGGGGAAGATGGGGTACTTACGTAGGTATTCGTTATTATAAAAACGACGACATTTTTCCTTTATACTTGCAATAATAAACAATTTTTCCAAAAGTCAACCCATTCAATCTTATTCAACAACTCAATGACATATTATGCCGGCCACAATGTTTTTTTTATATTCTTGACTAAAAATAAAACCGTTAGTGTACGTGCTTACCCTTCACTGATCGGGTAACCACCAACAGCTCGAGGAGTAGTTGCGATCATTCGCCAATGACCCAGACAAGCCTAAAAAATCACATACGACCGATTAGTGACAAACAAACCTTATTTTAATGTCAAAGATGCGGCAAAGATGACAATGATAACCAAATGAAAACGATTGCCCATCTATGCATTTTTAATTTACCCAATTTTTGCATTCCTTTGCACATTTCTGATGATAGTTTCCCCAACGTTGTATATTTTGTCTGATTAAAAGTTGTTTAAATAAAAGTGCTGTCAAATTGTTAAAATAATGTCATTCGCAAGTATTATACGAATTAATGCGATTTAGTCACGCATCACAAGGCTTTCTAAATCTTATACATAAAAAACTTAAAAATACAGTCGAAAAACTTCCTCTTTCTTTTTAAAGTTAAAAACAGATTATCTATAAATGTAGATAATGCATGATAGTAAATATAGTATCTATGATCGCGCAATGGCGAACGTTAAAGATTGACCTACTCGAATCATTCGTCATTACCTTTCAAAATAAAACAACAAAAAATTACATATATATATATATATATATATATATATATATATATATATATATATATATATATATATATATATATATATATATATATATATATATATATATATATATATATAAATGTTGTATTGGAATTACAATTATTTGATAACATTAAGATTAATTCATACAAAATTTGCAAGAAAATGAATGAAATATTGTAAATACTCATGCTTTGAACGTTGTCCATATCCTAAGCGCTCAGATTTTCGCCGGGCACTAGTCAGAGAGTAAATTTTAAGATGGCAATGAGTGTTATATTCGGAATTACGATTCGGGATTAATTCGGGATTACCCGGCGTTCGTCTTTACCCCGCCTTCCCCTAAGTAGAGAATCCAGAGAGATATAGACTTTTTTAGGTTTTATGCATAATGATTTTATATTATTTATATTTTTATTTAATGATTTTAATCTAGTCACAAAATGCAAGAGTTGCAAATGAGAAGCATAAGAAAGTTAGTAGCTATAAAATTCCTGTACAGATCTTGTGTACTTAAATTAGTAATTAATTATCAAATATAAGTAACATATTTAGGTGTGAAATTAAAGTGGAATTAGCCTTTGATTCGTCGGAGAACAATTTTCTTTCTAGAACATAATATTTTTCCTTATTCACAATGTGTTATAAATGTAGAAATATAAATATATTCCAATTTTTGAGAGTCATTATAACAATTTTTATTAATTTAACATTAATATTTATAAAAGTTGAAAAAAAAGTATAGAATTGTAGTGGTAGGTTATATGTAATTATAAATACTTAATTATATAAATTGACTGTACTATGTAACATTAGTAAGTTAATATTTATAGACAAATTATGAGAAGTAAATCAAATATCATAAAAAAGTTTTATTGAAATGTTTTACTTATATATTTAAATGTGTCTTAATCGCCCTCACAGATATTACTATTATAATAAGTGATGTATGTACTTAAAAAAAATTAAATGTAAATCAGAAAATCAAATAAAGAATAATAAAACTTAAATACCGACGTTACAGTTTATATTTTTATCAGAACAACTCTGGTTTTCATTCAGTAACGCAACTTATAATTGTCTATGGTATTGCATCATATTTTTAAGTATTATATTATTATATGCAGGCGTATAATAATAATTTTGTTTTTAATGGTTTTCCCTATATATGTAAATATTAGTTATTTAATTGAAATATTTTTGTATCGTTTTCACATAACGTTGTTCTATCGACATTTAAAAATCCTAACGAAAACATAATAAGATTTCCGAACTTTTCTCATTTTGCGGACAATGTTTCAATTCATGTAAACGTTTTCAAGTATCTTGAGATTTAAATGTCAATGGTGCTTTTCTTGTCATACCAAATATATAATAATAATTCTAGCATACATAAAGTAGCCATATTAAATACCTGTAGAATAGTTAGAAAATTCTTGCAATTACCCACAGATAAAGACGTTTTATATACTAACATCAACCAAATCTAAGTATTTACCAGGTTTACCAGTATTAACCTGAGACGTAGTTAATTAAAGAATAATAACAATAATCATTTATTCAGATATGATGTTACAAACAGATACTTAAACTAAAGAGATATACCTATCTGTAACACCATACTGATATGCCCTCATCATTATCCTGTCCTTATCCCACTCAAAGTGGGTCGGTACAACATATTATAAACATGTTTTGTCTAGGTATTTTACGACCAGCCGCCAACATGACTTCAACTTACCTTAATTGTATTTTACGACATCTCGCTAAGAAAGAGGGTGGTATATCTTACTCAAACGGATTCCACACGGTGGTTCAACTGTTCAACTTGCTTTAGTCGCCTTTTACGACACTTGGTAAGAAATGAGTAGTACTATTCAGCCGGATACAACACGGCGTTATTATTTTATGTATCTAAATGTATCGCGACGTCAGCATTTCTCAAATGTCAGCATTAGAAGTAACTTAATAGTCAATAGTCAGTCACCTCATAAATACGCAAACTTGTAAGAAGTATCGTCCCAGATTTCTGACATCGGTTGGTCGTGGCTTCTTGCCACCCTTCCGTCATCGTATTGACTAATCAAAGTCATACCATCAGCCCTCCACTACACGTCGTCCTAAGCCGTGGTCCGGCCTTATAGGAGGCACCCTTAGGACGACGTTCCCCAACCCTAGTAGAGCTTCTGCGGTCTACTCTCCGCATTTCGCAACTTCGGCGATGCTTCAGCGCTCGCCCGTCCCGCCGCCGGTGACGCTGTAAAAGCCGTTAGGGCTAAAATCATATAGTCAATTCGAAAAAAGACGTATCGTAATAAATATATCTCCACCTGCATTACTTTGATATCGCTCCACAATAGAGAAGTCCACAAAGTTAACAACATCAGCACACTAGTTACCCCGACGTGATGATACGAAAACCAGTGCAGCGGATATTACCCTACCACGAATAACCCTAAATTTATTCAATTTATAGAATTAGGCGTTACTTTGCGGAGATCCATAATACAAAAGTAGTAATAAAATTATTTTGCTATAATCCGCGATGAAGTAAAATAGAAAATATATATAATGCTAAATGTAGAGTGGACAATCCGTTTTCATACTTGATACATGCAGGATTCGTAAAAACACATGCACAAACCTCCACCACCGCCACCACAATACACAAGCACTACATACGTTCACTATCACAAACTCAACAATCGTTTCGCCCCGCAACCGAAGCATCATCAGGAGATAGACTCCACGACCAAAATCGCAAAGCAAACCCTAAATTTATTCTTATTTCCAGTGCACTGGGTTATAAAGGAATCGGGTACTCAGTTGGCAATCATCAATGGATTTACATATTATTGCAGTATTAAGAGTAAAACGACAGGCGCCTGGCGGTGCACTACAGGTGGTCACTGTAAGGCTCGATTCACGGCCTACAACGATACAAGGAAGATATTCAGATCAGATCTGGAACACAATCACCAGCCGCCAAGGTTTATTGTACGGAACGGAGTGTTCTTGAAAATTTAAAACGCATCTGTGCTTGTCTCATCGCTACGTCGATTGTGTTTACGATACTAAAATGAAGCATTTTTTTGGATTAGTATTAGGCACATTCTGAGCCTGATTTTAACAAAAAACTTAGTCGACTTATACACTAATGAGCACTCAGGCATATTTTAACCTTATTTTTACACTTGCCAACGGCACCGCCCGCGTAGAAATATTTAAACCGTAATACAGTATTTTGATAACCATAAAAATGGTTTTAGTTGGTTAATCTTAAAAGCTAGACATATGCTGTCGCGGACTTTTATTTAGAACTTTTAGAGGGGAACAATTTTGTAATACATGGTTTTTGAATAATTTTCACCGTTTACTTAGCGCATGCGAGGAAAGCTTATAATTTTGCTGATTTCGTACTTTTTTTATTGCTGCTCCTCTCCTATGTTATAAGGCCTTCCTCGATAAATGGGCTATCTTACACTCAAATAATTTTTCAATTCGGTCCAGTAGTTCCTGAGATTAGTGCGTTCAAACAATCAAACAAACAAACACTTTAGCTTTATACATATTTTACATATACGTTATTTCACTATGTCTGACATAAGGATCAAATCGTGTTTGCCATAAGACGATGTGTATGTAAACACTAAAGAAATAACATTAAGCTCGCACATATTGTTAAAAATTATCTATTAGTGGGCAAGATGTATTAATTCTTTTTCTGGATCTGTGGCTCTAAATTATGTATGTACAAAATTTAGTCTGTGGTAGAGAGGATATAGATGAAATAAATATAGAAAATGTAAATAAATTTATTTTTAAAATTTAGAATTGTTGAACCTAAGTTATTGAACTTTACAATATACATACATCTCAACATCAATATGGAATTGGTAGACTGAGAAAAATCATATATGTACTCGCTTATATACCAGGCTAAAAAAGAAAAAAATCCGGTATAAAACACAATATTTAAAAAATGATGAAGACGTGGATGACGTGATTTAGCAAGTCTAATATACAAACATGTAGTATCAGGGTTATCGAAGTAAAACTTGGTAGCTTTATATAAAAGTGAACGTTTTTGACTTGTTTAGTTATTCACCCCTGGTACAAGTTTATTCCCCTGGCACAGGTTTATTCCCACTGAACAAAACGATCTCCTATTTATCATGCTGTCCCGCTCACACACTCTCATGCATTCCTTTTCAAGCATATATCTAACGTTCCATTTCCGCATTCTGAAGAATATGAAAGAAAGAAAGAACGTTTATTTAACCTTCCGCTATACACAGTTGTTAACTAAAACTAAACTTTAACACATAACAGAATAGAAGAAAAACATGCTAATAACAAAAAACAATTTCATATAAATATACTGCATACCACAAGAAGAAGAAAATGTCTCAGCTCAGTATAAATTGAGCGACAAAATTTACACAACACTTTTTTTCGGCAGTAGCCAGGAGCGACACAGTTTAATTAAGGATATACTTGTATAATTATTTAAATCACAAATATTTTAATGTACAGATAATGATAATAAATAAATTGTTATTTTATATTAAATAAATAAACTGTAACATATTATTTTTTATATTATATATATTTTATAATGATACGAAATAGTATTATATGTAAATAGATAAAAAGATTCTTACTTATTTAGTAATTATTAGTTAACAATATTATTTGTGAACAGTACATTTGTGACATGTATATATATTTTTAGTACAATGGGTGCAGAAGGAAACTGGTGGTGACATAGCGATTATAGCCGGTTTCACTTACTACTGCAAGAAAATAAGCAAAAATACATTCGCATGGCGATGTACTAAGGGTGGATCCTGTAAAGCGAGATTCGTCGCTTGCATCGACTCTAAGGAGATACTGCGTGCAAATCTCAAGCATAATCATGCGCCGCCGCGGTTTATTATACGGAATGGAGTTTGTATTAAAATTTAATCAGAACTACCTTGATGATATTGGCGCAGTGTTTGTCTTGTTATAAATACATTAAGTGTGCTCTGTCCGAGTTTTTTACTTACTCGATCGCTTTAGAATTTCGCCAATTTGTATGACACTGCATGAGCGACATCTAGTGACCGTTGTTCCAGCGCTATACAAATTGGCGTTACGCTGATAGGAAGAAGAATACTGTATATTAGTATTCTACTAGTACACACAGAACAAAAATTACAGACATTTATAAACTAAAACAAACACAGGTACAATAAGGGCCTTATCGCTAACCAGCGAATTCTTCCAGGCAATCTTAAACGTTCTGGAGGTGAATAAAATAACTGGTAGAATAATGTAACACAGAGTATATAAAGATATATTCTCCTGCCCTTATCCCACTCTCAGTGGGGTTGGCACAACATATTAGAAACATGCTGTCACATGATTTGGTTGCATTTTTACGACTGCCGCCTGCCTGAGGTCAACATACCTTAGTCGAATTTTACGACACCTCGGTAGGAAATATGGTGGTCTATTTTACTCAGTCGGATACCATACGGTGGATCAACTTACCTTAGTCGTCTTTTAGGACACCTCGGTAAGAAATGAGGGTGGAATATTCTACTCAGCCGGATACCACAAGGCTAAGAGTAGTAAGTAGTAAGTAAGTAACGGCCTGTTGCTATCCCACTGCTGGGCATAGGCCTCTTCTCTCCGTTTTTTTTTTTTGGAGAGAAGGATTGGAGCTAAGACCTACCACGCTGCTCCAATGCGGGTTGGTAGGTTACACATATCCCCAGAATTCTCTAGAGATATGCAGGTTTCCTCACGATGTTTTCCTTCACCGAAAAGCGTGTGATAAATTGCAATTTTCAATTAGACACATAAGTTTTACTAGAAAACTCATTGGTGTCTGCCCGGGGTTCGAACCCTAGATCTCCTCGAAAGAGGCGCACGGTGTTACCGCTGGGCTACCACAGCCTACCAGGCTAAGAGTATATAAAGATAATTATAAAATTAGAAATTAGAATTAGAAGTGGAAAAATAATTATAAAAATTACTTAAATAATGTTCATCGAAACTGTGTTGAGCGAATAAATAATTCCTAATTTAAAAAAAAATTATACTAATTATAAAATTAATCAATATATATTTATCTATATGTGATAAACTTACATGAAATATACACGATCGCTAATGCGATGGAATAGGTAGAAAAACTCGCACTAACCATACTGATTTTCGGTATTTTTTTTGTAATGTATTTCTCTAGTCTTATTTCATCGGGAGCCGTTTCGTCTTAGCTAGTTACCATATACAAGGCAGAGCCTGAACGTTTAACAATTTATTATATTTAATATTTACCGAATCTCGGAAACGGCTCCAACAATTTTCATGAAATTCAGCATGTTTTCGGGGAGAAAATGCAATCTAAGTTTGATTAAAAAAAATGTCATTTTATACCTGTTTATGGGCAAAAAAATGCTAATATTAATGTTGAATCAAATGGGCAATTTTTGGTGTCAAATGCTGTCAAAAGCTCATTTGGGGAACGGGCGGTCTAGAGAGGTGAAAATAACTACGATTGAGCCCCATCTGTCCTATTTTTTTACAATTTTAATTTTAATTTTAATTTTTTTTTATACCTATCTTTAAAAAAAATTACTGAGCAAGGCTCGGTCACCCAGGTATTTCTAATAATATGCTCTGTAGAAACCGTTAAGGAGTATATCATTACCAGATTTCCGCGCTTCCATCGTTAGTTGCATTTTTACTTACATATAAGATGACATTCAAGCGCAAACCTGAGAATTAAATAAAAACTCTGCAATGTCTTAAACAAACTTCAAATTTCAAAATTCGTACGACGAGAACATTTGTTTTCCGTATTAAAAATGTAAGTTCTGGTTAAAAGAAGTAATAATTCTTATTTATTCATAATAAATAATATTAATACTATTGATGTATTTAATTTAACCATTACCTTTACTAGAAAAAAGAAAAAAAAATAGTAGATACGACAAGGAAGAACAAGTTGCATTCGGGTATCTAATAGGATTGGCAAAAAAATTCATCTGGTGCTCCCGATGCATCGTCTAGCAGAGGGAGGGGCCACTTTTAAAGAGGTCCCCGACCCTGACCTCCTCCGGGGCACAGAGCCACTACTGGTGGGGATGGGGGCAATGGGGCCAACAGCAGCGTGGTGGAGCACTCAGGTTGTTTTAGTCGGTGCTAGTCTGACACCCGTAAAAAAAAGATATAAATAAGGCCAACCGTGTTGATTTATTATTTACGATCATTGGTAACATTTCAGTTCAATGGGTCACCAGGCAAAATACAGGATCTAAACTAGCCATCATAATGGGATTTACTTATTACTGCGCCATTAAGAACAAGAGATCTAGTGCCTGGAGGTGCACTAAAGGGGGAAACTGCAAGGCGAGGTTTACCCTCCTCAGTTCTGAGGAAATATCACGTTCGGAGCTGGTACATGATCATCCGCCGCCTAGATTTATTATCCGTGATGGGGTGTTTCTAAAAATATAAATCTTTAATATTTAAATGAGTTAATCTTGAATGTATATTTATATATTTTAGGAATCTCGGAGACGGCTTCAACGATTTTCCTGAAATTCAGCATATAGTGGGTTTTGGGGTTAATAGATAAGTTTTATTTTTAAAAAATTGTCGTTTTATCCCTGTTTTCAGGCTCTAATTTTTTTTTGAAATTTACGTTGAATACAATTACAATTTTTCGCTGTCAAACGTAAAGCCATGGTGGTTTATTTGGGGAACGGGCGGTCGAGATAGGTGAAAATACCTAGGATCGAGCCTCACCCGTCCTATTATTTTTTCATTTTTCTTTTAATTTTTTTAAATTTTTTTTTTTTTACATCATTTTAAAAATACCGAGTAAGTCTCGGTCACTTAGGTACTTTAATCTTATTGCACTAACAATAATGATTGGTATAAGAAATAAAAGTATTACAAGGGTACAAAGGCAACCTTTTAGCGACCTCTCACAGACAATTTTTGATGTGAGGAGCAAACTATGACTGTGAGAGAGATTTATTTATATCTCTTTGCACTCCGAGCACTTTTAACATTACGTTTCAAAAGAAATGGAGTAAGCTTAGTCGCCAGACCATTCACTCAAAGCAAGTCAAATCAAAATAATCTTTATTCAAATAAACTCTTTAAGGTTATCTTGAATCGTCAAGGATCAATATGATTAATGAACCTTCAACTGGTTCGGAATTTGGCTCTTACCGAGAAAAACCAGCAGGAAATTCGGCGGTTTTTTCTTTAAAATATTTTCAATTTTACATTCATAAACCGCAGTCTTATATGAAGCTGAAAGAATTTTCAAATCAAGACGTTTTTATCATCCAAATAATATTCATATTTGGAATATGCTTTACGTATATTTCTTACATTTAATTTAGACTTTTCTGTAAATTGGTCTAGTAAAGATATCGGAATTAGTAAGTATGTCTATTTCTTTGAACTTTTCGCGAAGGGACTCACGTTGTTTCATATTATAAATATTGAGCAACAAATATCCTTTCTACATTTGCTATGGAATGCTATGGAAAAGCAATTTTATAACTTAGTCGTTATGTAGACAAGAGAGGCAAAGTAAATACAAACTTTTGTATTTGGTTGCAGAATTAAATCTCAAAAAAATAGTTTTGTATCAAATATAACTACTCCATAAAGAATATAACAGAATGGAGTGATATTTTTTTACAGATTGGTAATATTGCAACATAATGTTGTTTTTGTAACACAGTTGTAACACAATATTGTAACATGCTAAGAAATTTGTTATTATGTTAGTTATTTCTACATACGCCGTGTGGTATCCGGCTGGTTAGAATAGTACCACCCTCTTTTCTTACCGAGGTGTCGTAAAAGGCGACTAAGGTAAGTCGACCCGCCGTGTGGTATCCGGCTGAGTAGAATAGACCACCCTCATTTCTTACCGAGGTGTCGTAAAAAGCGACTAAGGTAAGTTGACCCACCGTGTGGTATCCGGTTGAGTAAAATAGACCACCCTCTTTCTTACTGAGGAGTCGTAAAATACGACTAAGATGAGTTGGCGTCAGGCAGGCGGCCGGTCGTAAAATACGTAGCCAAATCATGTGACAACATGTTTATAGCATGTTGTGCCGTCCCCACTTATGTGGGATAAGGGCAGGAAGATGATGTTAGTTATTTCTACATAATGCGAAAATGTGTTACCCTTGACAGTTTATTGGAAGCGAATAATTTAATTTGCAAGTGCATATTGTAAGTAAGAATAAAGTGTTTTTTTAGCATTTACTTTAAGTATTATAAAATAAGTGAGTCATCATTGTGGAATATTCCGAAAATAATTTTTGATATTATTTTTCAACGGAGCAATAAAATTTGAAATAAATACTGATGATTTTTTTAATCCATTATTGTTTTAAGATTCTTTTTTAAACATTTTTTTTTTATAAACATCTAGCGTTGCTGTGGCTCAGTCTGGTTTCGATCTGCCTTCTGCAAAATAAAACTGTCATTGGCGTTTTAATAAAATGCTGCGATCGCCACCAAACTTTACACGATCATCCGCTGGCATGATTCTAAAGATTCTCTAGAAATTTCATTACTATCCGTCCAGCAGTTTCGGAATCCATAAAGGACATACAGACAAACATTAATTTTTATATATAGGATTAATCATTTATATACAACAAAAATCATCATCATTCTCCTGCCCTTATCCCACTCAGATTTTTTCATGTGATTTGACTAGGTATTTTAAGACCGACCGCCTACCTGACGTCTACTTACCTCAGTCGCCTTTTACTATAACTCGGTAAGAAATAAGGTAATACCACACGGCGCATTGATTTACAATATAAATATATAAGATATTTAACCCAAACTAGCTGAACAGGTAAACGTTGTGCCATATAAATTATTGCTGCTCCTCTCCTATTCATCTTAGCGTGACTTTATATATTCATTTATGCATTTATGCCTTTCTCGATTAATCGACTATCATATACTCAAATAATTTTTCAAATCGGTCCAGTAGTTCCTGAGATAAGCGCTTTTAAACAAACTCTTCAGTTTTATATATTAGTATATATTACACGCTAGTTATAGCCGTATAGTGTTTTAACCATATTTTTTATATGCAGTGACGTGGGTTATGAAAGATAACGGGTCACCCTTAGCCATTGTCAACGGATACACGTTCTATCCCCGTGTGAAAAGCAGAAAGACAAGTCATTGGAGTTGTACAAGAGGAGGGACGTGTAAAGCGAAATTCAGCATTATTAACGAAACTAAAAGATTCACTCAATATATGTTAATGCACACTCACAAGCCGCCGATGTTTGTTATAAAAGACGGTATATATACTAAGATATAATTAAGACAAATGTTAAACGTTTTCTAAATAAATATCATAATTTTCCTCCCCATATTTCGCTTAACGTGTTATGATGTGATTTGGCTAGCTTTTAAGACCGACCGCCTGACGTCAACTTATCTTATCTTCACGACACTGGTAAGAACTGAGGGTGGTCTATTCTACTCAGCCTAATACGACGAGTGGCAATTGTAAATAAATATACAATTGCCACTCGTAATATGGGACATTTACACATACAAATATACACCTGACTCGAAGAACTAACAAATTGTTTTTTCAAAGTTGGCCCTCGGCAGGAATCGAACCCGTGTCCCGCTAAACTGAAGGCAGTGTTTGTGTTATGTTATTTACATTGCCAAATCAAAGAAAATATCATAACAACAAATTTGTTCAGCTGTAAATAAAAAATCAATACAAATTATTTTTTGCTCAAGTTAGCTTTTACAAGCTCTTTCGAATCGTCAAATTTTAATGAATGAAATGTTTGAAACAACGCTTTTTACCGAGAAGAACCAGCAAGAAACTTGGCAGTCCCTTTTTCAAAAATAATTAAAAAAAAAAAATTAAATAAAAAATATCTAATCAGTCTAATCTAGTGCGTAGCTGGTTGCAACTTAAATCCAATTTAAATATCCAATTAAATAGTCTTCAATAGTATAAGAACAGTCTTTTTAATTGCTTTTTTTGAGCTTTTGTAAAGATAAGTCCAAAACAAATTTTACCGAATATAGCCTATAAACGATGTTCAAACTTTCTGTAGCTTTGGTATAAATAATTTATTTCACTTAATTGTAATGATTTTCACTACCAAAGAAAACTTTTAATAATATGCCAAATGCAATAAACTTTTTAACTTATCTTGTACTTGTATACATTAAGTTTGTTTTCTGTCCTCTGTTTGTGCAAGCTCATAATAACATATCCGTACTAGGCGTGAATAAGTTAACAGTCATTAATAGGTTTACGTTTCAGAGAGTTATTTATATTTTGCATAAGTTCATTTGCGCGATATAATAGACCATATATAAGGCAGTCTTCATGCCTTATTATTAAATATATAAAAGGTAGTAAGTCGACTTATCATCATATTCACGCCTTGTACGGATTTCTAAGACAAATCGACGTGCCTGTATTTTGTATTTATATCTGTATGGTATATTCCTTTCCACACTTCGATTGTTACCTTAGAAGAATTTTTTTTTAAATAAAACCATAATAGTAACTTTGTTTTGTGATTATTGATGCATATTATGTATTTCATTAATATATCGTTATTCCAAATGGACTCTGTTAAGTGTTTTTTATAGATATATACACTTCAGATTTCATGAGTCGGGCCCATGACTTGATTCTGTACATATTTCTTTATCCTATTTTGCTCACATTCTCATGTTTCTCAACATTGAACAAATCGCTCTATCCGAAGATTAAAGTCACATTTTATATGCTTATACATGGGACATGTGACGTTATTCTTGTGTGTGATTTAATCATCCGAAATATGAAATCCGTTTCACGTTTCGAAGGTGGTTATAAAATTTGAATAATTGGTTACAAATATTTCATTATAATTTTTTTTCAGTGTCAGTGAGATGGGTGCTTAAAACGTGCGGTAAAGAGTTGGCGATCGTCAACGGTTTCACATTCTACGAACATAAAAGGTTGTTGAGGACCAATGTATGGAGCTGCACACGAGGATCACCGTGCGCAGCCAGGATCATAGTTAGCAATGATCGCATGAGAGCCCTCAAGAAGTATAACCTGATACACAACCACAAACCACCTTCTTACATCATCAAAGGCGGTTTCTTCATGAAAACCTAAACATCTTCATAGCTTCATAACAGTTATATTGTACGATAGATGGACAATTGACGATGGGTGAAAAGTTTTCAGTGCTAATTGTTCAACAAAATATAACAATTAGGACTGAATAATGTAAAACAAAGATGCATGCGTAAAATTTAATATAATATAAATATAAAAGTATACGCACGGGGTCTCAAGCATTCTTATGGGATTTTGACGTGTACGCGCCAAAGTAAAATTATGAAGTGACATATACGTGTCGCCTTCTTGCAAATTGTCACTCGTTCTTGCGCGTACGGACTTGGTCTTGAGCGTACGCGCTTAGTCTCGCGCGTACACACTTGATCTCGCGCGTACACACTTGGTCTCGCGCGTACGCACTTGGTCTCGGGCGTACGCACTTGGTCTCGCGCGTACCCACTTCGGTCCGCGCAATCACACGAACTCTTACACTAAAGTGTGCGGGTTCAGGCGTGCGCGCACGTTTAACTATAATCGCAGCGTTATATCGTAGTGTTTAATATATCCTATTATCTACGCGTCGTTGTGTGCGCCGGTTAATAGATCGCTTAAATGTGTTTTCAAATTGATTAGTAGTAGGATTCGTTCGTGTTGTTTTAATCCAGTGTTATGGTTACTAGCAAAATACAATGCCTAATTTAACCAAAAATTTAATAATAGAAACAAGTCGTACAATCTTAGATTCACCGTTTATTAAAATGTTTAAATATTAAGGAAGGGTAATCACTGTTCTTCTTCTAGATTAATATTTCTATATAAAAATTTATTAAAAACTTGTAGGAGATCGATTGAAGTAAAAATATATGAAAATTAAATCTGTAACCAGTTATCCCCTCAGAAACCCATAAAGGTACGAGTAAGTGATACCACGTTATGGGGACCCTTAACATTAAACAGTTATTTTAATAGTTACCACTTTAAAATTAATATTTTGAATTTAGTAATAATCTTAATGTGTTCATAAAAATAGATTGCTATGAATATATTATTATTAGTATTTTATCATAGTCCTTTACGCATGAATGCTAGCTGTACTTATAATATTACGCATAAGTTAAATGGAAGCCTCTTTCCACAGTTGGGCAAATCCTCTCTCCTAGGATAGGAGGACGCTCCTTTTTCCACTGCATTTTCTATTGCCATATGGAAATCAAAACAACATATAAGTAACTTACTGCAGGAACCTTGTATAAAAGTCCGAAAATACTTAGGACCAAGTGAAAGGATTGTACGGATTACGAGTGAATAAATTATGTAATTCATTGATTTTGAATCTAAATGATAAGTGCCTTTAAAATTATATTTTAAAATTATATATATTAAAGGTACATTGGATAAAAGTCCGAAACGTAATTGAAATTAAGTGAAACTTTATTTAATAGGAACATATAAAGTTCAAGTTATCATTCGACCGTAACACTCCAAGGCGAAGTGCACTAAGATACACATGATTCGGCTAGGTATTTTACGACCGGCCGTCTGCCTAAGGTCAACTTACATTAATCGCCTTACGATACCTCAGTAAGAAAGACCACGCAATATGACCAATATAGCAAAATGACCAATAAGTGCCATTATTTTATTGCGCGTGCGTGTTGTTAATGTGTCAACAAATCAATTTGTTAGTTTATCCCGTCATTCTCACTTATCAGCAGCAAATAGCTTGGTTTCCATAGCATTTCGCTCGCAGCAAAAAACAATAAGGCCGTTTCGCTAGAATCGGCCAGGATAGTTCGTCGTATTTTCAGTTTTCTGTGTGCTTAGCGACATCTAGTGACCGCTGTTCCAGCGCTATACAAATCGGCGTTACCCTAACGCAATCGAGTAGGTTAATAAAACTAAGCAAACTTATCTGCGCTTGTTTATTTTGGTTATCTATCTAGTCATCTAAATTTCAATGAATTTATATAGGTACATTTTCAGTTGCAAATTAGTTAATTATGCTTATCAATTGTAGATTATAGCGGATACTTTTAAATATAATATATACTTATATTTACGATTATAAGGACCTCTACCTTTTGATTTGGATCAATGTGCTTAATGCGAATTTTTAACATACTCGATAGCGATAGCATGTCGTCAATTTGTATGGCGGTGGAATAGCGGTCACTAGATGTCGCTGTTGCAACGTCATAGGATCTGGCGTTACGCAAATGCGTTCGAATATATTAAAAAAAAACTCGCACTAACCACACAGGACAGACAATTCATACGCGTTCGAAATGAAAATCAAAAAAACCTAATAAAAAAAAGTTACTTTAGATCTATTTAGTTATCTAAGTATGAATAATATTTAATTATATTAAAACATAATTTTAGCTTTTTACTAGTCGATTGCGGAACGTCGCAATAAAGACGACTTTAATAAAAATCTATAACTTCGATCCATAACATAAAATATTTAAATAGATTTCTCTTACTATTTATTCTATATATATATAGACCAATATCTCTTCTAAGCCATGTCTATAAGCTGTTTTCAAGGGTTATCACGAACCGTCTCGCGCGAAGACTCGACGAGTTTCAGCCCCCCGAACAGGCCGGGTTTCGAAGCGGGTACAGCACAATAGATCATATCCACACCGTGCGGCAAATTGTACAAAAAACTAAAGAGTACAATCGACCACTATGCCTAGCGTTTGTGGATTATGAAAAAGCGTTTGACTCGGTCGAAACCTGGGCTGTTCTGGAGTCCTTACAGAGATGCCAAGTCGATTGGCGATATATTGAGGTGCTGAGATGTCTGTATGAGAACGCAACGATGGCAGTCCGAGTTCAAAACCAGCAGACAAGGCATATCCATCTGCAGCGAGGCGTGAGACAAGGGGACGTCATTTCCCCGAAATTGTTTTCAAACGCACTAGAGGATATGTTTAAGACGCTGAATTGGACTGGACTTGGCATAAACATCAATGGCGAGTACATCTCTCATCTCAGATTCGCGGATGATATCGTCTTAATGGCTGAATCTATGGAGGATTTACAATTGATGCTGCATGGACTGGCTGATTCTTCTCAACAGATCGGTCTCCGGATGAACTTAAATAAAACAAAAATCATGTGCAACGAGCACATTGCTCCGGGTCCGATTTCGGTAGATGGGGTCACTCTTGAAATTGTTGACAAATACATTTACCTAGGGCAGACGCTCGAACTAGGTAAAAACAATTTCGAGTGTGAGATTATGAGAAGAATACAGCTAGGCTGGGCAGCATTCGGAAAACTACGTCGAGTCTTCTCATCACCCATCCCACAGAGTCTAAAGACTAAAGTATTCAACCAGTGTGTCCTACCTGTCATGACTTACGGTGCCGAAACGTGGACACTCACAGTTAAGGCGGTCCACAAGCTTAAAGTTGCTCAGCGGGCTATGGAAAGAGCTATGCTCGGGGTTTCTCTGAGGGATCATATTCGCAACGAAGTAATCCGTCAGAGAACTAGGGTCACCGACATAGCTCAGCGCATAAGCAAGCTGAAGTGGCAATGGGCCGGCCATATCTGTCGCAGAACCGATGACCGTTGGGGTAGACGTGTTCTGGAGTGGAGACCGCGAATCGGTAAACGTAGTGTAGGACACCCTGAGACTCGATGGAGTGATGATATACGTAGGACAGCGGGCAGTGGATGGAAGCGAAAAGCCCAGGATCGGGCTCAGTGGCGAAAAATTGGAGAGGCCTATGTCCAGCAGTGGACTAAAGTGGGCTGTTAATGATGATGACTATTTATTCTCCATTTCAAACAGACATTTTGTCTCTACGGGTACACGTGCATACTTAGAATATGAAATATAACTAAATATTATATATCTAGTCATTTCAAATTAACTTTACATAAATGTTATGCCTTAAATATCGTGAAATGTAATATTATATTCAATATTTATTAAGACATCGTTACAACTTTAATCTATCTATATAACCTTTAATATAAAATGTTTTGTAAACATATGAGTAGTCGTTTATTGTGTCAGAGTTCAAATTATGTTCGAAAATTTGATATGACTTTTTATTATTTTATATATTTTTTTACTTAAAAGATTATAAATATTTATATTTTATAATGATTCGGAATTCATTGATCATTGATATCTCGCCATTAAGAGTGCTACTTTAATATTATTTTTTTTATATTTATTATTAAGGCATTTTCACCTTCGCAGAGATGTTAAGAAAGCGCGGGTGCGAAGTATTGTAAAATTTAAATTTCGAATATTTACTTCAAGTACATGATAATAATTGAAATATTATATCATTAATTTTTTTTAAAATAAATAATACATTGTTGCATCGGTGATTCTCTTTGTATAATTTATAATCTGAGTTAGTTTAACTTATGAAATAAATGTTATATTACACCATACCTAAATATTTACCAAAGAAATAATTGATGTTGTTCTAGATACGGTATTTTAATATTCTTAGTGTGATTGTTAGAGTAAATTTATCATATGAAATAAACAGTCAATATAATAAAAATATAATAACCTGTTTTTTTTCAATAATTTAGTTAGTGACTTAATTTACCAACTTTACATGGGTATGAATCAGAGCTTATCGTTGAGACTTTAAATGTTTTTTTTCCTTATATAAGATCATTATCCTCCTGCCCTTATCCCACTCCAAGTAGGGTCGCCATAACATGTTATAAACATGTTGTCACATGATTTGGGTATTTTACCGACCGATTTTATTCCACCGCCCACCTGACTGACGTCAACTTACCTTAGTCGCCTTTTCCTACACCTCTGTAAGAAATGAGGGTGGTCTATTCTACTCAGCCGGATACCACACTGCGGGTTGAGTTACCTTAGTCGCCTTTAACGCCACCTCGGTTAGAAATGAGGGTGGTCTAGTCTATTCAGCCCTATACCACACGGCGTAGGAAAACAAAAGGTATAAAGAATACTAGCAATCGCCAGCGACTCCGCCCGCGTGGAATGATTAAAACCGTAATATTTCGAGAACCATAAAAATTGTTAAAGTGGCTTAACCTTAAAAGCTAGACATATGCTGTCGCGAACTTTTATTTACAACTTTCAGAGGGGAACGATATTGTAATACATGATATTTGAATAACTTTCACCGTTTACTTACCGCGCGCAAGGAAAGCTATAAAATTTGCCGTTTTCGTAATAATTTTTATTGCTGCTCCTCTCCTATTCATCTTAGCGTGATGTTATATAAATGGACTATCTTACATTTACAGATTTTTTTCAAATCGGTCTAGTATGTTCGGAGATTTTCGCGTTCAAACAAAGAAAACTCTTCAGCTTTATATATTAGTCATCATCATCTTCCTGCCCTTATCCCACTCTAAGTGGGGTCGGCACAACATGTTATAAACATGTTGACATATGATTTGGCTACATATTTTACAACCGGCCGCCTGCCTGACATCAACTTACCTTAGTTATATTATACGACGCCTCGGTACGAAAGAGGGTGGTCTATTCTAGTCAGCCGGATACCACACGGCTGGTCGACTTACCTTAGTCGCCTTTTACGACACCTCGGTAAGAAATGAGGGTGGTACTATTCTGTTCAGCCGGATACCACAAGGCGTCAGCTTTATATATTAGTATAGATTAATATTTCGATCTGTCCTTTAAACGAATATTATTTTCAGTAATAACACTGGCCAAATCGAGGTTTTCCGGGAAGCAGATCGTCATCCTCGGCGATTATACGTACTATTGTAAGAAGTTGTGCAAGACGAAGAGCTGCTCTCACTGGTATTGCTCGACCCACAACTGGAAGGGATGCAACGCTAATTTAACACTGGATGATAACTATGGTATTATGGAAATTTCGAATCAGCACAACCATCCGCCTGCAAAGTACCAAATCCTTGATGGACTCTACTATAAATTCTAATTTTACTTTTACCATACCTTTATTAACTATTTTAAAGACTTTAGACTTAAGAATAAATTAAAAAACGAAAAGCATCAAGCAAATATCTTTTGTAGACGATACGTTAACTTTTGACAACTATTTAAGTAAAAGAGATGTAGTAACTAACCAATAATTGTCGAAAGATTTATTTTTTTGACAGAAAAGTTAGGACTTCAATGCGAAGTGATAGGATACACACATCCCAAGGATATAGGCAAATGCAATTGACTGGATTGTTGACGCAGTGGATGACCCTGCCGAGAGCCAATTAAAATTTTCTATTAATGAATTTGTTGGTCTTCGAGTCTGGGTGTATATTTGTATTTAAGTATGTATTTAAAAATTAAATGAGTAGGTATATATTCACTAGTTGTCTGTCTACCATAACACAAGTATTAAGTTACTTACTTTGGGGGAGGGACAACCGTGCGTATGTACAATATATATTTACATTAAAAAACGGAAAGCAATACTTACAAATATCTTTTGTAGATGATACTTTAACTTTTGACAACTGTTTAAGTAAAATAAATATAGTAATAAAGTTTAGGAAAATGGATGTCAAAAGATCAGCAAAACATATAGCTAAGTACTAAATAAAAACTGTCAAAAGATATCTCTTTTTTTGACAGAAAAGTTAGTACTGCAATGTGAAGTGGTAGAATACACATATTTCAAAGATTCCCTAGATATATGCAGGGTTTCCTTTAACTAAAAAGCATTTGGCAAATGCAAATATCAATGGTGGCCGTATAGAGCACGGTGATACGTATGACTTTTTCGAAGAATCACGAGTTCAAATCCCGAGCACCAATGAGTTTTTCTATTTAACCTTATGTGTCTAATTGATAATTGCAATTTATCACATGCTCTTCGGTGAAGAAACCTGCATATCTCTGAAGAATTCTCGGGATGTGTGCAACCTACCAATCCGCATTGGAGCAGCGTGGTAGTTCTAAGCTCCAATCCTTCTGTCCAGAAACGGAGAGCAGATTTATGCCCAGCTGTGGGCTAGTAACAGACCGTTACTTTACATATAGAATGAAATGCAGTAAAAAACGATCTAATTTTAATGGGATGATCGGCTTCTTGATAAAGTTCAATGGCCCAGTCAGATGCGTAGATTAGTAAATAAGGAACAATGTGATCCAATACCACGTTATACAAAACGTGATCCTCCAGTAACTTTAATCGTTGAGGCCATTTACCAGTTTTTGTGTGACATCTTAATACAATATATGAATATATAACACTTCTAATAGTTATTTTTTTTGTTTATATAGAAACGTATCATAAACAAGATATGATTTTTGGTAGAGAAATAAAATCGTACAAAGCTAAAACTTAAGTTGCGTCCATTTGTGCAGTGTCAAACGTTGTTTTTAGTATGTTTTTGTCGTCACAGTTGTTATTAGAAAGAGGTGGTTATATTACGAATAAAGTGTTACTTAACTTAGTGTAAATTGAATACTTTTAATTCGATTTTTAATCAAAAATTAAATTACTAATTAATTAGGAAAAATAACTAATCTGATAGATCAGTGTATCTGATGTGTACGAAAGTAGATCGGTATTTTGCAATTTTGGGTACAGTTTATCTCCCAAAGAGGACCCAAAGTTCATAATGTACCATCGTTCTTACCTGTGTTGGGAGCATGCACTGATAACTTTCAGCGTTTATAACTTTCAAAGTTTATAACTTTCATCGTTTATAAAATTAATGATGGTCTAGGGTTCACGGGCTCTTAGTCCAGTGGTGGTGTTGGAACATTGAATGATTATTTCCGCAACACCGATGAGGAATTAGAACATCATCTACCTATCGAGTAATAAAGCGGTGAATAATAGTTACTTTATTTCACAGAACTGTTCCGAAGTAAATCGGTTATGAAATTCAAAGATCATACATATTATTGCCGCAGAAGCGACCGGAACAAAGTTCGATGGTATTGCAGAAATCGGAAGGAGACCAACTGCTCGGCGTTTGTAATAACGATCGCTGGAGAGATCGTGGTAACGTGGCCTGAGCACAATCATTAAAAAAACTTCTAAAGATACTACTAGATAATTTATAGAAATAGGCGTTACTTTGCGGAATTCCATAGTACGAAAGTTATGATAGAATTATTTTGTTAAAATATACGTTCGTTAATAAAATTTTATGTAATGCTAAGTGTAGGAATAAAGACCGTAAATATTGAGAATCCGAAATATCTAAAGTGATTTTTTAAGATGGCGTCAAAGACGGGATAAAATTTGTCCGCTGAAGAATTACATTTCACTGCATTTTTAAATATTTATATTGTTCATTGAAGTTCATGCTATTATGCAAATTTATCATAACGTCTTAATGTTTACTTATCCTTGTTTTATTTGAAAATTAATGCTTATTCATGTTTGTTTGAGGTTTTAATTTTCTTCCTTTATCACTGAATGATTTTTGAGTATTTAGTACCCGAGATTCTTGGGGTTTACAAGTTTCCATGAATAACAAGCTATGAACTTTGAATTCTTTTTAACTATGATGTATTTAAATATTTTATACCGAGTAGTCGCTGCAATAGATTTACAGATTTAATAGTATTTTTGTAAATTGCAGAGCCGTAGCTGCAAGTTAGTGTCGCTTCTTAGTTCATTTTTTTATAATTATATTTTTTTATAATATTTAATGCACAAAAACCTTTATAAATTTTATTATCTTCTTCTTCTTAGTTAACCGATGGTCGTCCATTGCTGGACATAAGTCTGTTTACGGGATCTTAACACCACACGATCTTGTGCCGTAGGCTTGTAGTAGCTCCCTACGATCTTTTTAAGGTCGTCTATCCAACTCGTAGGGAGTCTACCGACGCTGCGTTAACACCTTAAGACGCCAACGCCCATCGGTCAAACTTCATTATACCCTTTTTAAACTAACCTACCTTTACCTAAGATGCGATACTTCTTCCAGATTTCGAGTTAATACCTTTACCTAGTGGCCGATATCTCTTGCAAATGGGTTACCAAACCTATTCGACGAATAGCAGAGAACTTTCGGGTCATACGACTTGGTACTGTTCGAAGAGGGTCAGCAAGAAATGTCCAGCACGGATCAGGATGTATGATAATAAAATGATAGGTTTAGTAGGCTACCACTCACACCCACGGCTGATTATTTAATTTATTTAGATCCGTACATAGCGTGAATAAATTGTAATATTATTATTTGTGTACTTTTTAAGGAAATAGTTTTTCACTTTCATTTTGTACTGATCATTTTTTTGTTAGTTTTACATGAAGTACGATGAAGTATGGAAATGAAATTAATAATTCCATATATCTGTGTAGACTTTAAAATATTTCTATTGTACTTTACGAGAAATCGATTCAAAGTTCACGTTTCAATTTTTTTGATATTTTAATATTTATATTGAATTTGGATTTCAAATAAATCCTACTTATATTATAAATGTGAAAGTTTATGAGTAGAAATGTATGTTAGTTAATCTTTCACGGCGAACCCGCTGTACCAATATCGATGAAATTTGGCACAATTATTCCTTATACATCGAAATAACATGAAGGCATAAAAAGAAATCCTGTTAATTCTACAGGAATAGGATCACATTGAAAAGCGCCTTCTATTGTCGACCTATCACACGACAACAGTCCACGCGAGCGGTATCGCTGGTAAAAGCCTAGTATTTTTATAAAAGTTACGATAGAATTATTGCGTATTCTCTTTCTTCTTCAATTCTTGTCCTTTTCCTTCTGTTACTCAAAGGTTGACTGGAAAAGATCCCTTTTAGGGATAAGTCCGCCTTTATACATGTGCTTTTTTACTTTTACTTTCTCTTTTCTAACTATATGTATGAAAAGAAATAATTCTATCATGACTTTTGTATTATCGAATTCTGCAAAATAACGCCTACTTCTATAAATTAATATTTTTATGCTTTTCGCGAATATGTAGAAATGCTTTTAGAAGAATTCAAATAGTTGATGAGATTATATTTATTTTAAGTATGCGATATTTATCAAAATATGCGAACTTAGCAACATGCTATTAACGCGTCATTCAAACTTGAATTTAAAATGTACTTTAATAAAATAGATTTTTTTTCAAAGCGCTACTTTCTGTACTATATCCGCATTAATGCGACGGATAAAAATAAATTACAGTAAGTAACGGCCTGTTAATATCCCACTGCTGAGAATAGGCCTCTTCTCTCCGTTTTGGGAGAGAAGGATTGGAGCTCAGACCTACCACGCTGCTCCAATGCGGATTGGTAGGTTACACATACCTCCAGAATTCTCTAGAGATATGCAGGTTTCCTCACGATGTTTTCCTTCACCGAAAAGCGTGTGATAAATTGCAATTATCAATTAGACACATAAGTTTTAAGAAAAAAACTCATTGGTGTCTGCCCAGGTTCGAACCCGTGATCGTCTCTAAAGATCCACACAGTCGCACCGCTGGGCCATCACAGCTTCCAAAAAAAATTACAGTATGTGAACTTATTTATACACTTTCCGCCGTGTGGTATCCGGCTGAGTACAATAGACCACCCTCATTTCTTACAGAGGTGTCGTAAAATGCGACTAAGGTAAGTTGACGTCAAGCAGGCGGCCGTTTGTTAAAACGCAGCCAAATCATGTGACAGCGTGTTTATAACATGTTGTGCCGAACCCACTTAGAGTGGGATAAGGGCAGGAGGATGATGATGTTGAACTTATTTATACACTTTATTCACGCTATGTACCAATAAGTTTTGTACAGGGTTCATGAAAAAAGGGAGTTCGTATGTATGTAAATAATTTTAATTGTGCGAATGTTTAGGAATAATTTTACAAAGTGATTGTGATATATTTTTTATTAAAAGCTTTATCCAACTTGCAATGTACGAGTATGTATGTGGAGGAATCTTGCAAGTTTAATTTAACCCACTTCCCGCTGTCCGATCGAGCTAAAATTTTACATACTGGTCCAGTCCCGATTACAATGCATGTTTATGATAAGCATGACCTGATTCTGCTGCCAGAATTTGATCCAGACTTCCCTAGTCTGGAACAAATTCTGGCAATCATAAACGGTTAATGGAAGAGACATGAAATTTTAATAAAAGTTTTTATTTATTAAAAGATTCCCACTTAGAGTGGGATAAGGGCAGGAGAAAGATGATTCTGATAATCCGATCATCCTGCCAAAAGGTGATAAGTCTTGGGCAGATTAAAGAAAGTAAGGTAAAGAAAAAATTAAGGATATTAAAAGTTAAGTTCATGTACAATAAATATTGATAGTTATGGTTCAAAAATAATCATATAAATATTTATAAAAATTTGTCATCATTCTCCTTGACACATTGTAATCATGTTGTCACATGTTAGTTATTTTACGACCGGCCGCCTGCCTGATGTCAATTTACCTTAGTCGCCTTTTACGACACCTCGTTAAAAGATGAGTGTGGTCTATTCTACTCAGCTGGATACAACACGATTAATGACTGGCCCGTTGGCGTAGTGGGTAGTCAGCCTGCCTTCAGGTCCGCGGGTTGCGGGTACGATTACCGCTGAGGGTCACATTTTCTATAAATTAATTTGTTATTCTTCGAGTCTGTATATTTGCATTTAAGTATGTATTTAAAAATATATAAGTATATATTCACCAGTTGTCAGTCACCCATAACACAAGTATTTAGTTACTTACTTTGGGGACAGACGACCGTGTGTAAGTGTCCCATATATTTTTTTTTTAATTTTAAATTTATAAAAATTAGTATAATATAATTAATTGTGCATTCTATCTAAATTTAAATGTATATATTATTAATTTTTAAGGTCACGAGTTAATTCCATTGGGTCAAAATAGGTTTAGGCTGCGGATCGGGAACAATACTTTTTCGAGTTACGGTCAGAGTGCGATTGGCGCAAGTCTTTGGTACTGTTCTAGAAGAAGAAGAAGGAATTGTAAAGTTTCTGTTAAGATGGTTGATGGAACTATAATTTATATATCGGGAAGCCACAATCATAACTAGATTTAAAAATATTCGAATAAATATATCGCATTGATTTTAAAAATAAGAAAGAATAGAATTAGAGAAGATATTTCATCATCCACCTGAAGCATCCATCATCCCTTTATCCCACTCTAAGTGGGGTTGGCAAGTGTTATAAACATGTTGTCATATAATTTGGTTACGTAATTTACTTGCTTCCTTGCGTAAACTTACCTTAGTAGTATTTTACAACACTTCGTTAATAAAGAGTGTGGTATATTCTACTCAACAGCACGCGGCGGGTCAACTGACTTACCATAGTCGCCTTTTACGACACCTGCTTAAGAATTGAGGGTGGTCTATTCTACTAAACCGGACAGCACACAGCGAGTTCACTTACGTTAGTTGCCTTTAACGACATTTTGGTAAGAACTGAGGTCGGTCTATTCTTCTTAGCCGGACAGAACTCGGTGACTCAATTTTTTTAGTTGCCTTTTACAACATCTCGGTAAGAAATGGATACCGCTCGGCTTTGTATTAGAGATATTTGTCTTCCAGAATTCTTGTAATGGTTCCATTAGATTCGTTAAATTGACTTATTACAGTATATGCTTTATCCATCAAACTATTATTAGTTCAATCTATCAATACTTATTCATTTGTATTTAAATTTGAAGTTAATAAAGTATGATGCATTTGTATTGTAATGCAAATAAAGTTTTAACTTTTTAGTAGAAAACTGCCATATTTTACGTTTTGCCTTGATTGTATAGGTACAATTGTTTTATTGTTATATTCTTGTACAATAAAAATATATTATTTATTAATTTGAATATTATTTATAATAAATACTAGTTTTAGTGTTTACGTCTTTTTTTATAAATTTAATGTTCAAAATGTTATAAATTATACAAAAGTTGGATTGTGAATTCAAATTCAAATTTAAATATTTCTTAATTCAAATAAACATGTAAATAAGTGCTTTTGAATCGTCAATTCTACTGCTGATTCGGAAAGCTGTTCCTACCGAGAAGAGCCAGCAAGAAACTCGGCGGTTGCTCTTTTCAATAAATAATACTTATAGTTAGTTATATTAAGTTATTACTATCTTGTACAGGGTCGGACAGTTGGTAAATCCACGCATTGTTATCATCTAAATAATCCTCAAGAGTATAGTAGGCTTTATATCAGCCTCCCTTTAATAGTTTTGCCAGATTTAACAGATTGCCTATGGTATGTTAAAACCCTGTATTACAGGTCACCAGTGTTCTTAGTGCGAGTTTTTTAACCTATTTGATCGCGTTATCGTAACGCAATTTCAATGATGCTGGAACAGCGGTCACTAGATGTCGCGATTAGTATGTTAAAAAAGCTCTCACTAAGCACATAGGTTTCCACGCCTCGAAAACATCACAATTCATCAATTTAATTTAATATAAGAGAGCAATTAACAGCATATATTATGCTGTTAATTGTGTGTATATGTGATGCGAGTGATAAGATAAAACTTTACAATGTTAAAAAGAAAATGCCTCATTTACAATCTTTTATTACTAATGCCCATTTCTGTGCCTATTTCTATATTATTTTTATTTTATGTTATCTAATAATTATTCTTCAATGTACAAAAGTGAATAAATAGTGCAATACCGCGGACTCAATATTTTTAGTGAATAGAATATTATGGCGGCTGTACACTCTTATGCATTTGCGATGTCTCGCTCAATACGCCTCGACCAAGGCGTGTAAGCTCGGAGTGACCATGCACACTCTCGAGAGTGAATAGCAATATGCTCGCCAAATTTGAAAGAAGAAGGCGGCGCGAGATCCTTTCTCGACACGGGTTCGGGGATCTCGACGGGGATCCTTTGACGACACGGGATTGTGAGCTGGCGAGACACCCCGAAACGTACAGAGGCGAGGCGAGAGCTTACCAGTACACTCACGCACTCAGCATGTCTCGGTGTGTCTCGCTGAGAGTGTACAGCCGGCGTAGTGATGGTATATTTGATTTCTTACTTACATATGTGTAAGTTAAGAGCGCATGCATATATTTAGTGTGTATTGGTAATAGAATATAGACATTATTTTTAACTTAAATAAATCTCTTCTTTTAAGGCTACGAATTAATATCTTTAGGCCGAGACCGATTTTTAATGCGGATCGGTGATTACACATTCTCAAGTAACTATCAGAGTACGACGGGAAGAAGCGTCTGGTATTGTTCTAGAAGACGGAGGAAAAACTGCAGAGTCTCTGTGAAGATGTTCGATGGTGTCATACTGAATATAACCGGAAGGCATACACATGACTAATAAATTTTAATTATGTAACAACGCCGCCTTGTCGCTATTGCAAGGAAGCAAGCCATGACGTCACATCTTGCCACAGCCTTTCGCGCCATTTTGACGTGGGAGATGTGACAGCCGCTGTCATTAGCAGCTAGCCCGCGGATAGCGAGTGAGAGTTTGCTTTGATTTCATATTAGCATTTTTTATGAAAATAATAAAACTGATTTATAAAGATTTAGTAAAAATAAGATACACGCTTTCAAACCAAAACGTTTTAAGTAATGAATAGTATATTCATGAATTGTTATTATGAAAAAAACTTAGGATGCTTTGTGCAATTTTTTATTATATATTATGCAAATCAATGTCACAAAGTATTGACTGCATAAATACCTTTATTTAATTCTGAGTTAAAAATATAAATAAAACCAAAATAGAATAAAAGTAAGAAAAGTACTTACCTAGAATTTTTTTAAAAATTTTGAACATAAAATTAGTTATTGTGAGTTAACCATAAGAGATAGAGAACTGCTGTCGCGGAGTTTTATTGTAGTGTATTAGTAGATCTACAATTTTTTGGTGTTACATTATTGTAATTTACCTCTTTTGGTTTACGCGTGAGTTTGGGAGTTTTTTTACAACAGTCCCATCCTGCGACCTCTCCAAAACAATTTCCATAGAGCTCAATTTACTATTAACTTAAAACTTCCGGAATAATTGAATCTTGCATCTTTTAGTACAAAAATTTGTGCATTTTGAGAAAATCGATCACATACAGACAGCTTTTGTGGACTTTATTTTATAATAAGTACAGATATCAACCATGTTTTTAGCAGTCATAAGCCTGTGTTTACTTTTGTTTAAACTCTATGTACGAGTATTTTCCACTTTTTCACTTTTTTGATTGGTCGTTTTTTTAAGTTATTCGCGTCAATCTTTTCCCCTTTTTTGGTTGATACGTGTACAAAGTTTGAATTACATTTGTCCGCTCCAAGTGGGTCGACATTGGATTAAGAATTAAATTGAGGAGTCAAAGTACATACATATACATACAGGGAATACTAATGTAAGGCGTGTAATGAATTATCGCTAGATAATTGTAATTCTAATCTAGTCTATTTCTGTCTCAGTTATGTAATAAGTTGTATAAAATAACTATATCTAGAAATCAAATAGTATTTATAATGAAATAGTAATTACGTAAGGGCAAATAAACAATAGTCATTTGGTAAAATTGTGGTATCATAATTCCTAAATCATGATAACTGTGTATAGCGGGTGATGTCGTCTATAAACAACAATGTTAAACAAATCCTCTGATCCCTTAATACTATAAGAACTCTTTGGCATAATTAAATCTTCTTAAATATCGTTTGAAATAATGTATTTTTGAAAAAAAAAAAATTAGAGATTTGTAATAAGTAATGGTTGAGTAAACTGACGCGGCGCGCTTGTTTAAAAAAAAGGATAAAACACTAGTTTATTTTTGTCTCCCTTACATCTGCAGATGTTTAGTTGTACCGGATTTAGTTTTTAGGCTAAGGTTAGAATAGCGTGAATGGTCGTTGATCTCTATAAATCGTGTTAATTTTTTTTGAAAACGTAAAATAATTCCTGTGTCGAAAATACTTGTCTAATAACTGCTTTATATATATATATGGTTCTTAGGTGTGTCGGTTAGGTTAGTTTTAGGTAGATAGAGTGAGAACCGTGTTAAGAGAAAGAAGTCAAGTTCGAGTTCATACTTTATCTATACTTATATGCTGAGGACGATGTTCCCAGACGCTAGTAGAGCTTTTGTCCAAATTTGCACCATCTAGGATGCTTCTATGCTCGCCCGATCAGCCCAGTGACTTAGTAGACTTAAAGTATGGTTCCTTAATATTTATTATATATTAATTGTGTCTGTAAAAAAATATTATTTCTAATAGAAAATGCTGTGTACTTATTATTTTTATAAAACATGTTTTTAACGGGTTATTTTAAATTATTAAATAGAGAATAATTGGACTATTAATGTAAGCTGCTATTAAAAGAATTAAATGAAATTAATAAAATAATTAATTTTTTTATGATATTTTCGTTTTTGAAAATAAATTTCATATTTAAAATACTGTTTTCTTATCCTTTTCATATCCAAACTAATAGATATTAAATATGCCAAAGTTTATCGGTCTGTCTGATTACTTCCACGGCCTCATATACTTACATCTCGGTACCAATATTGAAGGAATTTTTGAACATTTGCAATTCCGGATACGTTTTTCTTACCTTATATTTTATCCAGGTTATTTTATGTGCTTATATATCATTTTGTAGGTATACTGCACTTCGGCAGTAGTGACAGAAGTAAAAATTTGAATATTAACGTTGTGTCTTTATTTTAGAATGGTTTGGGAATAATTTTGCACGTATTACATTAATTATCAGTATATAAGTACTATAAACTCTCAAAATCAAAATACAATATTCATTTATTGCGCTATCGCACATAAATATGATAATTTATTTCGCCTAAACTAAACAGCATGCGTAGGAATATATTTTCGCCGCTCGGAAGAAAGAGAGGGGGCTACTTCTTCTCCTACGCCGCGCTTGTCTACTCTCCCTCCGTCTTATAAATTTTCTATATAATATTAATATTCGATCATTTTACAAAAATAATCGATTAATATAAAAAAAATTGTTATTTGTTTCACATCTCTCATAGAACAGTCGAGAGCTCACTTCAGTTTTAATCCGTACATACGTCAAATATTGTTTTCGTAATAAACAGCAGTAGAAAATCGGTCATCTATTACCTTATAGCATTGTTATAGTAGGGTTCTTGGCTCTATAAAGTTATAGTAGACTTGTAGAATGCTAAAATGCGTTTATGAAAAACACTTTTTGCAAAAAATACTATAGCGAGTCTTATTCATAAAAAGTTACGACATGCCTATCTTTTTATGAATAAGACTTTAATTTTTACCGTTTCATATAACAACAATTTTATAAGTGAATGAAGGCCATAACTTGTAAGCTTTATTCTTTAAAATGTTAATGTTTATCTTAACTAGTATGCAAAAAATAATATATATCTTCATGTCCTTATCCCACTCTAAGTGGGGTCGGCACAACATGTTATTCTCTTCCATCTGTCCTATCATCCGTCAACTCTGGCGCCACTCCTTTTATATGCATGTCATACTTCACACAATCCAACTATCTGTTTTTAGGCCTCCCTCTAGGCACATATCATCCACATTCAAATTTAACACTCGTTAATAAATAATGATGTATAGAAATCCACAAAGTAACACCTAATTCTATAAATTTATTAATGTTATTATGTTTTTCTTTGCAGATGCTATTTTCGCACCTACAAAGAGCGGGAATTATATGCTCCTGTACAAGAACCATACGTACTGGAGCAACTGGAATCGGCATTTACCAGCGGACAGACCAAAACGAACCTGGTACTGCTCAAAGCGAACCATGAAAAGCTGCAAAGCGTGCGTTAAGACCATCCAAGGGGCTGTCGTTGCTATAACTGGGCGGCATAACCATTAAAGTCACAAAAGGATTTTGCTTTATACCAAACTACCGAAGTCAAATTTCTTTAGGTTTACCCATATGTCATCATACTCCTTTTTATGTCAGGAAAGTCCATTATGGGTCATCACAAAAATTGCTTCAAAATTGAACTGCTCTTCAATTATTGGATGAACTAGATTTAATTTTTTTATATATGGGACACTTACACACACGGTTATCCGTCCCCAAAGTAACTTAATACTTGTGTTATGGTTGACAGACAACTGGTGAATATATACTAATATATTTTTTAAATACATACTTAAATACAAATATACACCCAGGCTCAAAGACCAACAAATTAATTTTTAGAAAATGTTGGCCTTCAGCGGAATCGTAACCGCAACCCGCGGAGCTGAAGCCTGCCTTCAGGTCCGCGGGTCGGTCGCTACCCACTGCACTAACGGGCCAACAGGCCAGTCAGGCCAGATTGACAATAAGATTACATATTCATAATAATTACATATTAAAAATAATTTATAATAATTTATTTATTATGTTACTAAGGACTGTTTTATTGCAGCGCCAATATTTACACATACTTCGAAAGTTTATTCTTTCGGTTCGCCAAGTATTCGATATTTGTATGCTAACAATAAACGAACTACTACTACTACTACTACTACTTGGAGTATCTCTACATGATTAAATAAGATATGAGATCCGTAGAAAAACCAGAGTCACGTAGCTCATCGTGTCGCAAATCTGAAGTAGTAATAAGCACGTAGTGTGGTGATTCGTTGTCGTTGGGTTCCTAAGGTGCTAAAATGGCGCAGTGTCTGTAGGCCCCCTAAGAGGTGGACTGACGACATTCAATAGATCGCAGGGATCATCTGGATTATAGCGGGATAAGATTGCGGGTTTCGGAGATCCCTTAAAAAGACCAGTGTGTCCTAGCAGTGGACGTCCATAGGTTAAAAAAGAAGATAAAAATCCTAACAATTTTTGTTGTTCTTCAAGCCTAGGTGTATATTATTTATTTATTGTATAGTATGCTTTATGTATCAGTATAGTTTTAACATATTTTCTTAACTTGTGTAAAGGCAAGTCCAGCCGATGTTGAGGAATTTTGTTATGAAAACGTGTACCGAGACCGACAAATGGTTTTCGGACTTTTTGGAGGCGCAACCTAGGCGTAATTAGTTTATGACTGTTTCTAGTATGTCCAAAGTATATAAGTCTATTTACTTTCAACCATAATGAGATGAAAACTGTAATAAACATCTCAGTGGCATTTTAGCTACATCTAGCAAGCATTTGTGCATATACTCCACGTGTCAAATTTTATACTGAATATATTTTGTACTGAAGCTGTGTTTTATTTAATCATGTAATCTAATAATACGATGCTCTGTTTGTGAGTATGTTTGTTACTCTTTTACGACGAATTCGCTGAACCAATATCGATGAAATTTGACGCAATTATTCATTATACACCTGAGTAATATAGAGTCTATATAAATATTGTTAATTCTAAAAGCGCCATCATTTATTAGCCTAGCACGCGAAATCAGTAAACGCTAGTATTATTTAATTAGGTTATTTTTCATATAAATTTACATTTTATTTATGTGTCTAAATGATAATTGCAATTTATCACATGCTTTTCGGCGAAGGAAAACATTTTGAGGACAGCTGGATGTCTCTAGTGAATTCTAGGAATATGTGTAACCTACCAATCCGCATTGGAGTAGCATGGTGGAGCTTTGCTCCAACCCTTCTCTCCAAAAAAGGAGAGAGGAGGCCTAAACGCAGCTATGGGATATTAACAAGTACTTTACTTATATTAAATGAAATACAATATATTATTTTACATGTTATAATCATAGTGATTTGTTTTCTAGTTCAATTAATACCGACCGGAAGAGGAAGTTATAACCTGTTGTACAAAGGTTTTACATTCTGGTGTGACAAATATTATTTGGTAAAGGGAAGATCATGTCGATGGTACTGTTCGAAGAAAAAAAGCAAAAGGTGTCCCGCCACGGTACAAACTTTAGATTTGGAAATATTGTATTCCAATTCAGAACATAACCATGAATAACGAATTCAAAACGATAAACAGAACGACGTATGTGAATTGAGAGAATAGATTTATTATATTAGAGAAGAGAAGCCAGGCTGAAATGTAAAATGTATTAAAAATTATATTATATTAAAAATTTAATTCACCTTTCTACGGTCAAATATATAAGAAATTTTGAATAAATAGTTTTATTCATCAACTTCTTTAATCTTTAATATTTAAATGAGTCAATCTTATGTAAGTCAAGTTTATTCCGGGCTAGGATAATAAAGCGACAAAATAACGTACACAGCTGCGCAGTTTTTACTAATTTTAGCAACTTAATAAGTACTTTATATTATTAAATTGCTGTCGTTATTGAGAGTGGGTGTAAAGCTATATAGAGTGTATGGGAAACAAGCTAAACCAACCAAAGCCTATTGATATCGACGTTTTAGGGAGTTTGTCGTTAAATCGAGTGACGTTACATGGAGTTTACACTGTATATATATGAATATATATATATATATATATATATATATATATATATATATATATATATATATATATATATATATATATATATATATATATATATATCGATCTAGCCAGGTTTTATGTAAAAAAAATCGTTTTATCCCTGTTTTTGGGCTTTAAAATATAATTAAAAAAATTGGCATAAACTGTTAAGTCACCGTAGCTTATTCGGGGAACGGACAGTCTCGAGAAATAAAAATACCTGGGATCGATCCCCAACTAAATAATTATTTTTTTCAGTTTCTTTTTTTTGTAAAAATATACCGAAGAAGGCTCGGTTACCCAGATATTTTGTTATTAGAATAGAATGCTTATATGTTTCAGGAATATTTGTAATTGGAACCAAGGGGAAAGAAAATTTATTGTACAGAGGTAACAAGTTTTACAAACGTGGCACGATCGGTGGGAAAATACGATGGTGTTGTACCAAGAGGTGGTGTAAAGCCATATGTTACACGTATGATAGTGAAATTGTTAAAGTTCGTGACATTCATACACACGAAACATTATACGACGAAAATGTATAACAAAGTAACTCGGTGTTAGTACTATTTTTTTTTTGGAATTGATCCAAAGTTTTTTTACTTTCCATGGATTTTCCATCATCTTCCTGCCCTTATCCCACCCTAAGTGGGGTCGGCACAACATGTTAAAAACATGCTGTCATATGATTTGGCTGTGTTTTTTACGACCGGCCGCCTGCCTGACGTCAACCTACCTCTGTCGTACTTTACGACACCTCGGTAAGAAAAAGGGTGGTCTATTCTACTAAACCGGATACCACACGGTGGGTCAACTTACCTTAGTCGCCTTTTACGACACCTCGGTAAGAAATGAGGTTGGTCTATTCTACTCAGCCGGATACCACATTTCCATGGATTTTATTGTTGTAAAAGCACGACTCTTAGGTTTTTTTAAATGATTAATTTTTTTTTTATAATTCCACGGATTTCATTGTTCTAATGAAGTCCTCTTCATTTATAGTGGTAGAATAAAAAACAGACATCTTTGTTTTTAAATTTAATAATTTAAATGATGATTACATTTACATTTATTAATTAAATTACATAATAAAAAAGAAGATTGTAATATAGTATAAACTATAGCGGTGGCGTCTGACATGCGAAAATTAAAAAGCACTTAAAACAGTCTCCTTGCTTAAACAATGTTTTGTATGTAAATAAAAATATTTGTCTCATTTGTTTTGTTAATTTATTGACAAAGACAAAAAAAAGTAATAATACAAAAATTGAACTCATCATCCTCTCTGATCATGTTATAATCATGTTGTCAATGATTTATCTCCGTATTTTATGACCGGCCATCTGTCTTATATCAACTTACAGTAGTCGCCTTTTACGACACCTCGGTAAGAAATGAGGGTGTTCTATTTTACTCAGCCGGGTACCACACTATGGTTCAAGTTACCTTAATCGCATTTCACGAAATCTCGGTAAGAAATGAGGGTTATCTATTCTCATCCGAATATCACACGGCAGATCGACTTACCTTAGTCGCCTTTTACGATACCTCGATAAGAAATGAGGGTGGTCTATTCTACTCAGCCGGACACAAGATGTCTAATAATACAAAAAACATAAACCTTATTTCAATTTATTCTTTTACAATGACTGCTTTAGAGGAATAACAAACGTAAATAAGTTACTCATTTCGCATTGATTATAAGTTTGCTAGACTTAATGTAAAAATTTCTACATTTCTTTATATACACCTTTAATCTTTTATCTTTATAATTTATACATATACACATATCTTTTCTACTTTTTAACTTTAGTTTCATCCTGAAAAATGTTTCACGAAAATGAAAATAATGAAAATGAAAATGTCAATTTTTCGCAAATGATAAATTAATCGTACCTTATCTATTTATTGCAGGAGAATTCGTCGTGAGTAAAAAAGGCAAAGAGCAATTAATTTATAGAGGCAACAAGTATTACAAACGCGGTGAAGTTGGCGGCAAAATACGATGGTGTTGCACTAAAAAAAGGTGTAAGGCAATATGTTACACTTTCGGTGCTGATATTGTTAAAGTTAAGGACATACATAATCATTGCACGTATTTCTAACGTGGGCAACAAATAAGCTTAATTATCATCTTGCTGCCCTTATCCCACTCTAAGTGGGGTCGGTAGAACATGTTGTCAATATGATTTAGCTACGTATTTTACGACCGGCCACCTGCCTGACATCAACTTACATGTGACTTCATATTTCGCGGTTTTTGGTTTTCTCTAATGTATTTTTATAGTGTAAGATGTGTAATACTGTTGTAGTTAGAAAATTGTAGCTGTGAAAATTAATTAAAATCGAATACTGAAATTAATTTATTACAGAGTTTTTCTACCCTGAATAGTAAAGTCTTTATTTTTTTTACGCAGATGGAAATTGCGAAGTGGCCTTGAACCAAATACCACAGATTTGAATTTTTGTTAAAAAAAATCTCTTCGTATTTTTTTATTTTTTGAATATATTTTTTCGCATCGGGCATCGCGAATTGGTCTTGAATAGGGTTGCCACCCGTACTATATTATATAGTATCGTACTATATTTTAGTCAATTGTACTATATATTATAGAAAAACAATATAGTACGAAAAATACTATATTTTTATCCCAAATTCAACTGTAGCGATTTTTTTGAATCACCTGTGAATGGAACGCACCCGTAGCACCGCATAGGGAATGTTTGAACGAAACTCATTCATGTATTTACGGGGCTAAGTTAGTTAGTAACTCTAACTCCTTTGTCATTGTCCAGCGAAAAGTAATAATAAATAATCATGGAAAAATAAATAATGATTGAAAATAGATGTGTACTATTTTTTTTCTGCATTTTCTAAAAGTACTATATTTTTTTTATTTAAAAAGAAAAATACTATTTTTCTTCAAAAAAAAGGTGGCAACTCTAGTCTTGAATCAAATACCACAGACATTGAGGTCTGTTAAAAAATTGCCTCTAACAAATAAAGTAGCTATGTCGTTAGATAACTTGTTTAACGTTACGTCGCATAATTTAAGATTAAGAATTTTGTTTTCTATATCTCTCTGTTCACTTAAATAAAGTAGTATTTTAATGTATAAAATTGGTTCTTAATGTATATTATGGGCTATCAATTATATTTATTTTAGAAATATGTTATTTTTACGTACCATGACTTTTTTTATAAACCAAAAATAAGTCATGAAGCCAGCTTACTCTATAAGTTCCATTTCTACACGTATCTTTAAATCTTTCTTTTTGTTCTTCACATGTAAAATATCTATGCCAAGATTTTTGTAAGGAAGCCTATTGGTCTTATTGCAAAAGTTTCTTTTTAAGCTTTCCTTTTTCCCCGACGCTAGTAGAGCTTCTGCGATTTAATCTCCGCATTTCGCAACTTCGGCGATTCTTCTGCGCTCGCCAAAACAGCCGTTAGGGCTAATAGCATAAAGTCAATTCGAAAAAAAAGGAAAAAAGCTTTCCTTAAGTTTTAATAACGTGTTGTTTAAAACTGGAGAATGATTTTTACTAGTCTATTAGGAAATTGACAGGAATTTGCTACGAGGAAGTTATTAGCAGAGAATGGGAACCTTGCGTTAAAAGAAGAATCCTATTAATCCTATCCAACTAATATTATAAATGCGAATGTTTGTGAGTTTGTATGTATGTTTGTTACTCTTCACGAGAATGCGCTGAACCAAAATCGATGAAATTTGGCAAAATTATTTCTTATATACCGGGATAATATATAGGCTATCGCGGTGGTAGCTGCTTACACCAGATCGTCGGGCGCGACTCGTGAAGGATGGGTTCGAAACTAGTCGGGATAGCCCGATAAAATAAAGCGTGAGTATAGCCGGTTTCTATACGTTAACTTTCATATGTTTGTTCATTTATTAAGGCTATGTACGCAGCGGTTTAAAGTTTATGAAATTAAATCAAATTGCAATAGTTATACCTCTCACATTTCAGCGTTCTTCTTCAAGGCGACCAACGGTAGATTACAAATGCTGTACAAGAATATGAAGTTCTACCAACAACCAGAGGGCAAGGACAGGATCCGATGGAGGTGTACCAAAAGAGGTTGCAGGGCGTTTTATTTCACCATAGAAGGAACAATAATTAGATCACAGGAAGTTCACAATCACGATACCTCAAAATATCTTTCCGTTGACAAATCTCAAAATTCCAAATTATACAATTAGCCGTTACTTTGCGGAGATCCGTAATACCAAAGTCCAGCCATAATAAATCTATACTAATATATAAAGCTGAAGAGTTTGTTTGTTTGATTGTTTGAACGCGATAATCTCAGGAACTACTGGACCGATTTGAAAAATTTTTTCAGTGTAAGACAGTTCATTTATCGAGGAAGGCCTAGGCTATTTATTACATCACGCTAAGATGAAAAGGAGAGGAGCAGCAATAAAAAATAGTACAAAAAAGTCCGCGTTAGCATATGTCTAGCTTTTAAGGTTAACCCACTTTAACCATTTTCATGGTTATCAAAATACTATATTACGGCTTTAACGACGTTTTAATACGCGGACGATGCCGCTGCTAGATGTATCTTAGGTCAGTGTGTTTAGTGCGAATTTTTTTTAAGCTGCTCGGATCGCGTTAGCGTAACGCCAATTTGACTGGCCATTGGAGCAGTGGGTAGTGACCCTGCCTTCAGCTCCGCGGGTCGCGGGTTCGATTACCGCCGAGGGCCAACATTTTCTAAAAATGAATTTGTTGGTCTTTGAAACTGGGTGTATGTTTGTATTTAAGTATGTATTTAAAAAATATATTCACCAGTTGTCTGTCACCCATAACACAAGTATTAAATTACTTACTTTGGGGACGGACGACCATGTGTGTAAGTGTCTCATATATTTATTTATAATAAATCTATACTAATATATAAAGCTGAAGAGTTTGTTTGTTTGATTGTTTGAACGCGCTAATCTCAGGAACCACTGGACCGATAAAAAATAATTTCAGTGTAAGATAGTTCGTTTATTGAGGTAGGCTATAGGCTATAACATCACGCTAAGATGAATAGGAGAGGAGCAGCAATAAAAAATAGTACAAAAACGGCAAAATTTAAAGCTTCTCTTGCGTACGCTGAGTAAGTAATAGTTATTCAAAAATCACGTATAACAAAATTGTTCCACTCTAAAAGTTCTAAATAAAAGTCCGCGACAGCATATATTTTTAAGGTAACCCAGTTTTTAAGGTTAACCCACTTTAATCATTTATTTCACTATATTACGGTTTTAATATCTCCACGCGGGAGGTGCCGATTGTGAATGCTAGTTAATAATAAAATTATTTTGCTACAATCCGCGATAAAGTAAATAGAAAATATATATAATGCTAAATGTAGAGTAAACTATCCGTTTTCATACCCGATACACACAGGATTCGTTAAAACACATGCATAAACCTCCACCACGTTCACTATCACAAACTCGACAATCGTTTTTCCCCGCAACCGAAGCAACATCAAGAGACTCCACGACAAAATCGCAAAGCTTGTGTTTCGCAAAGTGTGTTAAAATGTGTTACATAGACAAAAATATTTTAAGGAATAACCAAAGACAATATTATCTTGATTGTTCCTACTAACAGTAACAAATTTCATTGTAAGTTATCGATGGAATTTAAGAGGATATAGATTTTATCAATATGCTGTTAGTAGTAGTTGTAAGCACACAAATTCAAATACAAAATATTCTTTATTCAAATAAACCTAATTGTTTTTGTATCCTCTGTTCTACTTCTGGTTTGAAAAGCTGTGCCTACCGAGAAGAGCCAGGAAGAAACTCGGCGCGTGCTCTTTTAAAAATATAATTCTTATTACTAGTTACATTTATTCATTACTGTCTTGTATAGGGTCGAAGCGAACTATATCGACATTATTCTTATCTTCTTCTAAGGCTTTCTGAATCAGTCTCTTTTTAACAGTGTTTTAATAATGCTGTAATGGCAAAACTAAAATTAATTACGGAATTTTATTAAAGAATCTTATACCCAGACCTACAAACGATTTACGTACTTTTGCAAGGCTCAAAGCAGGAGCCGCAAGCTTATGTCGGTTCCTACTTTGTGTATTACATACATCACCGACCGTTTAATAATTCTTTATATTTTTATGTACAAAAATTACACAGTATCCTAATCTGCAACGAGGAAAAATTTAACACACTTTATTATGAATTTGTATAAATCTTTGTAATTCCATTTTCAATCTCGTGTAAATTGTAACATATCATATAATTTATTATATTAGATTAATGTTTGATAGTAAATGTAAATAAAATTTACTATAATTTATATTTGGTTTCTATATTTGCTATTTTTTGACATCCTAACCTATAATAACTTTTAAGTATAAAGGGATAAGTAACATTATCATCATCACTCTCCTGTCTTTATCCCACTCTAAGTGGGGTCGGAACAATATGTTTTAACCATGTTGTTACATGTTACATGTTGTTACATACATTTTGCTATAGTTATTTTATAGCTTTTGAAACCGCAATCTAGGCATAGTTGTAATAAGATCTATTTTATTTATCTTTTTATTATTCCACTTGATGAGGCGTTGACAAAGGATACCGCATGCTTTTATTTAGGTACATATGTCTATGTATGTACCGATGTACCGATTCAATCCACGAATATAGGACTTGAGTCGCAATTTTTTAGTCCGTGAATAGTGAAAACCCGAATGAAGGAAGCGTGAATAAAGAGCTTCTATTGTATGAACTAATTAAGTATTAAAAGTTGTTGTTAAAGACGTCGAGGCTTGTACATGCTTATTACAACCATACAGTTATTATACTAGAGTATGCAATCCTTAGGCAGACCTGTATAGTGTCACAACAAATTATAAAGGGAAAGTGAAACTCATATACTTATCTTTGTCTAATAATATATAAAAAAGGGAGACATAAGATATATCATTTGTTTACTCATTTATCGATGGACAAATTTAGGTTCCCTTACTCTAGTATATTAACTCAATGATAACTACACATGTATATTAAACACATTATTTATTATGTATATAGCATGTATTATTTATATATAGCGTATTTAAGGGCATATATATCCACTATTTAATATCATTTCAACCAATTTATATCTGTATCAAGTGTGAATATACTGATAAGTCGACTTACTTCCTTTTACATTTTAATTATAACAGGCATTAGCATTGCCTAGTTTATATGGTGAATATTTCAATAAAGTCTATAAGTGGAGAAGATTAAAAAAAAGTTTTATATCGTATATTTGTGAATATTTATATAAATCTCCTAATAAACGTAATCCTATCTACACCTGCCCTAAAAAGCCCGCGATTTGGACTTGTTAATTTATTCACGCGTGGTACAGATTTGCTTCCGCCATTTGCAAATTTTTAGTGTTTCGTTTGCTGTTGAAATTTATTATTATATTTACGATTATTTTATGATTGTTTCAGTAAAATTAGTACAAACAAGCCGGGGGTTTAAATTGTTGCTAGTAAACAAATACACGTATACCAGAAATTGTGTTACCAAACGAAAAATAAGATGGCGATGTAGTGTAAGAAGCTGTTCTGCAAGAGTGCACACCGTTGATGGGAACGTTGTCTTGGCACTCGAAAACCATAATCATCCGCCTCGGAGTATAGATAAAGTTTATCAAGAAAGTGATTAATGGTGATTAATCCAGGATAATTAAGACCAGGGATGGCAGACCTTTTTGCATCAACTGCCTTTTGTTCTAAACAAATGTTCAACGAAATCATAGGATCATCAATGTTGATTTTGTAATTAATTAAAATAATAAATAGTTAGCCGTATGGTATCCGGCTAAGTAGAATATTACCACCCTCATTTCTTACCGAGGTGTCGTAAAAGGCGACTAAGCTAAGTCGACCCACCGTGTGGTATCCGGCTTAGTAGAATAGACCAACCTCATTTCTTACCGAGGTGTCGTAAAAGGCGACTAAGGTAAGTTGACCCACCGTGTGGTATCCGGTTTAGTAGAATAGACCACCCTCCTTACCAAAGTGTCGTAAAATACGACTAAGGTAAGTTGATTTCAGGCAGGCGGCCGGTCGATAAAACGCAGCCAAATCATGTTACAGCATGTTAATAACATGTTGTGCCGACCCCACTCAGAGTGGGATAAGGGCAGGAGGATACATAATATAAAATAATAAATAGTATCAATCAAGTCAAACTCTTTAGTTACCAAAAGGTGCATTTGTTTCAATTAGAGGCTTTGTTTAATGGTTGAATTTTGTGATCGGTGACTTGACCAAAATATTGTGTTGCGTCGTTCGTTATCCCTGCACTAGAATATGAATGAATGAATTATTTATTGCACAATAATAAACTATAACAATACATAACAAAACAAAATAAAAAGACACAAAACATAAATACCATAAAACGAAAAACATTGTACAATTGGCGGAGAATATATTGTCACTTGCTCAAAAATGGACGTGAATAGCTCAAAATAAATAATACTGGAGCTATGTTTTTAAATGAAAATAAAAGCGTGGAAGATGATCTCAAATGCAATTCCACTTAGATTCAGTTAGGCAAATAAAAAATGATTTTACGGTCTCAATAAATTTGAGTACTTAAATCGTAATATTACGATTTAAGTACTCAAAATTTAGGTTATTTTATTTTATTTAGGTACTGAAATTTATTTTGGACGTATTACACGCGTATATATATTATACGCGTAAGTTTTTTAAAACACACGTAAACTTGAACGCTTTTAAATCTTACAACGAAAATAATAGATGCTCAACAATTTAGATTATTTGAAAAAGAATAAGCTAAAATTTAGGAGTTTGCAAATGTGCAAATTTGTTCGGAAATTTAGATAATTTCGACTAGAGCTGTGTCCAAATATCTAGAATGTGTCCAGTTTGAAATTGATAATAAAATTAGCTCATGTTTGAAATATTCCAAGGTTTTAATAATATTGTAGTTATTTTCAAAAATACTGTGAGTATTAAAAATAATATTTATATACACAAGTATTGCGTTTGATTTAATCCTCTATCATTTTAGAACATTTGTTATTCATGAGAGTTGGATACAAACCAAATAACATAGATTCATATTGGAATAAGATTTTAATAGCTTTAACATTGTAACAGGGACGTACCTGCAAGAATACAAGCATTGCCAAGCAAGAATCGAGAAAAGTCGTTGCATTTTATTAATATTGCTCTAGCTTATATGCTCTGCAACTCTAACAGACAGACTGATTTTCAGCATTTATATCAGTCTGGATACTATACATTGCTACTGTAAATTTATGAGTATGCCCCTTAAACTTAGGGCGAAAATATATAACACTCGCTTTTTTCCGCGACTTCGTTCTTGTAAACTGTTGTCGTGTGATAGGTTGACAATAGATGGCGCTTTTAAGTGTCCTATTCCTGTAGAATCCTATTCCTGTAGAATTAACAGGATTTCTATAGCCTATATGTAATTCCGGTGTATAAGGAATAATTGTGCCTAATTTCATCGATATTGGTGCGGATTCGCCGCGAAAGAGTAACAAACTTACATCCATACTCACAAACTTTTGCAATTAAAATACTACTTAGTTTCTACCCACGACTTCGTTCGCGTGGACTGTTGTCGTGTAATAGGTCTATAACAGATTGCACTTTACAATGTCATCCTATTCCTGTAGAATTAACAGGATTTCTATAGCCTATATGTCATCCTGGTGTATAAGGAATAATTGTGCCCAATTTCATCGAAAATGGTTCAGTGGATTCGCCGTGAAAGAGTAGCAAATATATTCACAAACTTAGGATAGGTAGGATAGTATAGGATAGGGCGGACACCAATGAGTTTTTCTGTTAAAACTTATGTGTCTAATTAATAATTGCAATTTATCACACGCTTTTCGGTGAAGGAAAACATCGTGAGGAAACCAGCATATCTCTAGAGAATTTTGGAGATATGTGTAACCTACCAATCCGCATTAGAGCATTGGTAGGTCTTAGCTCCAATCCTTCTTTCAAAAAACGAAGGAGGCCTATTCTCAGCAGTGATATAGTAACAGGCCGCTACTTACTATAGTATTGACCTGTTTGAAGGAGGTTGTATTTAAAACGTGTTGTAACAAATATGTATGGTATATTCTTGCAGGTTTGGGAGAGGTTTTTTTTACAACTGTCAGAGGGAAACAGGTTTTGTTTATAAATGGGTGTAAGTTTCGTGTGAACGGTGCTCAGGGTGCTAAAGTCAGGTGGCGGTGCGCTTCTCACGAGAGGTTCAGATGCAGAGCCTTAGTGCATACCGTGGAAAACGAGATCGTCTACATCAGAGATGAACACACTTTCCAGCACACAAATAATTCGCACAGTGAGATAATATGAAAACTGGTATCGAGAGACAACCTGAAGTGTATAAAATACCTATATAAAAATATTTCTTATGTACATCTCATCCTCCTGCTGTCATCCCACTCCTAAGTGGGGTCGGCACAATTATTATAAACATGTTGTCATATCATTTGAATACGTTTTTTACGACCGGCTGCCTGACGTTAACTTACCTTAGTCGTATTTTACGACACCTCGGTAAGAAAGAGGGCTATATAAATATGGCAATTGGCAAATATGGCAGAGATGAACACACTCTCCAGCACACAAATAACTTGCACAGTGAGATAATGTAAAAATCAGAGACTATCTGAAGTGCATATCAAATATTACCTTTATAAAAATATTACGCACATCTCATCCTCCTGCCCTTATCCCACTCTAAGTGGGGTCGGGATAACATATTAAAAACATGTTGTCACATCATTTGACAACGTATTTTATGACTGAACGCCTGGCTGACAACTTACCTTAGTCGTATTTTACGACACCTCAGTAAGAAAGAAGGTGGTCTATATAAATATGTCACAAGATTTTGCAACATATTTTACGAACGGCCGCCTGCTTGTCAATTTACCTTAGTCGTATTTTACAACACCTCGGTAAGAAAGAGGTTGGTCCATTTTACTTAACCGGATAGCATACGGCGAGTCGACTTACCTTAGTCGCCATTTACGACACCTCGGTACGATATGAGTGTGGTCTATTCTACTCAGCCGGATACTACACGGCGGAACAACTAACTTTAGTCGCCGTTTACGATACCTCGGTAAGAAATGAGGGGTGGTCTATTCTACTCAGCCGGATACCACACGGCGGGTCGACTTACTTTAGTCGCTATTTACGACATCTCGGTAAGAAATGATGGTGGCATATTCTATTCGGATACCACACGGCGTATATTTCATATGTACTATTAAGTTTTTAAGCGTTGGACAAATCATGTTATTTTGTTGAATAAGTCGTATTTTTATACTTTAAAATAGTCAAAAATATTATACTTCATGTTATCATTGTAAGTAAATGTTATAAAACTTTACAGTTCTGTGGTTCTTTTATTTGTAACTAGCTGTCACAATTTTTTTTCTGAGTTCAAAATTTAAACATAAAAGTATTTTATAATAGTAATTATAATAAATACACGATAAGTAAGTACTTATCGTGAATTTATTATAAGAATTTTTTTTATTACCGGTTTCTTAGCTCACGCAAAACAAGCTTTAACTTTTGCCATTCTCGCAATATTTTTTATTTCTGCTCCTCTACTATTGAACTTAGCGTGATGTTATATAGCTTAAAGACTTCCCCAATAAATAAATAAATAAATATATAGGACACTTACACACGGTCGTCCGTCCCCAAAGTAAGTAACTTAATACTTGTGTTATGGGTGACAGACAACTGGTGAATATATACTTATATATTTTTAAATACATACATAAATACAAATACAAATACAAATATACACCCAGGCTCAAAGACCGACAAATTCATTTTAAAGAAAATGTTGGTCCTCGGCGGGAATCGAACCCGCGACCCGTGGAGCCGAAGGCAGGCCACTGCTCCAACGAGCCAGTCATAAATGGACTATCTTACACTCAAAAAAAAAATTCAAATCGGTTCAGAAGTTCCTGAGATTAGTGCCTTCAAACAAACAAACAAACAAACAAACAAACAAACAAACAAACAAACAAACAAACAAACTCTTCTGCTTTATATATGATGAGTATAGATATATATACCTGACCGAGCTTTTTCGGTACTTTTTTTAGAAGATATAAAAAATATACAATATGAAAAAGAATGATTATATCTCGGATTCGATCCGGGGTATTTAGTTAATGAGTCTGTCCTTTCCCAATTGAGCTATTATAACTTTGCAAGTGACAGCGCTATTAGCCTTTCTTTTCTAATAATATTGTAGTAGTTTTTCAGTGCCTGCAAACGGATAAAAGGACTTCCCTTCCGGAGGTAGTGTCCATCCGTCTCTGTTAAAATTCGGATAGCCCCTAATTTGTAACTAACTAGAAGAGGTTATAAAAATTATATTATTTTTATTATTAACAGCTTCAAATTGAATATAATAATAAAATATAAAGTAAATGTGAGTTTTTTTTCCAGATTGTCATATAACGTTGTCGCAAAAGGGTAGACCAATGTTAAAGGTAGGCGGGTATACATTTTGTAAGAAAATATCCTGTGGACCCAAGACAAGATGGGTTTGTTCGACGCATAACTGCAAAGGCTGTCACGCGATAGTCCACACAATCGACAATATAATAGTTAAATCTAGGAACGAACATAATCATTGATTTTATTGAAGAGAAAAAATGTTATAAATTAAATTAAACAATACTAATAAAATGTAATTTTATAATTATTACGCGGTTATTATGATTACATGTATGCTTAACTTATTGAAACCAGCAATTTACATTACCTAAAAAATTATAGTTCGTACACACTATCCAATAGTCACTCCTCGGCGAAGCTTCTGCACTCGCCCGTTACGTTCTAACGTTGTAAAAGTGTGTACTACCACTACAGCATACATACAGTGCGGAAATAGACCACCCTCATTTCTTACCGAGGTGTCGTAAAAGGCGACTAAGGTAAGTGGACCCGCCGTGTGGTATCGACGGCGAAAGGCGACAAAGGTAAGTGGACGTAAGACAGGCGGCTAGTCGTATAATAACTAGCTAAAACATGTAACAATATGTTTAAAACATGTTGTGCCGACCCCAGTTAGAGTGGGATAGGGACAGGAGCATGCACCATTCTGTCTCATTTGTTTATGACATAGCTACAGAGGTCATATCTAGGACTTATTACGACTGGTCTATATTTGTATATACCAAAATACCAAAAAGCATTATTCATATTCAAATTCAATTAAATGGTTGCAAATCTGATTTATTTTCAGATGTGAAAATAACGTGGTCTCAACGCGGAAGACAATTACTCCAACTTGGCGATTATACGTTTTGCAAGAAAGTTACGTCTAAGTACAAGACCCGATGGGTTTGTTCAACCCATAATAACAAAGGATGTTACGCGATAGTTCACACAATCGACGATCAAATAGTTAAACTTAGAAATGAACATAATCACTGATATTCGAGTACGATGATTTAAAATTGAAATGTGAAAACAACGCGGAAGTCATTAGATGTCGCTACTGTAGCGTCATAATAAAATTCGCACTAAGTGCAGTTTTTACGTAACGTTATCTTATTCCAAAATGAAATCATAATGATTTTGATCATGTTAAGTTTAAATAAAAATGTTAAGTTTTTAAGTTAAATTTTTTTTTTTTGTGTTACATCCCAACTCGTAGAGTCTGTATTGTTAAACACTTTCAAATTCGTGACGGAATTAAAGGATTTTACGATTAAAGACTAAAACGAAGTGTCTTATGTTATTTATTGAGTGTGTATTATAATTATTATATTGATATGAATATTTTATATCACGGGTTAGATCTCTGTGCAGTGTGAGTTTTTTAACCCTGAATAGGTTATCGTTACGCTAATTTGTATGGCGCTTGAACAGCAGTCACTAGATGTCGCTGTGGCAGCGTCATACAAATTGGCGTTACGCTAACGCGATCGAGTAGGTTACAAAAACTCGCACTAAGCACACTGTTATCTGCCTGGCGTTTCGTTTTCACGCTTTTTTAATATTTATTAATTCTATTTCTTATTATGCCATATTATTTCCTACATAAAATGCATATTTTCTGCACAAAATAATTTAATTTTTCTCATTCATCTTCGGAAATTCGGAAATGTTTAAATTTATAAGGTACTTTTTATATAGTAAATATTTTATTTTCAGTAAAATATGTGACGTCACGTCGTGGCAGGCAACTGTTAAGCATCGACGGCTTCACGTTTTGCGTCCAAAGCGTATCGGGACCTAAAACCAGATGGATCTGTTCTACCCACAACCACAAACAATGTCGCGCCGTGGTACATACTTACCACGGGCTTATTCTAAAAATGAATAATACTCACTACCATAAATTTTAGGTTAATAGTAAATAACGGTTATATGTAAATTGTTATATAAAAGCCGTGTGGTATCCGGCTGAATAGAATAGAACCACCCTCATTTCTTACCGAGGTGTCGTAAAAGGCGACTAAGGTAAGTTGACCCACCGTGTGGTATCCGGTTTAGTAGAATAGACCATCCTCTTTCTTACCGAGTTGTCGTAAAATACGACAGAGGTAAGTTGACGTCAGGCAGGCGGCCGGTCGTAAAAACGCAGCCAAATCATGTGACAGCATGTTTATAACATGTTGTGCCGACCCCACGTAGAGTGGGATAAGGTCAGGAAGATGATGAAGATGATGATGTAAATTGTTATATAAACAAACGGGTCACATCGCGATACCTCGAGTTACCTTTGCATAAGGTTCGACGTTTCGGCAGAGTTGCATACACTGACTCGAGGTAGCTCGAGGTTATCGCGATGTGACCCGTTTGTTTATATAATAATTAGTATGAATCGCGAAAGTTTAAAATCTACCATGTAAATTGTGTTGTACAATTCGCACAGTTGTAAAATACTCGCTTGTTGGGAGCTGTTGTCGCGTGCGCCGAGTAAACCTACAGAGATACTCTAAAGTACTAGAGAATTGTAGATCTGCAAAAATACAAAAAAGTCCGAGAGAGTATGTATCTAACTTTCATGGTTGACTCACGATAACTACATTTATGTTCAAAATTTCTATTGAATACGCTGATATTTATGTGTACAGTTATAAATGTTATTGAATAAAAAATTGTTTTCGTATGTCCTTTTTTATTTCTTCCCAATATCTAGGAGCTGAGTGTATTTTAGATCGTTCGATCGATCGTTTGTTCGTTCGGCCAAGCGTTGTACCGGTTAAATGAAATTAAGGAAATTATATTATATAAATAAAGTTACGTAGCAGTTTGTTAATGTAGTGTATGCCGGTGGAGATATGTGTATCTTACCTTGTATATTTATATACAAGACACATACGTATGTTGTCGCCAATGACTTCCGCTTTGTATTTTATAGCAACCCAGTCACGAAACAAAAGTATCGCGCCCTTTTTGATTAAAATGGTGGCAACACTATGACGTTGTTGATAAATCGTTTCAGTGGCATTCAGTCTTTCTTCGTTATTCAAGAGAAGTGCATCTCGCAGCGGGAATAGTGGTATTCTATTATATCGTGTTATTGTATAATGTGTGCATAACACGTATAGTGCATACATGAATATACTTACACTCACTCACACTAATACTAGTGTTCAAAGGAAACATAAAACTGTCTCAAGCCCGCCACGTCAGTAACGCGAGAGCCCTTGGTGAGAGTGGACGTGTAGTGACTTATTGTTACTTGTTAGTGCGTGTTTCAGCCTGGGCATATATAGAACAAACGTCTGTATTAATACAATATAAGTAAATACACACACTATAGTTGGTACTCACTGATTGACAAAGGCGTCTTTCTACTTTGGAGGAGATGTATTGGAGATAAAACATCCATGCTACTGTTATACCCAGCACTACTTAATTTTCTAGAGCAGGTTTCCTAACGATGTTTTCCCTTACTGAAAAGAGCGTCATAAATTGCAATAAGACATAAGTCTTTAAGAGAAAAACAAATTTCTGCCTGCCCGGGGTTTGAACCCGTGACCCCTTCAAGGGGTCTTGAGCACGGCATCACCGCTAGGGTATCACAGCTATGGGGATATATATCCGTTTTCAATTGAATTGCTGACCAAATAATTAATTAATTGCAATTGAAATGTTCTTTTTCCAGTTCTATGTGAATTCATTAAGTCAAAACGAACCGGTCGGATTATGATTAAAGCAAATGGTTATGTGTTCAGTCGGCGAACAAGTTTCAGCAAGTTCAAGGCAAGGTGGATATGTGCTACACACGTTTTCAGAGGGTGCAAAGCGAGTATATATACTATAGAAAATGATATTGTTAACATAAACAACAAACACAATCACTGAATGTCTATGAATTTATCAAAATGAATTTAAACAGAAATTAAAACTAAAGTTTGTTCATGGACTTTAATATTCTATGCATAAAAAAGTCAGTTGTGAGTTGTTCAACAAATATAAGTTTAGTCTTTTGTTTAGATTAAAATATCGAGACAACTATTTTATATTAATGTGATATTTACTGTTGTACCTGTTTCATTTGAAGCATTAAAATCAACTAAAGCTTTTTTTTTAATCAAAAATCATACAATAACCATTACTTTAAAAAGAGAGAATTAAAAAAACAGTATATAAATTTTTATGAATTATTAAATTATTCATAAATTTTTGACAATAATTCTCAGACACAAAAATAAACACCGTAAAACAAAATTAAGTTATTTGTGATTAAACAATTATTAAATGTCAATTAAGAATTCAATAAATAATTTTATGTTATTAATGTCTATAATGATTTATTTTTTATATTATTATTAGTGAAATAATTTTTTGTTTAAAATATTTGTTTTATATTTAGTTGCTTTTGATGCTTTAAATTAATAATTGTTAATAATCTTAGATACCTCTTGATGTACCTGTCAAAAAATATAATTTAATATTTACAATATTCTATTCTAGTCAATACGTGCTGTTAACAATTATAATATTTTGATGTGAGAATTTGATTACCTCAGAAAGTTACCTTTAACAGTTCTTAAAGTGCTGTTTTATAATAAAATTTGTTAAAGATTTGACTTTATTAATAATTAAGTAAATAAGAGTTCAAATATCAATTAGTTAAATAGAATAGACTGGAATAGAATAATTTAATAGAAATAGAATTATAATTAATATAGTTTTGTCTAATATTCATGTCATATTAGTGTGATTTTATAAACAAAAGATATTTGTTCATAAAAAGCCCAAGTTATGGTATATAATATTAATTAGATACTATGTTATAGAGAATAAAAATTGTTTAATATATACTTTTTATGCTTTACCACTTACATTTTTTCTATTCAATTACTAAGTTTTTTACTAGAAAACAATTAATTGTGTTAAGAAACAAACCATATATATCCATATACATCATTTTTTAATTTTCAGTCACTACAACTGTTATATAATATAAACTTCAGTAATAATAATAAAATATTATTATAGTACAATGTCTTTGTGACCTATAAAAGCTTGAAACTTTACTCACATCTGTTGATGAATAATACATTTCTCATAAATAATACATTAAGATTTGATCAAAATACACGATATATATGAGAAGACAAAATTGCTGATTTATATTTATTCGGATCCAGAATTTCGTATCCCAAAAGATTTATTTTGGAATACGTAGATACAAAGATTTTTCTGTTACTTCCTCTAAAAAGAATTTATTAATATTAACAAATTCATTTCATTGTTTCATTTTCAGTCAGCCTTATAAAAACGAAAAAGGGTAAAACCAATATTAAAGTAGGAGAACACACGTTTTATTTTAAACCCGGAAATTATAAATCTAACAAGAAAAGATGGTGTTGTACACAGAATAAATATTGCAGAGCGTGTCTACATATAGTCGATAACAAAATAGTCGCAATTTTCAATGAACATAATCATGAAAAAAAATGAAATATATATGTAATATAAAGTACTATTCAGTATTAAAATAATGTATTAAAAACCTGTAATATATAAATTAAAAATAGTTTTTTATACTTACGACCATTATTAAGTACTCTTAATTAAATTTTGTAAATTTGCTGTGTACAAAAGTTACTTTTAGTTGAATATATTATTTATTATTCGGACGTTACGTAACAATAAAATAATACTGTATAATATACATATTACTAATGTATAAATTAAATTAACTCGTTTTAATTTTTAACAATTTTTTACGTAAATTACTACGTAAAAAAATTACGTAAATAGTAAATTACTCATTTTTCTAGACTGCTCGTTTGCACATCTTGTGACCCTATAAAACGAGCTTTATATATAAATAAATATAAAAAGTGCGGAAAGTAGTTTAGAAGCTTATTTTAAATCCTATTTTTATACATGACTAGCTGTGCCCGTGGCTTCGCCCGTGTGGAAATTAGTTTGTCACAAAGTTTTTCCTGCGTAAATACCGATTCCACGCGACCTCCGATTTAAAATGTTATGTACAATTAATTTAAACCTTCTTTAAAAATTGAATTTTTTTAAGTAAAACCCGTATAAAATCCGTTGACTAGTTTTTGAGATAATCGATCACAAACAAACCGATAGGTTTTGAAGACTTTGTTTTATAATATGTATATATATTTTCTTTTGAAAACACGATATCCAATTTCGCTAGCAGTTAGGTTATATCTCTGTCAATATTTCGTATTAATATGAGTTTTATCTATTACAGCAATACTCTTCACAAGCACGATAGGTACGAAACAATACAAACTTATCTACTGTCAAGGTTTTAAGTTCACGAAGAGGTCGTATGTTGCCAAAATGACCAATAGAACTCGTTGGGAATGCTCCATGTACTATCGTCAGCGTTGCCAAGCAAGAATACATACTGTAGACGAGAAAATTATCTTCCTCGATAACACGCATAACCACGATCCGCTAATTTTTAAAAGTGTCTTCGGTCAATTGCTAAAAATCCCTAAGATACAAGAATCTCATGCGCACCGTCTTGTATGGCACCATCCATTGCTTGACGAAAATATATCTAATAAATAAAAAATTAGTCATTTTATTTATTTATTGGAAAACCAAAAATAAATAAATTTTATTTACTTAAATTAAATTATTCTGATCTCATTATAAAGGTTCTATTAATTACAGATTATCTCATTAGTAAAAATAATTGAAGCAACGTATAATAATAATGTAAATAATATACATAATTCTCATGTCAATGTCAATAATAATGGCAATGAGAAGTAAATAAGAATAATTAACAATATTTTTATGTCGTAGTATTTACTATACAAAAGCAATATAAATAAATAATTATTAAAAATGGATCAATTTTGTAAATTTATGCCATAGGACAAACATATAAAGGATTTCAAAGACTAGTATTTTCCATAAAGCTATCATACATAGAAAAGGGGAGCCTGTAAGTGCGAGTGTCCAACAAATAATTAGACAAGGAAGATAAGAGACCCATATTTGTCTTTGTCTAATCACATTAAAACAAAAGAGACAAATAGGTCTCATTTTCGTTCGCTCTTTTTTTGATGGACACATTTTAGGCTGGCTATCTTAATTATTCTTTTATAATATATGTATAAAATATAGTTAAAGTTACTAAGCTGACATTATTGATGCAAGTTTGAATTAAATTTACCGTGTATTTGAATAAAATGTTTAAGTATAGTTTGTATTCCTTACTATAGTAGTATTCTTTACTGTTATATTATTCCTTATTTTTAAAAGTTTATTCAATTTGCAATGTAGTGGAGGTGGAATCTTGCAAGTTAAATTAAATTAATTTTTTAAAGGGTCTTGAAGTTTTGTTAAAAGCTTTTTTTTCAAAATCCTTTTAACTGGACTTGTTGTTGTTTGCTATTACAATAATAAAACCGGTAATATATTTAAACAAATCCAGAAACAGAATAAGTAAATATGGACTTTTTTGGACTTGTAAGAATATATTAAGAAGAAGAATTACAAGAAGTATTACATTTGAAGTAAGACTGCCAAAATTGGGCCTAACTGTATTATATATAGAAATAGAAATAATTATTATAGTGCTTAGCTTGCATTTTTACTTGTACATAACCTCAAACTAAGATCTTTTATTATTATCATCCCCCAACAGAAATTAAATAAAAAATTAATTGAATTTATTTTATTTATTTATTCTTTTTATACATATATTTAGAAAAGAGAAGGAAAAATAAAAAAAACACATGTATAAAGTCGGACTTATCCCTAAAAGGGATCTCTTCCAGTCAACCTTTGAGTAATAGAAGGAAAAAGACAGTAATTGAAGAAGAAAGAGGGTCATACAGAGAAAAAGAAAAAGCTTATATAAATTGAACTAAAATAATTTTGGTAAAATAAATAGATGAAAAGAAGTACTAATATATAATTACTTAAGATAGTTATACAACAAATATTTTTCTATTTAACAACACAAAAATTATTACTGTAACGTCTGGGCCCGAAGGTGTATGAAATTCTAGCAGTCTCCTTTGCCACTAAATAATTAATTCAAATGTGAAGAGTGTCCCGCCGGGAGTGGATTAAAAGACTCACCAACGGTAACAACAATTTTATTGGGTCGTAAGTCTACTGCCCGTCAATGCTATGCTCCGTAAGTAGGTAGGTGTGCGCTAGGTACTGCCCTGGCTTTGTCTATCTGCGGAGTAGGCCGTGCAGCGCGCGCCCAGAGAACGAAGAGCCGACCCGAAGAACGTCGGGCCCGGGCTCAAGGTCACTGAAGTCCGGCTCTGGCTGAGATGGGGGTAAAAGGTACCTTTTCTAACCCCGATATGACATCCTGAAAATGACGTCCAGCGTTTGAGTTTCTTTTAGTGCCTTCATCTCCTCTGATTGCGTGCACGGCAGTGTAGGCAAAGCAGGGCTAATGCGCTAGTGAAAAGGTGATGTGCTGTCGTAATCAGAACGGAGAATATGGTGAAGGAAATAAAAAAGTAAATGAAGTTAAACAACAATAAGAAAAAAATAGAATTTGGAATAATTACAAATGTTAGGTAAATTGAAATGAAAGTTATAAAAAAAATACTACTAATGTGAAACAAAGGAAAATTACAAAAGGTCAAATTAAAGTCGACAGAAGGTCGCGAGGCATGATTCAGCAAAAGGCTATGATCTATGCGTAAAATTTTGTTCAGCACTTACCCAATACGTGGGGAAATAAATACACAAAATACTAGATATGAGAAAGGTAAAAGATATCTAGGCTGTTCGTCCTCTTCGAAGAAAGGGGCACGCACGATTAAAGTCACAGGTCATCATGCCTGTAAACGTGCGCACCCCGTCGACTCAGGAAACGAACAGGCCGAGTTGACGGGCTAATGCGCCCGCGCCCACCTAAGGCGAGACAGGAGGCGGGGAGGAGCGGAAGGAGGGCCCGCGTCGTGTGACTAGGAATGAGTCACACGATTCCGCGCGTTAAATTATTGTTTAAATAATAAAATATACATAAATACGTTTAAATAAATATAAAAATACATAAATATACGTTTTTTACGTTACAATACCCCCTCGCGCAGTGAAGGATTTTCTCTTAAATAAAATCCGCTTACCAAATGCCTAGTATTCGTTAAACACTTTCATACTTCGCTATCATTCTTCTCGCTTTCACAAAAACGTCAGTAATTGAAAGTAAAGAATTACTGACGCACAATTACAAAAAAAATAGGTAAACAGTTAAACGAACTGAAATACCCTACGAATACTATAGAGACAAGAGATAAGAGTAAAACGCTTGGGAGATTGAAAACGAAAAAAAATATATATGAAGCTAAGTTAACAAAAAAAAAATCAATGAAATAAATGATAAAAAAATTAACCAAAATAGAAAAATACTAAGAAAAAAATCAAAAACAAAAATGATTGGGTAAATGCTGAAAAAACGAAGTGAAAAAAAAAATTCTCCGTCTGTTACAAAAAATGAACTAAAATGAATTAACGTTTCGGTTGAATGAGTTAAGCAAAAAAAGCGTTTAATAAGATCTAAATACAACAGAAAAAATATCAACGAAAAAAAATTAAATGATAAAAAATTATTAAGAAAATAAAACTAAAAATGCAACTAGTGTGTACGGACCCTTACAAATAAAATAATGAGTGTACAAGTCACGTCAAAAAAAAAATATATATATAAAAATATATATTGTACAAAAATTAATTTGCTGACTGTACTAAACAGGTCAACAAGTTTGTTGATAAAAGACAAAGAGGTTGAAAAAGTTAAAAAAATTAACTTTTTTTTTTTTTTAAATAAGTGAAAAAAACAGGTAATGTGACCGCACCTTTATATAAATGACAACACGATCGATATTTAAAAAAAAAAAATTAGTATGTGCGTACACCTTAGTTGCTGGCAACCAAAAATAAATAAAAAAACGTTTCACAAAAATAAAAAGACAAAGCACAAACACTATTCAGTTTCACTACCTTCTTAAGAAGCAAAGCATGACCATGATGAAACCACGACAAAGGCGCCAGTGTCCCGCCGGGAGTGGATTAAAAGACTCACCAACGGTAACAACAATTTTATTGGGTCGTAAGTCTACTGCCCGTCAATGCTATGCTCCGTAAGTAGGTAGGTGTGCGCTAGGTACTGCCCTGGCTTTGTCTATCTGCGGAGTAGGCCGTGCAGCGCGCGCCCAGAGAACGAAGAGCCCACCCGAAGAACGTCGGGCCCGGGCTCAAGGTCACTGAAGTCCGGCTCTGGCTGAGATGGGGGTAAAAGGTACCTTTTCTAACCCCGATATGACATCCTGAAAATGACGTCCAGCGTTTGAGTTTCTTTTAGTGCCTTCATCTCCTCTGATTGCGTGCACGGCAGTGTAGGCAAAGCAGGGCTAATGCGCTAGTGAAAAGGTGATGTGCATGTCGCAATCAGAACGGAGAATATGGTGAAGGAAATAAAAAAGTAAATGAAGTTAAACAACAAGAAAAAATAGAATTTGGAATAATTACAAATGTTAGGTAAATTGAAATGAAAGTTATAAAAAAAATACTACTAATGTGAAACAAAGGAAAATTACAAAAGGTCAAATTAAAGTCGACAGAAGGTCGCGAGGCATGATTCAGCAAAAGGCTATGATCTATGCGTAAAATTTTGTTCAGCACTTACCCAATACGTGGGGAAATAAATACACAAAATACTAGATATGAGAAAGGTAAAAGATATCTAGGCTGTTCGTCCTCTTCGAAGAAAGGGGCACGCACGATTAAAGTCACAGGTCATCATGCCTGTGAACGTGCGCACCCCGTCGACTCAGGAAACGAACAGGCCGGGTTGACGGGCTAATGCGCCCGCGCCCACCTAAGGCGAGACAGGAGGCGGGGAGGAGCGGAAGGAGGGCCCGCGTCGTGTGACTAGGAATGAGTCACACGATTCCGCGCGTTAAATTATTGTTTAAATAATAAAATATACATAAATACGTTTAAATAAATATAAAAATACAAATATATATTTTTTTTACGTTACAAGAGCAATAACGGTTCTTAAAAAAATATTTTGGTTCCAGCTGTATTTTTAACATCCAGCAGAGGTAATAGAATGTTATGGATTTGTCACAAATTTTTATATATCAAAGACAGGAGGCGGAAAGGAGTCAAACAAAGATGGGCCGATTTTAGACACTAAATTGAAGTTTTAGTAGTAACTAGGTTTAGTGTTTATAAACTAATATTGAATGAATATAGCACACTTCACGTCCACTCTCACCAAGGGCTCTCGTGTTACTGTCGTGGTGCATCCTCAGACAGTGTATGTACCTTTGTACTAGTGTGAGTTAGTGTGACTATGTTCATGTATGTATTATATATATGTGTCTTGTATATAAATGTACAAAGTACGTTACACACGTCCCAACTCGCATACACTACACTAGGTATTACGGTCCAATAATATTAACAAAGAAACCTGATGTCACTCTTTTGTTTTGTTGTTGTATGTAGATTTTACTGAATTTGGTAAATCATTTATCAGTCTTGAAATTAAATAATTTAAAATACTTTCACCATATACTTGAGTGCTAATTTTATTTATTTGGAAAAAATATTTGTAATAATGCAGTATAAAAAAAGCATAAAAACATTTTTAAAAATACATTAAAAAAGTGATGTGTGGTGAAAAATTTAAAATAACCTTAAGAGTATTTTGTTCGCGATTGATTGATTGATAAAAAAAAAACTATACAAATAATCGATCGATCGAAAGAAATATTAAACAATATTAGAAATATTAAATAATACTATACTTGTGTAACAATGTATATTCATTAAACAATTATTTTCAGTACTTCAATTTATAAAGTAGGTATATTAAAAAAAATTGTTTACCCATTTCTCACAATATCATCCTCTTGCCCTTATCCCATTCTAATTGGGTTTGGTATTATTTTGGCTAGTTATTTTATGACCAACCTGCCTGATATCAACTTACCTCAGTCAGTTTTTACGACACCTCGCTAAGAAATAAGGGTGATTCCATTCTAATCAACCGGATACCATACGGCGGGGCAACTTACCTTAGTCTCCTTTTACGACACCTAGGTAACGAATGAGGGTGGCCTATTCTACTCAGCCGGACACCACACGCTTGACCCATTTCTCACTTTAATTTCTTATAAATGTAGATTGATGATTTGTTCTTTTTATTTACCGAGTTTCTCTTCTTAGTTGGCTCTTCTCAGTAGGAGCATTTTTCGAACCGTTTACTTGAATACATAATTTATTGAATTTGAATTTATTTTTCAGCCACATTCGTCAGTTCTCAAAGAGGCAGAACGTTGATTAAATTAGGAGGTTACACGTTTTACCACAAAAAGGAATACAGAGGGAATGATGTAAAGAAACGTTGGGTTTGTTCGACACATTTTTGTAGGGGTTGCCGTGCTGTTATATACACCATCGACGATACCATAGTTAGTGTTAAAAATGAGCATAGTCATTAACTTGCGTCTACTCAATATAAGACGTCTTAGTCTTTGGCAAGTGAATCAAGAAAGGTTATGGACCATTCTGCAATCAATTTATAGCAGAGTTAATGAATAAAAAAACTGTTTCATAGACTTTGACCTTTAATTTTATCAAAATTTCTTTTCGTCAAACAATATATATTTGTTCCAATAGTAGACTGACCACGAAAATACGAATATACGAAACCATATAAATAACATATGGTATTCAGGTAAATAGGAAAAAGATAAAAAAAAGTTTTATTTTTCTGACGTAAGAAAAATAGTTTTATTATTATAATGTCATAAGAAAAATAGTTTTAATATTTTTTCACAGTAATGGATGGTAAACGCCGTGTGGTATCCGGTTGAATAGAACAGTACCACCCTCATTTCTTACCGAGGTATTGTAAAAGGCGACTAAGGTAAGTGGACCCGCCGTGTGGTATCCGGCTGAATAGAATAGTACCACCCTCATTTCTTACCGAGGTATCGTAAAAGGCGACTAAGGTAAGTCGACTCACCGTGTGGTATCCGGTTAAGTAGAATAGACCACTCTCTTTCTTATCGAGGTGTCGTAAACTACGGCTAAGATAAGTTGAAATGAAATGAAATGAAATGAAATGAAATTTTTTATTTGCTCAACACAGTTTTGGTAATCACTTATACTATTTAACAAAAGCTTATTATCTAGATTACATTCTAAAGGTCACCACTAGCAACCAAACTAAGCCTAGCTTGTATTCTTGGTTACTGGTGCCTTCCATTGTCATACATACTTGAAACGTGTATAAACAAAACATAAAATAATGTTAACTCATATTGTGTATACGTATGTGTGTGCAAGAATGTGTATGTATGTGGATGTGAGTGTGTGTGCGAGTGAGTGTTAGTGTGTGTATGTGGATGTGAGTGTGTGTGTGAGTGAGTGTTTGTGGTATCTATCCTATGTATGTGGCTATTTTATTATTGTTAATTTATCAGAATTTTAAACTATTCTATTTTTGATTTTATTTTTATTTTTTATTCGGTTTAGTTAACTATAGATTTTAGGAGATTTTCTGTTTCGTTATAGTTTTTGCTTAAAAGGAACTTTGTTACAATTATCTTACATTGTTTTTTGTTATACGGGTAAATTAAAACTGACTTATTTATTTTATTATATAAATACGGTAACAAAAAATTTGGAAACTTCTGGGCAAAGAACGTGTTACAAGTTTGTACGTGGGCTACGCGATAAGAACATCTTTTTTCTTTGTACTTGGCACTATATATCAACCCTGAATGCTGTTTAATAATAGCCTGAAGTATGAAATTCTGTCTAACGGTAAGTACATTAAATTCGTTAAAAAGTTTATGTGTAGGGTATCGATAAGGTAGACGAAGACTAACTTTTATTAGTGCCCTTTGTGCACGCTCAAGTGGCAGGAGATATGTTTTGGGGGCACCTCCCCATGACGTAATGCCGTAATTCATTAGAGACTGGCAGAGCGCAAGGTATACTATTCTTATAGTTTTCCGATCCGCAGAATCTCGCAAACGCTTAAAGACAAATATTAGCTTACGAATACGTTGTGTCAACACTTTAATATGTTCTTTGAAATTTAAATTTTCGTCAATTATTATACCTAAATATTTTATTTTTGATGTTTTTTCTATAATTTGACATGAGCATGAATTATGCAGTGTAGATGCAGTGCAAGGTGCAATATGGGCTTTTATTAAATGAGTGTTAGGGGGTTGTAAAGATTTTTTAATAGTAAAAGTAATTAATTTGGTTTTATCTACATTTACTGTAAGTAGGTTTTCATTAAGCCAACCTATTACTTTGGTGAAATTCTCTTGGGCATTTATAAAGAGTTTATTCCAAGAGTTATCTTTAAATAATAATATAGTGTCGTCGGCAAATGCGATTATCCTACCTCTATGGATTCCCATTGAGCACATATCATTTACATATATAGAAAATAATGTTGGTGCAAGAAGAAGTTGACGTCAGGCAGGCCGCCGGTCGTAAAATACGTAGCCAAATCATGTGACAATATGTTTATAACATGTTGTGCCGACTCCACTTATTATATATACTTTATTATACATCAAAATATTAAAATAATAATAGACATTGTATAACTTAGATGTACATTGGGCGGCCTTATCGCTATGCAGCGATCTCTTCCAGGCAACTCTTACCGAGTGCCGACCCCACTTAGAGTGGGATAAGGGCAGGAAGATGATAGTAATGAATGGTAAATGAGGAAAAATTTATACATAATGAATATTGTAGTTAGGTAAATTTTAAGGACACCCAAACTTAAGCAATGCGTTTCACAGAATTAATGAAGTTAAAATTTTCATCATGGATTTTTTTATGACTCCCAATAAATAATTTTTAATTTCGCCATGCTTTTTTCAATACTTCAGCGAAGTTATTGGCTAATGAAAAAGTATTATTTATATATATTATTATATATATTTAATAAGCGTTTTGTTTGTTGTAGCTAATAAAAAATAAATTTCTAATTACCTGTTGTCATCTATTAAACAACTGCTCAAAACCTCAGAAATGTAGCCCATTGTTTAATATATAAAATTTAATATTATTAATTCATATTTTTTATTAGCAACAACAAACAAAACGCTTATTATTTAAAATTTCATACAAAACGGTCAATTACTTGTGCCCTTACGTTAAATAGAAAATTTATGTAATTCTTAAAGTTGAGTGTACTATCCATTGTAATATTTTATGCCTGAGAATATCGTAATCCGCTTGCACTACAAACCAGCAATGCCAACATACACCACACTACTAGCACTGCACATATCCACTACCACATTATCAACGATCGTTTCAAATAATACTATCGTTACTTTTGTGTTATGGCCATCCGCAAAAAACGCCTAATTCTATCAATTATTTAGGTATTTGTCGTTATTTCCAGCAAAGTATGTAACATCTCGAAAGGGCATGACTTTAATCTTGATTAGAGGCTATATTTTCTACCATAAGCTTAGGAAAAGCAATAAAAAGAAAAGATGGTAGGGATGGGCAAATGAGGAAAAAATATCGATATATATCGTATCGATGTTTTCCAAATATATCGATAAGTATTGACTAAATATATCGATATGTTGATATATCGATATTGTCTGTGCAATAAGCGATTATCTATAAAAATTGCCAAAATATTCGAAATTTTAAAGCAAATACACATCTGGTGGTTTTGACATCAGTTTTATTATTTGAAAATACAGAAAAGCCAAGAAAAATCAACATCATAAACACAACAAAAATACATTATTCATTCATACCAATATTTTTCTAATATTGACATCAGGAGCACTCTTTGTTTGATGTGCTCCCCTGTTAATCTGCTCCTTTCATTCGGTACAGCCAAATTCACCACTGAAGCAACCCTTTCAGATGACACTGAAGAAGCTTGGCAAATCATATATTTTAGAGCGATATCTGAGAGAACCGGCGTGAAATGACGACAATTTATCCAGAACTTTATTGGATCAGATTTGTAAAAAGTCAAATACATGATGTGACGCAAAAGCAGACTGCAGAACTTTAAAAAATATATCGATTTTGATATCAAAAAATAAATATCGAAAATCGATATTTCGCGGGAAAAAATATCGCTGATTTATATCGATTATTTTCTGATAAAATATCGATATTTTGATATATCGATATTTTTTACCCAAGCCTAAAAGATGGTTTTGTTCAACAGACTTCCGGTGAGATTGTAAAGCTGTAGTGTATACTGTAGAAAATATTATTGTTTTACGAAAAACGAACATAATCATTTGTCTAAGAGAAGTCAATACTTTTAGATTCATTTTTCTATAAAGTTTTGCCCATACAATTATTCTTCAGCAGCAGACCTACCTTTTTTAAATATATCTTTATATTAAAGTAATTATTTTGTGATATTTTAAGTTGTCTTGTAATTGCGTTTACCATAAATGGTAAACATAAATACATATTATAAAACAAAGTTCCCAAAAGACCTCTGCTTGTATGAGATCAATTTTCTCAAAATACTATACTAATATATATAAAATAATAGTTCTATATTACATTTACAAAATAACGTAAGTCTACGTAAAAAAAAAATTAATTTTCCTAATCAAAAGTAAATTATTTGATTTTTGTTCAAGAACGATAGATGGCGCTAGTGGTATAATGTAACGCGCTATAGTCAGACGTTTCTGCTTATCAGTACGCTTTTCTAATCGAGATACGATTCTGCGAGATCTGTGTTAGAGATGCATGCGCTAAATAAACTAATATACACTTTTCTATTTACTCTTACTCTTATTATTAAGAGTAGTAATACATTGTTGGCTAAAACCAAATTGAGCCGAACTACACATTTTAATATTTATTTATTAGTATTAAAAAAGTCAACCTTTGAAATATTCAGAAAAAACGATTAAAAATAACGATTATTTCGTATCAAAATAATCGATTTTTTTAATCGATTAACTCGTATCCAAATAATCAATTTTTTAAAATCGATTATTTCGTATCAAAATAGTCAATTTTTTATAAATCGATTATTTTTAAAGGGATAAGAATCGATTACCTATTAAATGAATTTTTCTACTCGGAATTAGGGATGTGACCTGAAGTAGAAAAAAACGATTAATTAATAATCGATTTTTAAAAATCGATTATTTTGTACGAAATTATTGTTTGTTTTCTAACTCTTTCAAAAGTTGTCTTTTTAAATATTAATAATTGATTACATTTGTAATTAATTATTAATCAAAGTGGACAACTACCAAGAAATAATATTAGATGCGCTGTTTGTGAAATTGGATTAAAAAGTGTAGTTTGGCTAAATTGGTTTTATCCAACTATGCATATCTAATCTTTAGAAAAAAGAAAAAGGGATACCTAAATTGACGATTTTTATAAATCGATTTTTGATGAAAAAATAATCCATTATTGAAAAACGATTATTTTTTCAAAATAATCGAATATTTTAAGAATCGTTTAAGTCCTTGGAATGGAAAAAATGGATTAATTCCTATTAAAATAGTCTATTTTTTCTGAATAATTAAAAAGTTGTCTTTTTAATATTAATAATTAATTAGAATACGGGCAAATTAATGTGGACAACTACCAATAAATAATAAAGGATTAGGGATGTGAGATGGAGAAGAAAAAGTTGATTAATAAATAATCGATTTTATTCCCCCTTATAAAATAAATTGATTTTTCGAAAAATCTATTATTTTGATACGAAATAATAGTTTTTTTTTAAATCGTTTTTTTCTGACTATTTCAAAAGTTGTCTTTTTTAATACTAATAATTAATTACAATAAAGGCTAATTAAAGTGGCACGTATCAAGAAATAATATCAGATGCGCTGTTTGTGAAATTTGATTAAAAAGTGTAGTTTGGCTTAATTGCTTTTATCCAACAATGCATATCTAATCTTAAGAGACAAGATAATGGGATACCTAAATAAACGATTTTTAAAGATTTTTTGACGAGAAATAATCGATTATTGAAAATCGATTATTTTGAATAAATAATCGATTATTTCAAAATCGTTTAATTTTTTACATCGCTCCTTGGAATAGAAAAAATTGATTAATTCCTATTAATATAGTCGTTTTTTCTGAACAATTGCTAAGTTGCCTTTTTAATATTAATAATTAATTAGAATAAAGGCTAATCAATGTGGACAACTACTAATAAATAATAACAGATTAGGGATGTAAGATGGAGTAGACAAATCGATTAATAAATAATCGATTTTTTCCCCCTTTAAAATAAATCGTTTTTTTAAAATGTTATACGTCATAATCGTTTTTTTTAAATCGATTTTTTCTGACTATTTGAAAAGTTGCCTTTTTTATAATTAATAATTAGTTACAATAAAGGCCAATTAAAGTGGATTCATAACCAAGAAATAATAACAGATGCGCTGTTTGCAAATTTCGATTAAAATGTGTAGTTCGGCTATATTGGCTTCATCCAACAATGCGTATCTTATCTTAAGAAACAAGAAGAAGAAAAAGAAAAAGAGGATAATCAAAATAATCGATTTTTGATGAAAAAAAATGTAGAAAATAATCGATTATTAAAAGCATTGCGTGGCGTAGCGTCTACAAAACTCGACAGTGTTAAAGATAACTTGAAAGAGAGTAATATCTATATCTAAAAGTAATATTTTGAAATAGGTCACTTTAATACTAAGCGTCCGAAAATTTTTTTTACTCATAATAGTATCATAATATAGTATTTTATATACAATTAGATACAGACATATTTCATCATTATCTATATTTTAAAGTATATTATATTTTATATTTGATGATTATCATATTTCATTAATGTATTCACTGTTACTTTTAAAATTTGTTACAGCCACTTTTGTAACTTCTATGAGAGGAAACACGATGATTTATTTAGCAGGATATACTTTTTCATACAAAAGAGATTATCGACGAGATGGTGAAAATAAGAAGAAACGATGGATTTGCTCCACTCACTACTGCTTAGGGTGTAAAGCTGTGATTTATACCAAAGAGGATACAATAATAACTGTCAAAAACATACATAACCATGAACCAAGAAGGTTTAAAAAGTTGTGTTAACGAAACAAGAATTTATCGCACAAAATATGTTCTTCAGAGACTAAAATATTTTTAAAGATAACCCCACTAGCAATGTCATTATTAATTTAACGACTTCTATTAATCAATGCTGGGTCTACATTAGCGGGCTGCGGCGAATATTCGGGCTAAGACAATGGTCGCGTCGCGTACATCGTTGCACCGTGATGTATTCGCATTGGGGCACTGTCAAAGGATTTGTCGTGAAAATATTCATTTGAGTGGCCACACCTACGTCGCTTCAGTGTTATCCAGACTTTGACGTTCGGTTTCTGTGGATAGTAGTCATCTACCATCTCCTCTTTCGTCTCATTTCCAAATTATTAACTGATACTCGTACAAGTGTGATGAATAATTATTTACTGTCATATAATGCAAAGACGCCGATCTTTTCGAACGCACAAAACTGGACAGCAGCGATGCGAAAAAATAATCGATTATTTTTCAAAATAATCGATTTTTAGAATCGATTATTTTTTCATCAAAAATCGATTTTACAAAATCGATTAATTTAGGTATCCCTTTTTCTTTTTTACTTTTTTCTTGTTTTTTAAGATTAGATATGCATTGTTGGATGAAACCAATTTAGCCATACTACACATTTTAATCCAATTTCACAAACATTTGATATTATTTCTTGGTAGTTTTCCACTTTAATTAGCCTTAATTGTAATTAATTATTAATATTGAAAAAGACAACTATTGAAATAGGCAGAAAAAATCGATTTTTAAAAAATCGATTATTTCGTAACAATAAAATCGATTTTTTAAAAATCGTTTATTTTTAAAGCGAAAATATCGATTGTTTATTAATCGATTTTTTCTACTCCAATTCACATTCATACTGGACAATGTAGACTACAACATCGTTTGTGCGCGATACGCGATGTTTTGTAAGCCAACGCAACGAATCTTCGCCCGCTAATATAGCCCCAGCGTAAGACGAACTTTGGTGTTACATAGATAATTTCGAAATTGAATTTTTGAAATTAATAATTCGATGTTAATTTCGAATATCTAAATAAAATGTTATTGTTATTAATATGATTTTTAATTTAATTTAAAAATTACAATTATTATTATATAATAACATTATCATCCTCCTGCCCTTATCCCACACACACGCACAACATGTTATAAACATGTCGTCACATGATTTGGCTACGTATATTACGACAGGCCGCATGCCTGACGTCAACTTACCTTAGTCGGACTTTACGCCACCTCGATAAGAAAAAAGGGTGATCTATTGTACTCAGTCGGATACCACACGGCAGGTCGACTTACATTAGTCGCCTTTTACGACCTTTTAAGAAATGAGGTTAGTCTATTCTACTCAGCGGGATACCGGCATCCAAAATAAGAGTTCTATATTGCATTAACAATGTCTACGTAATAACGAAATATTAATTTCGCTATACAAATGTAAATTATTTGTGTTTTGCTCATGATGATAGATGGCGTTAGTGGGACAATGTAACGCGCTATAGAGTGGCCTTTGAAATACCATATAGTCCGATATTGTTTGTTTCATAGTACGGCTTTCTAGCCATGATCCAGTACGAAAGATCATAGCTAGAAAATCATCTTCCAAAAGAGATTATTAGTAGCATGAGCACCTAATTCAGTCAGCGTTGCCATCTTAGTGGATTTTCGAATACAACTGCTGGTTTTAACTTACCATTTAGTGGCGAAATATTGCTTGTAATTGCTAAAAACTCATAAAAAAAACCGATCAGTTTGTTACGAAATAGGTAGTAATCGATTTTTTCTGACTATTTCAAAAGTTGCCTATTTTAATATTAATAATTAATTACAATAAAGGCTAATTTAAGTAGACTACTGCTAATAAATAATATCAGATGCGCTATTTGTGAAATTTGATTAAAATTTATGGCTACATTGGTTTCATAAAACAATGCTTATCTAATCATTAAAAAAACAAGAAAAACAGTAAAAAAAAGAAAAAGGAGAAACCTTAGAAAATAAACGTATTTACAAAAATCGATTTTTGATGAAAAAATAATCGATTATTAAAAATCGATTATTTTATATAAGTTATATAAGTAGACTTTACTTTGCGAAATTCCACAGTACAAAAGTTTGATAGAATTATTTTATAATCCGTATTCTTTGAGACAATCTATGTAATGCTAAGTGTAGGAAGCTTTGCTAAAAAAATTGCTTTGCGGTTTTGTTGTGGAGCCCTATTTCCTGACTATGATTCGGTTACGGGGCCAAACGATCGTTGAGATTGTCGTAGTGAATATGTGTAGTGATTGTGTGGATTGCTGTTGGTGGTAGTCTTGTGATAAGTGTGGTAACTAATCTTACATGTATCTGGTATGAGAACGGCTTTGCTTCCTAGACTTAGCATTACATAGATTTTCTTAACAAACGCGGATTATAGTAAAATAATTCAATCATAACTTTCGTTAGATTATGCGTAACGAAACGCGTTATAAATATAGCCCATGTTGCTCAGTAAAGATGCAGCTTTCCAATGATGAAAGAATTTTTGAAATCGGTCCAATAGTTTTTGTTTGAAAACATTACAAACATACATACAAAAATTTTTCTGTTTATAATATTAGTATAAATTATTATTATTTATTTTAGCCGTGTGGTAGCCGGTTGAATAGAATAGTACCACCCTCGTTTCTTACCGAGATGTCGTAAACGGCGACTAAGGTAAGTTGACCCACCGTGTGGTATCCGGTTTAGTAGAATAGACCATCCTCTTTCTTACCGAGGTGTCGTAAAATACGACAGGTAAGTTGACGTCAGGCAGGCGGCCGTTCGTAAAAACGTAACGAAATCATGTGACAGCATGCTTATAACATGTTATGCAGACCCCACTTAGAGTGGGATAAGGGCAGGAAGATGATGATTTATTTTTAACTATTTATCATATTTAATTACCTAATGTATTCACTGTAACTTTCAAATTTGTTACAGCCACTTTCGTAACTTCTATGAGCGGAAATACTATGATTTATTTAGCAGGACATACTTATCCATACAAAAGAGTCTACCGGCGAGATGGTGTATGCAAGAAAAAACGATGGGTTTGTTCCACTCACTACTGCTTAGGGTGCAAAGCTGTGATTTATACCATAGATGATACAATAATAGCTGCCAAAAACACACATAACCACGAACCAAGAAGGTTTAAAAAGTTGTGTTAACAAAACAATAATGTATTGCACAAAATATGTTCTCCAGCGATTAAATATTTTTAAACCACACGGCGGGTCGGACTTACCCTAGTCGCCTTTTACGATACCTCGGTTAGAAATGAGGGTGGTCTATTTTACTCAGTCGGATACTAAACGGCTTATAATTATATAATAAAAATCACATTTATATATTAAAATATTTTATGAAAAATCGTTATAATTTAATAAAATTACTCCAAAAGAAACCTGCTAGATTTACAGGTCCCTATGAATAATATTAATATGAATGAATGAATGAATGAATGAATGAATGAATGAATGAATGAATGAATGAATGAATGAATGAATGAATGAATGAATGAATGAATGAATGAATGAATGAATGAATGAATGAATGAATGAATGAATGAATGAATGAATGAATGAATGAATGAATGAATGAATGAATGAATGAATGAATGAATGAATGAATGAATGAATGAATGAATGAATGAATGAATGAATGAATGAATGAATGAATGAATGAATGAATGAATGAATGAATGAATGAATGAATGAATGAATGAATGAATGAATGAATGAATGAATGAATGAATGAATGAATGAATGAATGAATGAATGAATGAATGAATGAATGAATGAATGAATGAATGAATGAATGAATGAATGAATGAATGAATGAATGAATGAATGAATGAATGAATGAATGAATGAATGAATGAATGAATGAATGAATGAATGAATGAATGAATGAATGAATGAATGAATGAATGAATGAATGAATGAATGAATGAATGAATGAATGAATGAATGAATGAATGAATGAATGAATGAATGAATGAATGAATGAATGAATGAATGAATGAATGAATGAATGAATGAATGAATGAATGAATGAATGAATGAATGAATGAATGAATGAATGAATGAATGAATGAATGAATGAATGAATGAATGAATGAATGAATGAATGAATGAATGAATGAATGAATGAATGAATGAATGAATGAATGAATGAATGAATGAATGAATGAATGAATGAATGAATGAATGAATGAATGAATGAATGAATGAATGAATGAATGAATGAATGAATGAATGAATGAATGAATGAATGAATGAATGAATGAATGAATGAATGAATGAATGAATGAATGAATGAATGAATGAATGAATGAATGAATGAATGAATGAATGAATGAATGAATGAATGAATGAATGAATGAATGAATGAATGAATGAATGAATGAATGAATGAATGAATGAATGAATGAATGAATGAATGAATGAATGAATGAATGAATGAATGAATGAATGAATGAATGAATGAATGAATGAATGAATGAATGAATGAATGAATGAATGAATGAATGAATGAATGAATGAATGAATGAATGAATGAATGAATGAATGAATGAATGAATGAATGAATGAATGAATGAATGAATGAATGAATGAATGAATGAATGAATGAATGAATGAATGAATGAATGAATGAATGAATGAATGAATGAATGAATGAATGAATGAATGAATGAATGAATGAATGAATGAATGAATGAATGAATGAATGAATGAATGAATGAATGAATGAATGAATGAATGAATGAATGAATGAATGAATGAATGAATGAATGAATGAATGAATGAATGAATGAATGAATGAATGAATGAATGAATGAATGAATGAATGAATGAATGAATGAATGAATGAATGAATGAATGAATGAATGAATGAATGAATGAATGAATGAATGAATGAATGAATGAATGAATGAATGAATGAATGAATGAATGAATGAATGAATGAATGAATGAATGAATGAATGAATGAATGAATGAATGAATGAATGAATGAATGAATGAATGAATGAATGAATGAATGAATGAATGAATGAATGAATGAATGAATGAATGAATGAATGAATGAATGAATGAATGAATGAATGAATGAATGAATGAATGAATGAATGAATGAATGAATGAATGAATGAATGAATGAATGAATGAATGAATGAATGAATGAATGAATGAATGAATGAATGAATGAATGAATGAATGAATGAATGAATGAATGAATGAATGAATGAATGAATGAATGAATGAATGAATGAATGAATGAATGAATGAATGAATGAATGAATGAATGAATGAATGAATGAATGAATGAATGAATGAATGAATGAATGAATGAATGAATGAATGAATGAATGAATGAATGAATGAATGAATGAATGAATGAATGAATGAATGAATGAATGAATGAATGAATGAATGAATGAATGAATGAATGAATGAATGAATGAATGAATGAATGAATGAATGAATGAATGAATGAATGAATGAATGAATGAATGAATGAATGAATGAATGAATGAATGAATGAATGAATGAATGAATGAATGAATGAATGAATGAATGAATGAATGAATGAATGAATGAATGAATGAATGAATGAATGAATGAATGAATGAATGAATGAATGAATGAATGAATGAATGAATGAATGAATGAATGAATGAATGAATGAATGAATGAATGAATGAATGAATGAATGAATGAATGAATGAATGAATGAATGAATGAATGAATGAATGAATGAATGAATGAATGAATGAATGAATGAATGAATGAATGAATGAATGAATGAATGAATGAATGAATGAATGAATGAATGAATGAATGAATGAATGAATGAATGAATGAATGAATGAATGAATGAATGAATGAATGAATGAATGAATGAATGAATGAATGAATGAATGAATGAATGAATGAATGAATGAATGAATGAATGAATGAATGAATGAATGAATGAATGAATGAATGAATGAATGAATGAATGAATGAATGAATGAATGAATGAATGAATGAATGAATGAATGAATGAATGAATGAATGAATGAATGAATGAATGAATGAATGAATGAATGAATGAATGAATGAATGAATGAATGAATGAATGAATGAATGAATGAATGAATGAATGAATGAATGAATGAATGAATGAATGAATGAATGAATGAATGAATGAATGAATGAATGAATGAATGAATGAATGAATGAATGAATGAATGAATGAATGAATGAATGAATGAATGAATGAATGAATGAATGAATGAATGAATGAATGAATGAATGAATGAATGAATGAATGAATGAATGAATGAATGAATGAATGAATGAATGAATGAATGAATGAATGAATGAATGAATGAATGAATGAATGAATGAATGAATGAATGAATGAATGAATGAATGAATGAATGAATGAATGAATGAATGAATGAATGAATGAATGAATGAATGAATGAATGAATGAATGAATGAATGAATGAATGAATGAATGAATGAATGAATGAATGAATGAATGAATGAATGAATGAATGAATGAATGAATGAATGAATGAATGAATGAATGAATGAATGAATGAATGAATGAATGAATGAATGAATGAATGAATGAATGAATGAATGAATGAATGAATGAATGAATGAATGAATGAATGAATGAATGAATGAATGAATGAATGAATGAATGAATGAATGAATGAATGAATGAATGAATGAATGAATGAATGAATGAATGAATGAATGAATGAATGAATGAATGAATGAATGAATGAATGAATGAATGAATGAATGAATGAATGAATGAATGAATGAATGAATGAATGAATGAATGAATGAATGAATGAATGAATGAATGAATGAATGAATGAATGAATGAATGAATGAATGAATGAATGAATGAATGAATGAATGAATGAATGAATGAATGAATGAATGAATGAATGAATGAATGAATGAATGAATGAATGAATGAATGAATGAATGAATGAATGAATGAATGAATGAATGAATGAATGAATGAATGAATGAATGAATGAATGAATGAATGAATGAATGAATGAATGAATGAATGAATGAATGAATGAATGAATGAATGAATGAATGAATGAATGAATGAATGAATGAATGAATGAATGAATGAATGAATGAATGAATGAATGAATGAATGAATGAATGAATGAATGAATGAATGAATGAATGAATGAATGAATGAATGAATGAATGAATGAATGAATGAATGAATGAATGAATGAATGAATGAATGAATGAATGAATGAATGAATGAATGAATGAATGAATGAATGAATGAATGAATGAATGAATGAATGAATGAATGAATGAATGAATGAATGAATGAATGAATGAATGAATGAATGAATGAATGAATGAATGAATGAATGAATGAATGAATGAATGAATGAATGAATGAATGAATGAATGAATGAATGAATGAATGAATGAATGAATGAATGAATGAATGAATGAATGAATGAATGAATGAATGAATGAATGAATGAATGAATGAATGAATGAATGAATGAATGAATGAATGAATGAATGAATGAATGAATGAATGAATGAATGAATGAATGAATGAATGAATGAATGAATGAATGAATGAATGAATGAATGAATGAATGAATGAATGAATGAATGAATGAATGAATGAATGAATGAATGAATGAATGAATGAATGAATGAATGAATGAATGAATGAATGAATGAATGAATGAATGAATGAATGAATGAATGAATGAATGAATGAATGAATGAATGAATGAATGAATGAATGAATGAATGAATGAATGAATGAATGAATGAATGAATGAATGAATGAATGAATGAATGAATGAATGAATGAATGAATGAATGAATGAATGAATGAATGAATGAATGAATGAATGAATGAATGAATGAATGAATGAATGAATGAATGAATGAATGAATGAATGAATGAATGAATGAATGAATGAATGAATGAATGAATGAATGAATGAATGAATGAATGAATGAATGAATGAATGAATGAATGAATGAATGAATGAATGAATGAATGAATGAATGAATGAATGAATGAATGAATGAATGAATGAATGAATGAATGAATGAATGAATGAATGAATGAATGAATGAATGAATGAATGAATGAATGAATGAATGAATGAATGAATGAATGAATGAATGAATGAATGAATGAATGAATGAATGAATGAATGAATGAATGAATGAATGAATGAATGAATGAATGAATGAATGAATGAATGAATGAATGAATGAATGAATGAATGAATGAATGAATGAATGAATGAATGAATGAATGAATGAATGAATGAATGAATGAATGAATGAATGAATGAATGAATGAATGAATGAATGAATGAATGAATGAATGAATGAATGAATGAATGAATGAATGAATGAATGAATGAATGAATGAATGAATGAATGAATGAATGAATGAATGAATGAATGAATGAATGAATGAATGAATGAATGAATGAATGAATGAATGAATGAATGAATGAATGAATGAATGAATGAATGAATGAATGAATGAATGAATGAATGAATGAATGAATGAATGAATGAATGAATGAATGAATGAATGAATGAATGAATGAATGAATGAATGAATGAATGAATGAATGAATGAATGAATGAATGAATGAATGAATGAATGAATGAATGAATGAATGAATGAATGAATGAATGAATGAATGAATGAATGAATGAATGAATGAATGAATGAATGAATGAATGAATGAATGAATGAATGAATGAATGAATGAATGAATGAATGAATGAATGAATGAATGAATGAATGAATGAATGAATGAATGAATGAATGAATGAATGAATGAATGAATGAATGAATGAATGAATGAATGAATGAATGAATGAATGAATGAATGAATGAATGAATGAATGAATGAATGAATGAATGAATGAATGAATGAATGAATGAATGAATGAATGAATGAATGAATGAATGAATGAATGAATGAATGAATGAATGAATGAATGAATGAATGAATGAATGAATGAATGAATGAATGAATGAATGAATGAATGAATGAATGAATGAATGAATGAATGAATGAATGAATGAATGAATGAATGAATGAATGAATGAATGAATGAATGAATGAATGAATGAATGAATGAATGAATGAATGAATGAATGAATGAATGAATGAATGAATGAATGAATGAATGAATGAATGAATGAATGAATGAATGAATGAATGAATGAATGAATGAATGAATGAATGAATGAATGAATGAATGAATGAATGAATGAATGAATGAATGAATGAATGAATGAATGAATGAATGAATGAATGAATGAATGAATGAATGAATGAATGAATGAATGAATGAATGAATGAATGAATGAATGAATGAATGAATGAATGAATGAATGAATGAATGAATGAATGAATGAATGAATGAATGAATGAATGAATGAATGAATGAATGAATGAATGAATGAATGAATGAATGAATGAATGAATGAATGAATGAATGAATGAATGAATGAATGAATGAATGAATGAATGAATGAATGAATGAATGAATGAATGAATGAATGAATGAATGAATGAATGAATGAATGAATGAATGAATGAATGAATGAATGAATGAATGAATGAATGAATGAATGAATGAATGAATGAATGAATGAATGAATGAATGAATGAATGAATGAATGAATGAATGAATGAATGAATGAATGAATGAATGAATGAATGAATGAATGAATGAATGAATGAATGAATGAATGAATGAATGAATGAATGAATGAATGAATGAATGAATGAATGAATGAATGAATGAATGAATGAATGAATGAATGAATGAATGAATGAATGAATGAATGAATGAATGAATGAATGAATGAATGAATGAATGAATGAATGAATGAATGAATGAATGAATGAATGAATGAATGAATGAATGAATGAATGAATGAATGAATGAATGAATGAATGAATGAATGAATGAATGAATGAATGAATGAATGAATGAATGAATGAATGAATGAATGAATGAATGAATGAATGAATGAATGAATGAATGAATGAATGAATGAATGAATGAATGAATGAATGAATGAATGAATGAATGAATGAATGAATGAATGAATGAATGAATGAATGAATGAATGAATGAATGAATGAATGAATGAATGAATGAATGAATGAATGAATGAATGAATGAATGAATGAATGAATGAATGAATGAATGAATGAATGAATGAATGAATGAATGAATGAATGAATGAATGAATGAATGAATGAATGAATGAATGAATGAATGAATGAATGAATGAATGAATGAATGAATGAATGAATGAATGAATGAATGAATGAATGAATGAATGAATGAATGAATGAATGAATGAATGAATGAATGAATGAATGAATGAATGAATGAATGAATGAATGAATGAATGAATGAATGAATGAATGAATGAATGAATGAATGAATGAATGAATGAATGAATGAATGAATGAATGAATGAATGAATGAATGAATGAATGAATGAATGAATGAATGAATGAATGAATGAATGAATGAATGAATGAATGAATGAATGAATGAATGAATGAATGAATGAATGAATGAATGAATGAATGAATGAATGAATGAATGAATGAATGAATGAATGAATGAATGAATGAATGAATGAATGAATGAATGAATGAATGAATGAATGAATGAATGAATGAATGAATGAATGAATGAATGAATGAATGAATGAATGAATGAATGAATGAATGAATGAATGAATGAATGAATGAATGAATGAATGAATGAATGAATGAATGAATGAATGAATGAATGAATGAATGAATGAATGAATGAATGAATGAATGAATGAATGAATGAATGAATGAATGAATGAATGAATGAATGAATGAATGAATGAATGAATGAATGAATGAATGAATGAATGAATGAATGAATGAATGAATGAATGAATGAATGAATGAATGAATGAATGAATGAATGAATGAATGAATGAATGAATGAATGAATGAATGAATGAATGAATGAATGAATGAATGAATGAATGAATGAATGAATGAATGAATGAATGAATGAATGAATGAATGAATGAATGAATGAATGAATGAATGAATGAATGAATGAATGAATGAATGAATGAATGAATGAATGAATGAATGAATGAATGAATGAATGAATGAATGAATGAATGAATGAATGAATGAATGAATGAATGAATGAATGAATGAATGAATGAATGAATGAATGAATGAATGAATGAATGAATGAATGAATGAATGAATGAATGAATGAATGAATGAATGAATGAATGAATGAATGAATGAATGAATGAATGAATGAATGAATGAATGAATGAATGAATGAATGAATGAATGAATGAATGAATGAATGAATGAATGAATGAATGAATGAATGAATGAATGAATGAATGAATGAATGAATGAATGAATGAATGAATGAATGAATGAATGAATGAATGAATGAATGAATGAATGAATGAATGAATGAATGAATGAATGAATGAATGAATGAATGAATGAATGAATGAATGAATGAATGAATGAATGAATGAATGAATGAATGAATGAATGAATGAATGAATGAATGAATGAATGAATGAATGAATGAATGAATGAATGAATGAATGAATGAATGAATGAATGAATGAATGAATGAATGAATGAATGAATGAATGAATGAATGAATGAATGAATGAATGAATGAATGAATGAATGAATGAATGAATGAATGAATGAATGAATGAATGAATGAATGAATGAATGAATGAATGAATGAATGAATGAATGAATGAATGAATGAATGAATGAATGAATGAATGAATGAATGAATGAATGAATGAATGAATGAATGAATGAATGAATGAATGAATGAATGAATGAATGAATGAATGAATGAATGAATGAATGAATGAATGAATGAATGAATGAATGAATGAATGAATGAATGAATGAATGAATGAATGAATGAATGAATGAATGAATGAATGAATGAATGAATGAATGAATGAATGAATGAATGAATGAATGAATGAATGAATGAATGAATGAATGAATGAATGAATGAATGAATGAATGAATGAATGAATGAATGAATGAATGAATGAATGAATGAATGAATGAATGAATGAATGAATGAATGAATGAATGAATGAATGAATGAATGAATGAATGAATGAATGAATGAATGAATGAATGAATGAATGAATGAATGAATGAATGAATGAATGAATGAATGAATGAATGAATGAATGAATGAATGAATGAATGAATGAATGAATGAATGAATGAATGAATGAATGAATGAATGAATGAATGAATGAATGAATGAATGAATGAATGAATGAATGAATGAATGAATGAATGAATGAATGAATGAATGAATGAATGAATGAATGAATGAATGAATGAATGAATGAATGAATGAATGAATGAATGAATGAATGAATGAATGAATGAATGAATGAATGAATGAATGAATGAATGAATGAATGAATGAATGAATGAATGAATGAATGAATGAATGAATGAATGAATGAATGAATGAATGAATGAATGAATGAATGAATGAATGAATGAATGAATGAATGAATGAATGAATGAATGAATGAATGAATGAATGAATGAATGAATGAATGAATGAATGAATGAATGAATGAATGAATGAATGAATGAATGAATGAATGAATGAATGAATGAATGAATGAATGAATGAATGAATGAATGAATGAATGAATGAATGAATGAATGAATGAATGAATGAATGAATGAATGAATGAATGAATGAATGAATGAATGAATGAATGAATGAATGAATGAATGAATGAATGAATGAATGAATGAATGAATGAATGAATGAATGAATGAATGAATGAATGAATGAATGAATGAATGAATGAATGAATGAATGAATGAATGAATGAATGAATGAATGAATGAATGAATGAATGAATGAATGAATGAATGAATGAATGAATGAATGAATGAATGAATGAATGAATGAATGAATGAATGAATGAATGAATGAATGAATGAATGAATGAATGAATGAATGAATGAATGAATGAATGAATGAATGAATGAATGAATGAATGAATGAATGAATGAATGAATGAATGAATGAATGAATGAATGAATGAATGAATGAATGAATGAATGAATGAATGAATGAATGAATGAATGAATGAATGAATGAATGAATGAATGAATGAATGAATGAATGAATGAATGAATGAATGAATGAATGAATGAATGAATGAATGAATGAATGAATGAATGAATGAATGAATGAATGAATGAATGAATGAATGAATGAATGAATGAATGAATGAATGAATGAATGAATGAATGAATGAATGAATGAATGAATGAATGAATGAATGAATGAATGAATGAATGAATGAATGAATGAATGAATGAATGAATGAATGAATGAATGAATGAATGAATGAATGAATGAATGAATGAATGAATGAATGAATGAATGAATGAATGAATGAATGAATGAATGAATGAATGAATGAATGAATGAATGAATGAATGAATGAATGAATGAATGAATGAATGAATGAATGAATGAATGAATGAATGAATGAATGAATGAATGAATGAATGAATGAATGAATGAATGAATGAATGAATGAATGAATGAATGAATGAATGAATGAATGAATGAATGAATGAATGAATGAATGAATGAATGAATGAATGAATGAATGAATGAATGAATGAATGAATGAATGAATGAATGAATGAATGAATGAATGAATGAATGAATGAATGAATGAATGAATGAATGAATGAATGAATGAATGAATGAATGAATGAATGAATGAATGAATGAATGAATGAATGAATGAATGAATGAATGAATGAATGAATGAATGAATGAATGAATGAATGAATGAATGAATGAATGAATGAATGAATGAATGAATGAATGAATGAATGAATGAATGAATGAATGAATGAATGAATGAATGAATGAATGAATGAATGAATGAATGAATGAATGAATGAATGAATGAATGAATGAATGAATGAATGAATGAATGAATGAATGAATGAATGAATGAATGAATGAATGAATGAATGAATGAATGAATGAATGAATGAATGAATGAATGAATGAATGAATGAATGAATGAATGAATGAATGAATGAATGAATGAATGAATGAATGAATGAATGAATGAATGAATGAATGAATGAATGAATGAATGAATGAATGAATGAATGAATGAATGAATGAATGAATGAATGAATGAATGAATGAATGAATGAATGAATGAATGAATGAATGAATGAATGAATGAATGAATGAATGAATGAATGAATGAATGAATGAATGAATGAATGAATGAATGAATGAATGAATGAATGAATGAATGAATGAATGAATGCTTTTATTGAACACCACTAAAGTAAAAGTAAAAACTAAAAATACTAATCTAAATCATAACAAAAGTAGTGATACAATCTGGCGGACTTATTGCTAAATAGCGATATCTTCCAGACAACCAGGTTGATGAAGGGACATAGCTACTAATATGATGTATATTAATGTATTTTGACATTATTAATTTTTTTCAGAGTTTTTTCTTTATGTATTACATTACAGGTTTTAATGTAATATATTTTGTTGTTGATTTATTGTTGGTTGCTGTCTTCTTTTTGAACAAGAAATTATTAATAATTAAATTATAAAAATAAAAATGAACTATGTTATTCTCATCTTATTTTAACTTCAATAATGTTTGAAAGTTATGACAGAATTATTATGCTATTATCCCCGTTTGTTCAGAAACTTTATGTAATGCTGAGTGTAGGGAGCAGACAACGTTCACATACCTTATACATGCAAGATTAGTTAACACAATTATCACAGACTTATGACAGAAACACTAAAGAGGATATTGATTTAGATTTACGTAAGAAAACGGGCAGTTTATTTCATAGATTGTGTGAAGTGTGAAGTGAAGTGAAGTGAATGTACTGGAATATGTTTGAGTCACATACTGGTGAGACAAAGGAGAGATTATTAGTAATCTTAGGCGCTGACCACTGGCTTCTGATAAAAATCGAACGTATAAAGTAACGCATGCTTCTATAAATAATTAATATCAGATTTATTTATAATTATTAATAATTAATATCAGGTTGATTGGCCCGTTGGCGTAGTGGGTGCCCTGCCTACCCTGCCTTCAGATCAGCGGGTCGCGGGTTCGATTCCCTCCGAGATCCAACATATTCTATAAATGAATTTGTTGGTCTTTGAGTCTGGGTGTATATTTGTATTTAAGTATGTATTTAATAATTATATAAGTATATATTCACCAGTTGTCTCTCACCCATAACACAAGTATTAAGTTACTTTGGGGACGGACGACCGTGTGTGTAAGTGTCCCATATATTTATTTATTATTATTATTTGCAGAAGTAATATTCTACCAGTCAAGAACTGGAAGCAAGAGGTTACGTATTGATAACTACAGTTTCCGCTTGCAACCACCTCGTAGAGAAAACCAGGTGAAGAAGCGGTGGCTTTGTGCTACACACAGCTGGGTCGGGTGTAAGGCGCTAGCTATAACCATTGATGACGTCATTGTTGTATTGAGAAACCAACACAATCACTAACGCCGGGACTACATTAGCGCCCGAATATTCGTGTTCCGTTGGCGCGCAAAACATCGTGTATCGGCCACAGACGATGTTCTTGTCTACATTAGCGGGTGAAGATTCGGAAAGCGCCCTACGGCGAATATTCGTCGTTGAGTTTTGTGCGTCTGTCGTCCCACTTCAAAGTCTGGACGACAATGAAGTGTCGTAAGTGTGGCCACTCAAGCGAATGTTGTCGCGACAAATCTCTTTGATGCGCGCTAGTTTGCCAACTGTGGCCCGATGCTACATCGTCGGCCACATACATCGCCGTAGCCCGAATAGTCGCCGTAGCCCGCTAATGTAGCCAAAGCGTAACAGAAGCCAATAAGGGAGTAGGCCTTAAAAGTGGCTTGCGAAAAAAAGGCCAAGTGACGCTATCTGTCTCTCTTTTTTATTCATGATTCGATAAAGATAAATATATGTCTCTCTTCCCTTTTTTTATTTGTTCAACACGCACACTCGCAGACGCGCCTATTACTCCCTTACTCTGTGTATAACTATGAAAAATATAGATAAAAATTAGTCCTTGACATGTTATATCTATGGACTCAGTCTTGTCTATGGGTTCAGTAATATGTTGTTGCGTATTAAAAAACAATTGGTGCTTTAAAATAGTTTAATTTCGTATTTACCATCCATAAAGTTATTTCATAATCACAAATATTTATGTCGTAGTTTTGCTATATTTTACGGATATTTTGATAGATGTGAGTTGAGTTGATAATTAATTTGCAGATGCCATATCTTTGCCAGAAGTTTGATAAATATTATCATTATTAATGGCTGGTTAACCGCTATAAGATTAATATCATATAACAGACATGAATGGTAGACAAGTTAAAAATATAGATGCTCATCTGAAAATGTTATATTTTATATTAAATTATTCCGTGTACAAATCAACTATCAAGTAAACTATTTAGGGTTTTTTTGTTTATTTTTTTTACTTTTATTAAGTACATCCAAAATTTAAGTACTCTATTGAAGTTGCAATAAGGCTAATAAGCAACTTTATATTAACCTAAACTTATAAATTAACTTATATCCAAGAAAAGGTCCAGTGACTTATCGGTTAATTTTTGCAGCTGTTATTAATTTGAATAATTAGTTTTAATAGATTTCTAATTGCTATTTTGACATATTATTGATAAAATTTAGGAATGAAAATTACGAATTTGTCAGAATTTTTATACATATTATTTAATATTATTTGTGAAATATAATAAATATATTATTCAAACAATTTAATTATAAATAATTACGTTAAAATATTTGTGTTTTTATATTATAACTAGGGGAGTAGACGCGGGCCTACCACAAATTATCTTATACTTTCAGTGAAATATAATTTATAAGTTGCCCAATAAATGTATTATACTTTCAGAAAAAAAGGTAACGGAATAAATCCTTTATTGAGAATAACAAAAATATATATAAATACAATAGAACAGTAAAGAATAGAAGATTTCAAAATAAAATTAAGTATTTTATAGCTGTAAAGTCGACAAAGTTGAAAACGTGTATTTTCTAAGTTAAATATATTTGTCAATTTTAAATACGTAATATTTTTTCCTTATTATATTAAGCTTTTTTAACAATTTATTTAGCGAACCATTGCAATCAAAATATGATGCAAAATATGAAAAAAACTCGGTGCTGAAATTCTTGTAGCATAATTAAAGGTCACCATAACATAAGGATTAATTGAAGGATAATTAACAAAATGTAAGGCAATGTCTATGACTTTTTTAATTTACAATTAAGTATTATATTACCTATGCTGTAACAGAGACGATATTTTATTTTCTCTGAAATCCATTCCATCTAAATCTTGTTTATTGATTAATTCCGAAAACCATACCATAGACAACAGAATTAGAAGATTTATTGATAGCACAATAAAAATTATATATATTTTTAATATTAATTTAATCATTTTTATATATTTTTCTATTTTTTTAAATGTATAGTTAAATCGACCTTAGGTAATGGCACCATTTTCTTTACTATAGAATATTTAAAATATACATGTCGTTGTTTTTGCAGGTACTAATGAAATATTTGGGTAAGCTTTTTGTGACATTTTTTCCTTACACTTTCCTTCAACCAAGCGATGTTCTAGCATTAAAACTAGTTTCGCAACCCAACATACATATGCATCTCAAACTCACTAATCTTTGATTTGGCTTCACAATTCTTTTACTATGAGACCGATTAAACGTAGAGATCCTCCGAATTTAAATCTTTCTTTTGTTGTAAAGGCAACTAGCGTTCAGTTTCGAAAATAATATTACTTTAATAACGGTTGGGAATATTAGGACTAAAGAAGTGGAAATGCCCGCAATCAAATAGCGAGCAACCGCCGATTTTCTTGCTGGCTCTTCACGGAACAGCTTTCCGAACCAGCGGTAGAATTGACGATTCAAAAGCACTTGTTTACAAATTTATTTGAATAAAGACAATCTTGTACTTGAAAATTTTAGTATATTTAGAAATAATATTTTTTACTTTAACACTTGCAGCTAAAAACCCTATCTTCATAACATCTCAACGAGGCAACATGCTTATACTCCTTGACGGTTATAAATACTCCGTGAAAAAGGCGACGCCATTAGGTAACGCTGTCAGAAGGCGGTGGCATTGTTCCACCCATAGTGGTCGGGCTTGCAAAGCGACTATGGTCACTCTTAACGATAACATCGTCAAAATCAACGATACCCACAATCACGATATAGTCCAAGTAAGACACTTTTAAATGTAAAAAATACGGTGCTGTAAAAATACGGTGTAAAAATCTGATTATAATAATTTAAATTTACTTATAAAAATTCCATAGCATGATGTGTTATTAAATAGTGCTATAAGATTTTTTTTATTTTTTATTCTGTGATTAAAGGACTTTTACACAACATGTGTATGTCAGCCCTAAGAAGAAAATTGCATATACATTTTTATATCGAGCTGTGATAGCCCAGCGGTAAAACTGTGCGACTCTTTCGAGAAGGTCACGAGTTCAAACCCGGGAAGACACCAATGATTTTTTCTGTTAAAACGTGTGATAATTGCAATTTCAAGGAAAATATCGTGACGAAATCTGCATATCTCTAGAGAACTCTGGCGATATGTGTAACCTACCAATCCGTATTGAAGTAGCGTGGTAGGTCTTAGCTCCAATCCTTCTTTCCGAAAACGGAGAGAAGAGACCTATTCCCAGCAGTGGGAGAGTAACAGGCCGCAACTTACTTACATTTATATACAATAGCATATAGAAATTTATTTACCTTAAGCTCACACTTCAGAAATGTAAAAAAATATTTATTAATCTTTAATGTACGTTTTTATTGTTAAATCATTTTAATAATATTAATTCATTAAAATATTATCAAAAAGAGTTAGTTTAAGATTACATATAGCCAAAACTTGTATGCCTATTATTGTAATAATTTATTTTTAATTAAAATTTATTGAATATATTTTATAACTAGGTACGTAAGTAATAAAAGTAAATTGCCCAAGTTTTTGTATTATACTAAAAAAGTTTAAATCTCTGAATTGTTTCGCTACTGAGATTGTTTTACTAAACTTTGAAAATTAAATTTCAGTTAAATTTTTACAAATTGTTTCACTAAGTACAATTCTTATCTTTAATATTGAAATGAATACATAAAACACTATTTTTGCCGGTAAATGGGGAACGGGTGGCCGCGAAATACCTAGGATCGAGCCCCACCTACCCCATTTATATTTTTTTGTTGATGTTAATTTTTTTTAATTTGTAAGAAATTACCGAGCAAGGCTCGGTCAACCAGGTACAACATTCTATCGTATATAAATGATATTTAGAGTTAGTTAATCCTGTTTCCAAATAAGTACAGGTAGTTAGCTTCTAATCGTGTACATCTAGGTTGGAAATAGATCTCTTCTCTATGCTATTTTTAAATATCTATAATACATTTAATCAATAATTGATAATGATTGATATTTGCGTACCTTTTTCCATAATATAAATTGTCTCACTTCGTAGGTTAGCTGGCAGAGATCTCTATCATAGGGATAAGTTGACCTTTGTACACTTTTTTTTACCAATAATGTTTTTTTCCTACATTTTTTATGGTACATAAATAAATAAATAAATAAAAATAAATAATGAAACTTCTTATAAACGCTCATAGACAAAAGACTACTTCTTACATGTGTGTCTTCTTAAATCTTTGTGTCAGGGATAATGAACTTTTTTATTTAAAGAACTTTATAAATTTACAAAATAAAGTTACACAGCACCTGAAAGCTCTTTCGCTGATGATGGCGACAAGCTTAGTACAGTGTAGTAATGGGTAAGTTTTAGTATACCCATTTTTTCAAATACTAATATTGAGAATGGTGCGCAATATTATATTACTAACTATTAACATCCCGCGGTTTCACCCGCGTAATTTTTATAACGGACCCCTATTTTTTTAATGGCACATGGATGGCCTTATTTGCTGGTTGCTCAGTACAGATGCAGCTTTCCAATGGTGAAAGAATTTTTGAAATTGGTCCAGTAGTTTTTGTGTGAAAACATTACAAACATGCATACAAATTTTTCCTCTTTATTTATTTTATTTTATTTTATTAGTATAGACAAGTTATAAGGTACAGTTGCAGTTAGTAGTACTAAATATAATTGCGAATTGTCAAGTTACATTAGATAAATTTGAAAAGTAAAGGTGGAACATTGACGTCATCCACACGTCCACGATTGGTCCGTATCATACGTATAGTAAGTAAGTAAGTTAGTAACGGCCTGTTACTATCCCACTGCTGGGCATAGGCCTCCTCTCTCCATTTTTGGAGAGAAGGGTTGGAGCTAAGACCTACCACGCTGCTCCAATGAGGACTGGTAGGTTACACATATCCCTAGAATTTTCTAGAGATATGCGGGTTTCATCACGATGTTTTCCGTCACCGAAAAGCGTGTGATAAATTGCAATTATCAATTAGACACATAAGTTTTAATAGAAAAACTCATTGGCGTCTGCCCGGGTTTGAACCTATGATCGTCTCTAGAGATTCACACGGTCGCACCGCTAGGCCATCACAGCATCATACGTATGGCCACAGATTATTATAAGCCGCAACACTAATCTTAAATTTTTAAGTAACGTGCACTTCATCTTCTTTATTTGTTACTATTTATTTACTCTTCTTTGTTACTACTTATTTACTCTTCTACTATCTATTTACTCTTCTTTGTTACTATTTATTTACTCTTATTTGTTGCTATTTATGTACTCTTACTTTGTTACTATTTATTTACTCTTCTTTGTTACTATTTATTCACTCTTCTTTTGAATAATTATCTGCGTGCATTTGCTAACCCGTGGATAATTATACAAAAGATCCTGTCTTTCAAAGGGTTGTCTGGAAGAGATCATAACAGCGTGATAAGACCGCTCTTTGCACATTTAACTGTTTATATTATTTGTCTCTTGTTCTTTTCACTATTAATTTTTATTTTTGCAATAGAGTTTAGAGTTATTCTCCTTTTCTTTTTATTTTGGGATACAAGAATGACATAATAGTTTAAGTTCACTAGTTTTAAAATTTTCAGATTACATGAAACCTATATTCATGGAGTCAAAACTTGGTAATAGGTTAATACTTTATCTAGGCTACAGGTACCATTTGAGAGAATATACAAGGTTAAATGAGGTGAAGAGTTTATCAGAGTATAAGAAGAAATTATGGCGCTGTTCGACACACAATGGCAAGGGGTGTCGGGCGACATTATACACCTTTGGAAACGATATCATTAGTTTGAATTCAGAACATAATCATGAACCTGTTGAAAGTTTGAAAGAAATAAAGTAATATTTTAATAACAAAAGTATTATTTTTTTATTAAGTTTCTTTAATATTTAAATAAGTTAATCTTGTGTGTACCTATATATGAATGTATTTTCTGATTTCAGCATTAAAATACTAATATATTAATTAATATTTTAAATTCAACATGTAGGAGGTTTTTGGGGGAGAAAAATCGATCTAGCTATGTTTTATTGAAAAAAAAATCGTTTTATCCCTGTTTTTGGGCATTAGAAATTTTTTTAAATGTAGAATTGGAGGCAGAGATTTTTTTTAGATGTCAAACGTAATGTCGCGTTAGCCGATAGGTAAAGCGCGGACCGAAACCGGGTTCGATTCCTACATATCATTGCCGCCATCTTTCTTTTTTTAATATATTTTTTTATATCTTTTACAAAATTTCCGAGCAAGGCTCAATCAACCAGGTACCTAAATTATACGCCACAAAAATATATACTTATACCTATACTCTAGCGAGCCAGCGCTCTTTTCATAATGATTTTCATGTATGTTTTTACACGAATACACAAATATAAGTCACATGTGACACTAAATGAAATGATGCGAACTGTTTGCAATATGTTTATATTTTCCATACATGGCTCTAATAATATAATTTCTTTTCCAGACTTTCCAATGTTCATACAATCAAAGAAAGGGAATCCATTAATACTGCTCTCTGGTTACAAATATTCTATGAAAAGTGTGAAGAGAGTTGGTTCGTCGTTGCAGAAGAGATGGCAGTGTTCTACTCATACAAATCGAGGATGCTGTGGAACAGTGATCACCTTTGACAATGTGATTGTAAAATTAAAAAATATCCACAATCACAGCCCGGTCCATTGATATGAATCTACGATCTCCTAATAGATAATTTGACTGGCTCGTTAGATGCGGTGACAGGTCGCGGATTCGATTCCGATGACCAACATTTTCTATTAACCATTTGTTACTTCTTCTTGAAAACTTGCGCGGGTAGCCTCATAGTATACTGACGTGTTTAACTGTGCTCCGATTTTAAATTATCCTAATTATTCTAATTATTTCGTTCAAGTTCAAAATTGTTTGTGTACTCACATGAGTTTATAGCACCAGTAACTATCACCAGCTGTCATCACTGCAATCCGATTAATTGTAAGAAAAACAAAGATCACACAAGCGGCGGTTGCACCTTAAGTTTTAAGAAAAATGGATCCGTATTTGGAGCTGAGGAAGAACATGGATGTGTTGTCTGACATGTTTGCAACAAAGATGAATGAATTCCAGGCTTCCATATCTCCTGCTAAGTCCGACAACTTGTCGTCCGTTGTAAGTGAGTTTAATACTTTCAAATCTCTTATTTGGAAAACGGTCTCCAATCTAAAACTTCAATTACAGTTTGTCTTTAAATGTCTCGATGGTTATGAAATGAAGTCTAGAGGGAATATGCTTCTACTTCACGGTGAACCGGAGAAAGAGAATGAAAGTCTGCCTGAGCGTGTTCTGAATATTTGTCAGGAGAAACTGCACCTATCAAATTTGTCAATAAGCTCTTTTAAGTTTTGCATACGACTTGGTAAGGCCATCAATCCCGACAAACCAAGACCTATCTTACTCCAATTTGCTAATCTGTTTGACCGGTCTCAGATATGGTCAAGTAAGAGCAAATTGAAAAACAGTGGATTGACACTTTCAGAATTCTTGACAGCTTCCCGGCATGCTGTTTTTGTCGAAGCTCGTAAACTATATGGTGTCAAGGGTTGCTGGACCAACGACGGAAAAATTATTATATTATGCCCTGACGGTACTCGACGGAAGATTATCTCCATGGAAGAACTTCGTTCACTGCGTCAGGAGTTACCAAAAGATTCGGTTCCGTCGGGTCCATCCAACAGTAAAGACGGCATGCGTATGGCTGAAGATAAAATCCGTGTCCATAAATTTCGCTCTGTCCGTGTGCAATCCATAAAACATTAAGTTAGACACCCTCGCTTGCAGCACTTAATTTAACACAGTGGATATTTTTATGTAACTATATAAATGATTTTTTTCGTATTACTTTTAACTACATTTCATAGAATATTGATTAAATCTTTGCCTAAATATGTATTTGATATAACTGTGAGGTACCGAACAATGTAAATTATACATAACTCTAATCTTGTTTACACGCGTCTATTGTATTTGTGAATGCTTATCGCACTAACTTACAGTCGATGTCGAACGATAAACAGATGAGACGCTGACCTTGTCCTTCATGTTTACTGCAATGCCTTTCTATTTGTAATTAAGTTACGATCATTATTTGTAATTCGTTTATTTTTTATTCAGTTCCCTTTTGGTAACATACATATGTAATGATCGAAATTCTATACCAAATATTTAGAGTATTCTAAATATATTCCATAGCTATTGAGTATTATGTATATGCATTATGTGGGCAAATAAATACGGCCTGTTTTATTTATACATTTCCTTTTATTAATTATTATCTTCCTATAAGGTGTATATAATTTTTTTTTTCTATGTACGTATAGTAAATTGTATTAATTAGGTAGTTTTAGTTGCTGTAAGTTGTTTTATTTTGTTAGATTTCTGTGTGATATTTGTTTTTATTTTCTGTTATTTTTTTTTCTTTTTAATTTATGTATATTCAATTAGTTATTTTGACAGCTGGTGAGTTACTGAATTGACAAAATATTGAATATTTTACTTGGAACAAGTTAACATTTTATTGTTATTTTATTTATACTTAGTGACATATATATTCGCATACATTGATTTTTATACAACTTTGATTCATATTATGCTAAATACCGATTCACACAGTGAATATTATTCACTGGGGTCATCTTCTGAATCTTTTATTAGTGCCGAGAGTAATGTTGAAGACCCGCAGACTTTAGAACAGATTTTACCATACGTTCAAGGCGTTACCAAAAAATTTTAACGTTGTACACATAAATGCGCAGAGCATTCCAAGCCATTATTCGGATCTCCTTGACTCGTTTACTACAAAGAATATTCACGCAATTCTTATCTCCGAATCTTTTCTTAAGCCTTCTCTTCCCTCCACTCTTTTTTCTTTACCTGGTTTCCGCCTATTTCGCAACGATAGAACTTGCAGTAGCACAAATAGATTGAGAACAGTAGGAGGTGGTGGTGTTGCGATTTATTTGCGCAGTGACATTACCTGTAATATAGTTCGTCAGTCTATATCCGTTATTAACTGTCCTGATTATTTATTTTTGGAAGTATCTTTACATTACAAAAAAATTTTACTTGGCGTTTTTTATAGCCCTTATTCTGGCGTAAATTATTTTGAATCACTGGAATCAATATTGTCGAATCTTCTACCCCAATATGAACATGTTTTACTCATGGGTGATTTTAACACCTGCCTTCTAAAAAATGATCTGCGCTCTAACAAACTTCTTTCTCTTTTTAATTCCTTAAACCTTTCACCCCTGCCACTTAAAGCCACACATTTCCCACACAACGGACCTCCCTCTCTTTTAGATCTTGTTATTACGGCTTCTCCTAGTTATATTGATGCTCATGGGCAATTTAATGCGTGTGCTTTTTCCAGACACGACTTAATTTTTGCCTCCTATAAAATTCGCCCACCAAAACATAAACATAAACTCATTTACATTCGGAATTATCTCAACATGAATATTGATGACCTAAAAGAAGATTTATGTAAGGCAGATTGGGAGGCAGTTCTGTCAGCGCCAGATGTGGACAGCAAAGTTGAAGAATTCAATAAATTATTACTCGCACTATACGATAAGCATGCTCCGTTAAAGTGGGTCAGAGTTAAGCACTATCCAGCGCCTTGGTTGACGCCGACAATAAAAAATCTGATGGCTCGGAGAAATAAAGCACACCTAAAATACCGCCGCGATCCCACTGATGATAATCTTCAAGCTTATAAATCTCTCAAGTATCAGTGCAATAAGGCATGTCGTGCTGCCAAACGAAATCATATTCACTCTAAAATTGAAGAGTCACCTCCTGATAAATTATGGATTTTCCTGAAATCGCTGGGTATCGGAAAGGCTCCTTTTTCTTTCCAGAGTGTTGCTGACCTTGATGCACTGAATAAGCATTTCAGTTCATGTCCTCTTACTATATCTCCTTTAAAAAAACAAAATGCATTGACTGAATTGCTTGTTCAGCAGCGTCCTGATGTAGCAATGTTTAAATTTGTAGATATTTCAGCTACTAATGTAGTGAAAATTCTGCGATCTATCAAAACTAACGCAGTTGGTGATGATGGTTTATCGCCTAAAATGATTTCTCCTATCGAGATCTTTATTTCTCCTATTATCGCGCATATATTGAATTTCTCGATGTCTACTGGTATCTTTCCTACGGCCTGGAAACTTGCTCATGTAATTCCACTTCCCAAAAAACACAATCCTAATGCTTTCTCTGACTTCCGTCCTATATCTATCCTTCCACTACTTTCAAAGGTACTTGAGAGTTTTATTCACACTAGCCTTTCTAATCATTTACAGCATAACGACCTCCTCTGTCCCCTTCAATCAGGCTTTCGCTCGGGCCACAGTACCACCACTGCTCTTGTAAAGATCACGGATGATTTGCGTTTCAATATAGATGAAAAAAAGGTCACAGTCCTCGTGTTATTAGACTTTAGTAACGCATTCAATTCCGTTGATCTTGATATATTAGTTGCACTTCTTGAGCGTATGTATTTATCATCTTCATCTTTAGCTTGGTTTCGTTCATATCTTTCAGGCCGTAAACAATTAATTAAAATTGACCAAGCTCGTTCCAATTGGTGCAATGTTACTTCCGGTGTGCCTCAAGGTGGCATACTTTCACCACTTTTATTCTCGATTTTTATTAACAGCATTGTGCCTTTGCTAGAATGTTCTTTTCACATATATGCAGATGATCTTCAAATATACTCTGCTGCTCCCATTTCACATCTTTCTGATGCGGTGAAAAAGATTAATGAAGATCTCGATAGGATTTCTAAATGGGCTAGAATGTATGGACTTTCTGTCAATCCTCATAAATCCCAAGCAATAGTTATTGGAAGTCATTACTATATTTCTTCATTAAATACCCAGGTAGTCCCAGACGTGTTGTTCGATGGTACTATAATACCATTTTCTTTTGAAGTGACAAACTTAGGATTAACCATCGATCAAACACTCTCATGGCATTCTCATATTGCTAACATCAGTCGAAAGTTTTTTCTTCTTTGCATTCACTTAAGCGGCTGCAGAACTGTCTGCCAATCATACAATAAAAACTAAGATCATGCTGGCTCAATCTTTACTATTACCTCTTTTAGATTACTGTGATGTTGCCTATTTAGATGTTTCTGAACAGCTTCTGACTAAACTAGATCGTCTTCAAAATATAGCTATAAAGTTCATCTTCGGGCTTCGAAAATACGACCATGTGACAGAATTCCGACGTAAACTACAATGGCTCACGATCAGACAAAGAAGAAATCTCCACATTCTTTCCTTACTGTACAACGTTCTATTTAATCCTCTAACACCCTCGTACCTTAAGGATGGTTTTGAGTATAGGTCTCAATTTAGTGGAGATCGATTGAGATCTGCTAATAACCTCATGTTAGCAGTACCGGCAAGTTCTTCTCGTACTTTTTCAAGATCTTTTAGAGTAAAAGGTGTCATTTTATGGAATGCTCTGCCCATTTCTGTTAGGAAATCACCTTCACTTAACTCATTCAAAGCTGGAGTTATAAAATATTATGAGCAGGATATTCACCGAAACCAATAACCGAGTATATGTCTTAAGTATATATATATATATATATGTTTTTTTTTTGTTCTTTCGTGGCATTCCCCGCCTATCACATTGTTATTTTGTCCTTTCAGAGCTCAAAGGTCGGTTGGAAGAGATCCCTTATTGGGATAAGTCCGCCTTTGTACAATTTTTAATTTATTTATATTTCTGTGTCATGTATGTTTTTTTAAATATTTTGTACAATAAAGTAATTAAACAAACAAACAAACAAACTTCTTTGAGTCCCTAAAGTTAGTAACTTAATACTTACGTTATGGGTGACAACTGGTAAATTTATAAGTATATAATTTTAAACACATGCCGTGATATCCGGCTGAATAGAATAGTACCACCCTCATTTCTTACCGAGGTGTCGTAAAATACGACTACTGTTTATGATTTTATATACAGCTCTATTATCGGTTTTCTGAGGAAAGTCTACATAAATTGGTTAATAATTTTGGTTGACTAAACCGAAATCAGTTGATTATCACTGACAAGAATGTACAAATAATATAGTTTATTAATTAGCTTAATTTATCCGTTTACATGACTATTCTAAATGATATTCTTATAAATAAACTAGCTGACCCGGCAAACGTTTTTTTGCCATAAACATTATTTCTAGGGAATTTCTAGTGTAAGTACTTTATAAAAAATAAAGAAAAAATGTTAGGGGTGGACAACACTTGGGTATGAAAAAAATAGTAGCCGATTCTCAGATCAATCGAATATGAATATAAAATTTCATAAAAATCGGTCAAGCCGTTTCGGAGTTATAACGTATGGCAGTTCTGTGAGATTGTTGAAAATCGAAATTAATATCCCTACAGAAACCTAGATAAATCTAGGCATAATGTTTACTAAAATTATTCTTAAATGACGATAATCGCATAAATAAATGAGACATAAGTTGCAAAATACAATAAAATTCTGTAAGATTACTGAAATGTGATGTTGAGAAATCAATTATTAATCCTTGACAAAGATAAATATTAGTGTATCAACTGGGTAATTTTACGAGAAGCCTCGAAAAATTAACACATTTAACGGCCAATAAAGGACTTTTAATCCGGACAAAAACGGAGTGTGGGCCGACGAAGGATCCTGGCTAAAGAAATTACGCCATTGGTTCGACAAAAGTACTCCCTTCCCTATTCAGAGCAGTGGTATCGAAAGTTAAAAATGCTTAATGATCGGCGAACTTCGCAAGAAGATGGCACGTTAAGAAGAAGAAAGGCCTTTTGCTTGATTGTTAGATCAAGAAACGATTGTAGAAGGGTAATCGAGTAATGTTGCATTGCCGGTAGATCCCTTACATGGTGGACTGACGACCTCACCGTCACGGGGAAACTCCGGCTCCAAACGGTACCATATCGTGTGATGTGAAGATCCCACGAAGAGACCTATGTCCAGCAGTGGACGTCCATCGGTTGACAAAGAAGAAGAATCGAGTAATGTCAGGTCTTGGTCTTAGTACAAAGATCCCCTACTTCCGGCAACTGATTTTTAGTAATTTTGTTTAATTTTTGTACATGAATGTCGATTATTTAAAAATGTAAACGAATCAGACATTTAATTATATTAAAAGATTTGAAAAAATATTTAATTTTAAACAAAAATGTTTTTTTTTGTTTTCACTGAAATAAATACTTTCCTTAAAATTCCTTAATCGCAATACTTTATGGGATATCTAATATAATTTGGCTGCAGGGCTACACACATTAAATGAAGATGCAAAAATTGAATGAATGTAAAAAAAATGTGTCTTTAATGAATGTTTTTTTTTATTTTGAAAACGTATTTTCAGATGAAAAACCAAAATTCATAGAATCGCAGAGAGGTCACAAGTTGATATTGCTATCAGGATACAAATATTACGCCAAAAAGTGCAAAACAATCGGAACTTTTTCCAAAAAGTTATGGGCTTGTTCCACGCACGTCACCCGAGGCTGTAAAGCTTCCATGAAAACCATTGATGATGAGATCGTATCACTTAACACCGTTCACAATCACGATCCCGCACCACAGAAAAAAAAACAATAATATAAATACTTCATAAATTTGTTATTCGTGACGTCCAAATTCAATTGTTTAAGTCTAAACATAAATATTTAATACTGGCAAGAGACCAGACGGCTTGACGCTGGTTCCTTGGGAACGGGGACGGGCCCTAATGTGGGACACAACATGCGTTGATACGTTAGCCTCTTCCCATATCAGGGAAACAGCGTCAAGACCTGGAGCTGCGGCGGAAATGGCCGAATCTCTCTCATCGAGAGTTATATATTTGTGCCGTTTGCAGTTGAGACCCTAGGGCCCTGGAGTCAAAGTGCAAAAAAATTTTATCCGTTTTAACACCTCGGTTGATTGCCTCTTCAGATGACAAGAGGGCTGGCTCCTTTATCGCGCAAAGAATCAGCTTAGCGATTCAGCGTGGAAACGCTACCAGCATTCTTGGGACCATTCCATTTGGGCATGATTTGTATAGTCCTAGCGTGTAAGTAATTTAAGATAGATATTACTTGTACATTTAAAAAATTAATACTAATAATTACAACTATATATATTGCACCAAAAACAAGAGCACTGGAGATCCCTTAAAGTGGAATGTTATAAATTTCTGACTTCCATTGAAGAACAATTAATTTCACTAGACTCAAGAGACTCGATTTAGAGTAATACAAATTTATACCCAGTTATTATATACTAAAACGTGTAAGTCAATTGAAAAACTAAGTAGTAAGTAAGTAAAAACTACTCTAAAAACTTAGTTGTTTGTCTACTACTAATATAGAGTTTTTCGCCTCCCATTAAAAGAATAAAGCGACAGTACTACACACTATGTACTGGTGATTTTAAGGGTGACATCTACAGGAATAATTTACCAACCTTTAAATGTTTCCGTGAATCGTTAATTTGTCAATATTTTAAAGTGTTACTTTTTAGACTCATACTTTTATTTTAAGCTTAAGTACTGCCTTTTTCTTTTCCTTTTTTATTTAATGTAACTTTTTTAAATATAAATTTAAATATGTAGTTTTTAGTTTAAATTTTAGCGCGTATAGCACCATAAGTATGCATGCTGTAAGTAAGGATGTACTTGTAGGAGGACACAATATTGTGTATGTTTAAGTTTAGTTTAAGTAAATTCTTGTTGGTGTTCCAATTAATAAATAATAAAATTGTTAGAAGTAGATATTAAAACATAGCCACCTAATTGTATTGCAATAAAGAGACATATTTAAAAAAATTATGTACCTATCTGTTTGTTTATTATGCCTTGAAGGACGATGGCGAATATATAGATGTTGTTTTATAAACAAACGGGTAATATCGCGATAAACTCGAGTTGCCTGTGTATAAGGTTCGACGCTCAGGCAGAGTTGCATCCACCGTGGTCGCGGCCTGACTGGAGCGCCGTTGCGTCTTCGTTCCCGAGTACTACAGTCATTATTTTCTTCATCTACCCTCACTTGAACCAAACAATCCATATAAAGTCTCTTCAATATAGAGATATATAGATAGTCAATATCTATGTCTTATGCAAAGACAATATATAAATATTTCTGTAAATCCAAGCTCTAACAAACTAGGATGTTTACAAAAATAGCTAATACAAAAGATGGTTTGCGAAAGTACTATTTTATACTCTCTAAAGTTATCCAATATTTCGCTTACAGAGATGACTTATGAGAAGGCTTCATATATTCCTTCTAGAAGAGGCAATCAGCTCATCGTATTATCGGGCTACAGATATTCGATGAAACGTAGTCAAAGTTACGGTGAAATTACTAAAAAACATTGGCAGTGCTCCACTCATACCATTTATAAATGCAAAGGCTCTGTCATTACCGTGAATGATTATATTATAAAAGTGAATAACGTACATAGTCACGAACCTGTTTGCTGACTATGGTTAAAACAAGTAAATTTAATTGACCTAAAGGTGTTTGAATAAATCTTATTGTGATTACAATCTAGCATTTGAATTTTTGTGCCAAGAAATAAACGACAACATGCATAATTTTTATAATTTCACGATAAAATATAAAAAATAAAGTTAATGATATTGATGTGGTTAAATACTTTTTGTCTTGGATTTAGTGTATTCGCGCCAGGTCCTAATAATTAATGCACATAGCACCAATGGTAAGATTAAATGCTGTCGTTCTTGGTCCCAGTGGACTTGTATTCAGTCCTAGTGATTAACGTGTATTGCACCAATATGCGTTTAAATACACACTGTCTTGTTCTCAGTTAATCTGTATATAACTTAATCTCATTGCCGTTAATAAAGCATGTGAATTTTTGTATCAAAATATAATCAAACACATAATTTTAAGATCTAAAATAAGAAAGTAAGTTAATGGTAATGATGGAGTTAAATACTCTCTGTCTTGGACTTAGTGTATTTGTGCCCGGTCCTAATAATTAACGCGTGTTGCACCAATGTTAAGATAAAATGCCCCCTTTCTTGGTCCCAGTTCACCTGCGTTAGTAGTTAACGCATATTGCACCAATGATTTTAAATACGTTTAAATACACTCTGTCTATCTCTTAGTTAATGTGCATCCGATACTAATAATTTACGTGAGTAACACTTATGATTATTATTATTTGATAATTTAATTGTATTTTTTTATATCCCAGAAGCTGTTTTCATAAACGGACGCAAGGGAAAGAAACTGATCAGACTCGGAAATTACGTGTACACTTTACATATTGAAAGAAACATCGGCGGGATAATCAAAACAAGATGGCGCTGTCTCACACATTGCACGAAAGGATGTAAAGCTAATATTTATACATTAGACGATGTTGTTGTCTCTACTAAGGCATTTCACAATCATTAATAAAAATAATTTTCAATCTATGCTAATATTATAAATTAAAAATCTGTATGTCCATCCAAGCAAGCGCCAAAACAAATTTAAAGTGTATTTAGGTACATTGCTATTAACTTTTTCTGAGACTTAATAAAGCATTTTCAGCAAATACCAAGCAGCTTTTTGCAATTCAACACCCAAATAATGAACATTATCTTCCACATGTGTCTTATAATATTTATAAGTACATATATGAAAAGAATTTAGATTTCCGTTACCTATAAGCGCATATTTCATTATAAATATCTAAGAAGAATATTTATTATCATCCCTTAAATGTGTTGGCCTTAGTATTAAAAAATCATATATTATAAAGCAAATGATGTCAGCTAAATTAGAAGGTGAATCAGTTAATATGTGTTTGTGTTTGTAAATAAAAGTAAAAATATATACCCTATTTACTTTTATTACCATCCTCTTATATTGAATCTTGGTTCTTTTATAAGGTACATTAGATTATTGTGTTGTATACTTTATTGGTAAATAAAGAAAGGTGAATTGAAAGGAAATAAGATATCTTTGTGTACGAATATAACTTGAAGAATACAGCAACTAAACAGCCGAACATGCCTAGACATGTATGAGTTAATAAAAAATTCAGAATAGCAATGTTGTAATTATTCTACCACCAGTTCAGAATGCCATAAACCCAACCATAAGACTTGGCAAGGTAGCTTCATAGAGGTAAATATTTATAACAAAGATAATTGGACTATGGTAAGGCCGAATCTACACAACTTTGATAAAAAAATACATATATTGTACACGTGACTGTCATCGGACTAGATTAAAAACGAACGAACTCCTCACTTTTAATGTTATGTTTAGAAGTCATTTGAAACCGGGTAACTCAGACTTAAATACAACGCTTGTACTAGTTTTGAAATCATCAGAGGTTTTTAGTCGTGTGTTCTTTTCACGATGTTGTGATGTCAACAAGAGTTAGGCTTATTTACAGAGTGGTACCGACCATACGAAAATAATTTTAGTTCCAAGTACCTAAACAATTTAGCAACATGCATTAAAAAATTCAGTTAATTAAGTGAAGTATTTTAACCACAGAAAGTAGTTCACGTTTTGAATAAAAAATAAATAATATAGAGGGGTGAACGACCGTACCCAACTCCATTCCGTTTCTTATGTAATGCATTACCTTGACCGAGAGACAAAATTTTATTATGTTATTTCCTATTTATTATTTTATCTATAAATATTCGTCGCACTGATGCCATACCACATTATTCTTCGCAAGTTAAGGGAATAACTGAAAATCAGCGCCTAGCCTTAGGAATATACGCTGAGCTTTACCCATTCAGTATGGTATTACGGACAGGTATATCTTATTAGTTTAAGTATCTATCTAGAATAAATGATTGTTATTGTAAAAGTGTGTGACAAGTGCGAGGGAGACAAAACTTTAATGTTATTGTTTTTTTTCTGTTTACCAAGTACTAAAAAAGCCAGATTTCAAATAGATTATATTTTTTTTCTTCAAAAATGTGTAGGTATTTTTTAAAACGATATTTGAGAAGATTGAATTATGCCAAAGTTATTTTATACGTTTAAGCGATCAGTGGACTCATTTAATGTCGTATCCTCGGTACCACTCTGTATAACCGGTTTCCACACATCAAGGTCATAATTTTTTTTTCGAACGCCTAACTTAGGTAATCTCTACCTTTATTATTAATTTCAGCTGCAATATTCATCGATGGCAAAAAAGGAAGAAAACTCCTTAAAGCGCACAATTATACGTATACTTTGCACACTCGAAAGGAAATTGCCGGGCTGACGAAAATCAGGTGGCGATGTCTGACACACTACATGAAAGGATGTAAAGCTGTCATACACACTGTTGATAATGTTATTGTGTCTGCCAGAGATTATCATAACCATTGAACATGTTCATGTACTGATTTTGTATAATAAATTCGTATAGGTTCCTTCAGGTAAGGTAGATTTTTAATAATTTTGAGAACGTACAAGTACTTTATATTCATCATTCTCCTGCCCTTATCTCACTACACATGTTATAAACATGTTTTTAAATTATTTCGCCCACCTGACGTCAACTTACCATAGTCGCCTTTTACGATATCTCGCTAAGAAATGAGGATGGTCTATTCTACACAGCCAGATACCACTCGGTGGGTCAACTTACCCTAGTCGCGTTTTATGATATCTTGATAAAAAATGAGGGTGGTCTATTTTACTCAACTGGATACCACACGGTAGGTCAACTTACCTTATTCGCCTTTTACGATATATTGATAAGAAATGCGGATTGTCTATTCTACACAGCCAGATACCACACGGTAGGTCATGTTACCTTAGTCTTTTACGACACCTTAGTAAGAAAACAGGAGTGGTCTATTCTATTCAGCCGGATGCCACACGGCGGATTAACTAACCTTAGTCGTCGTTTACGACATCTCGAAAGAAACGGTCTATTCTACTCAGCCCAACCTCACGGCGGGTCAATTTATCTTAGTCGCTTTTTACAACATCTCGGTAAAGAATGTGGGTAGTCTATTCCACTCAGCCGGATAACACAGAGCGCGGCAACAATATTTTTTTTATATTATTGACCTAATTATTTGAAACATAATGGAACAAAATATTAGTATTAAAAAGTTTTCGCTAATTTATTCTACAAATTCAAAAGTGCTTGTTTAACCAACTTATATAAAGAAAAATTTGAATTACCCTTATTATATTCATTGTTAAATATTTCAGGAGCTATGTTTTCAAGGAATAGACAAGGGAGAACAGTTCTAGTTTGTGGTGGATGGACTTTTAGCGTGCATCAAAGACGTGATATCGGCGTCACAGTCAAACAAAGATGGCGGTGTTCAAGGTTCAAGAATTGTAAAGCCGCTATACATACTCTCGGCGATGTGATTGTCAAAACATATTTGGAACACAACCATTAAATACATTAAGGAAACAAGCCTTTTTTTCTTATTAACGGATATTTAAAACGTATACGACAGGGGTTAGCAACCGTTTTGAATTACGAGACAAAGTGATAATTTACAAAAAAAAATGTTTTTGTGATGTAATTTAAAATTGATATAGTATTTTGTTTATACATATTTAATTTTTGATCTATAATACAAGAGAGAAATATAATTTATTCATATATAAATATACAAAACATAACAAAAAATATGCTATCATTATTTCATTAATTGGACCATTGATTTAAAAAAGAAATTGCCGTATTGTGCCGGCTGGGTAAAATATAGACTACACTCATTTCTTACCGAGGTACCGTAGAATACGACTAAGGTATTTTGACGTTAGGCAAGCGGCCGGTCGCAAAAACGCAGCCAAATCATGTGGCAGCATGTTTATGACATGTTGTGCCGATGCCACTCACAGTGGGATAAGGGCAGGTTGATGATGACGAATTTGTTGGTCTTTGAGTCTGGGTTTATATTTATATTTAAGTATGTTTTTAAAAATATATAAGTATATATACACTAGTTGTCTGTCTACCATAACACAAGTATTAAGTTACTTAATTTGGGGACCCACGACCGTGTGTGTAAGTGTCCCACATATTTATATTTATGTTAAAAAAACTAATTATGAAGCTCCGCAAAGTAACGCCTAATTCTATAAATTTATATTATTTTCTAGAACTGAAAAAAATTACAAGCAAAAAAGGCAGCACTATGCTCACAATCGCCGGATTTAATTTTTGCTTACATACACAACAAGATTGCAATGGGGTTATCAAGAAAAGATGGCGCTGTTCCAGATTTAAATACTGCAAGGCCACCATTCACACATACAACGATGTTATTGTGAAAAGCTATTTGAGTCACAATCATTAATAAATAAATTAAATTAAATAATAAAGTTAATTAAAAAAACTACGAAATTTCATGTCCCTACTGTTCACCGTTTGAAGCCAATCCTGATAGCAGCATCAGATCATGCTTATCATTCACATGCATTGTCACATTACACATGTGTGTATGGAACCCATATCAAAGTACTTATGCTTTAGCTCTTGAAAAGGTACAAAAAGCCTTTTTGAGATTCTTATATAAACGCCTTTACGGTTATTATCCGTACTTGTATCCAACAGGTTTTCTCTTGGGACAGCTTGGCTATAATTCGCTTGAGACGAGAAGACTGTGCCAACTTAACACTGCCCTAAAAATTATCAGAGATGATATCGACTCTCCATAACATAACAAATTATTTTTATTATATGCTCCAAATAATTATACTCGTGCTAGGCGTCATAAGTTATTTGCCGAACCGTCGTCCCGCACCGTGGCGCGTGCTAGGTCACCTATCCCGCGGTCACTGTCTTTTCTCAACGAACTTCTTAAAGAATCCCCACACTGTGATATCCTTGCAGGTAAATGGCAGCATATTCGAATAGAATTACTAAAATTTTGTGAAAATTTGATATGATTTTATATATAGTGTAATGTTATAGAATATAATATAATGTAATGTTGTATTATAATATAATGTAAGTATAACATAATTAGTGTAATTGGATTTTATCCGTGCTTATTATTATTAAATAAATAAATTGTCATTGAGACTGGACCAGTATGTGAAAAATCACCTCAATCAAACACCGGGAAGTGGGTGAAATTCAAATTGCAAGATTCCACGTTCATATAAAAACATACATGCAAGGCAGGTGAAATAAAAGCTTTTAATAATGATTTTGCAGATGGCCAGCGTTTCTTCCAACAACTTTAAAGGAATTTAAATTAAATAATTTCTCAATTTTACTCATGCTCTGTGAATTTTAATCATTCTTTCATATACAATAAATACTCTGTATAACCAAGCTATATACAATGAGAGTTTTCACAAAATATATTTTTTAATTTTTTTGTAACGTATCCATACTAAAAGTCTAAAAGTAATTTATAACGAAAAAACATGAAAAATAAAATCATGTGACAACATGTTTATAACATGTATTGCCGAACCCACTTAGAGTGGGATAAGGGCAGAAAGATAATGATTAGAATTATCGACATACGTTTATCTTTTATAATCTGTTTTATATTACAGACTTTAAACTTATCGAAAGCCGAGTCGGGACACGTCTTCTCAAAATTGGCAACAACTTGCAAAATTGGCGCCAAATTGGAAAAACAGAGAAAATAAGATGGCGCTGTTGCCACCATAGTAGGTTTAACTGTAAAGCTGTAATTTATACTTATGATAATGACATTGTGATATCGAAATTGAACCACAATCATTAAGTTCAAATTTAAATGCAATATTCAGGATATATGTCTAAAAACCTGTTTCAATAAAATAAATTTAAATAAAAAAAAATTAAACTTTGTTCATTTTTTTAATATATGTTTTAAAATCTAAAAATGTCTTTAATAATTTTTATTTAATAAAACTAAGTACTAAGTAATAAATTCTTAAAAGTTTCTTAAAAATTCTTATTCGTAAAAAAAACTAAGTAATAAATTCTTTTTCAGTTTACCACTTCATACAGAGTAAAAAGGGAACGCAACTTTTGAAAATTGGCGGATACACGTTCTCTATGCATTTTTCGCGCCCAATTGGAGCATCTGTTAAAACAAGATGGCGGTGTTCCACTCATAGCTCTTCTATGTGTAGAGCTGTGTGCTACACCTTCGACGATACCGTTATTTCTTGTAAATTAATTCATAATCATTTATAGTTTGCGACAATTTAAAAAGTAACAGGGTCCAATAAATATTATAAGAATCCGTTTATCAAATAAAAACCAAATTGATGATAATCTATCACTCCATATATTAAGAATGCAAACAAAAGTTGATCTTATACTGCCAACGCGATCTAACTTCAATTTTTCAAATACTTTTATAATGTTTCCAATATATATTCTACATCACTACAAAGTATAAAACAAGGTCGCTTTCTGTGTCTGTCCCCATGTCCCTATATCCCTATGTACGCTTAAATCTTTAAAACTACGCAACAGATTTTGATGCGGTTTTTTTAAAAGATAGAGTGATCAAAGATGAATTTTATATGTATAATAACATTCAATATGGAGTAGAGAAATATTGTAATTTTTGAGGTTTCTAATGTGATGTCGTAAATACATTTTTTTCCGCTTACATTGCAAACGCAGGCTGAACCTTACGAGATTTATCAAAATAATGTACCAAGTTTTTGTACAAATTGAAAATGTCTAGAGAAAACTCCGCGATGGTATATGTCTATCTCTTATGGATAACCGGCAATAGCATTTTTTTATCATTTTCTTTTTATGAAAAATAATGCCTTATTATCGAAACAATTTTAAGCAATACAGTTTTAGTCCTTATCCAATTAAGTACCTTAAATACATTGTTGATTTAATATAGGGCAATATGGCCGTTTACAGCATGTAATTTAAATGAACATTTTCGAAGATATTACAGTTTTAAAATGCCGCGAGGAGGGCATCGAGTGACTGAGTTCACTGAGTGACAAATGCTATATATTTTATATCTGTGCGAAGCCGGAGCGGTCCGCTAGTAAAATATAATTTAAAGTGTCGATACTTACAAACTATAGTAATACGACAAAATCGCAAAGCGTCGTGGAGTCTATCTCCTGATGATGCTTCGGTTGCGGGGCGAAACGATTGTTGAGTTTGTGAAAGTGAACGTATGTAGTGCTATTGTATTGTGGTCGCGGTAGTGGAGGTTTGTGCACGTGTTTTTACGAATGCTCCATGTGTCAGGTATGAAAACGGATTATCCACTCTACATTTAGCATTATATGTATTTTCTATTTTACTTAAATTAAATTAATTAATTCAATTAAATTTTTAAGAAAATAATAGCAAATTAATTTTACCAAATTAATTTGCTAAATTTATAGCAAATTAATTATACCTATTATTAGTGTTGTATTATGGATCTGCGCAAAGTAACGCCTAATTCTATAAATTATTTAAAATATGATGATTGTAAATAAATTACTTTATATAATTTTCAACTGTTTTTTTTATTGTGATTAACGGGTTATTTAATTGAGTAATATAAATTATTTAAATATTTTACTAGTAACTCGACTTTTCATATAATTGCCCTTTTAAATTGATTTAAAAGTTGCTTTAGTTATGGTGTCGTAGTAACTCTGTGTCGGCTGAAATAGTTTTTTGAAGAATCAATACAAATTTATTATTATTTTAGATAAGTATACCACGTTAAATATTTTCTTTATTAAATTACCGTATAAAACCGACTACGAATAATCAAGGAGCCTTTGATTCCGCGGTTGTTATAATGTTATAAAAAACGAATATTATTTTTTTTACAAAAAGCCATGCAATTTTCGAATAAATAAACATAGGTATATGTGTTTCATATTCCCTCTCTTATAATTTGTTACTACACTCACTTACAGCCTTGTCTATGGCTCCACTAGTCTATAATTACTCTATGGAAACCTCACACTATTATATAGTTCAATTTTCAAATTGTCACATTTCAGGACCGGCCGAATATATTCTAAGTAAAATTGGTACCAGAATGTTGAAAATGGATCACAATATATTTACAACACATTGTATAAGGAACTTGGGTACATCTACAAAAATCAGGTGGAGATGTAGTCAACATAAAAGAAATTGCAAGGCGTCTGTTCATACTATTGACGACATCATAGTGGCCTGTGTATCTTACCATAATCATGATTGATTAAGTATATATTTAATAAGAAATTTTTAATATGTTAAAGAGAAATTAGCTTTAAGAAACATTTTACTGAGGTCATAGGTGTTTACTATTGTTATATTTTTTGAAGGTTTCATGTTAGACCCTAGCAAATAAAATAACGAATATGATATTGGAAGTATAGGAAATAAATAGATATCGTATTCTGAATTATGTATTGTTTCAATGAAGTATCTATCTAGATTCTATCTTATTGTTATTAAAAGTTTTTATAAAAGGCTATAGCTCTCTAATATCTATTAAAGAATTTTACAATTACTGTATGTTATATATTTTCTAAATAAAATTTTATAAAAGATACGCCTTTTATTTTTAATATATATTATTAAAGAAAATCGTTATTATTATGAATTAATTATAATGATTTGAAGGCTCCGTATGTTTTCCAGTATTCTATTTCATGAACATTCAGCTACTAAAAAAAACTAAAGCTACTAAATACTTAAAAAAATTAAGTTTTATAGTTAATAATTTTATTTAAGTCGCTTAATTGATAATGTTCGGTATCAAAATGGCTACCTTATTTCATATTCTAGAGAATACGAAAACTATTTTTACTTAAATTAAAATTAAAAAACAAATAAATAATTTCAAGTTTAGATAGAATAAAAAATAATTGTAAATTAATAAAGTGTAGGCAGAAAGTCCTGAGCGAGCGTCGTTTCAGAATTAGATTTAACAGAATATAGAACGACTTTTTGATACAATCTGCAATAACTAATATAAGTTAATAAAATTTATATTAAAACAATTACAATAATTTATTTTAAACTTTACTTAGAAGTTTCTAATGTATGTATAATTTTAATTTCAGTTTCATTCGAATTTATACGTGGAAAGAAAGGGAATCGTATAATCAAGATGGCGGGATATTTTTATTGCATTCACGTGTCAAGACCATGTATTGGTGGCGATAAAACTAGATGGCGCTGTTCGACTAGAAATTCTAGAGGCTGCAAAGCTGCTATATATACAATTTCCGATGTTATAGTCTGTGGAAACACTTGCCATAACCACGATCCAGACTACTAAATCATAAACAAATAGTTCTAATATATAAACAACTTAAGTGTATAGTATAATCTGTTTGTCTGCCCTTTGAAATAGTTTTAAATATTGCTTTATTATTATGTAAAAAGATCTCCTAATTATGTATAATATTTAACTTGATATTATTGCGTATAGTTAATTAACGGTTACTTAAAAATAAACTAAGCGTTTGAGATTTATAATATAACTATATAACTAATATTATAAATGTGAAAGTTTGTGAGTATGGGTGTATGTTTGTTACTCTTTCACGGCGAATACGCTAAACCAATATCGATGAAATTTGGTACGATTATTCCTTATACACCGGACTAACATATAGGCTATAGAAATCCTGTTAATTATACAGGAATAGGATGTCACTAACAAGCTTCATCTATTATCAACTTATGACGCGACAACAAATCACGCGAACGAAGTCGCGGGTAAAAACTAGTAATTTATATAAAAAATCTACGAAAAGATAAAATAGAAGAGATAAGAAAGACGTATATCTTTCACAATGACTTTTAAATTTGGTTGCGCTTTTTTATAGCATTTTTAGTAACTTTTTTACATAAGTCTTCTTTTATAAGAAATAAAAACTTCATTAAGTTTTTGATATCCAATAACTCATTAGCATTAATATTGACGTAATTAAATGAGTGAATAATAAATAGCAATTTCATTTAAGCCTTTATTATAATACATTTTAACATCTCAATCACTGACATCCATATGGGCTTGGTTCATGCCAAAAATCATTACACTTTGTAAGCGGAAAATATAAACTAACGTTCCCAAAAATCAAACACTGGTTTCAAGTTAGGAAAAATCTCACGAAAAATCCGGAATAGGTGTGGTTATTTATAAAATTTCATATTCTACTTTTGGCCGTTGAGGAGATCCATTGTCTCGAGCCAATCCTAGCAGCAGTATCAGGTCATGCTTATCACAAACATTGTCATCGGAACTGCACCACTATGTAAAACACCGGGAAATGGGTCAAATTTAACTTGCAGGATTCCACCTTCAAGTAAATACAGCGCAAGTTAAAAAAATGCTCTTTAAAGGACATACAGACAAACATTCATTTTTATATATCAGATTAAGATAATATGCTAATAAAACCTGTGGATGCTATCAATAACAATCAATTTAATCAAGCGAAACAAAAAAAAACACAAATCCGGATGATACCCAGAAAAAATCTATATAACAGCGCCATTATTTCTAAAGAAGTGAACTATTCCATTGCATTAAGATTGAGTTAAAATTGGCGGGAATGTTCTGCTTGTTTTGGTTTTTATTTGAAAAATTTTCTTACCACTTTCATATGAGATAATGACCTCACTTATACTATACAATTAAAAAAAATATTACACAATTTTACAATACATAAAAAAATCACATAAAATATTATATGTAGTAATAAATTGAAAGTATAATGAATTAAAATAAATTTAAATTATTCAACCACAGCTTATATCAATTTATTGTTCTCAAAACTAAAATGGCGTTACAAATTACAGATGCGGAATTTTTTTACGGATCTCGCGGGAATAGGTTAATGAAACTCGACGGATATGTCTTCACAGTACAATTCACTAGACAAATCAGTGGGGACACCATAAAAACCCGCTGGTACTGCAGAGGTCGCACGAAGCAATGCAAAGCATCGGCATATACCATAAACGATGTTATTTGCGCCTACAACAAAACACATAATCATTGAGTACCTGACCGAGCGTTGCTTGGTAATTTTTTATTAATATAAAAATGCATATAAAAAAAACAATAAAATAGAAAGAAAACTTATTGTATCAGATGAACCCGACTAGTTTTAAGTCCATACGGGGCTCTTATTCATGAGCTCTTTACGCGGCGTTATCGCGGTGGGAACTGATATAACGGGCTCATCGATTAAATAAAACGTGAGTATACCGGTTTCTATACATTAATTATGAATAACACACACGATAGTTTAAATTCAAGAAAGGGCTAATAACATGGGCTTGATGCCGGGTATTATAATGTCTTTTCACCCGTTCTCGACTGAGCTATTACAACTTTTTCAATGCCCTAAAACAGCTATAGAACGACATTTTATTAATAAAACCTAGCTAGATCGATTTATCGCTCCCAAAATTCCCTCTTCTTCTTCTTCCTTTCCTTTTCCTTATATTTGGGGTCTTCTTATCAATTTACTCCAGGTCGCTCTATCCTGGGTTGTCTATGCTTTTAAGTGAAGGCTTCCAGTTCCTTCCTGGTACTAGACCACCACGTCTTTTTTGGACGTCCTCTCTTGGGCGTCCGGAGAGGTTTAAGGCGGTTTTCAGTCAGGTCAGATGACCTTCTTTGGATGTGGACATACCATCGCAATCGATTTTCTTACAATTTACTGGGGATCGGAGCTACCTTGAACGTACCTCGGATAAATTCGTTTCGTATTCTGTCCATTCTGGTGACATCACCCGACCATCTCAGCATATTCATCCTCTCGAAACTCCCTACATACTAAATTTTATGAAAATCGTTGGAGCCCGTTACGAAATTCAAATTAAATGCCTCATTAAAATATTAAAGATATTAGTAAAGCTCTCCAATACAAGAAATTTTACTTTACTTCCTGCCAAGTTTACATATTTTTTGATGAGAACGTACAATATTATAGCAACTGACATTATTGCGGTAATTAAAATTAATCTCCTGTTTGATGTTTAGATAATTTAAAATAACCAATGTTAATTTCTAATAATATTTTTAAGGTTACATAATGAATCTCAGTTACACTTTCCTAATTATTACTCTTATAAATTTCGTTATAAATGTTTGATAATTATATGATATTATGGATGATATATGTGGTATTTTATTTGTTCTTTTTAATATTATTGTTATCTTTATGATCATTTTATAAATAATTTATATTTTTATCTGAGTTTCATACGCCTGAGTTACATTGAGATTGAGAGATTGGAGCAGCGTGTCTTAGATTTTCTGCAAGTGCGGATAATAGCAAAATAATATTATCATTAATTTTGTTTTATGTTGTACAAACTACAATGACCGATGTCATCAATGAAACTGAAGTTTATTGTCTCTTTCAATTCGGATTCTTCCAATTTGTTTATTCAAATAAACTTGTATACAAGGATTTTTGAATCGTCAATTCTACTACTGGTTCGGAAAGCTGTTCCTTGCGAGAAGAGCCAGCAAGAAACTCAGCGGTGGTTCTTTTCAATAAACAATACTTATAACTATTATATTAAGTCATTACTATCTTGTACAGGGTCGAACAGTCCACACATTCTTATCATCTAAATAATAATCCTCAGCAGTATAGTAAAGCTTTCTGTATCAGCCTCTCTTATATAAGATTAGCTCAAATTAATATTATTTTTTTTTAGTCTGAATTGATAAATGTTTATTGTACCATGTTAAAACTAATGCAACGGGTACACAGTTGACTATTGTCTGATCTAAATATATGAAAAAATCATATGTTTACCTACATTCCATCTTCTTTACCGCTGTAACTTATAAGGTTCGTTATTGTTTTGAAATGTTTAATAATAAATTTCACAGGTCCGGAATTTCTCTATGGCAACCGCGGCAACCGCTATATGAAACTGAACGGTTATTGTTTCAACGTTCAATTCACCAGACAAGTTGAAAATAACGTTACTAAAACACGCTGGTATTGCAGAGGTAGAACAAAAGGGTGTAGAGCGTCAGTTTATACGATAAACGACGAGATATGTTCTTCGATTAAGGAGCATAATAATCATTGAAAATCATCATCTTCCTGCCCCTATCCCACTCTAAGTGGGGTCGGCACAATATGTTATAAACATGTTTTCACATGATTTAGCTACGTATTTTACAACCGGCCGAAGCCTGACATCAACTTACCTTAGTCATATTTTACGACACCTCGGTAGAAAGAAGGTGGTCTATTCTATTTAACTGGATACCACCATATGGTGGGTCGACTAACCTTAGTCGCCTTTTATGACACCTCAATAGGAAATGAGGGTGGTAATATTCTACTCATCCGGATACCACACGGCGTACCATAATCATTTAAAATATTTCAGCGTAGAGGAGCCCCAGATATCGTGAATTACTTGGGCGTGACAATGCTTCTGATACTAAAAACATAAATATTCAATTTTGTAAAACAAAATATTTCATTCAAGAAATTATTTCGACGTATGCAGTTTTATTTCCATCTCTTTATTTGTAGATCATGTTATTGCAATAAAATGTTTAGCACATTTGAGTCATATGGTTTTTTTTGTTTACATTTAGTTAATTACCTAAGCTTACGGAGTATAGTTGAGTACCTCCGCCAAATATGAGCCCTATATATATGGCCTTTGTCAAGGATAAAGGATCAGATTAGTAAAAAAAATGATAATTAGACATTCTCAAACGCAACAGATTAAGAAAGGGGTGGTTAATTTTATGCTAAAAAAGTTATATTCTACTAATCTGACAATTTAAGAGAACAGAAAGAAGGGGGAGGGTTACAAACTTGTAAAAAATGTCATGATATCCTCGAGCGTGGCATTTTTTTTTTAAAGAATTAATTCAAGAAAAAATTTATAATCTGACGATTTTCATAATTTAATATTTCAAAAATTCATCCATAAAGTTTAATGTGTGCCTATGCGATGTATATTCTCCTATCTTTGTTTCTAATCCCCTCTCACTCTTTCTGTATCTATTGCTCTCTCACTCATTCCTACTGTGGTTTCGGTAGTTGTTGTTTTCGAAAAAATTATAATTATTTTTTAACATTTTTTTTTTATTATTGACATGTTAATACAAAAATTCATTTTAAAAACTTATTCCTTTTTATTTGCATTCTATCCCTAACTGAACTGTTCAATTAATTGAGTCGAATGAATTAAAATATTATACATAATAAAGCTGTGGTAGCCCAGCGGTAACACCGTGCGACTCTTACGAGGAGGTCACGGTTCAAAACCGGGCAGACACCAATAAGTTATTCTGTAAAAACTTATGTGTCTAATTGACATTTACAATATATCACACGCTTTTAGGTGAAGGAAAACATCGTGAGGAAACCTGCATATCTCTAGAGAATTAGAGATATGTGTAACCTACAAATCCGCATTGGAGCAGCGTGGTAGGTCTTAGCTCCCATCCTTCTTTATAAATACGAAGAGAAGAGGCCTATTCCCAGCAGTGGCAGAGTAATAGGCCACTACTTTACTTTTTTTACTTTTACATAATAATGCGATATTTCTATGATGATTTTCAAAAACTAACTAGCTCTAAATAACGTATGGAGTACTCCTGTATATTATCTATTTTTTTTCACGAAGTTTTCTTACATATTACACAATACTTTGGAACATGATATTAATGTTTTACCCAGATGCTGTATTCAGTGTATCGAGACGTGGAAATCAACAGATAACTCTAAATGGATTCACCTTCTCCACCAGGAGTTCCGCGCACGACAGATCAGCGAACAAAAAGCGATGGTATTGTTCCACACATCATTCGAAACGCTGTTCAGCATCATTAGTGACCATAGACAATGTAGTTGTAGTCGCTAAAAATATACACAACCATGAAGTGCCGACAAAATTATGAATTAAATTTTTTTTAATTAAAAAACTGAGTTGTACTTGTGATTTATTGTACTTCCTAATTAGATTCGAGATAATAAATGTCAATATACCAAACTACTATTGTAATTTATTTGATATTGTAACAACACAGCCGTGTCGCTACTGCAAGCAAGCAAGCAAGCCATGACGTCACATCTTGCCACAGCCTTTCGCGCCATTTTGACGTGGTAGATGTGACAGCCGCTGTCATTAGCAGCTTTTATTTTGCATTTCTTATGAAAAGAATAAAACTGATTTAGAATACTTCATTTATTTATACAAGTAGTATAGTAACATATTTTGTTACAATATACAAAAATATATTTTAATATTTTAATATTTCGTGCAAATAGATGAATCTTAGTCAATTGCGTAATGCATATATGTATCATTTAAAAATAAATATGCCAAACTTATTAACTTTAATTATCAAATTTATGGTATTTGTTAAAAGAATATTGTTCCTTTAATGACTTTGATAAATAAAATTTACTGTTATTTAATTATTGTAAACATAAATAAGTGAAATCACTTCAAGATAATTTTTGTGTGGTTTTCAATTGTATAAATAAGAATCATCTGCAACGCTGTTGATAACGAAATAAATTACGTTAAATGAAATATTTATTTAAGAAAATTAAATTAAAATTAAATAAAACAGACTAAAATTAAATAAAAATGATGATTAGAATGACTTATGATTAAATAGAAATGATTGAATTAGACTCGACTGGAGTGGACTTAACTGGATTGGACTGGACTGGACAGGACTAGGCTGGACTGGATTGGATTGAAATTAATACTAGGAAGAAAGGTGAAATTATTAGGAATAATTTAATATGAAAAATTATTCCTAGAGCTTTTCATAATTACTTATTTTAATCTTGACAAAATAATCGAAATAAATGTTAGCTAGTATAGCATACGTAGCATACCACACAATTTATATATAGTCATCATATTAATCTCCTCCTTTTATCCAATTCTTACTCGGGTCGGCACAACGTGTTTGCTCTTTCATCCTATAATATTGATATATGGTAGAAACCTTGATTGATTCTTTACACTAACAGTATAACTGATTTATTGTTAATTTTACAGGAATCACGGCCCAGTTTACGATGTCAAAACGAGGCAATTGTCAAATAAGGCTTAACGAGTACACCTATTCAACGCGAAAGTCAACTTGCTCACAGGAAGGTTACATTGGCAAGAGGAAATGGTTTTGCTCCTCGCATCACTCCAAAGGGTGCAAAGCAGCCCTTTTTACACAGGACAACGTAGTTGTAAAAGCGAATACAAATCATTTCCACGAACCATCTAATATAGTCAAGCTTAACAAAACCGTGTACCTAATAAAGCCTCTGTGAAAATCATAATGTTATTAGAAAAATTGATTGTTAATGTATGTTGGGTTTTATGATTTATAGATAATTAGGTACATCTTAATGCTGTTTCCCATATTGCCCGCAGGTGTATATTACTGTAATCCGCGATTGAATAAACTCAACTTGTTTTATCCTTGTTTTTGGGCACTAAAAAAAACGACGAAAATAGGAATAGATAAAAACTCATAATTTGAGCTATCAAATCCAAAGGTGTGACAGCCTAATTAGCCTAGGTTCGATTCCCGCACCCGATGCATATTTTCTTTTTTTTTATTGCATTTTTTGTATCGGTCACCCAGGTACTGTATACAAAATCTGAATTTTGGAAACGGCTCCAACGATCTTCATGAAAGATAATATGTAGGATTCGAGGGCGATAAATCGATCTAACTAACTTTATTTAAAAGGTGTTTTATTCCTGCTTACAAGCACTGAAAAACTGCTATAATATTATTTGAAAACACAGGCTAATTAAGCTGTCATTTGCAGAGTTGTAATAGCTCAGTGGGATAATCGGGCGGTGTGAAAAATTATAATACGCCAATTCGAGTCCAGTGTGCGTAGTGCGAGTTTTTTTTAACCTACTGAATCGCGTTAGCGTAACGCAATTTGTATGGCACAATTTGTAATATGTATAGTAACCACTAGATGTCGCTGTTCCAGCGTCATACTAATTGCGTCAACTAACGCGATCGAGTAGGTTAAAAAAACTCGCACTACGCACACAGATATCTCATATCGCTTTTTTTCTGTTTTTTTCATATTACATCTTTTTATACCTTCTAAAAATACCGAGCAAAGCTCGCTCAGCTAGGTACTTAATACTTAATCGCGGATTACAGCAAAATGATTTCATTATTACTTTTTTATTATGGGTCATCGTAAAGTAAAGCATAATTCTTTAAATTATTACAACGCTGTTACTTTACTATAATATATTAGAAAATACCCCGCAAATTGATGACGGAAAGAAATAAGCGATTTAATTGTATATACCGAATATATTTGAATGTATCCGATCGCAAGATTTTTGATATTTTATCTGTACTTTTTAAATTATTTATTATCTACAAGCGGCCAAGTTTTAAACTACCGCCAAATGAAGTTATATTTGATTCAAAATGAATACAAAATTATACAAAATGTCCAATTTAATTATTGTTGTGTGTAATTAATATATAAGCAAACGGGTCACATAGATAACCTCGAGTTACCTTTGTATAAGGTTCGACGTCTCGGCAGAGTTGGCTCTACCGTGGTCACGAACTGACTAGAGCACCGCGGCGTCTTCGTTCCCGAGTACTACAGTCATTATTTTCTTCATCTACCCTCACTTGAACCGCACAATCCACATAAAGTCTCTTGCACCCTTATACAAAGGTAACTCGAGGTTATCGTGATGTGACCCGTTTGTTTATATATTAATTAGTATAAATTAGCGAAATTTTAAAATCTACCATTGTTGTGTGTGTTTATAGCAAAATCTGTACTACAATAACAAAAACATCATTCTTTTGTTTCACATCTTTGTTGTAACGTTTGTTTTAGTGCGTGTTATACATTGCGAACTAAGTTCGGCATGTTCGCTACATAATTTATATTTAAGCGCAATGTATTTAAAATTGTTGTTTCATTTGATATTTACAATACCGTGACAGGTGTAGTGTCGATTTTACGTGTAGATTATTGTTGGTGTAAATTATTTCTTGTTTATTAATTGTTTAACTTAGTTTTAAAAGGGTACATTATAAGCCATGACCACATAAGATCCCGGCTTTTTAGATCTTTACAAGTCCTATATGTATATAAGTACGGAACCAGTTTTAGATTCATTGTAATGTGACGATTCGAAAGTGCTTGTAAAAGCCAATTTGAATAAAGAATTATTTGAATTTGAATACGTAGTCATAACTACAAACGGACATACACTTATCAATTAGTAAAAAAAAAGTAAAGTAACTGCCTGTTACCATCCCACTGCTGGGCATAAACCTCCTCTCTCCGTTCTTGAAGAAGAGAAGAATTGGAGTAAAGATCTACCACGTTGCTCCAATTGCGGATTGGTAGGATTGCTAGGTTACACATATCGCTAGAATTCTCTATAGATAAGCAGGTTTCGCCATGTTTTTCTTTACCGCAAAGCGTATGATAAATTACAATTATATCTTAGACACAATTTCTTACAGAAAAACTCATTGATACCTGCCCGGTATTTGAACCCGTGACCCCTCGTAAGAGTCGCACGGTTACCGCTTATCATGGCTTTTTAGTTATTATCAATTTATAATGAGAAAACAGTTTAGCTTAAAAAAACTACTACATACATTACCAATGCTAGTTATAGCTTGATTTTTTTCTATATTTGTGTACCCCGATTTGGGCCTCTTATAGATATGTATAAAAAATTAAAAGTTGCTCCAATGTACAGTACATACGTGCAGGTAATAAAAAACATGTTTTTACCATAAAATCCCTTTTCATTTATAATACCGTCATCACTTCACAAAATGTCGCGCATACTCGAATTTCCGGTTCAAAGGACCAAAATATGTATGTATAAATGTGCCCACATTTAATAAATATTAACAATTTAAAAAAATAATTGTTGTCTATGGGATTGTCTGCCTTTAGCGAGTGTGCAAATATAACGAAGGCATTTTAATATATTTAAATAAATAATAAATATGGAGCACTGGGAAAAATGAAAAACTTATTAGCGATTTTATTGAAAACATATTTGAAAATTTTTTGACGAATAATTTCAATAAAATTAAATTAAATTAGCTTTTGTTTCATTTGACATTTCTACTGTGTAAACAAGACGCATTGTCCTAACGAGATTAGTATAATAAAACCATTGTAAACCAAAACTATTTTTTTTCTCACCTTTTGTCTATAGAAAGATGTCTAATGGGAAGATCAATATTGATACGGTATTATATTTTTGTTGTCTATAAATCTAATTTAATAATTTCTTTAAAATTTACGTTTGAATAACTAGATTTCTTCTGTAACTGACTGACCTTGTTCAAAAAACAGAAGAAACGAACATTTTTATTTAGTTATTTATTTATGTACCATAAAAAAATGTTGGAAAAAAACATTATTGGTAAAAAAAAAGTGTACAAAGGTCAACTTATCCCTATAAAAGAGATCTCTGCCAGCTAACCTACGAAGTGAGACAATTTATAGAAAAGAAAAAGTTGGTACGCAAATATCAAACATTCATCATCTTTTGCCCTTATTCCACTCTAAGTGGGGCACGCAAAAATTATGAATTAGAATTTTTTTTGTCACACTTGCACCTTTAATTGTACTGTATTTAGTTTTTAGGTTAAGGTTGGGATGGCGTGATAGGGTACGGTCATAGTGCATGTATCGGGTATGAAAACGGATAATCGTTCAACACTGAGTATTATATTATATATATTTTCTATTTACTTTATATTCAGCGGATCACAGCAAAATAGCATACTTTTTCCTGATGGGTCTCCGCAAACTAACGTATAAGTATCTAATTCTTTAAATTACCCATTTCTTTTATTGTCATTGACGAATTTTTCTTTCTATTATATTTCATTTCTGCAACTTATTGGATATGTATGTATGTAATTGGACATGTTTTGTTGTTCTCCAGAACCAGAATTCATAATATCAGCTCGTGGCAAGCGTCAGATAAGGCTCAGCGGTTACACATATTCGTCGTGGCCTCAATGCGATGGTAAAACTGTAGTCCGATGGTATTGCTCGTCACATCACGCTAGAGGTTGTAAGGCTTCTTTAGTGACTACAGACGACACTATAATACGCATTACTGGAAAGCACGACCACTTCCCCTCACGAAAATCTAAAGGCGGTGTGCAATCACACGAAAACCATTTATATCAATAGATTTTTCAGATCATCTGTCCTTGTTTAATTATTATTATCATTTGAAAGCTTTGTCAAACGCCGTGTGGTATCCGGCTGAATAGAATAGTACCATCCTCATTTCTTACCGAGGTGTCGTAAAAGGCGACTAAGGTAAGTCGACCCGCCGTGTGGTATCCGGCTGAGTAGAATGGACCAACCTCATTTCTTACCGAGGTGTCGTAAAAGTCGACTAACGTAAGTTGACCCACCCTGTGTTTGGTAAAATGTAGCATCCTCTTTCTTACCGAGGAGTCGTAACGACTAAGGTAAGTTGACATGAGGCAGGCGGCCGGTCGTAAAATACGTAGCCAAATCATATGAGAACATGTTTGTAACATGTTGTGCCGAACCCACTTAGAGTGGGATAAGGACAGGAGGATGATGATTTAAAGCTTTGTCAACTTAAGTTATTGCGAATGAAGGGTTAAAATATTTTTAATTATGTAAGATTTGTTTATCCTGTTTCCAAAGATAAAACGGCTTTATAAAAAAGGCTTATAAATGCATTATCAACGCATTTACAATAGATTTTTAAAAGTAAAAAGTGTTATTTTGTTTCAGTACATAACATTATTTAACATGTATTATTGATTCTTTTGAGTTAGTAGACCTATGGCGTCATATTGTGCATAATTATGTATGGAATGGTGACTCAAATTTGAATCTATATTGGTTATTAATGTTAAGATTAATTAATTAATTAATTAATTAATTAAGTGTTCATAATTAATGTTAAGATTCCGGTTATACTCACGTCTTATTTTATCGGATGAGCCCGACTAGTTTCAAGCCCATACGGGGCTCTTATTCATATGGACACTAATGGGTCAGCCATAGCGGAACATGTCCACGATTCGGGTGTTAACCATTATATCAGGTTCGATAAGGCTACCGTGTTAACTAGGGAAAAATTTCTTGTACCTAGAAAAATACGTGAGGCGATTGAAATAAGCCGTCACCCAAATTTTAACAGAGTACTGTACAATACTGTGGATGGGCACTGCCTCCAGCGTGGAAACCTATTTTTGGCACTACCGTTACTACTAAAGACCTGCTGGAACCGGACACCGTAAGCGTCGCATGCACAGAATTCTTTCGGGCATCCGATGACGAAGACCAGAGCAGCGACGGGGAGTGCTCAGAAGACGCGCGACCAGCGCCGCTGCCGTCCCTCGCCCCGCTCCAACCACTCTTGAGTCGCGCCCTGCGAGCTGCTACACGCAGTTCCCGCCGCGATAACGCCTCGTAAAGAGCTCATGAATAAGAGCCCCGTATGGGCTTGAAACTAGTCGGGCTCATCCGATAAAATAGGACGTGAGTATAGCCGCAATCTTAACATTAATTATGAATACCACTCACGATAGTTTAAATTCTATATTGGTTGACTAAAACTTTTCATTCAACTGCACTTTACACTGCTGGTTTTTTAAATATTAAGTTTATCCTCTGTATATTAATTTAAAGGAATCTTATAATTATTAAGGTGTTTGTAATTAGTCGTTCATTGAACTACTTAATTTAAGCTTATTGTTAAGCGTTATTATTAAATGTTTTCCTTTTTAGCATGGGTATAGTGTACATATAATTAATACATACTAAGTTTAATACATTCGTTTGTAACGAGACATAGATTACTATAAACATTTAAATGAAGTTATTAATTTCGGTATAAGTATATGATTGTTTTCTTCTGAGTGGACAGTAATAGACCTACTTATCGATTTTACATCTGGATAGGTTTGTAAACCTTCGTTTACAATTTCTAATACGGCACTAGGCAATGCTTATTAAAAATTGTAAAATTGTATTAGTCTTCCCTTTTTGGTGTTAATATTAATAAAATGAGCACTTTTATTTATGTGTTTACATAAAACTTTGTTTCCCTGTATTTACGTAAATAATATGTACATAGTTTTTTAAAGTAGCAACACAGCATTTTATTAAAGTAAGCATAAAATTTTCTTTTACAATGATAATGCGGAAAATGGCTTTTTAGAGATAAGTCGAACTTTATACACCTTTTCTCTATGGAATTGTAGTTATATGTTTTTAGCACAATTTTAATAGCCCAGTAATAAGCCACTTACAAAAGGTATTTATCTCATACGAAAAGCAATAATGATATATACACGGTTAATATTTAACACTAGACAGTGCGTGTACAAAATGGGCTGATTTCAAAATACGAGTATCTAATGGGTTCGAAGTGCAATTACGTTTTATGGCTCTCATCATGTATAATAAAACTCTCGTTTCTATAAGTAGTAGTGAATTATATTGAATCAAACAATATCTTGATTCTAACTATGAAATTAGAAAACGATATCATCAGTTAGTGTGACGAGTATTGCACGAAATATTAGTTCGTTACTAAGATCGTAACTTAGCCGAACAAAAAAAATATTTATCTGTGATAGATTTAAAATGATTACGAAAATCTATTGTCTATTATATAAGAGTTACGATACTAAAAAATGTTAATATTAATTTAAAAAAGATGTTGTTCGCAGTTAAATTCGTGATGTCACAAAAAGGATACAAAATGGTAATGATGGATGGCTATACTTACTCGTCGACACCATCGAAAAGCGGAAAAACAAGATGGCGGTGCTCGAGCCATTACACGTACAAATGCAATGCCGCCATTTTTACTATTGGCGAAGAGTTGGTCGCCATAAGGAACAAGCACAACCATCCTTGTCCGCACCATCATAGACAATATTAGTTTCTCTTATTGAATATAACTTTTTTCATAACGATGACTACTAAAAAAACTATTAATCAGTTGTATTGTTTGATTATATTAAGTATGTATTTTTTCGGGATTCAAAAGATAATATTAACAAATTCAACATTTAATAAAAAAAATATTCATTTATGTTTTTACCTATGCATATTTTTTTGTTTGTTTAACTAGAGTGACGCTTGTTAATCTATATCTTTGGTTTTTTCTTTTCGACTATGATTTTTTCTGCAAATTCTCATTAAAATTTAATAACAGATGGTATTATATCGTCTTTAAATTTATTTTTAATACCCTCTCTTACTTTATTATTTAACTTTTAATTTTTTTTAATACTAGTATCAAATTTTTAAAGCGTCATATAAATGACCTGGATAAAAGATTCTTGAAAAGATGGATGCTTGCTTTTAGTGCTTCTGCTTATATTTTTTCTTCGAATAGAAGACATTTAGATTGTAAAATGTAATTCACAGAATATCTCTTATTATTGGGTTTCATTACTAAAAAAATGGCACATCTTGAAGTTGACAATAAGTTGAATCTTGATCATTATCAACATAAATAGATACATTTAATAGACTTGATTATAGATTGTAACGTAAATAGTAATACCTATACTAATAAGCGACATTATTTATAGTATTCAAAACAAACAATACAAAGCAAAAGCAAAGTAATAATATTGTTGAATTGGAAATTGTTAAATGGCGTTTGGTTAGTTGTTTTACAATGGAAATGATTTGCGTATTATATGCGTATTTATAAAATTAGTAGAGGTCCCGCAGCGCGTTGCTGTTGCTCAGTTTGGTTCCTATTTACCGTAGTAATAAAACTGTTTAAAATATGCTCCGTTCACAACTAAATTTTGCAGAATAATCCACTGATTCAATCTAAAGATTGACTGTGAATTTTGTTTAAATCAGTCAGTCCATCATCAGTCAATCAGTCCATATTTTTTAAATACATACTAAAATAAAAATATACACTCAGGCTCAAAGACCAACAAATTCATTTATACAAAAATGTTGGCCCTCGGCGGGAATCGAACCCGCGACCCGCGGAGCCGAAGGCAGGGTCACTACCCACTGCACCAATGAGCCAGTCAATATAATATATAATATGGCATATTTAATTTTTTACAGAACATGAATTTGTTACTTCCACAAAAGGCAATCGGCTGCTAAAACTGGATGGGTACACGTATTACGCGGCCAAGAGAGGGCTTAAGACAAGATGGAGGTGTTCCACACACTGTCGGTTTGGATGCTTGGCGGCTGTCACTACGGTGGAAGATCAAATTGTAACAGTCAAAACTGGCCACATCCATCCACCTAATATGACACCAATAAAGATTTGTAGTGCTATCACGGTGAACAATTTAAATACTTAACCAAAAAAACATTGTAGTGTACACGAATACCCTGACGATAACTTAGTATATCTTATCTTTAATATTTAAATAAGTTAATCTTGGATATATATATATATATATATATATATATATATATATATATATATATATATATATATATATATATATATATATATATATATATGTGTGTGTGTGTGTGTGTGTGTGTGTGTGTGTTCCATTCTATCATTATCATTATATCCTCTATCATTCGTCAACTCTGGTACCTTAACTTATCTTTATCATGCATAATTATTCATACAATCCATCCATCTTTTTTTCGTTCATCATATTTAAAACTCTTTTGGTCACATGATTTTCATCCCTCCTCGTTACATGACCATACCAACTTAGAAAACAAGAACACAACTTAGAAATTTTCTTTATTCAACTAAACTTTTAAACAAGTGCTTTTGAATCGTCAATTCTACTGCTGATTCGGAAAGCTGTTCCTACCGAGAAGAGCCAGCAAGAAACTCGGCGGTTGCTCTTTTCAAAATGATACTTAAAACTACCATTAGGTCATTTCTATCTTGTACAGGGTCGGATAGTTGCTATATTCACGCATTCTTATCATCTAAATAATCCTCAACAGTATAATAAGCTTTTTTTATTAGTTTTTTTTAAACTGCTGTAGTGCAAAGCTAAAATTGATTGCGAAATTTAATAATAGAATCTTGTACCCAAATACACAAACGACTTACATACCTTTGCTTATGTTGGTTCCTACTTTGTGTATTATATACATTATCTATCGTTTTATAATTCTTTATATTTATATGTACAAAAATTAAATTACCTAAAATATACTGCGAAGCAAATGTAAAAATACGTATTTCCTTAAACTTCTTTCGCAGGGAATCACGCGGACTTAAATTGTAAATGCCACTTACGGCTCTTTTTTGTAATACAATTTTTTATCATCAAGTCTTTTTCTATGGAAATATGTTTAATAGATAATAAACTATTTCAGATGCTTGTACACCGGAGTTCATCATTTCACAAAAAGGCAAACGCTTAATAAAGATGAACCAATATACTTACTATGCGTGTCCGGGGAAAGGACCCAAGCTTAGATGGAGATGTTCCACACATGCACACCGTGGTTGTCTGGCTACATTACTCACCGTTGATGACGTTATAATAGATTTCAAAGGCAACCATTGTCATTGAAGACGCTTTTTATTTTAACGAATTTATATAAACCAATATTAATGTTGCTATTGTATACTGTGAAAAATAGCACATGTATAAAGGCGGACTTATCACTAAAAGGGATCTCCTCCAGCACAACTTTTTCAGTAATAAAAAAAAAAGAAAAGTGGTGAAATACGAGTAATATAGAAAGAAAGAAAAAGAGAAATAGCAAAAAAATATGTACTCAGATGAATATTTTCACTCGAGATAACACAAAAAAAGATAAAGGAAAAAAAATGATGCGACATAGATAATAGTAAATTTAATTATTTAATTTATAAATTAATTTTTATTCAATAACTAGATGAATAATAATTATTATAATAAATCGAACCTCATTATAATAATTTTCTTTTTCAGTACCTATTTATTTCTATATTATAATAATCATTAACATTATAATAAATTCAAATTTACTGTAATAATTTTCTGTTTCAGTATTTATTTGTATATTATAATAATTATTATAATAAATCGAACATTATTATAATAATTTTCTTTTTCAGAATTTAATGGAACTGGCGTTGAAGGAGATGAAGATAAATCGAATTCAGATTCAAACCACTTAAAGATTTATTTGGAAAGAATATATGTCAATGATAAGGATTCACCGAAAGTCGAGACAGAGGAAGGACCAAATACAACTTGGAGGTTGATTGAAAGATACGACGATTTAAAGCAGGCACGAAAAGCTGTGAGTAAAGCGAAGACGTGGTCGGCTAATTACCATATAGATACTCAGAAAGGCGAGAAATTTTATTTTAGATGTAATCGAGTGAAAAAAAGCGGTGCCCAGTGCCCGGCTAAGCTGTACTTGTTACGTGACCATAGCCACAAGTTCGTACATTTGTACCAAACAAATGCTAAGCATCGCCACAATCTGCCATTGTTACAAATGTCATCACCCCCATACTCTTATCCCATTCTAACTGGGGTCAGCACATGTTATAACAATGTTCTCACATAATTCGGCTCGTATTTTAAGACCGGTCTGCCTGATGTAAACGTTATTCGACCTTCACGACACCTAGGTAATAAAATGAGGGTAGTCTATTTTATTCAGTCGGATACTAGACGTCACATACCTTAGCCGCCTTTTACGACACCTTGGTAAGAAATAAGGGTGATCTATTTTACTTATTCGGACACCAGACGGCACTTACCTTGGTCGCCTTTTACGACACCTAGGTACAAAATGAGGGTGGTCTATTTTATTCAGTCGGATACTAGACGGCACTTACCATAGTCGCCTTTTACGACACCTCGGTAAGTAATGACGGTGGTCTATTTTACTGGGCTGGATACCACACGGCACTTACCTTAGTCGCCTTTTATGACAACTCGGTCATAAATAAGGGTGGTCTATTCTACTCAACCTGAATTGAGTTAGATACATTGTATTTATTTCAATGCCATCTATGATATCCAGCTACGCACTTTTAAAATAGCTGGTGGGCGCTACGCTATTTAGCAATTTAGCACAGAACAACTTTTTGAATTCGGTTACTTTAATATTAAGCGTGGGATTTGATGTTATTGAGATTATATCTCACCGACCGTAACTTAATATAAACATTATGTTTAATCGTGATTTGTATAATATAGTTTGGCTTCTTTTTTAAATTTTGTATTAAATTGGTAATGAAGATAATCCTTTATGGGATAAGTCCGCCTTTGTGCGCTTTTTTATAAGCTAGTCATATTGTTTTTTTTTTACTTTGTATTATTTTTTTGTAAAATTGCGTATAATAAAGAGATACAACAACAACAATCATGTATCACCAGTGAACTTAGTGCGGGTTTTTAAACTTACTCGATCGCGCTTGCGTGACGCCAATTTGTATGACGCTGGATCAGCGGTCACTAGATGTCGCTATTGCAGCGTAATTTTTGTTTAGCATTTTAAGTAGTTGTTGTCCGTACATATAATATGCATGCTGTGGCACCTAAAGGCAGTGCATTTAATGCCGTGGCGTTTTTAGTTTATTCTAATGTAACTTCCACTGGTTGTTCCGAATAATAGTAGATTATGATACTGTTGCATAATAAATTACTTATAACACGAGTGTGTTCTTTTATAGTATCACAGTGTTATAAGACCAAGTTACGTACAGTGTCATACACTTCTTTACCTACTCTCATACTATAATACGTAAAACAATATTAATAAAAACCAAACTTTGTTTAAATATTGAAAAGATTTTGTTAATGTCAAATGTTAGCGCCAAGGCGCAAACATCGATTGCGCATGCGTGTTGCGTTGCCGCGGACTCGTTCATTGAATTTTTTTTTTTGGTAGAGGTTCAACCTCTTTGGTCCAGCTGGAGGTTGTATCGTTATGATTAAAAAGTTATATTATGTTACCACAATGTTTTTCATCATCGTAGCGCATTAAAGTAACGGCCTGTTATCCCATTTTTGGGCATAGGAATATTTCCGTTGTTGGAGCTATGTCCGAATACACTGCTCCAATGTAGGTTACGAATGTCCCCAGTATTATCTAGAGGCATGCGAAACGCATATGATCCTACTAATATAATAAATGCGAAAGTTTGTAAGCATGGATGTTTGTTTGTTACTTTTTCACGGCAAATTCGTTAAGTAAATATCGATGAAATTTGGTACAATTATTCCGTATACACCGGAATGACATATAGGATATAGAAATCCCGTTAATTTGAAATAGCATGACGCTAAAAAGCGCCATCTATTGAGCAACAAATATCCTTTCTATATCGGCCGCTGAAAATAAGCAAAATAAACAAGTCGAGCTGTTTCAACATCGGATAGATGCCTTATTTTTCTAACAGCGTAAGCAGCGGAACTAAGTCTACCTGCGAGTGTACCTTAAGTAATAACTTCATGAGGTGAAATAAAGAAAATCTATTATCAAGCTATCACGCTATAACAGTTCACGCGAACGAAATCACGGGTAAAAGCTAGTATTTTATAAATCAAGGCACATAAGAGAAAAACTCATCGGTGATTGCCCGAGGTCTGAACCCATATCTCCACAGAGTCGTGCAATTTTATCGCTGGCCCATCATAGCTCCGACGTAGAGGTTTAAAGCGAGCTCATAAATACTTCATCCAAAGTTGAACCCATTATTCTGTGAGATTCATGCTCTTACCATTCCGCCATGACGGCTGTTAAATGAGATGTATGTATAGTTCGCTGAATAATAATTCTAATTAATGTAATGAATTATTTACTAAGGGCCTATTTCACAAGTTACGAATAAACTATCAGTTAGCTTATTCGGAACATATCTGACACCTATCTCGGAATTTTGCGTTTCTCAGGTTTCTGATAGGCTTATTCAGCACTTAAAGTCCCTAATAAGTTAACAAGTATATCATGTGGTCAATATCATGAGGTGTATCTGTTCTTTTGTTTATCTGCTGTATAGCAAATACCTATATCAAAATGTCCGTGATTTATTTTTAAAATTTTTCACTTTTTAGAGTCTCTTTTTAGAGACATTTATCTGCTATTTAGTTTATTTGTCGGTTAACTATCCGATACTTTATCGGTAACTTGTGAAATAGGCCTTAAATAAATTATTTATGTAATTATAACTTATAATTGTTCTTTTGGAATTTAAAAAGATCTGTGTGTATTTACTGTAAATTACTATATTGGAAAATAAATGTATAAATAATTTTATTTATTTCTTATTAACAAAGTACATTTAACTTGCTGCAGAAATATCATTCTGATACTAATTAATAAACAAAACATATATTTCACGAATGTCCATAATATAAAAAAATTAACTAAAGTATCGGCCTGTTACTATCCCACTGTTGAGAATAGGCCTCTTCTCTCCGTTTTTGGAAAGATTGGAGCTAAGACCTACTACGCTGCTCCAATGCGGATTGGTAGGTTACACATATCCCCAGAACTTTCTAGAGATATGCAGGTTTCATCACGATGTATCCCTTCACCGAGAAGCGTGTGATTAATTGCAATTATCAAATAAGACACATAAGTTTTAACAGAAAACCTCATTCGTGCCTGCCCGGGGTTTGAACTCGTGTCCTCCACGAAAGAGTCGCACCGTTGATCTTTCACAACTTTTATAAGTGACTAATTGAAAACAGGGACAAAAATCTTTTGTAATGAAATTTTTCCCCTCCAAAAGTCCCATAGACGCTGAATTTTATGAAAATCATTGGACCCATTTCTGAGATTCAGAAATATACATATGTATATATACAATTGAAGACTAGCAATATTCCGCGGTTTCACCCGCGATACATACCGATCTCATGGCAGTGGAAAGTCTACTAAGTCGGACTATATCTATATATTATTATCCATATATTTAGCTTTGTTAAATATATCATCAATAGTTTCCGCTGCGCATGCAATGACAAATTTTTATGATTAATTTTTTACATCTTATTACATTTTTATTACGGATCCCTATTTTTTTTTAATGAATCATATAATATAGCCTATGCTGCTTAATAAAGATTCAGCTTTCCAATGGTGAAAGAAATTTTGAAATCGGTCCAGTAGTTTTTGTGTGAAAACATTACAAACATAAATACAAATTTTTCCTCTTTTATTACTATACATAATTACGTTTTTACTGTGTATCAGTTTATAAGTTTAAACTATTTGATCTGTATATATTGTTTTTTTCAGTAAAACCAAATTTAAATTATAAAAAGGCAATGTCAGGAGCTGAAAGACAGCGCAAATGTAGACTCAAAAGAAAGGCTAATCCACAAAAATATGAACAGCATTTACAAAAAGTAAGAGAACGTTACAGAGAGAGGAAGAAAGACATACAAACATTTTGGAAACAATTAAATTTGTAAATCGTTGAGATTGTCGTAATGAATGTGTGTGGTGCTTGTGTAGAGTGCTGTGGGTGGTGGTGTCTTAAGTCTTAAATGTGATAAGTGGTAACTAATCGTACATATATAAAGTATGAGAACGGTTTTGCTTTCTACACTTAGCATTACATAGATTTTCTTAACAAAAATGAATTATATAAAAAAAAAATATCATAACTTTTGTACTATGGAATTCCGAATTAAGTAACGCCTACTTCTATAAATTACAACAAAATCTATAAATCTATTGCGAATGAGATATATTTATTCAACGAGCAATAAAAGAATGAATCATCATCCTCCTGCCCTTATCCCACTCTAAGTGGGGTCGGCACAACATGTTATAAACATGCTGTCACATGATTTGGCTGCGTTTTTACGACCGGCCGCCTGCCTGACGTCAACTTACCTTAGTCGTATTTTACGACACCTCGGTAAGAAAGAGGGTGGTCTATTCTACTAAACCGGATACCACACGGTGGGTCAACTTACCTTAGTCGCCTTTTACGACACCTCGGTAAGAAATGAGGTTGGTCTATTCTACTCAGCCAGATACCACCCGGCGGGTCGACTTACCTTAGTCGCCTTTTACGACACCTCGGTAAGAAATGAGGGTGGTACTATTCTATTTAGCCGGATACCACACGGCGTCAATAAAAGAATGAATACCTTGTTAATAAAAGTGACATAATGATAGTCATTAAAGTATTAGGGAGACAGCCTAAAATGAGTCCAACGAGAAAAAAAGAAAAAAAAAGAGAATACAATTGAGGCTACTCATCTGTCTCTCTTTTTTTGGGTGGCATAACAACTCAACGTTCTTCTTAGTATTTAAATTAGGAACGCGCAATGAATATTTCTCTAAGCATAACATAAAGGGTAAGTGTATATATTTATTATTTATTTATTTTCTATGAATAAAATATCACAGGATTACATAGTCAATTATTAATTATAATTATAATTAAGTTATAAAATAATTATTTTATAAGTTAAGTTATTTTAAGATAAGTTATTTTAATTGAGTTGTGCGTGGTTCATCGTATATCATAAAAATGCGTACCTGCCTGTAAAAATGTGTTGCACAGAATATGGAATTTTTGTTTATCGTATTAAAAAATATTCTTGTAAAACGCTGTTAGCTAATCCAATCAATAAATAGAATAAAACATAATGATAAAAAATAAACTGTGTTTATTCTTTATTATTGCGATGTTCATATAAAATTAATCCTGATTGTCTGTTAACAATAAACACAAGTATTATAGATTGTTTAAAGATTTTGATTTTCTGTCTATAATACCAATGATATATTTAGATCAAATAGGCCAAGATCGACTTAGATCCAATTTATTACCGAAACAAAAGTAATATGGCGTAATATTGTATTGTAATTATTTTTTTAAAAGATTATCTGCCGAGTTTCTTGCTGGTTCTTCTCGGTTGGAGCAAACTTCCGAATCAGTGGAAGCTTCTTTAAAACATTTGACGATTCAAAAGTACTGTTAACAGCCCATTTGAATAAAGAATATTTTGAATTTTTTTAACGTATTGTATCAGAAAATTATAAAATAATATTTAATGTTTTTTTTCCATTTGAAAAGAGAATGTTATTTTCAATGTAAAATACAATATCTGATAACCCAACTCAAAAATTAGCAAATTAGCAAATAAAATACAACTATCACTAGCAGCACCGCATAATAAAGTCAGTTCCGATGCCAATCCCAAAAATATGTGAATATGTGATGATAAACTCAAAATTATTTATATTTTACAGCGCAATTTATAACCTCCCAAAGGGGTAGACGTCTGATAAAATTACAAGGGTATACCTACTTCGCAGGCCGTAGTGATGACGTGAAAATTCATTGGAGATGTTCCTGCCAACAGCGCCAAAATTGCCGAGCATCTTTAGTCACTATCGAAAATGATATTGTCAGCATCAGAGGAAATCATAACCATCCTCCGATTTTTGATATGTGTAATCAACGAGAATTTTTTTACAGTTCGCCTCTTAAGAATCGAATTTAGGAATCATATGACGAAGAAATATGCAAGCGTTAACTCATACTTTGTTTTATCGCTGTTAAAAATCGATTATATCGATTCGAATTAATAGATTTATTTTAAAGGGAGAAAAAAACGATTATTAATCGGTGTTTTCCACCCACACACACCTACTCTAAATAGATTAGGTGTGTGTGTGTTTTTATAAATTAACTAAGAATAATAACGTGCTCCCTGCACTGAAAATTACATATTTTCTTAACACACGCAGATTATAGCAAAATAATTCCATCTTTACATTAAACTAATTTTCAAGCATTTATCAATGTAACAAAACTGCCCGAAAATATGCTAGTGCGAATATAATATTACTTTTCTAAGGAAATCCAATTTAGTTTGCTTAATCTACTAATCCTATCCTATTCTACTTATATTAAAATGCAAAAGTTGGTGAGTATAGTTGTAGAGTATATAAATGTTTGTAGCTCTCTCACGGCGAATACGCTTTACCAATATCGATGACATTTGGCACAAATATTCCTTACAGACCGCGGTAATAGGTTATATAGAAATCCTGTAAATTTTACAAGAACAAGATGTCATTCTAAAGCGCCATCTATTATCAACATATCACGCGACAACAGTCCACGCAAACGAAATAGCGGGTAAAAGCCTAAAAGACGACAACGGGCTGTCCCAGTATCATTTTTCAAATAACATATTTCTGTTGCAGCCGAATTTATTATTTCCCGAAGAGGCAGGCGCCTGATTAAACTCCAGGGTTATACATACTTTGCAGGCCACGTCAACACCTTCAAGATTCGCTGGCGATGCTCGAACCAAAAGCGTGCTTGTCGAGCCACTCTACTTACCATAGAAAACCGTATAGTTTCGTGTAAAGGCAATCACAATCATCCACCTGTTTTTATATAATCATCGATTTAAAAAAGTCGTTGCACTAAAAAAATACCTAGTCACTAACATTAATTTTTCCCTTAAATTTTATATTTTCAATTATTGTTATTAAATTCTTATTAATTAAAGTGTTATTTGTCTATGTCTATGGTAAATCTGGAATCTGGCGAATTAATTTACGATTAATAACGAAACTCTATGCTATTAGGCAACATCGAATTGTAATAATAAAAAAATGACATTATTATATTTAAAATTGTTTATTTTATTAAATTTATACACTTCCATTGTTTTGGGAACACTAAGTGATTTCAATGGATTCAATTCAATGGTTTGGATGTATGTATATATTTTTTATTTATTTATCTTGTGTATTAAGAACATTTTATTATAATGTAGTTGGTAATCATTTATATTAAGTTGTAAATAAAATTTGATAAATTAGTGTAAATAAAATTATATTTACGAAACCTCTTACCTCTCACCTTATAGGTGTATGAAACATTTAAGTTTTTTAATTTTTTTTAACTAAAATGTTTGAAAATTGCATTTCGTAAAAGCAAACTTTACTTGCTTAAATATGATGAGATATATATTAAGTGTTCAAAAAAATTTGTTTAGTTTAGAAATTCCTTCTTATAATACAAAAGTAATAATAAAATTATTTTGCTATAATCCGCGAAGAGAAGAATCCTTCTTATAACTTAGTATTTGTACCATTATCAAAGTTATAAGATATATATTCTCAGATATGAGAACGGATAGTACACTCTACATTTAGCATTACATGTATGTTTCGCGGATTATAGCAAAATAATAGTTTCATTACTTTTTGCAATGTTATAAGAGTAGAGTAAAGTAGAGGAGCGGCCTGTTACTAACCCACTGCTAAGAATAGACCTCTTCTCTCCGTTTTTGGAGACAAGGATTGGTGCTAAGACCTACCACGCTGCCCAAGTTTGAACCTGTGGTTCCTCGAAAGATTCGCACGGTGTTACTGCTGGGCTACCACAGCTTAATGATAAAGCATATCTACAAATTTTTGAATTTGACTTTAGATGATTTTGATCATTCTTATTTTGAATTTCTCTTACAGCTGAATTCGTATTCTCGAAAAGAGGTAGAAAAATGATCAAATTATCCGGTTACACCTATTACGCTACTCAAGGACACGGCCCAAAGATGCGCTGGAGGTGTTCCATTCAAAAACGCTCCTCGTGCAGAGCTGCCCTCTACACCATCAAGAATATAATTGTTTCTATAGTTGCAAATCATAATCATCCACCAAAGAAAGTTAGATTGAAAAAAAATGAATAAAAATTAAACTTTTGTTCGTTTTCATCTTCCTGTCCATATCCCACTCTAAGTGGGGTCGGCACAACATGTTATAAACATTCCACATGATTTAGCTAAGTATTTTACGCCCGGCCGCCTGCCTAACATCAACTTATCTTAGTCATATTTTACAACACCATTCTACTTAACCGGATACCACATGGTCAATTTACCTTAGTCGCCTTTTATGACACTTGGGTAAGAAATGAGGGTGGTCTATACTATTCAGCCGGATACCACAAGGCGGGTTTACTTACCTTAGTCGCCGTTTACGACACCTCGGTAATAAAACATTATTTTTGCCATAAACTGTCAAGTCAGCGTAGCTTATAAATGGAATTCTCGAGAAATGTAAATACCTAGGACCCAACTACCTAATTATTATTTTCTTTTGTTCTGTTTCTTTTTTTTTATTTTGGAAATTTCCGAACAAAGTTCGTTCAACCGGGTACTAAAACTTATATATAAAATCTGACAAATCATCATCTTCCTGCCCTTATCCCACTCTAAGTGGGGTCGGCACAACATGTTACAAACATGTTTTCATATGATTTGGCTAAGTATTTTACGACCGGCCGCCTGCCTGACGTCAACATACCTTAGTCGTATTTTACGACTCCTCGGTAAGAAAGAGGGTGGTCTATTTTACTCAACCGGATACCACACGGCGGGTCGACTCACCTTAGTCGCCTTTTACGACACCTCGGTAAGAAATGAGGGTGGTCTATTCTACTCAGCCGGATACCACACGGCGGATCGACTCACCTTAGTCGCCTTTTACGACACCTCGGTAAGAAATGAGGGTGGTCTATTCTACTCAGCCGGATACCACACGGCGGGTCGACTCACCTTAGTCGCCTTTTACGACACCTCGGTAAGAAATGAGGGTGGTACTATTCTATTCAGCCGGATACCACACGGCGTATATAAAATCTGACAAATATTCTAACAAATATTGCATTGTAATATATTTGTGATATAGCAAAATAGGGACCCATAAAAATAGAGATAAGGAATAAATTTATATGAATTCGATTACTAGACAATTTTATTAATATATTAACTCAATCAGGGATGATCTTATTAAGTTTGTCGGTCCGTATGTAAACATCTTGCAAGTGGGTAAGCATCTATCAATAACTTTAGTGGAATATGTCGTGGAGTGTTTGGTAAATCAAGAACACCGAAAGTAAAATAACTTCAGAAGAATCGCAAATAATCCCTAATAATATTTTTAAGAAAGTGAAATATCGACATTGAATTAATATCATCATGCTGAGGTTTACAATTAAGTTACAAAAATGTTTAATGACTTCAGTTTAAAATGTTTAATGAATTGAATTTAATATATAAACAATAATTTCACTATAGTAATAATGCAATTTAAATTAAATATTAAAATCTTTATGACATAAAATAATTCATAATTTTTAAATATAGTATAATAATATTTACATGTCAGCTATTTGGCTAAACATGTTGTGACTATTACTATATTATTCCATCTTTGTTACCATGTTTTTTGCCAATAAACTAATTTGAATTTGAATTAATTGCAGAAAAGATTCTGTTAAAGAGTACATTTAACAACATTTCATTAATTTTGTCGCAATTCTAGATTTAAGTACCACTTAGTAATTGAAATTATATTTATGTCACTTTTCATGACTGTAAATAAATATGCCATGCCCTATTAAATATATTTAGACGAAAAATAAAATACCTAATTATACTATATTAAATAGAGTACTATATTAAACGAATATCAGAAATTGTTGTTAAATTAATATTGTTAAGAAACAAAAGTTTAATAAAGTAAAATAAAGAAATGACAAATTCGTCTTTTGTAAAAGTTGTGTAAATTATTTAGTTTTAAATAAACTTTGTAAAAAAACAAAATTATACACATAACTGACTGGCGCGTTGGCGCAGTGGGTAGTGGCCTTCAGCTCCGCGGGTCGCGGGCCCGCTTCCGCGCCGAGGGCCAACATTTTCTATAAACAAATTTGTTGGTCTTCGACCCTGGGTGTATAATTATATTTAAGTATGTATTTAAAAAATATATAAGTATATATTCACCAGTTGTCTGTCACCCATAACACAAGTATTAAGTTACTTACTTTGGGGACGGACAGCCGTGTGTGTAAGTGTCCCATTGATTATTATTTCATTAAAATAAATGGGACACACACGGTATATAAAATTTCAAAAGAACTTAAATAATTGTTTTATGAATATTACGTTTAAATTAAAAAATTAAATTGTATAACTCTAACACTCATTTTTATGATTTATAAATTCTTTATTTTATTATTTGTATAATAGTATTTGGTTGGGCGTATTTTGTAATGCATGTCACTGCCACGAACTTAGTGGTGAGTGACAGTGGTGAAGTCGCGCGACCAATCGAATGGTCGCGCTGCAGCCGCCATTGCGGTTTATCGCCGCGCCGCAACCGCCATAACGACTGACACCGCCGATAAGTCAAGTCCGTATCGCCTTCCCGCATCACCGCTTTTTGTACCGCAACGGTCATCCGCGCCGCGCCTTCTTCGGATCCCGAGAGATCTGGAGCAGGCTACCACCATACAGTCCACAACCGCTAAGGTAAGTGCTTTGACTTGTTATTGCACTATACGCCTTGTCCGCCTATCCGCAGGAGAGAACATAGGATCGCGGAACCGCCCCGCTGGTTTAACCACCATTTGGTCTACTTCGAGCCTGGATGCGATTTCTATGTTCTATTACCCATTTGTATATTCTATATTTTCATTCCGCTGTTAAAATCTCTTATTTTTCCATAGTCAGTATTATAGAACCAAGATTTAAAGTTATTTGCCCCATTGGCCATTTAATTGTTATTAAAATATTCATTAACCTGTGTTTAAACAACATATTATTGTATACACCGCGCTTAAATATTCATTTTTCGCTTAATCATTATCCGTTACGCAATTCAAATTTTTCGATTTCAACTGAAAACAATAGCACAAAGGTATCAAGATGGCTTCAAAGAAAAGTGACTTCTCAGAATGTGCAAATACAAGTGAATGTGATTTAGCTATATTAGAAGCTAAGAAGCAGTCATATTTTCTACGAATTAAAAACATTCACTCGTTAATTCCTGAAAACATTGAGGATCCCACATGTTCTTTGTTTTTAAAAAAGATTTCAAATTTAGAAAACGTTCGATCGGAATTTAACCGCCTAGTGGATCAAATTAATAAAATTAATTTATTATTAAATCCTAAATATGTAGCAAACTTCGAAGCGATTTGGGCTTTCGAAGATTTTTATTGTGAAATTAAGGATGCCGCGCAGAAATATAGTCCCTCTTTATCGAATAGTTTATCGTTAAAAAGTAATAATCATAACATTCCCGCAAGTTCTATACGCTTAGAAAAGTTATCCGTTCCCGAGTTTTATGGTGAATACGAAAAATTCCCTATGTTTATTGAGTCATTCAACTCGATGATTCATTTTAACAACGAATTGACAGATTCTTTGCGCATTCGTTATTTAATCGCTAAATTAAAGGGGAAATCAGAAAGTATCTGGCTAGGTATTAACCCTACGGCGGATAACTATTCACTTATTTACAACACATTAGTCGATAAATATACTGACAACCGAGCAATAGCTGTCAGTTACATAGAAAAATTATTAAACTTAAAACCGCTTCAAAACACCACTGCACCGCAACTAGATACTTTTATCGATACATATTCGACATCTATCGCCGCCTTAAAACAACTTAAAATCGACGATCTATTAGATTTCTTATTTGTGCATCTCGGTTTACGAAAATTAGACGTCGAAACCGCAAAACAATTCGAGAACAGTATAAGAAAACAATGTTATCCGTAGTACTCAGAGTTCGTTATATTTCTTCGCGAGCAATTAAAAATATTGCAGAGAACGGCGAACATTTCGAATATTACCACCCGCGTCAAACATAGTCATTCCAACATTGTTTACAATCCGCACTTAAATCCCGCTTCGTATATTGTCAACGCACCGTCCACAAGTAATATGCAAACTATATCGCGTAGATGCTCGCTCTGTAAATCGACCGAACACTTTCATTTGTTTTCTTGTCCCGTCTTTGATAAACAAACGCCGCACGATAAACACAACACAGTTAAGGATTTAAAGGGTTGCATTAACTGTTTAAGTACGCGTCACACATTATCTAGTTGCCGTTCGAATTCTAGTTGTAAAAACTGTAATAAGAGACATCATACATCACTGCATTTCACTAGCCCGCGTACTGATATGGTCGGGGGGGTTGTTCAGTCTGTGAAAGGCGCATCGGAAGCGCACGAACGTCACTGCGAACAGCTCATACCTTCGGACGATAAACCGGTTTCCTTGCATAGCAATAGTATGTCCGCGAGCACTAGCAGTGATAATAAGATAGTTTTATTAGGTTCCGCGATTGTTTACGTTTTAGATCGAAATTCGATTATGCGACCGATTAGAGTACTCGTCGATATGGGCTCTCAAAAGCATTTTATAACGAAGCATTGTTGTAAAAGGCTTGGTATTAATATTAACCAACCGATTGAAAATATTTCGGTAAAGGGAATAGGAGATAACTCACAATCGGTGCAAGGTTTATGTAATGTAACATTATATTCGCGCTTCAATAAGTTTCAACTTGACCTTCAAGCATTAGTTTTAAATAAAATTTCAAGTAATTTACCGCAGACTGTTGTTGACCGCTCTTCATTAGATTATTTGTTTAGTTTACCGCTTGCTGATGATAAATTTTTCCTACCGGGTCATTTCGATATGTTAATTGGTTCAGAGGTATTTGCTAAAATATTAAAGGGGAATAAAGTGTTAGGTAGCTCTTGTACTCCAGACGCGTTGGAAACAGAGTTCGGTTACATCATAATCGGTTCAGCAAAAATTTTAAAAGGCGTCGCCGAGTCATCTACGGCTAGTAAATATATCGCGTATCATTCTTATGTCTGTAATACAGAGAATTCAATGGAAAATTCGATGAATGAATGTCTAAATGTGGAAGATGTTCCTAGCATACAACATATGTCACCCACTGATAAACAATGCGAATTAATTTATACGCAAAGCTTTTCTCGCGATAATACTTTGGGACCGCTTGATTCGTTTCATGCTGTTGACATTTCATCTGAACCGCAGTCATTACTTAAACGCAAATATCTGTTGGATGGGATTATTAAAGGTCATTCTTCAAGATGGAAAAATGAATATTTAACAACGTTACAAAACCGACAGAAATGGAATACGCGCACTGATCCTATTACAGTAGGCACAGTTGTTATTTTAAAATCGGATATTTTGCCGGCACTCAAATGGCCCATCGGTGTAATAACCGCTGTTCATCCTGGGTCTGATGGATTAGTCCGAGGTGTTACTGTCCGCACCCGAACTGGCACATATCGAAGGCCGATTGTGAAGGTCTGTCCGTTACCAACACAATAATTTTACTTATCGCATTTTCCCCTTTTTTGTATTAAGTTATTTTCCGCAACTTTATATTTCTTACGCATCCCGCATTTTGTTTATTTTCGTATTCCGCAATTTATTTATTTTTTCCACATTCCGCAATTTATTTAATTTAACCCCGCATTTTTAGTTAAATCCCGCATTCCGCATTTTTATTTAAATGCATTCCGCATGTACGCCCATTTATCCTTCAAGATATACATCGCATCCAGGATTTAGGAAATTTTACCAGGCTTCCTATTTCTTTAGGAGACTCATCTCTCCTAAGGTCGGGGGGATGGTTGGGCGTATTTTGTAATGCATGTCACTGCCACGAACTTAGTGGTGAGTGACAGTGGTGAAGTCGCGCGACCAATCGAATGGTCGCGCTGCAGCCGCCATTGCGGTTTATCGCCGCGCCGCAACCGCCATAACGACTGACACCGCCGATAAGTCAAGTCCGTATCGCCTTCCCGCATCACCGCTTTTTGTACCGCAACGGTCATCCGCGCCGCGCCTTCTTCGGATCCCGAGAGATCTGGAGCAGGCTACCACCATACAGTCCACAACCGCTAAGGTAAGTGCTTTGACTTGTTATTGCACTATACGCCTTGTCCGCCTATCCGCAGGAGAGAACATAGGATCGCGGTACCGCCCCGCTGGTTTAACCACCAGTATTATTAATTTTATAAACCACCCTCTTTCTTACCGAGGTGTCGTAAAATACGACAGAGGTAAGTTGACATCAGGCAGGCGGCCGGTCGTAAAAACGCAGCAAAATCATGTGACAGCATGTTCATAACGTATTTTGCCGACCCCACTTAGAGTGGGATAAGTGCAGGAAGATGATTATTAATTTTATAAAATAAAAACTTGATATTATTGAACAGACATTCTTGAAATATACACACTCTTACTAATCCACGTGCAATGTGTATAAAATCTTTATTATGTACAAAGTTTCATCATCTTCCTGCCCTTATCCCACTCTAAGTGGGGTCGGCACAACATGTTAAACATGCCACATGATTTGACCGCGTTTTTACGACCGGCCGCCTGCCTGACATCAACTTACCATAATCGTATTTTACGACACCTCGATAAGAAAGAGGGTGGTCTATTCTACTTAACCGGATACCACGCGGTGGTTCAACTTACCTTAGTCGCCTTTTACGACACCTCGGTAAGAAATGAGGGTGGTACTATTCTATTCCGCCGGATACCACACGGCGTTTATTATATGCTACGGTTATAACTTTTTATTTATTTTTAAGTAAGATTTTTTATATTGTTTTTAATTACTTAGGTAATTAAAATTATTTATTGTTGGCATTTTATTTATATGTTTAATTTAATGATTCATTATTTGAACATTGAACATTAAATTTGAATTTAAGCTGTGTTAGCCCAGCGGTAACACCGCGCGCCTCATTTGAGGAGGTCTAGGGTTCAAACCCGGGCAGGCACCAATGAGTTTTCTAATAAAACTTATGTGACTAATTGATAATTGCAATTTATCACACGCTTTTCGGTGAAGGAAAACATCGTGAGGAAACCTGCATATCTCTAGAATTCTGGGGATATGTGTAACCTATCAATCCGCATTGGAGCAGCGTGGTAGCAATCCTTCTATCCAAAAAAAAAGAAACAAAAAAAAACGGAGAGAAGAGGCCAGCAGTGGGGTAGTAACAGGCCGTTACTTACATAATTACTTATTTAAACATGATTTGCTCGATATTGTTAGAAGTGATTTTTATGTTATATTACGCTGTTTTTCAATTACAGTTGAGTTCGCCACGTCTAGACGCGGCAAACGTTTGATTATTCTCAATGGCTACACTTACTATGCATGTCATACAAGTAAATTGAAAACTCGTTGGAGATGTTCTACCCATATGCATCATGGATGTCGGGCTTCTATTCACACCGTAGAAGATTCAGTCGTTTCTATTGCGGAGAAGCATAACCATGAAATACGCTCTTAGTCAATGTATAGAGAACGAAAATTAATTTAATACTAAGAAAATAAAATAATATAAAAATAAATAAAATGATGTATATATTTTTAAAAAGAAGCATTTATGAACGACCGAAAAAATAAAAATGATATTTAAAATTAAATTAATAATAAGATTTAGCCTCAATGCTTCGATTTAAATTTGAGCAATCTTTTAAATTTTTACTATCAACTTATATAGCGTCATTGTACAATTTTTTATGATATAAAAGATTGTCGCGAGATTAAAGCACCGGTATTACTTAAGTTATATTACTTACTAGCAATTACCAGCGGCTCCGCCCGCATCGAAAGATTAAAACCGTAATATAGTAAGTATTTTGGCAACCATAAAAATGGTTAAAGTGGTTAAACCTCAAAAAGCTAGACATATGCTGTCACGGGCTTTTATTTAGAACTTTTAGAGGGGAAAATTATTTAATACATGATTTCTTAATGACTATCACCGTTTAGTCATCGCACGCAAGGAAAGCTTTAAATTTTGCCGTTTTCATAATTTTTTTTTCAAAGCGATCCAGTAGTTTCGGAGATTAGCGCGTTCAAACAAACAAACAAAATCTTCAGCTTTATATATTAGTGTAGATAATGTATAAAGTGACTTAATTTTCTAGTTGATCTACATAGGTAAATCTCGCGACACCTCTTGTATATCACGCTATAGGCGCTCGCCGCTCGCACCTACCTTACTCCTCGTTTTCGTTTTAACTCCGCGCCCCGCAGCAATCGCCCCCCCCCGCAGGAGAAGTCTGAGTTAAACGCTCAGCCTATACTTGTAATCAGTTCGTTTATTTTCATGCCTTTTACCGTGGGTAGTAGCATTTAGTAGCGGCCTGAATATACTTCAAAATAGTACTAACATTTTTTATTATTTTTGTCTATTTTGAGATCGTTTTTTTAATATTTTTTAACTCTAATTATTTAAAATTTTTAGTGAGATGGTTGAAAAAATTTTTGTATTGTCATTGATTCTAAATTTTTTTAAGGTTTTTTTATTGTATTGTCATTTTTGATAATTATCCAAAGTTTAAATTAAATGTGTCCACTGAAAGTGCGTGAAGATTATGTTAAAAGGAGTCTATTACATACATACATACAGATGTTTTAGTTTATATTGATAAAGCGTGTTAAGATAACTCAGAAGTAAATTTTCAGCTCGATTCACAATCTCTCATAAAGGCAAACGCCTTATTAATTTACGGGGGTATACATTCTACGCAAGTCAAACAACCAAATCCAAGATTCGTTGGAGGTGTTCCACTCACATGAACCAAGGCTGTAAAGCTGCCCTTTTCACCGTAGAAGACAGGATTGTCTCAATTGGAGCTGATCACAATCACGAAATGACTCAGGCATTCAATAAAAAATTATAACCTGCGGAGTTTTTTATTTTTATTTATTTTTTATTTTCTGTACATTTCATATTTATATTTAGAAAAGAGAAAGAAAAATAATAAAAAAACACATGTATGTAGGCGGACTTATCCCTAAAAGAGATCTCTTCCAGTCAATCTTTGAGTAATAAAAGGAAAAGGACAAGAATTGAAGAAGAAAGAGAGTACTGGTCATATAGAGAAAAAGAAAAAGTTTATATAAATTGAACTATTTGTTATATAAATTGTTTATTATATAAATTGATCTATTGAATAATTTTGGTAAAATAAATAGATGAAACGATGCTACATATATATAATTACTTAAGATAAATATTTCCTAATCTGTAACTTAAATACTGAAAGGGAAAAGATATTTGTGGATTGATACTGGTAAATCAATGCACAGCTTAACGCCTTGAAAGCTAAATGATCTCGAGAGTATTTTTTTATTGTACATGTATCTATTGAACACGTATTTAATGTATATTTATTTACAAATCAATTTACATTTTTAAATATTTTCTAAAACATACAGGAAAAAAAAAACATTTAAAAATATAAAAAAATTGATATCCACGGAGAGCGGAGAAAGGACCCAAGCTCCCGGCGGTTAGGAATACAGAGTGAGGAACCTCCTCACAATGCGTGCCGTCTCAAGCAACACCGCCTTCTGTATCCTGCTCTTGATCCAACAACTAAGCGAGAGCCTCTTGAGATGTTGGTCGAGGCTCTTCGCTAGTAGACCGTTTACCGATACAACAATTGGAACAATTATTGTTGAGTCAATATTCCACATGGCGGTAATCTCATGAGCTAGATCCAAATATTTAGTTAATTTTTCTTTTTCAGCTTTTATGAGATTATCGTCATGTGGAACAGTGATATCAACAATAATTGCCCGACGCGCTGACCGATCTACCAAAACTATATCAGGTTTATTGGCGGCAATATACCTGTCAGTGATGATAGATCGGTCCCAGTAGAGCAGAGCATGATCATTTTCAAGAACTGGAGTTGGACTGTATCTGTAATAAGGCACTTCGGTACTCACAAGGCTATATTTAAGAGCAAGTTGCTGATGGATGATTTTGGCTACTTGGTTATGTCTGTGCAAATACTCACCATTAGCAAGAGAAGAACAACCGGAAACAATATGCCTGAGTGATTCTCCAGGACGGTGACACGCTCTACAAATGTCAAGCGTGCCATCCTTCATAATATGTTTCCGGTAGTTATTCGTCTTGATGACTTCGTCGTTAATTGCACAGACAAAACCTTCAGTTTCCCCGAATAGGTCACCAAACTGTAGCCAGTAAGTCGAAGAGATGGTGTCGACTTCAGGATCCGTTAGGGCCTTGTAGAATCTTCCATGCAACTCCTTACTCTTCCATATAGCTATGCGATCAAGAGTGCTTATCAGTACAGGCCCACGCCAGTTCTTTTTGCTTAAGGAAAGCGGGGTAAGGCCCTTATCAGCTGCAACAATATCTCTATGCATTTCACCGCTCATCTTGAGAAAATATTCTCTGAGATTATACACCTCACGATTGTGTAGGTTCTTGACATTGAGAAAGCCACGTCCACCACACTTCCGTGGGATGTACAATCTCATTACAGATGAACGAGGATGGTGCATACGATATATTGTCAACAACTTACGGACTTTTCTATCAAGGGTGTCTAATTCAGTTTGAGTCCATCTTAGAATGCCAAAAGTGTAGATGAGCAGGGGTATAACCCAATCATTAAAAGCTCGCACTTTGTTGCCACCTGATAAAAGACTACTAAAGACTTTTTTCAGCCGACCAAAGAAACGTTCTTTTAATGATTGCTTCATAGCCTTCTCATCCACATTTAACGCTTCTAGCATTCCAAGGTATTTATAGGTTTCGCCTTCACAGAGGGACCTGAGGAATAGAGTATCTGACACTTGAAGGTGTTCAGAACTCACCAACCTACCACGTTCTACAAGGATAACAGCACACTTGTCTACACCGAATTCCATACCGATGTCATTACTAAAAGTCTCAGTGACCTTCAGCAACTTCACCAGGTCTGGTTGTTTCGATGCATACAACTTCAGGTCATCCATGTAAAACAAGTGAGATATGGGCTCACCTCCTCTACGAATTCGAAAACCTAGTCCTGAATCCTTCAGTAAGGAGCTGAGTGGATTCATGGCTAGGCGGAACCATAAAGGACTCAAACTATCACCCTGATAAATACCTCGCTTTATCCTTATCGGCTCGGCTAAACCAAAAAAATCTATACGTCCTGGCTGATGCAAAACAGTGACCCACTGCGACATACATGAACAAAGAAAAGTGCATAAAGTTGTATCAATTTTATACAACTCCATGATCCTCATTAACCATGTATGTGGCACCGAATCAAAGGCTTTTTTATAATCAATCCAGGCTGCCATAAGATTTTTTTTGTTTCGCCGAGCCTGTTGGCAAATGGTCATGTCAATGAGGAGAAGTTCCTTTGCACCACGGGCACCAAACTTACATCCATTCTGAGCTGGAGCCAAGATAGTGTTATTATTAACATGCTGTTTGATTTTTGAAGCTAGAATAGATGTAAGAAGCTTATAGATAGTAGGTAAGCAAGTTATAGGGCGAAAATTTTTGGGGTCCGTAGTGCATCCGGATTTGTGTAACAGGAACGTGATACCAGTTGTTAAAAATGTCGGTAACAATCCAGTATCAAGGGCGTTTTGAAATTGTATTGCTAAAATGGAATGTGAACTACGGAACCATTTTAGCCAGAAGTTATGTAATCTGTCCAGCCCTGGAGATTTCCAATTAGCTGCCGTACGAATTGCAGTACTCACATCATTCTGACTGATGTTAACTGTTTCCATTGGCTCAATAGATCCACATTCCCTTTCAACAACATTCATCCACTGACCCTCGGTATGAACGATGGGATTCGACCAGATGCTTTGCCAAAAGCTATGAATATCTTCAGGCTTAGCCAAATCCACATTTTCCATACATACAGAAGATTGCTCCCAGTTCCTGTACACTTTCCGTTGGTCATTATGGAACATACGATTCTGGTGATATCGATCCATACGTTGTTTGTATCGCCTAATACGTTTTGCCAATGCATAGACTTTCTGCTTTAAGAAGTCAATACGATCAATCACCGAGCCAATGTATTCGCTGGTTCTGATGCCAGTGCCAGCGAACGCCTGGTGCACAAATTTCATTACTCTAGGACGATAATTGCCACCCTTAAAGCAGATTAGCTTGCCAATAAGGACTCTAGTAAATGCAATACGTTTTTCAATCCTAGACTGCCAAGCCGGGACGACGACACTTTTTTGAATCACTGTATTGTTTGGAAAATTAACACGAGCTATTCTACATGCCGTCACAGCTCCACAGTATAGTATTGAATGTGTATCATAAAGATCTACAGAATTTTTTAAATAACTTTCTAACAATTGATCTAGAGTACTTACCAGCGCTATATTACGTCTATGCATAGGCAAACGGGGTAAATTTGGTCTTAAATGAAAAGGCATGGATTTAAACTCCAGAATCGCATCCTCCAATATACTCCTCATCTGCTCATCAATCTGGTTACTTACTGACAAGTCAAAACTATCATGCAGCCCATCTTTCGTAGTCCAAGTCTGTGCGTTAGTATTCGCACATTCAGGTTGTGGGACAACACCAGAGCTGCTTACAGAGTTAACTTGTCGTAAATCCAAGCGCAGTCGTTCAAGCACAGATTTATCCAGCAGCTGACGGCGCTGGATAGCCCGAACCTGATCCGATAATCGTTGCGCGGTCACAGTCACTGTTGGTTCAAGCGCCATATTTCTTTACTTTTTGTATATATTGTTAATGGCCTAATAAAATAAATAAAATAAAACAATGGATAAAGTCAAAAGTACAGTCAATTTCCTTTTTATAATATTGTCAATGGCTTTCTATCCTCCTTACTAATACTTTAAAACATATTAAATTTCGTGATTTCTAGAATTCTAAAAATGATATAAACGAATTAAATTTTTTTCCTCTTATCAATTCTTATTTATTCATTAGTTATTTTCCTATTAGTTATTTATCAGGCCTAGTGAAAAATCTTGCGGGCCTTTTTTGCATAACAAACACACTATTGCACAGTTTTATTTTAAAAGCTTAAAGAAATATTATGATACTAGAAATAATATACCATAACAATTAAATAATTGTAAATACTCTCACGAACCGATCGTCAGAAATTCTGGGCAATAAACTTTCTCCGCCAAAATTAACGGGTGTAATGAAGTATATAAACAATAATTCAACCAATCATACAATACAATATCTTTTTATTAGAATATATATCCTCCTGCCCTTATCCCACTCTAAGTGGGGTCGGCACAACATATTATAAACATGCTGTAACATGATTTGGCTGCGTTTTTACGACCGGCCGCCTGCCTAACGTCAACTTACCTTAGTCGTATTTTCCGACACCTCGGTAAGAAGGAGGGTGGTCTATTCTACTAAACCGGATACCACACGGTGGGTCAACTTACCTTAGTCGCCTTTTACGACACCTCGGTAAGATATGAGGGTGGTCTATTCTACTCAGCCGGATAACACACGGCGGGTCGACTTACCTTAGTCGCCTTTTACGACACCTCAGTAAGAAATGAGGGTGGTACTATTCTACTCAGCCGGATACCACACGGCTAGGGAAAATTAAAATAAAATACATTTCCTACCAAATAAACGTACATGTAATTCCAACGCTAAAAACATGTAATACAACTTATTTATCTATCACAGACTATAAAAGTAAAAGTAAGTAGCGGCCTGTTACTCTCCTACTGTTGGGAATAGGCCTCTTCTCTCCGTTTTTGGGGAGAAGGATTGGAGCTAAGACCTACCACGCTGCTCCAATGCGGATTGATAGGTTACACATATCTCTAATTCTATAGATATATGCAGGTTTCCTCACGCTTTCCTTTACCGAAAAGCGTGTTATGTTGTGTACTTTATTTTAAATGAAACGTGGACTGTATATTTGCTGGTTTATTAAAGGTAAATTAGTCAAGTTAAATAGTACAGCTGCTGGCGCCGTCAAGCCGTGAATCCTGGATTGTGAATGGCCGCTGGACGATCGGCGCGAGCGCCGACCCCCCGCTCCCTGCACCTCCGCCGCACCGCGGTGCCCCCGCGGGCACCCGGAGTGCTCGGTCAGTACAAAGTACTGAACAAAGTAAAACAAAGTAAATTGGTATTATCAATTAGACACATTTTAACAGAAAAACTCATTGGTGTCTGCCCGGGCTTAAACCCGTGACCTTCTCGAAAGAGTTCCACGGTGTTACCGCTGAGCTATCACAGACTATAAATATTGGAAATTTCAATTAAAGATATAAGTTTTGGTGTTTTTTTTTGCAGCGGAGTTCGTTATGTCTCACAAGGGAAGGCGCTTAATTAAGCTTAACGGATACAAATATTCGGAGACTAAAACGACTCGTCAGAAAGTCCGTTGGAGATGTTCCACTCACGTTGGCTGTCGTGCTGCTCTTTACACTGTACAAGATGTAATTGTTAGTGTCAAAGCGGAACACAATCATCTAGTACCTCAAACATACCGACGCAGTAGTAATTTAAAAATGTAACCACGATAAGGCGCGCCCCTCAATAATTCTGTTTTGACCATCTCTTTCTTTTCTTTTGTGTCAGATTGCATTTTTGATATCATCATCATCTTGCTGCCCTTATCTCACTCTAAGTGGGGTCGACACATGTTATAAACATGTCACATGATTTGGCTGCATTTGAACGACCGGCCGCCTGCCTGACGTCAACTTACGATAGTCGTATTTTACGAAACCTCGGTCAAAAAGAGGGTGGTCTACTCTACTAAATCGGATGCCACACGACGGGTCAACTTACCTTAGTCGCCTTTCACGACACCTCGGTAAGAAATGAGGGTGTTACTATTCTATTCAACTCCCGCGTCCTTAAAATTTAACAATAACCAGTGTTCTAAATGATAAATAAACTAAATCTTAATGCTGATGGTACTCCATACAATAAATATCCTTAGATAATTGGAAAAACAAAGTATGTATATTTTTTATTTAATCTACACAAACTTATATGTATGCTTACCATATATTTATGTATTTGAGGATGTAAAATTAAGTAAATTTATGTAACTTTATTTATTACTTATTTATGTAAGTTTACTTATTCTGTCTGCCTTTTAACTTCACTCAACCACCAACAATGTACATGTGGGCGCTAGCAAATAGCGCCATCTAGCAGCGACTCTAAGCATCAAATTGTAAAATTCAGCTGCGACATCTATTGAATATCGGTACTAATCTGATGAATTTAGAGATTTTAATTAGTTTTTAAATAATTAAGACTAATTGTAATATATAGAATTATTAAATTTCTTTGTTTTGTTATTTTAGGATTAATTAAGCAATTATAATCTTTATATATATGCTTTTTAATTTGACAGGTTCTTATTTGTATTTAAATTTTGGTCATAATAGTTCTTATATATAAAATTAGATCGTTTTCAATAATTCTTATATATAGGCAAATACTATAAATAATAATTAAATAAATTATCAGTTATTTGATTTTTAAAGATTAATTTTATATAAAATGAACATTGTTTTGATAATATTTATAACTACATAAATTCATTTAAAAATAATATCTCTATATATTAAAACTTTTTAAGACTGTACTTTACAAAAATAATAATAAAATTATAATAATTTTATTATTACTTTTGTATTATGGATCTCCGCAAAATAACGGCTTATTCTATAAATTACTGTACTTTACATTTTTCTTCAATTCTGGAATAAATAATTTAATAATTGACTACACATTTCCTGCCGTTGTTAAGTTTTATATTAAATAAAATATTTAAATATCATTAACTATGTGATAAAATTGTGTAATAAAAGAAAGAGTGGACGAGTGGAGAGTGGAGAGTGTAAATTGGAAGAGTGACTATGTTTGTAACTTACAACTGTTCAAAATAAATATAGGTACCGAGAAAATGGTAACTAAATCGATTGTAACTAGAGTGGCGTCATTCTTAAAAAAAGGGCGGGTAGCATTGAGGTGGCATTGATAGGTGATTCGAGTTGTAAAGTTCAATAAAAGTATTTTGTTTACAAGTTTTTAGTTTTTGTGAGTTTCCTCTTGTTTCTTATTGAATTCTTCACGGAGAGGAAATGGACGCTGGCAGACCGCCTGGTCACGCGCCGACATACACTTCCTTATAAGGATGTCCTTAGGTAAATGAGTTGCCTGTTAGAGATCACTAACAGGTGAGGTGATAAGGCCGCCCTTACACATTTTATTTTTAATTGTTCGTTTTATTTCTTTGTAATGTTGTGTGTAATAAAGAATTTCTTATCTTATCTTATGGTTTATAAAGAAAGAAAAGAATTATCTCTTGTTATATCGTGTTACTCTTTTCTCGAATTAAGGGAAATGAAAGAATTAAAATGACATTGCAGCTGGCTTAAACAGATAGATACCTATTTTATCTATTATTTGAATTTTGCAGCTGAATTCATAAAATCAAACAAGGGCAAGCAGTTAATTAAGCTGGGCGGGTACAAATATTCAGCTATAAAAGGCAATAGTGCTAAGGTTCGCTGGAGGTGTTCCACCCACATGAATCATGGCTGCCGAGCTGCAATTTTCACCGTTCAAGACGAGATTGTTTCCATTGGAATGAATCACAATCACCCGCCACCTCTTACAACCAACACTACCCTCAATCTTAAAACAAACTAACTACCTATAGAAAAAACCAAAAACATAAAAAATAATAAAAAAATTACTATTGAGAAAAACAATGACGATGTTAATACAATAATCTATACTAATATTATAAAGAGGAAAAATTTGTATGTATGCTTGTAATGTTTTTACACAAAAACGACTGGACCGATTTCAAAAATTCTTTTACTATCGGAAAGCTGCATCTTTACTGAGCAAAATAGGCTATATAATTTTTTTTATTTTCAAAAAAATAGGAATCCGTTATAAAAATGTAAATTTTTTTTTAAATTACTTGGGCAGGATATGACTAGTTCATAATAAATCGAAAATTCATAATAAAATTACTTAAAACAAAATATATTTGAAATCGGGGCGTCATTTATAGACCAAAGTGCATTTGTAGACCAAAAAAAAAGTAAAAAGTGCTGTCTAAGAGTCTAATCGATAAGTTCTTACAAGTTAAATATACATATTTGTAATTTATCTCTAACTAGCGGCCTGCCCTTGCTTCGCACGGGTATAAAATATATATCCCATGTCAGTCAGTGTAAAAAAAATGATTAAAATCGATCCAGTAGTTTGGATTTATTCATTACTGCCCGTGGCCCGCACGCGTTAAATTTGGAGAAAAACAATTTCCTCTCCCTATACCAAGACGATTTCCTGCTATCTTTGGAATATCTAAACTCATATAGTACATTTTTACTTATTTACTTTTACATTTTACCTATGTATTTTATTTTTACAATTAATTACAGAATGTCTTTAAACAAACTCTAAAAGATTCGAAGTGCTATAGAGTGAAGCGCGGCGTCCTCACGGCATTTTAAATCTGTAATATCTCCGAAAATGTTCACTTAAATTGCATGCTGTAAACGGCCATATTGATCTATAATAAATCAACAATTTATTTAAGGTACTCAATTGGATAAGGATTAATGCTGTATTGTATAAAAATTGCTTTGAACATAAGGCATCATTTTTCGTAAAATTAAATGAAAAGAACTGCTATTGTGGGTTATCCATAAGAGATAGATATATACCATCGCGGACTTTTCTGTAGACCTTTTTAAGGTGTACAAATACTTAGTACATCATTTTGATAAATCTCGTAGGGTTTAGCCTGCGTTTGCAATGTAAGCGGAAAAAATGTAATTATTTACAGAAACCTCAAAAATTACAGTATTTCTCTGCTTTGTATTGAATGTTATTATACGTACAAACCTTCCTCTGAAATCACTCTATCTATTAAAAAAAACCGCATCAAAATCGGTTGCGTAGTTTTAAAGTTTTATGCGTACATACGGAAATATGGACTTTGTTTTATAATATGTAGTGATGTCGTCTGTATAGCAACAATAAAATTTATTTCACAATAAATCAAGATTTTTTAATTTACTGGTAATTATTTATAGGATTATAGAAGCCTTTCTGATGATGCTTCGGTTGCGGCGCGAAACGATTGTTGGGTTTGTGATAGTGAACGTATGTAGTAGTTTTGCCGTTTCAAAATTGTCAGCTTATTCGGGGAATGGGTGATCTCGAAAAATTTAAATACCGAGGGTCGATCCCCAACTATCTAATTATTATTTCTTTTAAGTTACTTTATTTTTATTTTGTAAAAAAAAACTACAACCAGGTACTTATATTTAATGATGTTGTTAACGCACACTATATACAATCACGATATAATAAGAATACCACAATTCCCGTTCCGAGATGCACTTCTCTTGAATGACGAACAAAGACTGACTGTCACTGAAACGTTTTATCAATAGGAAGACTCAACCGGAAACAACACGTCACAGTGTTGTCACCATTTTAATCAAAAAGGGCGCGATACTCTTGTTTCATGACTGTGTTGCTATAAAATACGAAGCGGAAGTCAATGGCGACAACAATGTTAACGTGGCTTTGTTGGATGTTGTTTAGGTATTGGACATCTCCATAGTCGAGAAATCTTTCAATTATTGGCGCAAAATCGCTACGCAACAGAAAGATACGCAAGAGACTTGAATGACATAAACCGACTTTAGAATGAGGAAATGATATTGCAAGACGCAAACGAGCTGTATGGTTTAGCTGACTAATGACTAAAAAAAGAGTTTTTTTTATTAATTTTTAAACGACATTTCTTATTCATTCCATTTCTTACCGAGGTGTCGTAAAAGGCGACTAAGGTAAGTCGACCCGCCGTGTGGTATCCGGCTGAGTAGAATAGACCACCCTCATTTCTTACCGAGGTGTCGTAAAAGGCGACTAAGGTAAGTCGACTCACCGTGTGGTATCCGGTTAGGTAAAATAGACCATCCTCTTTCTTACATAGGTGTCGTAAAATACGACTAAGATGAGTTGACGTCAGGCGGCCGGTCTTAAAGTACGTAGCCAAATCATGTGACAACATGTTTATAACATGTTGTGCCGACCCCACTTAGAGTGGGATAAGGGCAGAGAAGATGATGATGATAATTTTTAAATGACAGCATTCAATTTTATTCTCTCAAAACTTTTAATATTAGTAGTTTATTTTTCTTTTGCGAGTGTTCATCATCATCTTCCTGCCCTTATCCCACTCTAAGTGGGGTCGGCACAACATGTACATGTTGTCACATGATTTGGCTGCGTTTTAACGACCGGCCGCCTGCCTGACATCAACTTACCATAGTCGTATTTTACGACACCTCGGTAAGAAATGAGGTTGGTCTATTCTATTCAGCCGGATACCACACGGCGGGTCTACTTACCTTAGTTGCCTTTTACGACACCTCGGTAAGAAATGAGGTTGGTCTATTCTACTCAGCCGGATACCACACGGCGTTTTTGCAAGTATTCATAAATATGTCTAGTTTAATTCGTATTGTTTTATTTAAAATGTTACTTAATTAATTTTAATTCATTTGTTGTTTTCGTTTGCTAGCTATTGATTGTGTGAAACAATGGGTTTGATTTTAGTAACGTTTAAAATTGTTACGTTGTAATTATTATATTGATTTATCTTTTAACATATATAGAGACCTGTTTTTATTGCTGTAATAAATGATTGTAACGGTCCCTGTGCAAATGTTTATCTAAATTAGTTATTTATTGTTATGATTGCTGTTGGTATATCGTAAAATAAAAAATAAAATAAAATGCGTTTTAAAAACTCTTCTGCTAGGATAGGCTGCCTTATTCGCGTGCGCCGCGTAAACTAGCAGAGATACATTAAAGTAATGTACTACAGAATTGTAGATCTACAATAATATACACAAAAAAGTTTGCAATAGAATATAATAAATAGAAAATATATAAACAAAAAAGTTTGCAATAGAATGTCTCTATCGCTTATGGTTGATTCACATATAACTACTATTCCAAATTTCAACTAAATACACTAATTTTTACGCGGTCGCGGCTAGTGTTACATGAAAATGAAAAGCTACTTTTAATAACTACTCTGTAATTTTCAGCTGAATTCGTAATATCGCAAAGAGGGAGACGGCTGATCAAGCTAAACGGTTACACCTATTACATAAGCAGTATTAACGGTCCGAAGACCAGATGGAGGTGTTCAACAAACACACACGACAAATGCCGAGCGGTCATATTCACCATATCTGATCACATAGTGTCAATGAAATCTGAACACAATCATCCACCGATGTATATGAGACAACAATTGAAACATAGTGAAAAACTTTATTACATCTGAAGTTTCATAGAATAACGCACTGGAAGTAAAAATTATATGATTTTTTATTGCTTAGTAGGCGAGCGTTTTACTGCAATAATGTCTGATGGTAAGCGATACAGCCTAATATCCCAAAACTCGCACAAAGTGGTTCGGCTCATCTTTCCTCATGCGAACAGCGAAGGCGTGGAATTCCCTACCTCCATCTATTGTCCCGGATTCCTACGATTTGAGAAACTTTAAAAAAGAGTGAACAGGCACTACACTGGCAAGCGCGGTACTCCTTAGGTCCTTACATCTTTCGCTCTCCATCAGGCGAGATTGTATCCAGGCGCTAGCCCTATCGTATAAAAAAGATGGAGCGCACTTGCCTAGAAGATGCCTATTCACTTTTGCTTTAAATATACCCATATTATATGAAATGGTTAAAAATGGATGTCGGGAGAGAACTTCATTCCCTTGCCTTGCGCAACATAAAAGAAGATGCAAGCCGCTCCCGCGCTTTTGTGGGATGTCCATAACTTAAGGGTAGAACATCTCACGGTTCCTAGCGATGCTATGATAGAAAGGCGATGGAGGAACAAGGTGGAGAACCTCAGCACACTCATCGATATATATTTTGTAGAAAACCGATACTAGGCAACCCTGCGCCGTATTTGGTACGTATTTGGTGGTTGGTTTACAAAATTTGGTATTGGTCAGGGTTTCATCGGCAATGAGTCTTCTGGCATTCATTGGAGCGTTGGCAGAAAAGTCCATTATAACTCTTGAGTTAGCTTGATATTAAATGTGATGTTAATTGTTCTAGTAAAATTTGTTTTGTCGAAGAAAGGCAAGCCTATGATAATGATGAATGGGTATACCTACTCTTCGACTCCTGGGGTGAGTGTGAAGAAAAGATGGAAATGTTCAACGCATCAGAGCCGAGGATGTCTTGCCGCTGTACACACTATTGGAAACGAAGTTATTTTATTAAAAGACATACATATCCATCCACCGCACGTTGGAAAAATTAGCAAGAAACATGCAATAGAATCTAGATAAATAGATTTTATAAACTTGAAAATAAATAATCACACAATTTTTATATTTTCTTATTGATTTTTTTTTGACCTCTATATATGTCAAACGTCAATAATAATAGATAATTCTAATTCATAATATTTGATATTTGCCAACTTTTTCTTAAATATAAATTGTCTCACTTCGTAGGTTAGCTGGCAGAGATCTCTGTCATAGGGATAAGTTGACCTTCGTAAACTTTTTTTACCAATACCTAATGTTTTTTCGATCATTTTTTATGGTACATAAATAAATAAATAAAATAAATCGCTTATAAATAATGTTTGCCTGCGGTGGGAATGGAACCCGCGACCCGCAGAGTTACAGTCAGGGTCACTGCCACCTGCACCATTAAGCTAGTCATATTTACATTCACATTAATTAAATTTAATATATTTTAAATAATATAATTCATTTCTAGTGAGATTCGTGCTGTCAAAGAAACGTGTACCTATGATAATGTTGAACGGATATACGTATTCCTCGATTCCTAGTATGAGTTTAAAGAAGCGCTGGAAATGTTCTACACACCAAAACAAAGGATGCCACGCTACGGTGCACACAATAGAGAATCAAGTCGTTATTCTAAAAGAAAAACACACGCATCCGCCGCCTATGAAGAAACAATAAGTTAAACATGAGTACCAGATTTTTTCAAAAATAAAAAAGGCTGCTGTGGCTTGAAACATGGGTATTTTGATTTCTTAAGTCCGCCCGTTCCCCACTGAGCTACTGATTACTACTTTGCAAATGATAAACGTTAGCATTGTTCTACATTTTAGCTTATTTCAGTGCCCGAAAAGTGCTCTTTCTAAATTCCAATTATCTCCATTTTCTGGATATCATTTTCATTTTTCTTATTTTTTTTCTGACATTATTATTATCCCACTCTAAGTGGGGTCGACACTACATGTTTTAAGCATATCGTTTTATGTTTCGGCTAGTTATTTTATGACCGCCGGCCTAAAGTCAACTTATCTTACGCCGTGTGGTATCCGGCTGAATAGAATAGTAAAACCCTCATTTCTTACAGAGGTGTCGTAAAATGCGACTAGGGTCGTAAGTATACGTCAAACAGGCGGCCGGTCGTAAAATTCGTAGCCAAATCATGTGAAAACATGTTTGTAACATGTTGTGCCGACCCCACTTGGAGTGGTATAAGGGCAGGAGGATGAGGATGATGGCCTGAAGACAACTTACCCAATTTTCTTTTTTCATGTCTAACTTTAGCAACTACTAACCACTTATTTTGATTCTAGCTGAATATATAACATCGCGAAAGGGCAAGCCTATGATATTAAAAAATGGCTACACGTATGCTTGTCATGATGCCTCTAGTGGCACCAAGACAAGGTGGAAATGCTCCACGCATCATAACCGTGGCTGTCATGCCACTGTTCATACTGTGGGAAAACAGATAATTTATATTAAAGAGCCGCACACCCATCCGGTGACGTTTAAGAAGAAAACGCAAGAAATATTTACAAGAATTCCGATAAAATAAAAACAGGTTAATTTAAAAGATCTTGTTTTAGTATAACTTCTTTAAATTTCAGTTCAAACAATATTTACAATCTTAATATAAAATCCGTTTAACCCACTCTTGTGTACGTGGGTTTTTCTGCGTTGCAATAATAATATTCAGTACCTTTTTACTATAAACTTTATTTCGCACACAGCACGCATCAATCTACATTAAATGACACCGGAAGAAGGGAAGAACCACAGACAAAATACATTACATGCATTACATCCACTTCTGAAATCGATGTGACAACAGTAAGTGATAATCGAACCATGAAGTGAGGTGTAACACAAACATTAAACATTTATCGTTGTAACGTACAACAAATTTCGGAAATTTCATCTATATTGCTACAATTCAAAATTATCATAAATCTTAAAAGCAAACGGGATATAGACAAAATAACTTTCGTTAAAAAAGTAAATTTTTTCCATATTGGCCATTGTTAAACAAATAAAATTATTAACATATTTTTATTAGATTGTAGCATTTTCGATCTGCTGTTAAAAAAAAGGGTTTAATTTTTAACATTCGCAAAACGATATTTTTGTCATTTATAAAAAAATCTCAAATATAAATTAATCAAACAGTTTTTAGAAAATTAACCAAAAATATATTTTTTTTACTTTAGAAGACCAGACCCTAGGGCCATCCATGTGCAAAAATTTTTTTTAACCGTTATAACACCTCGGTTGATTGCCTCTTCAGGTGACAAGAGGGCTGGATCCTTCTTCGTACAAAGAATCAGCTTAGCGATTAAGCGCGGAAACGCTGCCAGTATTCTTGGGACCATTCCACGTGGGCATGATTTGTATAGTCCTAGCGTGTAAGTAATTTAAGATAGATATAACTTGTACATTGTTCCTGTAACTAAATATTTTTTCAGAAGGATTCTCATATGTGTTGTCGCAGAAAGGAAAGCGCTTGATTAAAAGAAATGGCTACACATATTATTCACCTGGGTCCCGTGGCTCCAAGGTTTATTGGAAATGTTCGACGCATAACCACCGCGGTTGCGCAGCTGCTTTACATACTATAGATGACAACATAATCTTTATAAAAGACGATCATACCCATGCACCTACACTTAAGTCACATAGCGCACAGGAATTTCAAATAACTTAATGATTCATGCCAAGTTGTTCCGCTTTAGTTGATAAGGGAAGGTACTAGCTCCTGAAATACAGTTCTTCTAGTTCAGGAGCTAGGGCTTCAATGCACTACATACATTTGGCTGATTAATAAAGTTATTATAATTATTATTATTATTATTTCACTTTCCTTCATGTTCCTGTCATGTTATAAACATGTTGTCACAAGATTTGGCTAAGTATTTTATGACCGCCTGCCTGAAATTAATTACCTTAGTCGTATTTTACGGCACCTCGGTAAGAAAGAGGGTGGTCTATTCTTCTTAGCTTAATCAATTTGAGCTTAACATCAGTTTAAAAACACTGTAAAAAAGAGGCTGATACAGAAAGCCTACTATACTGTTGAGGATTACTTAGAAGATAAGAATGTGTGGATATAGCTTGCTTAGACCCTGTACAAGACAGTAATAACTAAATGTAAGTAGTCATAAGAATTATATTTTTAAAAGACATTCGCCAATTTTCTTGCTGGCTCTTCTCAGTAGGAACAGCTTTCCGGACCAGTACTTGAGTTTTATATTATGGAATACCGCAATGTAACGCCTGGTTTCATGAATGATTACATTAAAATTATTCTTTTCTTAACAGAATTTTATTCTAAAGCTACCCTCCACCACCCTCTAATATATTTTCATAAAAGCAGCTTTTTAATTTCTTTATTTTAATCTGTCATGTGTTTACTAGTGATGCCATGCTTTAACGGTGTTAATTTAATTTACATATAATTAATTAATGTACTTTTTAAACTATATAAACTTTTAATATTATCTAAAATTAAGAATCATAATCAATCTAAATTTAAGGTAGTATTGAAAGCTCGGAATTCAAACTCAAATAATCGTTATATTTTTTAGTCTATGGTCTAATGAAATTCTTTTTTTGAATTTAAATAACGTTGTTATTATATTTCAGAACAATTTTCATTTGTAATGTCAAGGAAGGGGAGGCCTATGATTACAATGAATGGATATACTTATTACTCACGCGAAAGCAGGTCCGGATTCAAGACTAGATGGAAATGCTCTACGCATCATAATCGCGGTTGTCTGGCTACGATACACACCGTTGAGAACAGAATAGTTTACATTAAAGAACCTCATACACACCCTCCTATATTCAAATAGAATTATTACTGATTCCAACAATATGCTTGTCTCTTTCTGTATAGTCAGTTACTAAGCCTTTCTCGGTAATCTTATTAAAACATACTCTAGCCAGATGTCTGGGACTTGATCCCGGGTCTTTCAATTCTTTATTCCCTTTCCCAATTGAGCTATTACAACTTTACAAATGACGGCAAATTAACCTTTGCATTCAATTTATATTTTAGCAATTTTAGTACCCTAAAACAGAGATAAAACGATTTTTTTTAAATGAAACCTAGATCGATTTATCGTTACCCCGAAACCCCAACATACAAAGTTTTATGAAAATCGTTAGAGCCGTTTCCGAAATTAAGATATATATTATATATAAACAAGTCTAATTCATTTAAATATTAAAAATTAAAGATTAAAGATATACCCTGATCCTGATAATACCCTGATCAAAGCCAGCCCTGAAACTGATTCGATTCGTCAGACTCGCTAATAAAGTAAAAAATCTATTGGTTTGTGGGGTTTTAGGGTGTTGGAATGGCACGAAGGTCCCCATTTGGTGGACGATTTCATAAAGGTCGCGTGCGATACGACCGATTATATAATGATCGAACCGATTTTAGGAATGTTAGCGGGGATACGGAACACGATTGGTAAAAAGAGTGAATGTTCCATAAAATTAGCAAATTTGAACTCTATGACTTAGAGATTACGAACTCTTTTCGCATGTTTATATTTTAATTACTTTTTTGTCTAAAATATTCTTCTTTTATATTTTAGCAAACTACGTCATGTCGCAAAAAGGAAAACCGTTAATATATCTGAACGGGTACTCATATTGCTCCACTCCGGTCCAAGGTATCAAGACAAGGTGGGCCTGTTCGACGCACAAGAACCGCGGCTGCTTGGCATTCGTACATTTAGTACATGAAAAAATTACATTCGCTAAGGAATCCCATACACACCCTCCACCGTATCCACATTATTCGATCAACTATACGCTGTAAAAGGCTAAATCAATCTTACTTTAGTGTAACAAAAATCAGACAAGGTGTAACTCTTTATACTTCATTGCTTGTCAATCTTCAACCAATAATCTTCATTGCTTGTCATGTCTACACACAAAATTAAAAAAAAGGTTTTCGTTTTTGTGGTCACAGCGCGTGCTTACTCAATGTACTTGGGTGACCAAGCTTTCCGTTTTTAAGAAGATTTTTTTGAGGACTTGATTCGGGCTATTTTCATTTTAACTGAGCTTTTATGACTTTGAAGTGAGAGCGTAATTAACCCTTGTTTTCTAATAATATTATAGCAGTTTTTCAGTCTGAAAACAGGGATAAAAGAACATTTTTTTAAATGAAACCTGTCTAGATCGATTTATAGCCCCCAAAACGCGATTATGGAGTATGTTGGTGACATACTCAGATTATAATAACTAAATAATTTGGATTATATATATCTATACATACAAGCTTATATATATCAAGTCATTTAAAGATTTATGATATATATTAGGGTTAAAGCCGCATCAAATGGACGTCTTAGACAGACCGCTTCGCTCTGTAACATAGCAAGGAATTTTTTTTTTTTTTTTTCGAATTGACAATATGCTGTTAGCCCTAACGGCTTTTACAGCGTCACCGGGCGGGACGGGCGAGCGCAGAAGCATCGCCGAGGTTGCGAAATGCGTAGAGTAGAGCGCAGAAGCTCTACTAGCGTCGGGGAACGTCGTCCTAAGGGTGCCTCCTGTGAGGCCGGACCACGGCTTAGGACGACGTGTAGTGGAGGGCTGATGGTATGACTTTGATTAGTCAATACGACGACGGAAGGGTGGCAAGAAGCCACGACCAACCGATATCAGAAATCTGGGACCTCGTCTTCGCCGGCGAAGACGCTGTGTGTGTGTGTTACGTGTTTTTGTGTTTGCGATCGTTATTTGATCGTCAGGGTCATATAGGACGCTTTTTGGACGCCTATATTTTCGGTGGTCAGACCTAACTGGGATGTAGGTGGCAGCAACTGAAATGAGAGGGTGTGGATGTACCTCGGATTTCTCGAAGTAAGACTTCGAAAAACGTTTAAAGAGGTGAGTAATGGTAGGGAGGTCGAGGTCTCTATGGAGGTCAACGTTCCGCATGAACCACGGACAACCAGTGGCTGTCCGCATAAATCGGTTTTGCATTCTTTGAAGCGTGAGCAATCTGACCTTTGAAACGTGCGCGAACGCAACGCTCGCATAGGACATTATTGGTCTTATGCAAGTTTTGTAGAGTGTCACTTTGTTGCGGAGTGACATTTTACTTTTCTTGCATAACATCGGATAAAGTCGTCCCATGACATACGCAGCCTTATTGCAGACTGTGCGTATGTGCTCGTGGAAGGTCATGGAAGGTTGGAAGGTGACACCTAGGTACTTGACTTTCTGTTGCCAGTGAATTGGTGTATCGTAGAGGGAAATTTCCGTAGGTGTGTCTATGTGAGATCGGAAACGATTACCGATAAAGTGCATAGCTGCACTTTTATCAGGGTTTATTTCAATTCTCCATCGGCGGAACCAGCGTCCGAGGCTGTCTACCGCTTTCTGGAGACGTCTAGTGATAACTTGAGCATAGCAAGGAAACGGGTACCAAGTTTAACTTAACAAGGCGCCGGCAGCGATCACGCTGGTTCTGGGGTTATAGCTATCTCTGGTTGACTTAGTACATGTAATAAAATGAGTGCAAAATAGATAAATAACTACTGTTTCATATATTCGATTGTGTACACAATTGTGTACACAATGTCAACGGTCGCGCGCTCGATTGCCGCCGAGGGCCAGCATTTCCTATAAACAATTTGTTGATTCTTCGACCCTGGTGTAATATTTGTTTAAATATGCATTAAAAATTATGTATGTATACTATCTGTGCCAATAGATTCGCCCGTGTAGACAATGTCACCATTTTTTTTCCCGAATTGAAATTATTAACACAAAAGTAGTTATTGTGAGTTAACCATATGAGATAGAGACATGCTATCGTGGACTTTCTTGCAGCATTTTTGTAGATCTACGAATCTCCAGTACATTACTTTAGTATATCTCTGCTGGTTTACGCGGCGCACGCAAGTAAAGTCCCCAATAGGCGAGTTTTTTTACAAACGTGTTATTTCTTTAACACAATTTACATTAAACGGTAATGTTCTATTAGCCAAAACCTTTCGGAAGAAGTGCACTAGGATTTAGTAAAAACCGTACAAAAATCTACTCAGTAGATTTTGAGATAATCGAACACATACAGCTAGACACTTTTGGGGAACTTTGTTTTATTATAATTATAGATAGATATTTACCGGTTGTCTGTCACCTATAACACAAGTATCAAATTGCTTACATCGGCGACGGACGACCGTGTGTTTAAGTGTGCCATATATTTATAGAATTAGGCGGTACTTTGCGGAGGTCCATAATACAAAAGTAATGAGAATATTATAAAATCGCGGATTGTAGCAAAATAATATTCTCATTACTTTTGTGCCATATATAATTAAAAATATATTATTATTACTATGTCGTGAGTAATCTCATGTAAATATATGACATTAATGTTGTACTGTCTACATTTAATGATGTCAACATAAAAATCGGTATTTTAAAGATTTGTTACACGTTTTAATTTCAATATACATTTTGCTTTTTTTTATTCATATTTAATGTCTTCTATAATTATATGTATGATTTTAATACAAACATTGTAATGAAGTAATTTAACTTGAATTAAAATGGCTTTCAAATGGACTTGATTTAAATTTCATTTTGGAAGTTCCAAGTGTTTTTATTTACATAATGCAAAAGTAATGAAAAAAGTGTGCCATATATTTATTTACTTTTATTTAAATATTATTTTACTGTAATCCGCGATATTTTTTTTTAATACTCGCGATTTTATTGCGGATTATAGGTAAATAATATTTTCATTACTTTTGTAACGTAACGAAGAAAAAAATTACTTGTAATATAAGTTTAATATATTGTCATATATTTAAATGCCATTAATTATTCTGAGTTTCGATATTATTTCCTTAATATTTTTTGTCAACGATTAATGGACTTTTAAAATCAATAAATGATATATAAAAAGTAATGTTTTATTTGCAACAACGCATATAATAAGCGTAAATATATTGAAAATACCAGTGTGCTAAGTGAGTTTTCTTAACCTAATCTATCGCGTTAGCATAACGCCAATTTATATGACGCTGCAACAGCGATATCTAGTGACCGCTGATCCAGCGCCATACAAATTGCGTTACGCTAACGCGATCGCGTAGGTTAAAAGCTCGCACTAAGCACACAGGACGTATAGATAATGTTTAATTTACATTTCAGTTAAAACCTTTGAATATGTCACGTCGCAAAGAGGGAAGCCCATGATAAAACTGAATGGGTACACCTATTCAGCTGCTACGAGTAAAGGCGGGAAGACAAGATGGAAATGTTCTACACACAACAACCGCGGATGCTTAGCATTAATTCATACTATAAAAGATGCAATAGTATTTATAAGAGATACTCATACGCATCCGCGACCGTTTGCGTTTAGATAAACGTCCATTTTTTTTAATAAATAAAACTATTTTTATGCACGCGTTAAATTGTTATCTATCTATATATTATATACTTATTATAAAACAAAGAAAATTTCAGTAAAATCGATCCAACCATTTCTGAGTATAAAGGACGTACAGACCAACATTCATTTTTATAATATGTATGATGCAACGGGATCAATTCAATGTTGAGAAATAAAAACAAAATGGTGTTGTTCCGTCTATGACATTTATTGCAATGACGCAAGCTCGCGGAGTAGTATTGCCATATCGAACGGGCTGGCTGGTGAACAAATATGTTAAATTGTTATCTATCTATATATATACTTATTATAAAGCAAAGAAAATTTCATTAAAATCGATCCAACCGTTTCTGAGTAAAATGGACATACAGACCAACATTCATTTTTATATATAAGATTTACGTTAATTTAATATTAGTGATATCGATTTTATTATTTTTAGTATGTTTTGTACAACCTCAACCTGTGGATTATGGTAATTCAAAGTCGGCGAACCTTTATGCATTATTATTATTAATATATATTTTTTCAAACAAATATTTAATGTCGTCAAAAATTATGACTTTGTGATTATTCCAGAAGGGAGATAAGGAAGCTGTTGAAAACCGAGATTTAAACCCCGGGCAGGCACCAATGAGTTTTTATGTTAAAACTTTCGTGTCAAATTGACAATTGCAATTTATCACACGCTTTTCGGTGAAGAAAAACATCGTGAGGAAACCTGCATACCTCTAGAGAATTCTAGGGGTATGTGTTATATACCAATCCGCATTGGAGCAGCGTGGGAGGTCTTAGCTCCAATCCTTCTCCCTAAAAACGGAGGAGGCGTATGCCCAGCAGTGGGAAAGTGATAGAACGTTACTTTGAATAATGGGAAAATTAAATAAAACCAAAAGGCACGATTGCAATGTTTCAATTACTTAAAAGTACACTTAAAATTCAAGTTAATGCTAGAAATATTTTTTAGTGATAAGACCGCATTTCTCTTTTTTCTTATTTCTTTGGTTTTGTTAAGTTTTTTTGTTTACTTGGTGAGCAATAAAGTTATCATTTTTTCAATAATTTTTTTTATATATATCATTAAATTTTATAAATATTAGAAAAATATAAGTATAAGAAATCTCAGCCGCCGTATGGTATCCGGCTGAGTAGAATTGACCAACTTCATTTCTTACCGAGGTGTCATAAAATACGAATAAGGTATGTTGACGTCAGGCAGGCGGCCGGTCGTAAAATCGCAGCCAAGTCATGTGACAGCATGTTTATAACATGTTGTGCCGACCCCACTTAGAGTGGGATAAGGGCAGGAGGACCATATGTATAAGAAATCTCATCTACTGAGACCGGAGAAAAGATCACAGCCCCCAGTTAGGATTATAGAGTGTATATCACTTGATACTAGACCTGTCTACAGAAAGGTTTAAATTAAGTGTAAGAAATATGCTTACATAAAGCATGGTATCTGGATGACGAGCCATGCTCGGTAACTTTTTTGAAATATATAAAAAAAAGAAAGAGAAAGATAGAAAAGGAGCTATTAAACATTGCAAATGACTGAATGAATGAATAAAGTAAATTGAAAATGTTTGAAAGATCGACCGCCGCGTTTCGTGCTGGTTCTTCTCGGTAAGAGCAACATTCCGAACCCGTTGTAGCTTGATTAATATATTTATCCTTGATGATTCAAAAGTGCTTGAAAATGCTTATTTGAATAAATATTTTTTTTTATTTAATTTGATTTGGATCACCCGTTCTCATAGGAAGTAACTTAATACTATTGTTATATGTGACAGAAAACGTTAATATATTACTTATATAACTTTTATTAAATGCTACAGACTCCAAAAATCAACAATTGTTTTTAGAAATTTTGGCCCTCTGCGGGAATCGAACCCTCAACCCCAGCTGAAGGCAGGGTGAAGCACGGATTCGTTATACCTGAATCTTCCGTCATTTTTGGTTCACTAAGTCTATGATTAAATTTGAACTGATTTGCAGCGGAATATGTGATGTCACAAAAAGGAAAACCGTTGCTAAAATTCGACGGTTACACTTACTCGTCTGCGCCAAGAAGAGGCTTTAGAACAAGATGGAAATGCTCTACACACAAGAACCGCGGATGTTTGGCGCTCATTCACACTATAGAAGATCAAATAATACTGGTTAAAGGTATTCATTCACACCCACCGACAAAGTATAGAATTAACTAGAATGAACCTTTGTTTCATTTTTTTATAATTCAATTAAAACAATAAATGATTATCTATTTTTGACATGTTTACAATATTTCTTTTTCTTTCATACATATGTCTATCACTACATATTATAAAACAAAGTCCATATTTCCGTATGTACGCATATAACTTTAAAACTACGCAACCGATTTTTATGCGGTTTTTTTTAATAGATAGAGTGATTCCAGAGGAAGGTTTGTACGTATAATAACATTAAATACGAAGTAGAGAAATAATGTAATTTTTGAGGTTTCTGTAAATAATTACATTTTTTCCGCTTACATTGCAAACGCAGGCTAAACCCTACGAGATTTATCAAAATGATGTACTAAATATTTGTACACCATGAAAAGGTCTACAGAAAAGTCTGCGATAGTATATGTCTATCTCTTATGGATAACCCACAATAGCAGTTTTTGTCATTTACTTTTTACGAAAAATGATGCCTTATGTTCAAAGCAATTTTTATACAATACAGCATTAATCCTTATCCAATTAAGAACCTTAAATATATTGTTTATTTAATATTGATCAATATGACCCTTTACAGCATGTAATTTAAGTGAACATTTTCGTAGATATTACAGATTTAAAATGCCGCGAGGACGCCGCGCTTCGCCCTATAACACTTCGACTTTAGCAGCGATGTCGCTCTTTCAAGAGTTTGTTTAAAGACATTCTGTAATTATTTGTAAAAATAAAATACATAGGGAAAATATATAAGTAAATAAGTAATAATGTACTATATGAATTTAGATTTTCCAAAGATAGCAGAAAATCTTCTTGGTATAGGGAAAAGAAATTGTTTTTCTCCAAATTTAACGCTACGGCCACGGGCAGTAATGAATAAATCAAAACAACTGGATCAATTTTAATCATTTTTTTTACACTGACTGACATGGGATATATATTTTATACCCGTGCGAAGCAGGGGCAGGCCGCTAGTACTAATATATAATGCTGAAGAGTTTGTTTGTTTGCTAGATTGTTCGAACACGCTAATCTCAGGAACTACTAAACCGATTTGAAAAATTCTTTGAGTGTAAGATAGTCCATATGCTAAGTTAATTAATGAGTACTTAATGAAAGTCTTACATTTTTTTAACCATCACAAAAAGTGCACAAAGATGATTTCACTTTCAAAATTATAATGTAAAATTCAATCGATATATAAAATAAGAAATTGTTTAAATAGTATTCATTATCGTTTTCCCGTGTGGTATATATATACCACTGAGTAAAAAAGACCAACATCGAGATCGAGAGAGAGACCAAGATCGAGAAGCGAGATGTCGTAAAAGGCGTCTAAGGTAAGCTGACCAACCGTATATCGGACGTCTGGCTTACAAGTCCCCGAGGCGGTCGGTGCATTTGGTGCTCCCGATGCACCGGTTAACGGAGGGGGGCTTCTCTTTCGAGGGGTCCCTACCCGGAGAAGGTGTTCTCTGGGATCAGAGCTATCGGCAGGGATAGGGGCAATGTGTACAACGATACCCTGTCCTTCCCATTGGCAGCGTGGTGGAGCACACAGGTCGTTTTAGTAGGTGCGAGTCCGACATAGCCGCCGCCTGTCCCCATTGGGTGGCGGTACACATAAGGCTTATTTTCCTGTATAAAAAAAAGCTGACCCACCGTATGGTATCCGGTTGAGTAGAATAGACCACCCTCTTTCTTACGTGGTTTCGTAAACTACGATTAAAGTAAGTTGACGTTAGGCAGGCGGCCGGTCGTAAAATACGTAGTCAAATCATGTGACAACATGTTTATCATGTCGTGCCGTACCCAGTTAAAGTGGGATAAGGGCAGGATGATAAGTATTTATTATTGTTCGATATATTTCTTGTTTCAGTGGAATATATACTATCAAAGAAGGGACGAAGAATGATAAAATTGAATGGTTACACTTATTCTTCAAGGCCAGGGAACGGAGTCAAGATTAGATGGAGATGCTCCTCACACCAAAACCGTGGCTGTGTCGCTACTATTCACACTGTAGACGATATCATAGTATATATTAAGGAAGAACATAATCATCGAGCATCAACATTTTGAATATTTGCCCTTTAAAAACCGATTACATGATTTACAGAATCTGGTGCTACTTTGCGGAATTTCATAGTACAGAAATTACAATAGAATTATTTTGCTGTAACCCGCGTTTGTTAAAAGAATCTATGTAATGCTGAGTGAAGCGGGCAACATTCACATACCTTATACATGCAGGTCAAATCACCACACGTAACACAAAAACCGCCAACAGCGACACTTCATACAAGCAGTACACACTCACTACCGCAATCTCCACGATCATGAGAATATATAAGATTAGCACATTTAAATTAAACGTTATACAAAACGTGCGTAACTAACTAATCCTGCACATACAAGGTATGAAAATGAAAACTTTCCGAATTATAGGAAAACGCGTTATTGGAGTATTATCGTTTATCGTGCTCGTTGGTGGAAATATGTGCGTTTTATTAAAAACATGAATAAAAGGTAAATATTTTATTTAAAATAAAATTAATACAGATAATTAAAATATTTAAATTTAAATTATTGTATTGTGTTGTCAATGTCAAGATTCATATATACAAGACAATTAACTTATAAAGTCACATTCTATTAGAAAATTATAGACTTAGCTTTTTTTACTTTTTTCTGTTTCTATAAAAAACGAATATTTATTTATTATAGTATTATTTATTGCCAATATTAATTTTAATAGTAGGGAAAACTTCCGTAATTAACTGTTACAGTGTAAACAAAATATTTTAATTTATTATTGTTTTTTTAATATTATAGTTAGTAATAATAATAAAAGTTAACGTATGAAATAAAAATATTCAAGAAGTGTTTTCTTTTGTTAGTTGTATCAATTAATGTGATATTCTGTGAATTTAACATTTTATTAATAAAAATTGTTGTAAATATTTTCTGTAATATGAGCTGAAAAGTCAATTTATGTTTCTATTATAAAATAAAGCAATTTTCTGATTTCAAAATTTTTATTGTTTTTTCTTCGATAATAACATAATTTCTTTATTTATATTCTCTTTATAGGACACACAGAAATATTAAGACTATTACAAAATGATAAAAAAATCGACATAGTAAGAGTACAACGGCGGACTAATTTTTGAATCGAAATCTGTTCTAGCCAACTAGATAACATTGCGACTAAGGTAAGGTCGACCCTCCGTGTGATATCCGGCTAAGTAGAATAGACCACCCTCATTTCTTGCCGAGGTGTCGTAAAAGGCGACTAAGGTAAGTCGACCCGCCGTGTAGTATCCGGCTGAGTAGAATAGAATACCCTCATTTCTTACCGAGGTGTCGTAAAAGGTAAGTATGGTAAGTAGACCCGCCGTGTGGTATCCGGTTGAGTAGAATAGACCACCCTCATTTCTTGCCGAAGTGTCGTAAAAGGCGACTAAGGTAAGTCGACCTGCCGTGTGGTATCCGTTTAAGTAAAATAGACCACCCTCTTTCTTACCGAGCTGTCGTAAAATACGACTAAGGTAAATTGATGTCAGGCAGGTGGCAGGCAAAATACCTAACCAAATCATGTGACATGTTTACGAGTATAACATGCTATGTCGACCCCACTTAGAGTGGCATAAAGGGCCGTTCAAGTATTACGTAAGCAGATTTATTATAAATATTTATACCCCCCCCCCCATTCCCCTTGTCAGCAAAAGTAAGCAAAGCTCTTACCCCCTTCCCCCATGCTTACGTAAACATTTATAGAATAAGAAAAAGATTTAGGGTAGAGATTATATTTTACTGTTACGGTATTCAACATAGAGTAAAGGACAAAAATAATATATCTTACTAACATAAACAATTTTAAATTTTTGGTACACATTAAATTCAAATCAATCATTTTAAACTTACAATCATGGATTTGATGGACTAACAGTCCATGAAAACCGAATCCATGATTGTAAGTTTTTAATGCGTTTCTTTTTAAGCAAAGACAATGTAAGGGGTTGCCATTCGTTTAAAAAAGTAAATAATAACCGATGACTTAATCATTATCTAGACTCCCCTACCCCCCAAGTCATCCAAAATAAGCAAGGCAAAGACCCCCCCCATCCCCCCATATCCCTAAGAGCAGAGGATGATGGACCTGCCAATACTAATGATATGTATGTTTTCAGTCGAGTATATCCAATCAAATAAGGGGAAGGTGCTTATAAAATTGCGCGGCAAAACATACTATTCGATCCCATGCAAGGGGAAAAAGGTGAGATGGCGCTGTTCAACTCACTATCCTCAAGGATGCAGAGCATCTATCGTCACGTTTGGCGACGAGATCATTTATATGAACGATAAGCATATCCATTAAAATTATACTTTGCATAATGTTTTTATTTTAGTACCTCATTGTTACTTTATTCGTACTTAGATGCCTTTTTTCTATGGTTGAGCGTGCTAGAAACGGAAATAGTCAAATGTTATTTTTTAATTGTTTAATACGGAGTATACCGGGGGCTATCTCGTGATCAAAAACAAAAGTGGGAGTTTGATTGTAAGTATAAATAAATGAACCAGTAGAAGAACCAGAATCACCTACATAGCTTAGTCGGTCGAGAAACTGAAGTGGCGATGGGCGGGGCACATAATGCGGAGAACCGATGGGCGTTGGGGTCTCAAAGTGTTGGAATGGCGACCCCGCACCGGAAAGCGCAGTGTTAGAAGCACCCTCTACTAGATGAACTGACGACCTCAAAAAGATCGCGGGGAGCCGCAGAATACAAGCGGCACTTGTATCCTGCGGCTCTGTGTGTTCTGGAGATACCATGAAGAGACCTATGTCCAGCAGTGGACGTCCATCGGTTGAAGAAGAAGATAAATAGCTGAGCTGGCTATAGCGCAGCCAGTCTTGCTTTAAAGATTGACTCATACGGTTGTTACTCTCTTTATTGTGATCGTGTGTTGTTGTGAGTAACAAACTTGTGATTAAACAAGTAGATTCGATATAGTTATGGACGTCGATTCCACGCCTTGCAGGGTGGTATTTGCTAAATAATCGCGATTCCAGTAAGCGGTTGTAAAGCGTGAGAAATGCCAATTCAGTTTTCAAGAATGAGCGACCACCTGCATTGCTCACACGATGGTCGCTGGAGCCATCGCAAAGAGTCAGTCCATAACTCGGCTCCGAATATCCGAAATCGAACAAATAAATAAGTCAAAAGAAGCGCTCCTGACTCGAAAGCAGCTACTTAACAGGGAGATGAAGACGACGAGGTTGTGAGTAGAACTTTTCACTATCCTTTGTGTGTCCTTATCCCTTACTGTTTGCTATTTTCGCGTCTAATTATTTATTAACGAAACTTTTACATTTTTAGTTATCTGATATTCCTGCAATAACAAAAATCGTATTGTAAAGGTGTTAGTTATTAAGACGGATAGATAATTAAATAATAAAGAGATTTTTTTTTACGAACAAAAATATATAACAATAAGGATAAAATATATTATTATTATTATTTTAGGTATTTTTGTATATTAATTTTAAAATAATTTGTTTCTTTTTATATGCTATTATTTTTGTGTGATACCATTTATTACTTGCTTTGTGCTCGTAAAATCTCGGGAAAATGGAACAAATAAATAAGGTTCCACGTGAAATTTTAGAACTAATACCCAAATACGAAGGAGAGGCCGAATTATTAAATATGTTTATAAGAAAATGCGAGTATGTAATTTTAAATTTTAGAACATCGAATAGTACGGCCCAGGAAGTATATTTATTCCATGCAATAACAAGTAGACTGACAGGTAGGGCAGCGAACCTTATAAGCGAAAGGGAAGATATTGGGTCCTGGCATGATATGAAAGAAGTGTTAATACAGCACTTCGGCGACCCTCGATCAGAGGAGTGCGTTGCCATAGAGTTAGAGTATTTAAAAATTAAAATTGGCGAGTCATACCAAGATTTTTGCAAACGAATTCAGAACATGCGGAGTATTTTAATTTCGAAAGTCAATAGAATAGAGGAAGAGAGCCTAAAGGAATCAAAAATCATTATTTATAACAATATAGCCTTGAATGTTTTTCTTTTTAATCTGCCTGAAGACTTAATTAGAATAGTACGCCTTAAAAATCCAAAAACATTGGAAACCGCTTTAGCTTACGTTATGGAAGAAGTTAATTTTCAATTTCAGTATAATTTCAAAAAAAAAATAAGAATATTTTAAACCCCCACAAAACCTATCATTACAACCATCTTTTAATAATAATTTTAAATTTGGTATTCCTCAGTTTATGCATAGAGCAGGTCCAAATAATTTTCAACGTCAATTTAATCAACATCCTAACCAAATGAGCCCAAAACGCCAATTTCATATGTAAGGACCTAATATTTTATTCCTCAAAGACAGAAATGGACATTTACAATTACATTCAACCCTTGATATTGCTGACTCTAACAACTGTTAGAAATTTTATCATTTGCATAATAAGATAACAGTTATTGTAAATTATACGAATTTCAGTCTGTCAATCTGTCTGTCTATATCTATATAAGTAATAATAATATTTTACTATAATCCGTGATAATCGTGGATTAATTTATCGCGAATTATATCAATTTTATCGGATTTTCACAACGTAACGCCTAATTTTATATAGTGTCCCAAGTTTATCTTTATAATATATTCTTTTACAGTGGAATACATACAATCTAAAAAAGGCAAATTGCTGATCAAGTTGCATGGTTACACCTATTATTCGATTCCCGGGCGAGGCACAAAAACTAGATGGCGGTGTTCCACACACACGCCACAGGGCTGCAGAGCATCTTTAATCACATTTGAAGAAGAAATATATTATATTAATGATAATCATAATCATTAATAGACTAAAAACGTTGTTTTTATATTGTTAAATAAAGTCCCCCGATGCAAACCTCTACCACCGCCACTACAAAACCCAAGCACTACACACGTTCAGTGTCACAAACTTAACAATCGTTAACACCACTACAAAATCGCAGAGCGACGCATAACCCAAGCAAGCATAGTCATATACTAATTAGTTCAATCCCCACCATTTATTTTGATTCCGAACATGCGTTAACAACCTTGATCTAGAAACATATATCGGATCGTTTATTAGGATGCCATTGTTATTTTTAATTATCTTGTGGTTCTCTAAAATGTTAAGTCACAGGAGATTTTTATCACAAGTGTGCAAAATTTCGGTAAACAATGGTCATTGGATACTTTTACGATACTTGAACGCTTTCTAACAAATGTTTAGCGAAATGTGAATTTTGTCTTTAATACAAACACACAACAGAGCTCCATAGCTGTCACCCAAATTGAAACGTCGGCCACGCCGCCATATTATCGCTCCATAGCCAAGAAAGGGGATGCTTCAATACAAGCTGCAGCTGTATTGTTGGATGTTTTTAATATAGTAAAAGTGTGTTGTAGTTCTTTGATTTTATTTCATTCCCTTTACACTTGTTTCTAAGTTCTACTTTTTAACTTATTGATCTTTATAATGTTATTTCTTTCAGTGGAGTACATAAAATCAAAGAAAGGAAAGACCCTAATTAAACTGAATAACTACACGTACTACGCTTCAAACTGTACTAAAGTTGGCCAAAGAACACGTTGGAGGTGCTCGACGCACGCTTATCGTGGATGCATCGCGAATTTGTATACATTTAATGGGGAAATTATTGGCCTGAAAAACACGCACACACATCCAGCTGTTCTTAGATATTAAAACACCTAGATCTTTTTTAAATTTCAACTATCGTGAGTAGTATTCATATTTAATGTATAGAACCGGCTATACTCACGTCTTATTCTATCGGGTTAGCCCGACTAGTCTCGAACCCATCCGGGGCACTTATTCATAATCTCTCTACACGACGTTATCGCGGCGGGACACGGTGGCGGCGGTGGCCGCGCCTCTTCCAAGTGTTCCCTGTCGCTCTGGTCTTCGTCATCGCATGCACGGATGAAGTTTGTGCACGCGACGCTTACGGTCTCGGGTTCAAAGCGGTCTTTATATGAACCGGTAGTGTCAAAAATCGGTTTCCACGCCGGAGGTAGTGTCCATCCACCGTCTCCGTTAAAATTCGGGTACCGGCCGGGTTTCAAACTAGTCGGGCTAACCCGATAGAATAAGACGTGAGTATAGCCGGTTCTATATATTAACTATGAACACCTACATCTTTAGAATTTATTACTTGCTAATTATTATGTAAACATTTGTGTTCAAATATTCATGATTCATTAAATGTATCAAAGCCGATTTAAATTAAACTAACATAGAGCTAGAGCAAGAGTTTTCTTTCAAGAGTTCGATGTTTTAGTGTAACAAAACATCGTTCTTAGCATTTACACCAAAATATCAAGTAAGATTGAGAATCAAGAACTAGAATCGTATTGTGCATAAATCAGCTGGACGAATACTCTAAAGCATGAGTGACCAATATTTTGAATCTGCGCGTTTTCTAAAGCTCTTGAGTACTTGGGCATGTCAATCACTGGTCGGAACCAACCAATCCGCATTGGAGCAGCGTGGTAGGTCTAAGCTCCAATTCCTCTCCAAAAAAAAGTTGGGAAAAATTATTTCTAGGGAATTTGTAGTCTACATTAAAAAAAATTATTGTGTAAGGGTGGACAACCCTAAATCACTTAGGGGTATGAAAAATAGATCGCAGCCTATAGACCTACTGACTTTATATATAAGATAGCTTTTTCCTGCAAATACGTTTGCGTGGACTCTTGTTCCGTAATAGGTTGATAATAGATGGCGATTTTCAATGTGACTCTATTTTTGTAAATTAACAGGATTTCTGTAGCCTATATGTTACCCCGGTATATAAGGAATAATTGTGCACAAATTTCATCGATATTGGCTCTGCGTATTCAGCGTGAAAGAGTAATAAACAAACATCCATACTCACAAACTTTTACATTTATAATATTACTAGGATATCATAACTCTGAACATAACTCTTAAATGCACGGGCACTCAAAAAAAATTGATTATAATTATTATTGGTACATTCATTGCAAGGTTTCTAAAGATTGTTTATTTCTTCCAGCGGAGTACATACAATCTAAAAGGGGTAAGAAGCTGATAAAGTTAAACAATTACACGTATTATGCGGCCTCAAGAGATGGGCACAAAACGCGTTGGAGGTGTTCTACACACGCTTCTTGCGGTTGCAACGCCTGTTTGTACACGTTCAAGGATGACATAGTTGGATTGAAGGACTTTCACAATCATCCAGCACCTCATAAGGATCCGAAAAACACTCCAAAATTCGTCCCCGGGTTTCCCAGAGTTTCACAGGGATATCAGGATGACCCGGAATAGTTAAAGATTAAATTAGATCTAAATATTGTTTGGAATAAATGTAAGATATTCTGGGGCATTTTATAATACAAACCGCAGAACAAACTAATTTTAAATTCCTTTGTCTGAAATGTTGGAATTTATTTCCAGGAGTTAAATCCAAATTTTTAAGTAATTGTTAAAATTTCACATTCTTACAATCAAAATAGCGCAATTACAGTGGCAACTTAGTAATGAGCTCTATTCGTAACTATGGTTTTTTTTATACATATTCTATAGGCAAACCGTTTAACTAAGTCCTCGCCGGTACTCGAGCGCTCACAGCGTGATATACAAAAGGTGAACGCCCGCACCTCACTCAGCCCTCGTTTTTGTCATACTTGCGCGCACTTGTACCGGCGCTGCAGGGACTGAGTTAAACGGTAAGCCTATAACTATATTTAGTATTGATGTACAAAGCATAGTCTATTCAGTTGGGAAAACGAAAAAACGGTATGCAACTGTCATACCTATACCATCATTTAATACAGTATCGTTACTGTCAAATGATGAAGCTCTAGTAAATTTTTGTATTGAATCAAGATATTAAAGTTCCTTTTAATACAAATAATAAATATGTATAGCGTATTTTATAATTTTTAGTTAGTACTATAATGTTGGTAAATATGTATTATGTATTATATTTTAGGCTTATAATTTAGTTTGTAATAGAAAAAGGTGAAAAAATTTCACAACTCAAGAAATTCGGAAACTACTGATCGCCTAAAAAACATCTTAAATTATTGGTAGATCAAATATTTTCATTGTTTTATTTTATAATTTTAACATAAAATTTTAGATATAAGTTTGGCGTTAAAAAATTTTTGAACCTTTATTATTTCTGCATCTAAACAAATTTTTCTACCAAATATGCGTAACCTGATTCAATCCAGTACTTCAGAAAGGCGTACTATAGACTTTGAAGATTGTAACACTAAAGAAAGGGCACTTGCGATTTTTTACATGTACGGAGAAGAAACGTAGTGTCCAAAAAGACATGTTTAACCACCTTAAGCCAAAACTTCTAATAATTTAAAAATATCTACTTGTCAAAAAAAAAACCATCCAAATTTGAAAAAGAATATGCAAATTAATCTAGCTAACAATAATTTCTGTATATTATTTCTATGAAAAATAAGTAACTTATGATTAATAATAATTAAGAAGTTATCCCGATTTCGAATCCAAATCCGTAAATCTGAGCTTTTATCGTGCACATAATATCCGTTTAGATTGATACTATCTAAGCAAAAAATCTATGTACTACATACATTTGTTATGTACATTTTATTTTATTTGTAATAAAACGAATATGTAATAAATATTTGCATTGAAGGAAATATCGTAAGATTTTTTATTGAAAAAACAAATACTATTCAAATGCCAAAGATTATTTTATCTTACTTTAATGATTACAACTTCGATGGAGTTTAAACAATATAACAAGATATGTTAGGGTGATGATGCTATAGTGAATATGCTAGAAGCATCAGGCGACTTTCTGCGACCACTTCATAAATTTAATCCCGCCCGGTTTACGGGGATTGGCATAATGATGATGCAACAATTATAAACAGACTTCTAATGTTGGTACTATTGGATATTGAAGTTAACCCTAATTTTGAGGAGAAGCCTTAACGGTTTCACAATAAGGGACTTTGAGACCAATTGTTAAAGGTATGGCTTGAAAAAAGCGGTATTTATTCGAAATATACAAAAAATAACGCACTTTACAATTTGGAAATTGAATCTTAAACCACGAAATACGAAATAGCGTTGTGTATAGAAATGGTAATAGAATGATTTTGGTTTCAGATTCCTTATATTACGTAAGGTCTTTGAAAGGCCATAGGCTCCTATTGTTCAACGGCTTCACCTTCCATAAGAAGATCCAAAAGGGAGAGAAGATAGTGTGGCGCTGTTCACGACATTGCTCATCGAGGTGCAAAGTGACCTTAACGACAATCGACGACCAGTTCCTCATGATGAGGCACAATCACAACCACTCTCCTCCAACATACGAATGATATTTGAAATAATTTTAATACCTAAGATTTTATACCTCTTATAAGTTATACAGATATAATGACTCCAACAATATTCATGAAATTTTGTATGTAGGGAGTTTCGGAGGCGATAAATGGAACTAGCTAGATTTTATTTAAAAAATGTCGTTTTATCCCTGTCTTCAGGCATTAAAATCTGCTGAAATATAAATAGAATACTAAGGTTAATTGTGCTGTCATTTGAAAGTTGTAATAGTTCAGTGTTGAACGCACGGACTAAAGTGGTGAAAATACTCGGGATCGAGTCGCAGATATCACCTGCCATTTCTTTCTTTTTTTTATTGTATTTTTTTATCTTAAAAAAATACCAAGCAAAGCTCGGTCACCCAGATACTTTGTATTAATGTCAGTAAATGAATTATACTAGTATCAAAGTTTCACTGCCCATAAAGTAATAAAATGTGCGCTCTCTGTCGCACTTACGAGCCTTACGGCAGGTATAGTGACGCACTACTGACGTGTCGATATTTTCTGGATCTTTCTTAACTTCTATTAAAAAAACAGCTAGTCTTCCGCAGTATTATTAAGGTCAAACCAAGAATTTTAAAGCATCTTGTGTATTTGTATCCCAAAATAAAAATATATTTTTTGTTAACTCTGTTTCATTATTGAATTACATCACCTCGAATTGTCTCGAAAAGAAAGCTTACTTAAAATAGGAACGTTATAAATATATGTAAATATATATATATATATATATATATATATATATATATATATATATATATATATATATATATATATATATATATATATATATCATAATTGCACAAATTTATTACGACACTTTCAATAATCGTTTCGGCCCCGTAACCAAAGCATCATTAAGAGGTAGACTCCACGACAAAATCGCAAAGGTTAGCGATTTTGTAATCTCGGATAAAAGGAAAATAACTTATTGTTTTTTTTTCGTTATATAAGACTTCACAAAGTATGTACACCGAATTATATTTTTTTCGAAATAGCTAATAACTTCTAGCTGTTCAACAAGTTTATGTATTGTAGAAATAAAAATTAAGCCTTTTCAATTTTAAGTACAAGAACAATAATTTTAAGTTAAAATTTTTGAATTTCGATTACTTAATTTAATGATTGTGTCACGACACTAAAGTTAGCTCTATTTATAAGATTTGTGTACATTGTAAAACATTTCATCATTTACCGCCAATACCTTTTCAGATATCAACTCTATTTCAGCATCTAAGAACGTATTTAAATTCAAGGGTATTTATATTCCAGGGCCAATTTTCACGACATCTTCCCGTGGAGCTCGCATGATTTGCATAGCTGGTTACAAATTTTTAAGACAATGCGAACTGGGTTTCAAGACGCGTTGGTGGTGCGGATCACATTACAACAGAGGTTGCAGAGCCGTGGTATATACAGTTGGTGCCAACATTCTCAAAGTTAAAAACATACATACACATCCACCGCCCGCTTCGTTATAAAGTATATAATAATATCAACAAATCACCAACTTTTGACAACTATATTCATAGAGACTTTTTTAATATGATTTTTAGACGCAGGCGTTACTTTACGGAATTCCATAGTACAGAAGTTACAACAAAATTATGTTTCTGTAATCCGCGTTTGTTGAGAGAATATATGTAATGCTTAAGTGAATGAAGCATAAAATTCATCTTTCTATTACATTAATTAATACAAGTTGACGCAGTAGAACTTTACTTTTAGAGTATATTAGATATATACTAATATATTAGATAATAAATACTTTATGTAAATTTTCCTATCTTTATTTTATTAATAAGATGTGCCTAACAGTAGCGTAATATTTGTGTTATAAACTAATTTTATGATATTTTGTGTCAGTTTATTAGTATAATGTCTACTATAAACTTCTATAAGTAAATTAGTTTATGGTTTTATCCAGTTTCTATATCAAAGTTTCGTAAGGTACGTACGACGTGAATGTAAAACACCAGTTATAGTTAGTACCAATATTATATTATTAATAAAAGCTATTATTTTCTCTTGGACCATTTATTTTCCTTTCCATTTTTGTTTTATAGATTATAGATAAAGAACGATAAATAAATAATTGTTTGGTAGTATTTTTAGTGTACTTATTATTTATTACTATTAAGTTTGAATAAGGAATTGGTTTAGTACGCAATATGGTGGTAAAATAAAGCCGAGCTGAGGTTAAGGCGTACAGTGGAACAAATAAAAGCACTTACCTAAGCGATGGTGGACTGTACTGCGTATGGAAGGTAAACGCCTCCAAAAATCCAGAAAATCATTTGTCAGTCTCGGTACACGTTTTTATAACAAAATCCCTCAACATCATCTAGACTTGCCTTTACACATGTTTAGAAATTATCTCAAAACGATGTTGCTACATAAAGCTTACTATACTATTGAGGATTATTTGAGCGATAGTAGCATATCTTAGTTGCAGTCAGCTACGCATCCAGCTGCAACGATTATCTTGTAACCATCAATTAAATTATAATAATTTTATTAAAAGATTAGCCGCCGAATTCCTTGCTGGTTCTTGGTTTGGTAGGAGCAAACTTCCGAATCAGTGGTAGCTTCTTTAAAACATTTGACGATTCAAAAGTACTGTAAATGTCCACTTGAATAAAGAATATTTTGAATCTGAATTTGAATTTGAATATAACCTGCTTTAGCTCATTTAGTCAAATCCGAAGAAGGCGCGGCGCTGATAAATGTTCCGTATCCCAAAACCGTGCGGACAAGCGCTGCGTCTTTTAACGAACGGCTGTCAGAGCGTGACTATTCGGAGTGGTGTAAACCGCAATGGCTGCTGCGGCGCGGCGTAAACCGCAATGACGGCTGCGACGCGACCGCTTTATTATTCGCGCGACTTCACAGCTTTCATTTACTACTAAATTTGCGCTCGTTACATGTTCATAATTATCCAAAATGCGCCTAACAACAGTGGAGTTAGATTATAGTTCTTCTATTATGTTCTAATAAGAAATCTTTGTCTAATGCATACTACAATTATGAAATTAATCATTAAAGTAAAGAGAATAATTGCTTCTAAAATGGCCACCAGCTTGAGGTAAATAGTTACTGCAATTTTTTTTATATTCAATCTTTACTTTAATAAATGTACTAAGCGTATTGAGGAAGATAAAATCACTGGATATACGAGTATACCATACTAAGAATAGATTAACATACTAAGAATGTTTACAATTTATATAATTTTATAAAAATATATATATGTTTCAGATCCACGATACAGTACATCAAAACGTGGATCTCGTGTGATCTCAGTAAGCGGGTATAGATTTAGCAGACAGTGTAGCCTTGGAATCAAGACACGTTGGTTTTGTGGCTCCCACCATAGCAAAGGATGTAAAGCGGTCATCATTACAATAGAGGATCAAATAATCAAGTGCAATAATGATCACAATCATCCTGCTCCCGGTTCTGTCTTCAACGCTAAATATTGACGCTTAAAATCAAATAGTACATTGTAAAAGTCAATGTCTAACAGACAACAACGTAGGTGTACATGATCCTATTTAATACTAATCCTATATAATTTCTAATATGTTAATCTGTGTATGATTCTAATTGATAAGCTGAAACTTTGTTGTCAGAAATTACAGAACAAACAAACTCTTTTCTTTTCTTATGTTTGATTTATGTGCAAATTATTTCATATATTATACCTCCCTGATAACTTCAGATAAAACTTAATATTTACTAATAACAAAATTTTCAATACCACCACCATCTATATATATAAAAGAAAGTTGGTCTTAGTTACACTATTTATAACTCAAGAACAGATGAACAAATTCGGCTGAAAATTGGTGGAGAGGTTACTTAGAACCAGGAGACGGACATAGGATACTTTTTTATCCCGTTCGACCGCATTTATTTTATACCGTCAAGTCACTATAAAACGTGGTATAGCAAAAACGACTATGACATGGAAAAACAAAACATAAATGGCAGCTAAACGTAATTTAGTCTTTGGATAAGTATGGTAAAAATATGACAATTATCAAAATGGTAGTAGCTATAAACGTTACTAAATAGTATAAAACAAAATCACTTTCTCTGTCTGTCCTTATATCCCTATGTTTGCTTAAATCTTTAAAAATACGCAAAAGATTTTGATGCGGTTTTTTTAAAGTATATAGAGTGATTGAAGAGGAAGATTTATATGTATAATAAAATTCAATAAGGAGTAGCGAAATACTGTGATTATCACTGAGTGACATAGGCTTTATGCTTTATACCCGTGCGAAGCTGGGGCGGGACTCCTAGTTAATAATAGAAATAGGTAACATCATAATTTTTCTTTAAAGAAGGTTTCATTTCAAGAAGATAAAACCGAACTCAAGAAAAATTTTAAGCCGTTATAATCGAATCGCATAATTATATAGAATCAAAGTGACTTATATTAACTTATAAAAATTGATTGTCTCGAAGTTATCTTTCATATTGTATTCAATTTAAAACTTGTAAATATGAGTGTATAGTTGTATAAATTAAAATATGAGTAGATAATATCAGAAAGTGTTTTCTATTAAATTTTCTTTGATTGTAAATGAGATAAAAAAAAACTATAACAAAGACACAATTAAATCATTCATTAAACACTTTTTCATAATTTCTTTGAAATTGTAGTTAATGAATTATAGGCTAACTGTTTTACTCAGACTTTGCCTAGGTAGGACGAGAAAGGGGACTGAGGTAGATGCGCTCGCACCTACCTCAGCCACCGTTCTCATCGTACTTCCACGCCCTTATACCCCGCAGCCGAAGTCTGAGTTAAACGGTTAGCCTATACCCTTTATTGAATCTCACGTGATACTCATAATTTTTAATATCCTGCCACCTCCTAACCTCTATAGCTACTGTTACAGTTGTTTTTTCTTCTTATCTATCATCCTTATTAATGTTAGTGAAACCTACTATGTTATTTAAGTTATCAATTATTGTTTAAGGCATATCGTTTGCAACTACATCACGAGGCGCTAAAATATTAATCTTAAGTGGTTACAAGTACCATAGGCATCGTACAACGGGTTGCAAAACACGTTGGTACTGCGGAACGCACAATAATAAAGGTTGCAGAGCGTCACTATTCACTGTGAACAATGAGATCGTCAAAAATAACACTTACCATACCCATGCACCTACTTGGAAGTTTGAGTAATGTGTTTTATTGATAAATCGCTTTAAATTATTGATTAATTTTTTTTAGGTTTATTTTAATTTTATCTCACCTTTTGTAATTGCTTTTTGTGTTTGTCTAAAACTGATAATTATTTATTTAAATATTATTAATAAATTTAGTCCAAATTTGTTTTGCGTTGTTTTAATATCACTTTCGCTCTATCGTGACCATTTCGTCCCATCCTAAGAATAAAGTTATATGTCCCATGTATAAATGTTATTTTATTCTACGTACACGGCGTACGTACCTCCAATATTTTATGTATTTATCGATATTACCAATTATAATTGCAGTATAGTTAAAAGTTAGTTTAAATCATCGTTATATTACTATGTAAACTATTGTTTTATATAAAAACTAAATGTGGCTGTGGCTTCGCCCGCGTGGAAATTAGTGTATTTAATTGAAAATTTGAACATCAAAGTAGTAATTGTTGTTATTGTCAGTTGACCATAAAATATAGAGACATGCTGTTGCGGACTTTTTTATAGTATTTTTCGAGATTTACAATTCTCCAGTACATTACTTTAGTGCATAGTGTATAACTTAAGTGTGTGTAGCGGCACACGCGACTAAAGCTCCTAGCAGGCGAGATTTTACATACGCGCGACCTCGTCAACACAATTTACTTAAACCTTAATGTACTTTACCCAAAACACCCAAAAGAATTGCACTGTATTTTAGTAAAAACCGTACAAAAATCCGTTCAGTAAATTTCGAGAAAATATAGACAGACATAGACAGACATATACAGACATAGACAGACATAGACAGACATAGACAGACATAGACAGACATAGACAGACATAGACAGACATAGACAGACATAGACAGACATAGACAGACATAGACAGACATAGACAGACATACAGACAGACAGCATTTGAGGACTTTGTATTATCATAAATATATATTTATCACCAAAATTTGGCAAATTTATTTAAACGTATAATTTAAACACGTTAAACATAAGAGTTATTATAAATACATACATGTTTTCGTTGTATAGTTAAAAATAGTTTAAAAGCTATTTTATAATTCAATTGAATCTTTAATATTTAAATGAGTTAATCTTGTATATATGTATATAAATATATTTTCCGAATCTCGGAAACAGCTCCAACGATTTTTTGAAATTCAGCATGATCGAGCTTTGTTTCATAAAAAAAGGTCTTTTTATCCCTGTTTTCGGAAATTTTTTAAAATTTACGTTGAATTTAGAAGACAATTTTCGCTATCGAATGTAAAGTCATGGTAGCTTATTTTGGGAACTGGCGGTCTAGATGAAAATACCTAGGTTCGATCCCCACCTGCTCAAATATTTTTCCATTTTTTTATATCTTTTAAAAAGAATTACCGAGAAAGGCTGCGTCATCCAGGTACTATGTAATAATACGAAATAACTTATGTTAATAACATGGTAATACAATCTTTGAATCCTTCGACAGGTGCGAGGTTTGTAACGTCGATCCGTGGCGCCCAATTGCTGATAGTTGGTGACTATAAGTTCCTAAAACATCGCAATTCGGGCCATAAAGTGCGCTGGCATTGCGCCGCGCACAGCAGCATGAAATGTAAAGCAGCAATATTTACATTGAATAATAGAATCGTTAAATGCAATAACAACCACAATCATGGACCTAACTGGCGTAGATACTGAATACAAAAGTAATGAAAATATTATATATCCTCCTGTTATATATCCCACTCTAAGTGGGGTCGGCACATATTATAAGCATGCTGTAACATGATTTGGCTGCGTTTTTATGACCGGCCGCCTTGCTGACGTCAACTTACCTTAGTCGTATTTTACGACACCTCGGTAAGAAGGAGGGTGGTCTATTCTACTAAACCGGATACCACACGGTGGGTCAACTTACCTTAGTCGCCTTTTACGACACCTCGGTAAGAAATGAGGGTGGCCTATTCTACTGAGCCGGATACCACACGGCGGGTCGACTTACCTTAGTCGCCTTTTACGACACCTCGGTAAGAAATGAGGGTGGTATTATTCTACTTAGCCGGATACCACACGGCTAAAAATATTATTTTGTTATAATTCGCGATAAAAGAAAATATATGTAATGCTAAATGTAGATTGTACTATTCGTTCTCATACCTGATACATGCAGAGTTTAGAAACTCAACCCTCTACCAATAATACAACAATACACAAGCACTGCAGACACTTAGCATTCGCAAATGCATTGCGATTTTATCGTGAAGACTATCTCCTGACGATGCTTTGGTTAGCGGGCGAAACTATTGTTGAGATTGTGGTGGTGAATGTGTGCAGTGCTTCTTTATTGTTGTGTTATTGGTGGCGGGTAGTGCATGAGTTTCCAAATTCTGCATGTATCAGGTATGAGAAGGAATAGTACAGTCTAAATTAAGCATTACATATATTTCCTTTAATCACGGATTGTAACACAAATTAATATTTTCATTACTGTTGTATTAAGTAATTTAATTTTTTTGAATATCACATAAAATAGGTTTTATTTATATTCATCTTGGATAAAATTAATTAATAATTAATTAATAATTAATTAATAATTAATAAAATTGGGAATTACTTGGGATTAATCAAACATTCGTATAAAAATGTTAAAAATGTAATTATAATGTTAATTTTTTTAATAAAGATTTTACTTCTGCCAATTGTTTTATTTTTAGCCAATTTTGGAATATATGAACATAGAAAACACGAGCTAAAGCGTAGAATTTTGTTTTGAATAAAACGATCAATTTTTCTTTAAGCAAAATTTATTTATTTATTTACAACAAAAGTGTACGAGTTATATTTATCTTAGATTACTTACACGCTAGGACTATACAAATCATGCCCACGTGGAATGGTCCCAAGAATGGTGGCAGCGTTTCCGCCCTGAATCGCTAAGCTGATTCTTTGTGCGAACAATTTAATTGAAACTTCAATTCAATTCAATTGAAATTTGAGAAACGAGTATTTCTATATATCAAAGTACGACGAGTAAAAATACTTCTTTAATTGAAAAAATATGTTAGACCCAGACCTATGTTTTTTAATAATGAAACACTGAGAAATTTTAGACAAAAAATACCGCATTGTGTAAAACTACAACCTAAATTTATTTCTAAACATTAAACTTGTATTTTAATAATGTTGTCATGTTCAAAACTAGATGGCGCTGTACTAAGTAAAGTCGCGCTATCGTTTGTCATTTGTAAAACACATAAGTATTAGAGATCAAATGTTGTAACCTTCAGCGATGCTTCCGCGCTCGCCCGTCTCATCGGTGATGCTGTCAAAGCCATTAGGGCTAACAGCATTAGTCATATTCGAAAAAAAAAATGTTGTAATCGAGTTAAGAGGTAAAAGTAAAGAGTTACGAGTACAATAAATCGTGAATTATATACGTGTAAAATAATCAAAATATAGTTTCAATTCTAACAGTAATTACTTCATGTTGTTATTATTCAATGTGACGGGATTTGACACATTTAAAATCCAAAGCTACTGACGTAAAAGAAAATAATTAATATAATTCATTATTAAATTGCAAATTTCAATTGAACAAAATAAGCAATGTCTTATTATATCTCGCGCTTAGTATTAAAGTGACCGAATTCAAAATAAGTCTTAATTGACTTAGACATAATACATTAGAGACTAGTTCAATGTCATCACGCAACGAACTATAAAAAACTAGTGTTTTCTTGGTCTTCTAAATCAAATCAAATCAAATCAAACAGCGTTTATTTACATAGAACACTTTCATGCACACAAACAATTAAACATCATAACAAAGAGAGAAAAAAAAAAAAAGTAATAAAAAATTAAAATAAAATTAAAAATAAATAAATAAATTTAAAAGAAATAAGAAAGTTAAATTAAAGGGGGGGGGGGGTTTAGAATATTTAAAAAACATACAAAAATAACTAAAAAGATACGTGTCCCGCCCCTATTATTCATGCATGGAAGTGTGACATGCAAAACGGTATGTCACTCAGCTTTTGCTAAGGCAAAACCTTGGCACTGATTTTCAGTGACATCCTACCGTTTCTGGACGACAGTGACAACTAGATTAGATTAAAAAACACGATATGTAAACCTATTATATAAAACTAACTATTTCTATCTTATATTCTACTAAAAAGAAGAAAATGAGACGTACTTATAACTATCACTTTATATAAATGGAAGCTTATTATAATGGTAAAAATAAATAAATGAAGGTAAAGGTGCGGTATTTTAAAAGAAAGATAAAACTATTAAACTATAAAACTATAACCCAGACTCGAAAGCGGAAACTCGGGAGGCGGAGTATAAAGCTCATTTAGCGGCCTAGTTGTTGATTCAGCAAAAACTCCTTGAACTTACTCTTAAAGCTAGATATTGTACTTAATTCACGAAGAGGCGGTGGAAGACTGTTCCAACACTTCGTGGCTGCAAATCTGAAACTACCACGAAAGGCGGCTGTTTTGTGTGAATGATAATATAACCTATATAAAGAAGCCCTGGTTCCATGTGCGCTACAAAAGTCACTTGCCCACTTCAGTTTACTGTACAAATATGTTGGCATTTTGTATTTGATAACACCAAACAAGAGTGTGGCAAAGTGCAATTGCCTGCGATAGCCCATTTTAAGCAATTTAGCGTTATTTAAAAAGGGGGTTACATGCGCTCGGGGCGGTACCTCAAAACAGAACCTGGTACAAGCGTTTTGAACCCGCTGGATTAAGTTTTTCGTTCGAGCTAGTAGCCTTGGTCCCATAACAACGTCAGCATAATTCAATTTAGATAGAATTAGTGCTTCGCACAGGTTGATGCGTATGCTAGTCTTAATATATTTTCTAATCCGGTAAAGTTATTTTAATCGGTAGAAACAGCTCCGTACCGTTTTAAGAATTTGCTTCTCGAATCGCAAATTTTCATCCATAATGACGCCTAAATTTTGAACCTGCGCTACGCGATCAATTTTTTCGTTTAAAATTTTAACAACTGGTTGTTTAATCGATACTTTATCAATTTGCGATCTAGAACCTAAAATAATATATTTTGTTTTTTTAGGATTTAGTTTAAGACTATTTGAATCTGACCACATTGCTATACTAGAAAGATCATCATTTAACTTATCTAGTGCTCCTTGTACATCATCTGGATTAAAGGATATATATAATTGAATATCGTCTGCGTATATATGATATTGACAATTTTTTATGTGTTTAGTTATATCTGCGCAGTAAAGTATAAATAATATGGGTCCCAGGATAGACCCCTGTGGAACTCCTCTTAATATGGGACTGCATTGAGAAGACTCTTTTGAACCATCTTCTTTTGTGACTTCTACAATTTGAGTTCTATTAAAAACGTAGCTTTCAAACCATCTTATAGTCTCTCTACTAAAGCCATAATAATTCAGCTTGCTTAAAAGTAAATGTAAATTAATAGAGTCAAAAGCTCTAGAAAAGTCTAAGACAACTAGAATGGTAGCCTCTCCTTTGTCTTGGGCACATAGGATGTTATCTACGACATCTGCTAATACCGTAGCAGTGCTTCTCTGTCTCCTAAAACCAGATTGCCTACACGGTAGAATATCATTGGTTTCTAGATATTCAGTAAGCTGTGAGTAAATTACCTTTTCGAGGATTTTGGAGATGCATGGCAATATACTTATGGGGCGAAGATCCTTAAAGTCGGTAGGGTTTGTTTGCTTAGGTACTGGCTTTATAAGAGCGGTACGCCATAGACTAGGAAACGTACTAGTTGCAATAGAAGTGTTGATTATATATGTGATAGTATCTAATGTGTGAGTAATAGTGCATTTCAACATTTGCAATGAGATACCATCGCAACCGATAGCATTTGTTTTTAGAGTACTCAACGTTTTTAATATAGTAGAAGAATCGACTGTTGTAAGAGAGAAATGGCTTGTTCCGAATTTATGAGTGTTATAAAAGTTTATTTCAGATATTAAAGGCTGACATCTGCCAGGAACATCTAGAAAGTGTCTGTTAATTTTGTTGGGGTCACAAATATTTTTTGGCAGATAATAATCTTTCTTACTAATTTGACTATCCGCGATATTACGCTTTACATGTAGCCATAGGTTTTTAGGATTCTTAGTATTATTATTTATAAAAGTTGTAAAATAAGACTGTTTTTCTCTTTCAATTGCGGTTTTTACGTACATTTTCAATTCTTTGTAGTAACATAAATGGGAATTGTTTTTAGAATGCCGAGCTCGAATATGTGCATCATCACGCGCCTTCATCATCAACCTAATATTATAAGTAATCCATGGATAATTGCGATCTTTGAAGTAACTATATTTTAGTGGAGCGAGAATGTCATATAAGTTCAATAGGGTAGAAGTGAACATTTCTACAGTATAGTTTACATTGTGGGATACTTTCATAGCCTGCCAGTCTGTAGCATCTAAAATTAAATTAAGATCTTTTTCATCTATATTATTAATCCGTCTGTAGAATTTTTTCAATTTAATTTGAGTGTTTTTGTGAACATTTAATTCGCAAGATATGAATGCGTGGCTACTAAGTTCAACTATGTAATCTACTGATAAACGTGAAACGGTGACATCAGAACAGATAAGATCCAGAAGACTTTCACTATGACTAGTGAAGTGAGTCGGCTCGTTTACATATTGCTGTAGACCAGTATATGTTAGGAAATCATGTAGCAAAATGGTATTTGCATTATGCGAATCTAGACAGTTAATGTTGAAATCTCCAACCAGTACTATATGATCATACCGCGATAGGGACCCAAACACTTCAGTAAGAGCGTCCAAGAAAATGCGTATGTTCAGCCACGGTGGTCTGTAGGCTGTGCCTATAATTATAAGTTTACCGCGCACGTTGACACTAAGCCACATCTGCTCTACTGCGTCAGCTTCGGGGTGTGAAAGAGTACGCGCGGTTATGCCTTTTCTAACATAAAACCCTACCCCACCGCCGCGCGATCGCGTAGTTAAAGGTCGCGGCTTATGCCGCAAGCGATAACCGGGGACGACTGGGGCTAGTGCCTCTCCGCCTTCTCTCAACCACGTTTCATTTATTGCCATTATATCCACGTTATGGCGATTCATAGCTACAAGGAACTCATCGTGTCCAGTGCTTAACGAGCCTGGATTAAGGAATCCAATTTTTAACTTTTGAACCCCTATCTTTTTAAAATAAGATTAAAGCAAGTGCAAGAACGAAATATTCTTAGTAAATGGAATATGAATGAGATTATATATACCTCCAGCGAATTTTTATCAACAATGCTTAAAGTAACATAACGTATATATATTGTGATTCGATGACAGCGTAATATATAGTACACTAAATATTCTATATATGCATAAATATTCATAATTACACACAACACACTTCCATGCAAGAAAACAAAGGACACATTCATTATTTTATACGCTGCGTAACTAGTGAGAACGTTTAACTTACTGCGTAAAATAAAATGTAAAAAGTTTATGAAAAATAGTGCGATATACATTAACATCTTTGCTATTAAAAAAATGTTTAAAAACAACATAGAGAAAAAAAATTCAATTAGATAGAACGTTAGGATCAGAAAACTCAAACCAAATTTCCTCCAAAAAACTTAATTATGTCGTTATCTACTCTTACGCGATGAACAGGACTATCTGTGGTTCGACGAATATATATTTTTCCTCCCTTCGTCCACACATACCGCCAACCTTTGGCGCGACCTTCTGCACGTGTGTGATAAAAAAGACGGCGGTTGGCAGGGGTAAGCCGTTCGTTCAAATATATCCGGTGGGGAGTACCATCGATGATGCCCGAGGTATCAGTGTTACGACGAACCCTCGCTGCGCGCAGCATCTCGTCCCGAACGGACCGTCGCGCCAATCTAACGACGATAGGGCGCGAACGTTCCTGCGCGGCCGCTTCGTTCGGCATGCCGGACTGAGTACGATAAGATCCGGAACGCTCTGCACTAACTATATCTCGCTCCTGTAAGTCCACACCAATTTTTTTGGCAACCAAATGTACTATATTTTCCGGATTTTCTCCTGATTTTTCCTGCAGACATGCAATCTCGATGTCATTATTAAAATTCTCTTGCTCTCGATCGTTGAGCTGAAGCTGTAATAATGCTATTTCATCTGACGAGTCTTGTATGTTGGATTGCTTCGCGGTCTCGAGCGCCGCCACCCTTCTCTCAATACTATCGATACGGTTTCCGAAATCGGTCATACTTTCATTCAGTCGAACAACTTCTTCCCTGAAAAACGCCATCTCTCGCCGCATAGACGTAATCTCTTCGCGTAGGAGCCGCAGCTCGCTAACAAGAGTGCCGGATAAATGGACGTTTTCAAGATCCGCGTTGCTGGTCAAGTCTTCCGATCTTTCATCACCTGAATTTTGAATTGGCGTGCACATTCTAACAGGTTTATTTTGCCTAGGCTTGCAGTTGCGACAAATCCATTTAGGCGATATCCGACTATCAGCGCTTATATTTATACATGACCGGTGATAAGACGAGGCGCATTTAGCGCATTTGGCACCCTCAGCTACAGGGAGAAACCTTCCGCACTGGCTGCATTTGTTTGTCATTATCCAAAGTAGTTCTTTTCGTATTGCTATCAGACACTAGATGTCGCTGGTAATATTAAGTAGTTATAAAAAGTTTTAAAATTAATTTTAATTAATTTTAAGACACTAATGCACTTTTGAAAAGAGGTATCACTAAATTCTATGAAACTAATATTTTTGATATCATGAATCAGTACAACATAGATACAAGTAACAATTGCTTTGTATCTGTTGTAGGTAGAAGAAACCTGACGACGGGTTCTAAAACTCACGAATGTTTTTAATGTCCATTGCAGCACTGCAAATAAGAGTTTTTATTACACAAAGGTCCTACAATGATTTCACGTTATTCAAGATATGAAAAGTTGATATTTAACACTTTAATGTATTTTTAAATACCAAAATAAACACTACAACAATCAGCAGCTGTCACTGACGTCAAAAAAACCCCTAAGTTATGGGTTAACACTCAAAAGTTTTTTGAATTGGGTCACTTTAATACTAAGTGTGAGATAGGTCTTATCTGCACCGGATGTGTCTTATATAACCTTTTGGATCCGAACTAAACAGTATGGACTATATAGAGTTTTATTTTAAAAAGTACTACATATGCTACTCAATCCTCCTGCCCTTATCCCATTCTAAGTGGGCAGGCACAACATGTTGTCACATGATTTGGCTAAGTATTTTACGACCGGTCGCCTGCCTAACGTCAATTTACGTCACTCGTAGTTTACGACATCTCTGTAAGAAAGAGGGTGATCTATTCTACTCAACGGGATACCGCACGGTAGGTAAACTTACCTTAGTCGCCTTTTACTACACCTCGGTAAGAAATGAGTGTGGTCTAGTCTACTCAGCCGGATACCAAACGATATAACTACATACGCTACTATTTTAAGCAAATATGTATCAAAAAAAGATTCAGCATAGACCACCCTCATTTCTTACCGAGGTGTCGTAAAAGGCGACTAAGATAAGTTCAACCACCGTGTGGTATCCGGTTAAGTAAAATAGACCACCCTCTTTCTTACCGAGGTGTCGTAAAATATGACTAAGGTAAATTGACGTCAGGCAGGCGGCCGGTCTTAAAATACCTAGCCAAATCATGTGACAATACGTTTGTAACATGTTGTGGCGACCGTACTTAGAGTGGGATAAGAGCAGGATGATGATGTATCACAAAAAGATTCAGCACTCAAAAACTGTTTGTTTGAGGCTTTATATTTTGCGGCATTGTTTCACGTTTTAAAAAGGTACTCATAATATTTTTTTTCCAGATGCCTCATTTATCACATCGGTGCGAGGTGCCCGTATGCTGCTAGTCAAGGGTTACGCATTTTACAAACAGCGTGACTGTGTAAATAAATATGACATCACAAAAACGCGATGGTTCTGTTCAAGCCATCACGCGAAAGGATGTAAGGCGGTCGTATTCACTGTAGGCAACCATATCGTGAAATGCAAAAATGTTCACACACACCTTTCGAATTGGCGATAAGTGTTTGGTGATGAGAAGTGGTGGAATATTGATATTTGGAAATGTCTGAAACTCTAAATCGTGTCAAATTCATGGCAGGATATTAACCCTTATAATGCTGGAAGCCGATATATCGGCTCTTGCTACACTGCCTAGAAGTGCTAAAGCAGATATATCGACCCGCGCGTTGTAGTTCTTAAACATTTATACGATTGAATAAGTTGTGGAAGCAGACGTTTCTTTGCGGAATTCCATAATATTTATATACGGAACGATTTAGTCGTGGAGCTTATCCTGACAAAGCTTCGGTTACGGGGCGAAACGATCGTTGAGATTGTTGTAGTGAAATGTATGACGTGTGTAATGCATATGTAGTGTGCTTTTGGTGGTGTTGTGATGTATTACGTGTGGTAACTAATTCTCTATGTATAAGGTATGAAAACGTTTTTGCTTCATACACTTAGCATTATATAGATTTTCTTAACAATCGCGGATTGCAAAAAAAAATCTATTATAACTTTTGTATTTATACGTTTGTTGTCAAGAAGAGAAGAGAAAAATTAGTGTCATTGCTTTTTTTCTCAGAATGAACTATTTTTAGTATTCTGCTTTTTGAATGTGTTAATATTTGTGGTTTTTATAAGCATTTTTACCAAACACTATGAAAGCTGTGATATTCGGCCGGTTATTTCCGCGTAGGCATTTCTTTTTCTCCCGGCATTAAAAGGGTTAAAGGCTAATGTTTGCAATTGTACTGCAAGTCATACTCTTTACTGCAAGTATATTTGTTTAGTTACAGTATTAAATTATTTGTATGGATTATTAAATTAAAGTTGTCAATCATGTGGAATTGTCAAACAAATGCTGGCTGCTCTTCCGCGTTCGAATTTTTCTAAATCAAAAATAAAAATATTAGATTAATTTATTCAAGTCAACTTGTTAAAAGGGGCTTTTGGTTCGTCAACTCTACTGCTGGTTCAGAAAATTGGCCCTACAAGAAGAGCCAGCAAGAAATTCGGCGGTTGTTCTAGTCAAAATATTATTCTTATAATCAGTTAAATTTTTTATTGCCATCAAGGTTAAAAAGTAGTTTAATTCATGCAATAAATGACATTAATGTAATCCTCCTTATCAAAGCAGGCTTTCATTTCAGCCTCCTTTCAAAAGTTATTTTAAACTGCTGTAATAGTCTTGCGATCTTCTTTGATCATCCTTAACGGCTAAATTTTGATAGTTAAAGCTCATTTGATGCCGTCGTTGAAGGGGTTGCGATAATAAAATCCTAACAGACTCCTGTTTTTAAGTATTTAATATTTGACTGTAAGTCTAATAAGGACTGTGTCCCCAAAATAAGTAACTTAATACAACTTAATATGAACGACAAATGTGTAAGTGTCCCATATATTTATATTTAAAATTGATATTGTTTTGATGGTTTCGACCATCATTATAATATTGAAATGGTTTAGTATTGCGGTGTCATCAAAACGTATTTACGTATATATATTTTGGTTTGATGTCATAATAATCACATAATATATAAATTCATAATAATAGATTACTCAGTATAGTATAGGTAGATATTTTGTCCTTTATACAATATGTATATGCCAGCCCCATATCATATAATAATCCACTCTAATAATTTTTTGAAAATTTTGTAATGTGTAGGTACTCCCAAGACTAGATTGAATGTAAATTACCGTATATTAAAAACTATACATATAATGTTTAAGTAGTAAGGCGTTATAAAAACATTTGTAGTATTGTAGTTTGGTATACAATAATTATGTAAGTTTACAAATAAAATATAGATTTTCTTAAAGTTTAATTAGCCTAACATATTTGGTACGAAAAAAAAGCTGACAAAATCCATCTCAGTCACCTACCACCTACCAGCAAAGTTCTCCCCCCATATTCTAGTATATAATTCATTTAGTACATAGTGACTGGTTGACCGAGCTTTGCCCGGTATTTTTTTTAGGAAATATAAAAAGAGATGAAATTTGAAAAAAAGGAAAAAATAATTGGGCTGGTGGGGAGCGATCTGAGGCATTTTCACTCCTCTTGACCGCCCGATTGACCCACTGAGCTATTACAACTATGCAAATGACAGTATATTTAGTATATATTTAGTGAAAAAAAGAAAGCTCGAGTGCTTTGGCTACATCATGAGAAACGCTAAATTTGAATTGCTGCGGCTTATAAGGCAAAATCCAAGGAAAACGGACTGTGGGCCAATGAAGGATATCTTTGCTGAAAATCTATGCCATTGGTTCGCTAGAAGATGGCACGTTAAGAAGAAGAAGAAGAAGAAATAACAGTGTAATTAACCTATGTTTTAAAATAATATTAAAGCAGTTTTTAAGTACCTGATACAGGGATAAAACAACTTTTTTAAATGAAACCTAGCTAGATCGAAAGTTCATGAAAATCGTTATAGCCGTTTTCGAAATTCAGATGCTATATGTTTAATATTTAGCCCTAATACAAATTAATTTCAACAGGTGTAGTATTTACTACTTCATCCCGAGGCGCGCGCATAATTTTTGTAGCTGGCTTTAAGTTCGTCAGACAGAAGGAATTAAAGTTTGGAACTCGATGGATTTGCAGCAGCTACTACAAATACAATTGCAAAGCGAATCTTCATGTCAACGATAAAAATGACATCATCTTCTGCAATAACAATCATAACCATCCGTCTTTAATTCCATAAAATATAAAAGACATAAAACAGCGACATATGCCATAACTAAGGGTCAAACAAGAAAAATAAAAAATATAAATTAGCTGTAGAGAGATCGAGGTCACATGGAGGTCGAAGTGAAATGCTTATGATAACTAACCTTTCGAGACCTTTAAGGTCAACGCTATTCTTTAAAGGTTAACATCCACTGTTGTATCATGTGTTATCGTCAACAAGAATCTCATGTTGTGTTTTTTGCGTAATTTCAATGTATATGTATTGTTCTAAAGTGTTTGATTAAATTCAAACGCGCATCTACTGTTATGTCATGATGTATTGATGTCAACGCACATTTACTGTTGTATCATGTCGTATTGGTGTCAAACCACTACGTCATGTTAAGATGACGTCCACGCATATCTTTTGTTGTGTCTTGTTATTTTGACGTCAACGCACATATATTCTTGTGTCTTGTTGTGTTGACGTCAACGCACATCTATTGATGTCTTTTTGCGTTGACGTCAACGCACATCTATTCTTGTGTCTTGTTGCATTGACGTTTATGAACGTCTACTGTTAGAGGTGTGATGAAGAGGTTTTAGCAAATAGAACACTGTTGTCCGTAATTTACGCATATTTTAGGCTCGGATTGAAGTTTTTTAGTTAATTTAAATTTGAACTTATTTAGTGAATAATAGAACAGTTAAATTTTAGCACTTTAGTTGTTTCATTTCCTTAATCTGATTCTACAGCACTTTCAGATTAACTTATAAGGTTGCTTTTCAGAAGTAAAGTTTGATACGTCCAAACGTGGTACTAGAATAATAAAAATAGGAGACTTTAAGTATCACAAACATCGCACTAATGGCGCTATAACACGATGGCAATGCGCCATGCAGTATGGAAAAGGTTGCAAAGCTTCGTTGCATACTTTTTATGAAAATGGCGATGACTCGGTTAAAGTCATTAGATGCAATAATATTCATAACCATCTACCAGCTTAGCTCCGTTGAAAATTATTTTCTGTTTGTTTATAAAAAAAATATTCTGTAAATATTATATTTCTTGTTTCACTAAAAGATACATTGCTAGTTATGAAATAATAAACCCACATACAAATTTATATGTTTTTTTTAATTTGGAAACACTAATTTATTTATCCAGATATGTACAACAATATATGACGATATGTAATATAGTTAAATCATAGAGACATTAATTTTAAAAATAGGTAATTTATATCGGGTTTATAATTTGAATGAATGAAATGAAATGAAATTTATTCGGAACAATAAAAATGCACTTATACAATGGCAACGAAGACACTGCAAAAGAATAAACTGCGCTGCAGGTGTCAACGCCCGCCTCGTTACAATTTAACAATAAACAGTGTTCCAAATGATAACTAAACTAACTTATGCTAATGTTAAAAATATTTAAATATTTAATAAATTTTATAAGTAAGTTTATATTATAAGTAAGATGTGTGTGTGTGTGTTAGGCATGGGTATGATTGCTATATAAGAATCATATTCGTTCCACGATATGATAGATTGTAATCACGTGATCATACCTGCTATTGCTAATGCTATTGGAATACAAACAAATGTATTCCTTATGTCGTATGCAGTGTATAGGACATAAAGACTACATTTGTTCGTATAAGAAATGCTAATGCTGCTAATTCTATTGGAATACAAATAAATGTATTTTTTATGTCGTATGCAGTGTATAGGACATAAAGATTAAATTTGTTCGTATATGCAATCATTTAGTCCATTAACGTAAATAATATAATAGCGGATAGCGTTTTTGCTAATCAATGTTGCTAGGCAAAATTATTGTTATTTCTAACAAATGTAATTTTTTTATCTTATATAATACGGTCGATAATTCGGGAAGATGACGCACTTTTACGTTATTCCAACTGAAACTATATCCTAGAAATATCGACCGTATTGAATATGATTTAAGAATTACATTTGTTTGTAATAGCAATCGTTTTATCAAGTAATAATATTATAGCGAATCGCTGAATAATATAATAGCGGAAAGCGTTTTTGCTAATCAATATTGCTGGGTGAAATTATTGTTATTACAAACAAATGTAATTCTTAACTCCTATATAATACGGTCAATATTTCTAGCTTATAATTTAAGTTGGAATAGCGTCTTCTTTGGAACAAACAAATCTTGTCTTTATTTTAATTTATTTATTTATTTAACCCACGTTCCTTTGCATGTGTTTTTGCTCAATATCAGTGAATTAGTCTCAGTATTAATTTATTATTTTACTTTTTCATAGAATATCCATAATTTTGTATAGCAGTATAGCAGTTACTCTAAAACTCATTAGCAGATGATGCTATATGAAAAGTTTTTCATATCATGATCATTAAGTGATTGGTAATTCTGTCCATGCCTAGTGTGTGTTTGTGTGTGTAAGTTCGTGTGTGTGTGCGTGTGTGTGTGTGTGTGTGTGTATGTGTGTGTGTCTGTGTAAGAGAGTAGATGGTTAGTGTGCAATTGTCAATAGTTTTTCCGTCTCATCATAAGATAGTGACTGCAGCCATGCTTGGCATTTAGATTTGCATGTAGATGTAGCCAAAGAATAGATATTAAGAATTTTATTTACTCTATTGTAAAGAAGGGAACTCAAGCGCGGGTAGAATTTATACCGAGGGACCTTCTTTTTTAAATTTATTCCTTGTTGGAGCCTGGGTGTGTACTTGTATTATATATAAGTATGTATTTAACACTATATATGTATATATGAACCAGTTGTCTGTCACTCATAAAACAAGTATTAAGTTATTTACTTTGAGGACGGACGACTGTTTGTAAGTGTCCCACATATTTATTTTATTTTTATGACTTGACTTGAAGTATATATAAATATATTTTCCAAATCTCGAAAAATGGCTCCAACGATTATCATGAAATTCGGCATATAGGGGGTTTGGGGGGAAGCTAGGTTTCATTTAGAAAAATGTCTTTTTATCCCTGTTTTCGGGAAAATGCTAAAATTTACGTTGAATTCAAAAGACAATTTTCGCTGTCAAACGTTAACTCATGGCAGCTCATTTATGGAACGGGCGGTCTAGAGAGGTGAAAATATTTAGGTTCGCGCTCCACCTGCCCAACTATTTTTCATTTGTTTTGAATTAATTTTATATATTTAAAAAAGTTACCGAGCAAACCTGGGTCACCCAGGTACTGTGTATTTATATGAACTGTTTAAATAATTATTGTCAAAATGCGCATTTCGTTGAGATCTATAAATATAATTAATATAGTACTTAGTTTAAAAATAGTTTCATGTTGTGTATTTGTAGCTCTGCATGGTGTGTCATGTAATATATTATCAATACTCATTCCGAAAAACCACATTACATGACAAACAAATATTTTTATTGATATACCTTCCTTAACATTCACTTCAGTGCATAACTGTACCAGTATGCATGTAAGCTCAAGACCGTCACAGTCTACATACGGCCTTTTACATACGGACTTTTGGTGGAGGTAATTTTTAAATGATGTAAAAAAAATTGAAAAGAAAAATTTCAAAATAATAGGTCAGGTGGGGCTCGATCCTAGGTATTTTCACCTCTCTAGACCGCCCGTTCCCCAAATGAACCAACATGACTTTACGTTTGAAAACGAAAAACTGTGATTGTATTCAACGTAAATTAAAAAAAAATTTTTAGAGCCCGTAAACAGGGATAAAACGACATTTTTTTTTTAAATGAAACTTATCTAGATCGATTCTTGTCCCCCAAAACCCCCACCTGCTGAATTTCAGGAAAATCGTTGGAACCGTTTCCGAGATCTAATGATGGGCAAAGTTTCCCCGGTGTTTTTTAACCTATGAATGACAACTATGCCTCATTTAACTTTATATTTAACTTTCAAATAATTTAACTTTAACTCATTTAAATATTAAAGATATTACAAATAAATCAGAGTCGCAAGATCTTTAAATAACGCAATAACCTGCTAATATTAATTTATACATTGCAGCAAGATTCACGAAATCCTACCGTGGGGCGCGTATAATAGTCATTGCCGGTTACAAGTTCGTCAGACAACAACGGATGGGAATGAAGACTCGATGGTTCTGTGGAAGTCACAACAGATTCGGCTGTAAAGCTAGCCTTTATTTGAGCGACAACAACGTAATAATTACCTGCAACAACAATCATAATCATTCCCCACCTGCAGTCCTATAAACTCAGGAATGTGTACAAATCCCAGGCTAATTCTCAAATTTTATATGGGTCTAGAAACATAGAGTTATACTAGAGTAAGAGAGCCATAGGTTAGCCTGTAAGTGAGAGTATCGTAATCACTACATAGTATAAAACAAAGTCGCCTTCTATATCTGTCCCCAAGTCCCTAAAAATCTATATCCCTATCATCGTCCTCTTGCCCTTATCCCACTCTGAGTGGGGTCAGCACATGTTACAAACATGTTGTCACATGATTTGGCTACGTATTTTACGGTAAGAATGAGGTTGGTCTATTCTACTCAGCCGTATACCACACGGCGGGTCGACTTACCTTAGTTGCCTTTTACGATACCTCGGTAAGAAATGAGAGTGGTACTATTCTATTCAGCCGGATACCACACGGCGTTAAATACCTATATCCCTATGTATGCTTAAATCTTTAAAACTACGCAACAGATTTTGATGCGGTTTTTAATAGATAGAGTGATTCAAGAGGAAGGTTTATATGTATAATAACATTCAATGTGGAGAAAAGAAATAGTGTATTTTTTAGAGGTTTCTAATGTGATGTCGTAAATAATTACATTTTTTTCCGCTTACATTGCAAACACAGGCTTAACCTTACGAGATTTATCTAAATGATGTACTAAATATTTGTACACCTTGAAAAGATCTACAGAAAACTCCGCGATGTCTATCTCTTAAGGATAACCCACAATAGCATTTTTATGTCATTTGCTTTTTACGAAAAATAATGTCTTATTATCGAAGCAATTTTAAACAATACAGCATTAATCCTTATCCAATGAAGTACCTTAAATACATTGTTGATTTAACATAGATCAAGATGGCCGTTTACAGCATGTAATTTAAATTAACATTTTCGAAGATATTACAGATTTAAAATGCCGCGAGGAGGGTATCAAGTGATTGAGTTCACTAAGTGACATAGGCTATATATTTTATACCCGTGCGAAGCCTGAGCGGTCCGAAAGTCACATATAAAAAGAGTGACAGATAATGTGTTATTTGATTTCTCTTTTTCTCGATTAATACAATTTAGGCTGGTTCCCCTATTCTAGTTTAAAAACTCTATGGTTAGGTCAGAGAAAGAAGTTTAAGGATTACAATAATGCTTCCATTATATGTGATTAGAGGTTCCGCTTTAATAACTTACATTTATATCTATAATTTTTAGGTTACGTAGCGTACCTTTACGATTGGGACGTAATCCCATTTTATCCTATTAATATACATAGTTTATACGTACATGTAGTTTAATATGATAATACTACTAAATATACGTTATATAAAAATTACAACAGTCTTCTTTATTATCTTGAACTGCTATAAATAAATAAATGAATAATAAGACCATTGCAAAAATTATTTAGCAGCAGAGGCGATTAAAGGACATAATCAAATTAATTTATACAAAACTGATATCTGTCTCTACCTTCGTCAATATATTATACTAACCTGAAATAATTAAGTGGTTTTATTTCATTTTGCATTGCGTAATCACTGAGGTATTTGATCTCAATTCAATTTCCATTATAAATGTTGTGGTTTAATTATTTCACAGGTTAAACTGCTAAAAATGATAATAAATAAAAATATGTTTACAATATCTGGTTTTAAAGCGATTTGTTTTGTAAAAAACCTGAAATTATTCAGTTTATTAATGTAGAAAATCAATACCTTAGGTACAATAAGTTATGATGTTAAAAATTGTTTGAAAATTTTTTCTCTTAATTACTAGGAATAAAATTTTCAAAACCCAGTTAACTTGTATTTTATATGTAAATTTTTAAAAATATACATAATTATTACAATCTAGATATTGTTTTACAGATCACTCAGCATCTGCTCTATTAAGATCATATTCGGCTTATCCAGCACAAATATCTAACCTTCATGACGGTGGAATGTCTTGGGCGGGAGTAAACCATATCGTTGTCACACCAGATTTCCCTGTTCCAATCAAACTGGAATCAGCAAGTTACAACCCCTTGAGTTATGATGCTTCAAGTGACCTAAGTAAACCGAAACTCTATAGAACCAGAGCTGTAAAAAGACCAGTTAGTCCTGAACCATTAGATTCATGCGGATGCATCCACAATTGCGTTGATAAAATAAGCGAAACTGAGAAATTGGAAATATTTAATAATTTTTGGAGTTTACGCGACCGTCAACATCAAAGGGATTATTTGGTAAAGAGGGTGAAATTTCAGGAACCTAAAAAGAGCCTTGTCACGGATTCAAGAAAAAAGTTCAGTCTTACCTACACACTGGAGCACAAACATAAAATTTATCATGTATGCAGAAAATTCTTCTTGAACACTTTAAATGTGACAGAAAAACTAATAAGGTACGCATTGTTGAATAAAGATAGAGATTTGAACTTGCAATATCCCGAGGAGGCTTGCTTCAACACGACTCCAAGAGGCGGTACTGTCATTGTCCATGAAGGTTACAGATTCAGCCGCCACCACGTCACTGACTCGAAGACACGATGGCACTGTGCCACCCACAAGGCCAAAGGTTGCAGAGCTTACATCTATACCGTCGATACACAAATCATTAGAATTAGTAACGATCACAACCACGGTCTCCCAAAAACGACAATTTAAAATATGTAACTTTTAGGTCTATTTTGAAACTCCATTATATTTAAGTTGTACTACCTGCTACACATTGTTACGTATGTGTACTTAAGTTCTTTTTTTACTTTCGGATTCTTTCTCTTAGAGATCATATTCTCAAACTGAATCCCCGAGACAATCAATACGTCCGCTTATACTCGTGTATTGAATAAAACGATCGAAAAAGTTTTACTTCTTGATTACTCCAAGTTGTTCGTACAGTGGTGGGGATACGGAACACGATTGGTAAACAACGTTAGTGTTCCAAATAGAATTTGAACTCTATGGTACAGAATTACGAACTATTTTTGCATGTTAGTGATACTATATTTATGGTATAATATACTTTTTCTTTCATGATTTCGATCGCTGCTTGTTATATCTACGGCAGTTTTACGTGATTCATTAACTATCACGGTTCACTGTTAATGATCGTTAACATGAACCGTAAAATAGTTTAATTTTAGGTTAGTAATTTTTGGTACTAATTAATCCTAATCATTTTTATTCATTTAAATATATTGCGTTTACTCCAAACTTCTAAAAGCCATACTATAATGCCTATGTTGCATATAAATTGGTAAGTAGTTAGAAAATATAATTAAATAAATTAACTTCGCTATCTATAACTAGTAAATAATAGAATAGGTGTATAGACAAAATGTATGTATGAATTTAAAAAAAATTAATGTATTTTTAAGACATTTAGAGAGTTAGGCATGTTTGTAGAAAATGGAAAAAATAAAGCATCGCAATAAAAGTTTTAATAAATAGAATTAATTTATTGTTATAGCTAATTGTATTAACAATTTAAAATATCAGCTTCAACTATTCATTGTAGACAAATAAAATTTGAACATGGAATTTACTTTTCTATGGAACTACACTTTTTCGTCGTATTCAGATATGGTGGTAGAACTTGGTAGAAATTTTGTATACGATTATCAAAAGTAACTAAAGTCCCAAATTAGGGTTAAATTGTCAGTAATAATTACTCTTTATGGCATTATAAAAATGGTAAAATTATAACAATATATGATCCCGTTTTTGTTCATTTGGCATAATGAAATAATTTAGCTAACGCAAAAACCAACAAAATCAAATATTATTTTATTTTAATTTACAATTTACTTTTAATGCATTCCTAAATATATGTTGCTTGAACTAACATAATAAATCGTCAAAGGCATATTGCACTTTATGCATATTTACTTAATCGTCTATTATGAACTGAAACTTTTTATCCAAACATTGATCTAAAAAATGAAAAAGACAATTATTTAGATTATTGTATTATTAGGTAATATTAATTTTAATTTACTAATGTGGAGTAGTTGCTGGATGATTCTATTGATGTTTTTGTTTAATGGATAAAAATATATTTATTTAGTTGCTGCGTTGCTTAATTAAGTATTATTAAAAGGAATTCAAAATACCCCATTTATAAATTGAGAATGTTAACCTTAGCTTATTTTACAATAGCATACCGCTATTGACGTTATAAGAATCATAGTGAATATAAATTTTGTAAGTATCTAGTGAATTAAATGTTATTATATGGCTTTTCATTTTTACATTGTCTAGCGTCGTGATTTCGTCGTAAACGCTTATCTAAAAATGAGTTCAGTAAATTTTGATTTTCAAACTCAATGATAAATTTAACCTCATTCTAAAACAGCATAAACAACGATTAAAAAAAAAATAATGACGGTAACGTTGGTTGACGTCTATATTTTTTATATTTGATGGTATTAAATCGATGTCACTTAAATTGCAAAATCTATTTTTTTAAATTTAATTTTAAATTTAATTTATTTAAATATTAAAAATGTTAATTTTAAAAAAAGAATCGTGTGCGGCGTATTCATATAAAATGTGTAAAAACTACAGTATGCTTAGTACGAGTTTTTGTAACCTACTCGATCGCGTTTGCGTAACGCCAACTTGTATGACGCTGCAACAGCGACTTTATAGTTAGTTACCGCTGTTTTTTTGACAAATTGAAGACGATGTGATCCGGGTCTGTTTTTAGATTAAGAAGTAAATAATTGTGGTTTTGGTAATAATAAATAAAATGAATAAATTTCACTTTTATTCTACAATTATTTTATCCTATATTTTTTTCAATTTAAGTGTCTAATAATGCTGTCAAATAATAATGGTATGGGATGAGATATATATAATTCAGTATGTTAGATATCTCGGGGGATCGTTCTAGGTACGTTTCATTTAAAAAAAAATTTGATTCCTGTGTGCGTAGTGCGAGTTTTTTCAACCTACTCGATCGCGTTAGCGTAACGCCAATTTGTATGACGCTGCAATAGCGACATCTAGTGATTGCTATACATAATACAAATTTCGCCATACAAATTGCGTTACGCTAACGCGAACGAGTAGGTTTAGAAAACTTGCACTACGCACACTGTTTACAGCAACGGAAAATCTACTAAAATATTATTAGAAAACAAAGATTAAATACGCTTACATAATACTTGCTAAGTTATAATAGCTCGAAAAGTACAGGCAGACTAAAGAAGTGAGAATACCGCGGATCGAGTCCGAGATATCACTCCTTTTTTTCTTTTTTTATTGCATTTTTAGTCTTTTAATAAAGTTACCTAGGTACTAATATTTAAATAAAGAATAGTATAAAAAACATGGGGCGTTTGCGGAATGTGTAATTTTCTATTTTACATACGTCAAACTTTCATACGCGCATTTAAGTTCAAAAAGCCCTCTTATTCTTTATTTCGTTAAAATCTTGTACGACGCACAATCCAATCCTATTTATTTATTAATCCCTGGTTTTATTATATTAAAGTCCGTTTTTCTCTTTCAGAACCGTTCTATGATTCATCAAGTCGCGGCGGACCTATTATAGTATTAGCTGGCTACAGGTACTGCAAACATCGTCAATCCGGTGCTAAAACACGGTGGCACTGCGCAAGCCACACTCGTTGCGGTTGCAAAGCTTCCATCTACACAATCAAGGAAGAAATCGTCAAGTGCACCAACGACCATAATCATGAACGACCTAAAATTTCTTATCTTCAGGATTAATAAGGAAATACAGTGGTACCACGACATACGAGTTTACTTCGCTGCGTAAGCTCGTATCTCAAAGCAAGTTCTGTATAAAAAAATATTGTACTAACCTTAGGCACACAAACGCCATGACAGATGTCCATGATGAGATCACAAGTTGACATATTTTCGGATTCCTTTACTACTTTAAATACCTACTAATAAAATTAATTGTTTGCTATCAATTAAAATCTAGTCTTTATTATTTAAGATTGTTGAAATTATTTATTACATATTATTTCATTTCTTTGACATTAATTTGATATAATGTATTAAGTTATTGTTCGTGCTTACTGCGTGCCTTCGATAGCTACAGTTGGTGAGCATAGGATAGGCAGAAGACCGGCAATTTCTCCACCCCGAATAATCAAAGAGTGCTGACCTTTGACTTAGAGGCTTCTTCTTAAGTTATGGCGTCCACGCCGCTCCGGCCGTAGTATAACCACAAATAACTTAATCCACCTATATTCGTGGAATCACAAATTAAATTGTTCCATGATATAGTTTATACAAGCAAAAACCAATTATCCTTTATATTTCGTATATATTAATACGATAATCCACCGAACACCGATATTTATTGCAATTCACTCAGAGGCCCGTGCACCGTGTTGCGCGGCCGACCGATCTTTTTTGTGTACTAGGGTTGCCACCCGTACTATATAATATAGTGACATTAATTTGTCACCTACCCACACCTCAGTTGCAGCAACCCCCGATTACCGTCAGTGGAAAAAATTGCCCGAACAGTTATTTTGAACAAAATTATACTCTCTATACTATAAATATTAATATAAAGCTAAAGTAATTTTAATAACAAATATGAATGCTGTAATTTTTTTTTATAAGATCATGTACATCATTATTGATGATAATGTTTTATGAATGGATAAAAGCAAAAATCTTGAGTTTAACTTATCAAAAATGTTTTTAAAACGAGGGAAACAAGCACACAGACTGACGTGACATGCGGGGAGCAAGATGGAGTCGATTTCTCGTATCTTGCCCTTACCTCAAAGGAACATAGCGTTTTCTCGGCGGCTGTTTTCTTAAAACTCGTATATTAGGGCAACTCGTATTTACAGGTGACATTGTATTAGCTTACTGAATAGTATATATTTTATATATGATATACTTACAGAGATCAAACTGCATTACCAATGAATAAAGACCAGTCATTGAATATTTAACTTTCTTTTTTTATGGTACACCTTGTAAATAAACTACTAACTACTAAAACTGTTATAGTTTATTACAGACTAATGTAAATATAAAAATATCTAGTAGTTAGTAAATGAACATTTTACATAAAATTGAAAGGGACAGTTGTACAAATATTTGAAAATAATATGCGGCAATTCTTAAAATATTAAAAATTAAAACGACTTATATCGGCATGGTGAGTATCATAATATGTTCTATGAAATACTGCTGATAATGCTTTAATAACACTATTATCATGACATACTTTTAAAGGTAAGCCTAGAAAAAATAACTTTACCCTAATAAGACTTTTCAATAGATTTAATCGATACGCATCGGCGACAAATTTCTTGTTATGTAATATAGCACAAACAAAAACTTAAACGAATCAAAGTAATTAATTTAAGGATTAAAGGCAATGACATGGCAATTTATCTCAAGGTTATTATAGCCTGATTTCGAAAATAATATGGTAAAATTATGTTATTTTTCAACTTAAAATTATGTTATTTAAAAAATTTATAAAAAAATTATGTTATTTATTAACTAAGGAATTACTCTTTCTAGAAAGTCACGAGTTCAATCGCGGAGATACCAGTTTTCCGTTAAAAATTACGTGTCTTTTTGATATTTACAATTTATCACACGCTTTTCGGTGAAGGGAAATATCGTGAGAAATCCTGCATATCTGTAGAAAATTATGGTGATATATGTAACCTACCAATCGGCACTGGAGCAGCGTGGTACGTTTTATAACCATTCTTTCTCTCAAAAATTAGAGAGTCTAATGCCAAGCTGTGGCAGGTGTGGTGTAACAGGCTTTTAACACTTGATTTTTCTTTCAGAACCATTCTTCGACTCATCGATCCGTGGCGGCCCTATCATCGTACTAGCAGGGTACAGATACAGCAAACATCGCAACTCCGGTCCGAAGACGCGCTGGCACTGTGCAAGTCACAATCGACGTGGATGCAAAGCTTTCATTTACACAATTGAAGGAAAAATCATCAAATGCAGCAACGGCCATAATCATGACCGATCGAAAAAAACACGTCGAACAATGCGGAATAGTTTAACTTAAGTTTTAAGGTTAGATCGTAGTTTATATCAAATTGTAAATGGCACCATAGTTGTTTCAAATGTGTAAAATGTGTAAATTGGGTATTAAAATTTGGTATTTCTATTACAGGATAGCGGAATTTCAAGACACAAGAATCGACTACTCCAAGAACTGTATATTACACGAATTAAAGTAAAAATTTTGAAATGTCAATAAAAATAGTCACTCAAATTTATTTTGATCCTATATTTCCCAAATGGGGCCCACGCTCCATAGGGTAACTGCAATAAAAAGAAGGAAGAAAGTGCAGGTGATATCTATATATAGGGACTCGATTAGGTGTTTTCACTTTATTAGTCCGCTTCTTCCTCACTGAGCTATTTTTTTTTCATTTTTAAGTGGTTATCTGTGAGGATTTTATTTACCACTGGCGAGAAACGCCCAACTTGTGGCCAAACTCGTCATAGGGAAGGGGTGACGACTTCCGCTATTGGATACGTCCACCGCCACCCCGCCTATTTGAATAATGAACTCGGAACTTATTTCTACCATTTACATAAAAATAATATAATAAATGGCCGAAATAATATAAAATAACATAAAAATAACTTAAAATCCTCAAGTCCTCATTGAGCTATTATAACTTTACAAATGACAGCAAAATTAATATTTGCATTTAATTTATATTCTAGCAGTTTTTCATTGCCTGAAAATAGGGATAAGACGTCATTTAGTAAAATGAAACCTACCTAGATCGATTTATCGACCGCGAAACTCTCTACATAGTAAGTATCATGAAAGTAGCTGGAGCCGTTTTCGAAATTCAGAAAAAGTATATATATATATATATATATATATATATATATATATATATATATATATATATATATATATATATATATATATATATATATATATATATATATATATATACTTTATATCATTCATGCTTAGTGGTAATTTATTGATAAGAGATTTATTTATAGAGCCTGTGTTAGAGAAGTCAGTACGCGGTGCCGTTTGGATGTTTTTGTCAAAATCATCAAATTATTACTATGTACGCCATCGCAGTGATGAATGGAAAACCAGGTGGAGGTGTGGGAAGCATTATAAGTACCAGTGTCCCGCAGCTGTGTACACTGTAAAGGGGAACGACAGGAAAATTATAAAAGCAAATTCGGAACATAACCATCGACCATCAACATAGGAGCTCTATTTATTAAATATAATTCATAGTTCATGTATGGAAAATATTGTTACGTAGGGGTTCGTGGACTTGCATGAAAATACATGATTCGCAAAAACCTTTATTCAGCTTTTCACTTCAAAAGTAGAACAGTCACTATGCAGTCCGTTGTCCGATAACAAAGCCAAGGTAACTATTATTTTAGCTTCTTTATTCGCTCTTGAACGCTATTCGCAAACTAAATCCCGAGGTGCGCGATACGACTGCTAATATAGTGAACGAACCGATTTAGAAAATGTTCGCGAGACGTCGCAAAAAGCGACTAAGGTAAATTAACGCAATATTGGCGGCCGGTCGTAAAATACCTAGCCAAATCATGTGACAACATGTTTATAAAATTTTGTGCCGACCCTACTTAGAGTGGGATAAGGGCAGGAGGTTGATGATGATGATTTTGATGTTTTAAAACGTTCAATTACGTTTACGGTACGCTTTCGACAGGTAGAAATGGTGCGTATTTTTTGGTACACTTGGGCAAAAACGGACCCCGTCAAATAAGAAGGCGATGTGTAAGATGTTATCAAAAACTTCTTGAAGATGGACGTCTAGCTTCCTATGCGCGCTTGAAAACAAAAAAAGCTAAAACACAATGCGAAAAGTGTAAAAAGACATACTGCCTTGATTGCTTTCCAAAAATTAGCGTTCACCAATAAAGCTTTATTTTTACTACGAAGTTTTCGTTTTTTCTACCCTTTTCAGTTATTGAAAATGTATTTAAAAATAATATAAAAATTTTTAAAAATCATTAAATATATACTTCTTAAAATAGGTGTTACTTTGCGAATTCAAAATACAAAAGTAATAATAAAATTATTTTTCTATTGTAAGTAACGGCCTGTTACTATCCCACTGCTGGGCATATGCCTCCTCTCTATGTTTTTCGAGAGAAGGATTTTTTTTTTTTTCTATTATAAAGAACAACCAAAAGGAAGTACTTTATTGATGTAGCGATCTAGCCAAGAGGCTAATAAGCAACTTAAAGATTACCTAAACTTATAAATTAACTTATATCTAAGAATAGGTCCAGTGACTTATCTTAGTCTTTCTTGGTATGTGAGACACTTTGTTCTTGTGTTCTTTCAAGTAGCACTAGCACTACACTACACTATCACTATATTAAACTAACTCAAAAGGTTTTGTCCTTTTAAGTCTTCTTAAGAGTCCAGTGTTATCGAGAAGCTGGATGGCCTCGATGTTCACGTGATGATGAAGCCTTTGCTCGTAGGCTTCAGCGTACTTTTTTATTACTTTATTAACACACTCAACCTGAAGATGTTGATGAATGTGTTCATTCTATACATACCAGGGTGCGTTAACAATAGCCCTCAGTACTTTATTTTGGAATCTTTGTATTATATTTATGTTTGATTTTTTAGCACAGCCCCATAACTGAACACCATAAGTCCATATTGGCCTAAGGACTTGTTTGTATAAGAGAACCTTATTTTCAGTTGATAACGTAGAATGTCTGCCGATAAGCCAATACATTTTTTTATATCTTATGTCTAGTTCTTCTCTTTTTTTCTTGACATGGGCTTTCCAGCGCAGCTTAGCGTCAAGAGACATTCCAAGATATTTAGCTGTGTTACCATAGGGTATCCTATGATTACTTATAAAAACAGGATAAAACTGTGGTCTTTTGTTGGGTAAAGTCAATATGAATAGACTTAAGAGAAGGATTGGAGTTAAAATCTAACACGATGCTACAATGCTGATTTTTAGGTTACACATCCCCAGGATTCACTAGATATGCAGGTTTCCTCACGATGTTTTCCTTCACCGAAAAGCGTGTAATAAATTGCAATTATCAATTAGACACATAAGTTTTAACACAAAAACTCATTGGTGTCTGCCCGTGACCCCCTCGAAAGAGTCGCAAGGTATTAGCGCTGGGCTACCACAGCTTGGTACAACTTGGCTACATTATACGCATTTATACGCCCTTTTATACGCATTTCACACTTCACACAATCCAACCACATCCACTTTCTTATTTAACACTGGTTTGGTCACATTTGAGTATAAAAACAGTAATTTAATTTGCTGCAAATCATTCCTTTTTAAGGATTAATGTATTCTTTGATATAATAACCAAAAAGTTTGTTTTTCTTTTCAATTCGCTTTTCATTCAAATATGATTAATAAAATAATGTTCAATTATTTTTTATAACGTTTAATCATTTTTTACCCACCCAGTTTTGTAATTAATTAATTTATTAAATAATTAAATTGTTACAACATATTTCAAATACAACCTCCTTTCCGTCAATAACATTGAGTTGAAAGAGATTAAATGGGTTGACTTTTGACAAATATCTTCTTATTTATTGAATAAGTCACCATCATCTTCCTGCCCTTATCCCACTCTAAGTGGGGTCGGCACAACATGTTATAAACATGCTGTCACATGATTTGGCTGAGTTTTTACGACCGGCCGCCTGCCTGACTTCAACTTACTTCTGTCGTATTTAACGACACCTCGGTAAGAAAGAGGGTGGTCTATTCTACTAAACCGGATACCACACGGTGGGTCAACTTACCTTAGTCGCCTTGTACGACACCTCGGTAAGAAATGAGGGTGGTCTATTCTACTCAGCCGGATACCACACGGCGGGTCGACTTACCTTAGTCGCCTTTTACGACACCTCGGTAAGAAATGAGGGTGGTACTATTCTATTCAGCCGGATACCACACGGCGGTTATTTATTGAATGAATAAGTGTAAAGGAAAAATAACTTTGTTTTCGAAATATTGATTTTCACGGTTTTTCTATTTTAATTCATAGATTAATAATACTAGAATAAGAAAGACAATCTAAAATGTGCCTTATTACAATAAAAGGATAGCAAATGATGATGTGTTTGACTTTTTTTATGTATCATTAAACAAAAATTAAGTATTTCATCTTCTCTTTCCTTGTTTATTGTGACTCTATTACATGCCTCCCATATTCTATTATTAATAAATCAATGATTTAATAACACCAAATCTGTGACAGAAGTTTTTTCGCCTGTCGAAATATCCAATTAGGTAATATATAGAATTAGGCGTTACTTTGCAGAGGTCTATAATGCAAAAGTAATGAAAATATTATTTTGATATAATACAAATTAATATTTTCATCACTTTTTTATATCTTATCAGAATTATTAGAGTCAATTCAAAAAATCTTTGTACTAACACGTCAAATATTTGAAGTCAATCACAAAAAAAAACTTTTTTTTGCAATTGACTTTGCATTTATGTAGGTTATATCACCTATTTTACACATAACCTATGAATTTTAGTTACGTACCTTATATTATAAGTTTATCAATTTAGACCAATTAACAGAATTAAAGTTTTTGTACTAATACGTCAATTATTGGAGTCAATACAAAAAAATATTTTTATAAATTGACTTCGCATTTAGGTTATGTGTGTATTATTATTTCTTATACCTAATTCACACATAACCTGTGACGTTAAGTCACGTACCTTATAAGTTTATTAATTAAGACCATCGAAATAATAGAAAGTCTTTGTACCAATGCGTTCTTAACAGTACGCTTTTAACAGGTTCATTTGGCGCACATTATCTGGAATCCTTGGGCATGTACGGTGCTCGTCGTATTCGACGACGATGCGTAGGATGTTACCAGAAACTTCTCTACGACGGTCGGAGAGCTAACTACGCACGCGCGAAAGCAAAACAAGTTTCAACACAATGCAACTTGTGCAAAAAGACTTATTGTTTCGAATGTTTTTCTGAAATAACAATTCACCAATATACCAATCTATGATCTATAATTAATATATATAATATTTTATAATATATACAATTGAACATATCTTCTGGCTGTTTCATTTCTGATTCCTGTGCTTATTAAGTATTTGTGCAAATTAAGAAACGGCAACAACTAATTAATCGACACGGTGGTAGACCCTGCCTTCAGCTCCGCAGGTCGCAGGTTTGATTCCGAGGGCCAACATTTTCTAACTACAATTGATTGATTCTTATATTCAAGGTGTATTTATGTATTTGAGTCATAATTCATTCTCCGCTATCCCACTCTAAGTGGGGTCAGCATAATATGTTTTATGCTTTAATTCTCCTGTCATTCGTTTATGTATTTAAGTGCGTATTTAGTTATATATGTATGTATTTACCATCTGTCTGTCACCCGTAACACAAGTATTAAGTTGCTTTAGAATGGTCCTGTGTGTATTGTCCCATATATTTATAACTAACAATCGCCAGCGGCTCCGCCCGCGTTGAAAGATTAAAACCTATAAAAAATAATATAGTATTTTGATTACCATAAAAATGGTTAAAGTGGGTTAACCTTACATGCCAGACATATGCTGTCGCGGACTTTTATTTGGAACTTTTAGAGGGGAACAATTTGTAATACATGATTGTTTGAAAGCATTAAATTTTGCCGATTTCATTTATTATTTTTTATTGCTGCTCACTCTCCTTTTCATCTTAGCCTGATGTTATATAGCCTATAGCCTCGATAAATAGACTATCTTACACTAAAAGAATGTTTCAATTCGGTCCAGTAGTTCCTGAGATTAGCGCGTTCAAACAAACAAACTCTTCAGCTTTATATATTAGTATAGATTTATATTTATAATTGAATGAAATAGTTATTATATTTCTTACTTTAACCAGATTTCTAACCAGCTTATACCACCATAGTTCGTAGATAATATTGGCTATTATATTCAAAATTGAAGCTAATATAGTTTTTGTTTGTACCAAATATTACAATCATTTCGTTTTCAGACCGCCCGTCATTCTTCACGTCGAAAATCGGTGCACGTATTATGAAACTGCGCGGATATTGGTACACCCGGCATTCAGTTTGCTCGTCCAGGGTCAAGTGGTTGTGCGCAGAGAGCCGCCACAAACAGTGCCACGCTATTGTAGTGACGATCGGATGTATGACAGTAGATAGGCAGAATAAACACACGCACCCGCCTTTGCTGAACGCGTCACGACAGACGGACTTCGATTTCCTACAACTTTTAGATAGTAAAGATCGTTTGATGTTATCTTAAGGTAGATATGAATAAATTGTAAATTAAGATGTACGTAAGAGTTCTTTTTTTACCTCTCTTCTCTCCGTTTTTAGTAAAGTGTATGCGTGTCGAGATGTTTCTTTTTATATATAAAAATATGGGACACTTACACACGCGGTCGTCCGTCCTCAAAGTAAGTAGCTTAATACTTGTGTTATGGTAGACAGACAACTGGTGAATATATACTTATATATTTTTTAAATACAAATATGCACCCAGACTCGATGACGAAAAAATTCATTTTGTAAAAAAATGTTGGTTATCGGCGGTAATCGAACCTGCGACCCGCGGAGCTGAAGGCAGTCTTTACTACCCACTGCGACGGGCCAGATATATGAATCTTACCTTGTATATTTATATACAAAACATTTGTAATACAAACATGAATATACATACACTCACATTAATACTAGTGTACATAAAAAACATTACACGGTCTCAAGCGCACCACGTCAGTAACACGAGAGTCTGTAGGTGAGAGTGGACGTGTAGTGGCATAATGTTAGTGCATGTTTAAGCCTGTGCTATATTCATACAACGCCAATATTAATACAATACAACTAACCCATACTCGTACACAGGTACGTTACACATATGCCCATAATTAGTCTAGATTATGAATAAGACATAATTTTTAACAGCCAAACTCCTATGCTTACTCAGGTTTGAACCCGTGACCCACTACAGTGAGTCGCACGGTCTCACGGCTAGTTTATCACAGCTCGAAAACAAAACGTTTATTCTGGATTGACTTTCCAAAAAATATGAAAACAGAATTTCAGTACATTCTGTTATTTTTTCATTTGTTCAATTACCTTCTGTTTTGGAAAGTCAAAGTCAATAAATCAATTTTTTTTTGGTGTTAATCCATAAAGAAGAAACAACGGCCTGTTACTATCCTACAGCTGGGCATAGGCCTATATTAGAAACAGGGTTACAACTAAGACTAAACACTGCTCCAATACAGAGTGGTAGGTTACACATATCCCCAGAATTCTCTAGAATCTGTTATTCCATATTAGATAAAAGATCTATTACTATTTATATTTTTACAGATATAACAATCTTCGGTCACAGTACAATAATTACCTCGACTGCTGGCACCAAGATTCTTCTTCTAGATGGGTATAAATATGGGTTAAGTCGTCTGGTGTGCATACTTGGCGACAGTGTGTCCAGCAAGCCTGAGATTACAAATCAACGGGAATGATCGAGCAAGATATCGTAATAATATAACCTTACTAGCTTTTACCCAAAACTTCCTTCGCGTGGACTGTAGTTTTGAAATATACAATAGCTTCTGCTGCTTTAATCCTGCAAATATCTCCGTCACAAAAATCAGATTTATTGTTTTAATTATGCATTATTTAATTAGCATAGTTTAATTATGTAGTGTTAATAAATATAGCTCAGTTAAATTTATCCAATAAACAAAAACCGTAATATATTTTAATATTTTTTGACGTAACGTAAACAGCTTATATAGAACCTTTTTTATAAATTTACAGACTTTGCTTTAACACATAATAAATAAAGAAAACCTTGATATATTGATTTAACTCTCTAGGTCTCCTCTAAACAGTGGCCTGAAGGCCACTCAGGGTTACAGAGCGGCTGCTGGCGGCGAGGGGGGCAACGTGTACAACGTTACCCTGTCCCCTTCACCAGCAGGGTGGTGGAGTACTGTCAGGTTTTTAGTCGGTGCAACTCCGACATACTCGCCGCTCGTCCCTTTCGGGCGGTGCCGACACATAACGGGTTTTCTTGACAAAAAACCCCTATAGAATAAGACATGAGTACAGCTGGTGCCTATGGTCCTCGGTCCCAATGGTTCTGGATGGCAATTGAAACCGTTGGCCACGGAGCTTAAGGCAGGGGCAACTGGCATAATAAATAAGAGACTAGAAATATCCTGAATTTAATAAGCGATAGGAACCCTTACCTAAATTTACCTTTTTAAATTACAAGGGCCATTGTTCATGAAGACGAATCGTGGTTTCGCGTTAATGGTATACAAGAAACATAGGTTCAGCTTGGACAAAGATGTTGGCGGGAAGAAGACGTGGCGCTGTACGAAGCAAAGCTACCGTGGATGCAAAGCGAGAGTGATCACAATGGACAACCAGATCATTTCTGTCAAGCACGATCACAATCATACTGATACGGTTTCGGTATACAAATGTCCAGCATATAAATACCACAGCTTATAAATGTCTATGGAATTATTATACTAGAGTAGGGAAGCCAGCCTTAAGTGTGTCCATCGACAATAAAGAGAAAGCAAATGAAAATCGTCTGTCTCTCTTTTTTATATGTGATTCTTCTTCTTCTGCTTCAACCGATGAACGTCCACTGCTGGACATAAGTATCTTCATGGGATCTCCACACCACAAGATTTTGTGCCGCTTGGATCCAGCGACTCCCCGCGACTTTTTTGATGGCGTCAGTCCATCTAGTAGGGGGTCTTCCGACACTGCGCTTTCCTGTGCGCCATTCCAACACCTTGAGACCCCAACGCCTACCAGTTCTCCGCCCCACCCGTTGCTTCAGCTTCGCGACACGCTGAGCTATGTCGATGAATCTGGTTTTTTTACGGATCTCGTCATTTCTGATTTGATCATATAGAGATACTCCGAGCATAGCTTGCTCCATCGCTCGCTGAGCGACTCTTAGCCTTCTTATGAGGCTCATAGTCAGCGACCAAGTTTCGGATTCTTATGTCATCAATGGCAACACGCACTGTTCGAAGACTTTCGTCTTCAGGCACTGAGGTATCTTGGACGAAAGGATCTCGCGTAGCTTTGTAAATGCGATGAGATAAAACGAAGTTAAATTTAGGAATTTCGCATTCTTTCTTATTATTTGTAGCAACAATCGTTCTTACAGGATATGACTCCCATACTCTAGTATAACCATAGCTGTTCTAGTCATAGCTTGTAAGTAATAATTGCAAAATTTTTACTCATTGTTCTTGTTATGCCATTTTATTGTTATACATAGTTTTATTGTTATATTATTATATTTAGTTTATCATTTCTTTTTTCTCAAATTTATTATGTTTGTTGTTTACGTTAATTGTAATTTTTTTCATTATTATTATTATATTATTCATAGTTCTTGATAGTAGTTGTCAATCTGCGCATGCTGTTGCCATCTATAATTAATATAGTTATCTAATTTAATAATCGTTGTATGTTGTGCATTTATAGCTGTATATTGTGTTTATATTGTTGATGATCTTTTTAAATAAATTACCAAAGAAATTTATATTTAGTATTGCCAGTTCACAAACTAAATAAGCGCTAAACACTTCTAGTTATGACTGAACGATTATCTTTAGTAGAAATTTATTTTTTTCCTTTAAATAATGTAATATACAATCAAAGTATTTTTTTGTCTTAACCTAATTATTTCTAGTCAATTTAAGTCACAGTAGACAAATAGCATAAAGCATAAGTTAAATAAATATCATGTTAATCTTTTAAATAATCTTATAATCGTCTAAACATTTGACTAAAATGTTTCAGACGATAACATAATTGTATTACTTAGTAGTTATTATATATTTAATTTAAATTAGTAGGTACCTGCAATATGTTATAAATAAATATGTGCGTATAAAAATATTTTATTTAAATCCTATAACATTCCTTTTTCGAATGGACACGACGCTATAAAGTTACCATAAACAAAATTACTCTACAAAATTACGTCGTCTCAAATATACATGGAGTAGTTATTTTAAATTATTGTTTAATTCTCAACTAATTTCATAATATTTTTGCAATAATAGTTATAAAGAAGTGTTTAATAAAACAATTCGTTCTTTATAAAATTTATTGAATTATTTATCATAAGTTAACAATTTTTGGAATGATGTTTTGTACGAAGTCTACTATTACAATTTATACATCCATTTAAATAAAACTAAATGAAATTTAAATTTGTCTTATATGACATGCCTCCTATTAATTTATTCTGAAATATTGTAGTATTCATAATTTTACGTAAGATAATTAGTTTATTTATAAAAAAGAACATATTAACATGATTGGAATAAATATTTAATGACATCGATTAAGAACATAAACATTCAAAAAACGTTAAAAAATTAAATCATCTATAAAACTAGATAAATTTTGATTAATAATTTGTCCTCTACTGATTTAATGAAATTAATAAAAAAAGGCGTTCACCAATGTGCTTAGTGCCAGTTTTCTTAACCTATAATCGCGTTAACGTAACGCCACTTTCTATATCGCTGGTCACGCTTATTTGTATATCGCTGGAATAACGGTCACTAGATGTCGCTGTTGCAGCGTCATACTGCTCGTTCAACTGTTGTAATTTTCTTATATATTTATTCTAATTTAATAATATTTGATTTTTCTTTATTTTTATTTGTCTTGAACTTTTATTCAGCGTAATTTTCAAATATGCATTTTAAGAAAAGTAATATAAAACAGTTGAACGAGCTTACATATTTATATCAGAAAGTAACTTATATAAACAATTGTTCTACTGCATAAGTGATATTTTTTTAACATATATTTGTACGAATTTTTGGCAAAGTAAGGTCGACCAAGTATACACTTGGTCGACGAAGGATACTTTGGTATATTTGTGATTTTTTTTGTAAAGGATAAATAAGTCTGAATGGCTTTATCAATTAAATTAATATTTTTTATAATTGCAGACATTAAATTTAATATAAAGCTTATTAACCAGCTTAGTCAATATTGATATAAAAATTGTACCAAAAAATAGATGGGCGAATTATCCTTATATCACTAAAAATTCTATGTCAACAAATTTGATAAAATCTCTAGATCTCTAAACAAACATTTCTTATTCTGTCACTTTTGTTTTTACTGTCTTTAGATTGAGATTTAAATTTACCTAACGTATCTCCATTGAAAACCAGAGTTATGGTACACCTAAGCATAACCTGTGTAGTGTTCCATTTCGTAACGTCACATTTATGTACATTTATCCTATTACTTCTACTGTTATCTATTTTAACTTTTGAATGTGACGATATTAATAAAAGGTTTTTGATTTGATTTAAATTAAATTGGACATTTGTTAAATTGAAAAAGCATGTCTCTATAATAAAATCACATAGAATTAGTCATCAATCTCTGTATATAACTGTAAGATATAGTTTCATGAATAAATTTAATAAAACTATTTTTAATGGATATATAATATTATTTATATAACTACTAGTATTTTTTTCTATAAATGTACACACTATAAATCCTTTAAAAATGGTTTTATTATCACTCTAATTCAATTTACAACATCGCTAAGTTAATTTAAGCTATTTAATAAAAGTTATTTAACTTAAAACAGAAGATACAGTCATTTATGACATTAATTAATCTCTTCAGATCTGAATTATTGTTAATTGTACTAAAATTATAGTTTTACTAATTATTATTAAGAAGAATATTATTATTATTATTAAAACAAATGTGCGCAAAATCATAAATATTTATTGTTTTTCGAATTTTCCGGCATGTGTAAAATAACACACACAAATGGCGGAGGAGAAAATTAAGTAAATTAAAAATATTTTAAGTCTTTAAACATTATGTGCATTATTCTGCATACGAGATCCGAATTTGTTAATATTAATTATCCAAAGAAACTTAAAATTTACTTTTAATTTTAAAATATACATTTTGTAACCAATCACGTGTGTAGTATACGTATTTTAAAATTTTGTTCTTGTTTAAATGTATAATATGCTCGTTTGAATTTCTATTATCAATTGACACTTAATTTTATGGACTGCAAAAGTAGCACAACTCAAAGGTGTCTCAAAATCGTGTTTTGAGATAAATGGATTTAAAGTTTTAATTGCTAAGTATAATGTTTAAAAATTGCTAAAGTTGCCGGCCTGATATTTAATTGAGTTCTGCTGGTATTGCTTCTGAAAAGATGTGTATTTTAACATTTATCTATTCTTAGTCCAAAACACGTATTTTTTGGGTTGTGCCACTATTGCAGCCATGATATGTTACTCTCTATATGCGTATATAAGCATGGTTAGATCTCATAATGATAAGTGATGTGTAAAAGAATATTATATAGAATGTAAATAATATATAATTTTAGAGTTATAAGCTCATTTATGAATTTCGCCTTATTTATTTATTTATTTAGTGAGACATGCCAACAGTATTATTAACATACATTTTTTTTTTTTTTACATGTATTTCGCACAGTCTTAATCTATTTAAAATACTATTACAGGCATATACAACATTCAAAAACAGTAAAAATAAAAATAAACATTGGTTGCTTAAGCAAATAGTGTTTCACCCATCAATATGGATTAGCGTTAACATTCTTACTTACATATTGATATGCATAGTTAAATTAGCTAACAAACTGTACCTTTTTAGAATATGAAAGTTCATTTTTAAATTTAAACTATCGTGAGTAGTATTCATAGTTATTGTATAGAACCGGCTATACTCACGTCTTATTCTATCAGGTAAGCCCGACTAGTTTCGAACCCATAGTATATAATATATTACAATAACTATGAAAGTTCATTTTTTATTTTAAAGACTCTTCACATTTTTTTTTATTATTTTCAAAATTCCAATCTATTGTTACTACGAAATACTATCACACTTTTAAATATGATATTTAATTTAAAAACATAACTAAGTTGTTCATTGTTTCGAAAATTAAAAAAAAAGAGCATTATTAGTTAGATTATTTACGACTTAAGCAAATATTACAATTAACATGACCTACATTCTATTAAATTCATTTCAACATGATCTCGAATGTACCTAATTTACTAGTCATTAAATTTAATATAAAAATATTTTAGGCCTCAATAAAAATTAATTTTAGATTTATCTAATAAAATTTATAGTATTAATAAAAGGTTAGTATTTAAATAAACAACAAAAAGGTTTTATAATTTTATTTAAAATACAACAAATACATACAAAATAAAACATTGGAAAATGAAAGAGGTATAAAATGTATATCACATTTATTTATTACATGCCATTATTAATGTAACTGTTATTAATATGATAATATCTCACAATTATAAATTATATTCTGATGCAAAACATTGTCATTTGTTTTATTTAACAAAAGTAACGACTTGTTACTTTCCCAATCGTGGGAATAGGCCTCGCTTGTGCCCACCACGCTGCTTTAATTGGTATTTTATACATATCACATACATATATTTGGGGTATATACCCATATTTCAATATAATAACATATAAAGATATGCATCACAAAGTTTCCATTTACCGAAAAGCGCGTGGTAAATTGCAAAGATCAAGCAGGCACCATAAATGTTTTACTGAAATCTCATTTATGTTTGAACCCTTTGTCATTTTTATTATTTGTTTATAGTCGACATAAATTTTTTTCTAAGCGTTTATACATTTTGACTTTATACATGGTAATCAATTATTTTTATACAGGATTGATGAATCAACAAATCCATCACGAAATTTCCGTTTTTAACACATTTTTTAAAATCATAACTCGCGAAATATTATATTCTATATTCTATAATTTTATATTCTAGTGATTAAGTGAGAATGTCTGGTTTCAAGTTTCACAACTTAACAAAATGATTCATTTGTATTAATAATAATAATAAATATATAGGACACTTACACACACGGTCGTCCGTCCCCAAAGTAAGTCACTTAATACTTGTGTTATGAGTGAGAGACAACTGGTGAATAGATACTTATATAATTTTTAAATATATACTTAAATACAAATACAAATTCATTGATGCATACAAGGGTGATCGCGTGTACTTATCAGGTGATGTTAAAGTTCTAATAATTAATTAGTATCTTATTAGTATCTTATGAGTAGCCATGGTAAACTATTCTTGGAGTAAATTTGTACCTATACCACAATCTAATATGTTTTCCCAACACTCTTAGGGCTGCTGGAAGAGATCGCTTATAGCGATAAGCTTTCCTTTGTACACATTTTTTTCTTAAAATAATGTATCTGTTAACTTGTGGTACATAAATAAATAAATTAAAAAAAAAAATTGTGTGAAAATCATAACGAAGGGATTCATGAAATACCAAAAAACTTTTCGCGTCGCGTATTTTTCGAACTGGCTATATGTCATTAGCCTTAACGGATTTCACAGCGTCACCAAGCGGGACGGGCGAGCACGGAAGCTTCGCCGAGGCTGTGACACGCGGAGAGTAGAACGCACAAGCTCTATTAGCGTCGAGAAACGTCGTCCAAAGGGTGCCTCCTGTAACTCCATGGTTTAAGGCGACGTGTAATTAATGGCTGGTGATATGACTATGACTTGTCATCGATGCGTCGGAGATGTGGCGAACCACGGCCGACCGAAGTCACAAAACTAGGATCTCGTCTAAGCCGGTAAAGGCGCTTTGTGCGTCTATAATATGTGTGTGTTGCGATCGTTGTTTGATCGTCAGGGTCATACAGGACGCCTATATGTTTGGTGAGTCGAACTGGTGGAAGCCAGTTATAGTTAGATACCAGTGTACCTTAGCTTTCTCAAAGTCGCGAAGTTGAAGGGACATTGGAACTTTAGCTTCGTACACAAATAACTGATGTGCGTTAGATCCCAAAGGGTTTATAGTAGCGAGCCATCATCACAAAGCGCAGCCTTAATGGCTTTGTACTCTGACAGACGACCTCAAAAAGGTAGAAAAAGTGTATGTAAATTAAACTAAGTTTTTTGGCAGTTATATATGTTTTAGCGCACACACTATAAAATAACGCGATATAAAAGAATACCAATATTCCCGCTGCGAGATGCACTTCTCTAACGAGCAAAGTCTGAATGTCACTGAAGCGTTTTATCAATAGGAAGACTCTACCAGAAACAACAACGGCATGGTGTTGCCACTATTTTAATCAAAAAGGGTGCGATACTCTTGTTTCATGACTGTGTTGCTATAAAATACAAAGCGCAAATCATTGGCAACAACATATGTTACTTCTGAATCATCTTGCTTAAAAGAATGCGCAATAATTAATAAATATGTATCTTTTTAAAATGGATTACAGATATGAATTGTTTTCAAATGGATGAAGAACTTTTTATAAACCTAGTGACAAATTTATCCCCTTGAATACAAATCTTATTTAAGTTTTCTAGAACCGTCGTGTTTATGGACGTTGTATATCCTTATAATGGCATCGTTGAGGGTGGTGAGTTTCGCTTTACATCCCTTATCGCACTTATTGCAAACCCAGTGCGTCTCCTGTTTTTGGTTGAGATGTTTGGAACGCTTCTTGAATCTATAGTCACCGAGCATTATGATTGCGTTGCCTTGACGTGACCAGCTGTAACGGGGAACCACGGGCTCTGAAATTGAAGATATTGGTATGAGTTTTACTAAAAAAACATTTAAAAACACAATCTGTATTAAGAGCCCGATATAACCTGAATAGAATTAAACCCTTTTTGGATATTTTGCAAATCAATTCCGGAGATTGCTGATTGAAACGTTTGACTGCTGAAAAAAGTTTTAAAGAAGTCTTAAGAGCTAAAAAAGCGTCGAGATTTCGGTTCTAATACGCTTTCATCGGTATTTGAAATTATATTTTCTCCTATTTAAGATATTTTAAAAGATTCTAAGATACACGCGCTAAAAACAGCGTAATTTATACAGAAATTGTTTGTAAGATATGATATTGTATGAAACAAGACGTCCGCCCTCTCGCGCACCAAATAATTGTAATACTTATCCTTACCAATACAATTTTATTTATGTATTTTTCGTACATATTCTAAATTTCTTCAGTGAATATACGAGAGTCGGGAGCGTCATTTTAGCTTACACGAGTTCTACATATATTTATAAACCGCTGTTAATAAATAGTCTGCTACATATTGACTACAAAGATTAGTCCTTTTAACTAATTGCGAACGAATTTGATATAAGTTTTATATATAAATAAATATATGGGACACTTACACACGGTCGTCCGTCACCAAAGTAAGTAACTTAATACTTGTGTTACGGGTGACAGACAACTGGTGAATATATACTTATATATTTTTTAAATACATACTTAAATACAAATACACACCCAGGCTCAAAGACCAACAAATTCGTATATAGAAAATGTTGGCCCTTAGCGGGAATCGAACCCGCGACCCGCGGAGCAGAAGGCAGGGTTACTACCCACTGCTCCAACGGGCCAGTCAAATATCTAATAAGATTTATCAAATTATGACTTCAATTTATTAAAATGAAGGTATAAATCAAACGAATAAAATCAATAGTCATAATTGAATTTATTAAACGACATTTTGAACATAAAATCTTAAAAAGAAACTGATTGTACCAAAACACGTATTTAACAATTTAATTTAAATGATAATATCTTAACATTTTAGTACAATAAATTTTAATGTTTTTAGGAAATATATCTAATTTTTCTTGTCATCAATGAAAATTTAAAAATTATTACTTATAACAGGTTTAAGGGGTAAAAGAAATGATTATGTGTCATGTAAAAAACATTAAAACTTAGTAATAATTATTTACACGCTGTGTACTGTGATTGTCTAACGATATTTATCTATCTTATAAACTATTTTAATAATAAAAGTAGAAAAATGTAAAATTATTTATTATGATGTATATTAACAGTTCAATATTCTCAACATTATACTATCGTTTAAAAGTAAAAATACTAAAAGATTGTAACACACATTGATATATCGCATATAATACCAGACCCACAAAAATGTTTTTGCCACGGAAATTATTTTACGTTTTTAAAAAATAAACACGATTTTGGAGATCAACGACTTAACACTATTACGACACAAGAAACGAAAATAACCTTGACCTAAAAACTAATAGTATGGTGCGAGTGAGAGAAAACAGTATTTTCTCCCGTTTATTGAACTAGAGCGTCAAACCAGGTCAGTCAACCATTACTGACAAAGCCAGATCTCAATTACTTAAGTTACATTAATTTTTTTCGAAAATACATTTTTTTCTTTTCATTTCTTTCAAGCATTTTTAAATTGTCAAGGAACAACTGCTCTTACTGAGAAGAAACAGAAAGAAACTCGTCGGTCAATTTAGACATTTTCAATTTTGTATTATTGAACAGCAGTCTTGTATGAAGCTGAAAGGATTTCAAATCCAGGCAATTTTGTCATCCAACAACATTAACTATAAATACCACTCACAATAGTCTAAATCCAAAATATGATATTGTATCTGTGCTGGTAAAATTGCACTACCAACTTGTTACAACATGTTCGAAATACAAAACCCCCTTCAAATAGTTGGTCAATAATACAAAAAAACATTGTCGCCGTCAACATGTGTGTCAAGTTGTTGAAAAAGATTAAATCGGTTGACTTTAGAAAAATTGCTTCTTATTTATTGAACAAGTGTAAAGAATTTCTCCTGCCCTTATCCCACTCTAAGTGGGGTCGGCACAACATGTTATAAACATGTCACATAATTTCACTTCGTATTTTGCGACCTGTCTGACGTCAACTTATTTTAGTCGTATTTTACGACACCACGGCAAGAAAGAGGGTGGTCTATTCTAATCAAAAGGACACGATGGGTCAACTTACTTTAGTCGTCTTTTACGACACCTCGGTAAAGAATGAGGATGGTCTATTCTACTCAGCCGGATACAACACGGCAGATTTTAAGGTAAGCGCACTAATAATTGACCATGTTCTAGTAGTTCACCGTTTTGTATGAAATTTTAAATATAATCTTTAATATTTAAATGAGTTAATCTTGTATGTATATATATATATATATATATATATATATATATATATATATATATATATATATATATATATATATATATAAATATATATATATTTTTTTTTTTCGGAATCTCGGAAACGGTTCCAACGATTGTCCAGAAATTCAGCATGTAGGGGGTTCTAGCTAGGTTTTATGTAAAAAAAAATATTTTATCCCTGTTTTTGGGCATTAAAAAACACTAACATTTATGTTTAATTGAATTTTCGCCATTCACTGTCAAGTCAGCGAAGCTTATTCGAGGAACGGGCGGCCTCGAGAAATGTAAATGCCTAGGATCAATCCCCAACTAAATAATTATTAATTTCTTTTTTTAAGTATTTTTTTGGAAAAATTACCGAGCAAGGTTTGGTCACCCAGGTACTATATATATTAATAATATTAAATTTTTAATAACGCCGTGTGGTATCCGGCTGAATAGAATAGTGCCATCCTCCTTTCTTACCGAGGTGTCGTAAAAGGCGACTAAGATAAGTTGACCCACCATATGGTATCCGGTTGAGTAAAATAGACCACCCTCGTTCTTACCGAGGTGTCGTAAAATACGACTAAGGTAAGTTGACGTCAGGCAGGCGGCCGGTCGTAAAAACGCAGCCAAATCATGTTAATGCATGTTTATATCATGTTGTGCCGACCCCACTTAGAGTGGGATAAGGGCAGAAGGATATATTAAATTTGAAATATTAATATCTGGGTGACCGAGCTTCGCTCGATAATTTTTTACAAAAAAAAACTTTAAAAAAAGAAAAAAACAATTATTTAGTTGGGATCGATCCTTGGCACTTACATTTCTCGAGGCTGCCCGCTTACCGAATAAGCTACGTCGACTTGACAGTTAATGGCGAAAATTCAATTCAATATAAATGTTAGTGTTTTTTAATGCTCAAAAATAGGGATAAAACAATATTTTTTTTACATAAAACCTAGCTAGATCAATTTTTCTTCCCCAAAACCTCCTACATGCTGAATTTCAGGAAAATCGTTGGAGCCGTTTCCGAGATTCGGAAAATATATATATATACAAGATTAACTCATTTAAATATTAAGATAAGATTAAATATTAAGATACAGTGGGCTACTGAGGGCAGTTGTTAATAGACGGCAAAAGGAATATACAAATTTATTTTTTATTAGCTTCAACAAACAAAACGCTTATTATTTAAAATTTCATACAAAACGGTCACCTACTAATACTCGTACATGGTCAATTACTAGTGCACTTACCTTATATTATATAACATTTAAATATGATAAGATTTGATACTAGGGTGCCTCCCGCCCCTCTTTTTCCTGACCATCGTCGGTTGCATTCCAACGTTGATGCATTTGTTGAACCTACAGTGTCTGCAATAGGATCTCGTGTTGACGTTTATGTCGCATATCTGGCCGTTGATTGATTTGTATCCCTTACATACATATTCCAACTGCTTGTTCATATGCAGGGTCCTTTTAAAAAACTGCTTGCAGGATTCACAGGTGAGTATCCCGTAATGTGTCCCCGATATAGCGTCCCCACAAACCGGACATAACGGTTTTATGCAAAAACCTAGAAAAATAACATTTTATTAACAAAACTCTACACAAGTATTTAACTGTTTGTTACTTGCTTTCACCCGCTTGTTTTGTTCGCGTGGACTGTTGTCGTGTAATATGTCGATAATAAATCTTTCAATGACATCCTATTCCTGTAGAATTAACAGGATTTCTAAAGCCTATATGTTACCCCGTTATATAAGGAATAATTGTGCAAAATTTCATCGATATTGGTTCAGCGGATTCGCCTTGATAAAGTAATAAACATACATCCATACTCACAAACTTTTGCATTTATAATATCAGTAGGATTTATAGTTATAATGCAGGAATTGTGAACAATCAGTTGTCATTCGATGTTTCTTAAGTTGTTATTTTAATAGCAAACTTTTTTTTGAGACAAGGTTCGGAGCTAAGACCGCCTTTATACATGTGCTTTTTAAATTTTTCTTTCTCTTTGATAAATATATGTATAAAAAGAAATAAATAAACAAAACGCTTATTATTTAAAAATTCCTACAAAACGGTCAACTACTAATACGCGTACATGGTCAATTACTAGTGCACTTACCTTATGTAACATTTAAATATGATAAGATTTGATACTAGGGTACCTCCCGCCCCTCTTTTTCCTGACCATCATCGGTTGCATTCCAACGTTGATGCATTTGTTGAACCTACAGTGCCTGCAATAGGACCTCGTGTCGACGTTTATGTCGCATATCTGGCCGTGGATTGAGTTATATCTCGTACAGACGTATTCCAACTGCTTGTTCATATGCAGAGTCCTCTTAAAGAACAGCTTGCAGGATTCGCAGGTGGGTATCCCGTAATGAGTCCCCGATATAGCGTCCCCGCAAACCGGACATAGCGGCTTTATGAAAAAACCTAAAAAAATATCATTTTATTAAGTATACATAACAAAATCAACTCATTCTCCTGCCCTTATCCCACTCTTAGTGAGGTCACTTAAAGTGTTGAGTGTTGCAAACACTGATTTGGCTACGTATTTTACGACCGGCTGCCTGCCTGATATCAACTTACCTTAGTCGTAACCACCTCGGTAAGAAGGTGGTCTATCCTACTCAGCCGGATACCACACGGCGTAAATACCAACTAACTATATTGTTACTACTTGTTTGTAAAACAACCTCCTTCATAGAGTTGGTCATTAATATGAAAAAATATTGTGGCTGTCATTATGTGTCATTGAGTTGTTTCTTAAGTTGTTAGTTTTTTTTAGAGAGAAGGTTTGAAGCTAAAACCTACCACGCTGCTCCAATGCGGATTGGTAGGTTACACATACACCCAGAATTCTCTAGAGACCTACAGGTTTTCTCACGATGTTTTTCTTCACCGAAAAGCGTGTGATAGTGAGCATTTGAAGTAAATAAGGCACTAAGTACCTGAAAATTAAAATTCGAACTAAGTATGCAATTTGGTTCTAAAATTGGCTTTTACCATACCCCGATACCAAATACAGTACCAAAAAATTAAATTCCAAACGATCAAAAAATAGGCGATAATAAATTAAGATACCTAGAACACATTCTTATTCTAAAAATAAAACCAAATTTATCAAGTTGTTTTTATTTAAAAATACATTAATGATTTAAACTGTACAAAATCGTCTCGGATAAACACAGAGTGAATTAATTTTATCAACGTAAAACTTCAGATTAACATTTTTGAGGTTATGTATATAATATATTAATAAAAAAAAAACTACACATTTTGTGATTGTTTTACTAGTATTTTTTACAGTTTACTATTTTATCCTGCAAGTTTGATCCATCATCATTTTCTAACCTTATCCCACTTTAAGTGGGGTCGGCACAATATGTCTTCCTTCCCATTCTACTCTATCAAATGGAAAAAATAATAAAATAAAGGACGATATCGTAAACAGGGGGATAATTGGAATTTGGGACTGGGAATGGAATGAGATGTATACTAATATATAAATCTTAAGATTTGTTTGTTTGTTTGAGCGCGATAATCTCAGGAACTACAGGACCGATTTGAAAAATTATTTGAGTGTAAGATAGTCCATTTATCGAGAAAGGCTATAGGCTATATAACATCACGCTATGATGAATAGAAGAGAAGCAGCAATAAAAATGGAGACTATGCAAATGGAGCCATCACAAACGTAAAAATGACTAAATATAAGTATATTTTGATATGAAATATAGTTCCTTCTATTAGTCCGATCACAATTTGATTATCATCCGAACATGTATTACACTGTCCTAATAAACTAATTTAATTTAATAGGTTGGCAGCTAAGTAATTGCGGATTAGAGTTATATACGTCACTCATTCCAATTTTTTTGATATCCGTAAATTGTATGTCCTTTTTCTTTTTATATATGCTAGTTTACATCCATATCTACATTTACAATTTTATTGCATGGATATTTTCGTAAAGTAGTTTAATTCGATATTAGTATAGAGCGCAAAAACGAACGTTTTCGTCTTATTTTGCTTTATTTCTTTGCTGGTGACAGTCTACTGTCTGTCAGCTAAACAAAATAAATCCAGTGTTCATGGAAAAGCGACCAGAATTGGTAAATCGTAAAAATACCATTTTCCACCAGGACAATGCTAGGTGGCACTCGACTTTGGCCACTTGTCAAAAATTGATGGACATTGTTTGGGAATTGATGTTACATCCACCTTATAACCTTTATTTTGCCTCATCAGATTACCACTTATTTCGATCGCTAGATATCTCTCTTCGTGGTAAAACTTTCAATGATGATGATGCTGTAAAATCTCACTAAACTCGGCTTTTGGTCGCAAAGAATCAAAATTTTTACAAAAGTGGAATTTTCAAGTTGTCAGTAAGATGCCAAAAAGTCATCAAACAAAATGGAAGATACATAATAGATTAAAGTATAGTTCAAGAATTAAAAATATCACTTTTATTACATTGAACAAATCAATTACTTAGTTGCCAACCCAATATATAATTTATAGTCTTTCACAAGCACTTTAATACCAAACATGTGTAATTCTAAGGGTCGTGGTTATGGAATATATTACAGTTGATCGTGACACCAGACAAAGTGTGGATAACCGCCTTACAGCCAAAGGAGCTTCGTCTACTACACTGCCATCGTTCCCTCGAGTTGCGAGCATAGTGCAAAGAATATTTGTACCCATTCACAATCATCATTGGCCTTCCGTTTTTTGACATTAAGTACGACACTGTAACTGCAAGAAAACTGATATTAGAATATATATATTACATACAACATACATATTGCTCGGTAATTTTATACAAAAAAAAAGGAAAAAATATTCGATAGTTGGGGATCGATAGGTATTTACATTTGTCGAGATTGCCCGTTCCCCGAATAAGCTACGCTAACTTATAGAAATAGTGTCTTTATATTCAATATAAATTTTAGTATTTTTTTAATGCCTAAAAACAGGGATAAAACGATTTTTTTTACATAGAACCTAACTAGATCGATTTTTTCAAAATTTACCCAAAACCTCCTGAAAAAAAACACGATATATTTCAGGAAAATCGTTGGAGCCGTTATATAATACAAGATTAACTAATTTCAATATTAAAGATTAAGAAAAATGTGCTTTTTTTTGATCTGTGGTAAATACCACGGATCAAAAAATGGAAGATGGAGCGTACGGAACGAAAAACTGAAACAATTTTATTTGCCAAATACTAAAACGTCTTTGTTTAGGCATACGATATTGTTCACGTATTAACATGCAATAAGCCGAACGCAATTATAAAAACTATACGCACGCACATATACAAAGTAATTTAAATAAACTTCAATGCATTGTTTCGGTACGGACTCCATCTTTCTTTCTTTTGATCTGAAATATTTGCAAGAGGAAATAAAAAAGAAAAAAATCTGTAAAGTTTAATAACGTATTTTGCGATATCTTATAGATATAAATATTTATGGGACAATTACAGATATGGCCGTCCGTACACAAAGTAACTTAATCCTTGTGTATGAGTGACATACAACTGGTAAATATATACGTGTATAGTTCTTTTAAATTTAGCATTTAAGCACAAAACTCTTGTAAATAGAAATTATCATCATCATATGCAGCTTTTTGTGTATTATAATCGGTGTATAGTGGTAAAATTTTCATGAAAAACAAAAAAAAAAACTGTTATTCATGATATTATAAAAGAATTGAAGGCAATGAATTAGATATTAAAATTTGAAAGATGATTTTTATATAATTATCGCATTGCAAGATTATTTTTACAGTTTAAAGTGGTAAATTAAAGAATGAAAATAAAAGAAATAGACTACAAGGTATTATTTATTTCATATTTCATAGTGGAAAATAAATATATACCTAATAACAATGACAATTCAGTAAATTGAATCTAATTTAATAATATTCAAGTATTTTAAAAGGGCACTATTCCTTTTTGACGTATTTATGTTTTTTTATTGTCGTTATGTAGTAGCTTAAGAAATATTTTGCACTATTTTTTAATCATTATTTCATTATAGCGAGCGTGAAAAACAATACAAAAAAGCGGTGTGATCGAAAATTTGAAAGTAATACAGTAGAAGCTCTTTATTGGCGCTTCCTTCATTCGCGTTTTTACTATTCGCGGACTGAATTGCGACTCAAGTCCTATATTCGCGGCCTAAGATTTCTTTATTCGCGGATCGAATCGGTACATCGGTACATACATAAACATATGTACCTAAATAAAAGCGTGCGGTATCCTTTGTCAACGTCTCGTCAAGTAAACTAATAAAAAGATAAATAAAATAGATCTTATTACAACTACGCCTAGATTGCGTTTACAAAAGCTATCAGCGTTGTTTGTTTCGTTTGGCGGTTCTATTGAGGTGAGCCGCCTCCACCACAGCCGGTGTTGTTGTAAACAAACAGAATTTTTAGATAAAACAAACTTATTACTCAAAACATTACTAAATTACAAAAAAAAATTACACCATTGCCTAATTCTGAAGATAATATGTACCTTATTAAAATGTGAAGTCAAAAACTTCTTTTGTTTTAAACTGATTTTTATGTTTTTGTTTTTTTTTTATTTCGTCGCTTAGGAACCTATTCTCTAAAACTTTATATAAATTACCATCCCATATTCACGGTTTCTGTATTCGCGGCATATTTACGGAACGTATCCCCCGCGAATAAAGAGCTTCTACTGTACTGCGCAATGACGTAGCATGAAGTGATTGGTTCAAGCTTCAGCCGTTTATACACGTCGTTTAAGGAGAGACATGATGAGACATGATTGATGACTAATGAGTTTTATTTTTAAAACTTATATGTCTAATTGATACTTGCAATTTATCACACGCTTTTCGGTAAAGGAAAACATCGTGAGGAAACCTGCATATCTCTAGAGAATTCTTGGAATATGTGTAACCTACCAATCCGCATTGGAGCAGTGTCAGATCAGCCCCAATCCTTCTTTTTAAAAACGGAGGGAGGATGCCTATCGCCAGCAGTAGGATAGTAACAGGTTACATTACATAAAGAATAGAAAAAGAAAGAGTAAAGAACACTAGAAAGGCACATAGACAGTTTTACGGTTTATCAACAAATCCGACGAGGCGTGGTTGTGAAATCCCTTTACTTGCAAAATTAGAGTTCCCTGGGTGATGATAACAGCTTTACAGCACTTGTACGAGTGTGTGGAACACGTCCATCTCGTTACGCCGCGCCTCATAGAATGCTTGCTATACGTGTAGTCGTTGTAAATTATCAAAGGTTTCCCTCGCCTTGATTTTGTGAAAAATGCTGCGAAATATACATTAAATTATTTATAGAAGCAGGCGTTACTTTGCGGAATTCCATAGTACAGAAGTTACAATAAAATTATTTTGCTGTAATCTGCGTTTGTTAAGAGAATATATGTAATACTTCATACACTATTTATTGTAACTTTTGTGACTTCTGAAATATACATTACGTATTTAAGTAGCAAATTTAGCAAAAAAATAATTCTAAAATTATTTTGCTTTTCGCGGTTGAGTTTGACCTAACATTAGCTTAGTATTAAAGTCACCTAATTCAAAATTAGGTATCATTGAGTTAGATACAAAAGTAATAATAAAATTATCTTGCTATAATCTGCGATGAAGTAAAATAGAGAACATATATAGGTAGAGTGGCCAATCCGCAAAGCTTTGCGATTTTGTCGTGGAGTCTATCTTCTGATGATGCTTCGGTTGCGGGGCGAAACGATTGGTATATTTGTGATAGTGAACGTGTGTAGTTCTTGTGTATTGTGGTGACGGTGGTGGAGATTTGTGCATTTCTTACTTATACGCCGGAGTAACATTTATGCTATCGAAAGCTGTTAATTCTACAGTATGTCTTTATAAGATGAAGATCTTCTTTTAAAATTACATTGAATAGCGCCATCTATTATCAACCTAGTTGTAGTTGCGAAGTATTAAAACACAGAGATATATCAAAGAGTTTATTAAATTGTTCTAATAAATAAATAGGGCTAGTCTAAATATATTTTAACATCTAGGAGGTAACGCTTATGCGAAGGAGTAAACTTTAATCTATAATATCTAAACTAGCAATAGAGAGTCAATACACATTAGTCCTATAATACTGAATACAAAAAACGATTATGCCACTACGTTTGTACTAAAAGTTACTGACTACGGAATAAGGCAAGAGATTCATAATAAGAGATCACTTCTATCACATGTTTAGCACCGTTACATTTAAAATTAATATTTTCTCCCCTAATATATTCTATCAAGTTTTGTCACACCACACATCCACCTTAACATTCTCATCTCATTCGCATGCACATTTCTTTCATTCTTTTCCTTTATTGTCCAACAAATTTAAACAGCACTATAAATAAAATAAACTAATAATATGAACATTAAATCATTAGAATGGTAATAATAATCGCGAAAATGTCAGAATAATGTTCAGTAACGTTAAATCAACTTTCGTAAACACTCTAAAAACCTTTTCATTCTAATTTGCAACATCTCACATACAAAAAAATTACGTGATTTTAAATAATCAATAGCTAAAAAATAAATTTCGTAAGTAAAAATTCTAAATTTTAAAGACATTTCCGTTTGCTTTTTTAAGTCAGTATAATTACTATTTCACAAATTTCAATTTCATTTTTATTATTCATGTTAAATCTAGTCTGATAATAGATTTTATGGTATCACTGCAATACGCTATAATATTATATATTTGTGCTTTAATTTTATATTACAAATCAATGCACAAAAAATAGTCTATTGCACAGCCTAATTTCTAAGTGAAAATACCACAAATGTCATACAAAAAATTCAGTTGGCGGATGATTGTGTAAATTCTTCGCATAAATCAGTCTGCTTTGCTCCGTGTAAACTCTTGCTTCACAACCGTAATTATTGTGAGTATAGCAAGACCAGCACCATTTATCTCCTAATGTTTGTATCCCAATGAATGTGAAATCACCTACCTTCATTAAACTCTCACCGTCACGTGAGATCATGAATTGGACTGAAAAATAAAAATGATTGTAAGAACAAATATATTGTGGAAAGTACGGGATATATAAATATCGCAGCAAATCATAATTTCTTCTAAATTATTCTACTTTGTGGTGCCACTAAAGGCGATATATAAATTTCAGATATAAAAGAAATATAACAAGTTAAAAAATCTTTTAACAAAATTTCATGAATAAGCGACGGGACATGAATAAGACTGTTGACTGACTTGTTGAATGACTGTTAACCGTTAAAGGGATCCCTCGTCTGGAGCCAATCTTGGCAACAGCATCAGGTAATGCTTATCATAAACATGCATTGTCATCAGAAATGGATCAGTAAGTAAAATTCCAGCCCAATCTGACACCGGGAAGTGAGTCAAATTTAACTTGCGAGATTCCACCTTCACATACATACACGGCAAGTTAAATAAAAGCTTCTAATAAAAAATAACGCATATTTTATACAACGACTAAAAGCTTTTTCTTGCGATTCAACTGATTCAAATTAAGATTTAACAGAACCAAATAGAGATAGGGACCTAGCCATAAACAGTCACTCTGTGAGCGTGAAGAAGTATAGAAAGTTAGGTTAATTGAAAAGTAAGGGATCACTATTCTTTTACATCCAACTATATTCCAGTAACACTTTTCTTACCAAGTTGTTTTTATGATATAACGACATATATGTCTTTTATATATGCAGTTGAAATATATGCAAGCAGTTGAATGGTACAATAAAGTATACTGGTTAAACAAATGAAGGGACAATCTAGTAAGAGCAATAATTTATTTAATAAAGTATGACTTCATTCTGCTGACAAACTGAGTATGCATAAAACATTAATCACGTATATATTTTTGTACATAATCATGTATTAAACACTTTATAACATTAAAATTATTTGATTTCCTTCATTTATATTTAAGTTAAATATTTGATTTCACTCATCTCCGTATCGTTAGCTTTAATTTAGGAACGCTTTTTCTTACAAACATTACAACAGTAAAGATACATTTTAATTACCTCTTTAGAGATATTACAGTATTTACTTCTAATATGCGCCTCTAAGGAATCCAAATTAGCGTGGTTGTATAGAATGTGCATTGTATGTATGGCACCAAATAATTCATTAATTGGTATATAAAATTTAACAGAATTCACTTCATCTTGTGGTTTAATTAATCTTTCCCTACCGTTTATCTCAATAACGTCGTAATTAGCAAGCGTTTTGTAATCCTCGAAACCTTTAGGCCACTTATTTTTAAGCACCTTCATTTCACCAATGAAATCTCGATAACGGAACTCGTTTATATAGTTTATACTATTGCTTTTCTTCCGCTTTATTAGTTTGTCTAGTTTATCATTAAATTCTTTTTTCATTGGTGCTACAATATCTTCGGAAACCATTTTTGGACCTGAAATAATATATTTGTATATATTTAAAAATACAATCACGAGTATGTTTGCACTGGACTTTGCAACAAAATTAAAGTTCATTGAGTTACCTTTAGTATAAAAAGTAAATCAAAAATATATCGGACGCTTAGTATTAAAGTAACCTAATTCAAAATTCTTAATTATTATCCTTATTTCAATACCGTCTATAACATTACTCTATAAAATATTGTTTCTCAGTGTTTTCTTGCTCTTTCAATTTATGGTTTCTTTAACACTAATAAGTTTTGTCAACGCTGTGCTACGCTTTATTAAAATTACCACTAAACAACTTCATTGAATTAGTTCACTTTGATACTAAGCGAGCGATCTTTAATATTTAAATGAGTTAATCTTGTTATATATTTTTGGAATCTCGGAAACGGCTCCAACGATTTTCCTGAAATTCAACATGTAGGTGGTTTTGGGGGAGAAAAATAGTTACATCGTATAATTCGTTACATCCCTGTTTTTGGGCATTTAAAATACAAAAAATTATATTATATTAAGTCTGCGTAGCTTATTCGGGAAACGGGCAGTGTCGAGAAATGTAAATACCTAGGATCGACCCAAACTAATTATTTTTTTCTTTTTTTTAAGGTTTTTTTTAATTTGTATAAAATTACCGAGCAAGGCATGGTCAACCAGGTACTGTGTATTATTTGACCAAAATTTATTCACTGTCACAACAAATTAGTCGTGCAAGCGTAACAAACAGACTCGCATTGATTGTGTGAGTAGGGATCACTAGCATGAATTTTGTAATGATCATCATCTTCCTGCCCTTATCCCACTCTAAGTGGGGTCGGCACAACATGTTATAAACATGCTGTCACATGATTTGGCTGCGTTTTTACGACCGGCCGCCCGCCTGACGTCAACTTACCTCTGTCGTATGTTACAACACCTCGGTAAGAAAGAAGGTGGTCTATTGTTAGAATAACAATGAAGATAATGTTGTCTGTGGTAGTTCATAAGATTTTCTTGTCCATGTATAACTTCCTTCTTCCTGTTCCTGCCTTGTAATAGTCACGTATACCATACGGTGCTTTTATTTAATTACAGTGACAAAAGCATACAGAAGTTTTATTTATCGCTATAGGTTATGGGCCCAGACTCCCAAACCACACAGAGAAAATAATAAAAGAGAAAAGGCATGGATCGAGCAATTATCCTTAACAGAGAAAACTGGCCAACATGGCGGTTCCAAACTGCAATTGTACTGAAATCAAAGGGATTATACCAGTTTGTTACAAATCAATCATACAAAGACGAAAGCGATTATCAAGAAAAAGATCAAAAGGCGCAAGAATTAATTGTTACCAGAGTCGAGGAAAGCATATTAACCTATCTCATGACATGTGCTACAGCTTATGACATGTGGGAGAAGCTTATAACAATATTTGAAGCTAAATCAAAAGTCGGTGTTCATCTCTTACAACAAAAGTTTTACAACATAAAATTTGAGAGTCCTATAACTACATTTATTGCTAAAATAGAAGATATACTACATCAGTTGAAGCTACACGGAGAAGAAATTTCAGAAAAGATGATTGTTACAAAGATATTACTGAGTTTACCAGAAGAATACAAGCATTTTTTTTCAGCATGGGAAAGTGTTCCAGTCTGTAATCAAACACTGAAAGACTTGACAGCCCGTTTATTAGTTGAAGAGGAAAGGATTCAAAACCACTCCGAACCATTGAATGGACAGATGTCTACAGAGGCCTTTATGGCAAACAGAGGTAATAACAGGAGAAATAAACACTACAGAGAGGTCAAGAAAAATACTAGTGACAGTTTAAAGTGTTTTCAGTGTGGTAAGCCCGGACATTTTATAAAAAACTGTAAATTAAGAAAATGTAATCATTGCGGTAAAACAGGACATATTTTCAAAGACTGTAAGTTGCGTTTAAACAAAGTAAAGAATATTCACATGAATAAATCAGATAATAATAGTAATATTTCTAGTGCATTTATAGTTGATATGTATAACAAAGATAGTTGGATTATGGATACAGGAGCTAGTGAACACATGTGTAAGAGTTTGCAATTATTTAAAGAGTATAGAGAAATTAAATCTTATAAATATGTAACAGTAGGTAATGGTAACAAGTTAAGGGTAAAAGGTATTGGTACAGTTGAATTTTTAGCATATAATGGTGTTTCTTTTACAGAGTCGATATTACTTAATGTACTTTATGTCCCTGATCTTACAGTGAATTTATTTTCAGTTGTTTGTGCTATGGATAGGGGTTATGTTATAAAGTTATCTAAAACAGGTTGTAATTTTTTGAAAAATAATGAGGTTATCTGTACTGCTAATCGTAATAACAGTTTGTATATCATGAATTTTAAATTTAATGTTTCTGGTGCATTGATGTCATTGATAGATTGGCATGAACGTTTTGCACATCAAAATTTTAACTTAGTGAAAGAGACTTTAGCAAAGTATAATATTAAATATTGTGGTTATATAGAGCAATGTATTCCATGTATTAAAGGTAAACAACATAGGTTAACCTTCTCTAAAAGTGATAGTAGAAGTAATTGTCCAGGAGACCTAATTCATGTAGACTTGTGTGGACCTTTTGAAAAAGAGTCATTAGGGGGTTCAAAATATTTTTTGCTTTTAAAAGATGATCATAGTTCATTTAGGTTTATTTATTTCTTAAAAAATAAATTTGAAACAGTAGATGTTATAGAGAATTTTATATTAACTTTTAAAAATGAGTCAGGTTTTACAGTAAAAAGATTTAGATCAGACAATGGTACAGAGTTTAATAATATAAAATTTCAGAATTTATGTACAAATAGAGGCATAATACACGAGAAAACAGTGCCATATACACCTGAGCAAAATGGTAGAGCAGAACGAGTAATGAGAACTATTGTTGAAGCAGCTCGCACTATGTTACAAAGTAATGGTCTTGCAAAGGAATTTTGGGCAGAAGCGGTAGGTACTGCTATATTTGTTATTAACAGAACAGGGAAGACAAAAACACCAGGTAAGACACCATATGAGTTGTTCTATGACAAACCAAGGTTTGATATTACTTTATTACAGCCATTTGGAACAGAAGTGTATGTACATATACCAGCTCAAAAGAGATTAAGATGGGATACAAAAAGCATGAAAGGTATATTTGTTGGTTATGGAATAAATACAAAAGGATACAGAGTTTGGTTTAATGATAAAAAGGAAGTAAGAACTTACAGAGATGTAATATTTATAGAGTCTGAAAACAGTGATAGAGTCAATACAGCGAAGAACACAGAAGTACAAAGAAGTCAGCAACTAAGGAAATTTGATACTCAGACAGTACAAAATAGTGAAGAAAATGAAGTTACAGATGAATTAGCAGATGATAAAAATAGAGAAACAGAAGTGATGATGACAGATGGGGAATTTTATAGAGGAAGGGAATATAATAGAGTTGAAGAAGTTGACACAGATAAGGAAAGTGATACAATAGAAAAACATTCAGAAAGTGTGTACAGATGAAGAAACAGAAGATACATATTCTGATATAGAGGATAATGACAGCGAGGAAGAAATCATGAAGACAAGAGCGACTAAGTCACGAGAAATAAAGAAGCCTGCATACTTGAAGAAAGATTACTATACAGGTTTTACAGCAGTTAATGACAGCGAAATAACATATAAATCAGCAATGAGTGGAAAGCATTGTGATAGATGGAAAGAAGCTATAAAGAAAGAATTACAGACGTTAGAAAGAAATAAAACATGGATACTGACAGATTTACCAGAAAATAAGAAAGCTATTGAGACTAAATGGATTTTTAAAATTAAGAAGGAAAATGGAGAAAAAATATATAAAGCTAGATTGGTAGTAAGAGGATTCCAGCAAGAAGAAAAGTTAGAACAATCAGACATTTTTGCACCAGTGGCAAAATTACCTACGTTTAGAATCTTACTGGCTATAGCATGCAAGTTTAATTTAAAAATCTCACAGATGGATGTAAAGAGTGCTTTTCTTAACGGAGAAATAGAAGAAGAGGTATATCTGAAATTACCAAAAGGTACAGAGATAGTAGACAGTAATAAGGTATTAAAATTACAGAAGAGTTTATATGGATTAAAGAAGTCACCTAAGACTTGGAATAATATATTTAACTGTTTTATAATAAAACAAGGTTTTCAAAGAAGCAGAGCAGATTATTGTTTATATTTCAAGCCAAATGTAAAGTTTTTCTTATTATTATATGTGGACGACTTAATCATTATTGGGGAAGATGAAGAAAGCATAACAAGATTGAAGATTAATTTACAAAGAGAGTTTGAAATGAAGGATATGGGAAATGAAAATAATTTTAAATATCTTGGAATAAATATAATACAGAAGGAAAATAAAATAAGTTTAGATCAAACACAATATCTGAAAGAGATTTTGAAGAAGTATAAAATGGAAGAGTGCAATTCCATTTCTACACCAATTGCAAAGGGTTTAATTTTACCTACACAGATATGTCAAAATAAAATATTAAAAAAGAAATGTAGAAGTCTAATTGGCAGATTAATGTATGTGATGCTAGGAACAAGGCCTGATATATGTTTTGCTTTAAGTTACTTGAGCAGATATCAAGTTTATGCAAGTTCAGAATTATGGAAAAGTTTAAAACGTTTATTGCGTTATTTAAAGGGAACATTACAATATAAATTGGTTTATACAGTAAACAGTCAAGATGCAAAATTAATAGGGTATACAGATGCCGATTGGGCAGGGGATTTAATAGATAGGAAGTCCACATCAGGATACATTATGAAGGTTTATGGATGAATAGTGTCATGGTGTAGTTCAAAACAACAATGTACATCATTGTCTTCTACAGAATCTGAATACATAGCGTTAGGAAAAGGAATAGCAGAAGGATGTTGGATAAGAAATTTGTTAACAGAAATAGGGTTCGATTGTAAAGAATTTAATGTGTATGTAGATAATCAGTCAGTTTTATATGTATCAAAAAATCCTGAACAGAACACAAGAAAATCTTATGAACTACCACAGACAACATTATCTTCATTGTTATTCTAACACCCTTCCTCAATGAAGATTAAGTTAACTACTATTAATACATATCTATACTTTAAACAATTCACTCTATCATATGCTTACAAACTGTCAACAAATTACATATATAAATTTAAACCATTACACAACTTTTTAAATCTTTCTCTACTTAGACTCTTTGTAAATATATCAGCAAGCTGATTTTCCGTACTAATATATTCTAATATTACAATTTGTTTACAAACTCTATCTCTAATAAAATGGTATTTTAAATCTATATGTTTTAGTTTTCTATGCTGTTCAGGATTTTTTGATACATATAAAACTGACTGATTATCTACATACACATTAAATTCTTTACAATTGAACCCTATTTCTGTTAACAAATTTCTTATCCAACATCCTTCTGCTATTCCTTTTCCTAACGCTATGTATTCAGATTCTGTAGAAGACAATGATGTACATTGTTGTTTTGAACTACACCATGACACTATTCATCCATAAACCTTCATAATGTATCCTGATGTGGACTTCCTATCTATTAAATCCCCTGCCCAATCGGCATCTGTATACCCTATTAATTTTGCATCTTGACTGTTTACTGTATAAACCAATTTATATTGTAATGTTCCCTTTAAATAACGCAATAAACGTTTTAAACTTTTCCATAATTCTGAACTTGCATAAACTTGATATCTGCTCAAGTAACTTAAAGCAAAACATATATCAGGCCTTGTTCCTAGCATCACATACATTAATCTGCCAATTAGACTTCTACATTTCTTTTTTAATATTTTATTTTGACATATCTGTGTAGGTAAAATTAAACCCTTTGCAATTGGTGTAGAAATGGAATTGCACTCTTCCATTTTATACTTCTTCAAAATCTCTTTCAGATATTGTGTTTGATCTAAACTTATTTTATTTTCCTTCTGTATTATATTTATTCCAAGATATTTAAAATTATTTTCATTTCCCATATCCTTCATTTCAAACTCTCTTTGTAAATTAATCTTCAATCTTGTTATACTTTCTTCATCTTCCCCAATAATGATTAAGTCGTCCACATATAATAATAAGAAAAACTTTACATTTGGCTTGAAATATAAACAATAATCTGCTCTGCTTCTTTGAAAACCTTGTTTTATTATAAAACAGTTAAATATATTATTCCAAGTCTTAGGTGACTTCTTTAATCCATATAAACTCTTCTGTAATTTTAATACCTTATTACTGTCTACTATCTCTGTACCTTTTGGTAATTTCAGATATACCTCTTCTTCTATTTCTCCGTTAAGAAAAGCACTCTTTACATCCATCTGTGAGATTTTTAAATTAAACTTGCATGCTATAGCCAGTAAGATTCTAAACGTAGGTAATTTTACCACTGGTGCAAAAATGTCTGATTGTTCTAACTTTTCTTCTTGCTGGAATCCTCTTACTACCAATCTAGCTTTATATATTTTTTCTCCATTTTCCTTCTTAATTTTAAAAATCCATTTAGTCTCAATAGCTTTCTTATTTTCTGGTAAATCTGTCAGTATCCATGTTTTATTTCTTTCTAACGCCTGTAATTCTTTCTTTATAGCTTCTTTCCATCTATCACAATGCTTTCCACTCATTGCTGATTTATATGTTATTTCGCTGTCATTAACTGCTGTAAAACCTGTATAGTAATCTTTCAAGTATGCAGGCTTCTTTATTTCTCGTGACTTAGTCGCTCTTGTCTTCATGATTTCTTCCTCGCTGTCATTATCCTCTATATCAGAATATGTATCTTCTGTTTCTTCATCTGTATAATATACACTTTCTGAATGTTTTTCTATTGTATCACTTTCCTTATCTGTGTCAACTTCTTCAACTCTATCATATTCCCTTCCTCTATAAAATTCCCCATCTGTCATCATCACTTCTGTTTCTCTATTTTTATCATCTGCTAATTCATCTGTAACTTCATTTTCTTCACTATTTTGTACTGTCTGAGTATCAAATTTCCTTAGTTGCTGACTTCTTTGTACTTCTGTGTTCTTCGCTGTATTGACTCTATCACTGTTTTCAGACTCTATAAATATTACATCTCTGTAAGTTCTTACTTCCTTTTTATCATTAAACCAAACTCTGTATCCTTTTGTATTTATTCCATAACCAACAAATATACCTTTCATGCTTTTTGTATCCCATCTTAATCTCTTTTGAGCTGGTATATGTACATACACTTCTGTTCCAAATGGCTGTAATAAAGTAATATCAAACCTTGGTTTGTCATAGAACAACTCATATGGTGTCTTACCTGGTGTTTTTGTCTTCCCTGTTCTGTTAATAACAAATATAGCAGTACCTACCGCTTCTGCCCAAAATTCCTTTGCAAGACCATTACTTTGTAACATAGTGCGAGCTGCTTCAACAATAGTTCTCATTACTCGTTCTGCTCTACCATTTTGCTCAGGTGTATATGGCACTGTTTTCTCGTGTATTATGCCTCTATTTGTACATAAATTCTGAAATTTTATATTATTAAACTCTGTACCATTGTCTGATCTAAATCTTTTTACTGTAAAACCTGACTCATTTTTAAAAGTTAATATAAAATTCTCTATAACATCTACTGTTTCAAATTTATTTTTTAAGAAATAAATAAACCTAAATGAACTATGATCATCTTTTAAAAGCAAAAAATATTTTGAACCCCCTAATGACTCTTTTTCAAAAGGTCCACACAAGTCTACATGAATTAGGTCTCCTGGACAATTACTTCTACTATCACTTTTAGAGAAGGTTAACCTATGTTGTTTACCTTTAATACATGGAATACATTGCTCTATATAACCACAATATTTAATATTATACTTTGCTAAAGTCTCTTTCACTAAGTTAAAATTTTGATGTGCAAAACGTTCATGCCAATCTATCAATGACATCAATGCACCAGAAACATTAAATTTAAAATTCATGATATACAAACTGTTATTACGATTAGCAGTACAGATAACCTCATTATTTTTCAAAAAATTACAACCTGTTTTAGATAACTTTATAACATAACCCCTATCCATAGCACAAACAACTGAAAATAAATTCACTGTAAGATCAGGGACATAAAGTACATTAAGTAATATCGACTCTGTAAAAGAAACACCATTATATGCTAAAAATTCAACTGTACCAATACCTTTTACCTTTAACTTGTTACCATTACCTACTGTTACATATTTATAAGATTTAATTTCTCTATACTCTTTAAATAATTGCAAACTCTTACACATGTGTTCACTAGCTCCTGTATCCATAATCCAACTATCTTTGTTATACATATCAACTATAAATGCACTAGAAATATTACTATTATTATCTGATTTATTCATGTGAATATTCTTTACTTTGTTTAAACGCAACTTACAGTCTTTGAAAATATGTCCTGTTTTACCGCAATGATTACATTTTCTTAATTTACAGTTTTTTATAAAATGTCCGGGCTTACCACACTGAAAACACTTTAAACTGTCACTAGTATTTTTCTTGACCTCTCTGTAGTGTTTATTTCTCCTGTTATTACCTCTGTTTGCCATAAAGGCCTCTGTAGACATCTGTCCATTCAATGGTTCGGAGTGGTTTTGAATCCTTTCCTCTTCAACTAATAAACGGGCTGTCAAGTCTTTCAGTGTTTGATTACAGACTGGAACACTTTCCCATGCTGAAAAAAAATGCTTGTATTCTTCTGGTAAACTCAGTAATATCTTTGTAACAATCATCTTTTCTGAAATTTCTTCTCCGTGTAGCTTCAACTGATGTAGTATATCTTCTATTTTAGCAATAAATGTAGTTATAGGACTCTCAAATTTTATGTTGTAAAACTTTTGTTGTAAGAGATGAACACCGACTTTTGATTTAGCTTCAAATATTGTTATAAGCTTCTCCCACATGTCATAAGCTGTAGCACATGTCATGAGATAGGTTAATATGCTTTCCTCGACTCTGGTAACAATTAATTCTTGCGCCTTTTGATCTTTTTCTTGATAATCGCTTTCGTCTTTGTATGATTGATTTGTAACAAACTGGTATAATCCCTTTGATTTCAGTACAATTGCAGTTTGGAACCGCCATGTTGGCCAGTTTTCTCTGTTAAGGATAATTGCTCGATCCATGCCTTTTCTCTTTTATTATTTTCTCTGTGTGGTTTGGGAGTCTGGGCCCATAACCTATAGCGATAAATAAAACTTCTGTATGCTTTTGTCACTGTAATTAAATAAAAGCACCGTATGGTATACGTGACCATTACAAGGCAGGAACAGGAAGAAGGAAGTTATACATGGACAAGAAATTTGTTAACAGAAATAGGGTTCAATTGTAAAGAATTTAATGTGTATGTAGATAATCAGTCAGTTTTATATGTATCAAAAAATCCTGAACAGCATAGAAAACTAAAACATATAGATTTAAAATACCATTTTATTAGAGATAGAGTTTGTAAACAAATTGTAATATTAGAATATATTAGTACGGAAAATCAGCTTGCTGATATATTTACAAAGAGTAAGTAGAGAAAGATTTAAAAAGTTGTGTAATGGTTTAAATTTATATATGTAATTTGTTGACAGTTTGTAAGCATATGATAGAGTGAATTGTTTAAAGTATAGATATGTATTAATAGTAGTTAACTTTATCTTCATTGAGGAAGGGTGTTAGAATAACAATGAAGATAATGTTGTCTGTGGTAGTTCATAAGATTTTCTTGTCCATGTATAACTTCCTTCTTCCTGTTCCTGCCTTGTAATGGTCACGTATACCATATGGTGCTTTTATTTAATTACAGTGACAAAAGCATACAGAAGTTTTATTTATCGCTATATCTATTCTACTAAACCGGATACCACACGGTGGGTCAACTTACCTTAGTCGCCTTTTACGACACCTCGGTAAGAAATGAGGTTGGTCTATTCTACTCAGCCGGATACCACACGGCGGGTCGACTTACCTTAGTCGCCTTTTACGACACCTCGGTAAGAAATGAGGGTGGTACTATTCTATTCAGCCGGATACCACACGGCGTGAATTTTGTAATGATATAAGTACGTTAATGTACATGTAACGTAAAGAAATCAAAATAAACAACAGTACTATTCCGAAATATGTAATTGTTATACGTAATATAGCATTGTCGAAACAAAATTATATTGTGGTCGATTTATTTGAATTACAATAACATAAATAGTTATACAGTAAATATGTACAATTTTGCTAATGTACCACACAAATAATTTTATTACAACGATATTTTTCCTTTATATTTATTCAATAAATAAGAAACGATTATCTTAAAGGCCAATAAACATTGTCAACTCCGCGCACAAATCACGACAACATCAAATGGAGCTACCACTCTCCTCTCCGCGCCGCACCGCACCTCTCCGCCCGTCACTACACCTTGACATAGCTATCTTAGCGTCTCTATGCAACAATTTCCGCTCTTTTTGCTTTACAATTGCAATTTATTTAGCATTCATGGCTACTAATACACACGCCATGCAATCCTTTATTGCACCTATTGCAAATAGTGCGTGATTTTCTTTTTGGACCACCGTCTTTTCTGCTGCATACAACGCAAACTCTTTCCAGTTTTCCTGGAAGCTTTCGTATGCCTATGCGGAGCACATTTGTGGATATTTTGGTACCTGCAAGCGATAGGAAAAGGTGTCTACAAAACGAAAAACGTTTTTAGAAAGAAAGAAAGAAATATAATTTTATTTGTGCCAACACACTACACAAGTATAATAAAACACATAATAATATATTAAAACAAAAAAACAAATAACGCAATACAGAATGTAACTTGCATAGTGTGATGACTCAAATTGGTGTAGCCTCTCAGCTTTTGTCAGTCGTGATTAGTCACTACCGACGCTGATTTTCAGAGGTCAGCAACTGCTATCCTCATACTCAGCGACTACATGCGTGCCTCCGTTCCGTCTTCGTCCCCTTCATTTAAGTCTTTATTTTAAGTCTCTCTTAATGGAACATTTATAACATATATATATCCAGTCCACTTCTCAGGGCTTAATTCAAAGATATATGAATTACACTTATTAACAAAATGCTCCCATCGCAACCAAATTATACAAGAACAAGAACTCCGCGTGTCGCGGGCGATTCCTGCCGAAAGCCAAAGTTGTATAAATAATCTGTTCGTTCTTCGAATTTATGTGTATTTATGTATTTAAATTTGTAGGTATTTCAAACAATACAAGTAGTAATTTTATTATTAGCATTTATAAACAGTTGTCTGGGATAGACGACCATGTGTGTAATATTCCCAATATTTAAAAAAATCAATTTACCATCTTTTAGTTCTGAGCAAACAAACTTCATTCATATAGATAATATATTTCAACTACGCGTTATATCAGGGAGAATTTAAAATAAAAAAAAACTAATTAATATCAACTAATTTATTCCATTGCTAACTATAGAAAAATATAATTTTAATTACTTTATATATAGAAACCATCTTTTTTTCCTGTTTACATTGGTTCAGTGATGTGTTTAAATATAAATTCCTCTTATTACTGACTAGCTAAAGTATAAAATATAAAAACTGGCTATATTCCCTTCTTATTCTATCGGGTTAGCCCGACTAGTTTTGAGTCCATCATCATCCTTTAATCATGAGCTCTTTACACGATGTTATCGCGGCGTATCAGTGTATTTAATGAGAGTTTTTCAAACTACTCAATTGCATTAGCGTACCGCCAATTTGCGTGATAAATCTAGCAACGCTCTCTATATGAAGTAGCGCTGACTTATTGTATGAAACAAGAAGCTCGCCTTCTCGCGCATTAGGAGAAAATTAAACAAGTTGAACAACAAATTCGAGAACAACCGTTCCTTAGCAAGTACCTTATCCTTACCAACTGCTTTTTAACTTTGCTTGGGTAAATATATGAGAGTGGGTGCGTCATTTTAGCTTACGGCGCAATAATGCAGTGTAAAGAGCGCCATATAAACTACTTAACCTACTTAAAATTTAACCTTAAAGGCACTTTAACTGTTACGATTTATGATAATGCTGCGTTGAGAAGAACATAATTTTTCCGTCTCTGTCCGTGAATATTTCTGCTTTGCACGTTGGTACAGAACAGAGCCAATGCCTGGTGATTTGTGGAGTATCGCTTGGGTGCCAGAACGTCTTTACATACACTGGAATATACGTGAAACCTTTGAATGTCAACACCTCTTTGCCGCAATCCGATTTTATGATTTTACAAAAATCGGAACCTGTAAAATAGGAAACTAAATGACAGCAACAGTAAATAATAGCTGGTTAGATAAGCTTACACAATATAAGATCTAAACGAAATACAGCGACTACCCCGCTCAGTTAAAAACTTCATTATGGTTCTCTATTAAATAACTAAAGGATCGATCTACATCTACGTTAAGGATCAACTATCATTATTTGGTGTATGCGTTCACTTGTATCGTATTATTACATACTTTTGTTATATGAATATAGCACAGGCTGAAAGGCGGACGAACAAGTATCAAAATATCACTACACGTCCACACTCACCGAGGTACTCTCGTATTACTGACGTGGTGCGTTTGAAACAGTGTAATGTTTCATTGTACGCTAATATTAGTGTGAGTAATTATATTTATGTATGTATTGTATGTGTGTGTCTTGTATATAAAAATACACAAATCTCAACCTGCATACACTAGAGATGTGAGATTTGTATATATTTTATCTTTGATATATATTTTTTGTAAAATTACTTATAGAACCTACTCGATGGATCGATTTGCAAAATAAAAAAAAATATATAATAGGCAATACTTTTTAATATTTTTATTTTGAAACTATACCTTTACTAGGTACAAATATTAACAAGAGAACTAGAAAAGGAAAACAAGTAATTCATTTACAAAATTAAAGTTCTGCGCTTATTTTATAAACCCTTCATGCTTTCTTATTTCTTTATGCCTTCTCTCTTCTCCATCTCTTCACTCTCACTTTTCATGCTTAATTCCTAAAGAACATCTAAGTGAATACATATCACACGCTTAGTATTAAAGTGGCCTAATTCAAAATACAGCTTAATCGAGTCAGGTACATTGTAATCCTTATTTCAATACCATCTATGACACGCTACAAATTATAAAAAAAACTGTTTTCTTGCTCTTCTAAATTATGAGTCTTTTAAAAGATTCATAATTCACGAGCTTTGTAACCGCTACTTTACGGTTTTTTGCAATTTGCCACAAAATAAATATTTTATGGGTGTTTTTAAAATTCAGCAGTTTTGTAGGCGTTACGCTTTATTGCAATTTGCCATAAAAACAACTTTTTTTAAATAGGTCACTTTAATATTAAGCGTGTCATATATTTTAAGTTCATTTATAATAACAAAGAGTAATATAAAAAATTTAGGCACACACAAATGGACTATTAAAACACAGCGTAACAAAACATTCCCAGTTTTCCATTACGTTATTTGTGATTATGATCCGTCGTAAAGAATAAAATTTTGCCATCTTTGTCCATAAATACTGTTGCATTACACCGCGGTTCTGTACATAGCCAATGTTTCATGAATTTCGGCGCATTTGACGGACGCCGCAGCTTTTTGCAATATACTGGAGTGTATGAAAAACCTCTGTGCTCTAACACGTATTTACCAAAATTCAACTGTGATATATCAAATAAGTTGGACTCTGTGAAATAAGGTAAATCTATTAATACTGTTAACTTCAACGCTGTAAATTTCTAATAATTTAAAAGCAATACATTTTTTTATTTTGGTACTGAAATCCATGAAGACGATGTTGCGAGAACATTTAAACGGCTTCATGTAAGTTACTTTTGATTCAGACATCGCGATGTTAGGCAAAAGCTTTTTCAAAAAGAAAAAGTAAGTAGCGGCCTTTACTGTCCCACTGCTGGGTATAGGCCTCTTCTCTCTGTTTTTAGAGAGAAGGAAGCTTAGACCTACCACGCTGCGCCAATGCGGATGGGTAGGTTTTTACACATATCTCCAGAATTCTCTAGAGATATGCAAGTTTACTACTGTTTTAACTAACGATTTATTCCTTTCACTTTTTATAATGAACTAAACTCAAAAATCAAATTAAATGTATTACTGAGTAAATAGTATACGCAATAAATAACAGCACAAACACACTAATTAAAAACAACTTGTTTAACCACGACAAGTTGTGACACTATCTAAAGACGGGGATGTTTATCAATCGTGTAAGTCAAGCTTCATAGCTAGACTCCAAGTGATGCATCGATCTAGTCGCATAATTGACTAATCATCGAACCTAGGTATTTTAATTTCTCGCGACCACCCATTCCCCGAATAAGTTACGCTCGCTTGACAGTTTATGGCAAAAATTCAATTCAATAGACATTTTAGTATTTTTAATCCCCAAAATTGGGATAAAGTTTTTTTTAAATAAAACCTAGCTAGATCCATTTTTCTCCCCCAATACCCCTACATGCTGAATTCAGGAAAATCATTGGAGCCGTTTCCGAGATCCCGAAAATATATATATATATATACGACATATAAGATTAACTCGTTTAAATATTAAAGGTACAATGCTAAGCTGATAGATCGATTCCCACATGTCACCTGGCGCTTTCTTTCTTTTTTATAGCCGTTTTTTTTTAATTGCCGAGCAAGGCTTTGTCACCTATGTACTAATATATTAAATAGTTATATTTCAGCTCAATTGGAAGTTGGTCAATTTTAACTTGCAAGATTCCAACTTCACACACGGCACGTTAAATAAAAGCAAAAAGCAACTCCTTATTATATATCTCTTTAAAGTCAGAAATACATTCGCATTTAAAATATTATATATATTATAGAATAATTTTTCCAGCTTTCCAATTATTGTATTCGAATTATACTCCCGTTAGATAATCTATGCAATCTGGGAGGATTGTGAAAATGCACTATGGCACTATACGTAATTCTCCCACTTTTGTCCATATGAACTTTGGCCTTGCAGGATGAATTCGAACAATACCAGTACTTCCTGTCCGACTTAGCTACGTAGGTGAAGCCTTTATACACAAGCAGCGCCTTCCCTCGTATTGTCCTTGATATTTCATAATCGTAACCTGTAATATTAAAAAAAGTATGTATCTATACTTATGTATAAAGCTGAAGTTAAGTTTAGAGTGTTAATCTCGGGAACTACTGGACCGATTTGAAAATTTTTTTGAGCGTAAGATAGTCCATTTAACAAGGAAGTCTATAAGCTATATAACATCACTCTCAGATGAATAGGAGAGGAGCAGTAATAAAAAATATTGCGAAAACAACAAAATTTAAAGCTTTCCTTACGTGCGCTAAGTAAACGGTAAAAGTTATTCAAAAATCTCTTATAATTATACTAATATAAAAAGCTGACGAGTTTGTTTGATTGTTTGAACGCGCTAATCTCGGAAACTGCTAGACCGATTTGAAAATTTTTTTAAGCATATGATAGTCCATTTATCAAGTCTATAAGCTATATAACATCACGCTCAGATGAATAGGAGAGGAGCAGCAATGAAAAATATTGCGAAAACAGCAAAATTTAAAGCTTTCCTTGCGTGCGCTAACACAATTAGCATTAATACATTTCATCATCCTCCTGCCACTAATCCCAGTCTAAGTGGGGTGTACACAACAAGTTTAAAACATGTTGTTTCATTTGGCATTTTTTTACGACCAGCCGCCTGCCTAGCGTCACCTTGATTTAGTCGCGTTTTACGACACCTCAATAAGAAATGAGGGTGATTCTACTCAGTCGGACACCACACGTCAGTCAATCTGCTATATATACATTACTTAAAATTGAAAAATACAATTATTTTCTAAGCTCTAATATATTTCCCTTCTTTAGTGATAATATATCTCGGCGGTTCGTGGTTATGTACTAAATTGCAGAATGTAACTTTGTTGCCATTGTCGACTCTCACGCGAGATTCGCAGCCTCCGCATTGTTTACTCGAACAGTTCCAGTAGTATGAGTTTTTATGGGCCCTCGAGAACGTGTAACCATGAAGCATGAGCAAAACACTGCCATTTGATTTCGTGATATATTTAAAATGAAAATCTGAAACAATACCTGACCTTACAAAATGATGACTTTTATGTCTATATTACTTTCCCAGAGTTAATAAAACAAATATATTACAGAATCAGGTAAAAAATTTAAAAAACTATATATATAAGTAAGTACCGGCCTGTTACTATCCCACTGCTGGGCATATGCCTCCTCTCTCCGTTTTTGGAGAGAAGGGTTGGAGCTAAGACCTACCACGCTGCTCCAATGCGGATTGGTAGGTTACACATATCCCTAGGATTCTCTAGAGATATGCAGGTTTCCTCACGATGTTTTCCTTCACCGAAAAGCGTGTGATAAATTGCAATTGTCAATTAGACACATAAGTTTTAATAGAAAACTCATTGGTGTCTGCCCGGGTTTGAACCCATGATCGTCTCTAGAGATTCACACGGTCGCACCGCTAGGCCATCACAGCTTATATATACCATTCTTTTATTAATTGGCATCAATAAATAACAAGACAGTGTTGTAATAATTTGAAATAAAATAATTTTAATTAATGAATGCCATACGCGTTGTTGTTAACTTTATATTAAGATAATTACAACAAACAATGATATTTATCTTTTATACTTATTCAATAAATAAAAAAGCAATTTTCCCAAAGTCAACCCATTTACTCTTTCTCAACAACTCAATAAACACATAACAACACAACACGTAATGACAGTTACAATGTTTTTTTTTATATTATCGACCAACTATTTAAAATGAGGTTGTATTCGTAACATGTTGTAACAATATATTACAGTACAGAATCAGGTAAACAATTTAAAAAAACTATCATATATATTCCATGCTTTTTATTTATTGGCATCACTCAATAACAAGACAGTGTTGTAATAATTTAAATTAAATAATTTAAATTAATAAATGCCATACGCTTGTTGTTAAGTTTAAATTTAAATAATTTTTCCGTAAATGCTTAAGGTATACTAACGAGATAAGGTTATTTTAAATACTCACAATTTTATTTTATGTCAATGTCGAATATCAATTACATACAATTAAATTTGAATGCGATGCATATGACGTCAAAATATAGTGATAGTTAAAAAGAAAGAGCCCATGATGATATCAAATATTAATAGGTTCAAATTATGGATTAGGTTTAATCTTAAAAAGATTTGTTAAATATTGTGTTAGGTAATCTAAATTTTTCTCTGTTTAACTAAATATTAGGGTTCCAATTTACGGAATTTAAAACTTAGAGGTTCAATTACAAAAAATTGTGCAAAAATATCATTTTCATATATTGTTATCATACTGTAAGGAATTTTAACATTAGAGCTATATAAGAAAAATAAACTCACACTTTACTTTATTGTATATTTTTTACCTTTGTTGTCCTGTCCGAATTAGATGCTGGTCCTGTTCGTAAAAAAAGTTCTGTATCCCCCCTTTTTTGGCGAACATACCTTATTTAAAAAAAACCATTTCCAAAAACCCTATGTCAATATATGGATATATAATTTTTTTTTCTTACTCATATCAAACCTTACAACGAAATGGTGAAAAAACATCGTGATAATTTTTTATTGTACGCCGTGTGGTATCCAGCTGAATAGAATAGTACCACCCTCATTTCTTACCGAGGTGTCGTAAAAGGCGACTAAGGTAAGTCGACCCGCCGTGTGGTATCCGGCTGAGTAGAATAGACCAACCTCATTTCTTACCGAGGTGTCGTAAAAGGCGACTAAGGTAAGTTGACCCACCGTGTGGTATCCGGTTTAGTAGAATAGACCACACTCTTTCTTACCGAGGTGGCCTTTTACGACACCTCGGTAAGAAATGAGGTTGGTACTATTCTATTCTTCCGGATACCACACGGCGTGCCTTATTTAAAAAAAAATATTTCCAAAAACTCTATGTCAATACATGATATATCATTTTATTTCTTATTTATATCGAACCTTAGGTGCAACGAAACGGTGAAAAAAACATCGTGATATTTTTTTATTGTCTTTAATATTTAAATTACTTAAATTTGTATGTATATATTAATATATTTTTGGAATCTCGAAAACGGCTCCAACGATTTTCGTGAAATTCAGCATGCAGGGGGTTTGGGGGAGAAAAATCGATCTAGCTAGGTTTTATTAAAAAAAAACTCGTTTTATCCCTGTTTTTGGGCAATAAATAAAACTGCTTAAATAGAAACAGGAAGCAATAGATATTTGATTTAAATGCAAAGCCGTGACAGTCTAATGGTACGCGCGAATAAATAAAGTTCAAAACCCGGGATCGATTCCCACATGTCGCCTGGCATTTCATTTTATTGCATTAATTTATATGTTCTAAAAATTACCAAGCAAGGCTCGGTCACCCAAGTACTTCATCATCTTCCTGCCCTTATCCCACTCTAAGTGGGGTCGGCACAACATGTTCAAACATGTTGCCACATGATTTGGCTACGTATTTTACGACCGGCCGCCTGCCTGACGTCAACTTACCTTAGTCGCTTTTTACGACACCTGTGTAAGAAAGGAGGGTGGTCAATTTTACTCAACCGGATACCACACGGTGGGTCAACTTACCTTAGTCGCTTTTTACGACAACTCGGTAAGAAATGAGGGTGGTCTATTCTACTCAGCCGGATACCACACGGCGCGGTACTTATAATTTAAACTATAAATTAACGTAGTCTATACTTTAATATACGTTCCTTCTTTTGTTTTAAAATACCTTGGAGGTGGATGGTTGTGACTTAAATTACAATCTAATATAACATTTGCTGAATTCATGCGCACTTTTGCTTTACACGACTGAGCTTTGTTAGAGCATATCCAGCTATATGACGCTCGATTGATCCTGGCAAATGTGTAGTTGTTCACCATCAGAAGTTGCCCGCCACGGGAAGAATCGATAAATTCAATCTTAAGTCCTGAAAGGAAAAACAAACCATAGGAAATTTTGATTCAAAATTTTGCATACCTGTACCAAAAGCCTAAGAGTTGATACTTTAGAGCAGGGATGAGCCGCACGCAGCCCTGTGCCACTTGCGGCCTTTTAAACATTTTTATACCCCACCGAACATTCTAAAATTGAATTTATTAATTATTCATTTATTTATTTTATAGATTTTCTCCCGTTAATATTATATAAAGAAAATTATAAAACAATGGTAGTATACTAAACTGAAATCTTAAACTTTCGAATTTCATAATTTTTTTTATTTTTTTGTTCTAATATTTGTTATAAATAAAGTTTCGTTAAACAATAATTTATTGTTAAGTAAGTGTTACTTTATTGGCGGCCCGGCAAAAAGTTTTAAAATTTACATTGGCCTATTGATTAAAAAGGTTGCCTCTGCTTTAGAGCAACTGGAAATAACAAAAGATAACAATGACACACTAAAAAACAGAAAAACATCACTAATTCCGGTTTGGTACGTGTGTTCGAGAGTAAAATAAACGGTGGTGGTTACAATTAATACTAAATAATCTGGGGTGATGCGTGGCTTTTCTGTTTAGTTATGGTGTCTATCTCCTGATGATGCTTTGGTTACGGGGCGACAATATTATTGACGTTGTAGCAGTGATTGCGTAGCGTGCTTGTGTATTCTCTACACATTTAATGCCACAATCTCAATAATAGGTGGGTAGTGCATGAATTTTTAAGAATTCTGACTATATTAGGACGGATGTATGAGAAGGGATTGTACACTATATTTAGCGTATATTCTCTTTTATTGCGGACTATAGCAAAATAATATTCTCATTACTTTTGGCATATGAAACTGCTGTACACATATTATGACAAATTATTTAAAATATTCATAAAAAATTTTGGGTGTAGTTTACATAATCCATTATAAATCAAAAAAATATAAACGAGAGAAAGAGATAGAATTATAGATAAATAGAGAACGAAAGAGATATATAGATAGAAAGGGAGATATTTACAACTTAAATCTAATGCGTTTAAAAACTGCAATAAAGGAAAATATATTTTACCTATATTTAGTTATTTCATAAACTTTTATTTACTAATTTCACACCCAATACACATTTTGACTATTGATATTATATACCACAATAATATTTATTGTATCGTTCTAATGAATTAAATTTCTAAAATATTCTAATACCAGTTTGAAATACTAACTTAATGTATCTACTAGTTATAAGTATTATGTTGAGAAGAGCAACCGCCGAGTTTCTTGCTGGCTCTTCTCGGCAGGAACAGCTTTCCGAACCAGCAGTAGAGTTGACTATTCAAAGCACTTGTTTACAAGTTAAATTGAATAAAAAAAATTGAATTTCAATCCGTAAGGATTACATCTTGATATACATTCCCTCTTTCGTCTTGAAATACCTTGGCGGCGGGTGATTGTGGGTGAGATTGTATTGTACAATGTTGTTTGACGAACAACTCATTCTAACTCTCGCTTTGCAATGACTGGATTTCGCTGAACAAGACCAAACGTAGCAAGTTTTGTTCACTCTAGCGAAAGTGTAGTCTTGAATCATCAGAAGCTGACCGCCACGTGACGAGCTTATGAAATCAAATTTTACGTCTGAAAGTTTAACAATATTGACATTAATTTATAGATTTAGGCGTTACTTTGCGGAGATCCATAATACAAAAGTAATAATAAAATTATTTTGCTATATTCTCACGACTTCATACGGCGACTCAACTCACCTTAGTCGCCTTTTACGACACCTAGGTAAGAAATGAGGGAGGAATTGCTTTATAATGTCAATATTACAAATAAAATTATTTTTCTTCCTATAATCTGCGATGAAGTAAAATAGAAATATATATAATGCTAAATGTAGAGTGGACAATCCGTTTTCATACGTTCACTATCACAAACTCAACAATCGACAAAATCGAAAAATCGCTTGCGATTTTGTCGTGGAGTCTATCTTCTGATGATGCTTCGGTTGCGGGGCGAAACGATTGTTGAGTTTGTGATAGTGAACGTATGTAGTGCTTGTGTATTATGGTAGCGGTGGTAGAGGTTTTGTGCATGTGTTTTTACGAATTCTGCATGTATCGGGTATGAAAATGACTTGTCCACTCTACATTTAGCATTTTATATATTTTCTATTTTACTTCATCGCAGATTATAGGAAGAAAAATAATTTTATTATTACTTTTGTAATATTGACATTATGAAGCAATTCCTTCCTCATTTTTTACCTAGGTGTCGTATAAGGCGACTGAGGTGAGTTGAGTCGCCGTGTAGTATCCGGCTAAGTAGAATAGGCAACCCAAATGTCTTATCAAGGTGTCGTAAAAGGCAACTAAGGTGAGTTGAGCCACCGTAATTTATCCGGCTAAGTAGAATAGACCACCCACATTTCTTACCGAGGTGTTGTAAAAGGCTGCTAAGGAAAGTTGACCTTAACGCAGGCGGCAGGTCTCAAATGCCAAATTAATAACAACATGTTACAACATGTTGTACCAACCCCCGTTTGACAGTGATAAGGGCAGGAGACTAATGATTGTCATTAAGAACTAAGATTTTATTGGATCGATGGCGCAAATGGCAGTGACCTTTCAGCTTCACGGGTCGCGGGTTTAATTCCGGGAAAAAAATTCCTAGAAATATTATATTTACCATTTGTCTGTCACCCATAACACAAGTATTAAGTAACTTACTTTGGGAACGAACGACCGTGTGTGTTAGTGTCCCTTTTTTTTATTTATGCCCTGCGAAGTGGGCTGGTCATACTAGGCACACATAAAAAAGAGAGACAGATAGGTAGCTCTCATTTGTTTTCTCTTTTTTATTATATAATAACTATGAACGTAACATACGATAGATAAGATAGATATATATTAAATAAATGATTCGAAAAAGATAAGATATTCCAAAACAAATTATATTAATCAATACATATAATAATATTTATAATAAAATTACTCATCAATTGTTTAGTATTATGTTTAGTAAGTAACGGCCTGTTACTATCCCACTGCTGAGAATAGGCCTCTTCTCTCCGTTTTGGGAGAGAAGGATTGGAGCTAAGACCTACCACGCTGCTCCAATGCGGATTGGTAGGTTACACATACCTCCAGAATTCTCTAGAGATATGCAGGTTTCCTCACGATGTTTTCCTTCACCGAAAAGCGTGTGATAAATTGCAATTATCAATTAGACACATTGAGTTTTAGTTTTAAGAGAAAAACTCATTGGTGTCTGCCCGGGTCGGAACCTGTGATCGTCTCTAGAGATTCACACGGTCGCACCGCTGGGCCATCACAGCTTTTATTATGTTTAATACAATTTTAATAATTGAATTCAAAATTGAATACTATTAATTTTATGAATTATATAAATTAATTCATAATATATCGTTAAGGATAAACTACGTCTATGATTAGCATTAAATCTAACATAAAAAGGTAAGTAAGTTTTTGTAAGATTCGGTTTGCAATTATTTTTTATTAATCAATAAATAACATTACATAATTTAATTTATAATTTATCGTTAAGAATAACTTACGCTTATAATTATAATTATATCTAACATAATTGGGTAAATATCAGCTAATGCTGGTTTCTGTAAGGTTTGGTGTTCCATTATGTTTTTAAACCAATAATTAAAATCAAATTAGCACTATTTTGGGCGACATATGAAATGTTTTTTTTTATATCTCGTATTGTTATTTATAGTAGTAACAAAACTTAATTTTTTTGAACCTCATTAATAGAATACGCAATGAGATTATCAGGGGAAGTCCGAAAGTTGCGTCCATTACAGAAAAGATGAGAAGTGCAAGACTAAGTTGGTATGGTCAGGTAATGGGGAGGGATGAAAATCATGTGACCAAGAGTTTTAAATATGAATGTGGATGGATGTATGGCTAGGGGAAGGCCGAAAATAAGATAAATGGATTGTGTGAAAAATGATATGCATGTTAAAGTAGTGGCACCAGAGTTGACGAATAATAGAGGACAATGGAAGAAGAAGACATATTGTGCCACTTGGAGTGGGATAAGGGTAAGACAATGATGACCCTCATAATATAAATTTCACGAAATATAAAAAAGGATTGTTAGGATCGAATCCTAATATATTCTCCATCCTTTTGCTTGTAGAACACTGGAGGTTCGTGATTATGCTCCAGATTATAAAAGACCATTTTCCCTTGTGCGTCAAAACGTAGACGAGCTGTACATTTCTCTTGGCCGAACTTCTTACTGCAGTTCCAATAACGAGTATCATTAGTAGTCTGTGCGAAGGTATAATTCTGAAGACGCAGCAAGGGTTTCTTCGTCATGGACACCTTAATGAATTCGTAAGATAGCTCTGTAAAAAGAAATTCAAAGCATCAGAAACAGTTTTTTATAATACCTAATTGACCTCAGGCAAACGGCCGGTCGAAAATACGTAGCCAAATCATGTGACAACATGTTTATAACATGTTGTCACTTAGAGTGGTATACGGCAGGAGGATAATACAAAAATTAGAAATAGCCATCAACCCAATCTAATATGTTCTTAGACTTAACTGGCTCAAGATGATTAATCTTACAAATATAGCTTGAAATCGATTCAAAAGCACTTGTTTACAAGTTTATTTGAATAAAGAATAATTTGAATTTGAATTTGAATTTGAATATGACGTAAATAGATAAAGAAATGAAAAAAATATATAAAAAGGAATCAGAAATAACAATAAACTATTTGAAGAAGTGCATATATTAAAAGAGATATTGATTACAATGAGTGAAAATGACTCCTATAATTACGAGTAAATATAATATGAAATGTTTGAACAAATATAAGAGATTAAACATGACTAAATTAGAAAAATGACTAGTCTTGACTAGTTAAAACTATAGTTAGTGATAATGTTATTATAGTAAGTGATTATACAGAGTAAGTGATTATTATAGTAAGTGATTATTAACATGCTAATTATTATTATTTTCATTGTATTGTTATTTTTCTTATAGCAAATAGTAACTAAGTCACAAATCTTCGGTGTTTGTCACTGTATGCCGAGATACAGTTTTAACTAGTTCGGCTGCAGATGGTCATATATTAATTTAAGCCCTATTTGTCATATGTAAGAAATAAATAAATACATTTAGGTATTATTACTATGAAGTTGTTGACAAGCTGTGATAGCGGTGAGACCATACGACTCTTTCGAGGAGTCAAAGGTTCACCCTTCTTTCTATCTTACTTAGAGATCTTTTCTTCTTATTCAGTGTTTTTATAAGACTTATTTACTTAGCAACTATATTAGACTTAAGACATTTTAATTATGACTAGATAATTACGTCAAAGAGATCGTGACAGTAACGCCGGGGCTACATTAGCGCGCGAAGATTCGTGTCGGGTTGGCGCGCAAAACATCGTGTGTCGGCCACGCACGATGTTCTTGTCTACATTATCGGGCGAAGATTCGGAAAGCGGCCTACGGCGAATATTCGTCGTTGAGTTTTATGCGTCTGTCATCCCACCTAAAGTTTGGACGACAATGAAGAGTCGTAAGTGTGGCCACTCAAGCGAATGTTGTCGCAACAAATCCCTTAGATGCGCGGCAGTTTACCGACAGTGCCGCGATGCTACATCGTCTGCGCCCGAATACATCGAGTTGCGATGATGTACCCGTCCACATAGATCGCCGTAGCCCGCATATTCGCAGTAGCCGCAATGTAGCCAAAGCGTAAAAGAGATTTCTAAATATATAAGTTAGAAAATGTTTTTTGATACGAGATTGTCGTGTCGATTTTAAAAAACGTGGATTATAGCAAAGTAATTCTATCATAACTTCAAAAATAAAGAAGGTAGAATACACGTATGTTTTGTGAAAAATTTAACGGTTTAATTCGCTTTGACTTTGCGCTAGTATGCTCCGACCCTTAGTGGTTAGATACTCTTTTATACTAATATTATAAAGAGGAAAAATATTGTACGTATGTTTGTAATGTTTTCACACAAAAACTACTGGACCGATTTCAAAAATTCTCTCACCATTAGAAAGCTGCATCTTTACTGAGCGACATAGGCTATATTACATCAAAAAAATGGGGATACATAATAAAATGTAATAAGGTGTAAAAAATTAGTCATAAAAATCTGTAATCGCATGCGCTGCAGAAACTATTGATGATATATTTAAAATAAATTTATAGTCCGACTTAGTAGACTTTCCATTGCCATGAGACCGGTATGTACGCGGGTAAAACCCTGGGATATTACTAGTTATCAATAAAAATGTAAATACAGGACGTCGCGCGGATGTCGTATATAGGCGACGCCTCTAAACACGGGACATCAAGCGTATGTTGCCTATAGGCGTCACTCGTATACGCAAGATGTCGCGCGGATGTCGTATATAGGCGACGCTTGCACTTACAAGGATACATTTAGGCTAGCTCCCCTACTTTGATATAATAACTCTATGTAAATATCTCGCATATTGATTGTTCCTCTTTAATGCTAAATGGCCTATTGATTAATATATTAAACAAAATAAATCAAAACAAAACATAAATCTATTAGTAGATTTTCCACGCGTATGTACGCGGGTGAAACCGCGGGCTATTACTAGTAACAACTAAATTGTCTTTAAAAAGAGATATAAGACGGATCGTGGTTGTGGACAAGAGTGCTTTTTATAATCTTCTCACTCGCCTTGTCCAACTTCAATTTAGCGCCACACTTCGTTGAAGCACGTTTTGAACAGTACCAAGTTTTGCTAACTTTATGAAAAGTGTTATTATTCAAGAAGAGCAAAGGACATCCGTGCATAGTTGTGATAAAATGAAATTTCGGTTCTGGAGCTGTAATAAATAAAAAAAGTTAGTATTGAGAGGCAAAATTCACTTCTCACCTATTTATTCTACTAATATTATAAACTAGCGGCCCGCACCGGCTTCGCACGGGTATAAAATATATAACCTATATCACTCAGTGATATAGAATAGATACAGAATAATCAACAATGTATTTAAGATACTTAATTGGGTACTGTATTGTTTAAAATTGCTTCGAAAATAAGGCCTTATGTTTCGTAAAAAGAAAATGACAAAAAAAATGCTATTGTGGGTTATCCAATAGAGATAGACATATACCATAGCGGAATTTTCTGGAGACCTTTTCAAAGTGTACAAATACTAAGTACATTATTTTAATTAATTTCGTAGGGTTCAGCGTGCGCTTGAAATGTAAGCAAAAAAAAATTAATTATTTACGACATCACATTAGAAAGCTCAAAAAGTATTTCTCGATCCATATTGAATGTTATTATACATATAAACCTTTCTCTTCAATCATTCATCAAAATCTGTAGCGTAGTTTTAAAGATTTAAGCATACATAGGGATACAGGGACATAGGGACAGACAGAGAAGGTGACTTTATTTTATGCTATGTAGTGATGCGAATGTTTGTTAGTATGCTTGTGTGTTTGTTACTTTTTCACGGCTCATCCGCTCAACACATATCGATGAAATTTGTAAAAGCTAGTTTACCATATGTTAACAATATACATATGTTTTCTTAAATCAAATCCAAATAATCTTTATTCAAGTAAGCTTCTTAAAAGCACTTTTAATCCCCAAGGATCAATTAAATTTAATGAAGCTACAACTGGTTCGGAATATTGCTCTTATCAGCACGAAACTCGGCGGTCAATCTTTTAAAAATTTCAATTTACATTATTTAACCGCAGTCTGTTAACTTGTAAGATGCTAAAAGGATTTTCTAATTCAGGCATTTGTATCATTTTTTAAATCTTTAACTGTGTTATATGCTTTACGTATAAGCATATTTCTTATAAATTTAAACTTTTCTGTAAAGTCTAATATAGATTGCGGAATGTTATTGTAGAAGCGAGTACCGAGACTAATGAATGAGTTGCTAACTCATCCGAAGAATTTATATTTTTCATTAATAACATTATAAATTGCCTTTATATCTTTAATAGTTAAATGAGTTAATGTTGTGTAAATATATATATATATATATATTAACACAAGATTAACTCATTTAACTATCTTAACTTGAATCTTGGGAACGGCTCCATCCCTGTTTCCATATCCATATCCCTGTTTTCGGGCTCAAAATTTTTTTTGAAATTTGCGTTCAATTAATCACAATTTTTCGCTGTCAAACGTAAAGTCTTGGTAGTTCATTTGGGGAACGGGCGGTCTAAAGAGGTGAAAATACCTAGGATCGAGCCCCACCAGCCCCTATTATTTTTTAAATATTTTTTTTTACGTCGTTTTAAAAATTACAGAGCAAGGCTCGGTCACCCAGGTACTAAATAAATAATATAATTAAAAGCGTCTTCACGATATATCACCTAATGTCATTAAGAACAATTCAAATAATATACATAGTATATTGTAACATAACATTTATTTTCTTAAAGGTTTCATTTCATTTATTTTTTCACATGAAAATAATTATCATATAAACCGCAGTCGATATATAACAAAAAATCTGTACAAAAGTAATAATAAAATTATTTTGCTATAATCCGCGAAGAATTTCGAAAGAAGAAATTCTTCGCGGATTATAGCAAAATAATTTTATTATTACTTTTGTATTATGGATCTCCCCAAAGTAACGCCTAATTCTATAAATTATTTAAAAAATCTGTAAATAAAAGATTCTTCTAGTCCTTCTTAAAATATTTAACTGAAAAGATAACAACAACAACACCGGAAATATCAGGTAAAACGTAAAAGTATAACACCTTTGAATCGTTATATTCAATAGACACTACATACATATAGTATAAAATAAAATTATATACATATTATAGAAGGTAAATAGTGCGTGAAAAATATTAGGAGCTCAATGAAAAAAAATTCGTAAAGGCATTTTAGGGTGCGTAGAGACATCACGAGGAATGCGTAGCGAATGATTCGTCACGCATGCCTTGAGCTGTGTGGACCTGTGTACTCACAGTGGGCATTCGCGTCATACGATCGTTGCGAACGCTGCCTCAATGCGAGACGTGAGCTCTGTGTAGACGGACGTTATGTTTGTGTCTCACGCTCATGAGTCAAGTCCAATACATTTTTTACTGACGAATACCATGCGCGATTGTTTGTATGCTCAGCTTGAGCATGTGTCATTCGGGACGCATGTAAAAATAGTACCTCAAGTTGAGGCATGCGTGATGGCGATGTGAAAAAATAATCGATTGTTAAAAATCGTTTTGTTAAAACCATCTAAAATCGTTTTGTTTAAATCGATTATTTTATGTATCCCTTTTTTACTCTTTTTCTTGTTTTTTAAGATTAGATATGCATTGTTGACTGAAATCAATTTAGCCTAACTACACATTTTAATCCAATTTCACAAACAGCCCATCTGATATTATTTCTTGGAAGTTGTCCACTTTAATAAGCCTTTATTGTTATTAATATTAAAAAAGACAACTTTTGAAATAGTCAGAAAAAAACGATTTTAAAGGGATAAAAATCGATTATTTATTAATCGTTTTTTTTATTCCAGGTCACATCCCTAATGTGTGACGAACCATTCGAGACGCACGCCTCGCGATGTCTGTACGCGGCCTTAAAAGCGCGCTGCAATACAGTACGCTGAAGTAAGATTGAGTACTTAGAGAATTATCAACGCTTAATAGAATTTGTTTCCGCAGCCAACATGAAGACTTTTAGGAATGGATTACTAAACAGAGTTCATAGATGAAATTAAGTTTGTTCGCTCTGTGAGTAAATGGAATGAAAAAATACTGAAGGTTTGTGTGTATCACAAAAACATTGAAAACAAAATGCCCGTCTACAATCTATACAGAAGGATTTGATTTTTTTTACTTTTTTATTTGCATCGAGCCTATTTAAAGTGATACGCAGTTTCTGATAGCAACCAACACAGTTTCTTCTCTTTCCACCATGAGTTTGATATTTATGACTTTGTTTTGGCCTAATGAACCGTTGGCCACCTGAAATAACAATAAGATAAGAAAAATAAATTACTACATTATTATAACTACAGACATGTAACGATGACGATATTTTGCAACAATACGGACATGCTGATCGCCTTTATTTTGTTATTGTGTGTATGTGATTTGATTCTTACCTTGAATAATACAAGTATCATAATTATAATTACAGGGACACGTAAACATATAATATTCATATGAATATATCGATAATTAAACGTACTAATACTAGTGTATAACAGAAACCTCACACTGTCCCACGTCAAGCGCAACACGTCAGTAACACCAGAGCCGAGGGCGGGAGTAAACGTGTAGTAACATATTGTTAGTGCGTGTATCAGCCTGTGCAATGTACAATATATAATAAATACAATACATACTCGGTACATAAATACAATACTCGGTATCTCGATATTATATAAGTACAACAATTATAATATATATTATAATATATTATAATTATAATAATAGTCATCAAGAAATTCGAAATATTAATCATGACAACCGTCAATGGGTAGAATTAAAATTAAGAAAGATCTTAAACTATGCAATGTGCTTTGTTAAACGTGCTTATAAAACTATTAAAGTAGTATGACAATAAAGTCTGGCCAAAATCAATAATTAAATAATAGTACTTATTTTTATTAACATGACTTTATTACTAGATGAAATCATATTACGTGAAAATAATAATAATAAATAAAATCATGCTGATCTTGAGAGAAAATAATGAAAACAATTTCAAATTATTCGTTTATAGATTACTAGTGGCCCGCTCCGGCTTCGCACGGGTATAAAATATATAGCCTATTTCACTCAGTGAAAAAACTGATTAACATCGAACCAGTAGTTTCGTTTTATTCATTACTGCCCGTGGCCCGCACGCGTTAAATTTGGAGTAACAATTCCCCTTTCCCTATACCATGAAGATTCCCTGCTATCTTTCGAATATTTAAATTCATATACTACATCTTTAGGGACAGACAGAGAAAGCTACTTTGTTTTATACTATGTGGTGACGTTTAGCTATTATTTTGATAATTGTCAATTTTTTTACCATACTCAACCAAAGACAAAATTACGTTTAGTTATTATTTATGTTTTGTTATTTCACAGTCATTTGCGTTTTGTTATACCATGTCATAGTCGTTTTTGTTATATACCACGTTTTATAGTGACTTGACGGGATAAAATAAATGCGGTCGAACGCGATAAAAAGTATCCTATGTCCGTCTCCTGGTTCTAAGCAACCTCTCCACCAATTTTCAGCCGAATTGGTTCATCCGTTCTTGAGTTATAAATAGTGTAACTAAGACCAACTTTCTTTTATATATATAGATTATTAGGATCCACTACTTTAGTATATTTGACGGTAAGACACAAATTGTTTTATGTGATTCTTTCACGTCGGAACGGGTTAACTGATTTATGTGATTAAAATGGACATAGTTTAAGTTGTGAGTGAGGAGAGATATAGAGTGATTTTTTATGTTTTATAATAAGGGGACTTTGTTTTGTAATTTGCATCGATTATATTCCATACCGAAATTGCAACGCTTCGCGGTTTTGTAATCTAATGTAGGGATTCCATCACATACACACACCTACATACATACCTACATACATACAGTCACTCACCTTAAACAATACAATCACACTACATCTCACACAAGCACACCCGCGGCACAGAACATACTCACATACTTACCCGGGACTGCCGCGATATGCTCACCCTTCCCGCTGCACTTGAAACCGGTCGCGGGGCGCGGGGCGCGCGGCTTGCGCCCGCGGCCCGGTCGGCCGACCTAGCAGTGACCTACCATCAGTCGATGCGAAGGGAACGTTTCATTGTAGTTGCGATCATTTTCTCTAGTTTAGTTGTATATTTCCTTTTACTTGCTTGTATACTGTGTACCTCTTTCTCTGAACTTTATGTGTGGCATATTACACGTATGGACATTGTGATTTGTGTATAATTTCTCCTCGTATACTTTCACCGACCATACGGGCACGCCCCCATATCTAATTACGGATTAATAGCATAATAATTGAATATTTTTTGTAATATGGAACTCTGCAAAGTAACGCCTAATTTTATAGAGACTCAACAAAGTAACTTCGGCGGGTGAGTATGTTCCAAGAAACAGACAACCACATACGTCCCAGTTGGGTCCATTCTGACTTTAGCACGACAGTGTTTGTAAATTCGTTGCGAACAGTACCAATAATTTGCGTATTTATTCATCTTGAAGAAAGAATGACCCTGTACTAAAAGTACACGACCGCCTCGGCCACGTGATGATTCGATGAATTCAAATGGGACATCTGCAACAAATATTAAAGTTAGTTATGTACATATACTTATATATATAAATAAATTATATATATATGTAAACTTATATATATATATAAACTTGACCGTCGAATGATCATAATATGACTAAAAAAATCTTAGAATGATATGAAATGTATTCCTCAAGATTATTTCATTTCTGTGATTAGCCTAACGTAGAATCTTATTCCTTATTAATTTTTATCATACTTCATACTAGTTTTATCATATAAATACTTACTTCAATGTTAGTAATGTTATAAATCCGAAGATTTCTGAGTATGGATTTTGTTTACTCATCCACGCTGAATCAATATCGATGAAATTTGCGCGATTATTCCTTATACACCGGGTTAACATATAGAAATCCTGCTTATACTACAGGGATATGATAACATTGAAAAGCGCCATCTATTATAAATCTATCACGCGACAATAGTCCACGCGAACGACAGAAACCAATGAGTTTTTCTGTTACAACTTATGTGTCTATTACAATTTATCACACACTTTTTGATGAAGAAGAATATTACGAGGAAACCTTCATATCTGTAGAGAATTCTGGAGATATGTGTTACCTGCCAATCCGCATTGAAGCAGTGTGGTAGGTCTTAGCTCCAATCTTTCTCCCCTAAAATGGAGAGATGCCCAACAGGATTTTATACAGTAAAATAATTTAATTTCATTCATAATTAAAATACAACATAAATTAAAATAAATTTAATTATAAAATATTAAATCAATTACACGTAATAGAGGCTTTATTCTAAAATTTTATTACAACCATGAAAATAGATTCTGCGAAATATTTAATTTTATGAGCTCATTCTAACACTACATTTATATGTACACTATGACGAGTGAAAAGGTAAAAGTCAAATGTGCAATTTTGATTCACGAAACAGTAACGCTCAATCAATCTTTCTATCCAAAAGGAGAAAGAGGTTATACACAACAATGTATTAGGCCACTACTATACTATACAACAATTATTAATTTGCTTAAATTTTTGTTGATTTAATTATGATACTACACTAAAATCTATAACTCTACGTATTGTTATGAACATACAAAACGAATTCGTAATGCACATGTCGTAGAGTTCAAAGTCACAGGACGCTAATCGTCTTAAACATTCACGTTGTTCACAAATCGTTTCCGTATCCCCGTTACGACTGGCTGGTAATCGAAAAGCAGAATATTCTTGAATGGTTCGATACACTATATAAGCGGTAGTATCTCGCGCTTCGGGATTCAGTTTGCGAATAGTGATCGAGAACAAATTAAGAAACGAAAATAAAAGTGAAATAATAGTGACCTCGGCTTAGTTATTGGACAACGGACTGCATAGTGATTGTAAGAACTAATTTAGCAATGAAAACCTAAATAATGCTTTTTAACGAGTCACCAAAGTATTTTTATCCAAGGCCACGAACCCCTATACGTAACAATATTAAGACATTTTCGTATAAAATCCCCTATCTGTCATTACGTATCTATTTGGAGGATGCGTATGATCTGTGTAGGCATAAACAATTCTATCACTTTTATTCATCTTTAGGAACGCACCGCACTGCATACTGATTTTCCTTGAACACTGCAATGTCCGGCCACCTTTCACATGAAAAGAGTACGTGTAATCTCTATAAAGTATGACTGATTTGTTGCCACATATCGGAAGTATTTCATATTCATACCCTGTAAAAAAAGAGAACGGTCATGTATTATTTAAATTATACCTGAAGAACACACAATACTTAAGTAAACGAAGTACGTAATAGATAAAGCAGTATATCTGTTAAATACAATAAAGTCAGCTATCTGTCAATGTGTACCGTTTAAATTTTTTTACCCAACCAACATTACACAAGGAACCTGAGCTGTCATATATTGTACCACATTTGAGTCAGTCGCTTTAAGAATTTACACAAGTAGCTGAGAATAAATCCGAATTACCAAAAACATTAGCAATAATGTTTATATTGCGTACGTTTTTTTCATATTTATAAATTAAGGTAAATAAAAATCTCACTATATATAAATAACGACAGGAATTAGAAAAGCGTTGGAACATTTTTTTAGACCAACAAAATTGAAGGATTACTGAAAATGAAAGAAAATTCATAAAAATATATTTAATGCACGTACCGATACGATACAATCACGAAGTTATCCTCTAATTAGTAAACAGATAACACTGAATTTAAATTAGTTTCAATCTAATTAAGGAACACCGTGTAATATTCAGATCTATTTTCTTTTCACACAAGTTAGATCGTTAAACAGTCCCAAATCTATTATTAGGCGTCGCCAGTTACTGTGAATACTTAGATGTGTGACTACTGAAATATTCCTCTTTACTTAAGCAGATGCCAAAAACCATAATACATCCAGAATGATCACGAAAAATACTAAAAAACAATATTTTTGTCTAATGTCCTTAGCTCCATGAAACTTTTAAATCTGCAGTTGACCTTTATAAGACCTCCAACTTCAAAAAGTCAATGCTTCCCAGGTGTCGGCAAAATGCGGGCACGTTCAATATAGTTCAAACAATTTAATTTCTCAAATCAAGTCTTGGGAAAACAAGTAAGTATTTTTGTGATTGAGCCATCTGGTGCTCGTTCTAAAACCGGAGGAGGGTGATTGTGATAAAGATAACAAGTATTAATAAGGTTATTTCTTAAGCCCAAGCGGGCTTTGCAGCCGTCCCTACTTTTCCTCGAGCAGTAATATGTGTTAGGATTGCCACCTTGCACGGAAAAAGAATATCCCTCGACCAGCATTAGGTATTGCTTCCCCTTATTTGATGGGAGTAATTCGTAATAAAGTCCTGAAAAAAACCATAGTTAGATTGAGAAAACAGGGCTTAAGAACTTATTATAGAAACCACAAACAATAATTAGAAGACCATAAATGATCTAAAATTCTTAATATTTTTATGATAATAACGTTGATAACTCATCAAATTTTAGGGACTAACTTCGTGCTTTTTAAGTTTTACATTCATCTTTTTTCGTTCATAGCTAAGTTCATTTTAACTCTGCTACATACTTACCAAATGCTTGTATGTGTTCGATACCTAATCGTATCTAGTTCGGATTTATAATGATAATAAATAAATATATGGGACACTTACACACACGGTCGTCCGTCCCCAAAGTAAGTAACTTAATACTTGTGTTATGGGTGACAGACAACTGGTGAACATAAACATATATATTTTTTAAATACATACTTAAATACAAATATACACCCAGGCTCAAAGACCAACAAATTAATTTATAGAAATGAAGAAAATATTGTTGGCCCTCGGTGGGAATCGAACCCTCGGGAGCTGAAGGCAGGGTCACTACCCACTGCTCCATCGGGCCAATAATCTTCATCTTATTATGATTTTAAAGGATATACATTAAAATGTACTTGAACATCGTATTATTTTAATAAAGAATAACATTTACATCAGTTTTGCATGCAGAGCCATACCTTGCTTTTTTTTAACAGGAAAAAACCCCTTATGGGTACCGCCGTCCGATGGGGACAGGCGACGGTTATGTCGGACTCGCACCGACTAAAATAACCTGTGTGGTCCACGCTGCTGGTGGCTGGTATAGGGTACCTATGAAGACATTACCCCCATTCCCGCCAGCAGCAAGTCTGTACCCCAGAGTGCGCCACCTCTGTGTCGGTCTTCTCTAAAAGTGGCCCCTCCCTCCGCTGGACGATGCATCGGGAGCACCAGATGCATCGAACGCCTTGGGGACCTTATAGGGTGGGCGTCCGATTAAAGCCATACCTTGCTGCTGTATCGAAACTTGATCAAGTTATAACAAAACAATATTGTCTTTTGGAAACAAAACAAACGAAAATTCTATGATAACATTTTAACTGTGCTTGCTGAGAATACTATATTATATCCGTATTCCAAGAGTGTTAGAAATCGCGATGTTGGTCTAATAAATCGCTGTATAAAATACCACTAAGAGAATTACAAAGTACGATATACAGGATAATAGTCCAACTTCTTTCAATAACAAACCTCTTTCTAGATAGATATGAATTTATTGAATTATCTTTCATAACATTTTAGACAAACAGTTATCAAAGTATTGTAAGTTGGATCCAAATGTATAGTGTTCAGGTACTTGCACCGAAGAACACAGCTATTTATCCCAATTTAAATGTATATATATTTAATAAATTAAACAGTCAAACATGATAACCCATAGTTTCTCCTTTTATACCAAAACTGTATAGATTTTTTGTAATATTATATAATTTCATAACCTGATCTTATATGAGTGTCTTTGATGTTTACTTACTACATAATGTTTCTTGTAATACAATATCACGCTTATAGTTTGATAAAATAACCGTCACTGGTTTTATGGTAAACCGGTGGTGGGTGGCTGTGATCAAAACAACCTCCAATCACATAACCTTCGTCATCAAGCCTCAGCCTAGCGATACACTTTCCGCTAATTCGTCTGGAACATCTCAAATTCTTCTTCCCCGTATAATATGAAAAGGTGTAACCTCTGTACAAAAATAAATCCCCTCGTGAAGTCGGCAAGATCATCAGCTTTTCTGTAATTAGCAAATGTACAATTATTTTACAAAGATGTCTGGTTGATGTAACAGATATTGCATATGACTCAATTGGTCTTTAAAATCTCAATAAGAAAGACTAGTAAATGGTTGACTACCTTTGAAATAAAATGTTAATAAACTTATTATATTTATAATTATTAGTCGTACATATTATTACTAATTATTCCTTACTTATAAATACACAATAATAAATAAGTGTCCAACACTTAATATCAAATAAGTGATAGTGTGAATTTTTTTATTAAAGTGTCTTGTCCGAAGGTTGACTCGATACAACTATTAGATGCTATGCAATGCAACGCTATGCGATGCTGCTCTTGTATGTGACTTGACGAATCTGGTCGAGTCGCTACCGACTTTTTACTAAGTTTATATTATTAGAGACCTCATAATATTAGTATAAATCAATCTATGATAATATTATGACGTCTGAATATGAATGAGAACTAACATTTCTAATAACCAATTTGTTGGTTTTTCGTGTCTGGGTGTTGTACCTGTCACCCATAACACATTAAACATATTAAACTACTTTGGGGACGGATAGCAGTGTGTGTAATAGTCCCATATATTTATTTAATTTATTAGTTACTAAAAAAAGTTATTTAAATATAAAGTATTGATTTAAAAAAATACAAATATAAGTACACTTATAATAAATTCACTAATTAGATACATGTAAATATAGCATCCATACCATCATAAATTGCGTAGCCCATTTTCCATATTACAATTCACACCTTAACAAACTACTGACATTATACTATCTCCTATCCAAAGTATATTGAAATATATATTTATTATAAAACAAAATCCCCGAAACCTGTCTGTCTGTATGTGATCGATTTTTTTTAATCTCCTGAACTGCTACTAAAATGTAGTGTAATTCTGAAGGTTTAGGATTATAGTGCATTACAGTTTTATGTAAATTGTGTTGAAGAGTTCGAGAGGTCGCAGTAAATAAAGACTCCCCTGCTGGGAGCTTCGATTGTGTGCGACGCGTAAACCGGCAGAGATACACTAAACTAATGTACTAGAGAATTTTAGTTCTACAAAAATACTACATAAAAGTCCGCGACAGCATGTCTCTATCTCTTATGGTTAACTCACAATAACTACTAGTGTGTTTAAATTTTAAATTAAATACACTGATTTCCACGCGGACGAAGCCGCAAGCACAGCTAATGTATGATAAAACAACATTTATTTCCTAGTACCGACTTTTACATATAATCCACTGGACACCTGATGATAGACTGGAGGCGGATGGCAGTGATCATAAATCCCATTAATAACGATCCCATCTTCATCAACTACCAGTCTAGCTGTACATTTGGCACTTAGCCTACTTGAGCAATACAGTCGTCTCGGCCCGCAGAACGAAAACGTGTAATTCCTGAACATCGGTATATTGCTTTTGATTGTCGGTATGAACTGCAATTTATCTGTAAAATTAAACACAAATAGAATAGAATAATTATATGTTTGATACAGATAATGGTGCTAGTGGAGGGGGGAAGTCTGTATAATCCTCAGCGCTACGCTGGAACGGACATTTTTGCTCCTGCCTTTGGTTCGCTTTCATCGCTACGGGATTAATTTTCGTAACTTTGCTTTTTCTTAAAGCAAAGTTAAAGTTTAAGTTCTCTAAAGATTTTCTTCAGTTCAAGAGATCATGAAATCAAGATATAAACTTATTTGTTGAATTCATGTTTAAGTTGTCATTTTCATTTATCTATTTTAGGTTAGGTTGTTTGTTTCAAACTGTTATTAAAGGATTGTTGATCGGGTTATTTGTGGATTGGAATGATTTTAACCACGGATACTTGTGGATTTCTTTTTTGGCTCACTTCTGATCTTTTTACTTAAACCAAACTAACTAACTAAAGAAACTATATATAAGGTTTAGATTTTAGGAATTATGGACTGTTAGTTTGTGAAATGATTAATTTTAATAAGTAGATTATATTTATTTCTGTGAAATATATACCGATAAAGTTACAATGTATGTTAATTAACGTACTATATTTATCCATTTATGACACACTTATAAGTAAACTTCCACTTTTGTTATGTTCTGATGCTGATGCTGAGCTTGATATTGTGGGAGTGAATGTGTGCAGTGCTACTGCAGTGTGCTGACGATGGTAGCGATTTGTAGTTCATGCGTTTTATGAATCCTACTTGTATAAGGTAAAAACAACGCTTAATTGAGTAGTTTGCTACTACTTATTGGAGCTCCGACTATCTACTCTAATATATATCCCGTCGTATGTTTTACGATAAATTGGAGGTGGATGGCTATGTTCAAATGATTCTTTAATTACATAACCATCGTTATCAACTGTGAGCTTTGCTTTACAATTTCCTCTTAGCATTCTAGAACAACGCAAGTTCCTTTTACCGTTGTAATATGAGAACGTATAATTTTTATACATCGGCAAGTTCCTTTTAATTGTTCGTAGAAATTGTAATTTTTCTGTAAAAAAAACAAATGTCAATTAGATTTTTTGACAAGACATAATCATGACTGTAATCAACAAACAAACTTCAGGAGTGTCAATTTTTAATGATTTAAAACCAAACATTTTGTAAATATTTTTTATTTCCAAGACTAAACAAATATTTATGATTAAAATTATAAAATATTGTTATTCTTTCTAAAAAAAGTATGCATGTATATTATTACTATAATAGCTTTTTATAATTATAGTAATAATATACATGCATATTATAATTATTACTTACTTATGTATAATTAGTGGCCCGCTCCGGCTTCGCACGGGTATAAAATATATAGCCTATGTCACTCAGTGAAAAAAATGATTCAAATCTATCCAGTAGTTTTGTTTTATTCATTACTGCCCGTAGCCCGCACTCGTTACATTTGGAGTAAAGCAATTCCCCTTACCCTATAGCATGAAGATTCCCTGCTATCTTTGGAATATCTAAATTCATATACTACATTTTTACTCATTTACTTTTACATTTTCCCTATGTATTTTATTTTACAATTAATTACAGAATATCTTTATGTACAACATTCACTGCTTTCTTGACATTACACAATACATACATGTTTTCTTTAGAGGTTACTCTTGAAAGAACGGCATATAGTTGGCCATGTGAAAAACAAACCCGTCCGATCGCAGCTAAATTCAAAGTCCTATAGGGCGAAGCACGCAATTGCTATGCCCTGCATTTTACATCTGTACTATCTTCGAAAATGTTTATTTAAATTACATGCTGTAAAAGGCCATATTGATCTGTATTAAATCAACAATGTATTTAAGGTATTTAATTGGATAGGGATTAATGCTGTGTTGTTTAAAATTGCTTCGAAAATAAGGCAATATTTTTCGTAAAAATAAAATATCAAAAAAATGCTATCGTGGGTTATCACCCACAATAGCATTTTTACACACAGGCTAAAAGAACCAACAGATTGTTTTTATAGCAAATGTTAGCCGTGGGCGGGAATTGAACCCGCGACCCGCGGAGCTGAAGGCAGGGTTACTGCCTAATGCGCCAACGGGCCATTGAATATTAGACTTATCTACCCTAATTTAACGTAATATCCGCTAGAGGTCTTATGATATACTGGTGGTGGGTGACAGTGCTCGAATTGCCCCTTGATTATCCGACCTTCCCTATCCACTGTAAGGCGAGCATCACATTTCCCGCTAAGTTTTCTAGAACATCGCAAGTTCCTTTTACCGTTGTAATACGAGAACGTGTATTTCCGAAATACAGGTATATTTCCTTTATCCGTCGGCATAAACTCCAATTTTTCTGTAACAACTGTATTATTAGTTAATGTATAAAAAAAACCGTATTATTAATTTCCTAACATTACAAGTAACGTCACTCCGCAGTTTGGTATCTAGCTGAGTATAATAGACCACCCTTATTTCTTACCTTACAACTTACTTACTTAATGTAAATAGTATTAAGAATTATATTTTTAAAAGAGCAACCGCCGAGTTTCTTGCTGGCTCTTCTCGGTAGGAACAGCTTTCCGAACCAGCGGTAGAGTTGACGATTCAAAAGCACTTGTTTACAAGTTTATTTGAATAAAGAATAATTTGAATTTGAATTTACCGAGGTGTCGTTAAGGCGACTTTGGTAAGTTGACGCCAGGCAGGCGGCCGTTCGTGAAATAACTAGCCAAGACATGTAACAACATGTTTAAAACATGTTGTGTCGACCCCACTTAGAGTAGAATAAGGAAATGATAAGGACAATTATTACTTTATCGCGGATTATAGCAACAAAAAATTATTATTATTTTTGTAATTTTGACCTGTGGAAAGTAACGCCTAATTCTATAAATAAAACTTAACCTAATTGCTAGTGGTTCTTTATTTTTGCATTTATCAACACATCTTTAATATTTAAATGAGTTAACCTTGTATGTATATATATTTTCAGAATCTCGGAAACGGCTCCAACGATTTTCCTGAAATTCAGCACATAAAGGGTTTTTGGGGGAAAAAATCGATTTAGATAAGTATTATTTTAAAAAAAAGTCGTTTTATCCCTGTTTTCGGGCTGTAAAAGTTTTTGAAATTTACGTTGAACACAATCACAATTTTTCGCTGTCAAACGTGATGGTTGTTCATTTGGGGAACGGGCGGTCTAGAGAGGTGAAAATATCTAGGATCGAGCCCCACCTGCCCTATTATTTTTAATTTTTCTTTTCTTTTTTTTACATCAGTTTAAAAATTACCAAGCAAGGCTCAGTCAACCAGGTGCTTTATACTTAACAACACAGTAATTCATTTTTAACCATTTTTTGCAAGACGCTTTTAGGTTAGTATTATCTGTTTCCATTATTGACTTTAAAATATAATCCAGAGGTGTTTCTGTAGTAGACCGGAGGTGGATGACAATGGTCAAAAACACCCTTAACCACATAGCCATCCGCATTAACTGTCAGCTTAGCATTACAATTTGCCCTAAGCTTTCTTGAACAGCGCAAACTCCTTCTTCCATGATGATATGAAAACGTGTAATTTCTGAACATTGGCACATCACCTTTCAAAGTCGGCAAAAACGATATTTTATCTGCAAAAAATTGAAGATATGTTTATTACCTATATTATAGTTAAGTTACCGCCTACGCCGTGTGGTATCCGGCTGAATAGAATAGCACCACCCTCATTTCTTACCAAGGTGTCGTAAAAGGCGACTAAGGTAAGCCGACCCTTGGGGTGCCAAAGTGGTCGGCCTCCTCGTGGCGCACCCTGGGCAAGCTTAGTCTTGGCGAACGGACCACTGAGGGGTGGCCAATCCAGTTGTCCCTCTGATTAGCAGAGGGCAATCTGGACGGGCCGGGGACTCTGGGGTGGAGTCCCTAATGAGCGACGGGTCCAGTTGGGCTTACTCTAAGTCTGGCTGGACATGGTTACGGCCACCGTCAGCGAAACCCGGAAGCCCAGCAATGGGAACGGGGGCCTTCGGGTTGCGAGGAAGAAAACCTCTATAAAAAATTACCCGGTGGGGGTGGAAACGCCCACCAAGGCGTTGGGGCCCCTACGCGCGGTCTCTCCCTGTCGACCGTGATCGGATAACACGGTGGGCAGGGAGCGATCGTGAGCAGCGATGGCCTCCCTTTGCTCTGCAGAGGGGGGCGGAGGGAGGCGGCGGAGCGGTTCCACGAACTGTTGTTCTGGATCCAATCTGCTGCTGGTGAGTCCAGGTGTTAGTGACTCGCCCAAGCCCATCGTCTGCCGCCCTAACTGGGGACCTTCGGGTGTTCCGAACGGGGTATATCGGACGCCTGGCTTACAGGTCCCCGAGGCGGTCGGTGCATCTGGTGCTCCCGATGCACCGGTTAGCGGAGGGGGGCTTCTCTTTCGAGGGGCCCCTACCCGGAGGTGTTTGTTCTCTGGGATCAGAGCTGTCGGCGGGATGGGGGCAATATGTACAATGATACCCTGCCCTTGCCATCGGCAGCGTGGTCGAGCACACAGGTCGTTTTAGTCGGTGCGAGTCCGACATAACCGCCGCCTGTCCCCGTCGGGCGGCGGTACCTATAAGGGGTTTTTTCCTGTATAAAAAAAAAAAGCCGACCCTCCGTGTGGTATCCGGTATAATAGAATAGACCACCCTCATTTCTCGCAACTAAGGTGAACTTTACCCACCGTGTGGTATCCGGTTAAGTAGAATAGACCACAATCTTTCTTACCGAGGTGTCGAAATATACGACTAAGGTAAGTTGACCCACCGTATGGTATCCGATTAGGTAGAATAGACCACCCTCTTTCTTACCGAGGTGTCGTCAAATACGACTAAGGTAAATTGAAGTCAGGCAGGAGGCCAGTCGTAAAATACATAGCCAAAATACGTAACAACTTGTTTATAACATGTTGTGCTGACCCCACTTAGAATGGGATAAGGGCAGGAAGAAGAGTAACGCAACGGCCTGTTACTATCTCACTGCTGGGTATAGGCCTTCTCCCTCGTTTTCGGAGAGAAAGGTTTGGAACTACGACCTACCACGCTGCTCCAACGCGCATTGGTAGGTAACACATATCCCTAGAATTCTTTAGATTTATACAGGATTCCTCACGATATTTTCCTTCACCGAAATGCTTGTAAGTTAAGTATGTAGCGGCCTGTTACTATTCCACTGCTGAGAATAGGCCTCTTGTCTCCGTTTTTTGAGAGAAGAAGGTTTAGAAGGTTTGCAGCTAAAACGTAACCCGCTGCTCCAAGGCGGATTGTTAGTAGTAGGTTACACATATTCCTAGAATTGTCTAGAGATATACACGATTCCTCATGATATTTTCCTTCAGCGAAAAGCGTGTGGTAAATCGCAATTACCAATAAGACATCAAGTTTTTAATAGAAAAACTCATCGGTGGCTGCCCGAGATTTTAACCCATGATCGTCTCTAGAGAGTCGCACGGTCTCACCGCTGGGCTATCAAATGTCAACTCATTTTGTAGACTACCTACTATTAAATTAATATTTCAACTTCCTCAGATACGTACGATCTAGTAAAGATACCAACATACACTGGGTTAATTTGAAAAAGACAGTATATTTAATGAATATATCATTAAATGTACTGTCTTTTTGTATAGAATTGTTCAAGAAAAAAAAACCACAAAGTTATAACAGAAGAACTAATATTATCGAAACATCATTCCAGGTTTTTTATTTATTATCTTGAATATGCGAATAGCTGTAGAAATTTTATTTATTTATTTATTTATTTATTTATATATATATTGTTACAATGAATGTAGTATTTACTAAAAAACTAAAGTGAAACGATATTGGCTGCATTAGTTAAAAACTGTGTCGCAGCCAATAACGCCCGCCTCCAGTACGATACATTAATTATACTACGAGTAAATTAATTTTATAAGTTTACATATATTTTTATAAGTGTGTGTGTATGTGTGCGAGTGTGGTGTGTGTGTGTGCGTGTGTGTGTGTGCATGTGTGAGTGTGTGCGTGTGTGTGTGTGTGTGATATAAAAGAAGTTGGTCTATGTGTCAGTAGTAGTCATACATTTACAAATTCATAATTTTACAAAAATTTAACGTATCATCGTATGAAAGTAATTTAAGCCACTCAGTTACAAGCTTTTTACATTTTTTAGTTGTATTTGAATATATATTTAAATAATAGTTTATTTTATTATATAATATACCACTAGCATAATAATATTGGTACCTAGCAAAGGAAGTTCGACAACTCTCTATAGGACATACCCTGTCCCATCTCGTTTTTTCTTGGTAAATCGATGGGTTATATGGAATTTGTTTATGCTTGCGTAGGATGACTTGCAAAATATACATTTTTCTAATTGAGAGAATGTCACAATCGCTGTATAATTCTTTAGTTGAATAAAGCAGTGGCCGAAAAGTCATGACTTTTAAGAGTGCCCGTTGTGCTCTCTCTAAGCGTAGAAACAGGGTTTTCCCACAGCTTCCCCAAGCGTTGATACAATATGAGGCAATAGATTGTACTAAAGAGAAGTAAACAGTTTTTAAGGTCTTGAAGTCAGTAATCGTTCGCAAAATTTTAAATACATATATCATTTTTCTGAGTCTACTTATCAACATTTCAATGTGAAATGACCATGATAGTGAACTATCTATGAGGACTCCTAAATACCTCACACTGTGCGCGCGCAGTATGTGTTTGCAATCGCAGTCATTGCTTGAAATTGATCCGCATTTATGTGCTGTTAAGTGAAATATAGTGTGATCTTGAGAGGATTGTCTAATTGCAAATGACATGTATTTGGTTTTCTCTGGATTTAACATAAGCGAGTTACGCGACAACCAGATCATAATTTGGTGGAAAGCGACTTGTGCACGGACTTGGGTTTCATGCCAGGTCTTTCCATGAACAAGAACCGCAATGTCATCAGCGTATGCTATCACCTTACATTGTGGCAACACAATATCACACAAGTTGTTTATATATATTAAGAAAAGTGTCGGTGATAGGACACTTCCCTGTGGAACACCGGTTGTAAGAAGTTCATCATCACTAGTGCAGTTACCAATTTTAACGCATTGCCTGCGATTGCTTAGGTAGTCCTTAAAAATATCTAATACTATGCCCCTAATGCCAATTTTATCTAATTTTGTTAATAAATTAGGGATCGAAACATTATCGAAGGCCTTACTTAAGTCAATAAATATACCTATGGTCTTATTTCTCTTATCTAAGTTTTGAGTAATAGACGTTGTAAGTTCTATGACCGCATCCTCAGTTGATTTCCCAGACTGAAAACCATATTGATTCTTTGACAAAATGTTGTTACTTTTGAGGTATTTATGGAGTCTGTTATTTAGAAGTTTCTCCAAAACTTTCGAAATAGATGTGAGTACTGAAATCGGCCTGTAGTTATTTAAATCAGTTTTACTTCCGGTTTTATATATAGGATGGATCAACGCCTTTTTTAATATTGTAGGAAATACTCCTTTTCTGAAACACAGATTAAACAAATATGTAAGGATAGGTGATAATATATCTTTAGCTGCCTTCAAGAGATTAGTGGGGATGCCATCCCATCCAGGAGCGCTTTCTGTTTTAAGGCTCATTATAATTTTTTCGACTTCTTTTACCTCACAGTCGAAGAGTACCATTGAAGTTATTTGTGTTTTACTGGGAGGTATCGGCTCATTCGTTACATGAATGGCAGACCTATCTTTTGTTGTAGAACCTATACTATTGAAGTGCTTGTTTATAAAATTTAAAGATGATTTAGTATCACCAGCGATATTTAGCAGTTCTGAATGGTTTGTTTTACATGTGTTAATGTTTGTGGTGCGTTTTATTATATTCCAGGTAGCTTTTAAATTAGATCTAGCTTTAATTAATTCTTTGCGCTCGTAGTCTCGTTTTATATTTTTTAAAAGATTATTGCAGAAGTTTTTGTAGCGAGTATAAGTAGTTTTTAATATAAGGTTGTTTTGGTCTTTTTTTAAATCGCAAAATAGTTTATCTCTATTTCGTATACAACGTAAGAGACCTTTGGTAATCCATGGTTTTATTATTCGCCATTTTCGTGGAGTTACTACATGTTGTGTGTGTGTGTTCACTGCTGAAGATATTAGTTTGACCAAGGATTCAGTAGCATACTCGGGGTTATCAGAAGTAAGGATGGTTGAAAAATCACTGTTCTTTAATTCGGAAACTATAGCCGCTATGTTAGTATGTTTCCTTATAAATGTTTCATGTTGGTCTTTCTTTTTTATATCACAGCAGTGTATTACTGGGGCATGATCGGTTATAAAGGAATTCAGAACAAAAGTGGCAGCTTTATTAGAAGTTTTTAACATTACATGATCTAAACATGACTTATTCCGGGTAGGGTATGTATGTGCAGGTAGCATGCCGTGAGCAGCGATAATGTTAAGATATTCGTCGCAGTTAGTATCTAGAGTGTTGTCATTGGAAATAATGTTTATATTTAGATCACCAATAATAGCTATTTCTTTAAAAGATTTAATGCTTGTTAATGTAGTGTCAAGAAAACTAAAGAAGTTGCTAGTGTTCCTGTAGGAGGGAGAACGATATATAGCTAAAATTGCCATATTCTGTCGTTTATGACCTATGCGAGCGTCGCGTTCGCGCACGTTCCGAAATCACGACTGTGTCCGTTGCAGACACTTCAAAATCGATTCATGCGTACAGCCACTGGCTGTCCGTGGTTCGTGCGCAACGTGAACCTCCATAGAGATCTCGACCTACCCACGATAGCCGATCTTTTCAGACGATTCTCGACGACTTACTTCGAGAAAGCGTCCATCCACCCAAACCCCCTTATAGTGGCCGCGTCCAACTATAAGGCATTCAGGCACCCCAACAAGATTCACAGGCGCCCGAAGAGCGTCCTTAACGACCCCGACGATGCTATAACAGCATCCAACAAGATATACACACAACACGCACACAAACAGCGTCTTCGCCGGCGAAGACGAGGTCCCCGCTTGCTTGTGTCAAGCGGCCGCAGCCCTCTGCCGCGGCCGCCGTGACGCAGACTTCTTCCAAGTCATTTATTAGATGCAGCCCTCCAAAAACGCGCCGCCTTAAGCCGAGGTTCGGTCTCGCAGGAGACACCCTTAAGGCGACGCCCCCTGTAGCGCGGGTGCTTGTAATGCACCCGCATGTATCATCCTTTTCTTCTCGGCGATGCTTCAGCGCTCGCCCGTCTTATCGGTGACGCTGTCAAAGCCATTAGGGCTAACAGCATTAGTCATATTCGAAAAAAAAAAAAAAAAAAAAAAAAAAAAAAAAAAAAAAAAAAAAAAAAAAAAAAAAAAAAAAAAAAAAAAATATTCTGTCGTAGTTTAATTAAAAGACAATTAGCCTCATTGAATGCTAGCTCTTCTACAGTACAGCCAAAAAGTGTGTCCGCGGTATAAACCACTACACCATCATTTTGGTTTTTATACGTAGTCTTATGTGATGAATATCCGGGTATCACTGGTATAAATGGATTTTTGCTCAACCAGCACTCGGAAAGAATCAAAATATCACATTTTATATTAATCCTTTCCAAAAGAACACTTAGATTGTCAAAATTACAATTTATACTTCTAATATTTACATGTAGAACTGTCGTTGAATAGTTTAATGTTTTTAAATAGTAACCACATTTCTCTGGGGAGCAACATAAGGAGCTTGATATCGTCATATTATCAATTTCATTGTTTATCATATTCATGTCATTCATTAAGAGTAATATAGGATATGTACAAGTGGGCAATAAACGAATGGCTAGATAATGGTAATATACATGTACTCCATAGTTCGACACTTAACTTTAGAATTATATGAATTTTAAATTTTGTACACATAAAAGAAAAAAATATTATAAGAAATGGCTTAAATTGTACGATACGGCAAAGTTCGAAAAATATTATATGTTTATATGTGGCGTTTGTTATGTGTATGATGTGTAAAGTTTTGAATGAGAGTGTAAAATTATACGTAAAAAATAATAATAAAACTATAAAATCTAAAAGTACAAAACAAATAGGGAAATCGTAGCATACTGATATAGACATACTACGTTTGAATATTAGATAAAGAGGTATTAGAGCGAGAAGGCAGTTGACTAGTCACATTATTTCTTTCAGTTTTAAAAGGTCAGCTTCATCACGAACTCGAGACAACTTCTCCCCTTCTCTTCTTCTTATAAAGATTTTTCCATTGGATACCCAGCAGTTGTCGCGAAATATCGCGAATTGTAGGTACATATAATATAAAAAATATATACTAAGCAAATATATTAACTAGTAGCGGGTAGAAAAATAGTAATATCAAATGTTTATAATGAAGAGGGTAGGAATTGTATAAGATAACAAGAGGCGGGCGCCGTTCTGACGCATAACGAGTATCGCATCAGTGTAGTGAACATCTTTGTTTGATCGCGAGAGAATTTTGGTGAGTACTTTATAATGCTAATACTAAAAGCGGTGTATATCAGTTACAGCATCTCATCTTTAGTGAATATGGTTATGTACTGTCTTAGAGATAAGAGAGGTATTCTACACTGAGGCTCAAGAGAGGGGTCAGATCAGTGTTAGATTAGGGAGAGAAATACTGCACTGAGGCTCAAATGAGGAGTCAGATCAGTGGCAGAATATGTGAGTGGAAAGGGGTGGCTATAAGGGGAGGTTTGGAGGCCACTTCCGGGGTGTTTACCCTGGCTAAGAGAATTAGATAGAGCGCAGAGTACGCTGGGATTAGCCCGGGTCGCGCTGTACACGTCATTAGCTAACGAGTTAAGACGTGCATAGGAAATGACGTCAATGCGGTGACGTCATGAACCCTGGCAATAAGAATTTGCTATGAGTTATCGTTTCGCCTTTTTTATATATTTGAATGTATATTAGAGGTTATAAATTTCCGTGGCGACATGGTGGAGATGCTGGGATCTGATGTAACATTGTATGAATGATTTATTATCATATAAATATGCATGTGTTATAATAGTAAGAGATTAAATAATGAAATTAAAATAAATTGTAACGTGTATTTTCATATTAACACGTTGTTGTTGTGCAAATTAGTATCTTGGTTTTTGAATTGGAGTTACCAAACATTAAAGGGTTTGGTAGTATACAAAATGACTTTGAATTGATGAATTCCGATGAATGCGCAAAGGGACAAACATTTTTTAATAATATTCACCTTTTAAATTATTCAATTAAATTCGATGTAACTACCCCGTTGTATATAATGTTTTTTGAGTTGTTGTTCGGTTAATTATAAGTAAAGATTTCATACAACATAGATAGTTTATATGATTATGACTATATATAGAATATAGATTATTATCTTATGACTATTACCTACATGTTATTATTTGAGTTTTTCGAATAACATTAAAAATGAGTTTTTTTTTGTTTCAAGTAATTGAGTTAGTGAAAGTAAAATAAAATTACTACCTATGTGTACGTATTATTAAAGCATATTAAGAGTAATCATGAAGTATGCAAAACGAAATGTTTGTTCATTCTTGTTACAGAGATTATAAAGAGGTGTTAAAACTTACTCTGTTGTGTATTGCTCGGTGTCTGTGTGTTCAGTCCGTTTTCTAAGACTTATTTATTACGCCCTTGATTTAATAATGGAAGAAGTTATTCGCACCCGTCTTAAATTAATAAGTGACTCGGTGGTTGATTTAATGGAGTCTGGTAAGACAGCGATTTTGAATATGAAAGAGAATAAGATTTCAGTAGAAGAAGTGAAAGTTATTTGTAGTAAGTTAAAAACTATTAATGAACGTTTTGTATCGGAAATGTACAATTATTTTAAATTAGTAGAACGACCCTCCGCCGATGAGATTTCAGAATTTACAAAATTACAGATGAAAGCAGAAGAGTTAACCGCAGAGATTAAAGTTAAATGTGATCAACATAAAGGTGTCATCGTCCAACCAACTGAGTGTATTACTAGTAAATTACCACGCATGGAACTCGCAAAATTTAGTGGGGATGTATTAAAATGGTATCAATTTTGGGATCAGTTTTCGTCAAACGTAGATAGCAGAAATATAAGTGATGTAGATAAGTTATTGTACCTACAGTCGGTCCTTGAAGGAGAAGCTAAGCTGGCAGTTGAAGGTCTTGACACTACCAGTAAAAATTATAAAATTGCTGTAGACACTCTCAAGGATAGATATGGAAAACAAAGTGCTATAATTGATGCACATTATGTTGCATTATATAGAATAAAAACAGCGGGAAAAGCGGTGAAGGACTGTCGAAATGTATTTAATGAAATAGAAAGACATCTGAGAGTTTTAAAATCATTAGGTGAAGATGTTAACCACAATCATCTGAGGGTTATGATTATGGAGAAATTCCCAGAGGATTTAGTATATGAGTTGAGAATGAAGATGAGTTCAGAAGATGAGACGATTGATACTATAAGAAAACATTTAGAACATATTATATCAGCTCGCGAGTCTTCAAATAGATTAAAAGCAGATACCTCTTCTACCGACGTGTATGATAAACCAACCTTTAGTAAAATGGAAAATGAGAGATTCACAGTTGATAGCCTCCAGGTAAAAACAGAAAGGAAGGACGAAAATCGCATAAGAAATAAGAAAATGTATCAACCAACAAGATACGAAAGAATCCATAGACAAGACAATAAAGTTTATAATAAATTCCATAGCTTCAATTCTAGAAAGAGATACATAAAAGGGGAAAACAAAATTGAAGAACCGCTAGAGAAGAAGAAAAGGATGTCGTGTATTTTTTGCAATAAAGACCACTATAATGATGAATGTACTGAGTATAAAACGATACAAGAGAGGAAAGTAAGGCTAAGGAATCGTTGTTATAACTGCTTCGGAGAAGGGCATAGATTGTCAGACTGCAAGATAAGAAGGAAATGTAGGCATTGTAATAAAATTAATTATCACAATAGAGCTCTTTGTCCCATCTTAGAAACAAAACGACATTCTACGAAGGTTTTCAATACTAATATAATTAAATGCGATACTATTCTTCAAACCGCAGTTGCTTATGTCACATCGGTTGATAATGAAAATAAAACTAATAAATGTCGTTTAATATTAGACTGCGGTAGTCAACGATCATACATAACAGCGAAGCTTGCAAATGCTCTTAGGTTGCCCGTAGTTGAAGAACAATGCCTATCAGTATTTACGTTTGGTGCAAAAAACCCTATAGATATAAGCAGCCCAATTGTACGATTAAAATTGACAACTCGCACTAAAAGGTCTTATGTTTTGTATTTTAATGTTGTTCCATATATTACACATGGTATTCAAGACCCTAATGAAGTTATTTTTCCCGAGTTAAAGAACATCATACCCATGGATCTAATTTTAGCTGATGATGGATCCTTGAAAGATAAAGTTGATTTGCTTATTGGTAACGACTATTACTATACATTTCTTTGTAACGAGAAAATCGAAATACGCGAACATTTATTTTTGGTGAAATCTGAGTTCGGTTGGATTTGGTCAGGTCGATATTCGGTTCCTAATATAATCAAAGATGAATTATCAGTATTAACCTACTTACAAGCTAGTGATAAAGTTATTAAATTTTATGAACCTGATTTACCTCTGCAAAACGACAATATTGGTCAACTATGGGAATTGGAAACAATAGGTATAACTGATTCGCCTAAAACAACAAAGGAAGAAGAAGCAATTAAATATTTCAACGAAACAATTAAATACATGGAAAACAGATATTACGTAAAGTGGCCGTGGATGGAATTTCCACCTGATCTAAATATAAATTATGGTCTCGCGTATGGAAGATTAATTAATTTAGTAAAGAAACTTGATAGTGTTACTCTGCATGAATATGATAAAGTATTAAAGGATCAACTGTCTAAGGGAATAATAGAAATTGTAGAACCAATATTTGCGCCCGCGGATAATGACATTGTGCATTACCTTCCTCATCACTGTGTAATGCAAAAGAATAAACTAACTAAATTAAGGATAGTCTACGACGCTTCGAGTAAGATAAAGGGTAATTTGAGTCTTAACGAATGTTTATATAGAGGACCGTTAATGTTAGAAGATTTGACCGGATTGTTAATAAGATTTCGGTTCCATCAGATCGGAATCGTGGCAGACGTTGAGAAAGCCTTTTTACAGATTGGCCTCCAGGAAGAAGATAGAAATGTCACTCGATTTTTGTGGCTGAAGGATCACAAAAATGGTACAAAGCCTGAAAATATCCAGCACTTGAGATTCTGTCGTGTACCTTTCGGTGTTATATCCAGTCCTTTCTTATTGAATGCAACTATCCGATATCATTTAACCAAAACAAATGATAGGATAAAAAACAAAATTGCTGAAGACATATATGTTGACAATCTTGTTACAGGAGCACAGTCAATATCTGAAGCTAGTAATCTTTACAGTACTGCTAGAAGGTCATTTGAAGAATTATCTATGAATCTGAGAGAATGGAATTCTAATAATGATAAATTGCTTGATCTAATACCTAAGAACCTCTGTAGTAAAGAGTCAAAAACTGTAAGTGTCCTTGGGCTTAAATGGGACAAGAAAAAGGATACACTATTGCTAAAAGAAAGACAAAAGAAACAAATTGAGGAAGATGTTAAAACTAAAAGAGGGGTCCTTAGATATGTGGCTTCTATTTATGATCCATGTGGATATGTTGTGCCATTATTATTGCCGGCCAAATTATTTCTGCAAGAACTTTGGATACAAAAAATTAAATGGGATACTACATTTTCGGCTGAATTGAAAGGAAAATGGATGACAATTTTAGCTTTATTATCAAAGGTACAGAATGTTGAAATACCTCGGTATTACATGAGAGAGTTTGTTAAAGCAGCGACCAATGAAGTAGAATATGAATTACACTGTTTTACAGACGCATCGAAACAGGCTTACTCTGCTGTTGTTTACATAAGAGGGTGTACCAAGAAACACATATGTGTAGCCTTTGTAATTGGAAAATCACGAGTCGTACCAATAAAGAACCAACAGAATCTTCATATTCCCAAGTTAGAGTTACTAGGAGTATTAATTGGAAGTAGATTGCTATTATACTGTTTGAAATTCCTTCGTGTACCATTCAAAGGACAATATTTGTGGACAGATAGTCAGGTTGTTCTTAGTTGGTGTAACTCAAATAAGCTTTTAATTCCCTTTGTAGCAAGACGAGTAACTGAAATAAAGCAAAATAAAAATTTATGTATACGCTATGTGCCAACGAAAGATAACCCGGCTGATGTAGCCACACGCACAAATGGTACAAAAGATGATTTAAAAATATGGCTTTCTGGACCTTCCTTCCTTAGAATGAGAAAGGAGAAATGGCCTAAGGCACACAATCAAAAAATGAGTTTAGATACACAAACCTTTGTAGTTGGGCAGGGTCTATCGATTCCAAGATCAATGAGATGTGAAGCTATGGATTTAGAAAGTAAAAATGAGTACAAGGAAGGGAATGAAATGGAAGGGACTATATGTTTAAAAGATTACAAAGACCAATCACTAACAGAAAAAGAAATTAAAGACATTACAAGTTTACAAGTTGAGCATTTTCCAAAAGAGGTAGCAAATATTAAGACAGATTTAGCTAGATCACTTAAGTTATATAAGGATTCAAATAATATTTTACGATGTGAAGGTAGGTTTCGAAACACCAGTTGGTCAGACTACCAAAAGCACCCAATACTTATACCGAAGAATACTGAGTTTACGACAAAATTAATACAGGATGTACATGTTAAAAATTACCACGTTGGAGTTTCACACACGTTGTCATTAGTAAGAATGAAATTTTGGATACCACAAGGTAGAGCTCAAGTTCAACGCGTGATAAAAAAGTGTTCACAGTGCCGCAAATATGGAGGTGGTCCGTACAAACTTCCACCAATGCCACCATTGCCATCAGAAAGGGTCAATTTGTACTTACCCTTTGCGTATACCGGTATTGATTACTTTGGACCACTCACAATAAACAATGGCACTACAAATAAACGATGGGTGTGTTTATTTACATGCTTAGCTGTAAGAGCTATCCATATGGAAGTTGTTAGTGACCTTTCTGCTGAGGAGTGTCTACTTGCAATTAGAAGATTTATAGCAACAAGAGGCTTACCCTTGTTATATTTATCAGACAATGCTCTGCAATTCAAGTTAACCGCGGATGTATTTACCAATAAATACTGTATACAGAATGACATCAAATGGAAGTTTATACCAGAATTAGCGCCGTGGTTTGGAGGGACCTATGAACGCCTGATTGGCTTAGTAAAACACAGTTTGAAAAGGACGATTGAGAAGCACGTATTGAACCATAACCAGCTATGTACTATAATTAAAGAGATAGAGGCGGTTGTTAATAGTAGACCGTTAACAACAGTAGGAAGTGAAATAGAACATGTTTTGACACCAGCTGATTTTCTGAAAGTAGGAGGACTATTAATCGGCGACATTACTTTTGAAGAATTTCTAGATTCAGCTACAGTAACCAAAAGTAATTTGATAGAAGGCTGGAAAAGAGGGCAGGTTATATTGCAAGAATTCACAAAGATGTTTATAGCGCAATATTTGACTGATCTTCGAAATCGGAAGAGCATTCATAAGCAACCTAGAGTAGTGTGTGATGTTATTCCTAAAATAGGAGACGTAGTTCAAATAAAGAATGATTTGAACAGAGCTCACTGGAAAGTGGGAAAGATCGTTAAAATTGTAGTAAGTTCGGACGGACATATACGGGTAGCGAAAGTTTTAACGTCAACTGGTGAGACCTTGACTAGATCTATTGGGCACTTATACCCTCTTGAGCTAGAGGAAATGAACGAAGGAGAAAGTATTAATAACGAGACTATGACTGACACACATACATCCGAGGCAAAGGAAAGTACATCAGAGAGTACTGAAGAGATAAATCAAATATCGCCGGAGAATGCAATAGAGTGTTCAGAAGGGGCAGAGACCGAGGATTCCGTTGCAAATTCCCAAAGAGAGAGTTTCAACGAAAATATGACAAACGTGCAGCCCAGGGGTACAAAGAGAGCTGCAGCCCAAAGAGCAGTGCAAAGAGTAAAGGAATGGACTTCACAGTTATTGTTGAATTTATTTAATTAATTGCCTCACTCAATTCTAAATTTGTTTCAATCTTAACTATTGTTTCCTGAAATTAGTGATTAAATTTAATTTGATTAACTTATTGTTTGCTTTACTCTAAGACCCTAACTAAACTTAAATTTGTCTTCGTTCAGGAGTGTCGCGAAATATCGCGAATTGTAGGTACATATAATATAAAAAATATATACTAAGCAAATATATTAACTAGTAGCGGGTAGAAAAATAGTAATATCAAATGTTTATAATGAAGAGGGTAGGAATTGTATAAGATAACAAGAGGCGGGCGCCGTTCTGACGCATAACGAGTATCGCATCAGTGTAGTGAACATCTTTGTTTGATCGCGAGAGAATTTTGGTGAGTACTTTATAATGCTAATACTAAAAGCGGTGTATATCAGTTACAGCATCTCATCTTTAGTGAATATGGTTATGTACTGTCTTAGAGATAAGAGAGGTATTCTACACTGAGGCTCAAGAGAGGGGTCAGATCAGTGTTAGATTAGGGAGAGAAATACTGCACTGAGGCTCAAATGAGGAGTCAGATCAGTGGCAGAATATGTGAGTGGAAAGGGGTGGCTATAAGGGGAGGTTTGGAGGCCACTTCCGGGGTGTTTACCCTGGCTAAGAGAATTAGATAGAGCGCAGAGTACGCTGGGATTAGCCCGGGTCGCGCTGTACACGTCATTAGCTAACGAGTTAAGACGTGCATAGGAAATGACGTCAATGCGGTGACGTCATGAACCCTGGCAATAAGAATTTGCTATGAGTTATCGTTTCGCCTTTTTTATATATTTGAATGTATATTAGAGGTTATAAATTTCCGTGGCGACAGCAGTAACGGAAATCATTACTTTTTGCGAAATCTCGTGCCAGGAAAAATAGTCTTTTATTTTTTCCTGTTAAATTTTCTGACATATAAATAGGCTTTATTGGGTATGTTATATTGCCTAGACAATCAGTTTTTAATTGTGAAAACTGTTTACTATATGTTTTAAACATTTTTAAAATTTTCTCTTTAACCAAAACACTCGTACAGTCCACTATGATTGTTTTACATTCTATAGTTGATGCACCAATACGGTAAATATCTCTTATATCACTGGACTGCAGAGGTACACTAATTTTTTTACATATGCAATCCAAAATTTTTAGTAAACTTCCTTTGTTTTCCGGTTTCATTTCGGGTACATTTCTTATTTCTAGGCAAGTAGATCTTGTTTGTTGTTCAAAATCTTCTATTTTTCTTTCCATTGATTGTAGTTGTAAAATATGTTCTTTGCGTTCCTCTTCCATACTTGCTATTTTCGAGTTCAGATTGTCGTATGTCTGCGATAAAAATTCGACCGATGTTCTGATTTCAGTGTTTTGTCCTACGATCTCTGTCATAGTCGAGTACAATTTATTGAATTTTTCATCCTGCTGCGCCCTAAATTCATTAAACATATTTTTTATTTCCAACATAAAACTCTGAAATTCTGAGTTTAAATCTTCCGAGCGCTTACGTTTTATACGAAATGGCTTGGACGGTGTAACCGCGTATCCGATATCGGCCTCTTTTGTTAAACTCGGTTCGGACGAACTCTGTTGAAGTGAAGCGGGGGGCGTACGGTTCAGCGGCATCGCAAACTATTATGATAAAAGTACCAGGCTACTATGACAATTAAGAGATTGCTTGAACTTGATGCACGTACAGGTCAAATAAACTGGACGAATTGGTATAATTAAACCGGTCGACCAGTTAATTTAGATTTCTTATGTTGTCCTTGTTTAACTTAAGGTGGATTTCGATTTGCTGTTGTGACGATATACCACATCAATGAATGGTGCGACGGTGCGGGTAAATGTGTCAGTGTGTGAATAAAATAACACTCACTAGTCACTTGTATTATGTCCCGTTGTTTTAATTTCTTACTCGTACTGTGATTATGCACTCCTAATTTTAGTTGTCAATAAATCACATTATAAAACTTCGTTATATTGAATTAATAATTAAATGAAATAATTAAATTATTGACTGTATTTGAACAACACGTCTGAACTGCATGGAGGTCCGGAGGGAAGGAAATACAATAAAAATGCAAATTTAAAACTATCTAACGTACAATAACGTTATTTTATATATAAAATAATTAGCTAAATTAATTAAGTCTATTATTATCAAAAATTCCTATTAGTTTGTTCGATTTCACAACACACTTATATACCGCACACATCATACATATAATGGACGGGTATATCGACTAGATAATATATTTAATTATTAGTATTTATAACTAACAAAAGCTTTTTCTGTCAGTTCCTTCACAAACAGTTATTATGCTAGATAGAGTAAGGGACTCATGCCTGTGAGATGTGAGAGTGAGATGAACCTAATATTAGCTTTAAACCTTAGCTTTGTCTAATCACAAATGATAAAAAGAGACAGATAATAAATCTCATTTGCTCTCTTTATTGTCGATGGTCACATTTTAGGACGGCTCCCCTACTCTATTATAGTAAATCTATGCTCTTTGCTAGTATAATTTAGCATTACCTAATAAAATATTTATAACTAGCTTATTTTCAAGCCTATTTAAGCAAATTCATTATGCCTTTGGAGTATACACACACACACAAAACACACACACACACACACGCGCGCGCGCGCGCGCACATACACACAAGCGCGCGCGCACACACACAATATATTAATTAATTCCTTCATTTATTCGACATGCAGCTCTTGTATGCGGCATAGTTCTCAAATTTAAATTTTATTCTATTTAAAAGTAATGAATGCATTTTTTTATAAAACTTTCATTTCTAATAAGAAGTGTTTTAAAGACTATAATTTCTGATAGTTTACGCAATACACCTAATAAATTTATAATAAATTTTAAATGATAACTATCTATAATTGAATAAAATATAATTGGATATTAAATGCTGATAAGATTTGATCTAGTGCAATGCAAATGTTGTACAGACAGATGTTTTTTTGCAGATGATATTAGTTAAAACACCTATCCGAAGAATAAAGTTACATGTCCCATGTATAAACATAGGAATTGTAGCTTTGTTCTTCGGATGGGACGCATAATAAAATATAAATGTAATATTTTATCTCATACTAGCGATCCCGCTCCGGCTTCGCACGGGTATAAAATATATAGCCTGAGTGACACTCAGTGATAAAAATGATTAAAATCGACCCAGTAGTTTTGATTTATTCATTACTGTCCACTGACAGTAATGAATAAATCAAAACTACTTGTTTTACTTACTTGTTGTACTCCAAAATTAACGCTGCGGGCCACTGCCCGCAAGCGTTAATTAAACAAAAAACCGCTTTGCCCCTGCATTATAAATCACGAATATCTTCTTAACTGTTAATTTAAATTACATGCTGTAAACGGCCATATTGATCTATATTAAATCAACAATATATTTAAGGTACTTAATTGAATAAGGATTAATGTTGTATTTGTTTCAAACTGCTTCGAAAATAAGGCATTATTTTTCGTAAAAAGTAAATGACAAAAAATGCTATTGTGGGTTATCCATAAGAGATAGACATATGCCATCGCGGACTTTTCTGTAGACCTTTTCAAGGTGTACAAATACTTAGTACATTATTTTGATAAATTTAGCCTGCGTTTGCAATGTAAGCGGGAAAAAATGTAATAGTTTGCGACATCACATTAGAAATCTCAAAAATTACAGTATTTGTCTACTCCATATTGTATATTATTATACACACAAACTTTCCTCTTGAATCACTCTATCCATTAAAACCGCATCAAAATCTGTTCCTTAGTTTTATATTATGTAGTGATTTGAAATTAGATATATAATAAATAAATTATTTAAGTCACCGCAATAGACGTACGATATTATCAATATTTCAAAAAAAAAAAATTTAAAAAAAATTATGTGCACTATGAAGTATGTCTTTTGCCATTAATTTTAACAAACATGCCATTTATTGTTTTACGGTACTCCGGCGGTGGATGGCAATGATCAAAATGTCCATTTATTACACGGCCCTCGTTATCAACTGTCAACTTAGCACTGCAGTTCCCGCTGACTTTTCGCGAACATCGCAAATTTCTTCTCCCATTATAGTATATAAACGTATAATTTCTGTATGTAGGAATATTTCCTTTAAGCGTTGGCAGAAACTCGAGTTTCTCTGAAATTATATCAATACTAGCATCAATGAATAAGTAATTTAAAAAACTCAAAATTAAAGTAAAATAGAATTCGCAAAGACGGCAAACATCAGAAATAATCACTGTTATGTTGTAAAACGATAAAACTTGATTCAATTTTTTCTACGCTGCAAAAACATTTTGACACACGTGTTCAAAACTTTCGCATTCGCGATTTCGTGGTAAAGTCCATCTCCTGACGATGCTTCGGTTACATGGTGAAACGATTGTTGATATTGTGTGCAGTGTGTGTGTAGTGCATGTGTATTATTGTGTTATTTTATTATTCGACTTTTTCGATTTCTGCATGTATCAGGTATGAGAATGGATAGTACACTCTACATTTAGCATAACATATATTTTCTTTTATCGCGGATTATAGCAACTCAATATCAATATTCTTCTTATACACTTTAGGACTGACTCGAAAAACCAACATATTATTATGTTTAGAAAATCTTTACCTGCGACGGGAATGGAACCCGCTGCTATACACAGCACCAACAGCTCGGAAAGTATAATATTAATCATGTGTCCAAAACTTGTACTAAAATATGTATAATAATTTTTTTTGGACTATATTTGGACCTTCGACTCACATGAAAGCATCAAAAAATACAATAACATCAGAAATGTAAAATATAATACAACGATTTATTTTAACTGAAAAAAAATTAAATAACAACAAAACATATATAACGTCATACTTTTTCAAGGTCCACCTCTTTTCTGCGATGTTTCATAGATTTCCTATGCCTATCAATATCGTTGATGCCACCATGGGCGATGCTTATGGTGCTTTGGCATAACTTGCAATATGCTTTGCCCTTTTCTTCTAAAGGTTCAATCCAAGGAAACTCGCCGATCCACGTATCGCGAAAATTACACATTCGCTTTTCCTTTCTCGCGTTGAAGGTGAAAGAGCATATTTTGAAATATCGTTTACCTGCAAACACCAGTATTGGTAATTATTATATTATATATAAGAAAGTCTGTCTGTCTTTCTGTCTCTCTATCTCTCTGTTACGCGTCTGTCATTGACGGCTAATCTGCTCGACCAATATTGATGTATTTGTGACAATTGAAGTTATGACACCGAGTTAATATATATAGGATAAAATTAATTTAGTTTCTTAAATGAAAAAAAAACACGTAATATATAATGTAGAGTATTTAAACGCTAAATTGATGCGAATGAAGTTGCGGGTACAACTTGTTAATCTGTAGATATACATAAAGGAAAAGTTAACCCACATTTTTTACGGAGGTGTCGTAAAAGGCGACTAAGGTAAGTTTATGTCAGGCAGGCCGGAGGTCGTAAAATACTTAGTCGCAACTTTAAACAACATGGTTAAAACATGTTGTGCCGCCTCACTTAGAGGTGGATAATGACAGGAGAATGACGATGAAGGTTTACTAAATGTACAATGCAAAGCTGTGGATAGCCTAATGGTAACGAGTGGACAAAAAGTTCTATACCTCGGCGCTTTCATTCTTTTTTATTTTTTTTAATTGCATATCCAGGTTCTAATTTTTACATAAAATAAAACGATAACATTATACAAGTCAATAATAATAATTTTCTCATTTATTTAATATAATAAATATCATTTCTGTATAACCTTCAACTCTAAATCGAATGCGGTCTTCCCCCAGAAGATCATTTTTTGAAGAGAGGACCACTCGTATTATTGTTGAATACAAAAGAGGGAAAGGAACGTGAGGGGACGGAGCGAGACAGAGGGGTAAGAGATAATGGGGGAAGAGGAGAATAAAAATTAGGGAAGGGGAAGGAGACTGAAAAGTGGGGGCTCTCCCTCCACTATTTAGACTCCTTCCCCTAGAGTGAAGAACGTGCCAATAATGCAAATAATTATGTATATTGTGATGCTATTTCCGTAATTCCGGGGTGTTAATAAAATTAGATATTTTGCCTATTGAGTAGAATGTGTGTACATTTATTTAGTAGTAGTAGTAGTATTTAGTTTAACTTATTTTAAATATATAGTATATAAATTTTTAATGTTAAGATCCTATGTTCTTTAAATAATGTTAACTGTGAGGATGGCATATGCACACAGTTTTATACTATCGCAATGCCATCCTCGCAAATGTAGCATATATTATATATATAAATAAATAAATAAATTTAATGTCTACGCAATCTTAATGTAGGTACCATCTGAACATTTCTGATAAATAGGCGGCTCGTGATTATGTACTGTATTTGCAAACACTATTTCGTCAGCCTGGTTCAACTGTAAACGTGCCGTGCACTTTTTTGTATGCTTCTTGGAACAATAAAGGTACCTCTTCAGGCCTTGAGGGCCTTGATGGGAAAACGTGTGCGACCTGTACATAATCAGATTCCTTCCGTTTTGTAACTTCATGGCTTCTAGATCTGGAAGTATTTTTTATAAGAGTATTAATTGCTATATTAAAACATATTAACTTTATCAATTTCAGTTAGCTTAACAGGTCCGAAATAAAAGTGTTGATATACTTTACATAATTTTTACTAGTTTAATGAAGTACATCACAGACAGTACGTCAAAGGTGTCAAAGGTGTTACCGCCCCTATACCGCAGAACCCCCAACAGAAGGCCAGTTGAAGGCATTAAGTTGAAAGCTTTTAATAATGAATAAGTCCTTTTTGAACACAGCATGAAACTTAGTAAATACTTGTTATAGTGGAAGTTAATTAGCAGAGAAAACATTTCTTTAAGATTTTCTACTAGGCATAATAAAGCTAAGAATATCGCTGACTCTGTTAACTGGATCTTCTTTTACTCTTTCGTGCGACTTTCGTTCCTCATCTCTTTTCTTTTGGAGTCTCATCTCACTCTGGTCTTTGTATCGGCTCAACAAACGAAGAAAATCCAATTTTCCATCAGCTGCATGAACTCCTAATATACGAGACATTAATATGAGAAATTAATTACATACTTTTATAATCGAAGCAATACAATAGTAATTATAACATTGTTGTGCTATAAGCCGCGATAAATTTATCTTCATCTTTATTGAATACATATATATTTCTCGCGGATTATAAAAAAAATTATTATTAATTTTTATTATAGAACCGAAATTATTATAGATCCGAAAAGTAACGCCTAAATCCATAAATTATCGAAGCAATAATTAAAATTTATCAAAACACTGAAATTATTAATATTGCTTAAACTCCATAGGTTAAGTACCTAACTTAACTAAATGTAATCATGTCAAAAAAACGTTATATTTAGTAGGCAAATTACAACATTATATTACCATTAAAGATTAATATCATGTTACATCAGTTAATCTAATATATTTAATATTGGCAGAATTTCATATTTAAAAGCTTTTATTGACTTTAATCTATCTACATCAGATGAATCTATTAATGAAATTAAATGAAATACATGCTTTTGATACTTAAAGTATAAATATTAAATTTTATACAAGAAATAATCAAGTAAAGAAATTATTTCGATTACATAATGCAGTTTTATTTCCATTTATTTATTTGTTAATCCAAATATTGTAATAAAATGTTTGGCACAATGTGTTTTGTTTACATTTCGTTAAGTACCTTAAGTTATGGATTAGTGGTGAAAAAATGTGCTCAAAGTGCAAGTTAAGTTAAATGTAATATGAAATATCATAAAATAACATAAGAAATAATAATCGTATTTTACGATTCATATTTTTATTATTAAATAATAAGTTAAAAAAAATTACCTTAGTAAATTTAATTTAGACAATAAACTTAATTTATTTAGTTTATTTTACATTAATAGAACGAAAATTAATAATATAATAAAAATGAATAATCTATTAATATACCTATCAGGTAGGTATATGTAACATGTTATAATAGAAGGTTTATAAGAGTCTTCATGGAGAAATTATAAGAGCGCAATGGTTAGCAAAATTGTACCTCTAAATTAAATAGAATACAGTAGAAGCTCTTTATTCGCGCTTCCTTCATTCGCGTTTTCACTATTCGCGGATTAATATTTCTTTATTTGCGGATCGAATCGGTACATCGGTACATACATATGTACCTAAATAAAATCATGCGGTATCCTTTGTCAACGCCTCGACAAGTGGACTAATAATAAGACAAATAAAATAGATCTTATTACAACTACTTCTAGATTGCGTTTTCAAAAGCTATCAGCGTTGTTTGTTTCATTTGGCGGTTCTTTTGAGGTAAGCCGCTTTTGAGTAGTTTAGTTCTTTTGAGTAAAGTCAAAAATTTATTTTATTTTAAACTGATTTTTATGTTTTTGCTTTTTTATTTCGTTGCTTAGGAACCTATCCCCTATAACCCTATATAAAATACCATTCCATATTCACGGTTTCTGTATTTGCGGCATATTTACGGAACGTATATATTCCACCAATAAAGAGCTTCTACTGTACAAAACTATAGTACAGTAATATTAATATTATTTACTATCCAACATAATAATAGGAGCTGAATAAACACCACCTGTGTCAACGTGCTAGTTAAATAACATTATCATAAGTAAAAAAAATTACTAAAATTTTTACATCAGAGTTATTTATATTTGAAACCTTAAAGTTGTTATTTTTTTTGTTTTCATTATTCTCTTGTTTCTGTTTATTTTTAGGTTTTTCGATTGTAAAATTGTAACTAAAATGATGTGATCATCTTGATGATATGATGTGATCATCGTGATTATATATTTGCCAGTTGTCTGTAAGACATAAAAGTATAAGGTAATTGTCCCAAAAATATTTATTTAATATGCCGTGTGGTGGTGGTATGAGTAGAATAGACCACCCACATTCCTTACCGAGGTGTGGTAAAAGGCGACTAAGGCAAGTTGACCCGCCATGAGGTATCCGGCTGAGTAGAATAGACCATCCTCAGTCCTTACCGAGGTGAGATAAAAGGAGACTTAAGGTTTTTTTTCGGGTGTCAAAGTGGTCGGCCTCCTCGTGGCGCACTCTGGGCAAGTCTTGGCGAACGGACCACTATGGGGTGGCCAATCCAGTCCCTCAGTAAAACATGGTGCGTCGACCCCACTTAAAGTGGGATACGAGCACGAAGATGATTATAAATATAACAAAATGTTTCTTAATTATTTAGATTTTAAATATATGTCCATCTTGGGACCGGTATATGACGGGCGCTGGATGTTCGTGCTCGCCGCTCACTTCACTAAGCCTGCCCTCTGACGTCGTGCGCAATCGCACCCTGCAACCGCCCTTCCTCTTCGAGCAGTACCATTTATTCTCGTACATCTTGGAGAATGTATATCCTTTGTAAACGATTAGGTGACCTTTTCCGCGATTGCTCGGTATGTACTCTAGATAATCTATAAACAACGTGTACAAATCAAAATCAAAATATTATTCAGCGGGTGACCAAGCCTGGCTTAGTAATTTTATACAAAATAAAAAAAAAACTTAAAAAAATAATAATAGGATTCATTTCTAGAGACCACCCGTTCCCTGAATAAGATACTCTGACGTGACAGTTTACGGTAAAAATTATGTTTTATATACCTATACAATTTAAATTTTTTTAATGCACAAAAACAGGATAAAACGATTTATTTATAAATCAAACCTAGCTAGATGGACTTATCCTCCCCAAAACCTCCTACATGCTGAATTTCAGGAAAATCGTTGGAGTCGTTTCCGAGATTCCAAAAACATACATACATATATGTATTGAAGGATGAATAAAGCCTAAACAACTTATATAAACAAAATTCAATAAATCCGAAAAAAAGGAACAGCCTGTGACAATCCCACAGCTGGGTATAGGCCCCCTCTCTCTGTTTCTGGAAAAAGGAGGTTAGAAGAGTTGGAAGAGAAGGTTAGAGTTAGAGATAAGACCTACCACGCTGCTCTAATGCCGGTTGGTAGGTTACACATATCCCTAGAATTCCCTAGAGATATGCAGGTTTCCTCACGATGTTTTTCTCCACGGAAAAGATGAAATTTTATTTTTTATTGATAAAATTAAAATATAGATTAAAAATAGTTTAGTTTAATTTAGTTAAGCTTAAAAATAGCGCATTGTTTATTTTATATTTCCAATATAATTGAAAACAATTGCAATTTTGTTTTTCTTCTTACACTAAGCATTACATACATATTTCTTAACAAATGCGGATTAAAACAAAAATTATGAAAAATTCTAATAATATACTAAACTTATAGTGAATAAATCTAGTATTTATAGTTAATGGATAGAAACCAGCTATACTCCCGCCGCTATAACGACGCGTTCGAAAATAGTCGGGCTAATCCGATAGAATGAGACGTGAGTATAGCCGTAGATATATATATAATTTCTGTACATTAACATTAACCTCTCATCATCTTCCTGCCTCTTTTCTTATCCCACTCTAAATGGGGTCAGCACAACATGTAGGTAATAAACATGTCACATGATTTTGTTATGTTTTGTTTGGTTACGTATTTAACGACCGGCCGCCTGCCTGACGTCCACTTACCTTAATCGTATTTTACGACACCTCGGTAAGAAAGATGGTGGTCTATTCTCCTAAACCGGATACCAGACGGTGGGTCAACTTACCTTAGTCGCCTTTTACAACACCTCGGTAAGAAATGAGGGTGGTCTATTCTACTCAGCCGGACACCACACGGCGGGTCGACTTACCTTAGTCACCTTTTACGACACCTCAGTAAGAAATGAGGGTGGTACTATTCTATTCCGCCGGATACCACGCGGCGACTGTACATTAACCTCTACGGGTTGCGTAATAAAACATCAAAAAATATCAGCTTGAAACATTTAAGGACAATCCGTCCTCGTACCATGTTCAAAGAATTGTTAAGCTATTTTAATATAAGTGCCATCTGAACATTTTTGATAATATGGCGGTTGGTGATTATGTTCTGTCTGTGCGAGTACTATTTCCCCACCGCTGTTCAACTTCAAGCGGGCTGAGCATTTAGCGCTGTTCTTCTTTGAACAGTACAGATACCTCTTTAGACCTTTGCTGCCCTGGTAGGAGAACGTGTGTCCTTGATACATGACGAGCGTTCTGCCATTCTGTAGTTTCATAACTTCCAAATCTGAAAGTGAACTTGTCTATTATTATAACTTGTTGTAATTGACAAATTCAAATTCAAAATATTCTTTATTCAAATAAACTTGTAAACAAGTGCTTTTGAATCGTCAACTCTACTGCTGGTTCGGAAAGCTGTTCCTACCGAGAAGAGCCAGCAAGAAACTCGGCGGTTGCTCTTTTACACATATAATTCTTAATAGTATTTACATTAAATAGTTACTGTCTTGTACAGGTTCAAAGAGAGCTATATCCACACATTATATCGGTTCCTTTGTCTATTGTATACATCACCTATCGTTTTATATTTCTTTATATTTTTATGTACATAAAACTAATTAACCTTTTAATACAAAACCTTTAAGAAAAGCAAGTAACCTTTGGTTTCTCATTAAATTGTAGTAGTTTTTCACCTCAAAAACGGTGATAAAACATTTTTTTCTAATAAAACCCTCGCTAAATCGATTACCGAAAGCCTGAATTTTGTGAATGTAGTTTTAGCCGTTTTCACAGTTCAGAAAAATATAGATACTAGATTAACTCATTTAAATATTAAGTACCTGGTTGGCCAAACCTTGCTCGGTAATTTATTACAAAATAAAATAAGAAACTTTAATAATAAAAAAAAACACTTGGGTAGGTGGGGCTCGTTCCTAGGTACTTGCATTTCTAGAGACCACCCGTTCACCAAATAAACTACGTTGAACTGACAATTTACGAAAAATATAGTGTTTTATATATTCAATGTAAATTTTTGTATCTTTTTAATGCCCAATTTAATCATCATCTTCATGCCCTTATCCCGCTCTAAGTGGGGTCACAACATGTTATATACATGCTGTCACATGATATGGCTGCGTTTTTACGATCGGCCGCCTGCCTGACGTCAACTTACCTCTGTCGTATTTTAAGTCACCTCGGTAGGAAAGAGGGTGGTCTATTCTACTGAACCGGATACCACACGGTGGGTCAACTTACCTTAGTCGCCTTTTACGACACTTCGGTAAGAAATAAGGTTAGTCTATTCTACTCAGCCGAATACCACACGGCGGGTCGACTTACCTTAGTCGCCTTTTACGACATCTCAGTAAGAAATGAGGGTGGTACTATTCTATTCAGCCGGATACCACACGGCGTTTAATGCCCAATTTAATGCGGTATAAAATGTTTTTTTAAGTAAAATCTATCAAAATAGATTTTTCTACCCAAAAACCTCCTGCATGCTGAATTTCAGGAAAATCGTTGGAGCTGTTTCCGAAATTCTGATTATATATACAAGAATACCATCATTTATTAGATATTAATTAAAACTGAATAATAATAATAAAATTTAATATTATATTATTTAATTTTTAAATATTTACATTGTAATAATTATCATAATAATAAAAAATTATTATTAATTAACTAAAAGTTGGCAACGCTACAGTAAACGTACATTCCTTTCTACGCTACGCACTGAGCGCGCGACTTTTATTTTATTTCCAGTATTTTCAATATTTCTCTCCTTTTTTGGTGTTTTCTTTGCTTAATTCAATTTGTACACTTTTCCATCAGTTGTTCTATAAACTTGCGGCGGTGGATGACTATGTTCTCCAGTGATCTTCACCAACCTACCTTCCGCGGTTGTACTCATCTTGACACAGCAACCAACCAGTCTCTTCGAACAGTGCCATCTGGTGTTGTTGTAGACGTTCACGAAAGTATATCCCTTATGCAAAATTAAGTAACCTTTACCTCTGTTGGTTGGGATAAACTCTAACATTTCTGAAATGATTTGTAGAAGAAGGTGTTACTTTGCTGTAGTAAATATTACAGACTTTATCATAAAACTAGCAACCGCTCGCGTGGAAAGATTGAAACCGTATCATATTATTATGATAACTATAAAGATGGTTAAAGTGAGTTAACACATATCCCCGAGGTGGTTGGTGCATCTGGTGCTCCCGATGCACCGGTTAGCGAGGGGGGCTTCTCTTTCGAAGGGTCCCTACCCGGAGGAGGCGTTCTCTGGGATCAGAGCTGTCGGCGGGGATGGGGGCAATGTGTACAACGATACCCTGTCCTCGTCATCGGCAGCGTGGTGGAGCACACAGGTCATTTTAGTCGGTGCGAGTCTCACATAACCCATATGGGGTTTTTTTTCCTATATAAAATAATATAGCCATTGTTTTTTGTAATATGGACTTCCGCAACGGAAGTAAGTAACAGATTAAGTAACGCCTAATTGTATAGATTATGTGTATTAAAGCTCAATACATACACCCAATCACTACTGGTTGTATGGATTAAGCCTCAATATAAACTTATAATAAAACTAATCAATGCAGTCAATATTAATATAATAAATGATAAACAAACGATAAGTAAGCTACCTTTATTTAAACATCCTTAATATCCTTATTAACAAGAAAACTATGAAATTAATCTATATTAATCATTAATGTTAAACTAAGCCTAAATATAACATCGTTAAAGATATAGTATGAAGTGAAAAATAAAACAATTCGTAGGTCTATTTATCTTACAGCTTTTTATATACCAAAGAAAAAATAAAAGAAAATCAAAGAAACAAGTACGTAGACCACACGATAGTAGTAAAACTTTTCTTTTCTCTGCTCTATATTTGTACTAATATATAAAGCTGAAGAGTTTGTTTGTTTCGACGCGCTAATCTCAGAAACTACTGGTTATTACCCGATTTTAAAAATTATTTGAGTGCAAGATAGTCCATTTAAGGCTATAGACTATATAACATCACGCTAAGATGAAAAGGAGAGGAGCAGCAATAAAAAATATTACGAAGACAGCAAAATTTAAACCTTTCCTTGCATGTGCTAAATAAACGGTGAAAGTTATTAAAAAATCATGTACTACAAAATTGTTCCCTTATAAAACTTCTAAATAAAAATCCGCGACAGCATATGTCTAGCTTTTAAAATTAACCCACTTTAACCATTTTTATGATTATAAAAATTCTGTATTACGATTTTAATCTTTCCACGCGGGCGGAGCCGCTAGCAATTGCTAGTCTATGTATATTTGTATATATCGCACGCTTCGTGTTAAAATGCCCTAATTCAAAACGAGGCTTAATTGAGTTAGATACATCGTAATCTTTATTTCAATGCCATTTACGACATCACGCTACCAACTATTAAAAAAAAAGTGTTTTCTTGTTAGTTTATAGAATTAGGTGTTACTTTGCGGAAATCCATAACACAAAAGTAATAATAAAATTATTTTGCTATAATTTAAAATTATTATAGCAAAATAATTTTATTATTACTTTTGTTTTCTTGTTTTTCCAAGTTATGGGTCTCTTTAACATTAACAAGTTTTGGAGGCGCTACTCTAGCTTTGTAGAAAATTGAATTAGGTCACTTTAATACTAAACGTGCTGTATATATTTCGTGCACTAGCTATGGGAGAAAGAGAGCAAGAAATGTGTGCCCGCACTTCTTTCTCTTGCCCTAGCAGTAATATACGTCTAACGTAACTCTCTTTCTATCTTAAATAACTTAATAATTCCCTTTCAAATTCTGCTCGCCTCACCCTATCACACTTTTCATAACGCTCTCGTTCCATTCACCAGCTTGTTCTCCAAGTTAAGTTTAGATTTAATCCGTGATTCATCAGTTCAGATTTGTTGAGAATGGACGTGAATACTTAACTTGTATTGGTATGGACGTATGATGTTTTTTGACGAATCATTAAAGACATATTCCGTGTGAATGCACCCTAACACTGTATCTTACAGTTTTTATTTGAAACCTTAAATATCTGTCCATCAGATGTCTGGAACATTGTCGGCGGTGGGTGATTATGTTGGCCTGAAACGCTAATAAAGTGCCCCGTAGACGTGGTGTATATTTTCATCTTACAACCAGCATAACCCTTCGAACAGAGCCACTTCGTATTTTTATATTTTTTGAAGAAAGTATAACCTTTGTATAAAATAAGCTGACCATTGCCGCGATTCGTGGGAATGAATCTAATTGATTCTGAAACAAATAAATATACAAAGGTAAACGAACTTTCAAAAAAAGCAAGAATAGTTAATAATATGCAATGTTTTGTCGTGTCGCGAAGCAGAAGTGGCAATGGGCGGGGCACGTAGCGTGGAGGACCGATGGGCGTTTGGGGTCCTAAGGTGCTATGCTATGTCTAGCTTTTGAGGTTAACCCACTTTAACCATATTTATGATTATAAAAATTCTGTATTACGGTTTCAATCGTTCCACGTGGGCAGAGTCGCTAGCAATTGCTAGTCTATATATATTTGTATATATCGCACGCTTCGTGTTTAAGTACCCTAATTCAAAACTAGGCTTAATTGAGTTAGATACATCGTAATCTTTATTTCAATGCCATCTGCGACATCACGCTACGAACTATTAAAAAAACTAGTGTTTTCTTGATCTTCCAAGTTATGGGCCTTTTTAACACTAATGCAATTTGAATTAGGTCACTTTAATACTAAGCGTGCCGACAATGTTCCAGACATCTGATGGAAAAATATTTAAGATTTAAAATAAAAACTAAAAGATATAGTAGGGTGCATTCACACGGAATATGTCTTTAACGATTCGTCAAAAATACCATACGTCCATACGTATAGAGATGAATCACGGATTAAATCTAAACTTAACTTAGAGAACAAGCTGGTGAATGTGACGAGAGCATTGCGAAAAGTGTAATAGGGTGAGGCGAGGGGAATCTAAAAGGGAGTAATAAGTTATTTAAGATATAAAGAGAGAGTTACGTTAAACGTATATTACTGCTAAGGCAAGAGAATGAAGTATGGGTACACATTCCTTTCTCTCTTTCTCTCATAGCTAGTGCATGAAATATATATATAATATAACAACTACACTACACTATAACAACAAGGCCATGTTACCATCATATACGTTGTTATATAATCAGGCAACTTGGCTTTATATAAAATAACTAGCAATCGCCAGCATCTCCATCCGCGAGGAAAGATTAAAACCGTAATATAGTATTTTGATAACCATAAAAATAATTAAAGTGCGTTAACCTTAAAAGCTAGACATATGCTGCCGCGGATTTTTATTTCGAACTTTAAAAGAGGAACAAAAAGAAGAGGGGGAAAAATACATGATTTTTAATAACTTTCATATCTTTTATATCTTTCAGCTTTTATTTTAAATCTTAAATATTTTTCCATCAGATGTCTGAAACATTGTCGGCGGTGGATGATTATGCTGCCCTGAAACACTGACAAGGTGCCCCGTAGACGTGGTGTATATTTTCATCTTACAACCAGCATAACACTTTGAACAGAGCCACTTCGTATTTTTATATTTATTGAAGAAAGTATAACCTTTATATACAATAAGCTGACCGTTGCCGCGGTTCGTGGGAATGAATCTAATTGATTCTGAAACAAAGTTAATATAAAAAGGTTAACGAACTTTCAAAAGAAGCAAGAGTAGTTAATTATATGCAATGTTTTGTCGCGAAGCTAAAGTGGCAATGGGTAAAGTGGCAGCTTTGTCGCGAAGCTAAAGTGGCAAAAGGTGGGGGTACGTAGCGTGGAGAACCGATGCGAAGCGTTGGGGCCCTAAGGTGCTGGAATGGCGAACTCGCATCCGAAGGCGCAACGTCGTTGGACCCTTAATACCTAGTTTTTTTTTTTATTAGCCTTTTATTTTGTATGAATTTATTTTTTTTAATTATTTATAATTTTATTAATAGTAATAATTTTTATGTCATGTCATTAAAATATATGTCAGTTTTTTAAAGCAAAATGTCTATTTCTTTTTATTTTAAGGACCTCTATTGAGTATAGGCCTTCTCCATTTTTTTTTAAACCTCTCTTACATCTGCAACATAAATCCAATTACTTCCAGCATATTTTTATTGTAGTGGTCTGCCCCTTTTTCTCTTTCCGTATGGACCTGACCAATTTGTTACTATTTTTAACCAACTATTCTTATCCATTCCAGCAATATGGCCAGCCCATGACTACTTTAATTTCTTTGTATACTTTAAAGAATCTATTACATTTGTTTACTTTCTTATACGTTAGTATAAGATACTATACTCTGTAAGTGTAAGTAAGTAAGATTATAGTAGTACATCTTATTTTATATCTACGTTCTATATTTAATAAATACCTAGTTTAAATTCACTAAAATTTTTGGCATTAATTTTAAACTTATCGTATTAACGATTTACATTTTAATTTAACACAATAATTTAAATATTTCTAAACACTAAAGAATATACACGTAGAAAATATATTCCTAAGATAAACCTGCAATATATATGCCGATTTTCGTATTGTATAACAGATTTTAAATAAAAAATAAGAGAAAAACTCATACGTTTATTAACAAAAAGTGGCAAGCAAGAGCAAATTCAATTTAAATCTTCAATATTTTCCCATCAGCCGTCCTGAACATTTGGGGCGGTGGGTGATTATGTTCCCCGGTGATATCAATCAAATCTCCCTCAGGGGTGGTGCTCATTCTGACTTTGCACCCAGCTTGACGTTTCGAACAGTGCCATCTAGTGTTCTTGTACATATTCACGAAAGTGTTACCCTTGTAAAGCAGTAAATGACCTTTACCACGGTTCGAAGGGATAAATTCTATTGTGCTCCCACCTAAAATTTTGAAAATCCAGTATAAACATATTGTTAAATTAGGAAAGACTACATATTTTCCAATATTAATTAAGCTATAATGACTGAAACATTTAAAAAAAATTAAAGTCAAACAAAAGAGAAACCATTCGCCAAACTCTATCTTCATATATTTCATATCTGATCTTCATTGCGTTCAGACCTTAAATACATTGGTTTAAACCTCGTAAGGTCTCCATGCAAAAATTTTCATATAACTCATAAATTTCAACCTGCATCCTACATCCTATTAATATTATAAATGCGAAAGTTTGAGAGTATGGATGTACCTATGTTTGTTACTTTTTCACGGCGTATCCGCAGAACCCATATCGATAAAATGTGGCACATTTATTCCTTATAAACCACGGTATCATATAGGCTATGAAAATCCTGTTAATTCTACAGGAATACGATGATATTGAAAAGCGCCATTTATTATCAACCTATCACGCGACAACAGTATTATATATAGCTACTATAAATACAATATTTGATGCTCAATGTAAATTTAAATATATCAATTTTACCCCTCTGGTTTAGCAGGAGAATCTTCCTATTACACAACTAGATGCTTCAATTTAGCGTTATTTAGCAGTCACATTTACATAAATTACATCAGTTTTCATATTAATTATTTAATATTTTCAGTTGATGTCTTATAAATTTACGAGTTAATTTTAAAAAAATCCTAATTGTTTCCGTCAAATATATGTATATAAGTCTTTTCTATTTTGAGTGACTGCTGTCTTTCGACAAAGGCCTCCTCCAACCCTTTATGCCTCAGATCCCTGGATCTATATCCTTAGATATTCTTCTCCGTAAAAATCACACTGTCAGTCTTAAGTCGTCTTCCCAACGCTTTGTAGGTATTCCTTGCTCCTTATTGCTGTTTCCAAGAAACATTCCGTGATTTCTTTTGTCCGAATGTCTTTTTGTTGTCTTAACATGTGCCATGTCCATCTCCATTTTTGTTGGCTAATTTTTACACTTTACTTACCTCAACTTTAATAACCTAAGAATGAATGAAAATGAACTTCATACTTAACCTATATAATGTATAAGTCAACATAAGGAGCTTACTTGCCCTTAAAGGCTTTCATCGTCTCGTTAGGTATCCATCTTGTGAGTAATAAATACTCCTATATTAACCATTTCAGTAGGACTATGTGTAAAAATCGGTCGGCATAAAAAACAAAGTATATAAAGTCAAAAGAAACAAATTTACAAAAAAGTATTTAATTTATTTCCAACACATGTAAACGATTTTATACGGTATGAAATCTACATATATTACTAACTATACAAAAGCAATTAAACAGCTAACAGCAGATTCAGTGGAGTACCTTAGCTTAGTTATTCTTTAATTTCCATACTTTTCCATCGGACGTCCGATACATTAGTGGACGTTCGTGATTGTGTACACCATCTACATCGATTAATTTCCCTTCAGCTGTTGTATTAATCCTTACTTTACAACCAAACGCTCGTTTCGAACAATACCACAGCGTGTTTTTGTAATTGTTGGCAAAAGTGTAACCCTGGTAAACGAGCATGAAACCTTTTCCGCGGTATGTGCGTACAAATTCTAAATCTAAGAAAGAAATAAAAATATATAAAATAAATACAACATGACATGGTAATGAACAAACGAAAGAAAAAGATACGTGATGACCACAATTACAGTATTATTTTACAATATAATTCATCAAGAAATAACAGTAATACTGTGCCTTAAAGACGTGAGTATAGCCGGAATCTATACATCGACAGTTATACTGCTAAGAAATGTAAGCAACGATATTCCAAAGAAAAAAAGGCAGTCAAGTTTAATTTCATCTTTACTTGGAACAAAATTCACAATGCTTTGACAATAATATTGAAACAACATAAAATAAACTAATAAGAGAAAAATAAGGACATCCTAAAGAAAGCATCCGTAAATTATTCACTGAGGAAAAATAACAAAGATGTCCTAGAACTAAAATCTGACATTAAATTGGTTGTTAAATAACGCCGTACTCCAGTTCGTAGTTATAAAAATAATTAGATATTATAGTCTAAATCTGTAATAAATCTCCTTCGTAACGATTAGACTTTGTAAATCCTCCCATCGGTGGTCCGATACAATTTCGGAGGTTCATGGATATGCTCAGATTGAATGACTTGGACGAGATCCCCCTCAGCAGTGGTCAAGAGCCGAGCTTTGCAACCAGCTGCCTTTTTAGAGCAGTACCAACGAGTCTTGCTGTTCATATGGGCGTAGGTGTATCCATTGAAAATCAGAGTGACACCTTTGCCTCGGTTGCTTGGAATAAATTCTAAAACATCTACAAATAAATTGGTAACGTCAATATTTTCTTAGAGACTATCCCAATAATTAAAATTTTATAATGTTGTATGGCATTAAATTGAAGAGAAGGTCTTTGTCCAAAAGTGGCAATCATATCTTTAAAGATAAATACTAATAGGCCTCCATTATACCATAAGAAGGAGGTTCGACTTGCCACGCTCTCCCAAATGCGAAGATCTGGTATTACTATCAATAAAGCACATAAGTTTAAAAAAGTCAGCAGACTTCTAAGATTTGAAACCTTATCCTTATATCAAACCCTTTAAACAAACACTTACTCAAAACGTCTGGATGATTCGATAACGAAATATACAAAATACACATGTATATTACTAACATTATAAATGCGAAAGTCTGTCTGTTACGTTTTCACGGCGAATCCGCTGAACCAATATCGATTATGTTAGGCGCAAATATTCCTTATACACCGAGGTAACATTTATGCTATTGAAATCTTGTTAATTTAACACGAATAGGCTGAAATTGAAAAACGCCATCTATTATCAGCCTATAAAACATTTTTTATTCACGATGTTTCAAAGTCAAGTCAAATCTGTACATTAAAGAAGGTTCTATATCACATTGTTTGGCTTACATCGGTCATAGTTTTTTTCTTTTTTAAAATCTGTACATTAAGTCAATGTATGAGTTCAAAAAATATTGAAATAATGATCGTTGCTTTTGCAATTTCATTATTATATAAGGAGGTATTTTGTAAGTAGATTATATACAAATAATTACACAACAAATTCAAAATATTTTTATTTATATTCACAATATTTTACAATACAATAAACTTTATTTTATTACCCAGTAAAAAATAACATGTAAGGGTCTATAAGATGTAAGTAACAATAAAAGAGTACTATGAAAACATACTGACAGATACAATTCTAAACGTTTATAAAGAGTTTTATAATATATTTTCCATTTTTTTCACAAATTACACCGTTGCTTTATTGTAATTAATTTGAACTCAATAAAACGATACAGTTATGTCGTATAATTAGAATATTATTTATGCATTTTTGAATGTATACTATCGTGAGTGGTATTCAAAGTAACTGTATAGAAACTGGCTATACTCGTATCTTATTATATATGGTTAGCCCGACTAGTTTCAAGCTCATCCAGGGCCCTTATTCATGAGTTCTTTATACGTCGTTACGGCAGTTACGTGAGACGTGACTATAAACGATTTCTATACATTAACTATTATTCACATGAACAGATTATAACTTTTTAACAGCGCACCGAACAGAATATATCTTCTTCCTTTACTGTTATTCAATTTAGTTAAATCCTTATTATTCTATGGAAGTCAAAATATAGCCATATCATAGGATACCATATTAAACTTATCATATTGACGATCTAACATTCGAAGCGTATCATTTAAAGAAGTCAAAATTTTACACATCGGGTTCCATAACTGTTGAAAGAGATATTTTCGAACGTTAACACAGGCCTAAAATAATTTAGAAGCAAGATGGGTCTGAGGAAATTAACAGTAAAAGTATAAAAATATTATTATTAGTTTTTGTTTTTTGTTTTCTTACACCAAGCACTGATAATAATAAAATTATTTTGCTATAATCAGTGATGAAGTAAAATAGAAAATATATATAATGCTATATGTAGAGGACAAGCTGTGGTAGCCCAGCGCTAACACCGTGCGACTCTTTAGAGGAGGTCACGGGTTCAAACCCGGGCAGACACCAATGAGTTTTTCTGTTAAAACTTATGTGTCTAATTGATAATTGCAGTTTATCACACGCTTTTCGGTGAAGGAAAACATCGTGAGGAAACCTGCATATCTCTAGATAATTCTGGAGATATGTGTAACCTACCAATCCGCACTGGAGCAGCGTGGTAGGTCTTAGCTCCAAACCTTCTCTCCACAAGCGGAGAGTAGAGGCCTATTCTCAGCAGTGGGATAGTAACAGGCCGCTACTTACTTACTATATGTAGAGTGGACAATCCGTTTTCATACTTTATACATTGCAGGATAAAAACACATGCACAAACCTCCACCACCGCCGCCGCAATATTTATACATTTATTTATAAATTTTCTATTTTACTTCATCGCGTATTATAGCAAAATAATTTTATTGTTACTTTTGTATTATGGATCTCCGCATAGTAACGCCTAATTCTACAAATTATACCAAGCTTTGAGGCAAAGCTAAAGTTCAAGTTTGAAGAAGTAAATGAAAAGAGAAAGGAAAAAGTAGTAATCATTTAGATATATAAGTACTTTGCGTAGTTCTATACAACAAAAAATAATGAATTATTTTGCTATAATCATAAAGCTTTCTTCTCGTGGAGTATAACTACTGCTCTAAGTATGACTTTTTAGGCAATTATTATCTTTATTTTATTATTTTGACATATACGATAATTAAAAGTTTTTAATTTTTTTGACATATTTATCTATATATTATCTATGATATTTATTTTCAGAGGCTTGATTTATGGAAACCCTAGATTTAATTGTTGATATAATTAAAATAAAATAGTTAGAACTAACAAAAAAAAACAATGCTGAATACGCCTGTAAATTATAATTATAATGGAACTAGAATTAATATAATAGAGAGAGATCCCGTGAGCGCCAGACCTTCGTCATTTTATAAAAGCTGAAACTTTATCAGTGCATGCTCCCAACACAGGTAAGAACGATGGTAGATTATGGAATTTGGATCATAGTGGCTTTGGGAGATACGAGGTACTCAAGGTTGCAAAATTCCGAATTAATTTCGTCATAGTATAAAACTTGGTCTTTTGATATTACCTTTAGAATAATATTAAAAATCACGTCAGTCAATGCCAGACACTTAGCATAGTGGAAACCCCCTGCCAGACACCCTTAAAGTTCATAAAATTTGACTTCTATTTACGTCATAGTATTAAAGCAGATTTTAATATATATTACTGGGATAAGAATAAGATGATATTTCCCTTTTAGCCAGACCTTTTCCATAGTTCCTACCCCAGCCAGACAAGCGTAAAAGGTTGCGGTTGGAAAGACCGGGAAGTATATATACGGGTAGGTGCGAACGAGATGGCGAGTTAGGTCGTTATGTACTCCCACTTAGAGTGGGATAAGGGTAGGAAGATGATGATATCAAATAAATAAATTAATTTAAAAAAATTATGCTTCGGTGGCCTTGCGTTGAGATTGTGGAAGTAAATGTATGCATTTCTATAGTAGTGTCGTAATGGTGGTTTGTAGTACTTGCGTTCTACGAATATACCAATACGAATTCTGAATGCATATAATACCTGGTTGACCGAGCCTTGCTCGGTAATTTTTTACAAAATAAATAAAGATATTAAAAAAAAATTATAGGGTAGGTGGGGCTCAATCCTAGGTATTTTCATTTCTCGCGACCACACGTTCCCCGCATAAGCTACGCTGACTTGACATTTAACGGCAAAAATAATGTATATATTCAATAAATTAAAAGTAAATTTTAGTATTTTTTTAATGCCCAAAAACTGGGATAAAACAATTTTTTTAAATAAAACCTAGATCGATTTTTCTCCCCTAAAACCTCCTGCATGCTGAATTTCAGAAAAATCGTTGGAGCCGTTTCCGAGATTCCGAAAAAATATATATATATATATACATACAAGATTAACTCATTAAAATATTAAAGATAATAAACCTAAAACTCTACTTTTAAAACCAACATAGATTTTCTGTAATTGTGGTTTATAGAAAAATAATTCATTACTTTATGCAACAAAAATTACAGAAAAGATGAGAAGTGCGAGACTAGTTGGTATGGTCATGTAATGAGGAGGGATGAAAATCATGTGACCAAAAGAGTTTATAATATGAATGTGGATGGATGTATGGCTAGGGGGAGGCCGAAAAAAAGATGGATGGATTGTGTGACAAATGATATGCATATTAAAGGAGTGGCACCAGTGTTGACGTATGATAGAGGAGAATGGAAGAACACATATTGTGCCGACCCCACTTAGAGAGGGGATAAGGGTAAGAGAATGATGACTTTATACAACAAAAGAAAACAAAAAATTAAATCTCACTTTAGGCGTATAACTTTCCCATCGGTGGTCCTAAATAGTTGTGGAGGGGAATGGTCGTGTTTTCCAGTCGCTTCCAAAAACACGCCCTCTGGTGTTGTAGTTAAACGCGCCTTGCAACCAGACATCCTTTTAGAGCAGTACCATCTCGTCTTATTGTTCATATGCATGTGTGAAAAGGTGTAACCTTTGTAGATGAGAGTGACGCCAGTGCCTCGAGGACTCACGGTAATTTCAACGACATCTGTAATATTAATACCTTTTTATGTGAATATATCTTATTGCATATATTGCGATACTTTTGTAAAGCACTCTCATATCAGAATCATAGAGCTCTTTACGCTTAGCAATTTTAAACAAAACGTTAAAGCAATTCGGGGCCATTTTGACCATTGTCTAACTTTTTCTAAAGTATTTACAATGTTGCGAACTTCGAATGATTTTAACCAGAGTATGCAAAATGTTGATACCGCTGGAGATACTGGGCCATGTCAAGTACGTAGCCAACATGGTTAAAACATGTTTTGCCGATCCCACTTAGAGAGTGGGAATGACTTATCTGACGACTTATCGATGACGACGATGACTTATCAACATATTCAACATTTTGTAAGAATTTAAAAGAATATATCTTTGATTTATTAGTATAATTATAAATTAAAAAGGTTAGCTATATATGTGACAAAAAAGGTTAGTCAAATTTTATGGAACACATTTGTATATAAATTGATTTATTTAAATAACATATTCAAGAACCGTTTTCTTTTATTAAAAAGTCATAATTTATTTTAAAAGATTTAATGGGCACAAAGTTGCTTATATAATGTATCTTATATAATTAGTATTATCTTTGTATTTAAAAACGAAATATAGTATATTTTATTGAAGTAGGTGTTAATTTGCGGAATTGTATAGTACAAAATTAATGATAGAATTATTTAATATAATCCTCGTGTGTCATTATACTCTATGTAATTTGTATTTTGGAACCAAATCGTCTCATACCTTATACATGCAGGATTAGTTACCACACGTATTTGTTATATGACACCAACAAACGCGGATTATGGCAAATTAATCTATCATAACTTTTGAAATATAGTACTTAATGATAACTCAGAATAGTAGTTCATAAGTGATAATAACTTTAATAGAATCTATTACTTTATGTCGTTGGTTTGTAAATTTTTCATAAACCTGTCGTAAGCCAGTTTGCTAAAATAAAACAATTGCCTTTAATATTTAAATGAGTTAATCTTGTTTATATAAGTATATAGTCGGAATGTAGAAAACGGCTCCAACGATATTCCTGAAATTCAGCATGTAGGGGGTTTTGGGGGGTGAAAAATCGATCTAGCTGGGTTTTATGTAAAAAAAATCGTTTTATACCTGTTTTTGGGCATTAAAAAATACTAAAATTTATATTGAATATAAAACACTACTTTTCCCTTAAACTGTCAAGGCAGCGTAGATTATTCGGGAAACAGGAAGTCTCGAAAAATGTAAATACCTAGGATCGATTACCAACTACCTAATTATTTTTTTCTTTCTTTTTTAAGTCTCTTTGTACTTAATTTGGTACTTAAACCTTATATTACTTTTGTGCTTTGTCTGAAAGCCATGGGTAGTGATATTTTAGACCTTATAAATCTTGCCATCCGCGGTTCTATATAACGTCGGCGGAGGGTGATTGTGGTTTCCATCAATAACCTCAACTAGATGTCCTTCAGGAGTGGTTTTCAGTTTCGCCTTGCATCCAGCCGCTTTCTTAGAACAGTACCATCGCGTAATGTGAGTCATATGGGCGAAAGTGTATCCTTTATAAATTAACATCATCCCCTTGCCGCGGTAAGATGGAACATATTCCAAAATTTCTAAAAGTAAATAATTTTCATAAAAATTGATTTCAAAATTAAAAAATATAGTTATAATATCAATTTAATCTCATGCCCTTATTCCACTCTAAGTGGGGTTGGCACACATGTCTTAACCATGTTACTACATGATTTGGCTAGCTATATTACTCGTGACGTCAACTTACCTTAGTCGCCTTTTACGAGACCTCAGTAAGAAATTAGTCCAATTTTTGTTCGGCCTCCCTCTTTTCACATATTCATCTACATGGACGTGTTAATATAATATATAAGTTAATTTCTAAGTTTAGTATAGTATCCGTTTCTTAATAGCCTTATAGCGAAATGGTAATTTTTAATTATTTAAATGAGTTAAGTTAGGCAAAAATAGTTGGGGTGCCAAAGTGGTCGGCCTCCTCGTGGCGCACCCTGGGCAAACTTAGTCTTGGCGAACGGACCACTGAGGGGTGGCCAATCCAGTTGTCCCTCTGATTAGCAGAGGGCAATCTGGACGGGCCGGGGACTTCGGGGGGGTTGGGGTGAAGTCCCTAATGAGCGACGGGTCCAGTTGGGCTTACTTTAAGTCTGGCTGGACATGGTTACGGCCACCGTCGGCGAAACCCGGAAGCCCAGCAATGGGAACGGGGATCTTCGGGTTGCGAGGAAGAAAACCTCTATAAAAAATTACCCGGTGGGGGCGGAAACGCCCACCAAGACGTTGGGGCCCCTACTTGGGGCGCGATCTCTCCCTGTCGACCGTAACATAGCAAACACGGTGGGCAGGGAGCGATCGTGGGCAGCGATGGCCTCCCTTTGCTCTGCGGAGGGGGCGGAGAGAGGCGGCGGAGCGGTTCCACGAACTGTTGTTCTGGATCCAATCTGCTGCTGGTGAGTCCAGGTGTTAGTGACTCGCCCAAGCCCATCGTCTGCCGCCCTAACTGGGGACCTTCGGGTGTTCCGAACGGGGTACATCGGACGCCTGGCTTACAGGTCCCCGAGGCGGTCGGTACATCTGGTGCTCCCGATGCACCGGTTAGCGGAGGGGGGCTTCTCTTTCGAGGGGCCCCTACCTGGAGGTGTTTATTATCTGGGATCAGAGCTGTCGGCGGGATGGGGGCAATATGTACAATGATACCCTGTCCTTGCCATCGGCAGCGTGGTGGAGCACACAGGTCGTTTTAGTCGGTGCGAGTCCGACATAACCGCCGCCTGTCCCCGTCGGCGGCGGTACTCATGAGGGGTTTTTTCCTGTATTAAAAAAAAAGGCAAATATAGTGTTTTATGTTCAATATAAATTTTAGTATTTTTAAAGCCCAAAAACAGGGATAAAACGATGCTTTGTTACATAAAACCTACCTAGACCGATTTTTTTCCCCCAAAACCCCCATGATGAATTTCTTTTTGTTTTGAGGGAGAAAAATCGATCTGGCTAGGTTTTATGTAAAAAAAATAGTTTTATCCCTGTTTTTAGTCATTAAAAAATACTAAAATTAATATTGAATATAAAACACTAATTTTGCCGTAAACTGTCAAGTCAGCGTAATCTATTCCGGGAACGGAACTAAATATTTTTTTTTCTATTTTTTAATGTTTTTTTTTTATTTTGTAAACCAGATATCTCCCAGGCCAGATGTCACCCAGACATTTTCAATAAAGTCATCATCCTCCTGCCCTTATCCCACTATAAGTGGGGTCGGCACAACATGTTATAAACATGCTGTCATATGATTTGGCTGCGTTTTTACGACCGGCCGCCTGCCTGACGTCAACTTACCTCTGTCGTATTTTACGACACCTCGGTAAGAAAGAGGGTGGTCTATTCTACTTAACCGGATGCCACACGGTGGGTCAACTTACCTTAGTCGCCTTTTACGACACCTCGGTAAGAAATGAGGTTGGTCTATTCTACTCAGCCGGATACCACACGGCGGGTCGACTTACCTTAGTCGCCTTTTACGACACCTCGGTAAGAAATGAGGGTGGTACTATTCTATTCAGCCGGATACCACACGGCGTACATTTTCAATAAAGTATTTCCATTTTAAATGTACTTTATAATAGCAAAAAAACTCATAAATAGGTATTGAAAGTTTATTATTCTTTTTGAGCCTCTCAAACTAGGAAAGGTCAGTCATTATTGCTTGAAAACCTTTTCTATAAAGATTATATGAGCGACCAAGACAAATTTATCTGAAAAGTAGAACTTGACCGTCTTGTCTGCGTATAAGTAGTGGTGGCTTGTGGTTATGTTCGTCTATCGTACTAACCAGTTCGCCACCAGTGGTTGTGATTAATCGAGCTCTGCAACCCGCAACCCTCTTCGAGCAGTACCATCTTGTTCTATTGTGCATATGCGAATAAGTATGTCCTTTATAGATGAGTAGAACGCCGTTCACCCGATTCGGATTTGGAACAATTTCAACGACATCTACAAAAATAACACTAAAATTACACAAAACGTATATGAAAAAAACATATAAACGAAATTAAAAAAAAAAATTAAACTAATATCATTTTGATAATAAACTTGATAATATATTATCAAATAATAATATATTAGCAAAATAATAATCAAACAAAACAATTTTGATTTCAATTCGAATGTAATTTAATATCCATTATTACATCATCTTCCTGCCCTTATCCCACTCTAACTGGGGTTGGCACAGCATGTTATAAACATCCTTTCACATGATTTGACCTCGTTTTTAGGACCGGCCGCCTGCCTGACGTCAACTTACCTCTGTCGTATTTTACGACACCTCGGTAAGAAATGAGGTTGGTCTATTCTACTCAGCAGGATACCACACGGCGTAGTGTCCATTATTACAATTAAATAAAATTGTAACAATGCCGCCTTGTCGCTACAGCAAGCAAGCCATGACGTCACATCTTGCCAAGCCGTTCGCGCCATTTTTGACGTGGGAGATGTGACAGCCACTGGCATTATCAGCTAGCCCGCGAACAGCGACAGAGAGTTTGTCTTGATTTTATTTCTGCATTTTTTATGAAAAGAATAAAACTGATTTAGAATACTTCTTTTATTAATTCAATTAGTTTAATAACAAAATTTAAAAAAAATCATATTTTAATAATTTTTTATTACCTTTAATATTTTAGTATTTTAATTACCTTTAATCTTGTATATATTCATGTAACTATTAAAGATTGGAATTTGAATTTGCATGACCCACTCTAAATGGCTAAAGGCAGGAATGGAAGGAAGTCCTATAAGAAGTCCTACATCTCCTGTTTTCTAATCGAAGGGATCACGACTCTAAGTTATGAGGAGGAGAAATCACTAAGTACTTAATTTCGGCAATAAAGATAATTATTAACTAGAATATTGGTAACGAAGAACTTGACCATCGGGAGACCTCAATAACGTAGGCGGCTGGTGTTCATGAAATCCAGTAGCATATAGCAATTTTCCTTCAGCCGTCGTGACCAGTCGAGCCGTGCAACCCGCTAGCCTCTTGGAACAGTACCACCTATTTTTATTGTGCATGTGAGAATACGTATACTTTTTGTAGATGAGCATAATACCCTGAGTGCGAGGATTAGAAACAATTTCAACTTCATCTGAAAGGACCAATAACAACCAGATTAAAAATAAAATATACTTGAATTGAATTTATAGTGCACTAACATACCCTGTCCGCTGGCCCTGGCTTACTATAAAGATATATTTATTGCAGTTCAAAAAAAATGCTCTCATCGCAAAACTTTACAAGATTAATAAGACACTGTCCCAACCTCATCATTAACACCAGAGCCGCGGGCGAGACAGGGCATGTAGTGACATTACGCTAAAACATGTTTGAGCTTATGCTATTCTATTAGTGTTCTTCAACGGTCTTTAGCTCCGCGGGTCGCGGGTTTGATTCCCGCCGAGGGCCAACATTTTCTATAAATGAATTTGTTGGTCTTTGAGCCTGGGTGTATATTTGTATTTAATTATGTATTCAAAAAGTATATAAGTATAATAAGATATATTATTCACCAGTTGTCTGTCACCCATAACGCAAGTATTAAGTTACTTACTTTGGGTACGGATGACCGTGTGCGTAAGTGTCCCATATATTTTTTTTGCTTATTTACTATTCGAAGAAATACAAAAGTTTATCTTCAAATTTAATAAGAAGGTGATTTTAAATTAAATTTATAGTTAGATTTGACATGACTTTATTTATTTATTTATTTCTTTTTATATATATAGTTAAAAAAGAGAAAGAAAAAATTAAAAAAGCGCATGTATAAAGGCGGACATATCCCTAAAAGGGATCTCTTCCAGTCAACCTTTGAGTAACAGAAGGAAAAAGACAAGAATTGAAGAAGAAAGAGAATACGGGTAATGTAGAGAAAAAGAAAAAGTTTATATAAAGTTAACTATTTAGTCTATTAATTAATATATTTGATATATACTTTACGACTTTATTAAAACCAATTCAAAAGTAATAATAAAATTATTTTACTATAATCCGCGAAGAAGTAAAATAGAAAATATATATAATGCTAAATGTAAGTGGGCAATCGGTTATCATACCTGATACATGCAGGATTCGTAAAAACACATGCACAAACCTCCACCACCGCCACCACAATACACAAGCACTATATACGTTCACTATCACAAACTCAACAATCGTTTCGCCCCGCAACCGAAGCATCGTCAGGAGATAGACTCCACGACCAAAATCGCAAAGCCGTGGAGTGGTTTGTGCATGTGTTTTTACGAATCCTGCATGTATCAGGTATGATAACCGATTGCCCACTTACATTTAGCATTATATATATTTTCTATTTTACTTCTTCGCGGATTATAGCAAAATAATTTTATTATTACTTTTGTATTATGGATCTCCGCAAAGTAACGCCTAATTCTATAAATTATTTAAAACCAATTCATCAACTTTGTACATACGACTTTATTAAAACATAATTGCCTGTACTTGATACATGGTACTTAGGAGGTTCGTGAATATGGTGATTGTGTGCGAATATTATACGGCCAGCTGTATCCAGTCTCACTCTGGCTTTGCAACCTGTTTTTTTCTTCGAGCAATACCAATTCCGTCCATTTAGTGTCTGAGCGAATGTGTAACCACCTAACATAAGCAATTTATGCTTTAACCCACTTGGTATGAAGATGTAATCTGCAAAAGACATGCGACAAAGTTATAGTACGGTCATAGTCACGTAGCATCTTATCTACTTATGTGGAAAAAATATTTATATAACATATATACTGGCTTTTTCTATAAAAAAGCTAGACTACATCATCTTCCTTGCCTTATCCCACTCTAAGTGGGGTCGGTACAACATGTTACAAGCATGTTGTCATATGATTTGGCTCCGTATTTTACGACCGGCCGCCTGCCTGACGTCTACTTACCTTAGTTGTATTTTACGACTCCTCGGTAAGAAAGAGTTTGGTCTATTCTACTCAGCCGGATACCACACGGTGGGTCAACTTACCTTAGTCACCTTTTACGACAACTCGGTAAGAAATGAGGTTGGTCTATTCTACTCAACCGGATACCACACAGCGGGTCGATTTACCTTAGTCGCCTTTTACGACACCTCGGTAAGAAATGAGGTTGGTCTATACTACTCAGCCGGATACCACACGGTGGGTCAAATTACCTTAGTAGCCTTTTACGACACCTCGGTAAGAAATGAGGTTGGTCTATTCTACTCAGCCGGATACCACACAGCAGGTCGATTTACCTTAGTCGCCTTTTACGACACCTCGGTAAGAAATGAGGTTGGTCTATCCTACTCAGCCGGATACCACACAGCGGGTCGATTTACCTTAGTCGCTTATTACGACACCTCGGTAAAAAATGAGGTTGGTCTATTCTACTCAGCCGGATACCACACAGCGGGTCGATTTACCTTACTCGCTTATTACGACACCTCGGTAAGAAATGAGGTTGGTCTATTCTACTCAGCCGGATACCACACAGCGGGTCGATTTAACTTAATCGCCTTTTACGACACCTCGGTAAGAAATGAGGGTGGTACTATTCTATTCAGCCGGATACCACACGGTAAACATAAGACTTGTTTCAAAGGAACGCAAAATATTATTTACTGCTGAATAAAAAATACAATGATAAAACTAATCACTTTATTGAAATAAAAAAATGGAATTAACATTTTCTTAATATATCTATAAAAAAATCAACATATATGATTTATTCTTTATGAATACTCTCATAATAAAAAAATCTCATAGAAAAATCTCCCATATATAAAGCATAGGAAATGTGACTTTGTTCTTCGGATCGGAAAGTGTTAATGTAAAATATTAAATTAAAATAAACTATAATATAGAATTTCGAAAGATTTTTATCACATATGTACAAATTTTATAAATAAATGTCGTAAATATATTTAACTGTCCGATTCTAGTTGGCTAATAATATTAGAAAAAATTAAAAAAAGTACAGTTTAGCATGTCTCTTTTATTACACTCTTTATAATCAATTGCTTTTGTCAATTGAGATGTTCAAATTTTATACAAAAAATAAATGCTAGCCCTAAAAAAGTAAAAGTGCCAAAGGGCTAACCCCATAGATTAAGACGTGAGTATAGCCGGTTTCTATACATTAACTATGAATACTACTCACGATAGTTTAAATTTAATAAAAGTGCCAACCTTAAAAAATTCATCAGTCAGTTACATCAACACTCTAAATATGTAAGATCTTGTCTTAAACTTGTTTAAAATGTTATCCTGTTAACTTTATTTTTATTAATTGCATATTGGCCAGTACAAGAAAGACGATACCTAGGTTCGTGGATGTGCTGATTATCGGCTGCTACGATACGACCTTGATCATCTAACCTAACCTTAGCTTTACATCCTATTTTCTTTTTAGAACAGTAGTAATTCCTTCCCTTTGTAGTTTGCGCGAATGTATATCCGCCTAACATCAACAGTTTATGCTTTACGCCAGTGGGTATGAAGATGTAATCTGCAAACGAACAATATACTATACAATGTACAATATGACGATTTATCAGTATTAAAGTTTTGGATTTTATATCTGCCATAAAAGCACCGCCGCGTGGTATCCGGTTGAGTAGAATAGATCACCATTATTTCTTCCCGAGTTGTCGTAAAAGGCAATTAAGGTATTCCCGGTACCCGCCGTGTGGTATTCGGCTGAGTAGAATAAAGTACCTTCATTTCTTAACAAGGTGTTGTAAACAGCCAATAAGGTAAGTTGACGTCAAACAGGCGAGCGATCGTAAAACAAATAGCTAAGACCCAAACCCAAACAGCTAAGGCCCTTATCCCACTCAAAGTGGGATAAGGGCAGGAGAATGATGATTATTATTATTATTTTTCTGAGTACCCCTTCGTTCTACTGATAAACAAATTTTACAGTTCAGTGCTTGCATTACTTTTTTATTTTACTGAATTTCAAGATCTATTTAACACATCTTCCTAACTAAGTAAAGATGCGAGGCACGAGTATCATTTTAAATTAATAGGGTTTCTCTAACTATTTTATCTTTGGCAATGTCAAATTCAACAAATTAAATGAAACATATGCGAAAAATACAAACACGATCGTCCGTCCAAAGTAAATTACTATTTATTTTATGGGTCAGACGATGACGATGAAAAGATGAAAGCGGGGCCAATTATTAGCTCTTTTATTCCTTAACTATTACTAAACACTTAAACCATAAAATAAAACAATAAATTAAACAATAAAACATTGAAACTTTATTATTATACTTATATTAAGAATGATTACTTATAATAAGAATATTTCATTTTATTATTTAATTACTATTTTTACTCATGTAATCAACGCCATCTTTGTTATATTTTTAACTATTCGATTATTGTAATCGATAAATTATTTCATTTCATTGGAAAAATAGTCGAATTTAAATTCAAACAATTGGAGGCATAATGTGGAAATATTTTATGTGAATAAAACTTCGTGTGACTTATTTGTGCCGACATTGAGAACAGTTATGGGAGCAGAATGCTGTGAACTACTTGTCAATTTCTGTACGCCTGTGACAACCAAATCCAAAAGTTAGGAGAACAAAAAGAAAAAAGATTCTACAATTTCCAAATTACAAAAGTGTGCAATTTTTTTACATTTTGGAATACCGCATTTTAAAAGCCATACCTCAACCTATTACAATTAGGCCCATTTCCTTTCCTTTTTATTTATCTATTCTATATTTTTACAAAGAAACCTTGGCTCGTCATATGAAACATCGGAGGTGGATGGTTGTGGTTAATGTCAGCGTGTATTATACGTCCAAGTTTGTCCAGTTTAACATTAGCTTGACACTTTCCATGTTTATACTTGGAACATCGTAGATATAATTTGGGTACACCATTAAAATAGAATGTGTGGCCACGATACAGGATTACGGATTTCCCGTTTATTGTTTTTATATACTGGATCGAGTCTGCAAACATTTTTTATTTCTATTGAATATATCTCAATAGTAACCATTTGTTATGTTGAATCTTAGTCTTACAAAGTAAATTACCCTTTGCACTCCTAGGACTATTTGACACGACGCTGCAACAACTTCGGGGAATTTTGACCGTTGTATCTAGGTGCTCCTAAAGTAATGACAATGTAACGAACTTCGAGTATTTTAACAATGACTATCAGCTACCCCAAAGTGTTTACAATGTTGCCACCGCTGTAGATACTGGCGTGCTATGCCGCCGCAGCGGAAAACGCAGTGCTATGGACTATAATACGTGTCGCCACAGCGGAGACGACGGAAAGCTACGGACTAATACGTGTCGCCGCAGCGGCGACAACGGAGTGCTACTGGCTATGATATATGTCGCCGCAGCGGCGACAACGGAGTGCAAAATGTTTATATAGGTACTTTGTAAATTAAATTTAGTTTATATAACAAAAATTACACACACTGCTACATAATCTATTATAATTATAAATATTTATCGTTGTAACTATGCCAGCGGCTTCTTTCACGTGTAAATCAGTGTGTTACAAAATTTTTCCCAAATTTAAATTTTGAACATATAAGTAGTTATTTTGAGTTTTGAAACAAAGACACGCTATCATGGACTTTTTTGCAGTATTTTTGTAAATCTACAATTCCCTAATGCATTATTTTAGTAAATCTGCTGGTTTACGCGGTGCACTCGACTAAAGTTCCCAGCATAAACTTAATTTACATAAAACGGTATAGTACTATTAACCTAACTTATTCTTTAAGAAGAATTGCACTACCGTTGAGTGAAAACCGTAGAAAAGTCCGTTCGACCGATTTTGAGAAAATCGATCACATACAGATACAGTTTTTGGAGCCTTTGTTTTATAATAAGTATAGATTTTACTATTAAAATTTTATTTAAAAACATTAATTAAATACATAGAAAAAGTGTTCAATATCTTTGAATATGTCCTGGAGTTTTATTAATGACTCATATCACATTGATGGTGTAATGAAATCTGAGTTTATGGTTATAATGAGTGAGTATAGAACCTTTTTTTTTATTTAAATCTCTCTGCATTTTGGTCCTAACCGAGTTATGATTAATACATAGTTGTTCCGTATAGCTTTCAACTCTTAATGCGAACTAAATACCTTTTTTTTAAAAAAAAGGTTGCTAGTAATTTGGGTTACAAATTACTAGTAAACTCGTTCACCCCTCCAGCTAAGCTTAATGCCTGTGTTTAAAAAGTCACGTTGGTAGTGTAATGACCGGGATTCAAACCCACGACCTCTCGATCGCAATTCCGTTACCCTAACCATTCCGCTTCTTCGTATACGTGGTAAAAGTTTCTATCCTTTAATCTTAATATAAATTCCATTTGGACCTTTCCTATACACAGGTGGATCATGGTCGTGATTTATATCACAAAAGATTACATCCGATTCGTTAGTGTTGAGAAAAACTCGCGCGTGACAACCCTTGAATCTTTTAGAGCAGTACCAATGCCTTTTGCTCGTTTGAGCGAACGTGTACCCTCCGAGCATCAGAAGCGTTTTGTTACCATGCAAGCTAATAAATTGGAACTCTGTAAAAAAAAATAATATGTACAATAGCGAAAACAAAATTAAAGAAAAATATATTTTAAAATTACACTTCAATCCTTTAATCCCTAGTACCTGGGTGACCGAGCTTTTGTCGGTATTTTTTTAAAGATGCAATAAAAAAGAAAGTAAGATGATATCTGGTACTCGATGTGGAATATTCGCACTTCTAGTACGTTTCGTTTCGTTCTTCACTGAGCTATTACAACTTTACTAATAACAGATAAATTAACCAATGCATTCCATTTATATTTTAGCAGTTTTTCAATGCCCGAAAACAGGGATTTTTCAAACTTTTTATAAATCTCGTGCGCTTGTTCTGGCCAATAACAACGCTCTGTGAGCGTACTGCAGCGCATCTTTTCACCCTCGAAGTCTACTCTCGTGTGTGGAACTGCAAGAAAATCCGAAAAAAGGGACGCTTATTTGTTTTGTATTATCATATTCGTTTTTAAGACGTTGTGGCATAGTTGTTATGTGTGTGGACAATAGTGGCTTCTTCGAAAGTTCATAAGTATCAGCATAGGCGGTGCCGCCACGTGCCATCTGCATTGAAAGAAGACTCATCTTCCTACACCGGAGGCTGCCAGACACTCGGTCTGGATCGCCACGTTACTGCGGTAAGTTTAATTGTTGCTGTCCAGGCCAAAGCATTAGGGAACGAACGTCCATCGGCGAAACAGTTCATTTTCGGGGTGTTCCGACCCAGTGTGACGTTACTGGACGTCACGGCAGGGCCTTTTCAGCCACAGGGATTAAAAGAATTTTTTTTAAATGATACCTAGCTAGATTGATTTATCTATATAAATTTATTTATATATAAAAAAGAAACATTAATTGGTAATTTAGGTTATTATTGTTAGAAATTTAGAAATAATTTGTTTAAAAATACATTGATATACATACAACATATAAGAAGCGGACCGCTGTACGGGGCTCACTTAATATCTGGGAATATTTGTGAACAAGTGGTGATACGGAATACTATTAGAATAAAGAAAAAGTTTAAGTGTAAAGCCGTTATTCCCGGGATTTTGCGATTTCAGCTACTGATCCTCATATAACGACCATCAGGACACCTTATGTAGACTGGAGCGCCATGGTCGTGGTAAGTGTTGCTTGTCACCACCTCAGACTGGTCGACGTTGAGAATCACCCTTGCGGTGCAGCCCTTATGTCTCTTCGAACAATACCAGTGTCTAGCTTTAGCTCTGGTGAACGTGTACCCTTTGTGCATAAGTAATATCCTATTCCCTGCCAGCGATAAAAATTGTATATCTGTAGAACAAATTACAAACATGTTTGAATCACATTTACATATGTAATGACTAGAGACTTGTAAAATACGACCTAGTTGTATGAAATAAAATTGTTGAATAAAGTTCCTTTTATGTTTTATTAGTTTCATGCTGGACAGATGTTACCATATATAACAATTTTAAATTACATTTTCGAATAATTTAATATCTAAATGAGTTAATCTTGTATATATATATATATATATATATATATATATATATATATATATATATATATATATATATATATATATATATATATATATATATATATATAGTATGTATATAAATATGTTTTCCGAGTCTCGGAAACGGCTCCAGCGATTTTCATGAAATTCGGCATGTAGGGAGTTTTGGGGCCAAAATTTGATCTAGCTAGGTTTTAATTTTAAAAAATGCTAAAATTTACGTTGAAGTTCTAGCTCATTTGCACTAGCTCATTACCTTTCATAGCTCAAATACCTAGGTTCGAGCCCCATCTGCCGAACTATTTAAAAAAAAAATCTTTTTTTCAATTTTTTTTATATCTTTTATAAAAATTATGAGCAAGGCTCGGTCAACCAGTTACTTAATATTTAAATGACTTAATCTTGTATATATATTTTTCTGAATTGTGAAAACTGCAACGATTTTCATGAAATTCAACATGTAGGGGACTTTTAATCGATCTAGCTAGGTTTTTAGTAAATTGTTTTATCGATGTTTTCAAGCACTGAAAAAACTGCTACAATTTTATGAGAAACCAAAGGTTAATTGCGTTGTCAATTACAAAGTCACGATAGCTTGTTTGTGTAACGGGTGATCCCAAATTCAGAATACCAAGCTCTGTCAATCAGGTACTATATTATTATAATATTAATTGTTCAAGGGTCAGGACTCAACTATTTGAGTATATTGGTGTAATTTATGATATCGTTAAATTCATTTACATAATTTGTTATATTGGGGGTACATCATCATTAAACGTAATATGAAAAGGATGGAGAATTGGGGGGTTTGTAGTAAAAATGAAAAATCTTATTTATTTTATTATTTACATTATATTTATCTTATATTACAAAAATATAGTACGAACTTAAATTAAATTCTAATAAAATCAATGAATTAATGTAAAGACGAATTACCGCCAATTTCGAACTGTCTCGTTATTCTGAAGCAGTCCACAAATAAAGTATTTGCGACTGAGGCAACGCAATTATAACTAATGAACTCAAATGAAAAGCTCCGGTAAGTCAGATTCTAACTGTAGGCGTAACAATTTTTAACCAATTCCTAATGATTAGAACATAGACAAAAAAATCTAGAAATATTCATTTAGATAGAGAATTTAGATATACATCCATGTATTTTTTAGATTGCAATACTGAAGAGACCTAACGAAGCGCATAATTTTATATCTTTTTTTTTAATGATTTCGATAAATTCATTTACATAATTTATTATATTGGGGGGTACAAATGGCATTATTAAATGTAACATGAAAAGGATGGGAAATTGGGGAATTTGTAGTAAAAATGAAAAATTCTATTTATTTTATTATTAACATTATATTTATGTTATGTTACAGAAATATAGTAAGAACTAAAATAAATTAAATTCTAATTAAATTACCTAATGTTTTAATGTAAAGACAAATGACCGCCAGTTCCGAACTGTCTCGTTATTTTAAAGCAGAGCCACAAAGAAAAGTATTTGCGACTGAAGCAATGCAATTTTAACTGTTGAGTCAGAGTCAAACTGTAGGCGTAACAATTTTTAACTAAACCCTAACGCAAAACTAATGAGAATATTATTTTGCTATAATCCGCGATAAAAGAAAATATATGTAATGCTAAATGTAGTGTTCTATTCGTTCTCATACCTGATACCGATGCATGTGTATTGTTGAAGAATTTCAGAATTTGTAAGAACTCATGCACTACCCGACACCGATAACACAACAATACACAAGCACCGGTATCAGATATGAGAACGAATAGTACACACTACATTTAGCATTACACATATTTTCTTTTATCGCGGATTTGAGCAAAATAATATTCTTATTAGTTTTGTATTATGGACCTCCAGAAAGTAACCCCTAATTCTATAAATTATTTAAATCCTAACGATTAGAACATAGACAAAAAATCTAGAAATAGGCATTCAGCTGTTTAAGAAAATATTCAGCTATTTAAGAAAATTATATTTAAGAAAATTCAGCTATTTAGATATGCATAAATGTATATTTTAGGTTACAATACTGGAGACCTAACGGGGCGAATATTTTTTTTGTTTTTTAATCAGCAAGAAAACTCTTATCGATATGTCGGACTCGCACTGACTAAAACAACCTGGCAACTAAAGCAACCACTCTGCTGGTTGCTAGGGGTGTGAATTGGATTAGAAAAAATCGATTTTTCCCTTTAAAATAAAACGATTTAAAAAAATCGTTGAATTCTTATCAAAATAATCGGTTAATAATAATCGATCTGACTATTTAAAAAGTTGCCTTATGAATAAAGGCTAATTAAAGTGGACAACTACCAATAAATAATAACAAATGTGCTGTTTGTGATATTCCATTGAAATATGTTTGGCTACATTGGTTTCATCCAACAATGCATATCTAATCTTAAAAAACAAGAAAAAGGGATACTTAAAATAATCGATGTTTAATAATTTATTATTTTTGATGATAAAATAATCAATAAGTTAAGTACCTACGGAGTATAGATGCACTGACCGCCTCGGGTACCTTTTCAGGTTAGCGTCCCGCCGTTCGGAACGCCCGATAATTTTTATATCTAAACTGGTACAAATTTACCTTCATTAGTTTTAACAAACTTTCTAGGCGGATGTGTGTGTGTGTTATTGATATAAATGATAACACCCTCGGTGCTCAGCTTCAGTTTTGCTTTGCAATTCATGGACCTCGTCGAACATATCCACGTATTTAGGCTCGACTTTGAAAAAGTATAAGCGCCAACAAGTAAAAGCGATTTCCCACGTTTCGACTGAATAATATCGTAGGTAATATCTGAATATAGAAAAACAAAATGTTAATTTTTTTATTGCGTAATACATTACAAAAATAATGAAAATGTTACGGTAGATTTTAAACTTTCGCGATTCATACTAATTATTATACAGAATGGTACCGACGATACGACATTAATATTAATCCTAGATAGCTACGCACCTTAGCAGCCTACATTAAAAAATTCAGTTAATTCAATGAAGTACTTAAGCCACAGGATATTATTTTTCATTTTGAAATTAAACTTCATGATGTATATGGATCAATGACCGATGGCAGCATGCCATGCAAAAATAAAACCCTATAAACAATATTATACTCCTCTGCATCAAAAATGTAAAAATGGCCTTGTCCTTGACTTTGAGGTCACCGCGCGTCCTTTGTATTTCACCGCTCCGTTTGATCTTCGCAGCGATCTTCATATCTACACCGAGCGCCGTACGCGCGCACTATAAGTTGAGTAAACCCTAATGAATGAGCGTGTTTCGCAATTTAAACGTATTTAGTTTGTTAGCTGTGGTAGCCCAGCGGTATCACCGTGCGCCTCTTTCGAGAAGGTCTAGGGTTCAAACCCCGAGCAGGCACCAATGAGTTTTCTAGTAAAACTTATGTGTCTAATTGATAATTGCAATTTATCACACGCTTTTCGGTGAAGGAAAACATCGTGAGGAAACCTACATATCTCTAGAGAATTCTGGGGATATGTGTAACTTACCAATCCGCATTGGAGCAGCGTGGTAGGTCTTAGCTCCAATCCTTCTCTCCAAAAAAAACACGGAAAGAAGAGGCCTATGCCCAGCAGTGGGATAGTAACAGGCCGTTACTTAGTTTGTTAGAATATATATTTTTTTTAATTCTATATTTAAATACATTGAATTATACCAAAGTAATGTAATACTTCCAAGTGAGCAGTGAACTTATTTAATGTCGTATCGTCGGTACCACTCTGTATAAACAAACGGGTCACATCGCGATAACTTCGAGTTACCTTTGTATAAGGTTCGACGTTTCCGCAGAGTTGCATCCAATGTGGTCATTCAACTGAGAGTCAGTTCGTGAAATTCAGCATTTAAGGGCAAAAATCAAGCTATTTTCATTTCATTTAATTTAAAGAAAAGGACTTTTTTATTAATGACGTTTTTCGGACATGAAAAAATACGTAAATGTACAATTGAATGGAAATGATATTTTTGGTTGTCAAACGTAATACTGTGTAATTATGGACAAGGATATAATATCATAATGGACCAGGAAGGGATCAAAAATGCTCTAAACCCAGAGTATCGTGTGCCACATGTTACCGGCGCTTTTTTTATTTGCATTTTTTTACATCTATCAAAAAATCACCTGGGTACTAATATCTGAAACGACACAGTAACACTGTCTGACTGATATTAACTATCAAATAAATTTTTAAAATTCTCGATTCAAACAAATATAGTCTTTAAAATAATACAAAGATAAGGAATTGTAACAGGATTACAACAATATAACAGAGAATAAAACAAGGTTGATGTATTCGAAAATACGTTTTATTATACATCAAAAATATTTTTACTAATACAACATATACGCAACGTACTATTCTATTCAGCCGGATACCACACGGCGTAAGGTTAACTCATTTAAATATTAAAGTTATATCCAGCTATATAATCATATATATAAATCTATACATACAACTATATAATCATATTTATAATAATTTTTATTTTACATTCTGCTTTTGTGGCACATTTTATATTACATAAATATATTGTTTATTTATTTATATAATCCATATTATATAATCCATAATCCTTAAAACTTCCAAAGAAAACTTTATTCCCACCTAGTTAACTAAGCAAATAGAAATCTTTCCATCGGCTCTGCAACACAGGTTTTGGCTAGTACGCAGTTCGCCACTAAAATAGGTTTTTTAAGTTTTTAGTTACTTATTTATAAAATAATTTTGTTAAGACATACTCTGTACAAAAATTGGAAATAAAATTATATTATTATAATATTATTATTATTTTTATATAATAAGAACTCATAGTTAAATAATGCAAAAACTCAGTACGCATTTGCGCAAATTGTAACGCACATTTCGATTTCCATTGTCTCTATTGAAGAATTCCACGTGCTCCCGACCGCAATCTAGCAGAGAAAAGCAGGTCGCTAGCCGCAGTTGACGACGCGACAGAAACGCATCACACGTATGTATGACCTAGAATCCCAAGTGAGTTTTTAACCATTCGGGTACATCAATTCTTAAAAGTAAGTATTGGTGAATCATCATTATTCTCCTTCTCTTATTCCACTCTAAGTGGGGTCGGCACAACATGATTTAAACATGTGATGTGATTTGGCGTCTACGTTGAGCCGAGGTACGGTCTCGCAGGAGACACCCTTAAGGCGACGCCCCCTGTAGGGCGGGTGCGAGTAATGCACCCGCTTGTATTATCCACTTCTTCTCGGCGATGCTTCTACGCTCGCCCGTCTTATCGGTAACGCTGTAAAAGCCATTAGAGAGCCAGAGGGCTAACAGCATTAGTCATATTCGAAAAAAAAAATGGCATCTACTTAACTTAGCCGCCTTTTACGAACCTCGGTAAGAAATAAGGGTGGTCTATTCTACTCAGCCTGCTACCACACGGCGGACCAAGTTATCTAAGTCGCCTTTTGACACACCTTGGAAAATGAGGGTGGTGTATTCTACTCAGCTGGATACCACACGGTAAGTCAATTAACCTTAGTCGCCTTTTGTGACACCTCGATAAGAAATAAGAGCGGTCTATTCTACTCGACCGGATACCACACGACAAGGCAACTTACCATAGTCGCCTTTTGAGACACCTCGATAAGAAATAAGGGTGGTCTATTCTACTCAGCCGGATACCACATGGCGAGTCAAATTACCTTAGTGGCCTTTTGCAATACCTCGATAAGAATTAAGGGTGGTCTATTCTACTCGGCCGGATACCACAAGGCAGGCCAAGTTCCCCGAGTCTCCTTTTGACACACCTTGAAAAGAATTGAGGGTGGTGAAGTTAAAAGGATTTTCAAATCTAGCCATTTTTATCATCTTAATAAGTACCTAAAAACTATTTTACCTTCTTTTGTTTTATAACACTTTCTCGGTGGATGTTTATGTACGTTGTCAATCTTTTCTATTATACCAGCAGCGCTCAGAGTCAGTCTAGCTCTGCAATCTGTAGATTTCACTGAGCACACCCACGATCTCAAGCCCGATTTGGAAAAGGTATGTCCTCCCACGAACAGCAAGGACTTCCCACGTTTTGACTTCACAATCTCGTATTCTATAACTGAATATAAATAAATAAGGCATTAGTTAGTATTCCGACACTAAATGTTGATGTATAATAAAAAAAAATACGAGTACAGTACTTCTCATCACAGCAGTTTAAAGACACTTTTAAACAGCGGTTGATACAGAAAGTACTAAACTGTTGAGGAAAACTTAGATGATAAGAATGCGTGGATAAGGCTCTCTTCGAACCTATACAAGACAGTAATGATAAAATAAAACTAGCGGTAAGAATTATATTTGAAAAGAGCAGCCACCGAATTTCTTGGTCCAAAGAGGAACAGTTTTCCGAACCAGCAGTAGAGTTGATCTATCAAAAGCACTTTCTTACAAGTTTACTTGAATAAATAATCATTTGAATTTGAATTTCACAATATAGATTTATTTATTATAAGAATTTTTCTTGACAGTAGATTATCAGAAATAAGAAATTCACTGATACAGAATAGGTGGAATAAAATAAGTCAACTTTTTGATCATTATATTTTATTTAGACATAATGTACTACAAATAATTTATCGAGAAGCTACCTCCGAATATAGTTTCCTAACGAAATCAATTCTAATTAATAAATGCATCATTAACAATATCTTTTTAAGAAGAATCTAAAAACGACAGATCCAATCCATGATGATGAAGAAGCATATTTGAATTGTTTTAAACATGTTGTAGGAAATGTGGTTGGTCTATGCTACTCAGCCGAATACCACACAGCGTGTCAACTTACCTTATTCCCCTTTTACGACACCTCAGTAAGAAATATGGGTGATATATTCTACTAAGCCGTATACCACGCGGCGGTCTTAAAGACGAATTAAAAGCAAATATATATCATATGATCGTGACGTCCAGTCGAGATCCAAAGGTTTCCCCTAACTTTAAGGGACCTAATAAGACCTGTAATGCTCTGTGAGAGTGAACTCTCGCCAGGGCTGACAAAGCATACACGCGAACACCACGCCAATGAAATGAAGATGTTAAAATGGATGTGCGGTGTAGCGATGTGAAAAAATAATCAATTTTAAAATAATCGATTATTTTTTTTTAAGTAATCGATTTTTAATAATCGATTATTTCATATTTCTTCAAAAATCGATTTTTGAAAAATCGATTATTTTAAGTATCCCTTTTTTTACTCTTTTAATTTTTTTTAATATAGATATGCATTGTTGGTTGAAACCAATTTAGCCAAACTACACATTTTAATCCAATTTCACAAACAGCGCATGTGATATTATATATTGGTAGTTGTCCACTTTACTTAGCCTTTATTGAAATTAATTATAAATATTAAAAAAGACAACTTTTGAAAAAATTAAGAAAATATCGATTTTCAAAAAGTCGATTATTTTGTTACTAAATAATCGATTTTAAAATCGATTATTTCGCTCCCGGAACTATGTTGTTCACGGGTATCTCAACATGCCTACTTCTGGATCCGTACCATTAATCCGCTATTATTTTTATGATATCTTCTTGGTGGATGGGAATGTAAATTGTTTATCTTCGTTATCTTCTTATCATGATTTAAAGATAACCTTGCCTTGCAATTCGAAAGTTTTGTTGAACAAATCCATAGGTGCTGCCCTGTCTGTGAAAAGGTATATCCTCCGACCAGCAAAAGTTCTTTCCCACGTTGGGACTGCACAACCTCGTAATCTAAGGCTGAATAAAAGAACATTATTATTTTTTAATAAAACATAATACATTAAGTATTTGTAAGCGGTATACTGAGCGACATAGTCAGGAACGACTAAGTTCTTAAATAAAGATTTAAAAAAACATAATATCTGTGCCAGTCGTGAATATATTGATAAGTCGAGTTACGTCCTTTTATTTCAATCATAATAGGCATTAGGATTGCCTAATTTGTACGGAATATTTCAGTGGTCGATACCTAAGTCTTATATTGCACATAAAAACTTGTGAATAATTATAAACCTCTTAAACGTATACTAAACGTAAACCTAGTTATCGTTTTGGACTTGTTAAGTTATTCACGCCTGGTGCGGATATAAAATATAGAATAATATTTTTTTAACTTGCGCCTTTAAGACGTGTTATTTTTACTTGTAATAACAAGTATGCTATATTTTTTTTTGTTTTTACGATAATAAAATCTCACAATTCTCTTTTGAGTTTGTGTAATTTTACTACCGCACAAAAACAACGGATTTTCTCAGAATAGATTTATTGTTGCACATTATTCTATATACAATAAAAAGAAACTTCGATTGGCTAGTATAAGCCTCGTGATAACCCTCCTAATATTATATACAAAGTATAAATATTATAGACAAAGTAAGAATCGACACGAGCTTGCGGGTCCTACATTGCGTTTTGCAAAAGTACGTAAGTTGTGGTTTTGCCATTACAGCACTTTAAAAAGACTGTTAGGAGATAGAGATATAAGAGGATAATACAGAAAGCCTGAACTGTTGAGGATTACTTAGATTATAAGAATGCGTGCATATAGATCCTTTTCGACCCTATACAAGACAGTAATGACTAAATGTAACTAGTTATTAAAATTAAATTTTGAAAAGAGCAATCGTCTACTTTTTTGATGGCTCCTTTCGGTATGAACAGCTTTCTAGACCAACAGTAGAGTTGACGATTCAAGCCAATTCAAAGCAATTGTTTACGAGTGTACTTGAATAAAGAATAAATTTGAATTTGAATTTCGAATGGTAATTTGGAAAACAAAATTCACCTGCTAGATGGAGAGAGCGTTGTCTATGTCATAGTAAACTTAAATTTCGACTTCACTTAAATTCTAACAATTTTACCATCCTTGCTTTTAACAAACTCTCTTGGTGAGTGACTATGGACGTTGTATATCTCTTGTATCGAGCCGTCTTCATTTAGTTTCAGTTTCGCCTTGCACCCTGGAAGCCTTCTAGAACATTTCCAGAATTGCTGACGATACGTTTTCGCGAAGGTGTATCCATCAATCAGTATAAGTGACTGCCCGCGTTGTGACGGCACAATTTCGTATTCCATCGCTGAACACAAAAAAAATCAGGATCAAGAAAAAATCAAGGAGAGTTTTCAAAATCAGTCTTCGATTTATTAAAAATATTTTGATTTATGATGTTGGATATTTTCTTAATGATGACATTTCGAAATTCTGCGTTTTCTTCTTAAAATAAATCATGAATGCCTCTCTTATACTAAATTATGACGGTAAAAATATACCTAGATATAATTACTGCTTTTATAAATATGTAATAGTAGTATTTTAGTGTATTTTATATGTAGTAGTAGTATTTTAACAAAGCCTAAATACAAACGAAATATCTATGTTTATTTTCAAAATAATAGTATCCAAAATTTCTGGCATTAGGAGTTCTGTTGCGAAGATCAATGAAAGAAAAGTAATTAGAATATTATTTTCTATAATCTGCGATAATCGATTATCAAAAAAGCAAAAATAAAGAAATATAATAAAAAATAAGCAAATTAATACTATTTAATATCATTACCTTTTTAGTATAAAAACAAAATACATTTTCAATATGATAAAAATACATTTATTAAGGAAATAAAATGTGTAAAAGTTTACTTACATCGAATAACTTAATCGAACATATTGTTCTTTTTATTTTATTTTTTAAGGCATTAAGTTACTTTATTATAAGTTTCTCTATTCTTATTTAACATCTGATACGAAATTTCATAAATTTATTAATATTACTATAACCAATATCAACTGAAATTCCGTACCAGGCGTGAATAACTTAACAAGTCCAAAACACACACTTTTAAAGGTAACCATAAATAGATCTACGTTAAGTATACGTTTAAGAGAGTTATTTAAATATTCACAAACTTGTATGTGCGATATAAAAGATTTGGCTTCACTGAAATATGTACCATATAAATTAAACAATCCTAATGCATAGGCATAATGATTATACATATAAAAGGCCGTGAATCGACTTATTCAAATATTCACCCCTGGTACGGAATTATTCTCTTACTCTACATAAGTACTAACATTATATTATTACAAATTAACAAGTTCTAATTTATCTGTAATTATTTAAAAATATGTTTAGAATATTATATTTCTATTCCTAAAAACTTTGTAAAACAAAATCTAGCCTGTCTAAATAAAACTACTAAGCAAACTATACAGAGAAACAGGAGATATAAAGTTATTTTAAAATTCCTTTGATAGTGCTAAATCGGTAGTTATAAACATCAAAAACCTGACGAAATTCCACAATTTTACGGAAGACTTGTCGTGACCTCACAATTACCGAAACGAAACTCAAGAAGGACAGTATTGTTTGACCCGAATCATAAAATATTGTAAAACCAAATGGAAGTTTATAAGAACACTGCTAAAATATTAAGAAATAAAATGTATAACATGCCTGCTCTTTATGCCGGCGATGATCATTGATCGTGTGATCGTCTATAATCGGCATGATCCGTGCAAGTGTTTACACGCTCGTCCGTAATATCATATTATTCATACGATCATACTTATCACCCAGCTATTTCCTTTGATACGTGTCCGAAAAACCATTAATTCTCGGATTGTAGGCGTTAAAAGATGATGTTTGGCGAGTACAGCCGAGTATGCCTTCTACATAATCATCAATTAGGAAGAGAAGAAATTTCTCTAAAAGTATTTACTTAACAGTTGACTTTGCTAGAACGCACTGCCTTTTACGCAAATGGTATAAAATATGTACCGTGTACTGAATCTTTAAATTTAAATAATTAATGTTTGCACTACAGATCAGAATATATAATTATACAACTATGCCTAAAGATAAAAATTAAGAACAAAATATAATCTAGAAGCAAAATGTTAGCACCATAACCATAGAAACATACTAAGTTCAATTATTTTATAATAATAAGTTTTGAGTACACATTGAATGCTGCATTAGTTTTAATATAATTTAAGGAACTAATTATTTACTTTCACACTACTATAATTGCAAAAAAAGTCGATACGATTAAAAAAATCAAATACTTAATAAATAATTAATAACTATCCAAGCGTCTATTGCATTAAGTGCTTTTTGTACTTACATCAAAGTCAACGTAAGGTTTAAATCTTCCTGAGACATCTCATGTATAACATACAAACATAATTCATCAGTCATCTCATACCTATAGAGTTATTTTACTATAGATAGTTGCGTAGCTAGGTAAGCAAAGGCCTTCGGGCAGAATTACACTAGGGCCCCCAACTAAACTATTTAAAAAGAAATCCGTATTCTTAGTGCCCAAAATTCTCCGTACCCAAGGGGGAAACTTGCAAGTGGGCCTCCTGTGCTCGAGGGCCTAAAGGCATAAATATATGGGTTTGAGCTCCCCAACTTTATTATTTGTTGCGACACTTACAGGCCTTGCTATTGCTCCCCTACTCTAGTATAATAACTCTATTGTAAAATCAAATCACTTTCGCACAATTATGCAAATAACCTCGAAATTACTGATTATGCTTTTCATCACATAAATTGTAAGAGTATTAAAAAATGTGAATCATAAATGCTAAATTTCTAAAATTACTTATACATATTTTCCTGAGTTTTATACTCTAAAATATCCTCCAGTGCTCAATTGAAATATCTTTTTGGGTTGGTGATTATGAGTGTTTATGTACAACTCGATACGTCCCTCCTTATTCAATTTTATCTTGGCCTTACAAGATGGATGGTGGGTGGAACATATCCATCGGTATTGACCGCCTCTTGCATACGTAAAACCTTCAACCAGAAGTAGATCTTTCCCTCTTTGCGATTTGACGACATCGTAGTGTAAAACTGAAAATTATAAAATTATAAGAACTATGAATAATCACATCTGAAGCAAATGAGGACTACAAATCTACAATTATGGAATATAGGACAACATAAAATTAATAGCTACGTGACACTTATAATGAAAGATATTAGCTGACTAGGGGAATCAAGGCGTCTAAGCCCCAAAATAACCTCTTCCGCTCCCCCCATTAGCAAAAGGTCTTGGTGCTTTGCCACTCAACGCATGGCGCCCTGGTGCGTTGCACCCCTGCACCATAGATCAAAACAGGCCTGTTTGGGGTGCCTCACCGAAGTCTTCGATGAATAGTACAATATTTGACCATTGTCGATGCGGCGCCTACCAAAGCGGGGTGCCCGGTCCCAATGCAACCCCCTGCACCATGGGTTAGGACGGGCCTGTAGCTAATTATAAGTCAAAGGTACCTTCCATCTGATAAAAAACAGCATATATATATATTGTTAATATTATTGTCCAGCTTGCTTCATGTGAGTTGCTGTATATCAACTAGAATAAAGAATCAGGAAATATACTCTGCAAAGAACAGTCCATAGAAGAAGAACACCTCGTAAAGGAAATTGACATAGAAATAATTATCAAACCAATAGTTCTTGTTCAGTATTTCAGCACTGCACATACTACGGTTGGCTGTAAATTCTGCCACTCATCCAATGGGATCGATTGGTGGTACCATATTGGTGGGTTTCTGCTGAGAGCGCCACTAATGCAACCGACGAGCGACCTTTAGTCGTCTTTTGACTGCTAAACTGTCCGACCGCCATAGCAGTGTCCATGTCTATTATTCAAAAACTTTATGGTACCGTGTGCCCGTTCTCCGAACTAAATCCCTTAAGTGACCAGTGATATGCTAGTGCGTGATATTCCTTCCAATTTCGGGAGCTGGACGTTCCAGAGGAACGGTGAGTAGTTTTTTACTGTGACGGTGACTAGTTTTTAAAATTTTGTGGGCCGAGACTACTTTCAAAACTGGACCAATGTGAGTGTTAGTAATACAGTTAAAAAAAGGTATAATATTATTTTAAATGCTACTTGCGTTTGTAATTCACATTTCCATTTTGTTTTTACTTAGCGTCGGATATATTGATTGGACCGCAAAAATGGTCATCTCGGTTCGCGAGTTTGACGCCCCTATATTTAGACATTAGTATAGCGAAGGTCATATAAATATAGTCATACAACATATATATATAGCATAAATTAAATGATATGGTCAATAGCGGATACCGTGTAATTTGGGGTGCATTAGACATATCTACTATTCAGAACCAGCAGTATCTTTAAGGCCCTTCGAAGTCACAAGACCAGTTCTTAACATAAAATACCGCATCGTTTATTTTAATGTTACATTTCATATAAATTTACATTTATATATATTTCAATAATAACTTTATATACTTTATTATAAATTCAAACAGGTATCGGTGTTATGAAATTATAATACATAATATATAATTTGTTGTCTTTATTTTGTTTATGATTTGCGCTTATTATTAGTAAATAATGTAATAATTTCTAATAGCTAGTGAACAATTTTGTTTCGTCAGTGTGATTTATATTCGAATATACTGTCCGCCACTCGAACGATATATTTTCTTCGGGTTATGATTATGATTATCACTGTAGTGAATTATCTGCGCTTCTGCATTCATTCTGAGCTGCGCCTTGCAGGATGGATAATGGGTAGAACAATTCCAACGATACATAGATCCACCTTTTGAGTAGGTAAAGCCGTTCACTAAAACCAAATCTTTTCCTCTCTGCGATTTTATAATATCATACTGCAATATACCTAAAAAAAAAAAAGAATTATAATTATATAAAGCTGACGTAGACCATATAAAAGGAATGGTTAAGGGCGCAAAAAAATGTTCATAGAAACAAATAATTTTATTTTGACTAGTACAGTACTAAACATATATAAAATTAAATCGTTAATTACCTCCTGATACTTAACATTCCTTTCCTAATTCTTTTTTTTTCTATTTCGAGAAAAATTTTGTGGGCCTAGGTTACTTCAAAAATCAACCCAATGTGAGTGTTATTAATACAGTTAAAAAAAGTATAATATAATTTTATATGCTACTTGCGTTTGTAATTCATATTTCCATTTTATTTTTACTTAGCGTCGGATATATTGAGTGGACCGCAAAAATGTTCATCTCGGGTCGCTAGTTTAAAGCCCCCTGTATTAAGAGATTAGTATAGCGTAGGTTGGTCATATAAATATAGCCATACAACATATAGATACGATACATAAAATAATATGGTTCTATAAACAAATCTAGATGTCAAATCCAGATTAATAGGATTGAAAAGAAACTTAATATAATTTTGAAAAATAATAAAAACCAAAATTACTTACAATTGTTACTTTGTAGTTACTATTTGCATTTAAGTATACATACGTCTAAGAGAGTTATGAATATTATGTTTAAATTTATAAAAGGACGTAAGTCGACTTATCAATGTATTCACGCTTAGTACGGAATTATTAATAATTAAGCTGTGATGGCCCAGCGGTAACACCGTTCGACTCTTTCGAAAAAGGTCGCGGGTTCAAACCCGGGCAGACACCAATGAGTTTTTCTGTTAAAACTTATGTGTCTAATTGATAATTGCAATTTATCACACGCTTTTCGGTGAAGGAAAACATCGTGAGGAAACCTGCATATCTCTAGAGAATTCTGGAGATATGTTTATCCTACCAATACGCATTGGAGCAGCGTGGTAGGGTTTAGCTCCAATCCTTCTCTCCAAAAACGGAGAGAAGAGGCCTATTCTCAGTAGTGGGATAGTAACAGGCCGCTACTTACTTACGGAATTATTCTCTTACAGAACATAAGATATCACACATTAACATGTTTTTTTTGTCTTACATTTTTAATTAAAACATAGCTTAAATAACACGTAAATATTTAGTAACTGAGTGACCGAGCCTTGCTCGGTAATTTTATTAAAAAAATAAAAATCCAATTTAAATAAAACATATAAAAAAGACTATTACAACTAGAAAAATGACAGCGAATTTAAGCTTTACAATCCATTTTTATTTTAACAGTTTTTTCAATTCCCGAAAACAGGACTAAAACATCTTTTTTTTAAACCTAGTCAGATCGATTTATACCCCCCCAAACCTGAATTTCAACATGCTGAATTTCATGAAAATCATTAGAGCCGTTTCCAAAATTCAGAAAAATATTTAGATACAAGATTAACTTATTCAAATATTAAAGATGTATATATTAAATGTGTATTATTTGTATATTATACACTATACGCTATAATCTCTTTCTCTTACCTAAATGAAACAACAACTGCTTCTTTTTAATTCTATTACGTTACGCTCATTGGGTGCAATAGTGGCACAACTCAAAAAACAAGTTTTTTTTTACTAAGTATTGTAAGTAGGTGTAAATTTAAAATACACATTCTTTTCAGTAGCAATGCCGGCAGACATCATATTTCAATATCAGAGAGAAATTACAGCATTTTTTATGCATTTTCCTTAGCAATGAAAACTTTAAACTCATCACTTAAAACATGATTTTGTGAGTTGTGCCACTACTGCAGTCCATGATATACTGATATTATTTAGTAGTAGTACCGGCCTGTTACTATCCCACTGCTGTGCATAGGCCTCTTCTCTCCTTTTTTTTTTTTTTGGAGAGAAGGATTGGAGCTAAGACCTAACACGCTGCTCCAATTTGGATTGGTAGGTTACACATATCCCCAGAATTCTCTAGAGATATGCAGGTTTCCTCACGATGTTTTCCTTCAGCGAAAAGCGTGTGATAAATTGCAATTATCAATTAGACACATAAGTTTTACTAGAAAACTCATTGGTGTACATATATACATGTTATATTATATCAATGAATTTTGGTATGAGACTTGATATTCGTTTATATCAATGTGATCAGATTCCTCTTAAATGTTTCCCAGGTGTTTCCTCCACTGATAATAAATTTTTTTCCTCTCTTTAAGCTCTCGAAGTTTTTGTTCATTTGTTTTAATACGTTGATACCGAAGTTTCTCTAGTATTCTTTTTTTCTCTAATATTTCTTCACGACTTCTACTTCTTCGAGTCTGATAAAAAACTATAGATAAAAATTAGTTTGTGTACAATTTTTATTCCAACTTAGTTTTGATGAAAGATATAAAAAAAACAATCGACACTGGATATTTAACGAAGCATAGATAATTCCAGTGTATTCATTTATGTAAGCACTGGCAACATTATTTTGTAATTACATATATAAATTATCTTCGTCTTTCTAAATTTTTTTTTTACCTCATATGAAATTTTTCAAAAACAAGTTGTATTTTTTCTTTGCGTGTCTTTTTCAATGTTAATATTTTAAAGCAAACCCCGCTTTTTCTGGCTAAACCCGGTCTGCAGTAAATAGTGAAATAAACATGGAATTAAAAATCAGTTTAGAACCAAATGATTGATTTAATGCATTTCTAGGTAATTAGTAAATAAAAATTATATATTATGAATAAAAGTATAATTAAATTAATGTAAAGAAACCGGCTATACTCATGTCTCATATACACTCACGTCTTATTCTATCGGATTAGCCCGAATAGTTTCCAATCCATCCGGAGCACTTATTCATGAGCTCTGTACACGACGTTATGGCGGCGGAAACTGACAGCTCTTTACAGGACGTTAAAGAGCTTATCAATGAGTGCTCCGGATGGATTTGAAACTAACCTAACCCGATAAAATTAGACGTGAGTGTAGCCGGTTTCTATACATTAACTACGAATACTACTTACAATAAGTAATTAGTAAGTTTAAATTTTAAAAAATAATGTTATAAAGGGATGCGAATAAGTTTACCATCAAAGTTCTTTATTAACTCTTGAGCATGATGGTTGTGATCTATAGATAAATTAGAGATAGTACCGTCGGGGTGTCGAATAACTTTAGATTTACACTTCGGATACTTCGAACAAATCCAAAGACGCTGCGTATATTGTGAGAACGTAAAGCCATTCAATAAAATCAAATCTTTTCCTCTTCTTGATGTTACGATTTCGTAACAATTTTCTAAAAAGAAATTTATACGTTTTTTATTAACTACATCATGTGGATTCTAGATCTAAAAACATTCTAATACAGAATTTGGTATACGAACCGTATCGAACATACAATTTCTCTTGTTTAAATCAGTGTGTCACAAAAAGTAGTTATTGTGAGTTAACTATAAGTGATAGAGACATACTGTCGCGGACTTTTTTGTAGTATTTATGTAGATCTACAATATTTTAATACATAACTTTAGTGTATCTCTGTCGGTTTACGCAGCGCACGCGACTAAAGCTCCCAGCAGGCGCGTTTCTGCGCAACCTCTCCAAACCTAACCTAAACCTTCCATACTGGCCCGTTGGCGCAGTGAGTAGTGACCCCGCCTTCAGCTCCGCGGATCGCGAGTTCGATTCCTGCCAAGGGCCAACATTTTCTATAAATGAATTTGTTGGTCTTCAAGTTGGATGTATATTTGTATTTAAGTATGTATTTAAAAATTATATGAGTATATATTGACCAGTTGTTTATCACCCATAACACAAGTATTAAATTACTTACTTTGGGGATGGACGGCCGTGTGTGTAAGTGTCCCATAAATTTATTTATTTATTCCACAAGAAATGCACTTAATTAAAGTCAACATAATAATAATAATAACAATTTTATTTTAAAACATACATTCAAAATTAGATAATTTATAGAATTAGGCGTTACTTTGCGGAGATCCATAATAAAATTATTTTGCAATAATCCGCGAAGAACCTTCTTCGCTTACTTTACTTTTGTATTCAAAATTAGCGTTATACAAATATCAAGGAAGTTTCAGTAACGTAATTTTGAAAGAACCAGATCTAATTCCTGACAACATATGGGTAAAAAGAAGCCTGGAAGAGCCAGGCAACCATTAATATGGTCGTAAGACGTATAGGTCATTAGATACCACACTAAAGGAAGGTTATTATCTTCATAGATGCTTTAAATCCACTAGCAGATCTCTTCTCCATAAATATGTTCCTTTAGGAATTTGTTTCAATGTAATCCAGATTTGTTGGCATTATTAAATTCGCCAACTGTATATCCTTTATCAATCTTCGGAAGTTCGTTAAATTTCAGAGCACTTTCATAATCAGGTGACGAACATTCTCATTGAATTTGAATATTATATGGCCAACCTGCTTTGATAGCTTTTAACCCAGCTGTTACTAGTGATAAATTTTGATTTTGGCTTGTCGGAAGAAACGATTTCCATAATTTAAATAATTTATAGAATTACGTGTTACTTTGCGGGGATCCATAATATAAAAATAATAATAAAATTATTTTGCTATAATCCGCGATGAAGTAAAATATAAAATATATATAATACTAAATGTAGAGTAGACAATCTGTTTTCATACCTGATATATGCGAGATTCGTAAAAACACATGCACAAACCTCCACCACCGCCACCACAATACGCAAGCACTACATACGTTCACTATCACAAACGATTGTTGAGTTTGCTCAAATATCGTTTCGCACCGCAACTTAAGCATCATCAGGAGATAGACTCCACGACAAAATCGCAAAGGCTTTGTGATTTTTTTCGTGGAGTTATCTCCGGTTATCCGGCTATCCGATTGCGGGGCGAAACGATTGTGGAGTTTGTGATAGTGAACGTATGTAGTGCTTGTGTACTGTGGTGCCGGTGGTGGAGGTTTGTGCATGTGTCATGCATCCCGCATGTATCAGGTATGAAAACGGATTGTCCACTCTACGTTTAGCATTATATATATTTTCTATTTTACTTCATCGTGGATTATAGGAAAATAATTTTATTATTACTTTTGTAAATAATTTCCAATCCCTTGAAATTTTTTCCTTTAATAAACTATTTACAGGAGTATTTGAGTGTATTATTTTGTAGGAATTATCGTTTTTTTTTTCTTTTTCCCCTTTTTAAGAGAAAGTTTAACACGTGAAGATTTAATTAATGTTTGCAACGGTCTAGACATAGCAGCACTCCTAATTTTACTCTCATTTCGTTTAATCGTTCGTATTGTTGACTCGTTTAGCTCCAGGTCCCTTGCTATTACTGATGATCGCTTACCGTTATTTAGCTGATCCAAAATATCAATTTTTTCTTTAAGAGAAATAAATTTCCTCTTAAACTTAGGTTTCGTGTCTTCACTTGGCATGGCTGTGAAATAAATGTTTTATTTAAAAAAATTGTACCTGGGGGACTTTGCTTGGTAATTTTTTTAAAGATAAAAAAATGCAATATAAAAAAATAAAAACAGAATGAAAGCGCCAGATGACACTTGGGAATCAATCCCAGGTTTTAAACATTTTTGGTCGCCCGTTACACAGCTATCACAGCTGTGCCTTTGACAGCTCAAATTACATTTACATTCAAGTCTACATTTTATAATCTTTTTAATACCCGAAAACAGATATAAAAAACTTTTTTTTTTAAATTAAACCGAGCTAGATCGATTTGCCCCTTAAAACCCCGTACCCAATTTTATGAAAATCGTTGAAACCGTACCTTTACCGTTTCCTACGTCCTGTGTCTACATATATACATTTAAATAAGTTTGTAATTTATATTTATGCCTGTAATGAACTTACATACGAACCATATTTTATAATGCTTCTTGGACAAAATTGTATACAAGTTGTTGGAGTAATAAATAAATAGCAAAACCACAAATTTAAAAAACAATTTTATTAATATTAACAACACAATTGACACAGTCTGTGAAATTAGCTATTAACTATTAACACGTGTAAAAACGTGTCAAACGAGGTAGACAAAATGGCGTAATACTAAAATACATTATAAGAATACTGTTATATTTATATCAAAATATAACTAATGTAATTGGTAGCCAGTGGTAGCCATTGATAGCCAACTGGTGTATTAGTTCTAAGTATATGTGATTTTTCTTGTCTATGTTTTATACTTCCTGTGTGACTCTGAATAAAATTCTTTCCTTTTTGATCCGGCAAGCCGACGTGTTTCATTAGGTTATGGGCCCAGACTCAAATTTAATAAAGTTAATTAGTTTTTTCTTAGATTTTTTTGCTAAAAATGAGCTCCAATTACGTGATAAACGTCCCATAGTTGAAAGGCCGTGAAAATTACGACGATTGGGCATTTGCAGCTGAAAACTTACTTGTGCTGGAAGGCTTGGACACGTGTATCAAGCATGAATTTTCCGCAGACACCGCAACAATTGATGCGAAGGCAAGAGCTAAGTTGATTTTAACTATTGATTCAACGTTATACGTGCATATAAAAGATACAAAGTGCTCGAAGGAATTGTGGAATAAGCTTAAAACGCTGTTCGACGATTCAGGTTTTTCGAGAAGAATTACTTTATTACGTCATTTAATTTCTATGAGATTAGAAAATTGCGATTCAATGACGAATTATGTTACACAGATAGTAGAAACGTCGCAAAAGTTGAGGGGCACAGGATTCTTAATAAATGATGAATGGGTTGGTTCATTATTATTGGCCGGTTTACCGGAACATTTCTCGCCCATGATAATGGCGATTGAACATTCGGGCATGGCACTAACAGCAGATGCAATAAAAACAAAGCTGTTAGACATGGAATCACCAATTAATGTTGAACATTCCACAGCGTTCATGACAAAAAGTTGGCAAAAAAAATACTCCAAAACGAGGTATTGTAAAGTTGGCACCCCTTGCACGCGCGTCGGCGTGGGCGGCGGAACGCCGCAGACCACAGACAAATCGGAGATCAAAATGGCGAATATAACCTGTTATAAATGTAAGCAAAGCGGCCATTATCGAAATCAATGTCCTTTATTGAAACGAATTAACAATATTAAAAAGCAATCTAACGCTTTCAGTGCAATTTTTATGAGTCACGGGTTTAATCCGAACAATTGGTACATTGACTCGGGCGCAAGTTCGCATATGACGCCAAATAAAAAATGCCTGAAAAACATAGTATACTCATCAAATCTACCAGAAGTAATAATAGCAAATAAAATGAAAATGTCTGTTTTATGTTCAGGTGACATTAAAATAAAAACAAGTTACAACTATGAAGTTACTGTGAAAAATGTTTTGTGTGTGCCGAATCTCACTACTAACTTACTATCAGTTAGTGAATTGATAAAAAATGGAAATGAAGTAATTTTCGAGTCAAACCAATGTATTATTAAAAACCAGAATGGTGAAATAGTTGCTACAGCACAACTGATTGATGGTGTTTATAAAATGAATATGAGAACCTCAAGTTGTAGTTTAGCTGCACCAACAGTGATGGATAGTGACTTATGGCACAGGCGGCTTGGTCATGTGAACATGAAGACCATGAATAAAATGAAGAATGGCCTGGTTGATGGATTGAATTATCCAAGTACAGTAATGACCGATAAATATAACTGTGAAGTATGTTGTGAAGGGAAACAGTCTCGATTACCATTCAAATCTATAGGTACTCGAAGTACTGATTTATTGCAAGTAATCCATTCAGACATATGTGGCCCAATGGAATGTAAGTCCATTGGTGGTGCCAGATACTTCTTATTATTTATGGATGACTATAGTCGAATAATTTTCATTTATTTCCTAAAGATGAAAAGTGAAGTATTAAATCATTTTAAGCAATTCAAGTCAATGGTAGAAAATTATCAAACTAAGAGAATAAAAATCTTACGGACTGACAATGGTTGCGAGTACACAAGTAATGATTTTGAGAATTTACTGAAGCGTGAAGGTATTATACATCAGAAGACAAATCCCTACACTCCAGAACAAAATGGGCTTTGTGAACGTGCTAATCGAATAGTCATTGAAAAAGCAAGATGCTTAATGTTTGATGCGAAGTTAGAAAAGAAGTTTTGGGCAGAAGCTGCAAATACAGCTGTCTATTTAAAAAACAGATCTGTTGCTTCAGGCTTGGATAAGACTCCGTATGAGATTTGGACAGGAAAGAGACCAGATCTGAGTCATATCCGGATTTTTGGGAGCACTGTCATGGTGCATATACCCAAGGAAAAGAGATTGAAACTAGACAGAAAGTCTAAGAAGAATGTATTAGTAGGATTTTCAGAAAATGTCAAGGGGTATAGAATATTTGACCCGAGCAGAAATATAGTCACTACAAGTAGAGATGTTATAGTGATTGAAAATAGGGAGAGACCAGCAACGGTACCTATTTCACTAGAAGGTTCAGTGGGGGAATCAAAGGAGATGGAAACTCAAGTAGTAAAGCCTGACTTTTCTAGCTCGGAACAATCTGATCAATCTGATTATGTTGATATAGAAAAGTCTGATGAGGGTTGTGGCACGAAAGAAAATTCTGTCACAGAGACCAGTCATTTAAAACCAAGAAGGTTGAGAAAGAAGCCAATAAGATATGGACACACCAATATGTGCGCTACAAGTTTCCCAGAATTTGTAGATGGAATAACTTATGCAGAAGCCATCAGTGGTCCAGAGAAGGAAAGGTGGCTGCAAGCCATCACAGAGGAATTAAAGTCATTTGATGACAATGAAGCGTGGGAGCTCGTCGATGCCCCAGATAACGCGAGTGTAGTGCAGTGTAAATGGGTGTTAAAACAAAAGCTTGATAGTGAGAGCAAAGTGAGGTATCGTGCTAGATTAGTAGCAAAAGGGTTCACGCAGAAAGCTGGTGTCGACTATTGTGAGACATTTTCACCAGTTGTTAGGCATTCGACTCTTAGATTGTTATTAGCACTAAGTATTCAACTAGATTTCAATGTCACCCACTTAGATGTTACCACTGCTTTTCTTAATGGTTGTCTAAAAGAAAATATTTATATGCATATACCTGAGGGTTTTCCTATTGATAATTCAACTCGTAAAGTACTTAAACTAAAGAAAGCTATTTATGGATTAAAACAATCTTCTCTCGCTTGGTATTTAAAAGTTGATGAGACTTTGTGTAATCTAGGTTATAAAAAAAGTGAGTTGGAACCATGTGTTTATATAAAAGTTCATGATAAAAATTATAAAACTATTGTAGCTATTTATGTTGATGATTTCCTAATTTTTTCAAATAATGTAAGTGAAGCAGATAGCTTAAAAGGTGCTTTAAGTTCAAAGTTTAAAATCAAAGATTTAGGGGAAGTAAAGCAGTATCTTGGGATGAGAATTAAGGTAAATAAAGATTTGAAAGTAATTACTCTTGATCAGCAAAACTATATTGAACATTTGTTAAGAAAATTTGATATGTCTAACTGTAAATGTGTAGAGACCCCTATAGAATGTAAATTAAATATTGAAAGGTCTGATATTTGTAATAATAGTATACCTTATCAAAGACTTATAGGAAGCTTAATGTATCTGTCGGTATTAACTAGACCTGATATAGCATATTCAGTAAGTTATTTAAGTCAATTTAATAACTGTTATTCCGAAAAACATTGGTATTATGCCAAGAGAATTTTAAAATATTTAAAGAAAACTAAGAATTTTTGTTTAAAATATACAAGGGAAAAACCAAATATAGAGGGCTATGTAGATTCAGATTGGGCTAGTGATACTTTAGACAGAAGGTCATATACTGGTTATTGTTTTGTAAAATCTAGCTGTGCTATTTCATGGGAAAGTAAAAAACAAAAAACAGTTGCTTTAAGTAGTACAGAAGCGGAATATATGGCTTTATCAGAAGCTTGCCGTGAAGCTATATATTTAAGAAATTTAGAGTCAGAAATTACAGGTTGTTTATATAAAATAACAATACATAGTGATAGTCAGAGTGCATTAAGATTGGCTAATAGTCATCAGATGCATAAGCGTTCTAAACATATTGATGTTCGATATAATTTTATACGTGATAACATTTCAAATGGTATTGTTAAGACAGAGTATTTAGCCACTAATGATATGCCTGCAGATTTATTAACTAAGGGTTTGTGTTGTATAAAACATTATAAATGTATGAAAGCATTAGGAATAATTGAATGTACCTAAGTTCTATATATCATTTAACATTGTATGTTGACCTTTGAATTTAATTAATTGTTTGGATATTTTGATATAGTGGGGTATATTTATATCAAAATATAACTAATGTAATTGGTAGCCAGTGGTAGCCATTGATAGCCAACTGGTGTATTAGTTCTAAGTATATGTGATTTTTCTTGTCTATGTTTTATACTTCCTGTGTGACTCTGAATAAAATTCTTTCCTTTTTGATCCGGCAAGCCGACGTGTTTCATTAAATACCGTATTCTTGTAGAGACAAATGGCGCCGCCTGATTGGGAAAGTAGACCTCGTATAGAGGGATACTGTGAGAAAGTGTACAACAGATTTTGGGCTTCAATAGTCTCATCTGCGAAGATGAAATGTTGCGGAAAGGGGCGACGGAGTGGATTCGGGGGAACTTCTTTTAACCCAATGCTCCGCATGCGGAATAAAAACGATTCGTCCAATTATCGTCGATGACCACCTATATTGAAGAAAACAGCAAGAAAAGCGAAAAATTGAAGAAGAATTACTGGGTAAAATAAAAGACGTGCGTTCGGTGCGTGGCGTAGAAAGGAAGGGCCATTTTATTCAGTGTTGCCAATATTGTAGTAATTCGTTTAGAAACATTTTTATGTTTCTTTAACATATATAAGGACCTCCGGTCGTCGCATTGAAGAATTCGACGCCCGAGAATGGAGAAAGATTTTTAAGGTGGCCGATTTATTAAAGGGTTCCATATGCGTCGGGAGTAAATTGCTGGCGAGAGTATAGACGTGCGTTCAGTATTGACGGGCACATTGGCGCAGTGGGTAGTAACCCTGCCTTCAGCTCCGCGGGTCACGGGTTCGATTACCGCCGAGGGCGAACATTTTCAAAAAAATGAATTTGTTGGTCTTTGAGCCTGGGTGTATATTTGTATTTAAGTATGTATTTAAAAAATATATATGTTTCTGTTCACCAGTTGTCTGTCACCCATAATACAAGTATTAAATTACTTACTTTGGGGACGGACGACCGTGTGTGTAAGTGTAAGTGTATATTTATTTATTTATTCCTGTACCCTCGTCCTCAAGCAAGGTGAAACACCATAAAGTTTCAGCCGGTAAAAAGTCCAATCATAACTGATATACGCCCCCTGCAGATTGATTTTTGTATCATTTCATTAATACGTTAATCTTTATATATTTACCTTCAGGTGTTAGCAAATACTTAGGTGGGGGGGTGAATATGCGCGGGAAACGGATTTCCAATTACTATACCATATTTACTTACTCTAATACTGGCCCTACAGCCTACATTATCTTTAGAACAGTGATAGTGAATTGTATCACTGATTTGGGAGTACGTAAAACCGTTCACCATAAGAAACTTTCCACTTTGAGTAGGTATTTTTTGTACGTCGCTGTCCACAGATTCTGTAATGAAAAAGTATCGTCTACTAATTTTTTTTAACAAAATAAAATGCCTAATTAAAAGTATTGCATAACAATTATTTATCATTATATTAAAAAATAACACGCCGTGTGGTATCCGGCTGAATAGAATAGTACCACCCTCATTTCTTACCGAGGTGCCGTAAAAGGCGACTAAGGTAAGTTGACCCACCGTGTGGTATCCGGTTGAGTAGAATAGTACCACCCTCATTTCTTACCGAGGTGTCGTAAATGGCGACTAAGGTAAGTTGACCCACCGTGTTGTATCCGGTTGAGTAGAATAGACCCTCTTTCTTACCGAGGTGTCATAAAATACGACTAAGGTAACTTGGCGTCAGGCAGGCGGGCGGTCGTAAAAATGCAGCCAAATCATGTGACAGCATGTTTATAACATGTTGTGCCGACCCCAGTTAGAGTGGGATAAGGGCAGGAGGATGATGATATATTAACAAATAACAACCTGGTTCTTGTTCACAACCTACTTCAAGATCAACCTAGTTCTCGACTAGCATAGTTATACATGTGTACAAGGGTACCCTGTCTCTCTCGAAGCATTGTCAGGTTTTTGGTCAGTGAGAGTCCGACATACCCGCCGCTCATCCCAGTCGGGCGGTGACTACCCATAATGGGTATTCCTGACAACAACAAAAATGCTCTCGATAAGCATGGCTTAATTGCTAATAACCCTGAATCGGTAGACGCAACATACAAGCAAGACTGACGACGAAGACTAAAGTGGCCCTTAATGACTTTTTTTCTTTTTCTCTATATGACCCGTACTCTCTTTCTTCTTCAATTCTTGTCCTTTTCCTTCTATTACCCAAAGGTTGACTGGAAGTCCGTCTTTATACATGTTTTTTTTTCACTTTTATTTTTTTCTATCTCTTTTCTAACTATATGTGTAAAAAGACAAATAAATAAAAAATAAATAAATGATTTAAGTGGACCTTAGTGACTTAAGTGGACTTAAATATTCCAAACAAAAGGACTCTATTTTATCCGAAAAACATATAAACATATATTTCCTCGTTCATATCGTTTTTTGTGCATATTGTATAGACAATACAAACAAACATTCACCGCCATCTATGGGACGAATTACTTACACATAAAGAATTATTTGTATAAATCAGCAGGGGATCTTCTCGCATACCCTTGAGGGGTAGGCGGGGTACGGGCCTCGAGGCGAACCTCTTTGCCCGGGCCGGTCCACGCAGGCTTTGTAGCCTGGACTGTGTTCGGGCTGTAGGCCCAGGCCACCTAGGTGACCTACAGGATCGTATATTTATTATATCGTTGTATAAATCTATTAGTATGCCAAGAGTTTTTGTTATTGTCCGATAGATGACGTGTTTTCTGCGATAAATAAAATTGTATCGCGTTAGGAAGATTGTTTTATCGAAGTATAAAGGTATTATTATTCTGAAATTAAATCGATTTCTTTCTTGTCTTTGATTATATCATCCAAGTGCTAGAAGTTATTCACATATAGTAAATAGTAAAGGATAGGACGCATAAAAAACGAAATGTAAACTCGTTGCATTGACTATCGCCCCCATTCCAATACAAGAACAATGTCCTTAAATTAATTAAGTACTTGTATTGTATGTATAATACACGACAGTCCTACGACAATTCGACACGCATACGATATACACTTAGGCCCACCTTTTTTTCGCACAAAGAATCAGCTTAGCGATTCAGCGCGGAAACGCTGCCAGAGTTCTTACTACCATTCCACGTGGGCATGATTGTATAGTTCTAGTGTGTAAGTAATTTACGATAGATATAACTTGTACATTTTTTCAAGAAAAAAAAAACTTGGGACCTCGCGCGTTTAATCGTCCAATTTATTTATTTTCAAAATGTTCCTCACTGCCTGTCACTCTACCAATAAAATAAAATATAAAGTTAATAAATAAATTACAAATAACAGACAATTATTTCTGGCAAAAACAGCCATCAGGAACCTTAACTCTTAATAAATAAATAACAAACTATATCTACTTTGACATAGCCAGCGAAAATGTAAACAGTGTGATATATTGTTTAATTCATCTCTATATATCTTGGTATCTATAACACAATTTTTGTAATATTTATTAACTTAATGTATTTACACTTACAGTTTTGTTTTTCAAACAATACAAAATACCTTACAAATAGTTGCCAATTAAGCTATAAATAAATATAAACCCGATTTTTATTTTATTTAAAGTTAAAATTATGATGATAAATTGAATGGTTTGTAAGTTACTGGCACTCCATTGAGCATTAATGAGGAACAATCAATATGCGAAATATTTACATAGAGTTATTATACCAGAGTAGGGGAGCTAGCCTTAAATGTGTCCCTTTAACCCTTTCGCTACAAGCGTCGCATGTACACGACATCCGCGCGACATCTTGCGAACATGAGTGACGCCTATAGGCGACATAGCGCGAAGTCCTGTGTGTCCGAGCGTCGCCTATATGTGACGTCCTGTATTTACATTTTTATTGATAACTAGTAATATCCCGCGGTTTCACCCGCGTACATACCGATCTCATGGCAGTGGAAAGTATAGTAAGATTTATTTTTGTTAAATATATCATCAATAGTTTCCGCAGCGCATGCGCATGCGTATTTTTCTTTTTCTCTATATTTTACTAGTATTTTACTTCTTGTCATTTTATTTTTGTTACTCTAAGGTTGGATGGAAGAGATCCCTTTTAGGGATAAGTCCGCGTTTATACTTGTTCTTTTTTCTATAATACTTTTTCTTAAAAAAATAAATAAATGTGTAATTAGACAAATATACGCAAGCGGTCTCTATCTTTCCTATTATTTGTCCTAACTCTACTATCTATAATAACTCTATGAACATTTATCGTTGTTGCTTTCGTTTAATTAGTATCGTTAATTGTAGATTTTCACATGATGTCCGCTAGCTGTCACCATATATTTAGGGGGAGGATGACCGTGAATAGTGATGGAATGAGGAGAAATTTTTCCATTAGATAGTAGCTTCACTCGTGCTTTACAACCAGAATCCTTCTTAGAACAATAATAGTTATTACTTTGTTTCATTTGGGAGTAAGTAAATCCGCCGACCATGAGAAGAAATTTGCCGCTACGCGTTGGTATAAACTTAAATTCAGGAACTGAAATCGAAGTGACAAGGTTTAAAACGACAGAGATGTACTCATTGATAGAACAATGTGCTTAGTGTGAGTTTTTTGAACCCACTCGACCGCGTTAGCGTAGCAAGCAGGGGTCATCTCGCATACCCTTGAGGGGTAGGCGGGGTACGGGCTCGAGGCGAACCTCTTTGCCCGGGCCGATCCTCGCAGGCTTTAATGGCCAGGACTATGTTCGTTAGCGTTCGTTAGCGTTAGCCAATTTGACTGGCGCTAGGACAGCGGTCACTAGATGTCGCTGTTGCGTCATAAAAATTGGCGTTAAGCTAACGCGATCGAGTAAGTTAAATAAACTCGCACTAAGCACACAGACAGATTACAATACATTACTTTAAATAATATTTCTATTTATTTTTTTAAAGTGATTAGCAACCGTGCAATAATAAAATGCCGCAAAAATAATCGATAACTTTAAATGTTTAAAAATATATATTAAGGGTAATGGAATGTATTACAATCTGCCTAGAAAAAGAACCTTTTTGGACATGTTTACCTTTAGTTAAATACCTAAACCTACGGACAAGAAACTTTATACTTTAGGTACCTATATAACGGATGTCTTTCTAAATTACAATAAAAAAAATATTTTCGTAATCATTAGGACTACATATTTTATTTATACTAAAAACACAAGTACCCACAGGTTCCATAACATTTAAAACATTTTGTAATAGATCTTGTGAAGATGTTTGGGCGCTGGTAAAATGATACAATGGTGGTATCGTTCTCTCAGTTTTAATCGTCAGTTCTGGTAAAGGTTGTTTGGTAAAGCACGTCAGTGTAGTAAGGCAGCAAGTAAGTCCGTTAAAGGTAGTTGATTGTCAATAATTTTGAATTGAATGATTGATGCACAGATATCAAAAGATTTTTGTGGCTGCGTTCACAACAAAAACCTTATCTCACATACAAAATTACGAAGATATCTTCAAATATATTCCAGTTGAAGTCACAGCGTATCTCGGTTGACTATGGTTATGTTCAATATATTGTGAATTCAAGACAATTCTCCCTGTCCCATCTAACTTGATCCTGGCCTTACATCCCTGGTCCTTCTTCGAACAGTAGTAATTACGGGCGTTACTACTTGAATAGGTGTACCCTTGATACATTAACAATCGTCTTCCAGGTTTTGTCTCTATAAACTGGTAATCTGAAAGAAGAAATATTGAAAGCAAATATACTATATCTTGTTCAACAATGATTTTGCCAATTAATTAACAACTCAATATTGGTAAGACTTAACTAAATAGAAACGTGTTCATAGAACAACCTTATACTTCAATGACTGTAGGGTCGCCAACCTAGCATTTTTAGTGCTAGATTTAGCACTATTATGAGTCCAGCACGCAACATCAGCAATTAGCATTTAGCACTATATCTAGCTCTTAATTGAGTTCCTGTAGATTTTTATTTCCTACGAATATTAAAACCACGTACATGTATATAGTGTAAAAATACCAAGCAGACTATAACAAAATACTAGTTTTATAGTGTAGCAACACGCTCGAGTAACGGATTCATCGGCTCATATTCATAGAGTTTAACTAAAGAAACAATAAAGAGAAGGTAAACGAGACTAATTCTCTATCTATCTGAATGACTAATTCTCTATATGATTTTCACTTCACTCCTTTATAGCGAGACGTAAATTTACTAATGAAAATTTATTGAACATATTGTTTTATTTCATATTTCCTTAAACAAGCACTGTTTTTTGGAAATTTACGACTATCTAGCTTTTAGCTTCTCATTTAGCACCCACCGGTGGTATCGAGTTGGCAACACTTCAGTGCTGAGGCTACCAGACGTCGCGGTCGGTCGCCAATGCGGCAAACCGACCAAATAAAATCTGCTATTGGTGGCCCTCTTCATGTATGCGCATGATGACGTCCAATAGAGTTAAATGGCGAAAATTCGTTAGGAAAGCGATACGTGACGGCCACAGACACTTTATCAAAAGCAAATCGACGGTTTAGAAGATGAAACAGAAACCTTATCATATCTTGTAGATAAGACAAGCCAGCCATAAATTGCTACAAATAAAAGAACCACAAAATTTTTCAATCGAAGAAATGACTTCGTATATTTTGTATGCACAAGAAACAAGCATTCCCAAACCTCAAAACCCAGTGTTCACGAGCGATTTTATCGCAACGATATTATCTTACATAGTTTGTGATGTGTATATGTAAATACACATTGCGCCGTGTATTTACATATACAACACAAACTCGACGCGAAATCGCGTCGATGCAACGGATGTCATTTTCGGGTAACCATAAACAACTCGCCTTCATAGTTATTATACATAAAGTATTATAGCCATTGGAGCAGGCCTGTGAGTGTGCAACAAGTAGAAAGAGATGGAAAATAAGAACCTATACTTATCCTTGTCTAATCACATATTCAAAAGAGATGCAATTAGCCTCGGTTGCTTTCTTGTTCTATTTTGTTTATTTATTTCTTTCTTTCTTTTTATACATATAGTTAGAAAAGAGAACGAAAAGGAAAAAAGCACATCTATAAAGGTGGACTTATCCCTAAAAGGGAACCTTTTCTTTTTCTTCCAGCCAACCTTTGAGTAACGGAATGAAAAGGACAAGAATTGAAGGAGAAAGAGAATACGTTTAATATAGAAAAAATAAAAAGTTTATATAAATTTAACTATTTAATCTATTAATTAATTTTGGTAAAATAAATATGTTTAGTTAAATATGTCAATAGTTTTTTTTTATGAACACATTATATCACCTACTCTCTCACTCTCACGGCTCACCTCCTCTAATATATCTGTATGCTTGTCGTGAGCAGTAGTGAAATGTGACGTACTCTCTGAGAATACGAACTTAGCGAGAAAATACGATACTTTGACGGTATTATCGTCGTCTCGTAGAGATTACCCAATAATATTGCAGCGGAAGCGTTGCGATAAACTCGCGCGTGAAGATGATGCCTTATATTAGGAACATTAGTGTTGAGTTGTTGTTATACAAACTGAGAATGAAAAAAATAAAAACAAACAAAGCTAGAAAAAACCGGATTAACAAAACTTTTGTTATTAACCAAGAAGTTAAGAATAGTATTGCAATTGTTTTAACAGTAAGCACTTATAAACCTCTGTAGTACGAGTATACCAGTAATAAGTTTCATTGTACAAATATTAATCCATTATGATAGAAACCGCGTTACGCAATTAGTGTCGTACTATGAGTATAGACCACAAACCATATAATTCTGATCAATAAAATGTGACCAAATTAAAAGCAAATCAAAAGATATAAGTGCAAAAATATCGTTATTATCCCGTGATCTATTATTTGAATAGGTACAACAGATTTTACCACCTTAGTTAACCAGTTCAAATTATTTTTTTAAGCATGTACGTCCGTCTCCAAAGCAAGTAACTTAATACTTGTGTTATGGATGACAGACAACCGTACTTAAATACATAAATAAACTCAGATTTGAAGAACCAAAATATTATTGTTAGAAAATGTGTGTCAGGAATCGAACCCGTGACCCTGAGAGCTAAAGGTAGGGTCACAGCCAACTGCGCCAACGGGCCATTTCAAATACATTCATAACCCATTCTACCATTAATTTTTTACGTAATTGATATAAGTGAATAAATCGGAATTCTTAGTATAGCCGGACACCGGAAAAGCGATGTTCTAATCAATGGACTGGCGCAATGGGTAGTGACCCTGCCTTCAGCTCCGCGGGTCGCATGTTCGATTCCCGCCGAGGGCCAACATTTTCTATAAATAAATTTGTTGGTCTTCGAGGGTGTATATTTGTATTTAAGTATGTATTTAAAAATTATATAACTATATATTCACCAGTTGTCTGTCTACCATAACACAAGTATTAAGTTACTTTGCGGAAGGACGACCGTTTAAGTATCCCATATATTTATTTATTTAAATTTAAGAAGACACCCTCAAGTATACACCTGAAGAACACCGAAAATATTTAGGTGGTGGATGGTGGTGTATCAGATTATCCGCTGTCCTTACCACGATACCATTCATACCGAGCTTCACCCTTGCCTTACAACCACGGGATCTTTTCGAACAGTAGTAATTATGCGACTTGTTATCCTTAGCATAAGTATATTCATTAACCATTAGAAGATTCCCGTTATAGGTTTTAATAAGTTTATAATCTAATCCTGAAATTAAAAAAAAAACATTTAACTACCCAATGTCATGAGAGTTTGGTTCCCGAAAAAAAAAACCAAAATTGTTTGTACATAACTATTAAATAAGTAATTATTTAATAGTTACGTAGCTGGGTGACCCAGCCTAGTTCGGTAATTTTTTTAAGCATAAAAAAATGCCTGCAGCTGATTAGAACAGAGCACCCTCATTTCTTACCGAGGTGTAGTAAAAGGCGACTATGCTAAATCAAACCGCCGTGTGGTATCCGGCTGAGTAGAATAGACCACCCTCATTTCTTACCGAGGTGTCGTAAAAGGCGACTAAGGTAAGTTGACCGACCGTGTGGCATCCGATTTAATAGACAAGACCACCCTATTTCTTACCGAGGTGTCGTAAAATACAGCTAAGTTGACGTCAGGCAGGCAGTTGGTCGTAAAATACGTCATCATCATGTGACGAAGAAGGAAGGAAGATGATTATATAAAAAAAATTACAAACAAAAATAAAAATATGATCATATGGAATGAAACAATACAATCTGTTTGGATTAAAATTTATTTAACCAATTAAATTAACATTATGCTAACAATTTTATTTATATTTGGTATTATCAAATTTACAATTAACTAACTCGTCATTGTTACTTTGTCTGTGCAATGCACCACACACATTAAAAATGTCACTTTTGCACTTTTTCTGTAGTGAAGGATGAAATGATTTATAGAAGCTAATGTTAAGTTCAGGATTGCAATCTCTCATCCACTAATATATTAGTTCGATATTCTCCCCACTTATTTCATATCTCGCCTAGTGCTTAGTGCGAGTTTTAACTCAATCGATCACGTTATCATTACGCCAATTTATATGATGCTGCTACAGCGACATCTAGCGTTCGCTGGTCTAGCGCCATACAAATTGCGTTACGCTAACGCGATCGATGTGCTAGGTGCGAGTCTCTTTTAACCTACTCTATCGAGTTAGCGTAACTCTAATTTGAATGACGCTGCAACAGCGACCTCTAGTGGCCGCTGTTCGAACGCCATACAAATCGGCGTTACGCCACCGCAGCTTTGCTATATATCCGAATAGAATAGAGGAGACCCTCTGTCGTTCTATTTCGGGTACTCTAGCGAAGCCTCGTCCGTCAAGTCCGTCTTTGTGACTGTCTGTCGAAAAAAGTAGAATCTTCGGATCTCTGCTATGTTTCGATAGCTTCGGTCTCAAAGCCAGTCCGTCAAGTTTCGGTCTAGCCCTGCACCCCTGCTCCCGGCGCCTGTCGTACTCGCCGCGACCCGTCGCGGCTTGAGGAAACGGCCGGTCGAGCATCGAGTGCGCCGCCTCGCCGACGCTACACGGACCCCGCTTTCGCCGAGTTTTTCGTAAAGAAAAACAACCGCGAAACACAGGACCCCACCGCCGCCGAAACAACCGCTGAGGGCGTGACTCCGACTCCTGCTCGCGGGCGTCTAGCTGGGCCTCCCGTCTGGGTCTCACCTGGCTGGATTGCACGCGCCGAGGGAGCCGTACCACGCCTTCTACACCAGAGGCTGCAAAAAATCAGTAAAAACGGAACCGTTACTACCGTAACGAGCAACATGCCGGGCGGAGGGAAGCCCCCCCCGCTCGAACAACGCCGCCGCGGTGCCGGCCGTTCCGGAGCACCGAGAACGGTTACACGCCGCAACACCAACAATACCACTGTACCAGTCGTCCCGGCCGTCTCACCGATGCCGAGATTCAGACTGGTGCCAGAACAAACCCCAGCCGCACTATCCGTGCCACCGCCCTCGGAGGACGCCGCCGCGATTTCCCCTGCCACAGTAGTTGATACTACTGTGTGCCTGGAAGGAGCGAAGCGCCCTCGGCCCGAGGACTCCCCGGAAGCTGAGGTGGGGGGGGATAAGCGCGTGCGGGCGGCTACCCCGCCAGCCCCTCCCTCCGCCTTACCGACGCACGAGGACCGATCCGGACGCGGATTGGAATTCTCGCAACCACCGATGTCACCGCCATCAAGCGAAAGGGGCCCGATGCTGCCTCTGACGACCTCCACCGAGCCGTCAACCGAGTCCACGAGCTACAACGTGCTGGCCTCCCTAGCCAGTGGGTCGCAGCAGATGGACTCGTCGCGCCCCGCATCTCCACAGCCCGGACCGTCCGGGTTGTCATACGCCGCGGCCGCGGCCGCGCCGCCCTCGCCGAGCCGACCCGCGGCTCCACCATGCTCGACTCAAGCGAAACCGGCCAGGTCCGGTTACCCTCCCATCACCGCGGAGTGCCTCCCAAATTGGACGAGGCACTTCAAAGTACTCCAGACTAAACTGGGCCACGCGCCAAACGCGCGACCCATGGGCAAAGGAGTCAGGTTCCTGCCGAAAGATGCAGAAGAATACCGGGTGGTGCAAAGGCACCTGGTAGAGGAGGCAAGCCAGGATAAATCTATATCCTGGTTTTGCTACACACCAGCAGCAGAGCTACCTACCAAGGTAGCGCTAAGAGGCCTCCCGTTGGACACTCCCGCTGAAGAGGTAGTGGCGGCACTGCAGGAGTACGGGTTCCCTGCAGAACGCGCCAGGGCGATACCACCTATCAAAGGACGGCACGGCTGCACCTATTTCGTGCAGCTCGCCCACATGACCCGGGGTGAGCTCGGTCGCTTATATAAAGTGACCGAGCTCCTGTACATGCCGGGCATCACCGTGGAGGCGTGGCGCAGCGGCAAGACGCCGCCTCAGTGCCACCGTTGCCAGGCGTTTGGGCACGCCTCGGCAAACTGCCACAAGCAGGCACGCTGCCTGCGATGCGCCGGCGACCACATCGCGCGGGATTGCAACCGCGCGAAAGAAGAGAAGCCTACCTGCGCAAATTGCGCTAAAGATCATGCCGCCAACGACCGCCGTTGCGCCGTTTTCAAACGGGAAGCGCGCAGGCGAGGTATAGTCGTACACCCGCCACGTCCGGGACAAGCAAACCGTCGAGAGGTGGGGGGGGAACCCATACCCCCCCCAACCGCACCGCCTACCGCACCGGCACGGCGTCCCCCTACGCTAGTGCCCGTCCCACTTCCCCGCTCCGCGCCGCATAAAACCGCCACTACGACCGCTCGCGCCGCATTCGCTGCCGCCGTCGCGCCAGCGCCCGTCGCGACCGCGCAAGCCGTGCCGGCCGAGCCGGCGGTGGCTCAGCCGACTACATTGGCTCCGCCGGCAAACGAGCCGATCGAAAGAGGGAAGCCTGCCAAGAGAAGACGGAGGAGGCGTGCGAGGAAGATCCGAGCGCCACCGGCCGCCGCATCGACCCCGCAAGCCCAGCCAGCAGCACCAACAGCGCCAGAATGTGCGCAAGCCCAGCGAGAGGAAAAATCTACGCAAACAGATCCGTGCACAGAGCCGCAGTATACAGCGGCCCCAAAAACTCTTCCGGAGACAACAACGGTGGTACCCACCACCCTCACCGTAGCTGAAGCCCAGGACATCCGGGAGGTGATTTGGGCCATGATAGGGGCCCTGAAAGAGATCCTCGAAGCACATGTCCTGGGCCAAGACATCGTCGCGCCGATCACCAGAACCATGGTGGGTCTGTCGCAGCTGAGCTCCCTCCCACAGGTTGCGCACTTAGGGGGACTGCAGCCTCAGTGAGAGGAAACGGCTCACAACAGAAATAAGGCGTCCGCCTCAAAAGCGGACTCCTGGCCGCCAAGGCCGAACAAATTACCCGGGCGATTATGATCGCCCGAGAGGACAAGCCCGGGTAAAGAGGTGCAACCTCGAGGCCCGTAGCCCCCCAATAGCCTACTACAAGGCTAGGGAGAAGACCACGATAGTAGTCAAGTCTCGGTCAAGCCCTGCACCCCTGCTCCCGGCGCCAGTCGTACTCGCCGCGACCCGTCGCGGCTTGAGGAAACGGCCGGTCGAGCATCGAGTGCGCCGCCTCGCCGAAGCTACACGGACCCCGCTTTCGCCGAGTTTTTCGTAAAGAAAAACAACCGCGAAACACAGGACCCCACCGCCGCCGAAACAACCGCTAAGGGCGTGACTCCGACTCCTGCTCGCGGGCGTCTAGCTGGGCCTCCCGTCTGGGTCTCACCTGGCTGGATTGCACGCGCCGAGGGAGCCGTACCACGCCTTCTACACCAGAGGCTGCAAAATAAGAAAAAACGGAACCGTTACTACCGTAACGAGCAACATGCCGGGCGGAGGGAAGCCCCCCCCGCTCGAACAACGCCGCCGCGGTGCCGGCCGTTCCGGAGTACCGAGAACGGTTACACGCCGCAACACCAACAATACCACTGTACCAGTCGTCCCGGCCGTCTCACCGATGCCGAGATTCAGACTGGTGCCAGAACAAACCCCAGCCGCACTATCCGTGCCACCGCCCTCGGAGGACGCCGCCGCGATTTCCCCTGCCACAGTAGTTGATACTACTGTGTGCCTGGAAGGAGCGAAGCGCCCTCGGCCCGAGGACTCCCCGGAAGCTGAGGTGGGGGGGGATAAGCGCGTGCGGGCGGCTACCCCGCCAGCCCCTCCCTCCGCCTTACCGACGCACGAGGACCGATCCGGACGCGGATTGGAATTCTCGCAACCACCGATGTCACCGCCATCAAGCGAAAGGGGCCCGATGCTGCCTCTGACGACCTCCACCGAGCCGTCAACCGAGTCCACGAGCTACAACGTGCTGGCCTCCCTAGCCAGTGGGTCGCAGCAGATGGACTCGTCGCGCCCCGCATCTCCACAGCCCGGACCGTCCGGGTTGTCATACGCCGCGGCCGCGGCCGCGCCGCCCTCGCCGAGCCGACCCGCGGCTCCACCATGCTCGACTCAAGCGAAACCGGCCAGGTCCGGTTACCCTCCCATCACCGCGGAGTGCCTCCCAAATTGGACGAGGCACTTCAAAGTACTCCAGACTAAACTGGGCCACGCGCCTAACGCGCGACCCATGGGCAAAGGAGTCAGGTTCCTGCCGAAAGATGCAGAAGAATACCGGGTGGTGCAAAGGCACCTGGTAGAGGAGGCAAGCCAGGATAAATCTATATCCTGGTTTTGCTACACACCAGCAGCAGAGCTACCTACCAAGGTAGCGCTAAGAGGCCTCCCGTTGGACACTCCCGCAGAAGAGGTAGTGGCGGCACTGCAGGAGTACGGGTTCCCTGCAGAACGCGCCAGGGCGATACCACCTATCAAAGGACGGCACGGCTGCACCTATTTCGTGCAGCTCGCCCACATGACCCGGGGTGAGCTCGGTCGCTTATATAAAGTGACCGAGCTCCTGTACATGCCGGGCATCATCGTGGAGGCGTGGCGCAGCGGCAAGACGCCGCCTCAGTGCCACCGTTGCCAGGCGTTTGGGCACGCCTCGGCAAACTGCCACAAGCAGGCACGCTGCCTGCGATGCGCCGGCGACCACATCGCGCGGGATTGCAACCGCGCGAAAGAAGAGAAGCCTACCTGCGCAAATTGCGCTAAAGATCATGCCGCCAACGACCGCCGCTGCGCCGTTTTCAAACGGGAAGCGCGCAGGCGAGGTATAGTCGTACACCCGCCACGTCCGGGACAAGCAAACCGTCGAGAGGTGGGGGGGGAACCCATACCCCCCCCAACCGCACCGCCTACCGCACCGGCACGGCGCCCCCCTACGCTAGTGCCCGTCCCACTTCCCCGCTCCGCGCCGCATAAAACCGCCACTACGACCGCCCGCGCCGCATTCGCTGCCGCCGTCGCGCCAGCGCCCGTCGCGACCGCGCAAGCCGTGCCGGCCGAGCCGGCGGTGGCTCAGCCGACTACATTGGCTCCGCCGGCAAACGAGCCGATCGAAAGAGGGAAGCCTGCCAAGAGAAGACGGAGGAGGCGTGCGAGGAAGATCCGAGCGCCACCGGCCGCCGCATCGACCCCGCAAGCCCAGCCAGCAGCACCAACAGCGCCAGAATGTGCGCAAGCCCAGCGAGAGGAAAAATCTACGCAAACAGATCCGTGCATAGAGCCGCAGTATACAGCGGCCCCAGAAACTTTTCCGGAGACAACAACGGTGGTACCTACCACCCTCACCGTAGCTGAAGCCCAGGACATCCGGGAAGTGATTTGGTCCATGATAGGGGCCTTGAAAGAGATCCCCGAAGCACATGTCCTGGGCCAAGACATCGTCGCGCCGATCACCAGAACCATGGTGGGTCTGTCGCAGCTGAGCTCCCTCCCACAGGTTGCGCACTTAGGGGGACTGCAGCCTCAGTGAGAGGATACGGCTCACAACAGAAAAAAAGGCGTCCGCCTCAAAAGCGGAATCCTGGCCGCCAAGGCCGAATAAATTACCCGGGCGATTATGATCGCCCGAGAGGACAAGCCCGGGTAAAGAGGTGCAACCTCGAGGCCCGTAGCCCCCCAATAGCCTACTACAAGGCTAGGGAGAAGACCCACAATGTATGTACGCCACCGCGATCGGGTAGGTTACAAAAACTCGCAATAATCATACGAGGCACTACAAGATAGGCTTTCGAGCTATATTACTTACTGGCAATCGCCGGCGGCTCCGCCCGCGTGGAAAGATTAAAACCGTTATATAGTATTTTGATAACCATAAAAACGGTTAAAGTGGGTTAACCTTAAAAGCTAAACACATGCTGTCGCGGACTTTTATTTAGAACTTTTAGAGGGGAACAATTTTGTAATACATGATTTTTTTATAACTTTCACCGTTTACTTTTGCCTTAAATTTTGCCGTTTTCGAAACATTTTTTATGCTGCTCCTCTCCTATTCATCTTATCGTGATGTTATAGCTTATAAGCCTTTCTCGATAAATGGACTATCTTACACTGAAATAATTTTTCAAATCGGTCCAGTAGTTCCTGAGATTAGCACGTTCAAACATACAAACAAACACTACAGCTTTACATATTAGTATAGTATAAATATCAGAATGGGTCAAACTAACTTTATGACGACAATTTAATGTACGTTCCAGTATCAGTAATAAAATAATTTGGCGGAGGATGATAATGGACCATGTCTCTCTTCATTTCGAGCCTCCCATTTTCATCTAACTTAACACCAGCTTTGCAACCTCGATCTTTCTTAGAACAGTAATAATTCTGGGTATTGCCTCGTTTTGAATATGTATACCCGTTTACCATAAGAAGACTTCCTCCTTGTCTTGTTTTAAGAAATTTACATGAAAATTGACCTGAAACATAAAACTTATAATTTAATAACTTATAATTTAATAAAATTTTAATAATAATAATAATAAAATACTTTATTGCACATTAAAACAAATTCGGTACATGAGACTTAAAATTAAACAGACAGATGTACAAAGGCGGCCTTATCACTAATAGCAATCTCTTACAGGCTACCTAAAGTTAAACTAAACACTATTGTAATTTGTTTCGGTCATAGCCCATCCGAAGAATAAAGCAACATGTCCTATGTATATACTCGTACATAGGACATGCAACTTTGTTAGTAGAAGATTTAAAGATATTTATTGTATTTTGAGACCACACTTAATACGCTCCATACATATATCGACGTCTCCCACGCATAAGGTCGAAACGTAGTAAATACATTGTTTCGAAACGACCATTGACATCACAGTGAATGGGTTTAGTGTTTGTGCAGTGTTTTGTTCGTGGTGGTGATATAAGAAGGTATGAGAACGGATTATGCTTGCTACACTTGGATTACAGATTATACTGATTTTCATAACAAACGTGGATTATATCATAGCAAAATAAAGTAACGGTTTCTTCAATAAATCCTATATTTCAATTAAGGCTTTGTGCTGACTGGCTACATAATTTTCAAAGGGTCGTATAAAGGTGCTTGATGAACAAAAATTACAACAATTTAAGCTCTAATCAACTTTATTAGAACAGTTTTCACCACGAGAGTATATTAAAATCTTTTAACTCACAAATAACAATATAATGCTAAAGAAATCCCTATAAAAAACGAAAAATAAAATTTTCCTTCAAAAGTAATTCAAATTAAAAATATAAAACTAAATCTAGTCTTTCAGAGTGGATAGGATATTATTTAAATTTTTCGAAAAAAAATCAATTCTAATTACTGATACTAATGATTTTAATTTGATCTAATTTAAACCATTTAAATGAAATAAAATTATAATCCCTTCAATATAAATCAATTAATATTTAGTTATTTTGTATTCAACTTGTATTTATGAGACTCCATGTAATCCAAAATTAATGAAATGTGCCGCTATTATTTTATTTTCTGGAACAGGAAAATTACATGAGAACTGTTGACAAAAACTATAGCAATCGTGTAGAATTCTTTTAATTTTTTTAATCGACTACTACTTTTTCTTTACATTCTAAAGCTTTCCTTGTTCTCGTTTGCTTTCATTCCTCTAGCCTTTATTTTGCTTCTTGTATGATGTACTCGTTTTTATTTTCTTCTGCAGTCATTATATTTTGGTTTGCGTTATATATTAGGTCCTTACATATGAAAGTGGCGTTTTCTATGGGAGGAACATAAAGTCGTTTTTTTTAATGAAATATATTTAATTAATCAAAGTATGTACCATTGCTATGCATGCACTTTTGCCATCTCCTAGGTAGTTCATTGATCCCCTTACTAAAAAAACTATTCGGGCGGGAATCAATAAAATCTTTGAAGGCGGTTTGGACTGCCCCATCGGAGTTGAATTTTTTTCCTAATAATCTGAATAATGTATAATCTCAAAAATGGTAATCTGTTGGAGCAAGGTCTGGAGAGTACGGTGGATGTCTAGGACATTCTAATTGAAGCTCCTCTGATTTGGTAGCCGTCTGTTGTGCAGTGTGTGGTCTAGCGTTGTTCTGAAGCAGCAGTGGCCTAGAGCGATTGACCAGCCTCGGTTGTTTAGCAGCTAGCTTTTCGATCATGGTTTGCATTTGCTGACAATAGATATCTGCCTGACTGATCTGAATGCTGATAGTTTTATCACTTACACCGGAGCCTGCAGCTAACTCGGACGTGGTTTGCGATGGATCCGCTTCCACAATAGCCTTCAATTCTTCATTATAAACTTTGGTCTCCGGCCTTCCACGAGGCTTGTTCTGCAGGTCGAAATTTCCAGAACGAAAACGTTGGAACCAAAAACGCATTGTGTTTTCTTTTGCGACACCGTCACCATACACATCATTAATCCTTCCAGCCGTTTCGGCAGCACTGGTGCCAAGGTGGAACTCATACTCGTAAATAACGCGATATTTCATGTTTTCCATTTTGTAAAAAGAGTGACACAAAGAAAAAAACAAATGAATTAGGGGGTTTGAAACACAAATGCATGAGTAAATAGCTGTATGAATTTGAATTTGGAATTCCTAACCATAAAAGTAATATTTGAGACCAAAGTGGCCACTACGACAAAACGCCAATTTCATATGTAAGGATCTAATATAAGACAGTCATTAAACTTGTCGCTTTGTTTTATGAAATGAAACATTTAAATATTTATTGATAATATCACGATACTGTCTTAAGGTCCTTGCTTTTTTACTTATATTTTCATTAGAACACCATTCATTATACAAAGAAAACATTTTTGGAAATGTAAGGTCTCCAGGTAAAAAAAATTTTGTAGAATCTTCTCGTACATAGTCCGTTTCCACTGGCTGAAATGATTGGGCATGTCTTAAAACTCCTTGTTTTATTTCATCGTCTATTATTATAGACGATGAAATAAAACAGTCCTGGTACCACCACGATGATCAGGAGACACAGACCCGCCACCTCCTCGCCATTTTGCCAACACTGTTTTGACTGTTCTCTCTCCTACAGACAATGTATTTAGGAACATAGTTTTGCATAGGAACACTTTATTAGGCTCATCTTAATTCGCTTCAATAAGAGGTAAGCTAGATACACCATTTGAGATGGAAGTGTACTTGGTACCGCTTACTTCAGTATAGTTTACAATGTAAGCCCATTGGCTACAATGATCTCCAATTTTCCAAAAAGAAGAAAATATATGTTCCCGTTCCTGAGCACTAAACTTTTGAAAACATTTAAGACGGCAACTTATTGAACATGGTTTTTTCAAAATTTTTGCATCTCTTTGAACGCCATTCCTACTCAGATATGCTTTTCCTAAATTTTTTAAACGTTTTCTTTTCATGTCTTTCCTTTCGTGAAAGTGGCGTTGACGTTTCTTTCCAGTTCCAGTTCTGTGGTGTACTGTGGTTAGACGAACAACCTGAAGAAGCCTGACTCGAAATGTTACTGAGCTGGGGTGTATTGGCTCTGCCAACACTACTAGAGGAACAATTATTAAAGTCACAAAAAGATAAAAAAAGCACCGGGCTTTCTGGAAAAAAAAACATTGTATTAATGAAATATAATTAAGTGAAAATTATAAAACTTAGGCGTATATACTTAACCACAGAATTTTTTTGAAATTTATTCATGTTACAGCTATTATTAATAAGTAATGAAACTCATCTTCATTTTGTGACAAAGCATTAAGTCTTATTTCTACGATCCGACTTTATACATTTAATTATTATTAGATTGGAACTACCTATATGGTAGTTAATATAAGTTAAGACAGTAAAAATAAGAAATTGTGTGGTATTTATTATTTGATCAAAGAATTTTCAAATAATCAAAAACTTTTATAACATTTATTTTCATAAATTCGTTTTTAATATACATCTGTTATTTATATCTAAAGTAACATATTATTAAAAAAAACTTTTATGTTATTCATAAATTATTATATAATCCTTTACTATATACAAATGTCATAAAGACATTACTCGAAGGTGTTGCTTCGAGGAAACGACATAGAACATTAAAACTTAGTTTAATGTGCTCCATTAAATTTCCAAAATCCACAGTATTTCTAACAACTGATGATACTTCATGTTTACATAGACTTATTATACAAAGAGTGAGGAAGTTAAATATGAATGTGGATGGATGTATGACTAGAGGGAGGCCGAAAAAAGATGGATGGATTATGTGAAGAATGATATGCATATAAAAGAAGTGACATCAGATTAAACGAATGAGGAGAATTGAAGACGAAAACATATTGCGCCGACCCCACTTAGAGTGTGATAAAAGTAAGAGAATGATGGGAGTTTCAGAACGAGTTTGTCAATGACAAATATTCAATACATTTTAGTTATAGACTTAATTTTAGTTATAATCACGGTGAGACAACACTGTCAAGAGGTATGACAACACTGTCATAAGACCTGTCGTATTCTATGGATCAGAATGTTGGGCAATGAAAAAGACGGATGAAAGAAGAGTGCATGCAACTGAGATGAGAATATTAAGGTCGACAAAAAGATAACATAAGATCAGTATATAAGGGGAAATCTGAAAGTTGCGCCCATTATAGAAAAGACGAGAAGTGCGAGATTAAGATGGTATGGACATGTAAAAAAATCATGTGACGAACCAATGTTAAATATGAATGTGGATGGAAATGTGACTAGAGGGAGGGCTAAAAAGAGATGGTGGGATTGAGTGAAATATGTGTGTTAAGTATGAAATTAATGTAAAAGGAGTACCATCCGAGTTGACGAATTAGACAGAATGGAAGGAAAAAATATGCACCGACCTTACTTAGAGTGCGATAAAAACAGGAGAATGATGATGCAGTGAGGCGTATGAAGTTTTTGAAAAAGAAGTAAAATTAATAGTTTGTGCGAGAAGCAATAAAAATACGTATTTAAAACATAAAACAAATAAAACACCGTTTAATATTCTTCTCACACCTATATATATACATCTTACATTGAGCGGATCTGCCCCAAAAACCTTATATCTAGCTCAAATAAGAAAGTTTTATTTACTACTAGTAAATTAATTGAAATGTTATTTAGGAGGCAACAGTGGTGTCCGGCTGAATAGAATAGACCAAGGTATCATAAATGGCAAATAAGGTAAGTTGACGTCAGATAGGCGGCCGGTCGTAAAATACATAGCCGAATCATATTACATGTTTATAACATGTTGTGCCGACCTTACAAGAGTGGGATAAGGGCAGGTGTATTGTGATGGTATTAAAGGGGCATATTCACTGTGCCAAAGCTCAAAGCAACACGGACATAGTGGAGGTTTTTGTAAACATCCTTTGCACCGGTAACTAGTCTCCCTACGTTTGCCCTTAATACTACATACACGACATCTCAAAAAAGCAAACTTCTTTTTAGCTCCCGGATTAGATATAATCTTCTCTGGCCAATGTCCAAGCGTATTAGAATCGTTTAATGTCTCATTTTGTTGTATATTCTCGTGAATTGTTAATTCTTCTCTGAACGTACCGTATTTATTTTGATCTTGATTCCCCTTAAATATATTCCACATATCTAGAACACGAAAAAGTACTCTACATTTATACCATATACAATCATACGATGCTAATTTTATCTTATAGGAGGGGAACGCAAGAGGGGATTTTTTTGCGTTACTCGAGCACCTCAGAAAATCATATTGGGAGAAACCTTGTAACCTGCAATGTACTTCCTACCATAAGTAAGTTAGAAGTGGCCTGTCACTCTCCCACTGCTAGGAATAGGCCTCTTCTCTCCGTTTACGAGAGAAGGAGCTAAGCTAAGGAGCTAAGACCTACCACGCTGCTCCAGTGCGGATTAGTAGGTAACACATATCTCCAGAATTCTCTAGAGATATGCAGGTTTCCTCACGATGATTTCCTTCACCGAAAAGCGTGTGATAAATTGCAATTATCAATTAGAAACATAAGTTTTAACAGAAAAACTCATTGGTGTCTGCTCGGGTTTGAACCCGTGACCTCCTCAAAAGAGTCGCACGGTGTTACAGCTGGGCTACCACAGCTTCCTACCGTATAAGAGCCTTTAATCTTAATTCATCGCGGATTATAGCAAAATAATTTTATTATTACTTTTGTATTATGGATCTCCGCAAAGCAACACCTAATTCTATAAATTAGTCAAAATATAGTTATAGTTTTATGATGGAATTGTAAGTATTGAAAACGGGTCAGCATAGCAAATTAAGTCACGTCTTTGGACATTGTATTGTACGCAATTGACGTAGCAATACTAGCTGACCGGGAAAACTTTGTTTGGCCATATAAATTATTTCTAGGGAATACCTGTACATTATAAAAAAATTAAAAAAATTGACAAAAAAAAAAAAAAAATGTTAACGGACAACTTTTATCACTTAGGGGTATGAAAAATAGATAGTAGCCAATTCTCAGACCTACTGAATATGCATATAAATTTTGCAATTTCATAAAAATTGGTCAACCCTTTTCGGAGGAGTATGGTAATTAACATTGTACGTGTCACAAGAATTTTATACATAATTGATAGGCCGTTTTAAAAATAAAAACAAATATATGGTACACTTACACACACGATCGTCCGTCCCCAAAGTAAGTAACTTTATACTTGTGTTATGGTAGACAGTCAACTGGTGAATATATACTTATATAATTTTTAAATACATACTTAAATACATTAATTTATAGAAAACTAGCGGCCTGCCCTTGCTTCGCACGGGTATAAAATATATATCCCATGTCAGTCAGTGTAAAAAAAAAGATTAAAATCGATCCAGTAGTTTTGATTTATTCATTACTGCCCGTGGCCCGCAAGCGATAAATTTGGAGAAAAACAATTTCCTCTCCCTATACCAAGACGATTTCCTGCTATCTTTGGAATATCTAAACTCATATAGTACATTTTTACTTATTTACTTTTACATTTTACCTATGTATTTTATTTTTACAATTAATTACAGAATGTCTTTAAACAAACTCTAAAAGATTCGAAGTGCTATAGGGTGAAGCGCGGCGTCCTCACGGCATTTTAAATCTGTAATATCTACGAAAATGTTCACTTAAATTGCATGCTGTAAACGGCCATATTGATCTATATTAAATCAACAATTTATTTAAGGTACTCAATTGGATAAGGATTAATGCTGTATTGTATAAAAATTGCTTTGAACATAAAGCATCATTTTTCGTAAAAAGTAAATGAAAAAAACTGCTATTGTGGGTTATCCATAAGAGATAGATATATACCATCGCGGACTTTTCTGTAGACCTTTTTAAGGTGTACAAATACTTAGAACATCATTTTGATAAATCTCGTAGGGTTTAGCCTGCGTTTGCAATGTAAGCGGAAAAAAATGTAATTATTTACAGAAACCTCAAAAATTACAGTATTTTTCTACTTCTTCTTCAGTTATTATACGTACAAACCTTCCTCTAGAATCACTCTATCTATTAAAAAAACCGCATCAAAATCGGTTGCGTAGTTTAAAAGTTTTATGCGTACATACGGAAATATAGACTTTGTTTTATAATATGTAGTGATGTTGGCCCTCAGCGGGAATCGAACCCGTGATCCGTGGAGCTGACGGCAGGGTGAGTGACTAATGAATATTTGTTGAGATGCAAATTTCTATAAAATCTGAAAATCTGTTATTAATTAAAAATACTTCCAGCTCAATCACATTTCATTTTATGTAAAAGTAATATACTACGAGGACACTTTCAAATATATCCCTGATGATGTCACGATGTACTTCGGCGGAGCATGTTGGTGTATCAGATGATCCTGTGCAACGATTCTCCCGTTTCTATCCAACTTCACCTTGGCTCTGCAGCCCTGGTCTTTTTTCGAGCAATAGTAGTTCAATGATCGACTATGCTTGGAATACGTGTATCCATTTAACATAAGCAAATGTCCACCTTTTCTCGTTTTTATGAATTGAAACTGAGGACCATCTGAAACAGTGAATCTTAAAGATTATTTTGGCTGTAACATATGTAAGTACAGTGGTACCACGATATACGAGTTTAATTAATTCTGTAACACTATTCGTATATAAGGGCAGGAGGATGATGAACTTGTCCACGTTTTGTGGACATAATTTATGACAATTAATAAATAATATTTATAATAAGAGCTGTGATAGCCCAGCCGTAACACCATGCGACTCTTTCGCGGAGGTTACGGGTTTAAACCCGGGCAGACTTATATGTCTAATTGATCATTGCAATATATCACATGCTTTTCGGTGAAGGAAAGCATCGTGGGAAAACTTGCATATCTCTAGAGAACTCTAGAGATATGTGTAACCTAGCAATCCGCATTGGAGCAGCGTGGTAGGTCTTAGCTCCAATCCTTTACTCTTCAAAAACGGAGAGAAGAGGACTATTCCCAGCAGTGGGAGAGTAATAGGCCGCTAATTTACTTTTATTTATAATAAACAATAAATATTAATATTATCATTCCCTTGCCCTTTTCCCGCTCTAAGTAGGGTCGGGACATGTTTTAAACACGTTGTCACATGATTTTGGCTTGGTATTTTACGACCAGCCGGCTGCCTGACGTCAACTCACCTTAGAAAGAAACTCACCTCCTCGGAAAGAATGAGGGCGATCTTCTACTCAACCGGATACCACACGGTGGGTCAACTTACCTTAGTCGCCTCTTACGACACCTCGGTAAGGAATGAGGATGTTCCATTCTACGCAGCCGGATACCACACGGCAGTTCGACTAACCTTAGTCGCCTCTTACGACACCTCGGTAAGAAATATGGGTGGTCTATTCTAAAACAATAAAGATTAATATATAAATTATTAATTTTAAAAAATATTCTACTGTAAACCAGCGATATACATTGTTCCTTAGGCAATACATATATCCAACGGTATATTTTAGAACATATATTGTTAACTGTTAGAAATTATTGCGCTGTACAATATTAATTTATACAGATATAATTAGAATTACAACAAGAATAATATATAGATAAAATACATTCGAATATGTATTTATTTATTTATTTATTTATTTATTTATTTATTTATATATACATATGCTACATTTGCAAGGATGGCATTGCGATAGTATAAAACTGTGTGCACATGCCATCCTTAGAGTCTAAATTATTGAAGAACATTAGATATTAATTTATTAAAAATTATATAATATATATTTAAAATAAGTAAAAGAAAATACTACTACTACTACTATTAATATTATAAAATACTATAAATATGATAAAATGATAGTGCGGGAGGTGGGTGATTGAGTGTGACTATTGTGTGGAATTGTATGTGTTGATTTGTGGAATTATATGGGTTGATAAGGTAGGTTTCAGGTATTAAGCATAATATTAATAGTAATATCACAATTAATAAGAGAAGAAATGCCATATTAAAAAACATTGAGCTACAAAACTCATAATAAACGTTTACAGCACATACACCATACATATATAATAATAACATAACACAATCATACAAAACATAACAGCACCATTATACAAAATTAGTTTTAAAATTTTTAACTGTACTAACTTTAATTAGTTTGAACAATATTATTAATTATTATTAATTTTATTATTAATAAGAGTATCTTCTATGATTATTATTACCTGGGTGACCGAGAAATTTTTAAAATTTAAAAAAAAAATGAAAAAATATTAGGGCAGGTGGGGCTCGATCCTCGGTATTTTCACCTGTCTAGACCACCCGTTTCCCAAATGAACTACCATGACTTTACATTTGACAGCAAAAAATTGTGATTGCATTCAACGTAAATTTCAAAAAAATTTAGAGTCTGAAAACAGGGATAAAACGATATTTTTTTTAAATAAAACTTATCTAGATTGATTTTTCTCCCCCAAAATCCACTACATGCTGAATTTCAAAAAGTAAAAAGTGCAATACCTCTGGAGGGTTTAGGTCAGTGTTTCCCAACGTGGGGCCCACGACTCACAGGGGGGCAATTTAATGGTTAAGGGGGGGCAACTCGACGCGAGTGTAAGCCTTTCGCTCTGGGCCATTTAAGTACAATGCTAGATTTCCGTGCCAAATTAAAAAAAGCAATTTTTCTTCCTAAATCCTATTATTTATGTTCTTTAAGTCGTCAATTCAATTTTTAATATTAAAATTTATTAAGTGCAATGCTAGAATTGTGTGCCAAATTTAACAAAAATAAGCATTTTTTTTCCTAAAACCTATTATTTATGTTCTTTAAGTGAATAATTCAATTTTAAAAATTAAAGTTTATGTATGGGGGCAAAATAATTTTTAAAGTGGGGTATGGACCAAAAAAGATTGGGAAAAACTGATTTAGTTTAATATTACATTAGGGTTTTATGAAGATTATGTTAAAGAGATCGCAATGTTGTATAAAACTTGCCTACTGGGAGCTTTAGTCGCGTATTCCAGCTAAGATACACTAAAGTAATGAACTAGAGAATTATCTACAAAAAAGTCCACAATAGCATATCTCTATTTCTTATGGTTAACTCACAATAACTCCTTTTTTTTACTTTATTGGAAAACTTTGAGACACTGAATTCCACGCAGACGAAGCCGTTAGCACAGTTAGTTCATACTAATTGTTAATCTTTAAATGTTGGTGCTATTTTGATTTAGTTTAATAATCATATAGTTTGACTCGCTATCCAATGTTTAGTTTAATAATAAAATCCTATTTGGCTTATGTTAAAATTTTTATATTAAGAGTTGTATATTCATAATATTAGCTATAGATTTTTTTAATAAATAAAATAAATAAATAATTTAAATATCAACATAATAACTACGAGGATATCTTGAGATATGTCCCGTCTACATTAACTGCGTATTTCGGCGGTCTGTGATTGTGGTAATCTTTTATCGACTCTACTCGTCCGTCGCAACCCAGTTTTATCCTACATTTACAGTTGCTGTCTTTTTTGGAACAATAAAACATTCTTTTAGCGTGATTATTCTGTGAGAATGTGTATCCGTTGAACATGAGCAGTTGTTTCCCACGAAGAGATGGTATGAATTTGTACCGAAAACAGTCTGAAATACAATTTATTAATTGAGATTAAAGTACAAACTGAATCAATGGTTTCATAAAGGTCATTTTCGAAGTTTTCCTTTTTTAATTGGGTCAAAAGACTTATTTACATTTCATTTCATCATAAAATTTTCCTGGTTAGATAATTAGTAGTAATTAGTAGTAGTTAGACTTGAAATAATCGTAGCAGTTACAGGATAAAAAAAAAATAACTTGCTGCTCCCGTGCGGACTGCGTGCGGGTGTCGTAAAATACGACTAAGGTAAGTCGACCCGCCGTGTGAAATGCGGCTGAGTAGAATAGACCACACTCATTTCTTACCGAGATGTCGTAAAAGGCGACTAAGGTAAGTCGACCTGCCGTGTGGTATCCGGCTGAGTAGTATATATCACCCTCATTTCTTACCGAGGTGTCGTAAAAGGCGACTAAGGTAAGTCGACCCGCCGTGTGAAATGCGGCTGAGTAGAATAGACCACCCTCATTTCTTACCGAGGTGTCGTAAAAGGCGACTAAGGTAAGTCGACCCGCCGTGTGTTATGCAACTGAGTAGAATATACCACCCTCATTTCTTACGGAGGTGTCGTAAAAGGCGACTGAGGTAAGTCGACCCGACCTGTGGTATCCGGCTGAGTAGAATATACCACCCTCATTTCTTACCGAGGTGTCGTAAAAGGAGACTAGGGTAAGTCGACCCGCCGTGTGGTATCCGGCTGAGTGGAATATACCACCCTCATTTCTTACCGAGGTGTCGTAAAAGGCGACTAAGGTAAGTTGACCCACCGCGTGGTATCCGGTTGAGTAAAATAGACCACTCTTTCTTATCGAGGTGTCGTAAAATACAACTAAGGTAAGTTGATGTCAGGCAGGCGGGCCGGTCATAAAATACGTAGCCAAATCATGTGACAACATGTTGGTAACATGTTGTGCCGACCCCACTTAGAGTGGGATAAGGGCAGGAGGATGATGTAAAAACAAGATAAAACGCATTTTAATTTTAAAGAAAGAAAGATAACATGCAAGGCTTTCTCTATTCGGAAGAGAAATTGTCAGTTCTCAAAACCTACTAGGATAAAGAAAAGGCTAATGAAACAAGTTTGTAATGAGAATAATCATGGTTTATTTTGATAATAACATCATTTTCTGTAGTCGGTGTTGACCAGTAGCCCTGGCTTTTTGTTTTAGTGCACACCCAAAGCGTCTTGGATCCTTGGCTTTTCCAATATTCAGCACTCGATTCTCGTAACGAGTCGTGTGAATATTGCTGTTGGGCAAATATATCATATTAAAGATATATTATAAAACAAATTAAAAACGCAACTTTCAACTCTCTTTAAATATATCGCACGCTTAGTGTCATAATTCAAAAAAGTTATTTTATGGCAAAACTCAATAATGCGACGCTACGCTTAGCGTCTTCATGCGTATAGCTACGTATAATAAAAAAAAATGAAATATACCTATTTTGGACCATTAAAAAATGCTTAAATGTATATGATATTTGAGCTGTCAAATGCAAAGCTGTGATAGCCTAATGATTACGGGCGGACCAAAAAAGTTCAAAACCTAGGATCGATTCCCAAATGTCACCCGGCGCTTTTTTCTATTATTTTTTTTAATTGCATTTTTTATATTAAAAAAAATATTACCAAGCAAGGCTCGGTCACACAGGTGCTCTTAATTGATTTACGGGAACGGGAACTTACGTTTTCCATGTGAAACTTTTTGCATAGAGGTTTTATTTTCTCATCATGCTCTGGATTATCACCATGTTTACGAATGTTTCCTCTACATCATACGCATTATCACCGACGGAGACATCTTCAATAACTTCATTATTAGCTTCAACTATGAAATTATGTTCTTCGCCACATAATTGACTGTTATCCTCTGTTACCGTTTTATTTACATCTTCATATCTAGTTGTGATGATGTCAGTGATAGTGATCAAGTTTTGTACTTTCAATTGAAATATGCCCCTCTACGTTTCAAAGTACATATAACAGGATTATTGAAAGATATCGAAAAAACTAACCTATAACTAACTAATCACACATCCATGTTATCTACAGTTTTTAAAATTATAACTTTCACGAACAGTTCAAAGACTAAAGTCTTCGAACAGTTCGTGTTGTTGTTCCTCAGCCTCTGAGTAATATTGAACGAAAAGATCTCGCGCAACTTCCCGAACGCTGCCCACCCTCTGGTATCAACAATATTACTTTCTCTTGGAATCATTTTATCACTGTTATCTTCTTCCTTATCAAGTTCTTCAATATAAAATATGTCTGTAGTAAATGTTGGTGATTTTGTCTTATTGGGGAGACATTCCGTCTCTTTAAAATAAATGTGTGGACGTCTTACTCTAAGATGGCGATGTCCATTACTAGATCCACTCGGAGTTCTTAATAACTGTTCACATATTTTGCATTCAATCTGTTTATTTTGCAATTTATCGAAATATTTTCGGGTCCAACTGTAATAGGTTCGTTTACTTTTTCCTAGAATAGCAAAAAAATGTTTTATATTAACTGTTTAACTTTTCGCGGCTCCTAATTCTACATTACTGAAAACAGTTAATTAGAGCATTTTGTACTTTTATAGGTTATAATATACATTTAAACTATAGATTATGGTAAAGTTGGTAGATGAAGATGTCCTAATTCGATACTAAATTCTAGCCAATATTCCATCTATTTAGAGTTTATTAAAGAGGTAAAAAGCCTATGTGATTGTGGACTCTTTGTGACATTTCATCACTATCTCCATAGCATGAATCACAGCAATTATTTTGGGCGTGGAATGATAGAAAAGACATTCACTTTTATTATATTAGTAAGGATTAATATGAGACTAAGAGTTACCTTACACACAAATTTTTTTGAATGATCGGTAACGTATAAAAAAGTAGGCTAGGTAAAGGAGCCATAATATTCGGGTGAGGGCCAGACGGCCAAAGCCTGAGATCAAATTATTTACTATATTCATTATTTTTCACTATATTTTTAAATATTCCCCATTTTTAGTAATATAATAATGCGGAGGGTCATGTGTGTGATGCACGTAAACAATGATGAACTCTCCATCTTTCCCAAATCTCACTTGGGCTCTGCAGCCTGATTTCTTCTTTGAACAATGATAATTTCGTGATTTTGAATGCATTTTATAATATGTAAATCCGTCAACCATTAACAATTTTTTGCCCTTTGGTGACAAAATGAACCTATAAATTTGGTTATTTTCTGAAAAAAAAAACTATAAGATTAATAACTTTATAATGATTAATTTTAACATAATTTAGCTCAAATACTAAGATTCTTCTTAAATTGCTGCACATAGCTTGAAGCACAATTTTACAATTTCTTAATGATGCAGAATATTTGTAGTGCATTAAAGCCGCTGAATCATGAGGAGCCTGACCCAAACAATTGCACCCCAAGAAAACGGATATCGAGAATACGCTGCAAATTTTGACAACAAATCCCCATCGTGGAAGATCGTTCGAGAAAGCGGACGTCAAATGCTTCTACTATATCAAAATTGACTATAAAGGTAAAACAGAACATTGGTGTCGGAGAGAAAATACAAGCTTTTTTACAAATATATATTTGTACATAAACTCTAGCCTAATTTAAAATATTGTCCGGACGCAGTCTGCACGTATGTAGGTGGCACGTGTGTGTGTGAGTAATCCGCATTGATAATCTTCCCGTTGTCATCTAGTTTAACTCTCGCCCTGCAATTACCCGATTGCTTTTTGGAGCAGTAATAATTATTTGTAAATTTCATCTGCGAATATGTGTAACCGTTTATCATCAGTAAATGCTTACCGCGGTGCGTAGGAATAAATTGAAAGCCATTCTCTGAAAATATTTTGATAATGACATTAAAATTGTCACTCACATAAATTTCTTGGTCACAGCGAATATTTTCATTCGTTGTGTGAGTTTTCTGAATACGGTATAAACAAACAATGATAACAAAGTTTAGATATAAAAATACTTGAAAACCTTTTATGATCATCTATGATTTTAAAATAGTAAAGTAGACCACCGTACCGTACCGAAGTGTCATATAAGGCGACTAAGGTAAGTAAATATCAAGCAGGTGGCTTGTCGTAAAATAAATAGACAAATGAACTATGTTTAAAACAGGTTACGCCGACTCCACTTAAGAGTGAGACAAGGGCAGAAGAATGATGATGATGATAAGTATATTTAAAAGGCATTCACGTTTATGTACAATAAAACAAGGAACAAAAAAAATTTTAATATTTCATTATAATGACAAACGTGTTTTTATGAGATCATTGTACTGAGAGCTCTACCATATAGCGGAGAACGAATCTTTTACAGGATTCCTCAAATATTTAATCATTTTTCATATTCAAATATGGTTTTTCATATATTACGATATCTTCACATAATTTCCATACTTGTCTTTCGTATAATATGGCTCATGTATATGAGTTGTTGAAGCGCCCAATATTAGTTGATGGTTACGGTCTATTCTGATAAATGCTGGACATTTTTGATGGCGTTTCGAGCAATACCAATATATAACTGATTTATTTCTCGCGTCCTTCCAATATGTGTAACCGTCTAAAAATAATAAATAACCTTTTCTTGTAGGTATATATTCAATACGATCTGAAAATTAATCATTCTTCAATCATGTATCAATAAATTATATTATATGGATAGACATAAAGAACGCCGTGTGGTATCCGGCTGAATAGAATAGTACCACCCTCTTTTCTTACCGAGGTGTCGTAAAAGGCGACTAAGGTAAGACGACCCGCCGTGTGGTATCCGGCTGAGTAGAATAGACCAACCTTATTTCTTACCGAGGTGTCGTAAAAGGCGACTAAGGTAAGTTGACCCACCGTGTGGTATCCGGTTTTGTAGAATAGACCACCTCTCTCTATTACTGAGGTGTCGTAAAATACGACTAAGGTAAGTTGATGTCAGGCAGACGGCCGGTCCTAAAAAAGCCAAAGCATATGACAACATGTTTATAGCATGTTGTGCCGACCCTACTTAGAGTGGGATAAGGGCAAGAGAATGATAAAAAGTAATTATAGAATTTTATTGCTATAATCCATGTTTAAAAAAAAAATTATAATGCTAAATATAGGAAGCAAAATCCTATCACATACAGGCTTAATTACTGCATGTATAAAAAAACACCACCACCACCAACACACTACACATCTTCACTATGACAATCTCAATGACCGTTCATAATACATCATCAGGATATAGACTCCACAACAAAATCCCTAAGCAATGATATACTTTCTACATATTTTTTTACAAATTATGTGTAACTAAATGTGTACTTAAATTTAATACATCTTCATAATCGGCAATAAAAACATACCAGTATTAACTACTGTTTTTCTTCTGTTGATCTATAACTGAAGAAATCTTCAATGGATGTTCCACTAATCCTTTGTTACATTACTTAGACATTAAAAATATTAAGACATTTCCTATATACATATTTATTATATACATTCTATTTATAACTTCTATGGAAAAAAACCTTTTTCACAAAACATCACCAGTCTGACTTCTATAATGTTTTACACAAGAACCAATGGCACAGCAACATTATAAATTCCACCATAGGTACACGATTATTCATTAAATAATTGTAACAAAATAATACATATTTTGTTTAATTATAATAATTGCTATATTATTTTATATACTATCTTTAATATTTAAATATATATATATGCATATTTTTGGAATCTCTGAAACGGCGATCCCATGATTTTCCACTAATTTAGCATGCAGGAGTGTTTGAGGGTAAAAATAGATCTAGCTAGGTTTTATTTTAACCCTGTTTTTGGGTATAAATTAAATTGTATATATGACACACTATTTTTGCCGTAAATTATCAAGTCAGAGTATCTTATTCCGGGAAACGGGTGGTCTCAACCGACCCAATTATTTTGTTACTTTTTTTTTATTTTGTAAAAAAATACCGAGGCTCAGTCAACGTACTTATATATATGAAGTGACTGCTTAATCTGTTATGCAATCTATCTGTCTATCCATCTAGGTACGGGGACACCTGTCAGAGCATTACAGGTGGTCAGCGCCTGTGCTATGCAATTAACTAATGCAATCATCTGATGCTGTTGTAGCTATGCTATGGCAAACTTCAAACTATACCTTGATACAATGGAAAAAGAAAAACACAATTCATTTACTAACCTTGATGATTTTGTTTCTTACATTTTTAAATCTGAAATAACTTTAATTCTCTATTTAATTTAAACTATTGTGAGTAGTATTCATAATGTATAGAACCGGCTATGCTCACATCTTATTTTATCAGGTTAGCCCAACTAGTTTTGAACCCTTCCGGGGCACTTATTCTAACCTAACCTGGGGCTAAACCTATAAAATAAGACGTAAAAACGCCGTACGTAACAAATAAGACGTAAAATACATTAACTTTCAATCTTTTATTATTATAAAAGATAATAAATACTTACTGCAAAAATATTCAATGTATGAATACACTTCTGTAAAACCAAATCAATACCTATTTAAAAATAATCTGATAACAGCTGGAAAGTATAATTTTATTTTTCACAGATATAAATTAAAAAAAGATTTAGGTTCTAAAAATACATACATATACTCTTGGATCACACTTTGGATAGTTAATTAAATTTTAATCAACAAATCAAACATTTCTATCACAAACATTCTCTTCCTATATAACTTTGATAGTTATATAGGAAATAGAATAAAATTTAAAACATCACAATTGGATATAGTAATGATAATATATATCTAAAAATATCACACTAACTTTTATAAAAATCCTAATTTATGTTTCAAGGAACATTATTTTTTATGTTTCATAACATACAAGTTTTACATTGAGAATCTATTTTAGTTATGTCAGAAAAAATCTACACCAAAATAATATTAAATAGTATAAAACAATATAAAAAGTAGTTTACAATCGGTCAAACAAAACGTATGAACTTTTCATGGCTTTGTACACATTAGGTAGTCTCTTGAAATACTATGAAGGTGAAATTTCACAGTTACTAAATATTATGTTATCAAAAACTATAAGTTCAAAAAATTTTCAAAGTATAACAGTGAAATTAAAATTTAGATAACATCTTATCAAGCAAATCACAAGTAAATGTTACTGAAACATTTTTAAACAGTCATTCTGACCTTTAAAAATTCCAAACAGAATTGATAATGAATTCAGTACTTATGTAAATATTATAACTTAGATCACTGGTGCACTATAAAATTATTAGTATCTTGACACCACAAACACGTAAACACTTGTTACAAATTAACAATTTAAAATGAAAATGTAAAAAATTCAAAAACTTATTACTAAGTACTTACCTTCTCGCGCCTTCGAAGAATAAGTTGAAAAAATCCGTAAATTCACTTTCACTGCATTCCAACTCAAAATTTATACACCAAAATTAATTACACGCACATAATTTTCACTGGAATTGTATAAAATTGACCAAATAACACGATTATATTTTGACATTGCAGTATAGGTTAGAAAACACAACTTTCAATAACATTGCACTTTTACACTCACACACTATCGAAATACGCGACGTAAGAACCAATTTTGTAATTGTTCAAACAATTCACCATTGTAAACGTAATATTATAATGAATTATTATTTTATTTGTAAATAAAATAAATAGACTTTGACAATTCGCAATAACAACTAGTGACGTATTGATGTTATCGGCTTTCGTTACATTAATTATTAAAGAAGTGAAGAAATGAATTATTTAAAGTATACACTATTTGTTTTTTAAAAGATAACCTTAAATTTTTATTCATTTATTATATTTGCAAATTAAACTTGATAGTCAAATAACGTTCTCCAATAATTTTGTGTTATATGAACATTACCAAATATTTGCCAAAAAATTCCATAATAAAATGAATAAAAACATACAGTTATATTTATTGATACTTTGTTGTGCTTATGTGTGTGGTAGTAGGGGTCACACACAGTGTAATCGCTTTGCATCATCACAGGGCATTGTTTTACAGAAAAAAATATAATCCTTTTGTGTAAACATCTGTAACTTATTAACACAACAACCTACAATAAATTGTAAACATGCATGTATAGCGGATACTTTATTAAATATATATAGTTTAGACAAGTTTAAATAAGTAGGAACAAAAAATGGTACAAAATATGTATAACACAGTAATTTATAAAATATATTGAATATTATTATTTAATTAAATACCAATCTTTTATTTTGAACTTGAGAACGGAAGAAGGATTTTTAAATTCCAGGAGATCATTATGAAACTTAAATTAGTTTCTCAAAAATATAAAATGTTACAGATATCAAATACAGCAATTATAAGCCTATATATAGAGAATGGTAAAATAAATTGACAGTAAAGAAAAACCGTAAAATGAGACATGGAAAATTTATTCACATCCCCAGTCTATTGACGTTTCTCGACGCTTAGAAATAACCTTAAATATACATTGTTTATATTTGTTAAAATTATTAAAGCTCATGAGAAAATTACTTATAAAATTCTTGGTATGATAACTATTTTGCTGAAATCTTACTGGTTATTACCTTTCCATAGGTTCATATGTTATTATATATATTATGTTCCGTAATTTCAATCATTTCCCTAGTTTATATGAAATAAGATATAAAGGTATTAAAATGTGTTTTAAATGTTAAATTGTTTGTGTTATGTCTCTCAGACTTATGAACAGTGGTAATGAAACATAAAATCAAGAAATTAAATAAGTGCTTTAACATTTGTTGGAAATGGCGGGAAGGACGTAACTCTTGAAGTCAGGTTTGTAGAGTTCTTTTAACTAATTTTATCGGTACTACAATAAGAAAAAGTGTGTTGTTTTATCTTACATACACTCAGTTAATGCATAATCGTCATATATGTATGTATAATGCGACAAGTCTGATTTAATAAAATCTTAATTGTATAATCAATTAGATTTTGAACTTTCAATAGCCAGTTTCTATAATTATTACAGTTTATTACTAAATTTCAGATTTTACACTATTAAAATGGTATACTATGTATGGTAGGTTAGATTTCACTATTTTAATTGTATGAAGATAATTTGCCTTATATTGTAAACCAAAATTTAAAATGATTTTGTACTGCATTGCCTTTTGTTTATATGGAATCCATAACGTTTGCTTAGCTTGCAAAAGTATGTAGTCATAAACCATTTACCCTGTTACAGAAGCACAGTTTTTTGGGTTTGTTTAGGTTTCCATCATCATCTTCCTGCCCTTATCCCACTCTAAGTTATAAACATGCACAACATGTTATAAATATGCTGTCACATGATTTGGCTGCGTTTTTACGACCGGCCGCCTGCCTGACGTCAACTTACCCTCGTCTGTCGTATTTTTCAACACCTCGGTAACAAAGAGGGTGGTCTATTCTACTAAACCGGATACCACACGGTGGGTCAACTTACCTTAGTCACCTTTTGCGACACCTCGGTAAGAAATGGGGGTGGTACTATTCTATTCAACCGGATACCACACAGCTTCATAGAATAAATACTAATATAGTGTTTTGTACCAAATAGTTTAAAGAAATAGGATTATACAATATGGGGTTGCAATTGTTTATCAGTTATTTTAGAATTTATCTAAGCTGTTGGTAACTCCTGGTTGGTAAATTTGTTAGATAAAATACAATAAAATTTATTATTATAGTTTAATATATTTGGGTAACTGGGTAAAGAAAAACACTCAAAACTATTAAAATTTAATATCTATTCCTCCCTCTGCGTATTTAATTTTTTTTTTTTTTATAGGTACGTAATTTTTTCTGGAGCTCGTCGACTAGAAAAATATGGTAAGTTGTTTTTAGCTTTTTTTTTTAAACAAAGCAAAATTATAATACCTATAATCAGGTATGAGAATATCTTAATTGTTAAGCACAAAATATTTTGGGTGGAATAGTCCTGAATAGGAGCTGACCACTCGTCCTGTACCGACAGGCTTCTTCGAAATTAGATAGAAGCAAAAAATACTTGTATTAACTGTCTCGAGATATATCTTTATATGTAGATCTTAAATATGGTGTGATGCAAATTTCAATGTGTTTTTTTTATCTAATTTGAATCGGAAATTATATAAATGATATTAACAATGCAAAAATTGGATCGCTTAAAAATCAAAGTTTACAAAATTTCCGATCATCATTCTCCGGCGCTTATCCTACCCTAAGTGGGGTCCGCACAAGATATTTTCACTTCCATTTTCACCTTATACTACATTATAATAATAAGCTTTTATTACTGATTTAAAGTTACTGTATTGTAATGTAATATGTGTTATAGATTTTTGGTAAGTCGCACATCAGTGTGTCCTTGACACATAGGCCTCCTCCAACCATGCTCACCTATTATTTGTCAACTCTGTCACTAGTCCTAGTATATGCATTACATACTTTATTCAATCTGGTCTGTCTTGGTAAGAGAACCTTTCCGAACCTTTTGTACTTTGACGAATCAAAAGTGCTTGTAAAAGCCAATTTCATTAAAGAATTATTTCAATTGGTATCCAACCTCTTATGTCCTCCCTCCCTGATTGTGATGTACATTTAGTAGTCTTAAATTCTCAGGCGTTTCCAAATTGTGTTGTCGACCCCTACCTTTGTTAAATCATTTCTTCATTTTACATACATACGGACTGATCCTAACCTTTCAAGTAACACTTCTGCATAAATCGAGAAATGGAACATTCTAGCTCCATTAGAATGGTATATAAGCCGCCATCCGGTGCCTGGGTAATCAGTATTTGAAAGGCGAACAGTTAAGAAGTTGACAACGAACCAAGCGATATGTGAACTCAACTGTTACTTTTCTATGATTGTATTTTCGTGCCTTGAACATACCCTGAGAAGTATTTTTTAACTTGTACTGAAAAGCTGAAATAAAGATTCTAAACGAGTAACCAGATGTTTTACTCAAAATCCTGTACGTAATATTATTTAAAAAAAATATTCTGTATATACTGTTAGTTAATACGACGGGGCGTTTCATTCGGATGTGATCAGGCCAAGATGCGACTCCAGAAACATCCAGCATATGAAGATATTTCTCCATCTCTATTGGCTCAGAGCATTTTAAAATAAAATAAAAAGACCTTGCTTGGCTGTTAAAAATAACAATACGCTTACTTATTTGTTAAGTAAGGAATAAAGCTATTTTATATTTTACTTTGTTTTATTTTTAAACTGTAGTAAATTTATTAGAATACTAACTCAATCTGGTTTTGAAGTCCCTTCGAAATAGAAGACACCAGTTTAAAAAAATGTTCCGATCGCCACCAATCTTTACAGGATCATGTGTTAGGTCATTATATAGAATGTCTGAAAATTTCATAAAAATCGGTCCAACTTTCGGAGTCTATTAAGGACCATACAGACAAAGATTCATTTGTATATAGAAGAAGAAAAAAGGAAACAGATTCTCCTTTTTTTCGAATTTGAATCTCTATAAAACTCTCACAAATACAAATGTTGATGTAAAACATGCAATACACTGGTCAACAACTATTACATTTTAAAAAAAGGTTTAGATAATACCTACTTTTATCTTCTCTCTAGTACTTGTATACAGGAACGACCAAATGTTAAAGAGGCACTGTTTTGAAAGAATTATTCTGCGGAAACGAACTAACAAGAAATTAGGCGAATACTATTTTGTCAATTGCAATGTAGTTCCAATGTAATTTAGTCCAATCACAGAAAAAAGCTTATGTTATTGAAAATAGATCATAACAGTCTTTGTTAGTTTTAGTTTGTTAGTATATTCATTACATTTTAAATTTCGTGAATAAATTTGTATCATTCTTGATACTTGCTTTTTATTTCGTCCCATTTACCTTGTATTTTAAACGTGTTATCATGAGAGATTTTACCAATATTACGAAACGAATACTCTTTTTTTTTTAAATTTGTTCGTAATGCTGTTACTAAAGGTGTTAGTTATAGCAAATTGTTTTTAAACCATGTGTTTTGGAAAAAAAATGCACGAAACAAAATGTATATTCCATATTCAAAAATGAATATTTTTGCACTGAAAGTATCAGTATATCAGTCAACAAAAAGTGATAATAAATAAACATATCTATGAATATCATAATATTTTCGGCGACTAAGATTATTCGATTACAACATTGCATTTAAACAAAACCGTACGAATGTCATTTGTTTTGAGGTAATCGATATAACAATATGGGTTATTAGATTTCGCAATCGATTGCATATCGCTGTAATAGTGGAACAACTCAAAAAATACGTTTTAGACTAAGAAAAGGTGTAAATGGTAAAACACACACTTATCAGCAGCAATACTGACAGAACTCGTAATTTAATAAAAGCAAATTAAACCTTTTTTTATACAATTTCAAAAGTGATAATAAGATTATTCTGCTATAATCAATTATTGCAAAATAATGTTATTATTACTTTTCTATTATGGATCTCCGCAAAGTAGGCCTAAATCTATAAATTATTTGCATTTTCCTTAGCAACGAAAACTTTAAACCCATCTCAAAACGTGAATTTTTGAGTTGTGCCACTATTTAAGCCGATGAGCGATATGCAACAGAGTATTTTAGGTTTAACTAATACTCAATTTTTATATGTTTATTCTAGTTCATCTGATAATGAGGTTAGAGACCGTTTTTACTAAGGTTTATCATTTCTTATTATTATTTTTTATATTTGTTAAAACTATGCTATATGTTTGTTACTCTCAATATTTAATTTACCTATATAAGCTTGGACTTTAACCTGCTCTTTGGTACACACTGTCTCAGCGTTTGCCCATCACGGCTTAGGTAGGTAGGCATACCATAAAACGCATAAGTTTTCATTGTATGGTGCATGCAAGAGTATATCTTCATTTGATTTGCAGACATACACTTTATAACGTCGCGAAAAGGACGCCAGTTACTGGTTTACCAGAAATATCCATTCGCTAGGACATTTTCTAGCAAGAAAGGAATAACATGGGAGTGCTCGTCGCGATGTATGAAAAAATGCAAAGCTAAAGTTTTGCTCTCGATTAATGGTGAACTTAAAGCTATCAACTCCGATCATAACCATGCGCCACCGTTGTTTTATATAAATGCTAATGGGGAATACGTACGATGTTAAAACATTGGAATGGAATATAGAATAGGCGTTATTTTGTAGACATCTATAATACAAAAGTAATAATAAAATTATTTTGCTATAATCTATGATCCTATCCTATCCTACTAATATTATAAATGCGAATATTTGTGATTATGGATGTATATTCGTTACTCTTTCACGGTGAATCCGCTGAACCAATATCAATCAAATTTGGCACAATTATTCCTTATACACCGGAATAACATATAGGTTATAGAAATTCTGTTAATTCTACAGGAATAGGATGACACTAAAAAGCGCCATCTATTATCAACCTATCACGCGAACAAAGTCGCGGGTAAAATTCTAGTAATATATAAATGCTTTGCGATTTTGACGTGGAGTCTATTTCCTGATGATGCTTCGGTTGAAGAGTTTTTGATAGTGAACGTGTGTAGTGCTTGTGTATTTTGGTGGTGGTGGTGGAGATTTCGTGTTTGCATGTATCATATATGAAAACGGTTTGTCCACTCTACATTTAGCATTATATATTTTTCTATTTTAATTCATCGCGGATTATAGCAAAATAATTTTATTATTACTTTTGCATTGGAATGGTGGTTGCAAATATTAAATTTCGTTTATTAGTTAAATGGTAAAAATTAATAGTAATGACTCTATCTTTGTATAGATTCTTCGATGTGTAGTCTAATTAGGGTGAATGTGTATAAATTATTTTTAAAATTATATATATTCAAAAATACTCAATTATTGCTCAGATGTAGTTGTACGAGCTCAAGATTACTCAGGTCTTTATAGATATAGCAGAATATGTAGAGATGTGATTTATGTTATCTAACATATTATCTTAATTAATGTATTAATAATTCGCTGTCATTAAAAACAATAACTATCTCCTCACGTGTTATTTTTTATTTCCATTTTAAACATACCCTTTCTTATATTAGTTATTTTATTTTGAAAGAAAATCTTTGGTGACAATAACTTGGTTTCTAAGTACCTCACATTCGTATGGAGTTGGTATTTAAGTTTTTAGTGCTTAAAAATAGCTCGTTAGAATCACGTGAAATTATTTTCTCTATTATAGTTTTGTGTGCCAATAAACTGGTTAATTATGTTAGAAATTGAAGAAAAATCTAATTATTAAATGCTAACAAGGTGCACGTTTGTCGAACATGTACATATACATGAACATTTAAGCCTTTAAAATCTATAAATAATTTAATATAAGAGAAAAGGGTAGATAAAGAATTGGACTCTAAAGCGAATACAACGCGGCGATCCAAACCGCGAATGACCATGGCGGATACAACTCTACCTAAATTATATATATGGCTAATGTCGGCTTTCCTCTTTAACCTTTAATAATATAAATATTCATATCAGTAATAATAAAGTTACGTATTTAAGTGAAGTATTTTAATGTTAGTTAATTCTAAGCTTATTCGTTAGAAACTATACGTGCATCTTTTATTGCTTATGCTTTTCATTTGATGTTATATCCTGAAACCAAGGTTGAATTAAGTTGCTTTTTATCATTACCAAGATTAAAACGTAAAAAAAATAAACCCCTTTTGATTGCGCAACTAAACTCACAAAGTAAAAAAGCTTTTAAATGCCTTATCTTTATATTCCTGTTATAATGCGCCGTACGCCTGGATACGTCAAATACTTTCTGAACGTGAAAGGTAAGCCTATAGTCAATGGAATTAATAAATGTAAGTATCTCCATTGCTTTGTAAGGCTTATGATATTAGTTCAGTTCCGACCATAACGGGTAATGGAGTATTCGATGATATTACATTAGTAATGTGGAAAAGCTTAGGTAAACATTTGTTAATTGTTATTTATACATTAAGGCAGTGTTTCCCAACGCGGGACGCACATCCCACTAGGGGTCTATTTAATTGTTAAAGGGGGGGGCAGTTCGAAATTATTAAAATTTTTGCTCCGGGCTATTTAAACACAATGCTTGATATCGGTGATAAATTTAACGAAAAAAGAAAATTCTTCTTTCTAATACCCGTAATTTTAATTTCTTAAGTGAACAATTCTCATCATCATTCTTCTACACCTATCCCACTCCAAGTGGGGTTGGCATAACATGTTTTAAACATGTTAGATGATTTGGCTAAGTATTTTACGACCAACCGCCTGCTTGACGTCAACTTACTGCCTTTTACGACACCTCGGCAAGAAATGAGGGTGGTCTATTCTACTCAGCCGAGTACCACGATTCCTTTTTTTTAACATTAAAATGTATGTATTTTACATAGGAGGCCAATGAATTTTTAATGTGAGGCATGGTATATAAAGTTTGGGAAACACTGTCTTTGAGTTTTCAACGAACTTTATCAAAAGCTTTTTTATAACAATTCTTTCTGATCGAGATACGTTTGTTGAATACGAAATTATATATAAGTTTTGTAATATAAAGTTATTTAATTTACAGAAATACACTTCATTGCATCGCGGCGAGGCCAACAGTTATTGGTGTACGAACAGTACCCGTTTGCAAAGAACTTTGTGTCCAAGAAAGGGGTAGCGTGGGCGTGCTCATCGCGTTGTTCTAAAAAATGTAAAGCACAAGTAATGCTGTCAGAAACTGGTGTGCTGACTGTTATAAATTCATCTCATAATCATGATCCGCCTACATTTTATATAAACGATAAGGGAGAATATGTTAGATCGAAATCTACCAACTAACATAAAAATATATATTTTTTGTCTTTTCTTCGTAGTAAATGTTTATTAGTTACAAAAGTAATGAAAGTATTATTTTGCTGTAATCCGCGATACAAGAAAATATTTGTATTTCTGTGTAGAGCACTATCCGTTCTCATACCTGATATATGCAGAATTCGTTGAAATTCATGTACTGCCCATCACAAATAACACAACAATACAAAAGCGCTGCATACATTCGTTTAAGACGATTCGGGTTCTTATAGACCTCTGCAAAGTAACGCCTAATTCTTTTAATTGTTCCTTAGCATAATTTGAATGTTGCTCTTTCACTTTAAAATGATAATGCCATTAAAATCATGTGAAACCTACATGTGCATTTTTACACCGTTTACTTTTATGAATGCGGGACAAGTATATACACAGTACAATCTCCGATATACTAGCTTCATAAAAATTTATTAGCACACATAACATAGCGTTGAAGCTTTCAAAAAAAATCATAAATGAAACCGGTTTCAACGATAATGACCATTACAAGAAATTTATAACCCCACAGATAAGTAAATTGTAAGTACTTGTATAATAACTACTTGTGTAGCAAATCCTCCTCGAGTCGTCTTCCTCAATGCTGAGGGTCGTGACCCCCACTACGGATCACTTTGGTGCGAACTATGTTGCGCCAACGGGGTCTGTTGTTCGTAGCGTGAATGGCCTCATACATCTTGCTGTCGAGACTGGTGCGGATTTGATCAGTCCAGCGCATTGGACTTCGACCTCGTGGTCTCTTCCCCTGGATATTGCCGGTGTAGCAAATAGAGAGTGGAATAAAGATTAGGCCACGTTTCGTGGATAAGAAAATTAATAGCAATTCTAAGCTTTAATAATTTATAAAAGACTGATCCATAGTAGCGGCTTCAGCTAGTCAATGATTATAATTAATGCGGTCAATCAATATAGCCACATCAAACGATAATTATATTTTGAGATTTGATCGTTTGAAGACTCTTTTGTTCAAATACTAGTTAAACCTCGATAAGAAAGTGCGAAAGGGAATATCTGAATTATAAGTAGTAATAGGTAAATATTCTACTGTTCCGTTTCCCATCCCAAACGAGGTCAAACTTGCATCTAAGCCTCTAGGGTCTTCTATAATAACCGATCTTGTATCCTTCAGTATACAGTCTCGAATTTTGTATAATGTAGTCCACCTACTTCTTCAAAGGCCATTTAAATATTAGCCTCCATGGTCTTCTTGCCAGGAGTCTTTTGGTCCATTTAAGATCCCTTCGTGTCATTTCCTCGATTTCAAGAAATATATCACCTCATCCGAAGAATAAAGTCACATGTCCCACGTATAAGTATAGTTAATATGACTTTATTCTTCGGATAGGTTGATATTTGGGGCAAAAATTATAAGCAATAGATAAAAAGTTTGTATTAATATCGGGAAATGCATGTAAGAAGGTATTGATTGACTATTAATAATTTAAAAGTTTTTAGAAACAAAAATACTACGCCGTGTGGTTTCCGGCTGAATAGAATAGTACCACCCTCTTTTCTTACCGAGGTGTCGTAAAAGGCGACTAAGGTAAGTCGACCCGCCGTTTGGTATCCGGCTGAGTAGAATAGACCAACCTCATTTCTTACCGAGGTGTCGTAAAAGGTGACTAAGGTAAGTTGACCCACCGTGTGGTATCCGGTTTAGTAGAATAGACCACCCTCATTCTTACCGAGGTGTCGTAAAATACGACAGAGGTTAATTGACGTCAGGCAGGCGGCCGGTCGTAAAAACGCAGCCAAATCATGTAACAGCGTGTTTATAACATGTTGTGCCGACCCCACTCAGAGTGGGATAAGGGCAGGAGGATGATTAGAAACAAAAATACTAGCATATAAAAGATTGCAATGATACGAAAATGATTTTTAGAAAATAAGAAAAAATTTCTAATGAAAAGTCGAAATAACAAAAATTTATGTTTCGGCCGTGAAATTTATTTTGTATTATAATGAGATTATAATTTATTTTATACTTTAAGTTAAATGAAATACTGTAAAGAATTGTAAGATAATAACTATTCTTATTAAATTATGGTCCATAGAAATTAATGTAATTTAAGTTAGGTTTTGTTATTTCTAATTTTGATGTTTCTACATTTACATGTAGAATCAACGCATGATTCTGTGGTTTTACAGAAAATTTTGTGGTTATTTAATATAAGAAAACTGTAACAGTGATACCACATTATATTTAATACAGCATTGTTTTTATGTAAAATAAGTGAAATATATGCAATTGTTTAAATATCTGTTTTACTAAAACCCAAATAGGATAGCGCGTATCGATGAAATGAAAACACTTAACATTTCCAAGGGGTGAAACTACTGGTATATGAGAAAGGTACACCTTCTTGTTGTTAATTTTGAGACCCTACTCGTAAATAAGTGTCATGTACATTGCAACAATTAAAAACGCCCAGTGTTACTTGTTACTTAGTGCGAGTTTTCCTATTTGACCTACTCGATCGCGTTAGCGTAACGCTTATTTGTATGGCGCTGGAAGAGCGGTCACTAGATGTCGCTGTTGACATACAGTTAACAGAATCGGACGAGAATAAATTCACTCTTATTAATGTAGCCTTTACTTATTTTAAAGGCAAGAAAGGTAAATTGTATTGTACTAAGATTAACTTACTGTATAAACGAAATAGGAAAATATGTAAGATATTACAAGAAATGAATTGACACGAAATATTAAAAATGTTAAATCGACGGGGGTATTTATTTAATTATATAGATAGATATATTTAATTATGGGTATATTGATATGACAGCCTAATAATCGACGATTGGGTAAAATAGATGTCATGTTTTCGAGAAAAATGACATAATTAAATAAATAAATCCATAGAGTTCGGACATCGTTAATTTAAAGGTTCATATGAGCATAAAATTCTTCTTTAGACAGCTGGACGTCCACTGCTGGACATAATATGTTTCTTCAAAGGGTAACTATCTTGTTCCGCTTAGATACAGCGGCTTCCGCCTTTTTAATGTCATCATTTCACCTGATAGGGGGTCTTTTGATGCTAAGTTTTTCGATGCGGCTTTTGCCATTCCAACATCTTATGAACCGGTACTCCGAACTACGCACATCGGCACTTCAGCTTCACGACACGCTAGGTTCTACAGTTCTCCTCATTTCTTATTTGATCACCTAGATATACGTCCAATCTAGCTCACTCCATCGCACATCAAAAGATTTAATAGCTTACAATATCCTACTTTCAGATTGGAAGTATATCACTTCAAGAAGAGGTAAAAAAATGTTATTATACAGGAACTATAGTTATGCCAGACATCATGCCAGTAAGAGAGGGGTGTTTTGGTTTTGCCCTTCACGAAGTTCAAAACAGTGTTTAGCTCAAGTTTTTGTATGCAATGATGGGTCTTTGACTAACATTAAAATACAACATAATCACGAGCCACCTACATTTTATATTAATAATATAGGAGAATATATTAGAGTATAAAATGACAACCACAAACTTTTGATTTTGAAAGTTATGACTTTGTTATAAATAAAAAAAACTGGTGTAAGTAAGCACTATGATTATATACTGCGTATGATCGATAAATATCTTAACAGTAAATTACTATTTATAGCACAAAGTACCAGTGGACCTGACACTAATATATTGTGTACACAATCGTGTAAGTTGGTTAACATAAATATAGTATAAAATATCTAACAGATCTGTATTTTTAATTTCTATTACGAATAGGTTTAAAGAAAGCTGTAATTATGTTATTGTAAACATAATATGTATTATTAAAGCTTGAAATATGACAGATATGTAAAACTGAATGAAAATGATACTGCAGAGACATTCAACAATATTAGACGATATTTCTAGTATGTTGGCAAATTCCATATCTTTTCTAAACAGCTTTTATCAACTCATTATCCAGTGGTGGTATCAAATGTTCCAATTCTCTTAGGCATGACTGTAGCTTCACAATACATCTACAGTAATATACTATTTGTACGTAAAAATATTCACTTGTATAGTAAAAATAGTGATAGGTATGACAGACATACTAGAAACAGACATAAACTAATGACGCCTAGGTTACGCCCCCAAAAGTCACGAAAAGCATTTGTCGGTCTCGGTACACGTTTTTATGACAAAATTCCTCAACATCATCTAGACTTGCCTTTACACAAGTTTAGAAATCATCTCAAAGCGATGTTGCTACATAAAGCTTACTGGAGCAAACTTTTGAGTCAGATGTAGATTCTTAAAAACATTTGACGATTCAAAAGTACTGTGAACAGTCCACTTGAATAAAGAATATTTTGTATTTGAATTGAATTTGAATTTGGTGTTATTTTATCGAATGATTCTAATATGTGAAACCCAATACTTTCAGAAGCTAAATACATCACTTCAAGGCAAGGCACTAAAGTGTTACTTTACAAGAATTACACTTATGCCAGGAACCGCACCAGTAGAAACGGAACATCGTGGTCATGTTCATCCCGTTGTTCAAAAAGGTGCACTGCCCATATATTTTTATGCAGCGACGGGTCCATAATAGATATTGATGCAGATCACAGCCATGAACCGCCTATCTTTCATGTTAATGATGGCGGAGAGTATATACGATTGTATAAACGTTTAAAGTAGTTAATCCTTTAGTTAGTATCTGGGTGACCGAGCTTTGCTAGGTAATTTTTTTTAAAGATCAGCCTTTCTCCCTCTCTAAATGGGGTCGGCACATGTTATAAACATACTGTCACATTTGGCTGCGTTTTTACGACCGGCCGCATGCCTGTCGCCAACTTACCTCGTGAAAATTTTTGTGGATCAAATTTAACTTGCAAGATTCCACATTCAAATACATACATTGCAAGTTTAATAAAAACAAAAATAAAAGAAATTAAATGCTGGGACTCGATCCGGGGTATTCTCACTTCAATACAACTTTACAAATGACAGCCAAATTATCTTTTGCATTCTATTTATATTTTAGTAGTTTTTCAATGCCTGAAAACAGAGATAAAAGGATAAAATCTAGCTAGATCGATTTATCGCCCGCTTTATAGATAAAAATAAATAAATAAAATTTGTTTATTTCTTTATATTCTTTATAGCTGATGTTTATGAAGTTTAAAAGTAATTTATATATATATAATCTGAATTTCGGAAACGGCTCCAACGTTTTTTATTAAATTTAGTATTCAAAGGGTTTCGGGGGCGATCGTTTTATACGTGTTTTCAGAAAACGAAACACTGCCACAATAACATTAGAATACGAAGGTAAATTTTACCACCTACATGCATTACATCTACATTGGGACCATCGGGTGGCCCCAAAACAGACCCCGGTTTGAGTCCAGATATCTTGCAGTTTGATTATTTTTCTCAAATGCTGTCTTTTGTGAGAAAAAACCATTATAATTATATCTAAATAAAATTTAAAAAACACGATTTAGCAATAAATAAGCTAAACAAGCTCGGATATATAAGAGCTGGATAACAGCTGTTATATAATTTATGTAATTACTTTTTGGCTGGCCCGTTGGCGCAGTGAGTAGTACCTTACCTACAGCTCCGCGGGTCGCGGGTTCGCTTCCCGCCGAGAGCCAACATTTTCTATAACTGAATTTTTGTTGGTCTTTGAGCCTGGGTGTATATTCTTATTTAAGTATGTATTTCAAAATATATAAGTATATATTCACCAGTCGTCTATCAACCCTAACACAAATATTAAGTTACTTACTTTGGGGACGGACGACCGTTTGTGTAAGTGTTCCATATATTTATATTTATAATTACTAATGAAGTAATTAGAATTGTACAAAACTGTATATGAAAATGTATATATAAATCAATTTATCTTTATATCAATTATTTAATTATGTTGTTATCTTAGTTGTAAATAAATTTACTGATAAACAATTGCACTTAATACACCCTGTTTTTAGTACATTCCATCCGTTCAACTATATTGAATTTCATATATTCATGAAATTCGTCATTAAATAATTTTGTTTATTGTAAGGTCAGTATTAAAATATCGTATATACTAACGTGCTGTTTTATTTCTAGTCACATTGTTTAGTGTATGGCGATCATAATTTCTATTTTTTTTTAAATTAAAGAGGTTAAGAAGTCTTTATCTCAATAGAGAATTTTTTTTGTTATATAATTATGACAAAAAATACAGATGTACCTGCAACATCTTCCTGCCCTTATCCCATTCAAATGTAGTCGGTATAACATGATATAAACATGTTGTCACATGATTTGACTACGTATTTTACGACCGGCCGCATCCCTGACATCAACTTACTTTAGACGGTTTTTACGACACCTCGGAAAGAATGAAGCTGTTTAATTCGACTTAACCGGATACCACACGATGGGTCAACTTACGTTAGTCGCCTTTTCGACACCTCCCCCACTAATATCAATTATCCATAGATGAATAATTATGTTACAAAATTCCATGTCATCATTATAAAAAAATTACTATTCAAATTCAAATTCAAAATATTCTTTATTCAAATAAACTTGTAAACAAGTGCTTTTGAATCGTCAACTCTACTGCTGGTTCGGAAAGCTGTTCCTACCGAGAAGAGCCAGCAAGAAACTCGGCGGTTGCTCTTTTAAAAATATAATTCTTAATACTATTTACATTAAGTCGTTACTGTCTTGTACAGGTTCAAAGAGAGATATATCCACACATTCTTATCTTCCAAATAATCTTCAAGAGTATAGTAGTCTTTCAGTATCAGCCTCTTTTTAACAGTAATATATATAATGTAATGTATATAATGTAAATGTCTATATGGTATATAATGTAAGTTTATATATTATAATGCTGCTTATCATTATATGAATTTATTATTTCATTACAGATCCAATTTTAATAAAAGGCAATAAGAAAGGTGTCTACGTTTTACTATATAAAGGCTTCAAGTACACTCGAAGGACAAAATCTAAAAAGGGCACAGTTTGGAAGTGCATAGCGAGCAAGGCCGACAAGTGCAACGTGTCCATAACTACGGGTCCAAATCTCAATGTTGTCTTGATTAAAGGAGATCACTGCCATTCCCGACCTGTAATCCCAACTAAACCGAAGCATGTATATTTCATGGCCCCTTGACATCAACAAAAATAATTTAAGCGTATCTTTATACAGTATGTTAGCGGCTATACGACATTAATTTTAATTCCAGGTAGGCTGCTAAGGTCTGTAGGACGCCTTAGAAGGCTACAATAAGAAAAAACAATTTATAGAATTAGGCGTTACTTTGCGGAGGTCCATAATACAAAAGTACTGAGAATATTATTTTGCTATAATCCACGATAAATTTTTCGCGATTTTTATCGCGGATTATAGCAAAATAATATTCTCATTACTTTTGTTATAAAAAAAAACAGTTAATTTAGTGAAGTAATTAGGCTCAGGAATTATTTTACGCTTTGAATAAAAAATACATGATATAGAAAGGTCCAGTATCCATTCCATTTCGTATGTAATGCGTATCGTTGACCGCGAGACTAGACACAAGTGCGAGGGAGACCGAACTATATATATTATTGTTTTATTCTGTTTTTTGAACAAACGCGTCGCTTCAGGTCAGTCAACCATTAATCGTTAGCCAGATCTCAATTAAATTATATTTATTTTGTTCGAAAATACATTTTTTTTAACAATATTTAAGAAGATTGAATTATACCACACTCATCTCATACATTTAAGTGATTAGTAATTTAATTTAAAGTCGTATCGTCGTTTCCACTCTGTATATTTTAAACGAAACTAAGTTTACTTACTTTGATAATGATTAGTAATTTAATTTAAAGTCGTATCGTCGTTTCCACTCTGTATATTTTAAACGAAACTAAGTTTACTTACTTTGATAACTTATACTGATTTTTAATTCCAAATATTTTTTACACCTACTTCGGCAACTACAAGTCATATCTGTTTGATGTAAGGCACTTTAAAATTTTACTTTATTTTATTACTATAGGTGTCGTTCAATGTAGCATAACATTATATTTTTAAGATATTTCATCAATAAATAAACGATAAGTCAGTAGCTCCTTTGATGGAATAGGTGACGCATAACAAAGACAGTAGAATATCCTGTGAGTCACTGATATTTCGGTGACCTTATGCGCTATTATGAGAAAAATAAATTGATATAATAATAAATACTATAGTTATGTTACACACTTGCTGCTCGCGGTGTTATAAATTATCGATACGCTAGGGCAGTGATTCTCAACTGTTTTTTTTGTTGCGGCACATATTTAACAAATTCAAAATTTGGCGGCACACAAAGAAAAAGATAAAAATTATTTACTTACTACAACACACTAGATAAATAGTTTATGACAAAAATTTAAATAAACTAATATATATAACAATAATAACTAAACGTTTATCAAGGGATTAATTACAAGCTAATAATAAAAATATTTTTCTTTGTAAATGATATAATTTAGTAATATTAACATTATTATATATTTGCAAAATTTCGCGGCACACTTTTTAAATTTGGCGGCACACTAAAGTGCACAGTGGTTGAGAATCAGTGCGCTAGGGACAGGCGCGTGCGGTGCTTCACTTATTGCTTATCTATTAGAAGGACAGAGAACAGTATGCGTTGGCGCACTGTACATTCTTGATTAGGAACATTATAGTCTGTTAATAAGCGCCGGCAATTTAATAATTAGGTTGCAAGGGTAATTTAGTAATGGTTAATTACGCTTCTACTCATTTAACATTTGGACATTGCCGATTAATTGAAGTGATGCAACGCATGCGCCTGTCCCTAGCACACAGATTATAGTACTGCGGGAGGCGAGCCTTTGATACTAGTATAGTATAGTACCAAGCAGCAATTTACATATGCACGATAAGTGTTATTTTAATCATGAGAACACGTTTAGATAATTGCAATTAACATTATCATTATATTGAAATATAGGTATATTCTTTGACAAATACTTTAGGTAAGTTCGGTTAAGTTTCCAACTAATTATAATTTCAATTAGGATGTTTTACTTTTATATTAAAATTAAATAATTTATAGAATTATGCGTTACTTTGCGGGAGGTCCATAATACAAAAGTAATGAGAATATTATTTTGCTATAATCCGCGATAAAATTATTTTTTCTGATCCAATCCGATCCGATATTTTGTAATGATCATCATCCTCCTGCCCTTATCCCACTCTAAGTGGGGTCGGCACAACATGTTACAAACATATTGTCATATGATTTGGCTACGTATTTTACGACCGGCCGCCTGCCTGACGTCAACATACCTTAGTCGTATTTTACGACTCCTCGGTAAGAAAGAGGGTGGTCTATTTTACTCAACCGGATACCACACGGCGGGTCGACTTACCTTAGTCGCCTTTTACGACACCTCGGTAAGAAATGAGGGTGGTACTGTTCTATTCAGCCGGATACCACACGGCGTAGTAATGATGGCGATTAGATTTAATGAATCTCTGCGACCTTTTTACCTACCCCAAATTTACATTAGCGACGTAAATAATTGCTTCAGTACACAGTAATGCTGCTATTAATTATCCTTCTTAGTTTACAATTTAAGATTAAGTTGATTTACGTTTTACGGCGTAAGTATTATGTATAACAGGTTAACATAAATTAATGTTATATTGTATCTAAATAATGTAGTTAGTAATTTGTGTTCAAAGTTAATTATGTAATATGTTTTGTTTGAAAAGTTTAAATATTGTATAAAAACATATTTTAATCCTTTTGAACTACAGATTTTACATGGGTTTTGTGTTTTTTAATTTTATCATATTTTGAAACAAGTTTAATTTTAACAATTATTTATTTTATTACCATAAAATTAAATGTTCATTTCGATTAAATAAGTATTAATCCATACTTGGTATAATGGTTTTAGATTTGTACTTAACCCATATCTTTCTGCTTGATAAAGCCTCACTGTTATAGGCTCTTTTGAATAAAAAAAAACCATAATTCTCAAACTAAGAATCCAATGAACTATTTGTGAATCCAATAACGCTATAAACATATCTAATGTTACCAATAAACAAACTTCACAAAACATTTCCTTTGAAACACTTTCCTCGTTGAAATCTTATTATTGTTTCGGTAATAATTTTTTAAATTATATTGTTGGTGATGCTTTAGTTTTTTATTATAATTGTATACAATCTAGTTTGCGTCAACTTCAGCTTTAAAATACCTTTCCAAATACCATCAATTAACTACTATAGGGTTTTTCCTAATCCCGAAGGAAAAATAAGATTATTTATTTTATATGTTGGTGAATAAGCTTCAATAGTACTAAATTTCTTCAAAACTGTCGCATTTATAATATTTGTAAGAATTTATTGAACATATAATCAGTTGTAAAATGTTGTCTACTTCTGAAGAGATGAACGATCTCAGTTAGTACTTAAGTGAAATACACGACGTTTAATATAGTATACTAGTAACCGATTGCGTTTGAGTCAACTTCAGCTTTTAAGTACCCTCAATTAAGAACTATAGGTGTTTTCTTAATCAAAAAGAAGAAATAGTATTTTTTATATATGTTGGTAGATAAGATTTAATAGTACCAAATTTCAACAATACTTGTGTAACTGATAGAAGAGTAACAAACAGACAGACTGTAGCATTTATAATATTAGTATGAATTCATTAATCAACGCCAAAATGTTTCAAATGTTGTTATTAATCATCATCAAAATGTTGTCTACTTTGGGATAGGAGAATGACGTCATTTTTTAAATTTAAACTATCGTGAGTAGTAGTCATAGTTAATGTATAGAACCGGCTATACTCACGTCTTATTCTATCGGGTTAGCCCGACTAGTTTCGAACCCATCCGGGGCACTTATTCATGAGCTCTTTACACGACGTAATCGCGGCGGGAACTGCCGTCAATGATGTCACTGTTAGTACTTAAGTCAAATACACTACGATATTCTATTCCAGTTAAAGTGGTAACGGCGGTTGATGGAGCCACACTCTTGATGCTGAACGGGTATGCTTTTACCAACCCGTCTCCAATGTCTGGAGGTGAAAGGTGGTATTGTTCTGGAAGGATGCGGTTTAAGTGCAATGTTTGTCTACACGTCAACGATGATTACGAGCTTGTCTGTATATCTCACGAGCACGTCCATGATCCACCTGTCATGGAAATCAATCTTGCTGGCCTTTATTCTATAGCTAAGCATTGAATTTAATATCTTGTATATATATAGAAGCGTAATTTCGAAAAGGGCTCCAACGATTCTCATGACAGTATGTTGAAGATTTCGTGGCCGATTAACTGATCTAGCTAGGTTTCATTCCAAAGAAATGTCGTTTTATCTCTGTTTTCAGGCATTGAAAATTTTAAAAATATAAATAGAATAAAAAGGCTAATTACGCTGTCATATGCATAGTCACGGTAGTTCAATTGGGGAACGGGCGGTCTAGACAAGTGGAAAATACCTTGGATCGAGCCCCGCCTACCTGTATATATTTTCCTTTTTTTTCAAAGTTCATGTTTTTTATATCTTCCTAAAAATACAAAGCAATTCAGTCATTCATACTAATAATAAAAGTTTATATCACACGACAATACACTAAAACTAATTCTATTAATGGAACAGGAATTATGATTGATTGCTGTTGTCTATGGTAGGTAAATCACTAGTATTAAAGCTCAACCCTTCGAATGAATTACAAATTAGTTAAATTAACAACATATACTGTGTTATATGTGATGCGTGGAATAAAATATGTTTTGTATTTATAAAAAAATGAGGGTAGTATTAATAAAATTTAGAGTATCAATCAAATTTGTAACTCCGCCAAACTATCGTGTTCTCAAGCACTTTGCTATTGAAAGGTGTTATTAAATAATATAATTAATACATAATAATAATATAATATTTATAATATTATGTATGTTACATGTGTTTATTAAAGTGCATATTTCTTAATTTATTTGTATAGATGTGCGTGTTTTAAAAGCTTTTATTTAACTTGCACTGTATGTATGTTTCCCTGTGTCCTTTGTGTCCGGTGGCTTTGGTGGTTGTATATAGCAATATCCTTTACTTCGATACCGACCTTTTAACAAACAAATCACCTGACCTTACGAGTAAAGAGCCTGTTCAGTTCTGCGATATTAAATTATTAGCATATAGTTACTGTACATATGTACATACATATAGTTAGTTAATACCGTGTTGAAATTTTGAGTAAGGAATACATTAATTAACACGACATTAATCGTTGTATATTTATATGTATATAAAATTAGTAAGTATACGTTACTTAGTTTTAATTAATTGATAAAATAAGATACAAGCGTTAACAGAAAAATCATTGGTGCTTGCGGGATTTGAACCCGTGACCCTCTAAGATTCGCACGTCTCACCGCTGTGCTATTATAGCTCTGTGTGCATTATCAGATATCGTTACTCACACTTATCGTATTTATGTTGCAGATTTGTTTTTCGAATTCATCCCATCAGCAACGGGAAAGAGAAATTTGATCCTTCTCAATAACTACACGTTTAGTCAGATCAACAAGGATATCAGATACTGGTACTGTACCGAAAAATTCACCAAGAAGTGTAACGCTAAAATAAGATTGCACCAGAACAAAGATATAATACGATCTATTTTAGAACACAACCATGTGGCACCTAAACTTTTTAAGACAGTAAGTGGTACATATATAAAGGTCAAGTAAGAAAAATTAAGTGATCCGACAGAGAACCAAAGTAATCGACGTAGCCCAAAGGATTAGCAAGCTTAAGTGACAATGGGCTGGTCATTTGTCGCAGAACCGACAACCGCTGGGGTAGACGTGTTCTGGAGTGGAGACTGCGCTTTGGCAAACGTAGTGTAGGATGTCCTCCGGGTAGGTGGAGCGACGATATCCTTACAGTGGCTTGTATCGGTTGGAAGCAAAGAGCTAAAGACCGAGCTCAGTGGCATGCTTACGGAGAGACCTATGTCCAACAGTGGATAGAGAGGTTGATGATTATGATGAAGCAAAAGTTAAAAAGTAAATACGCACGTAAACGTACGAGTACATTATGTTTCTTCTTCTTTGTCAACCGATGGACGTCCACTGCTGGACATAGGTCTCTTCATGGGATCTCCACAACACACAATATTGTGCCGCTTGGTCGTCAGTCCATCTAGTAGCAGGTCAACCGACACTGAACCGTTTCTGGTGCGAGGTCGCCTTTCCAACACGTCGAGACCTTAACGCCCATCGGTTCTCCGCACTATATGCCCCACCCATCGCCACTTCAGCTTCGCGCCACGCTGAGCTATGTCGGACACTTTTGTTCTTTTACCGATCTCCTCCTTATTTGATCACGTAGCGATACTCCAAGCATAGCTCGCTCCATCTCCAGTTGAGTGACTCTGAGCTTTCTTATGAAGCCTTGCAGATTCAATAGAATATATCACGCTAATATTAAAGTGACCTAATTCAAATTATGCTTAATTGCCTTATTTCAATGCCATCTACGACATCACGCTACGAAATATTAAAGAAACTAGTGTATTATTGCTCTTCCAAGTTCTAGATCTCTGACACTCATGAGTGTTGTAGGCGCTACGCTACGGTTTATTAAAATTTGCAACTAAATAACTTTGTTAAATTCTGGCGCTTTAATACTAAGCGTGTGATATAGGTACATATTTTTACTTTAAACTTAGTCGAAATTAATATACAAACTGGAAAATTTATTAAAAAATCTACTACTACAAAGCCTTTAAAGTCTAGTATTATGTGAAAGATAGTTTAAAATGGTCTAATACTGCTGTAACTCTTGAATATGGCATAGGTTCAATAGAACCATTTTATTAAATGATTGTTAGCAACAATGTAAGAAAACAGTAAGTCTTTTAAACCACTACGATGTGACACTCAACCTAGGCTAAGAAAACATATAAACTTCGCAAATATATTAAGTATATACAGTATTACTTAAATAGCAATTAATATAGTAACCTTGTAACGTTTAGTTTAAGATGTAAGCCTAATTTTAAACGTATAGAAAACGATTGCCTAATTAATAAATAGTATCACTACAGCCATTGTATTAAAGTTAAGATTTGTTAATTGTAATCTTTTATCTTATCTCATATATAATACATATAGACTGAAATTTGTGAAAAGTGTATTGAAAAATGAATCTGGTCAGTTACAGTATCAACTTATTCGTTGGTCTCGGTGTTCGCTTCTTCAATAAAATTCCACAATCCATTCTAGACCAGTCTACAGATAGGTTTTAATTAAGTGTAAGAAATATGTTTATACGTAAAGCATATTAAAAAATTGAAGATTATTTGAATGATAAAAATGCCTGGATTTGAAAATCCTTTCAGCTTCATACAAGACTGTGGTTAATAAATTGAAAATGTTTAAAAGATTGACCGCCGTGTTTCTTGCTGGTTCTTCTCGGTTAGAACAAAATTCCGAACCAGTTGAAGCTTCATTAATGATCGTTGACAATCCAAAAGTGCTTGAAAGAGCTAATTGGGATAAAGAATATTATCATTTGATCATACTTAACAAGCTAAATTTTGCACCATTTACGATTTGTTTCTTTTACATGTATAGGTGCTTTTAACGACTGAACATTGTAAAAGTTGGAGCTAAGACCCATAACTCTGCTCCAATGCGCATATGCAGATTTCTTTTAGCGAAAAGCGTGGCATAATTTGTAATTATTAATGATAAATATAAGTTTAGCAGAAAAACTCATGCCCTGCCATGCCCAGAAAAACTCACCCGCGACCCTCTCAAAAGAATCGCTCGATGTCACTGCTTCTAGAAAATTCTAGATAAAATTCGTAAGAGTACATTTTAATATATAAAATTATAAAACAAAGAATGGAGTTACTGATGCATTTTATTAATTTTGTTTCTCTATTAATATATGAAGTTTTTAGTACTGTGTATGTCTATACAATTAAATGTAATACTTATTTATATATAATAAAAAGATTTGTATGGTGTTGTTTTCTTTCTCATATAATTTCAATTCGATAAGGCCACAATTTCATTCAACCTAATATATATTTATAATGGTAGCGGGGAGAAGGCTTTTGGTGACTGTCACGTTTTACCAGTATGCTTAGTGCGAGTTTTTTTAACCTAGTCGATCGCGTTAACGTAACGCCTAACGCCTAACGTTTGTAAGGCGCTGGAACAGAGGTCACTAGATGTCGCTGTCGCAGCGTCATCTCTGCAACAGCCAAAAAAAACTCGCACTAAGCACACAGAACAAGATTAACACCTGAACGTGTCCGAACAGGACTTCTGCAGTGCAATGCGAATCGAGGCTACATTAAAAATAAATAAGTAAGGGAAAATATTAAAATTTACGAACACAATCATAATCAAGATCGGCCAAAATTTATTGTATGCATCGATGAAGAGTATGATAAAATGCGGAATAGAATATAAAACATACATTAATTGGAATTACGTATAATTGTAACTAAGAATGTTGTGATCTATAATTGGTACTACATAATTTATTTAAAACTATATAGGATATTTCCGGATCCGTATAACAAAATAAATAAATAAAGGTAACAAAGAGGATCAAAACATGTTTCGCAATTTTAAAGACAATCCATTCCCTTGAAACTACAGTATAAAAGTTTTTCAGGAATTTTGTGACAAACATACACAAAAGGAAGAAAAATTGTACCAGTAAGCGTCACGTAATCACATTACGTGACGCTTTCAAACCGCTTCTGATATTTCTTTAAATTTGTTGTCTATGACAACAAAATTCCCATTGAGTTATTTAGAGTTATACTAGAGAAGGGAAGCCAGTCTAAATTGCCATATTACAATAAAGAGAAAGCAAATGAGGGTGTATCTATCTGTCTCTCTTTTTATGTGTGATTAGAGAGAGATAAGTATACGAGTTTCATCTTCCCTCTCATTATTAACTGTGACACTCTCACCTACACTATGGCTCCCATCCTCTAATATAATATCTATATGTATATTCCTGTGCTCAAACCACAGCAGATAAATAATTCTCAACATCATCTTCAATCTACTATATCAGTTTGCTTTTGGACCTGTTAATTTTTATTTTTCTACCTACATTACAACAAAAAAAAATTACCTTAAAAAGTTCGTTCCAACCCTGTAAATAAAGTTATTAAATTTGATTTCGCATTATGCTTTTTCTATATTCTTTGTCTATGCTCATCTATCTCATATTTTTAATTGACATTCCACTTTGATTTTTCGTTCAAAAACGTAACTAAGTTGTGTTTGTATTAAGTTCACTGTAATACGTTTCTCAACGGTATATTTTTTTCAGTTACAGTGGTCTCGTTATCAACAGGCAGTACCTTTCTCATTATAAATGGACATACGTTTAGAAAAGAGGATTGCGGGAACGGAGCAACGAGTAGATGGTGCTGCAACGAGCCAAGCCAGGGAAAATGCGATGTATATGCCCACGTGAACGACAAATATGAGCTGATTTTAGTCGTCAATAAGCACAATCATGAGCCTATATTATGTCGGATGCTGCAAGGAAGAATCATTTAGCGTAGAATTTTAGTATTTTTCATAAATTTACTGTTATGTTTCAATATCGTTTTTCTTTTTTTTTAATAAATATTTGACAACATGAGACCTCGGCAGATAACTTCTAATTATTGTTAGAAATTACTTTTAATTTCACGAACAAAAGAAAGATTCTATAGAATCGCATTAAATTGAATCGAACGCAATATAGCTTTGTATTAAAGTGACCGAATTCAAAAAAGGTTTGTTATGTGGCACATTGCAATAGCGTGGTCTACAAAAGTCGTAAGTGTTAGAGAGACACATAACTTGGAAGAGCAAGATACCTCTAGCTTTTTTATAGTTCATAGGGTGATGATCGTATATTTTACTGAAATAAGGATTTCAATGTATTTAACTCAAGCCTAATTTTGAATTCGGTTAGTTTAATACTAAGCGTGCGACATATTTATACATTTATAACAATTGACAAGTTGTTGACAAGTTTTACCTACTAGACTATGATTGATAATGACACTGTTAGATTACATAATTTTCTGCCAAACGAATCTATGTATATAATGAATGCTGTTGTGTATAAATAAATTGGTAAATAAATTTTAAAAATAAATCGCACAAGTTGCCACGTTAAAAATTAAATTTAACAAAAATTGTTTGTCTGTATCTATATTTTAATAAATATTGTTATCTGCCCACATCTTTATAGCTATTGTTAAGTTTAGATTAAGGCTAGGGTAGCCATTTTGTGTTATTTTTGAGAAATATTTAATATAAAGTACTGTGTACTATTTTTAGCTGAAAAACAGCGTATTTGTGGAATTGATAAAAGAAATGTTTTATTAAATTGTAATTTTAAATTTCTGTGTTCTTATTTGATTTCTATCATTACCCTGAAACTTTGCATACTCTCGAAAATCGTACTGATAATATAAATGTGAAAGTTTGTGAAGTTTCACGGCGAATCCGCTGAACCAATATCGATGAAATTTGACACAGGTATTCCTTATACACTGGGGTAACATATAGACTACAGAAATCCTGGTAATTTTACAGGAATAGGATGAAAATTCAACATTGATAAGCGCCATCTATTATCAACCTATCACGCGACAACAGTCCACGCAAACGAAGTTGCGGGTCAGGGCCAGTATTTAATAATTGGTTTAATTTCAGAATATGAAGTGTTCGTCAGTGATGAAGAGTGTGACGAAATTGAGAAGGGAGATCAAATAGCAATGTTTTTGGAATCCAGGAAAGGTCGCACATTATTACAATATCATGGCTTCAGATATCGGAAAGCGTACAAGACAAAGAATGGCACGCGTTGGAATTGCTCCTCTAAATCTAATTGTTCCGCTTTCGTATACTTAAGTGATAAGGATGAAATCATAATGGCCACCAAACATCATAATCATGCGCCGCCACGTGATCTAGTGGCAGAAAATGCATGTGGAGTACAAAATAATCCCGACGTTAGCATGGACCAGGACGTAGTTGGTAAGTTTTTAAATGCTTTTATCCAACTTGCTATATATGTATGTGAAGGTGTAATCTTGCAAGTTAAATATGAAAATAATTTAAAGAATTAGGCGTTATTTTACGGAGGTCCATAATACAAAACTAATGAGAATATTATTTTGCTATTATCACTATTACTTTATCGCGGCCTATAGCAAAATAATATTCTCATTAGTTTTGTTTTGAGTTAAATTTGACCCATTTCCCGGTGAACGATTGAGCTGAAATTTCACATAGTGATACAGTCCCGATGAAAATGCATGTTTATGATAAACATGACCGGTTAATAGAAGGGACTTTAAATTTTGTTAAAAGCCTTTTTAACATGACTTATTCAACACTTATGGTTTAAATAACATTTATTAAGTAGCATAATCACAAAAAATACTAATTTAATTTAGAAACTTATTCTTTAAATTTTTATAAGACGCCGTGTGGTATCCGGTTGAGTAGAATAGACCATCCTTATTTCTTGCCAAATTGTAGAAGGGTACTAAAGTAAGTTGACGTCCGGCGGACGGTTGGTCACCTGCTTAATCACATCACAACATGGTTTAAACATGTGCCGACCCTGTTTAGAGTGGGATAAGGGCAGGTAAATGTTTCTTTAAATTCTTATAAGATCATCGTTAATATATAAGATTCGTCCATTGTTAAACGAAAGCTGCTAATTTTTTTTTTAATTAAACGGTAGATAATCCATTTCATCAAGATTAGAAAACCTTTCCCAACTTACTGGGCTATTTCCAAATTTCCCAATACCAAACTTTACTTTGACATCTTCTGAAGATTAGTTGTCTACATTTGAGACAAATTGTTTGATAAGGTTGCGCCATGTTTTTTATTCTATATTTTGTTTTGCAGACACAGCAGTCGTTATCACTTCTCGTAAAGGAAAAGAGATGCTTCTGTTCCGTAGCTATACGTATCGGAAACAGTACGATAAAGGCAGCAAGTCTAGATGGGTGTGTTCAACCCAGAAAAACTGCCGCGCCTACGTTTTTACGGATTCTGATAACATCATCACGTCTGCCGTTGAAGAACACGATCATGATCCTCCAAAATATTACCTCAACCCCAACCACCTCTTAGATGCTATCAGAGAACCTTTGGTATTTGAATCTGATTGACAAACCTTGATATGCATTTATAGATGACTGCCCAACAACATGGGTCATTTTATGCTTAACGCTTCTGAATTCGAAACTAGTTACAGATTTCCATTGATAATGGCAATTGCTTTCATATATTTAGAAATAATAGAGTTAACAAAGGCGTTCTTTAAGTACTCCATACGTAAATTAGGTATATTAATCTGAAACGTTTTGTTTACTAAAAGATAGCAGCATAAATCTTTTAAAATTTGGTATTGGTGAAATTAATATTTAGGTATCTTAGTGTATATTATGTAGAATTAAGTGCAGTTATTGCAGATATGATTTTTTTTTCGTTACGAAGGAAAAATTCCTTACGGACGCTCACCAGCACGTACTGGTAAAGAGTGTCCAACTTGTACGGACTAAACAACCTCGGTATTTTCTCGCCTAGACCAGTATGGAACCGCTTTTAGCAATACTTCATGCAGGCCTAGATATGACAAAAAGCGAATAAAGATAACTGCAAGTAACCGGGGTTTACGGACATTGCCCGAAACATGAATTATCTCTAAAAATTGGTTGCAAGTAAACTTCTGTTACTACACAAAAGCCCTAAAGTTTAACTGTGTAATAATTATTTTAACACACTCCTCCGCATTAAATACAGATTGATATTAAAATCTCCTCTCTGTTCTCTCGCACGCACTTTTCTAGTTCATACTTCCTTTCTATATACGAAGATTTTATTAGTTTTTTTTTATATTTTAATCTATTGTGAGTAGTATTCATAGTTAATTTATAGAAACCAGCCTTAATTCAGACTCACGTCTTACTCTTGGCACTTATTCATGAGCTCTTTAGACGACGTTATCACGGTGGGAACTGCGTACAGTAGTAATAATACATGGTTATATTCAATTCAACTTTTTACTGCCCCTAAAAAAAAGCCCCTTTAAAGCCCCTATATTCTAAAAAGCTTTTATTTAACTTGCCATGTATGTACGCGAAAGTTGAATCTTGCAAGTTAAATTTGACCCAGGGTCTGATTGAACTGAAGTTTTAGGTAGTGGTACAGTCCCGATTACAACGCATAGTTATGACAGCTTAACCTGATGTTGCTGTAAGGATTGGCTCCAGATGAGGGAACTCTTTAAGCGTTAACAGTAGTGACATAAGATTTGTTATAAGCTTATTTAACTAGACTTGTTCAATTAAGTATGGGCTAATTTTTATTATTTTAGGAATTAAGTTTTTTTAAACATTTAAATAGTAGATGTAATTTGTTCATAAATGCTTATAGTTACAGTTGTCTTTTATTTTTTATCAAATGAAATTGTCGAGTAAGGGTATATTGTTTTTGGTCTTAATATCTTCCTCAAAATTCTTTTATAATTAAGATAAGCAGTTCATAATTTTTTCTAACAACAAACAATTTTGTTTTAATGTTAAATTTGTGAATTTAGTTTCTTTTTTTATATAATTGATACGAATATGTATCGAGCAAATTTTTGTGCTTCAAAAATAAGTATGTTTTGCTTGTTCCAGAATCAAACATTTAATGAACACTATATATGTAAAAATTATATAAATTAAAAAAATAATTTAAAAATGTGAATCAATGTATTAGACAATATCATAACTGCTCTGTAACTGTGTTTGCTTATTAAATAAATGTAAAAATCACATATACTTAGTGTCTTATTCTTGAAAAATTACAAAAATATTTTTATGTCATAAAGGAAACGTAATCCTAGTATGTACTTAATTGTTCTTTTTCCCAACAGCTATCGAAATAACATCGAAACGAGGGCGGCCATTGATCATGTACAAAAACTACACGTATTCGAAATATCCGTATCCGATAAAATCCGGTTGGCGTTGGTATTGCTCTAAAGTCAAAAACTGCAAAGCGTACCTATTGACTAGCGACGACCATACAATACTGGCCTCGACTGGTTACCATGGACACTTACCAACAGCTAGTTCTTTTGGACCTTTATTGCGACACGTGTGGAAAAAGCGACGAACAAGCGGGGACTAACTTTCCAGAATAGAAAAAACCAAAGACAAGAATCAAGCGCGAAACTCGTATCATAATTGTGATGTCAATGACTAATAACTTTCTATTATTTTTAATCAAATTTGTATATTAATTAATATAGTTAAAAATAAAGAAATATATTCTGGGTACTTATTTGATTATGTACAAAAATTTTATCGGACGTATCATTTAATGGAAATAATAAAAGTGTATAAAACCGCGGCGTCTTTTCGTAAAGTGTTCTTTAATTCTTATGAAATAATTTTGTAGCAAATCACGCTTGACTACAACTCAACTTTAACTCAAACTTAAATGCTAATATGGCCATCAAATATAATCAAAATCATCTTTATTCAGCTTTTTCAAACACTTTCGAATCGTCAATGATCAATCTTAAATATTTAAATGAGTTAATCTTGTATTTATATATATATATATAAATATATTTTCTGAATCTCGGAAACGGCTCCAAAGATTTTCCTGAAATTCAGCATGTAGGGGTTTTTGGGGGGAGAAAAATCGATCTAGGTTATATTAAAGAAAATTCGTTTAATCCCTGTTTTTGGGCATTAAAAATATATGTAATTGAAAGCAAAGGACTTTTTTAGTTATCAAATGTAATGTTGCGGTAGCCGATGGGTAACGATCAGACCGAAAATGTTCAAAACCCGGGTTGGAGTCCCACATTTCATCGATGCCTTGAATAAATAACTATTGTACACCAGGTAAATAATACACATAAACAAGAGAAATAAGAATATTTAAGAGTGCAAGGCGGTCTTATCACTAAAAGTTGTCTCTTAGAGACAACCCCTACGTTGAAGTAATAACGATAAGCCTTCTTTCTTTTTATTTTTTTTTATACTTTTAAAAAATTACTGAGCAAGGCTCGGTCTACGATAAATGAAGCTAGAACCGGGTTGGAATGTTGCTCTTACCGACAATCTTTTAAACATTTTTAACTATACATTATAAAAACGCAGTCTTGTATGAACCTGAAAGGATTTTAAATCCAGTATTTTTATCGTCCAAATAATCTTCAATTCTGTGGTAAGATTTACGTATGCGAAGATTGAAGATTCAATTTTATAATATTTCTAACACTTAATTTAAACCTTTCTGTAGACTGGTGTAGTACGGATGGCCGAATTTTATTATAAAGGCGAATGGCATGACCCTTACCCTAATTTCATAAAAACCAATCATACTCAACAATACTAAATTAATTTTTATTATCCTTATAATAAAAACGATTTTATTTAACCTTTCCATTGCTTAATTTATAGAATAAGGCGTTGCTTTGCGGAGATCCATAATACAAAAGTAATAATAAAATTATTTTGCTATAATCCGCGAAGAAGTAAAATAGAATATAATGCTAAATGTCAGTGGACAATCGGTTATCAACCTGATACATGCAGGATTCTTTTCTTTTTTTTTAAATCCTGGATTCTTAAAAAAAGATGGATTCTTAAAGGATCCTGGAGAATCCGGATTATAGCAAAATAATTTTATTATTACTTTCCTTTGCTTTCGAAATAAATCTAGCGAAGCTGACATTGGCAGTGTGCTTAGTGCGAGTTTTTTTAACCCACTCGATCACCTTTGGTGTAACTCCAACTTGTGAAGCTGCAATAGAGACATCTAGTGACGACTGTTCCAGCGCCATACAAATTGGCGTTACGCTACGCTAGTAGGTTATACAAACTCTCACTATCATCCTCTTGCCCATATCCCACTCTTAAGTGGGGTCGGCACACATGTTATAAACATACTGTCACATGATTTGGCGGCATTTTTACGACCGGCCGCCTGCCTGATGTCAACTTACTTAACCGGATACCACACGGTGGGTCAACTTACCTTAATCGCCTTTTACATCTCGGTAAGAAATGAGGTTGGTCTATTCTATTTGGCCGGATACCACACGGCGGGTCGACTTACCTTAGTCGCCTTTTACGACACATCGGTAAGAAATGATGGTGGTACTATTTTATTCCGCCGTATACGACACGGCGTAAAGAAACTCTCACTAATCACACATAAATAGGCACCTAGGCTATGGAGATTATTACCGGTAGCGACCTCAATCTTTTTCCCTAATGTATATCTGAGTTCTGAGATTGTTTATAGTTTCTGCCGAGATTATCTGCACTGGACCCAACTAGCAAAGATTCCTTAGACACATAAATTAAAGTTGCAAAAGTTAATTTTTAAACTGCAACATCACCGTTAGGTAATATAATAGTCTAGAATACTGTCGTAGACAATTAATAATACATCCTTCCTAATGTGCCTTTAAGTTAAAGAACTTTCAACTTAATATTTAAGCTGTTAATGCTGTGAGTGTTGATGTTAAGCAAATTACTGTTTAAGCACTAGCGTCCAATAGCGCAACAATTAACATTTTTTTAAACTTAGCTTTCGGCTAATTTGTCTTATGCGATCAAATTTTACACACATTTTTGTGGTACTTATTTAATAATTTATAGAATTATTAGGCGTTACTTTTCGGAGATCCATAATACAAATGATAAAATTATTTTGCTATAATCCGCGATGAAGTAAAATAGAAAATATATATAATGCTAAATGTAGAGTGGACAATTGGTTATCATACCTGATATATGCCGGATTCATAGAAAACACATGCACAAAATCGCAAAGCTAATAAAATCGCTTTGCGATTTTGGTCGTGGAGTCTATCTCCTGATGATGCTTCGGTTGCGGGGCGAAACGATTGTTGAGTTTGTGATAGTGAACGTATACAGTGCTTGTGTATTGTGGTGGCGGTGGTGGAGGTTTGTGCATGTGTTTTCTACGAATCCTGCATGTATCAGGTATGATAACCGATTGTACACTCTACATTTAGCATTAGGTATATATATTTTCTATTTCACATCATCGCGGATTATAGCAAAATAATTTTATAATTACTTTTGTACTTATTTAAATAAATATAAACGTAAGAAATTGTGTGAATCAACTTAAGTAGTTACTTCGTTTTAATGTGCCATTTTTTATTGTCTTAGTTAATCGTAGCTCTATATTAAATACAGGATACTTACTGATACAAGTAAATAGATATATTTACGAGTATAAATATATAAATTTGATTATTAACTCAACATATGTTGCAAAATGTCTTTGAAACTTGCGCCTCTACAAAGCTAGCTGTCATTTATTTATTGTTATTGTTTGAATAAGATTAATATAAAACTTGCTTGTGTTTTACTTATATTCCTAACATTTTAATTTCTGTATGATTTTTTTCAACTCTCAGATGGATAAAGTGTGCATAACTTTAATAATATTAATTCTTTTTGTATATATGTTTTGCGGTTGTTTGAACAAATGTTTTTCATATATCGTTATTAATTAATCAGACAATGATTTGTCTGATCGTGATCCTGAATAACCGTTATAATTTAACGAATTGTTTAAAAATTAAACAAATATTTTCATTGTAAAAGACAACTAACGACATCTAGCGACGAGTATACCAAATGGTTTCAATTACACGATATAATTTACTCTGTGCAAACGATCTAGTATTGTATAAATTTTTTTTATTATTCTTACCATAACGAGCAGTCGTCCAAAGCATTAGTTTCAACATGTTTTTAATACAACCTTCATAGAGTAGGCCATTTATATGAAAAAGCATTGTGGCTGACATATTTTTTTATGAGTCATTCATTGAGTTGTTGCGAAAGAGTAAATGGGCTGACTCTGGGAAAACTGCTTTTTATTTATTGAATAAGAATAAAGGAGAAATATCGTCGTTTGTAATACATTTAACATGCATTGTTTGTACGTATAATGCACGCTAAATAAATAAATACATGGGACACTTACTCACACGGTCGTCCGTCCCACAAAGTAACTTAATACTTGTGTTATGGGTGTCAGACAACTGGAGAATATATACTTAAATAATTTTTAAATACATATTTAAATACAAATATACACCCAGTCTGAAACACCAACAAATTCATTTATAGAAAATGTTGACCCTCGGAGGGAACCCGTGCCCGCGGAGCTGAAGGCAGGGTCACTACCCACTGCGCCAATGGGCCAGTCTTGCAACGCTTTTTCGCTCTACTCTGCATTTTGCGAAAACTACGCTAGCTCGTCGCTCTCGGTGACGGTGTAAATGCTGGGGCTAACAATATAAGTACGCAGCGGCCTGTTACTCTCCCACTGCTGGGAATAGGCCTCTTCTCTCCGTTTTGTGAGAGAAGGATTGGAGCTAAAACTACCACATTGCTCCAATGCGGATTGGTAGATTAGACATATCTCCAGAATTCTCTAGAAATATGCAATGTACTCCTCACGATGTTTTCCTTCACAGAAAAGCGTGTGATAAATTGCAATTATCAATTAGACACATTAAACTTATTGGTGTCTGCCCGGGCTTGAACCCGTGACCTCGAAAGAATCGCACGGTGTTACCGCTGGGCTATCACAGTTTGCTAAACAGGTAACAATGTAGTCGGTTAAAAATAAAACAAACAAATCTCGAAGCAAGATACGACACTACTTCATATTTTTTGATGTTATCTATATTGATTCATACAAAATTGACGGTACTCTATTACCAGTTAAGTAATCATCTAAAAATTAAATCTGGGGTCAGTATAGAAAAACATTGCATTTGACCAACCCAGAAATCAAACCATGAAAGCCACATTCAGTACAGATATTAAATCTTGATGTACGTAATTTAATTTTATAACACAGAATTGAGAAAAACTATAGCGTAACATACATATGAGTATTAATTATAAATGTTTCTAAATAAGTTTCTAAATATGTTGTAAATTTTTTTTAAATAATTAAAACAACTAAAAGTACAAAATTAATGTCCTTATGAAACTTATAAATTAAATGAAGTGTTTTTTTGTGTTCTAGTTTCCATGTTTACCCTTAAAAGCTATAAATGAGCAGAGTAAAATTATTTGTCTGATAAAAAAATAATATTTATTTATACATGTTACAACTTGATAAAGCATTCTAAAAAACAGCTTAAAAAAATGATTAAAATCATAAAACTTATCTATTTAGCCTTAATAAATAAGTATTCAAGAAATTCAAAGAAAGTTTTTGAAGAAAATTTGTATTAGAATGAATAGCATTGAAAAGTATTAAAAATATTATTTTACATTTTATTTATACTGGATTATTTACTATAAAATATATTAATTGTATTTAACACAAATATATTAATTATACAATTTAGAAAAAAATCATTCAGACAAACATTAATAATTCATGTTATTAAAGGTCTTAGAAATAAAAAAAAAACTTAAATTACAACAAATGCTTTTATTTAACTATAATTACATGGTACACAAAAAGTATTATATCCTAATTTATTTTCACACAATTTTTAAAATATGAAAAAAAAATTGTTACAAATCTTTGAGGTATATTGAGGTAGAAAATTAAAATCAGTCTTTACGAAGTCAGTCATGTAAGTTTCAAAGATTTTAAAACTATACTTAGATAAACTTAATATATAGATATACCTAAATAGGAATAAGTCTTAATAGCAGTCTTTATTTAACATTGAACACAATTTAACTATACTCCAGCAGGTCTAACTACTGATACTCTCAGTTATTTTAAAACTCAACTAATACCATGGAATGTTGATAACTGGAGCACAGAGTAAAACATAAAACCTATTTCAAAGAGACTCAAGGTAGCTATATAAAAATGTTAACAGCATAAAGAAGTCTTCAAAAGTTAAAATTGTAACATTACTCATTTTTAAAATTCAAACAGCATAAATAATTATTGTATATAGCAATCACAAAAATTATTTGATCTGTCTAAATTTTTTTAATTTATACATGTAGTTCAACAGTATGCCTCTTTTTGAAACAGTCACTAAATTATTTGCTAACCTATATTTATAAAGCTAAAATAAAAAATCATTACCAACACCTTAAAATTAAAATTACATTATATATCAAGATTGAAGTTGTATGACTATAAATATAAAAAAATAATTCTGCTATACATATATTAAGATTTTAAAGATAAAAAAGATCAGTCTCTGTATTTAAAATTGACAGTAATTATAAATAATTAACGGTCTGTAATCATTAACTTGTTTGATTGGTAATTTTTGTAGTAACTTTACACATAAATATTTTTTTTGTCTTTATGGAAACTTAAGTTTTAGCTAGCTCGTGCTCATCGCTGCTTTAAAATCATCTATGTTATTATTCACCCATATTAGTCCACCTCTTAAAAATTTGTTGAAAAGGCATCAAAGCACAAGCAGTAGAAATAAATTCGAGAGTTAATCTCTCGGTGGCAAAATTAGGAACACACAAAGAAACCTGTCTAGCAAAAGAGCTGTTTAGACTATACACATCTATTCTTTGTTCGAAAACGATATTTTTAGATATTTTTTAAGTTGGCAGTACAGTAAAAAATTTCTAGACAATTCTAAATGATCCATCATTACGACGATAAAAACCTGGCGGAGGATGGTTGTGTTTATTTCTCACCCTATTAACAAGTGTGCGCATTTGGTGAAATACAGTTGTAATGTCTGCATGACATCCTGTCTTCGTTCGTGATGTGCAGTACCATTGTTTCTTTCCATAAGCTAATTTATTTTTTAAACGGAAGGCATAACCTTCGTGTACTAAAAGTGTACTCCCTTTTCTGGTCGGAATAAAATTTGCTTCTGAAATTAATCAAAGTTTCTGAAGTTAGTAAATGTGTTATGTAAAAGTAGTAAGTAGCGGCCTGTTACTATCCAACTGCAGAGAATAGGCATCTTCTCTCCGTTTTTGGAGAAAAGGATTGGAGCTCAGACCTACCACGCTGCTCCAATGCAGATTGGTAGGTTACACATATCTCCAGAACTCTCTAGAGATATGCAGGTTTCCTCACGATGTTTTCCTTCACCGAAAAACGTGTGATAAATTGCTATTATCAATTAGACACAAGTTTTAACACAAAAACTCATTGATGTCTGCCCGGGTTGGAGCACTCGAAAGAGTCGCACGGTGTTACCGCTGGGCTACCACAGCTTAATGAACGAATGTGTTATGAATAGAAACTAATTATAAACAGTGATTTTGAACTTTAAAAGTTGAAACGTTAAAAAACTACAAACGTTTGGATTTAAATAATTTTAAATAAAGAATGTGCTTATCTTTACACGTAATTTTGTTTGTAAAAGATAACTAATGGAAAGGTTTAATGAAACAATATTTTTGATATGGCATTATTGTATATTAAACTTTATTAATAATATTTACTCCTTACAGTCTAATATTATTCTGATAAAACATACGCGTCTTCATAACCTAATTACCATAACAACAACAACACAACACAACGCTCACTTCAATTATTACATAAATTAAAAAATATTTGAGTAAATTTAAGATTTTATATTTTAGAACTGCCGAAAATATTTTCAAACATAAATATTAACACACGCTATGTATACACAATATACAAAATGCTTAAAAAATGAAAGGAGAGTTTGGTATTGCTAGACGCTACTATTCTCGGATGTCAAAACAAAATAAATATTCGTCTAAAATCAGTTTGTTTTAAAACCGATAAATACAATCATTTTTATTAATATAATATGCTTACATATGTAGGTATTATTATCATATTATGGTCATCTTGAAAATTGAATTCAGATCTTAAGTTTTGCTCTATATATCGTTATGAGATTTAAAAAAATTGTAGTTAGGTACTCAATCGCTATTATTGGGTAATAAACCATATGTAATTTTATCGTACATAATCTTAATTAAATCCTGTCCTTCTTTAATTAATACTTTACATTAAATAAAAATATACCTATTAGTATTTTGTAGATTTACTTTTTGTGCATTTTTATTAATTTATCAATAACAAATTCACAAATGTTCCAAATTAAAACAGCTATTACATTTGAATTAAGTTTTGCTTTGTCATGAACAATTCCTACATCAAATAAATAATATTAAAATCTATATATATATATACAATAAACATAAAATTTAATAAATCTCATCAACAGTAAAATAAAGCTATACATAAAGGAAACCTTTAACCTATTGTTTCTTATTAATCAAGAAAGTAATAACTAATGAATTTTGTGATTGAATAACAATATATATAATTTTAAGTCGTAAAAATTGAAATACTGTCTTATACAATTTTACGTGTTACGTTCAAAATTTATTGCTGATCTGTGCATAAAATGACAACATTGTCACAAATGTGTCTAGAATTTCGTTTACGAGAAAATTCACTATAAGAAACTTTTAGAAAAGCACTAATATCTTAGTTATATGTCATATTACTTTTTAACTATGTTTAAATACTTGTTGATTTTAAATAAAAAAAATGTAAAACGTCACGGTTACTAAAATAATTTTCAATTGTGTTTTTGTATTCAATAGGTTGTAAATTGTATCTGATCTATGTTGTTTTCTCTTATTATTGTATATTTCGGAACTAAACACGTCGTGTTATTTTACTTAATAAAATCTAATTATTGCTCTTCACATAATTATTGAAATAAATAATCATAAATAAAAAAATAAACTTACTTATTTGTATCGTAGTAAATGCCGAATGACTTTTGTAAGCTAAATTTCGTGACCGGTAAGCCGGTGTAAATAGTTCCGTGAAACTGAGTTAAATAAATTTTTATTAATTAATGTTTGTTTATTTTCTTTCCTACCTAATCTTAAGTAAATAAATTTGTAACATAAATTGAAGATATTTTTATATTTTCAGGTATATTTATTAATACAAGGGGCAATTCAAAATTGTTTATTTACCAAAACCATACATTCAGATTTATGTACAAAAAGGCTTATGGCAGTCAGCTATGGTACTGTTGGTATTTCTTTAGCCGCTGCTGCCCTGCAAAACTCAGAATAAACAATGCAGGTAAAGTTACAGAATGTATTGGACGGCACAATCATGATCCACCTACTTGTTGGATGACACCTGATGGCAAATCTTACAGTTTACCACCACTTCCCGACAAGTCTCCACAAAATGAATAACTCTAATGTATTATTGAAAAATTAATTGTTCAAAGACATTAAACTTATGATAAGATGAATGATGTAAATACATTATCAGTTTAAAATATTCCAGTAAGTTATATTACTAATAATTTATAATGCTGTATCTACAAGTGACAATATATAACATTACTAAAAATAACATTGAAATTTTAAATTAAATATATCACACTCTTGTATTAAAGTGACCTATTTTGAAGAATGTTTTATGACAAATTGTAATAAAACATTGTGTAGCACCTATAAAACTGATGAGTGATTATTATTAAAGAGAACCTATAAGCATTGAAGTGTGCTGTCATTGATGGCATTGTAATAACGCAATTAAGCCTAATTTTAAATCGCTGTTTAATACTAAGCATGTGATATGTTTATTAAAAATTAATATATTGATTAACTCTTGTCGCAAATGTAATATGTTCTGTCTTAGTGATTATTACTTGATGTTTGAGTTAACTAATTGATTTGTTAACTATCTCTAACTGTTTTAGTGTGAACTATAAACATTATTTCTGAATTATAAGTGGAGTGGAACATGAGTAATTTCTCTAACATTCTATGTATTTATTATAAGAATCAATAAACAATGAGCTAGCAATAGACATTAAAAAATTTCTCAAATTATACTAATATATTAGACACATAATGTTATGTAAAATTAGTCTAAAGTTATTGTATAAATATGTACAATAGAATAATCAGTATTGCCAGACAATGTTTATGGTGTCTGGCGAGATTTGGATAAAAAATTTAAGATTTAATTTGTTATAGGATTAAAGATAAATGCTTTTATAAATTTAATATATTTGGTTGTAAAATCCTTTAAGCAAATGCAGATAATAATTTTTAAGTGCAAATGAAGTTTAAAAAATTAATTCTCTTTTGCAATTGACAAATTTTATAAATATGTATTAGGTTAAGTCCAGCATGCTTGTCTGTGTCATAGATTATATAAGATTTATAGCTATAACTGTTTGAACTGCCAAAATAAGTTATACAAGTTGTGTTTTATTTTTGTAATGTAATTAAGGTTTTCTTATATCCAAAGTCCTTTATTTACCCAAAGTTTTTTCCATAGTCTTAAGACAATTGAAATATTAAACAATGATTCATTTTTTATATTGGTTGTTTTATTCCTTAAAAATATTTTTTTCGGAAGTTAGCATTGACTGCCTTCAGCTCCGAGGGTCACGGGTTAGATTCTTGCCAAGGGCCAACATTTTCTAATAATAATCTGTTGGTTTCTCTGATCTTTTGTCTGGCTCTATACGTTTAAAATTATATAAGTATTTATATTATTTAGTTTTATATATATTTAGTAAGTTGTCAGTCACAAGTTAGTTATTAAGTTACTTACTTGGGGACTGACAACTATGTGTGTGTCACATATTTATTATTTTCAAGATATTTTTCTTTAAAAAGTACAGATAAAAAACCATTAAATGATCTGATGTTTATTAAAAGTAAATGAATAATAAATAAAAGAATTAATTCAAGTTAATATGTACATAGGGTTACCTAAATAAAAATTCCTGTGTAAAATATATTATAACGAAATTTTTTCCTTTACATGTATTTAACAAAATAAAAAGCTATTTTGTGAAAAGTCAATAAATTTATTATTTTCTTTAAATTTTTCACATTGACAGCGATTTAAATGTTGTTTTTCATATTTTTGACCTAACTTTTTTAAACTCTTTACAATATCATTGAGGGTATCATCAAAAAAATAACTAAGATACCACTAGTATTTTATAAAAACCCCAGTTATACTTGTATAGAAATCGAATCGTCACGCTTTAGATATGATCACTAAAAATCGAGTTGATAAGTGCAAGGATATCATCAAAGTTCCGTAAATTACGTTATTTACAAAGTATTTTCAATCTTATGAAGTTAATTTAAAGTTGAATTTTGACGGGCAATCTTTGACAAATCATTAATTGTACCATTAAAGTGACGAGACAGACATTATTAATGATCGATCGAATTAGATACCTTTTTTACATTCTCATTGTCGTTCCTATACAAACTTTGCAGTAGGTATATTCGACAAGACTTTGATATTAAATAATAGGTTTATTAAATACCTAAAGTCAGTGGCGTAGCTAGTTAACGGAATGCCCTGGGCAACAATAAAATAAAGGCCCCATCCTAAACTATTTAAAATTACTTGCTTTCATTCTTCATGTTCGGCGTTTGACGTACGCGAACGGGAGGTAGTAAAACTCAGAAAGACTCCCCCGAGGCTGGGGACCCGGGGTACTGCCTCGTCTAGTCCTCCGATAGCTACACCACCGCCTACAGAGACATTTATATTTACGCAACATTCAAAGCCAAAACTCAACGGTCGATATTCAAAAATCCTTTATAGAATTAGGCGTTACTTTGCGGAGATCCATAATACAAAAATAATAATAAAATTATTTTGCTATAATCCGCGATAAAGTAAAATAGAAAATATATATAATGCTAAATGTAGAGTGGACAATCGGTTATCATACCTGATACATGCAGGAGTCGTGAAAAACACATGCACAAACCTCATCCACCTCCACCGTGATACACAAGCACTATATACGTTCACTATCACAAACTCAACAATCGTTTCGCCCCGCAACCGAAGCATCGTCAGGAGATAGACTCCACGACCAAAATCGCAAAGCGAAGCAATACCCAAATAAGTTTATTTATATACTAATCGGTTCAACCGATTAGTATATAACTAAATTTATTTAAAAATCGCAAAGCGCAATGCAATGGCAATGGCAATCGCAATGGCTTTGCGATTTTGGTCGTGGAGTCTATCCCCTGACGATGCTTCGGTTGCGGGGCGAAACGATTGTTGAGTTTGTGATAGTGAATGTATATAGTGCTTGTGTATCACGGTAGCGGTGGTGGAGGTTTGTGCATGTGTTTTTTACGACTCCTGCATGTATCAGGTATGATAACCGATTGTCCACTCTACATTTAGCATTATATATATTTTCTATTTTACTTCATCGCGGATTATAGCAAAATAATTTTATTATTACTTTTGTATTCAAAAATCCATTAAATTCGCAGTATTTTTTCCTTCTACCGACTTCGTCTACTGTTGGACATAGGATTCTATAAAGGATTTTCACGTCATAAAATCTTATGGCATTTGTTTCCAGTTGCAATTTGTAAAGGCTATCCGAATTCTCCAGGCATAGCATATAAGCTCTATCCAAAGAATAAAGTCACACGTTCCATGTATAAGCATAGGAAATTGGACTTTAATCTTCGAATAAAGTGATATGTCTGTAGAATTCGTGTAACCCATTATATTGTAGGTTTCCTCACGATGTTTTCGTTACGAAAAAGCGAATTATAAATTGTAATATCAATAACATAAGTTTTATAATATAGGTATAGATTTAAAATATAACCGTTCTTCATTTAACCTTTTTTAGGAACTCAACGACACATTTCATAACTTTTTATTAAAACTCATATCTACTTCCACACATGACTTCCGTAAGTTATCTACATTTCTAGTATGATAATATAATACTATAACTTACGGTACAATTTTATTTCGTGTACATTACTTTAATATAAACTGCTTTAACGAAATAAAAATTAATTATATGTTCAGTGGAACATTAGAAAATTAACAAAAACTACCATTTACGTTCTTACCGCCGTGTGGTATCAGGCTGAATAGAATAGACCACCCTCGTTTCTTACCGAGGTGTGAAAGGCGACGGGTAAGTTTACTCGCCGTGTGGTATCCGGTTGAGTATAATAGATAATATTGTCGAGGTGTCGTAAAAGACGACTAAGTTACGTTGACGTCAGGTAGGCGGCCGGTCGTCAAATAGCCAAATCAGGTGACTATATGTTTATAACATGTTGTGCCGATTCCACTTAGAGCGGGCTAAGGGCAGGAAAATAATGTTATCTTAGAAATTATCACAGATAACGCGCGCCGAAATATTAGGAGAGGAGAAATTATGCAGGGCTACAAAAAATATTAAAAAGACTCATTGAATATTTATTTTATATAAACAATTAAATGTTACAAGCAAAAAATAAAGTTTACAATCTCAGATAACGTCCATTCGATATCTTCAGAAGATTCTTCGCAGGATGATCATGGACTGGGTTTTTGTCATAAATGTAAAGATCGGCGTCTACTTTTAAGTATGCTTTGCAAGAGGCGGACGAAGTGCACGCCCATTTGAAGAGATTTCCGCATTTATTTTTCTTATAATATGTGTATCCATCCAATAAAATTACTTTCTTTCCATTGAGCATTGTTATTAATTCAGCTGCAGAAGCCGTAAAAAAGTGTTTATTAAGTAACAAAACAATATATCGAGAATGATTTATAGAAGCAGGCGTTACTTTGCGGAATTCCATAGTACAGTAATTACAATAAAATTATTTTGCTGTAATCCGCGTTTGTTACACACACCACAAACAACAAACGCGCATTACAGCAAAATACAAGTGATTCGTTGCAACTTGGTGCGTAGCTGACTGCAGTTAAGACTACTATCACTCAGATAATCCTCGATTGTGTAGTAAGCTTTATGTAGTAGTAGCATCTGTTTAATATAATTTCTTCTTCTGTGTAAAAGGCAAGTCTAGACCAGGGCTTCTTAAACTTTTTTATATAGCGACCCTCGACCCGCTTAGAAAATTTTAAACGACCCCCTCCTCCATATAATGAAATATATAATCATAAATTTAATAAAATCTATTTAATTAAATTTAATGAAATGGGGTTATGAAGGTACTTAGGAGGAGAAATACCAATAAATGTTTGTTAGAAAAGTTCTTTAAAGGACAGCTGCAGCCATGTATTTGTATCAATAATGATTGAAAAGTATCAGATCTTTGCGACGCCTTTTACTTTCAGTAGACCCACAGTTTAAGAAGCCCTGGTCTAGACAATGTTGAGGAATTTTGTTGTAAAAAAGTGTACTGAGAGCGAAAAATGATTTTCAGACCTTTTGGAGGCGCAACCAAGGCGTCATTATGTCTGTATCTAGTAAGTCTGTCATACCTATCACTATATAATAGTGTCATAAATTTATAGTATTCAGGCGCCATAGTAAAATGGTAATGAGTAATATACTTATGTACAAGTGCGTCAAGGCCGATTTTACTGTACTTTGTACTAAGATATCATGTTTATGTGGAGAATGACGTAGCAGTTTAAAGAGCGATTATAATATAACTTGTAAAAATGCTTATCTTTGTTAAGTATGGCCGTATTATGTTATAACAGTTTGTTACTAACCGGCCGCTATGTGGTATCCGGCTGAGTAGAATAGACCACCCTCATTTCTTACCGAGGTGTCATAAAACGCCAGTAAGGTAAGTTGACATCAGGCAGGCGGATGGTCAACAAATACGTAGCTAAATAATGTGACAACTTGTTTACAATATGTTCTGCCGACCCCACTTAGAGTGGGATAATGGCAGGAGTATGATAAGTCTGTAACTAAACCGGGAAAAATGTAAGGATCTGTGAACTGTCTCTGTGTTATCAACTAAGCTAACAGTTTTTTCTATTCTATATAATATTGTCCTTATTGGAATCTGAACAAAAATATATACCTACTTTTATAAAATATTATTTATACTTATATTTATTTTTAGTAAGTTATACTCATTTCTTCCCTTAAGTGGAGTCGGCACAACATGTTATGAACATGTTCTCACATGATTTGGCTACGTATTTTACGACCGGTCGCCTGTTTGAAGTCAACTTAACTTAGTCGTATTTTATGACACCTCGGTAGGAACGATGGTGGTTAATTGGAAATACATTTTTACAGTAATAGAAATGTATTTGGTATAAAAAAGGTGCAATTGAAAGAATCAATTCTCAAGAAAAGTGTATTTCGTACTCCCAATAATTATTAAAATTTATCTTGATTAATCTAATCACTTCATTAATTGAAAATACATTTTTACATTAATATAAATACATTTAGTATACATAGTTCCTTTTAACAATTGAATTGCTTAGATTTATATTTACTGGCAACACTGGTTGCAATGCCGCGAGCATTTTAAATATACTAAATCGCGCCAAAAGAAGTAAATATGACTTTACAAACTTGAGAGTTCAAAAAAAATTATTTATTAAGGATCTACCTAACTTTAATATAATGTCCGGTTGAGGTCTTAACGAAAACTTTCCTCGGGTGTGAATGTTCCGGATTCCTTTCGTAAATGTATAAATTTTCGTCCACCTTCAAACAGCCTTTGCATGTTGCTGATGCGGTACACGCCCATTTAAACAGAGTGCCACATTTATTTTTTTTATAATACGTGTATCCATCCAGTAATATAGCCTTCTTTCCGTTGACCATAGTGATTATTTCAGCTAAAGAAAGCACAATATGAAAAATAATAAATATTTTATTCGTAAACTTAACAATACTATTTATAAAAGTAGGTATAAAAATACAGAATTTATTTTAAAAAATTATGACGTCGATTTAATTCAACTTGTACGTAAATGTTATAACCATAGAGTTATTATAGAGAAGGGAAGCCAGCTTGAATGTGCTTTATTATAATAAAGAGAGAGAGAGAGAAACAATATATCTGTCTCTCTTTAATATGTGTGATAAGACAGAGATGAAATATGCCAGTTTTATCTTACCTCTTCTTATTTATTGTGAGACTCACTTACAGGAAGAGATGTCCTTTTGCTCTAGTACAACTATGGTTATAACCGACATTTTTTTAAATCTAGATAAATAAAGACGTGTAAAAAAAAAAATTCTCCATTACACCTATAAGGAAAAATGTCTGGTATTACCATAGTAATGGTATTACTGCATAATAAAAATACCATACCTATATAAAAAATTTATTATATCGAATTCTGTACATCCCTCCACATCTTATAATACAGTATGTGAACACGGCAGCTGTTACATTTTATTGCACATAGAATATACAAAGTGTATAGACCTAAAATTAAAATTAAAAAGATGATAAAGTTAAACGAACCCCACCAATAATTCCATTTTATTTAACAACACATAGATATTATACTAGAGTAGGGAAGCTTGGCTAAAATATGTCCTATTACAATAAAGAGAAAGCAAGTGAGACTGTATCTATCTGTATCTTTTTAATCTGTGATTAAGTAAAGATAATATCTTAAATTAATATCTTTAATTTTGGTATATAAAAATATAAAGAATTATAAAACAATAGGTGATGTATATAATAGACAAAGTAGGAACCGACATAAGCTTGCGGCCTCTGCTTTGCGCTTTGAAAAAGTACGTAAGTCGTTTGTGGGTTTGGGTATAAGATTCTATAATAAAATTCCACAATCAATTTTAGCTTTACTATTACAGCAGTTTAAAAACACTATTAAGGAGAGGCTGATACAGAAAGCCTACTATACTGTTGAGGATTATTTAGACGATAAGAATGCGTGGATATAGATATTGTTTGACCCTGTACAAAATAGAAACGATTAAATGTAACTAGTATTTAGAATTGTTTTTAGCAACGGCCAAGTTTCTAGCTGGCTCTTCTCGGTAGGAACAGCTTTCCGAACCAGCAGTAGAGTTGACGATTCGAAAGCACTTGTTTACAAGTTTGTTTTGAATAAAGAATAAATTGAATTTGGATAAAGTATACAAGTTACATCTTCTCTCTCATTATTTATTATAAATAAATAAATAAATAAATAAATATATGGGACACTTACACACACGGTCGTCCATCCCCAAAGTAAGTAACTTAATACTTGTGTTATGGGTGACAGACAACTGGTGAATATATACATATATAATTGTTAAATACATACTTAAATACAAATATACGCCCAGGCTCAAAGACCAACAAATTCATCTATAGAAAATGTTGGCCCTCGGCGGGAATCGAACCCGCGACCCGCGAAGCTGAAGGCAGGATCACTACCCACTGCTCCAACGGACCAGTCAATATTATGACACTCATTTGTAGACCTATACTGTCAATGGCTCCTCTAATCTAGTAAAATCACTCCCAACCCAACAACAAACACCCAAGTACATTAATAATTCAAACAAATCGATTCTTTCGAACTAAAGTGACCTTTAGTTTCGAGTATACAAAGTCTTACACGAGTCTAACGCATAAATTTAAATTTAAATAATGAAATTGTAATCAAAGCTAAGAAATTGGCGTTTTCAGTATATTTCCAATAATATAGATATCACTAATAAAATTTATAAAATACTATATTTAAAAGTATAACTAATAAAACATTACGATATCATTGATGATAATATAAATAATAAGAATACGTACATTTACATTCTGACCATAAAAAAGTTCAGTACGCACAAAAATTACTTTTTGTTCAAAAACTATAACTAAATTAATAAAAAAGAATCCTGGCAACACATCACAAAATTTATTAGATATAAATATGAAAATAGAACGCATATTTGTTACTAGTTCCTCTCAATAAAATATTGTTTTGAACAATTCTTATTGCCAACGAAGATTGAGTAAATTGAGAACCGGTTTAAATAATCACACATGCGACCGCTATCAACAAATATAATTAAATCACATCTTTCTATCAAGAATAATCATTAATAATTAAAAATTTACAATCTGTATAATGATAAAATTATGTATATATGATTATTCGTAGCTGAATATTCTATTTTAACTTTTCAAAACAATAAATAAAGCGTAATTTACAATAAAAATTGACTATACTTTAGAGCAGTTTTATTTTCCGTAAACAAAGTTACATTTAACTTATTCTAACATTGAAAACTTCAGTGATTTTTGCATGTAGAAAAAATACAGTGCAACTTGAAATGAAATAAATTGATAAGATCACTTTGTTCTCGTAGTAAAAATAACACCTTTAACGATTAAAATAAAACAATATATTATTTATTCTCATCAAGCATTTTCCAATTCGTATTCCGTTTCGGTGATGATTTGATCGCTAGACACGACTCCGTGTTCGTTCTTAAGATGATCTAAGATGCATTTAATACTGCTATCGACGTCGTCAAACTTAACACACTTGTACTGACATATCTTGCAGCTAAATTCCTGATCTTCGTTCTCAAACACTTTCCATATCCAGTTGTTGTCATCTACAAAGAATAAATATTTTAACAAACGATAGTTTGTTTGTTGTCCTATTTGTTTCAGGTGCCGGGTCAAACATAAAGTTACACTATTTGTAAATATGTCGAAATTTGTTTTATTTTTAGTTCACCGTACAATCTCCTTTGTGTGTTCTCCATCTTACGTGACATTGGCGAAGTATTCTGTGCAAATAATGCACTCCTGAACGCCATTCATTGTAAATTGAATTGAAACGACAGTATTAAAGTTAGAATTGACGATACAAAAGCATTTGCTTACAAGTTTACTTGAATAAATAATATTTTGAATTTTGAACAACGCTAAAATATCCTCCTGCCCTCCATGTTATAAACATCTCACATGATTTGCCTACGTATTTTACTACCAGCCGCGTGCCTGACGTCAACTTACCTTAGTCGCCTTTTGTGACACCTCGGTAAGAAAGAGGGTGATCTCTTCTACTCAACCGGATAACAAACGTAGGGTCAACTTACTTTCGCCTTTTACCACATCACCGGTAAAGATATTGGGGGCTTCTAATAAATTGATGGCAATTTGGAATTTAATTTGTAATTCGCTTTATCGTTGAAATACTCACCTGCAGTTTTATTATGAACCATCTTCAGATGTCTATTCATGTTTCCGGTTGCGTTCCCGCCATGACAGATGTTGCGATGGCAGATTCTGCATTGCGCGAGCGTGTTCGACATGCGTTTGAAATACGACCATATCCAACTGCGCCGTTGCTTCATTATACCTACCAACATACCAATTACCAAAATAAAATAAAAACATGGCAGTCTATCATAAAAAATATAAGGGTTAGGGGGTCTATTCTTCAAACTAATCTCAATTTAAATCCAATGACAATCCAAGCCCCATCATCTTCCTGCCCTTATCCCACTCTAAGTGGGGTCAGCACAATATGTTATAAACATGTCACGTGATTTGGCTACATATTTCACGAACAACCAACTGCCTGACTTCAACTTACCTTAGTCGTATTTACGACACCTCGGCAAGAAAGAGGGTGGTCTATTCTACTAAACTGGAAACCACACGGTGAGTCAACTTACCTTAGTCGCCTTTTGCGACACCTCGGTAAGAAATGAGGTTGGTCTATTCTACTCAGCCGGATACCACACGGCGGATCGACTTACCTTAGTCGCCTTTTACGACACCTCGGTAAGAAATGAGGGTGATACTATTCTATTCTGCCGGATACCACACGGCGTGACAATCCAAGCCCCATGTCAATTTCAAAATCACGTGGTTTGGTACTCTTGAGTACAACGTCGTTAACATTGGATAGAAATTGGAATTGCGTTCGTAATGTTTTAGCGCGCGTCGTTACATGTGAAGTTATCTGCGTTGCAGGAACTACGGTTACAAATAATTAATGCAAAAAAGTGTAGGAACCTAATAAAATGCTTAGGCCTGTGTTATGAGTATGCCACGTCACTATTATTAGATACATTACTGCAACAAGCATATCACTTGTCATCAAATTTCGGTATGATTGCTATGTAAGAATAATATTCTTTTCGCGATATTATTTATTGTGTATCTGCGATTTAACCTGCTACTGCTCTTACTACTACAAAGAAAATTAATTTTTATATCGTATGCAATATGGTTGTTATTTCGAGGTGATATAGCTCTGTTACGCTATTGCAAGTGAAATTATAACCTAGAAATATCGACTGTATTGTATATAGGGAAATTCTGTTCATGTAATTCTTGTTTATTCGGAATATATCCATACCAGGCGCGAATAACTTAACACCTCCAAAGACACACTTAAAACGGCACTAATACATAGGTTTACGTTTAAACTCTAAATTTTACTTTATATTATTTTATTATAGCTGAATGGGATTTTTTGACAGGCATGTTCAAATCATATGAAAACTTGTAATTATTTTAAAAAAAACGACATATCAAGTTGTTCACCACTGACTTATAAAGTTATTACCATAAAAACTATATCTTAATGAATGTGAAATGTACGCGCCAAAACGTATTTAGAAAAGTATATTATTAGATTAAAAAAATGGAATAGGAATAATGAAGACTCAAGAAGGTTCAACGGAACCATCGGAACAACCTATTTATACTATAGTAAAATTTAAAAATATATATATAGTATGTATGTCAAATTTAGTTTAACTAAGTAAAACGATTAGAAAAAAACGAAAAGCAAACAATTATAAATTTTCATTTTTTATTTAAATATTCACAATAATGAAATCAATACATTAAAATAGTTAATTATTGAATTAATCTAATTTTTCACCGTTTCCGTCCTACATCAGGATCTTCGGAATCTATGTCGGGTTCGGTGTTAGGTATGTCAACGGGATCTATTAGTAGTATTAAATCCATCAAATCTTCCTTTTTATCTTCACTACATATTATAAAACAAAGTCCATATTTCCGTATGTACGCATAAAACTTTAAAACTACGCAACCGATTTTGATGCGGTTTTTTTTAATAGATAGAGTGATTCCAGAGGAAGGTTTGTACGTATAATAACATTCAATACGAAGTAGAGAAATACTGTACTTTTTTAAGTTTCTGTAAATAATTACATTTTTTTCCGCTTACATTGCAAACGCAGGCTAAACCCTACGAGATTTATCAAAATGATGTACTAAGTATTTGTACACCTTAAAAAGGTCTACAGAAAAGTCCGCGATGGTATATATCTATCTCTTATGGATAACCCACAATAGCAGTTTTTTTCATTTAGTTTTTACGAAAAATGATGCCTTATGTTAAAAGCAATTTTTATACAATACAGCATTAATCCTTATCCAATTGAGTACCTTAAATAAATTGTTGATTTAATATAGATCAATATTGCCGTTTACAGCATGTAATTCAAGTGAACATTTTCGGAGATATTACAGATTTAAAATCCCGCGAGGAGGCCGCGCTTCGACCTATAAGCACTTCGAATTTAGCAGCGACCGGAGGCGCAACTAAATGTCCTTCTTTCAAGTTTATATTGTCTAATGATAAGAAAGCTATGAATGTTGTATGTAAAGACATTGTCTAATCAATTGTAAAAATAAATAATATCACTACATAGTATAAAACAAAGTCGCATTCTCTGTCTGTCCCTATGTCCGTATATCCCTATGTATGCTTCTATCTTTAAAACTATGGAACAGATTTTGATGCGGTTTTTTTTAATAGATAGAGTGATTTTAGAGGAAGGTTTACATGTCTAATAACATTCAATATGGAGTAGAGAAATACTGTAATTTTTGAGGTTTCTAATGTGATGTCGTAAATAATTACATTTTTTCCGCTTACATTGCAAACGCAGGCTAAACCCTCCGAGATTTATCAAAATGATGTACTAAGTATTTGTACACCATGAAAAGGTCTACAGAAAAGTCCGCGATGGTATATGTCTATCTCTTATTGATAACCCACTATAGCATTTTTTGTCATTTACTTTTTACTAAAAATAATGCCTTATTTTTGAAGCAATTTTTATACAATACAGCATTAATTCTTATCCAATTAAGTACCTTATATAAATAGTTGATTTAATATAGATCGATATGGCCGTTTACAGCATGTAATTTAAGTGAACATTTTCGGAGATATTACAGATTTAAAATGCCGTGAGGACGCCGCGCTTCGCACTATAACACTTCGACTTTAACAGCGATGTCGCTCTTTCAAGAGTTTGTTTAAAGACATTCTGTAATTAATTGTAAAAATATAATACATAGAGAAATGTAAAAGTAAATTAGTAAAAATGCACTATATGAATTTAGATATGCCAAAGATAGCAGGAAATCTTCTTGGTATAGGGAAAGGAAATTGTTTTTCTCCAAATTTAACGCTTGCGGGCCACAGGCAGTAATGAATAAATCAAAACTACTGGATCGATTTTAATCATTTTTTTTACACTGACTGACATGGGATATATAAAGTTGTAAATAAAGTTTTTCTTTTCTTTTTTTTTCTTCTTTATATATTTTATACCCGTGCGAAGCAGGGGCAGGCCGCTAGTTACTTATACGTTGTTTGTTTTGAAATAACGTCTAGTAGTAGTCTAGTGCCTTAGTTGTGTTGTTTGCCTCTTTTTCTGTAATCAATTACTTTAAAGACCTTCCAACATCAAGATTTGTCCTAAAACGTATTACTCCTAATCATTTTCAGCTTCTGATTCATGCTCAGTTAGCTTCACTACTAAATTTAAATTTTCCTCTGCTTTAGCTAATGATATCTTTGTATTTCAAAGATCACATGTACGGCAAGTATCTTTAGCTGGTTTTTTTAAGGATAAGTTTAAATCATGCAAACACTTAGAATACAATTTAAGTGAAATAGGATTAAAGCGACTTTCTTTATATAAACGATACATTACAGCTTTACTAAGATGTGATGATAAATAACGTTTATTTTTTCTATTTTTGCTATAATCACGTCCACCGTTTGGGATCCTCCCAAATATAAGATATGTAAGGTAAGGTATATGAAAGGTAAGATATGATCTTAGGCTTAATTTATATCGTCCAGAGTTCTCTTATTCTTTGGAGATTGATGTTCCCTTGTATCATTTTGAATGATTCCTAACGCAGAATGCTTCTTTCTATCTATAACAATATTAATAAAACCTTTAGTTTCTCCAAAAGTTTTACAAAAACAATCTTTACAAATTGGTCTGTTTTCATTGTTTATTGTTAAATGATATTTGCAGTAGCAATCTCTGATTGTTCTGCTGTTGGTTTTCTGCGTTTTCTTTGGTAGAATGGTAATAAGACTGGCCATATAAGTTGATCTTCGTTCTCTACTTCCTAGAGCCCAATACTCATCAAAGAACAGTTTTCTTTCTAATTCAGAAAACCGCTCAATACATTTCATTCTACAAAGGCTTAATGCTATTAACTGCCTCGCAGAAATTTCTTTTCCTTTTTCTGTAATATAACTTTGACCAGAATTTCTTAGTCTTTTACATTCTTCTCTCTGTTTTCTGGATCTACCTTTTCTTTTATTGATTTTATGATCATCAAAGGTATTGGGATCAACTTCGGTAACAATCTCTTCATGAGTATTTGATACTCTTTTTATAGGAGAAAGGAGATTTTTGGGAGGATTTACTTGACTACTTGCATTTATGGATTCAATAGTGTCGAGCTCCAAACCACTGCTGACAATAGAAACACTGTCATCTTGATTTTGAAATGGTACAGTAGCATGAACTTGGCCTGATGTAATTATCGGAATACATAGTTCTACTTCTATATCTGTATTGAAATCATCGTTATTTTTCGGTAATTCATAGTCTGGATCTGCCACATTATCATCGGAAGAATATAACTCTTCATCTTTGATTGCATTTCTGATTTGGTTGCATACACCTTTTTCCAGATTTTTCTCGGAAACATTACAAAAGTATACATTTTCGGGATCGGTAATATAATCATTATCTCCATAGTCTCCGTCATTTTTCTTCTGAGATAAAGTATCTGAAATAAATAAATAATATAAGTACTGTTATTTATAATAGTTTTTATTTTATGGTTATTGCATTTACTATGTTTAGCACTTAAGTACTATATGGTTAAAATGACAGAAAGTATATCTCCAAAATTGTAATTAAATCTTTGACAATGGTTATCACATGTACGGTAGATACCGTACTCACAGATAAAATCAAAGCCTCCATAAAGTGTGACGATTTCTATGCCTACGGTTAAATACGTACCCAACAATCTGTTGCGAAACAAAGAGAAGCTATGAAAGGTATTTAAATTACTTACAATAAGTAACTTACCTTCAGTAATTATATTTTCTGCATGTTCTGGATTACTCCTGGCTTCACCAGAATGTGTTAGCGCTTAGGAAGAAGCGCGAAACTTCATAGGTAAAAGATGCCGTTATTTCATGATGAACCGCCAAAACTATATCTATCTCTATCCTACATGTCACTTTTTTTCATCAAACGCGTAACAATTAAAAAAATTAAGAATTCATAGGTTTACTTGACATTCAATATAAAGTAAAATCGATGTGGTATTAACTTAACAACTTGATATGTGATATTAAAACACCAATAAATATGTTGTTTATATAAATGAAAATCTTCTGTTGACCAATTAGATTTTTGTAATAAGTTGTAGTATTATAATTGTTTAATTAAATAGTAATAACATGTTGAATTGTTTAAATATTTTTAATTAAAATATTTATATATCTTCGTCACACTTACGTCACAATATACTTTTTATGTAAAGAGTTATTAAAATATTCACAAGTTGGTTCGTGCGATATAAACTTATCGACTTTCTGAAATTTTCACGAAGTAAATTACACAATCCTAATTCCTATTATAATTATACATCTAAAGGACGTAAGTCGACTTATCAATATATTCACGCCCTGGTACGGATATATAGTGCGAACACAAGTTTTCTATTCGCAGGCTGTTTAATTATTTTAATTAATAATGAGTAAATGTGCCCCAGATAAAATAGTCAACCAACTGACTAAACAAGTTACTGACTCATAAGAGGAAAAACATTATTTATACCAACCGGTAAAGCTATCACCAAATCTTTCATTAAACTTGATGGTGTTTTGACTTACCTTTAGGATATCTCACCAGGAATGGACGTGTATTCTAATCTGTGTAATAAAATGTAAATAAAAATAAAATGTATAACATTGGTTAAACTCACGAATAGTTTCCTTTGTTTTTTCGTTAATTTCATCTTTCTTCCAACCCAGGTCCATTGATTCCATGAGTTCGATATCTGATTTCGTTTCATCGTTCTTATTTTCGATCTCCGCCTTGTACACACTCGGATGCCTAGTTCGGACGTGGCGGTTCATATTATTTGTATTGCAGCCTTTTATTGACAATACAACACTGCAGAGATTGCAACGGTAAATAATGCTTGTTAGCTTATCGAAATACTTCCATACCCAACTACGCTTTCTGCTAAAATCTGTGAAGTTGTTAGAAAATTATTCAACTAGTATTGTATTAATATAGATGTTTGTTGTATCAAACATCACAGGCTCAATATCGCACTTAAAAGTAACAATAACTTAAAACAGGTCCAATCTCAAAGGGCTCTTGTGTTACTGACATGGTGCATTTTGAGACAGTGTAATGTTTCCTTACATTATGGGCTCCCGCAAATTATTATGATGGGCAAAGTTGCAGGCAAGAGACGCATTGGCCGCAAGAGAAACTCATGGTTGCGCATTAGACGAGAATGGACTGGAGTCGCGAGTGCTGTCCAGCTTTTTAGCCTCGTGAGAAATAGAAAGGATTATCAATCACTGATGGCTAACCTCCGCTAGTCAGAGAGGCACAAGAAAAAGAAGAATGTTTCCTTTTGTACATTAGTATTAGTGTGAATATATTCATGTATGTACTGTATGAATGTCAAATGATATATATTATACTATACAGAGGTGATGCCACCTTGCAAGTATTTTGATAGGGTCATCGATTCAAACCCCAATTGGGCTCTATATAATTTTCAATTAAAAGTTGTCCCTTGATGAATTGCAAATATCAAATTTGCAATTCATCAAATACTTTTCGGAAAACATTGTGAGAAAAGCTGCATATCTCTAGAGAATTTAAAGGAATATGTGTAACCTACCAATCTGCATTGGAGCAGAGTGGTAGGTATTAGCTCCAATCCATCTCTCCAAAAACAGAGAGAGGAGGCCTTTACGCAGCAGTGGGATAGTAACAGGCTGTTACTTTACTTTTTTTACATTCATTTCAGTGAAGTTAACATTTTGAGGAAAGTTGCATATCTCTGGAGTTTATGGGATATGTATAACATGCCAATCCAAATTGGAGCTCTTTTTTGGAAAGATAGTAGGATAGTAAAAGGCTGTTACTCTTATGTATAGAAATGATGTATCTGAAACTGTTATTACCACTACTTATTTTAGACTTTTTCTTTGAAGGCACTATTAAGAACTGCATCTCATCTTTTTCAGGTTCAGGAGCCCTCTTAATTATTTCACCGGTCACTTCACATATTTGTTCCAACATCTCGGGCTCATGTTTTGTATCATCTTTAACATCAATCTGAACAAATTCTATTTGAAAACCCACTGTTGGCTCTGTGTTATCTTTATGTAAATCATAGACTTCCTTATGAATATTCTTAATATGTTGTAGAAGTTCTGTAGATTTCTGGCTGGTTCTTATGGTTTCTTCACATATATTACATCTATATTCAGTTTCATTATTCTTTATAAAATATATAGGGATCCATTCGGGTAGTTCTGGAAATTGAAAAATAAAATCTTTAGTAAATCTAAATTGTATCAAACAGTTTTATTAAGCAACATTACTAATAATATTATTTTAAGTTTATACATATTGTTTTTAATATTTCTAAATTAAGTAGTATGAGAATAAAATTAACTTGATATGTATTATTTAGATTTTAATAAAACAATTTACAGAATATACAAAATTATTAAACTTATGCATACAGATAAAAGCTAAAGGTTTATATTAAAAGGCTTTGAAATAAAATATACATTATTTTGAGAACTTTTATCTTTCAAAACTTATACTAAGAAATTACAATGAATATTGCATTATGACATGTTGAATATAACTAAACATTGTAGACAAAATGTCAATTTGACACCATATGCTTATAATGTGCTCCCTAAATCATGAAATATTTTCTTCAAATGCATTCACAGTATCCTCCAGCTTATGCATAGTTATTAAACGTTAGAAAGACTAAAACCTGCAATTTCAAGACACATTTAATCCATTTTATATGTTAAACAAACTCAATAAACAATGCATTTTCAAAACACAGTAAAAGTATAATATTTTATACAAACTCAGGACGGGAAAAAATTTACATTAAAATATACGTTGAGGGAATTAATACAACTTGATATTGATACAAATAATATCGAATAAAGATGGCTAAATATAGGTTTTTTAAGAAAAAAACAATATTTTATCCTTTTGAAGTAGTTAGTCACTGTGACATTTATGACATTTGAGGTTGCGTTTAGAAACTAGCACATCGCGATTAAGTTATGAAAACAACGTTTATAGATTTCATGTAAATTCTCCTATGACTTTCATTTTGTTAAGATAAACTAATAAAAAATGAAAAACAACTGTATATTCCGGTATGCGATGGAAAAGTTTCATTTAAATTACTGATATGGTAAAATTTTTCTTTATTAATAATAAGTAATAAGAAATTAATCTGTCATCAATCTGTTTGTTAGGTATTATTGTTGTTTAGTTAAATACAATAAGAAAATTGCATTTTTAAAGAGCAATTTTTACCTGTAAAATAAGATTCATATGTACTGAAGTTTATTTTTTATGGATTTGTATATTATGTTCACCAACTAATTGAACAATTTCGTTGTCAAAAGTGTAAATAGCTGCTTTACACCCTTTCTTTGAATATTGACACCACCACCTGACTTTATGACCTTGAGCCCTTTGCTTCTGAAATGTAAATCCATCCACCTTTATCACAGGATTTCCTCGTTGTGATACTCCAAAGAAAAAATGTCCTATAAAAATAAAGTGTGTTTCAAAATGAAAACAATTAATCTTTACTTGGTTTGAATAATAAACACAATTACATAATGTCAATAGCGCCGGAATTCAGTATACACAGACAAATAATAAAAAGTAAAAACTTGTCAAAATGACAAATGCTCTGCAGTCTGCGATATACATTTGTTTTCGTTATTAGAAACTAATATTTTTATGTATCAATACTGATTAATAGTTACTCACAAACGTTAATAAATGTATATTTTCTTTGCGAAATAAATAAATTGAAGTTTTCTCTGTGTTTTGAATTATAGAATAATTTAAGTTGTTAAAGTTTACAATAACATTGATTGTCCTATTACTTGCAGGTGATGATTTAGTTCAGTGTGTACCTACGAAGAAAGGTCATCATATCCTGTACAAAGGATACACATATGTGTTTAAAAGCAGATTACAGTGTGGTGCAGAGCAATGGTGTTGTTCATACAGACAGAAAACTGGCTGCATATCTGTTATAAACATGCAAACCTACGGTGTTGAGGTGGTAAGAGACTTTCATAATCATAAAAAACCAATGTTTACAGATTAAAACATGTTATGGTTATCGCCTAACGTTTTTACAGAATATAAAAGTTTATGATTTAAGAAATACAATCTCTTTTAATGTATTTCCCTTCCATTTTCAAAATAATATTTACTTTGATTAAACCATTATAAAAAATTACTATTCCAGTCTGTTACAAAATAGTAAAATAATGAAAATAGTTTAAAAAAAATAAATGAATCTGGTATACCTCAAAATCACTGCTTTTATCTCTAGTAAAAATCTATCTATCTATCTATCTCTAGTAAAATAATCTTTAAATAAATTATTATTGAAAACAACAGGCAACTATATTTAAGACTTTTGTTTATATGATCAATATTGAATTGATTTTCCATATTTAATATAAAATGATAGTGAACATCAATATATAATTAACTATATTAAAACAAAAATAAATATAAATTATTTCCATATCTGTAACGAACTTGAATGCATTTTTATTTATTTCCAATCAATAAAAATATAAATTGAAATGTTTCTTAAAGATCTAAGATATTATACTTGCAGTGTGAGTACATAGTAACATAATAAAGTAATAATATTGTATTGGCAATATAAATCTTTATAAAAAATAAAAAATTGTACATTTTAAATCATTGTTTTATTTAATATCTCTTGTATGTACCAAATAAAAGAACTTTATTCTGATATGTCATATAATAAATAATTAATTAGCATTAATTATGAGAAAGGCATGGATTACTATGATATATGATATGATTATTATACTAGAGTAGGGGCATCATAGGCAGGCATGTAAGCGAGAGTGTCTTAATAAATAAAGAGTTACCTCTCATTATTTATTGTGACACTGCGATGAAACTTGTATATTACTTTGTCTAATCACATAATAATGAGAAAAAGATAGATATGGACTCATTTGCTATCTATTGAATAGGGCACATTTTAGGCTGGCTCTAGTATAATAACTCAATGGAGAAAGGACAGCATTCTGAGCAGCTGACTAGCAAAAACACAATGTCAAAGTGACATATGACATACATATAGCAAAACATTTTTTAATTCAGTATAGCGAAAAAAGATTTCATCATATTTATATACTTTTTAGAAATCATGTACCTGTATTCCCCAAAAAACTATTTAACATTTTCAGGAATTATATATTATGTAAATCAAGTATAGGTCGTGTATTGCGGTGGAGGTTTGTGCATGTCATTTTCGGAATCCTGCATGTATTAGGTATGAAAACTGTCTACTCTACATTCAACATTACATAAATTTTCTATTTACTGTGAATTATGTAATGCAATGTATTAGTTGTTTTAACTTATTATCCATACTGGCAATAAATAATGAGTCTGTCTGTATTTCTGATAGACTTTAATGGTGATTTTGCGGAAAATATGTCCATAGATAAATATTTCCACTCCAGATAATAAAGAAGGAAAAAGTCAAAAAAGGAATATAGATAATAGAAAATATAACTATTTCATTTATAAGTAAGTCATTGTCATTAATTTTTGCTATCCATTTATATCTCAGATACAGTGTGCTTTAAATAAAACAATATGTTTGTTTGACTAGTTTTTATTCTTAATAACATCAAATTACACAAATAGTTGAATATAATTTGGCAATATCCTTGATCACTACCATAATAGAGGTACTTTATATGTAATACACAACCACAGGAGACGTATAAAAGTGTTACTCGTAGAGGTAGAGAGGTTTTTTACAAACATTGGTAACAATATTACTAACACAATACTTATTAAGTATACAATATACATATATCCTATTCGAAGAATATAGTCACATGTCCCATTTATAAGCAAAGGAAATGTGCCTATATTCTTCAGATAGGGCGAATTATGATTCATTTACGTTTATTATTGCATTGAGTATATTACAAAATTTAAAATCTTTATATAAAAAAAATCAGATTTACAATTGTAATGCTTAACAAGTAGACTTTGAATTTATAACATATTTGTATTTTTATATTTTTTTTCTCAGAGGCATTTAATAATATCATAGTAACAAATTGAAGCTTGGTTTAGTACAGCTAATGGATGATTGATGCAGAAAAGATATCGCACGCTTAGTATTAAAGTGACCTAATTCAAAATTAAGTTTAATTGAGTTAGATACGTCGTAATCTTTAAGTTTTGTCTCTTTGACACTAGTTTTGTAGGCGCTTATTGCAATTTGTTACATATTTTTTGAATTAGGTCACTTTAATACTAAGCGTGCGATGTACTAATATAACGTTACGCGAGCGTAATTGGCCATATTATTAATCATGTAGAACGTAAAGTAACGTAAGACTAAGGTTAGTTGACCTACCATATGGTATCCGGTTGAGTAAAATTAACCACCATCTTTATTACCGAGGTGTAAGCTACGACTAAGGTAAGCTGACGTCAGGCAGGCGACCGGTCGCAAAATACGTAGCCAAATCGTGTGACAACATGTTACAAAACATGATTTGATTGGGATAAGGACAAGAGACAGAAGTAGAACCTTAAGTAACTATCGTATTTAAGTTAATAAGGATTATTACTGAATCCGTCTAATAGCTCTGAATAGCTTTTCAATTTCCATGACCATATTTACGTGGGGGAACTATTTTCAGCAAAAATGATCACAATGAATTACGGAACCGCAAAGAAAATGATATTAAACGATGGTTATACTTATTACAAGAAAAATAAATCCGGGCAATTGTTTAAATGGGCCTGCAATTGGGTTTGTAAAGCGCACGTGAAAGTAGATCCTAAGATTATCCGTGAGATTAATCTAAATCATTGTCACCCTAGGAAAAAAATGGTTCAGACCGCTAATGGAAGGTATAAAGTACAACGTAGTTAAAGAAATTCGCAAGTTTAAGTACTTCGCTAAGCGTCTTTATTTTACGGCTTTCATTTGACAGATTTAGGTAAATATTAAATATAGACTGGTTTTTAGAGCATTGTCGATAGCTGTGTATTTGGTTTTTTAATTTAATATGGCTCTTGTCAGACATTATCATGTCCTAAATAACCTTTTTTAGTACATGAAAAATTATGTAAAAATAATCACGTCAAAAACTAGTATAATGCCATCTAAGACCTTTAAATTTTCATGTATTTTTATATTATTATGTTTTTGTGGTGATATTAGCGAATATGTCTATATTCTAATGATGTAGTTTTGAGTAATATTTGCAAAATGCATTGAACTCTAAAAAGAAGATATAAAAGAAGTTACAAATTTGAGCTAGTATAGAACTATTTAATAAGAACTGTTTAACTTTTTAACCGTCTTGTTTAATTTTAGATGTAAGCTCGATTTGGATATCATTGTTTCAAATTATGTTCTGTATTATTATGTAATATTAATCTACACGTTTTACAGATAAAAAACATTTTTTCAGATAATAGATTATTGTTGTATTTTTTTTTATTCTATGATCAATTGTAATTGTATAAAGAAAAATATGTAACTTTATTGGAAATGACGCGAACGTTATTTATTATATGATTTCAAGTGATATCAATTTCGGGATTTCTGGACACTGATACTTAGAAATGACGTAGAAAGCTTGAGCTTCTGTTCTGAGCGGTCTATTGTTATCAACAATAATTTAATGGCGAACCGGACACCACGTTTACAAAACAATGAGCGACGTAAACGTTACCAAGCTGTTATATAATTTTTGATATAGAAAAGCATCTCTTTTTCAGGCGAATTCGTAATAATGATAAATAACAAGAGGCGATTTTTCTACGGGAATCACTTGTACTATAGCAAGAATCGGAGCTCCCGATGGAACTGCGTCTCCTACCCGAGGTGCAAAGCGTACGTCGTACTCGATGACCTAGAGGTAATTCACCAGGCGCTGTGTCATAGCCACGTCGGGAGAGTTTTGATGAAAACACTAGATGGTAAGCACATATCCATCGCAAAAGCTTCCGGGAAAAAAGCTTAAATATAATTTAAAATTACTAATAATCGGGCACGGTTTATGATTTATTGACGCGGAATTCCATAGTACAAAAGTAATGATAGAATTATTTTGCTGTAATCTGGGTTTGTTCAGCAAAATCCGTTCTCATACTGCATACATGCAAGATTAGTAGCGTATCAATCAGCTTTTCAGGCAATTTATGTATAGGCTGTCTTATAATGTTAAAGCCTAACTTTTTTTTAATCATACATGTATATTATATATTATTTCACGTTAATGATTACTACCAGATAAAATTTCATGTTCTTTGTATATTCTTACCATCCCGTAGACTCATGCATATGCTTTTGGTATGTAAGGTTCGATTATTATTATTTCATTACAATTATAATTTACGTATTATTTAACTATTTTTTTCTGTTTCGAAATCTGTTAACCAAAGAGTTATTTTTTTTCTGATGATAAGTATATTTTTCATATTACGTTCTGCTGCCGTCAAAAAGATTTCGAAACGTCACATTTCTGTACATAAAGTACTCTTATTTTTAATAATATCTATTTATCTTTTTAATGTGACGGTATTAATAAAAGGTTTTTGATTTGATTTGTTGTAAAGACAGAATTGAAAATTTTGCCTAAAAATGATAACATTGTCTCTCTATCAGTATTTACAACGGGCTGTTATCATTCGCAATAAGAATCATTGCATCAATTATAAAATTCATAGCTTCAAATAATTTGCCATCTACATAGTCTATAAGTTATTCTTAATCCATTCATATTATAAGTATATTTTATACTCAACCTCCGAGTTAGGTAAAGTAAAGCTAAATCTACATTTAGGCTATAGTATTCTGTATAAAAACCGGTTATAAACGTCATAAATATCGTGGGGACAACACTAGTAAAGTCCGATATTAGCATAGAGTTACATAGAGTAGGTACCATAGACAAGCCTGTAAGTGCTAGTGTCTAACAAATAACAGAGGAAAAAAAAGGAGACATCTTTATCTAATCATACATAAGATAGAAGCTAATATGTAGCCTTGTTTGCTTTTAATTTATAGACACAATATAAGCAATCTTCCCTACTCTAGATTTGATAGATAGATATATAGATATTTATGATATAAGTACAACCGGTTTATACGTACATTGACTTACGATGTAAATACAATGTCATTACAATATAATATATACAATTCTCTATACAATAACATAAGTTAAAAACATCTTAAAAATAAATACGTAAAGTGCTTATTTCAGCAAACACACCCTGTATTTGATCCTAAAATGTATATTGCTATTATTTGCATACACTAATATTTTGAAAAAAAAATTAGACATGAACTTTTCAGTTGAATTATTTGTCCGCGTAATATACAAATTGTTATTATATCATCGGAAATATCCGTGATGTTAAGTATTATTATGTTACATTACTTAAAATTAGATTAACAATGTGCTTTTTGCGAGTTTTTTAATGTAGGTCGTTTTAACGTAACACCAATTTGTATGGCGCTAAAACAGTCACTAGATGTCGCTGTTGAAGTTTCATACAAAATGGATTACGCTAACGCGATCGAGTAGGTTAATAACAACTCGCACTAAGCACACCGATGTGTAGAAATAAGCGTTACTTCAATAAATTTCATGATACAGGCATTGAAAAACGCGGAAACTTAAAATTGTACAATAGTAAGGTATAAGGTAAGTCTTTAAATATTGAAGATTTAAATACCATTTCTTAATTACATACTATTATATTGATATGGTGTTTTTTTCAATTATTTATTTTATTTTTTTATTTTCTTCGTTAAAAAATTGGAAAAGAAAAATTAGCACAAGTACAAAAACGGACCTATCCCTAAAAAGGATCTCTTCCAGTAAACCTATGAGAACAATAACAAAAAGACAAGAAATGAAATATGCATTATAGGAAAATAACATAAATATGTATTTAGAGAAAAGTTTGTACAGGATGTAACATAAATAGAAAAAAAACAATGCTATATATTTTTAGTATTGCTTTCACGTTATTGAAACGTAACGGTTTGATATGATATTTCCTATAGAATTATAGAAGTACATAGTATACTTTTTTCCTGAAACTGAATATCACTAAGAAAGAAGTGGGATATATAATTATATAAACCTTTCACTGTAGTACCTTAATTTCTAACAGGATTTTTAATATTAAATGAAGATATCTACAGATCAGATACAGATAAACGAATCGTGTCGTGTCACATTAATAGTTTCAAAGAAAAAATTGTTTGCTATCTCTATAAGGTAATATCTTAACTCGAAGACTTATGTCACAGACACTGTAAATGTTTTCCAACTGGTATACTCATATTAGGAGGCACTTTAATATTCTAGGCCATACCTCTGGCCGCCTTAATAAATAAACTAGTATGTCAAGTTACATGAATCAGTTAAACTGCGCCATGCTAAAAATAACCAGTTATTTAAAGAATAATTTATCAGACATATTAGTGTGAAGTATGACATGCTCATAAAAGAAGTAGCGCCAAAGTTGACGGACGATAGGAGAGAATGGAAGAGAAAAACATACGCTGAACTCACTAATAGTGAGAATAACGACAGGAGAATTAGTTTAAAGATTTCTGAAAGAATACGCTTCGATGTTAGATCTGGGTTTGTGCTGCTTGCATGAGAATAGAGGGTACACTTAAGGGGGTTGGAATCAAACCCGGCTATATCCAAAATAATTAAAATGGAAAAAAATGAAAATTTTGTTTTATGTATTTAATTCTTGGAGTTTCGACAGCTAAAAAATATTAAACACAGATTTAATCACTGTGAATTTAAGTAATATCAATATTTACGTTTCCTGCAAACTGTAATACAAATATTTAATTAAAATTAGCTGAATTTGATTGTGAATTTAGGATTTAGCTATTTTTGATTCTGATCCCCTCACTTGATCTCCACCCGCTTTAGTGACTTTAGAATCGAGAGCGATTACAGACAGAGTCAAATCACCATTATCAAGTTACGACACGACTCGAGTGAGATCTTAGTGTGCTTAGTGCGAGTTTTTTAACCTACTTGGTTGCGTTAACGTAAAGCCAACTTCTATGGCGCTGGACCAGCAGTCACCAGATGTCGCTGTTGCAACGTCATGCAAATTAGCGTCACGGTAACGCGATCGAGTAGGTTAAAAAACCCCTAAAATAAGTACACAGAGATTTGGTACTAGCCCAATATTTATTGCATAAATCGTCATGCGTAGGTTCCATAAAGATCCCAGATGAACCCGACATCAAATGCCAAATATCCGACCCTTCTAATTTACGGTTTTATAGGGCAGTAACAATGTCCAAAGTAGGATAGATAGGAGATATTAAAGCAAACCATAAATTTTCTTATTTATGGTATTGGATTAAATAAAACCTAAAGTAATTGTTTATCACGAAATTCTCAAAAGTAACGCTTATTTCTATTATATTTCTCGTACTTAATTAATATTTCCTTTAAATAATTAACAGAATATACTGTAAACATTTACATATTTTTGTCGCATTACATATTTCGCAAACATTCTCTAGATATATGCAATGAAAAATAAACTGAAAATTTACTTTTAAAAAAATCGAAGAGAGTATAGAATAATATCACAAATTTACAAGTAATAAAATTTAAAATAGTAATGTGGTCAGTGTAAATAAAAATTTATCAAACAAAAAAAAATATCTGGTTTCATAAATATATAACCTGTCGAATAAATGTATAAAAAAAATAGCATTAATGATTAAAAACATACAATATACAATATTTTACTCTCTCATAATCAAATCAAGGTATAAATATTTCATTTTTATGTTTCGATATAATAATATAGTCTCTTACTTTGAATACGCTTAAATACTTTTTTGTTTATTAGAAACTTGTCTATGATGCTTAAAACATATGAGTAATGTCAGGGAAAGAAAAAAAGTTTTGCTTTTTCCAGTTTGAATAAACTTAAACGATTATTATGTTTATGTTGTTTGAATTTTCTATATCTTGTCACTGAAAATTGTCATTATAATTCCAGTATTTTGTTAATATTTCAGTTATTTTAAAACTTAGAAAATAGGTTACCTATTGATTTTGTAGGATAATCCGCCATTTATTTACTGTAGAATTTTTTTCGTATTAAAATTCTATACTTTAGAGTCGGAATGTTACATTTTTGGAGTCAATAAAGATTTAGGTATTATTATTTGCAAAGGGACTTAAAGATTTTCCGATTATATATTTCAAATAAAAATTTATTTGATATTTTTTAAATGGAATCTGTGTGAAAAGGGATGTTCTTATAAACATAAAAAGTTTACGGTTTATGGCATGGCTCGCAGTATTCTCTATGCATTGATGTTTTCGCATTTACTCGTAGTTTAATAGTAAACACGATTGTATAATGTCTCTGTATTACACTTAAAAAATTGCACTTCTACTTCAACTAAATATAGCATATAGCTATAGGCAAGTAAAATTTGTCATACCTTTTATCCATTAATGTTTCTAATAAATTACATAATAGTTTAACATTTAACTTAATCTTGACGACTTAAATGTAAGTTACGCTTTTAACTAAACAAGACTGTAAAGTTTCTTTAGTACTTGTAAAAGACAATATATAATACAATAAAAACTTGATTCAAAGTGTTAATATATTACTATATAATACGAGTTTGATCAGAATAACACCTGTATATTTATCTGATAAAATGTAACCCTGTAACATTTGCCACTTGATATATTACATTTTAAACTATAAAAACTTATAACAAGTTACAAAACTGCTGCAATAAAATGTGTATTCATTTACTTGAAATGGCCTCAAGTCATACTAAATTGTGACAGAATATTTGTATCTTTTGAAAATACTTTACAATAATGGAGGTAAAACAGATAAAATAAGGAAAAAGAAAGATGGAGTCTTGGCGGACAAAAAACTTTTAAATGTATATATGCATTAATATCGGCTTACTATAGGTATCAACATGTATTTTGTAAGGGGATTGGAGCGTATTATTTTCAGTGTTTCTCTACGTTATCAAATCAGAAACGAAAAGGTCCGTAGAAGAATATTACCGATATACAGTTCGCGAAGCTCAATTGGTGAATGGCGATGGACATAGTATGAATTCCTGATGGGCATTGGGATCAGATAGTGCATTAGAGAATCCCTCCATTCGATAAGTGGATGACCTTAAGGAGAACCACTGGGTCGAAGGGGCATAAGATAGTGTCGTGATCCCTTGAAGAAACCTATGTCCAGTGGACGTCTATCCTTATCCTTCAGTACCAAGTAAAGCTGATCAAATAGTAAGCCAATTAAATGCTTCATTTTTTAGTTTTCTGGTCTCAATCTTTCTTTTTTATAGCTTCTTATAAAAAAAAATCATATTCTTTACGTACTTATGAAGATATTTTGGCATATTCACAGACAACAGGTTACTTAACTATGTATATTTACAACTACTTGCGATATACAGTTAATTTTGTACTCTCAGTAGATAGTAAAGCTGAACGTCGACCGGCTGTATACCTAAGTTACAACCATGCAAAGTAATTTAGAGCAAATGTAATTTATTACTACAAATATAATGATATTTGCGACGTTCACGTTTAAACTTTAAGTTACATATATATTACAAAAATATTCGTAAACGTTCTCGGCTTATATTATTACATAAAATATACACATCTAAACTACCTGAAACCCTTATAAGTATTGATATAGTCATAAAAATACATAAAGCCATGTCATGGTTTGACCTTCTACTGTGATCGCTTGTTATACAAGGCATCACAAAAACTATGTCAGGTAGACTCAAAACATCAGACAAAGTTATGTTAATTTGTCTATGCTCCATTTTTTTTTCGCTATATACCATAGACTATAAAAACAATTATCCTTTTTTGCAAATCGCAAATCGAAATTCTAGGTTTTTAAGCCGAACTGTCTCCTTTAATTATATAATATGTAGTGTCATATACTCACTGTTTGTTATAACTTAAAAGAATCGTTTTGTTAAATATTCAAATTAATAGCTGTATTTGTTTTTGTAAAAAAAAATAATATTCTATAATCGTAGGATTTATATATTATTTTTTGTACATCAAAAGATTTCGGCAGAATGATTTTAATCAATCTTTTAATAAGAGGCACCAACAAAGTATAAATGTTAAGGTATCATATTTGAGGTCGGGGAAATTTATCAACTAAATATATTCCACATGTGTGCAAAATGAGTATAAATTTTCTAGTTAATAAAATACGAACGGAATACGTTTGTTTAAAATTTAAAAAAAATATAATAAATGTTCAATCGTCTAAATAATTTTATCCTCTTAAAAGAGAGAATATTTACATCACTATTGAAAAATAGGAATATGTAACGTTTATATGAATGAATACTTTTATCGCCGATTGTAATGATCGCAAACAAAATAAAGTAAACTTTACGTTTGCTACATTGATAAATAAACTATTACCAAATCATATTAGTTACTAGTCTGAATCAAGCTTTTTTATATTCCATTAAAGCTGTCAAGTAACATAACAACTATCACCTCTGAGAAGACATATAAATAAGAATGGTGATATTAAATGAAAGAAACATTAAAATATTAAGCAAAATGTAAATAATATTGTTATTACAATTAATAGTGATATTCTCACACCATATGTAACATATAGTATTAATGTATGACTATTAATTATATATATAATATACACGTGAAATAACGTTAGATTTAAGGCTTAATGTATAAAATTTTGGATAAATAATGTTATAGTGCTGTACCTGAGCGATAGAGTAAATAAAGGAATTTAAATATATTTAGAAATTTCATCTACGAATAAAATGACGGCAAGACGTTTCATTTACGAGACCCTGTTAGGTGTTCTGCTTAGCTAGGAGGCTTTGGCCCACAGTTATGGGTACTTTGTATATAAACTATCCTGCCCCTGTACGTATGAAGGGCAGCTTTGCACCACGGCCCCCTGGAACATCTCCATCGGATCTTTCCGTTTCTTGCACAACCGTTGAACCTGAACCTGTAGCCTCCAACGTTGATGCCCATCTTCCCTTGTTTACTGAGGCAGTAGGACGCGAAACAGTCGATGCCGGTTCCAATCAGACCAACTGAAATTTACAAAAAGATGAATAATCTGCTAAAGATGGACAGCTAAACAATTCTTATTATCGACGGATGAATTATTTCAGCAATGGGTGTAGCAAGGTACTAGGAAGTCAACTGCTTCTCCTAGAAGAGTTAACAGTCGCTGGTTAACTGATAACTCGAAACAAATTAATGTGTCACACCTTAAAATAAGTATACATAATTTACTTTATCACTACTAATGACAGATAATCATAAGATAATAACGATGATAAAACTCTATGATTCTCTGGCTTCTCCCCTACTTTATAGAATCCTGGCTACGTCCATGATCCAGCTGTTAATTAAATAGCTGGATCATGAACGTAGCTGTTATTGAACATGTTTAAAATTTGACCGCCAAGTTTCTTTCTGGTTCTTCTCGGTAAGAACAACTTTCCGAACCAGTTGTAGCTTCATTAATTATATTGATCCTTGACGATTCAAAAGTGCTTGAAAGAGCTTATTTGAATAAAGATTATTTTGTATTTGATTTTATTTGAATAGAAGGGGATTCTAAGGAGCTTGTTTGAGTAATGTATATATTGAACAAATTTTGATATTTGAACTTCCAAATACATTGTATTGTCTTCAGAAGATATAAAAGTTTTTGTTGTTATATGTATTTTTGTTATTGGTAAATAAATAAATAAAGTTATATTTGATCGTTTAATTTTATATACATAGTTGATAACAATAAAATAAATTAATATTACTAAATTAATTACAAATGCTCATATCATTATTTATATAAGACATTTAACTTTTATTTTTTCAATTATATAATTATGTCTAAACATGGCACATTTATATCTTAACTTCTTAAATGTTATTTTGTACAAAACATGCTGAAACTTGTTGATGTATTCTTACTATAATTATATCGTCTGTAGTATAAAACATATTTGAAATACTTTCTTATTCCATATTTTTGTGTATAACGTTATACAAATTTGTACGACATATAGGTATGAAAATAGAAAAATACACTTTTTTATTTTTTACGACAAAGTTGACACATGTTTTGTACAATATATTTACTATTTTCACAGTAAACTTAATAGTATATACTATTAACTAAACCAAACTATTTTACAAAAAACAAGCATTTATTGTAAATATATATATTTTATTATAATTTAGTTAGTTTAAATTTTTTATTAAATGCTTATTTTTGACAAATATTTTAGTAAATAGTTTATATAGTATATATTTTAGTATTAAGTTTACTGTCACAATATATTGGAATATGTTATATTAAACTTAGTGTAAATGACAGAAGAATGTGTAAAATACATAAATAAGCGTTAAAATTTATTTGCAGTTCGTTTCGGTCTCTCCAAACGGGGACATATGGTCGTCCATGTTGGGGATTATAAGTTTATAAAACATGAATGCTACAAAAAGAAGATCAGATGGACTTGCAACAAACGGATCCAACTGGGCTGCAGAGCTAGTCTCACGACTCAGAACAGCGTCATCGTCCGATCGTTTTTGGAACATAATCATTCATCATAGCATTTAATCTATTTTGAGTTAATTCTTTTCTTCTATTTCAATTTCACAAATGTCAAATTTAAATTCGATGTGTATATTATAAATTTAGACTGGCAATATCACAAGCTTAGTATTAAAGTGACCTAATTCGAAATTAGGCTTGGATAGAGTGGGATACATTGTAATCCCTATTTCTCTGACGAATCTATGACGTACGAATTATTAAAAAGCTAGTGTTTTCTTGTTCTTCCAAGTTACGGGTAACTTAACACTCATGAGTTTTGTAGGCGCTACTATTTGCAACACAACAACTTTTGCCATAAAACAACTTTTTTGAATTGGGTCATTGAATTTAATACTAAACATGCGATATATTTTTATAGAAGAAAATAAGAGAAAATCACAATCTGTATCACAGTAAAAATCTTAACTCAATGTATAGATTACGAAGGACAATATTATACATATTTCTTATTATATAATTATCTATTTTTTGTACTCGTATTACATATTTCTATAGTATCTCTAATTCATAATTAGAAAAATAATAGAGAATGTGAATTTAAACAAATGGCTAAGCTGTGTAGTTATTTCTAAATTAGCAGGGTAAATAAACTGACATAAAATTAAGAAAGATGAATAAGAAATGTGAATAAAATGTTCCAGCAGTTTTCTGTATATGGCTCAGGTTTTGCACCGATATTTTCACTTAAGACCGATTTTTTATAATATGAAGTGGAGATCATGTAAACCATATATAATAATTGAATTTTAAGATATTTTTGTACGTTGTTATAGTTTTTAAGAATTTCTAAATAAGTATTATAAGAATTATATTAATAAGTGCTAGAGTTTTGTGAAATAATCATTCCTCACGTGTTTATAAGTGCCTTAGGCTATCGGAATTCCTGTATCGTAATTAACACAATGAATTGGAATTAAAACAAAAAAAAATGATGTTCATAACACTCATGGTCTGCAATAGTGGCACTACTTAAAAAAATATTTTTTGAGATTTTTCAATGCAAAGTTTACATTGCTTCGAAAAAGGAATAAAAAATGCTTTAATTCGCTTCGACGAAAAACGAACATACTAATATTGAATAATGGGTTCTGTAGAAAATGCTGCTGAAATAAAAAGTAATTTAACACTTACCTATTCCTAGTCCATAACCCTTTATATTTGACTTGTGCCACTATTGCAGCCCATGAGCGACGTTATAGTCATAGACTTCTACTATTTGTAGCATAAGATATTCATTTGTTGCAACTCAGCAAGTTGCAAGTTGTTTGATACTCAATATCGTTGCGTTTAGATGTTTAAGTATTTTTAATAATTTTAAATAGATATTCCATTATTTTTCATTCACCTATGTATGACTTAAATAAATTTAAATAAAATACGTTCTTAATATGAAATCTCTACGTATTTAAATGAGGTAATATTTTTTTATAATCTGTGGTAAATGCGAGCTCATATGTTATGTTGAATATACACGCTGTATAAGCTGTGAATCGTTCTTATATATTAGCCGTTTTTTACTTATATTATTTTACAATAACTATTATACAATAATAATTTGGAAATGACTGATTTTGATCTGAAAAAATTTTTTGGTATTTGAATTTATTTGATACATTATTAACTGACACTGTAAAGTAAGAAGGTTTTATGCTTTTCTCACGGAGGATGATCTATGGCGTGTAATTATAGGTTCAGCGAATGACAGATTTTTTTATCTCAGTATTGAGACTAAGCTAATGTATGTATGTAATAAAAATATTTTACTTGTATTACATTCACCGATTAAAATAATTACGCCATTTAAGCATAAGTTTTTTTTTAAAATTTATCACTCAATGTTACAAACTTTTGTCTTAAAACATACAAGTGCCTTATATTTGTAACCAGATTAAGCTTTAAGGAACGTTGTAAAATGACTGTAATTTTTTACAGTTCTTAATATTGTCCTATATTTGTGCAGTGTTTATTTATGTTCAAAATAAACAATGTAATTATATGTTGACTTTTTTTATTTTCTATTCCTTGCCTATCTTTATGACTTTCTAATAGAAATATAAACAATAATTTTGAATCAGCTTTCACTTATATTTTTATATAATGTGCTGTTCGGCCACGCGTTGCTGTGGCTCAGTCTGGTTTCGAAATCGAAAATGTAAAAAATGCTACGATCGCCACTGAATGGGTCAAACTTGAATGTTATCTGTAAATTTTAGTAAAATCGGTCCAGCCGTTTCGAAGTCGTATAAGAGACATACAGGCATATATTATTCTTTTAATTTTTGTATGACGCTGCAATAGCGACATCTAGTGACAGAGTTTCAGCGCTGTACGAAATGGCGTTACGCTAACGCGATCGAGTAGGTTAAAAAAAGTACTAAGCACACTGATTGGAATCAATTCGGATTCAAAACCCATCTCCTTTCCTCTCCAGTTTGGTGAATACCGAGTCTTGATGATGAGTTGATAATTCCAAACATTTGTCAACAAATTTATTTAAATAAAGAATTTGATAACCAAGTTAACTAGTCATTCCGGCGATTTTGAAATATGCACGTATGATACAGGCTTTGCTCGGTTTTTATTATTCTCCCGTCCATCGTTCGAACTATAGCTCTACATTGCCTCGTATTCCTGTACTTACAGTACCACAATTGCAATCGCCTTTGTCTATACGCGTTATGCGGTCTATACAGAAAACCTCCATACATAAGTTTCGGGTAGCCCCCGCTTGATTGCATCACTTCAATAGCTGCAAGAGAAACATATGTTTAGAGACGAAATTTTAATTATTAATTTTATTAATATTAATATAGTGTCAAACGTTAACAGGATTGTTTTTATACTAGAATAGAGGATTCTTATATAAACATAAATGGTCACATCGCGATAAAATCGAGTTACCTTAGTATAAGGTTCGACGTTTCGGCAGAGTTGCATCCATCGTGTTCACGAACTGAATGCGGACGGCTACTGGTTGTCCGTGGTTCATGGGGAACGTTGACCACCATGGAGACCATTTCCTCAACATTACTAATCTCTTTAAGCATTTCCCAAAGTTTTACTTCGAGAAATCTGAGGTACATCCGAACACTCTTATTGCAGTTGCTTCCACCTACATCCCAATTAGATCTGATCACCGAAAATATGGGCGACCAAAAAGCGTCTTATATGACCCTGACCAAATAACGATCGCAAACATAGAAACACGTAATACACACACACAGAAACACGTAAACACAGGGTATTTGCCGGCGAAGACGAGGTCCCAATTTTATGACGTCGATGGGTTGTGGCTTCTCGCCACCCTTCCAACGTCATAATGACTAATCATGGTCATCCACTACGCGTCGCCCTAAGCCGTGGTCCGGCCTCACAGGAGGCACCCTTAGGACGACGTTCTCCGACACTAGTGGAGCTCTCCGCATTTTGCAACCTCGACGATGCTTCTGCGCTCGCCCGCCTTATCCGGTGACTCTGTAAAAGCCGTAAGTGCGAACAGCATATAGTCAGTTAAAAAAAAAATAACGAACTGACTCGTTTGCCGAAATGTCGAACCTTATACGAAGGTAACTCGATTTTATCGCGATGTGACCCGTATGTTTGTATAATAATAAGTTTTAAATTTAGAGTAGGGGGAGCCATAGGTGTGTATGTGACAATAAATAATGAGAGGAAAAATGAGACTTGTATACTTATCTTTGTTTAATCGCACATAAAAAGGTGAGACAGGTTTCTCATTTGCATTTATTGTAATGGGGGACATTTTCGACTGGCTTCCCTTATTCTGGTATAATAATTATAATTGTTTTACCTTTAACGTATATTTAAATTCCGCTTTTTGGAATAAAATATCACATAGATTATCTATATATTAGTATATGTGTAATAAAGCATAGTTTAGGAAATAAAAATAAATATTGAGTGAATAATGTTTTTTAATAAGTTTTATAAATTAAATATTAATTAATGGAACTGTTAACATGTTATTAATAATTATATTAACTATTAACACTATTATTGAAGGTAATGTAAGTGTAATCACTAAAAATAAAAGTGAAATACCAGAAAAAGATATTTATAGGCATCAAGATAAACAAAAGAAGAAAGATAGAGTCTTGTCGAATAATGGAGTCCATCATTTGTAAAGATTTACTATTGAATGTTTGTGAACTTAATGTTAGGTATAACGAGCTCAATATATCGCATGCTTAGTATTAAAGTGACCGAATTCAAAATTAGTAAAATTCCTTATTTTAATGCTATCAACGATATCACGCTTCGAACTACAAAAAAAAGTGTTTCGTTGCAAGTTATGGGTCAATTGTGGGTCTCATTTAATCACAAGTTTTATGAGCGCAACGCTATGCTTTATTGAAATTTGCCACAAAACAAGGTCACTTTAATATCGTACTTAATCTTATGATATAAGCTTATATCATATATTCCCGTAAATTAGTCAAACTTATTTGTAAACTTAGCTGTGAAACGCAAAGTAGTGTGAAAAAATCGGTCGATTTCCAAAATAACTCATAACTTGAGTACTACCTCAAAAATATATATTTCTTAATGTACTAGTTTGAATCGTGAATATCTACTATCAGGTGTTAAAAGATTATCCATTTTTTATGGGACAACCTGCATATATTTTAAAACTATACTAATATATAAAATCTCAAGAGTTTGTTTATTTGATTAATTGATTGTTTGAACGCGCTAATAAGGGTATATAACTATATATATAGTTATATAATAATATATAACATCACGCTAAGATCAATAGGAAAGGAGCATTAATAAAAAATAGAACGAAAACGGCAAAATTTAAAGCTTTCCTTGCGTGCGATGAGTAAACGGTAATAGTTATTCAAAAATCATGTATTACAAACATGTTGCCCTCTAAAAGTTCCAAATAAAAGTCCGCGACAGCATATGTCTAGCTTTTAAGGGTAACCCATTTTAACCATTGTTATGTTTATCAAAAGTGTATTACGGTTTTAATCTTTCCACGCTGGCGATTGCTAGTGTATAATGAGATTCATAAATAAGGTCGAATAATACACCCGAATGTCCATTCGCTTAAGTTGGTGGTAAGCTTTCGTTATTGTTTCCGTATAAAGAAGTTAAGTATGTGTCAAATACATGACCGAAAAAAATGTTTAATTTTTTAGATCCGTGCACTCCATCTTTCTTCTTCTTAAGCTGAGTGTACAAGCAAAATATTTCATAAACTATTTTTTTGTTATTATGTACAATATTTCAGTAATTTAGCTAACGATTATTTCTGTTTACTGTGTAAAAACGTAACTCAAATACTACGTAAAAGAAGAATATTTACAAAAAAAAACATCCAAACTTAACAAGTCTTAGGGCCTGTTTTACAAGTTACCAATAAACTGTCAGCTTATTCGGAACATATCTGACACATATCTAGGAATTTTGCGTTTCTCAGGTTTATGATAGGTTGTGATCAGTTTATTCATCACTTAAAGTCCCTAATAAATTAGCACGTAGATCATGTGGCAGTTATTTTGTTTATCTGCTATAGCAAATACCTATTTAAAAAGTTTCACTTCTTAGAGTCTCTTTTTAGAGACATTTATCTGTTACTTACCTAGTTTATTTGTCGATTAACTATCGGACACTTTACCAGTAGCTTGTGAAACAGGCCCTTATTAATCTTAATAATATATAAAAAACATTAACATAGTTAAATCATGATTTATCACTGTTAAAGTTACATGACGAGAAAAGAATAATGATTCTCTATCACTCACAGTATTCCATCATTATGTGTAAAAGTTTTCTCTTAAATCTAACTCCTCTTAATATATCATCAATCTATTAATAAAATGTATTACTGAGATTAATATTTATATACAAGCCGCGTGTTATCCGGCTTAATAGAATATATAACAACCCTCGTTTCTTACCGAGGTGTCGTAAAAGGCGAATAAGGTAAGTTGATGTCAAGTAATCAAGACGTAAGTTGACAGCGGTCGTAAAAGTACTTAGCCAAATCATATGACAACATGTTTAAAACATGTGCCAACCCCACTTAGAGTAGGATAAAGGCAGGAGGATGATGATAAAGAAACAAAATAGCCACTGAAAATAGTTGAAAGTGGCTATATATCGTTCTTATACAAACTGATTACGTATTTATGAGGTATTTTTAATTTCGAAGTTTTAAAAACAAATAAAAAACATTTATAAAATTAAGTACATCGTACACCATTCGTTATTCCTATCATTTCTAATGATTATGAAAATTTTTGAGCTTTCTGATGATATCTCCGTAAGTAATGACGATTGCTTTGCACCGATTGAATGATTTGCAACACCGCCATCTAGTTCTACCATTCCTACCGTCGTAATGCTTCATGAATCTATAGTCGCCAATCATCAAAACTCTGCGCCCATTCATGGTAGCGTAACGTGCACCGATACCAGCTGAAATGTTAAAAACGTCAATTACACCGTTACATAAAATTTGTGAAATCGGCCCCACCAATCTTTAATATTTTCATGAAATACAGCATGTAGAGTGTTTTAGGGGGAAAAAATTGATCTAGCTAGGTTTCATTTTTTAAATGTCTTTTTATCCCTGTTTTCGGGCACTGAAAAATGTTTAATAGTAGAACCGAATGCAATATGCAATAGCCCAGCGGATAACGGGCGGACTAAAGAAGTGAAAATACCTCGGATCGAGCCCCGCCTGCCCAAATTTTTTTTCAATTTTCATTTTTTTATATATATTTTTTAACAAATTACCAAGCAAGACTCGGTCACCCAGGTTTATGCGATTAATATATTTTAAAACACATATTTCATTATTTCTTTGCGCGCTTAGTTTTGGAAAAACGCAATCTATTTTATTGTGCTCTACCACATCTCTTTAAGCATCTCACAAGTCATATAAAGGTAAGTCCGGTATACATTTTTAATATTCATTTGTTTAATCACCACAGAAAATCTAACGGAGTTAATCCCATATCTTTTATTAATATAATTAAAGATATTTAGTACTTTTGGTTGTTTAACTTGAGGATTAGATTGACCTTTTACAAAAAGTAAAGCAGCATCTTATTGCACAAATGGGCTGAGGCCTCCTCTGTCCTATAAAATTTTTAGTAAAAATCAACCATACCTCTATGCAGTTTACATAAATCTTAGAAACTCTCTAGAAACATGCAAATTTCCTCACAATATTTTCCTTAAACGTTAAGCACATGACGATGTTTAATGATAACTTACATAGAAAACAATATTTCGGGTTTGAATCCGTGAATTGGTAATGGTGAAATTGCTCTCACCATTCAGTCATCACGACTTTTGATCTGTTGGTTTAGGAGATTCAAAATAATAAACACACTAGTCCCATAAATTTTTTTTAATTCATTTAAATTAAATAATACAGATAAATGGAACATAATATATTCAATTACATAAATGATAAATCTTCTTCCTTTTATTCTTGATTAAGGCCTAGAATGTTATATCACTACAGTTAATTATCACATTGATTTATTAGTGGAATATACGTAACCTTCATCAAAATGTTACATCTTTTAAGCAGTTGCTTCAAGAAAAGGTTAATGTTGCATTATCTGAAACGTGGTTGGGTCATGATATTAAAATAAAAGACTTTGACATATTTGGTTATGATAAGGATGAATCAGGCGGAGGTGTAGTTGTACCGACGCACGGTATCTTTCGTGGAGATCATGTGAGAGATTGAATTTGTTATTTTATCTGGCATATGGGGTAATTCAAGTTAAACTATCTATTTTTGATTAAACTGTAAGAATCATGGGTCTTTAGTTCGTCCCGCTTAAAAAAAACTTAAGAAACCTTGAGTTATTCTATACCCGATTCTAGAGCTATATATTTGTTAATTTTGATGGAAATTACTAATACATAAGTCTAAAACCAATCTATAGAAGTAGGCGTTAGTTTGCGAAATTCCATAGTATAGAAGTTTTGATGTATGTCTAAGTTTGTCGACGTCCACAGACCATTCTAAACGTTTATTGATAATATAAGGACAAAATTGAATAGAGACAGGAGGAGCGACGTGATGAAGAATTAGAAAAAACTTGTCGAGTGTTGCTGATGGGCATAATACCATTTGCACACTAATGCAACTGTCCAAAACCATTTAAAAGGCACCTTTTATAAAATTCCTCTAGTTTTTCTGAGACTTCTAATTCAAAATATTCTTTATTTACATAAACTCGTTACCAATGTGTTTGAATCTTCAACTCTACTCCTGAGCTAGCTAAGGCAAGACCGCCTCCGAGACACACCAAGAAACTCAACTGTTACTCGTTTCAAAATAGTAGAATGACTTATCATTGTCAAAACGAATTGTGTCAGTCTTCTGCTTTATGTCACTACCCAACCACGTTTCAGATAATGCAGCATCAATAAAATATTTATGGAAAAGCAACTTAGATTTTACTTCCCACCACGATAACACCTCAAAATAGCTCATGAACAAGGGCGCCGTACGGGCTTGAAATTAGTCGGGATCAACTAATAGAATAAGACGTGAGTTTACAGAGTTCTCTATACATTAACTATGAATACAACTCACGAAGTCTAAATTAAGGGAAACAGATATGATTAAGAATACTAATATTCCACTGATAGAGCAATGTCATAGTCAAGTGTAGTAAAGGCTAACATAACCGAGGTCAAATTAAAATATAAGCTAATTATTCAAAAATTAATTACTTTTTTTAAGATTCAGCAAATCGTAATATTTTAATTATATATTTAATTAACTTTACGTTAAACCTTGTTAAAATAAACTTAAAAAAGTAAAATTATATCGGTTAGCACTTGGCTTCGCTGTCGAGTGTCGTGAGTGGAGTGCGAGAAGATGGGTTAAATCCTTGTGAGTCAGTCAGTCGGGAATTTATAGTGTTTTTTTTGGAAGAACGTCTTAATCTCTAGACTTTATAGCGATTATCAACCATATGTTAAAGAAGAGAATTCAACAATTCAATGGCCGGAAATTAAATCGCGATTGGTTTGATTTATCTAAGTAAGTGAATTATTATGCCGCAATAGGCGTATGTAGGAATTACTAGACATTGGTGTGAATGCAGTGTGCTAATTTAGAAGTTACAATAAAGCTAATAATAATGAGCTAATTTGTTTTTCGTTCCACATAGTAGTACACATTACTAATGTGTAGGTGGAACGGTGGTAAAACTAATAATTACCATTGACCCCGTGAAATTGCATGTGATTGCGCCGCATCATTTTTAGAATTAGAATATAGATTGCAACAAAATTGTTATTTTGAATACGCACACCAAGTTCTTAATTTGGACAAGTCACAATTTCGTGAAGTTAAAAAGATCTTCGTGTATTGATGACCTACGCGTTTTATGTTAAATGACCCATGGCTGCCTTTTTCTCGAGAGACTATTGCGATTCGATGAAGTCTGCCGAATTTACAGAAACATACCATTTAATAAACAGGGCAATTATAGTTTACACACAGTCACTCAGCAAGTCCAAATGAAAACCAATGTGTCAAGACAAGAACATAATACAAATGTCAGAAACCGGGCTAAAAGGCTTTGCGTCGCGCTGTACCTATTCTTAATATACGAAATCTATTCAGTTTTATCATTAGGAACAATCGAATTAGTATTTAACTGGTTTTCTACATTCGTTACCTGGTCTTCTTTTACCTTTTGTTTTAACTGTTCTGCGTCATTGTCCAAGCTACTACCTAAGTCAGTCACATTTACGAAACAATTCTCACCGCTACTATCATGATTTGATTTTTCATCTATTTTACATTCGTTCGATAATGACACAGTGTGGCTTATAATAGGCACAGAAATTGGGTTCACCTGTTCAGACATTGAAAAAGTACTTTCAATTTCACCAAAACAACTTCTTAGTGGGTCCTCAAGTTCATTCGCTTCTTTGTCATCAAAAGAAGGTGTATGAGGTGTTGTAAAGTTAAAGGTTTCATCGTAAGAACATATATTATTTGTTTTATCAGTGTCCATTTCATCATCATCTGATAATATTTCTATTGGTGCTTCGTCTCTTATAATTTCAATAACATCATCGTCTGAACCGTTATCTAACGTTAAGCTATTCTCAACAAGTGCTTTAGTGTTCAAATTTTGTTTCCCTGAAAATAACATTAATTTGCTTGAATAACTATGTTTTATTTACAAAATTTCGGATAAAATTATTTATTTTCGTAAATCTCAATTTATTTTGAGTCGGCTCAAGATTTAATGTCAACAAATGTAAAATAATTTTTGAAGAAAAAATTCAAATGAATTGTTCATATTTTGCATTTGAAGTGTTTGTCATTCATAAAATTACGATGAATTCGTAATATATCATTTCCAACTATTTTCCTACCTGCTGTACCTACTTACTGTTATAAATTAATTAATCAAAAAATAAGAAATAAAACACTAATTATAAAGAACAAATATATATTTGGAATGTCTTACAAATAAAAGAAACACTTCGTGTACACACTCGTTTATAATTAACATAATATTTAATTAACTTATCTGAAGTGAGTATATACATTAGGTATTCACATAAAGATAACACTTAAAACTAACTAATATGATGTATTAGATACATCGTAATACCGGACACCTTATTAAAATATAATAAACAAAATATAATTTAGTCTCCCGATTTGCCAGCCTCACCTGCTGTGCATCTTGTCGGCGCATCCATAAGAATCCGAGTACTCAATTGATATATTTCTATATGTATAAGAAATGTTTGACAATATGCCCACATCTCAAGCACTTGCTATAGCAGTCGGCTTTTATCCGTAAAAAAACAAAATACTAAAAAATGCCAGGTCTAGTACATATCAAACGTTAGGATGGGAATTGCTTTATTTACTAATTACCTTGTACTTAACTTTTTTTTTAAGATAACTCGATTGCTTTTTTTATTATATATAATCAATTTATTATATTATCAACCCATTTTTAACGGTGATTGCCCATTTAGTTGAAATAAACAAAACAACAAAAATTCACTAACTATTAAAAACATCCAACATAAATTAATATTTAAAATAGAATATATTGAATTAAATTACTTTAAATTGCATAGATAATTGCAACTATCTAATATTTTTGAATATAAACAAAATAAACTTATTTAAAATCATCACACTTAATCCTTCATCGCATATAATTGTAGAAGAAAAGGTCAGCCGCTTTCCAATAAAAAACGAAAGAAGTAGAGATGAACCACCATGACATGGTGCGCCCCTTCAATTACTGTTTTAATGAAAGTAGTCACATCTTTACGAAATATTTTGCACGTCGTAGTCAGTTATGTGTAATCAGTACTTAGAATATCTATTATGTAACTATACCTTTTTCTAATAGTTTTTTGGACATGTCCCCCGAAGAGGAAATAGCTCCATCGACTGCCTTCTCGTGCAGAGCGGAGTGGAAGGCACAAGAGGTCAAGGAAGATCTACGCGTTGGACTGATCAAAGGCTTCAGTTGTGGGTCCTTTACACGAGTGTACCAGGCTATCATCTAGTAGAGATAAGTGGCGAATGCTTGTGAGACGTATAACATCTGCCCCTAAAGTCACTTAATGATAACCATGACCACTCTGACAAGAGTGATACGACGAAGAAGAAGAAGAACTTATGACAAGATTTGTTGGTCAACTAATCATAACTAGCCACATTGCTTAAGACGACGGTGTCCTTTTCATAGAGTATATTAGTGCAGCACCATACTATATTAAAGAGCAATTATTAACGACCCTAGTCGTGCAACTAATCGAGCAACAAATTCAAGGATTTGTTTTTGTTTGACAGCAGTCTCAGCGCGCACACATGCGTTGAGAATCTTGGCGGCCCTTTGTAAATACTTTTACAAATATTGCCAAACATTTTTAAATTTTGGAGGGGCGCGCGTCATGTCATCGTAGTTCATCTTTACCTACCTATGGCTATGTTCACCCATAGGGAAAATGTGTCCATTAATGATCCTCACAGTGCATTTGCAGGAGTACATAAGTCTTTTCGTGCAGCGCCAGTAACTGCGTCCAACTCTTCCGTATTCGCGATGAAAACGGTGCCCCTTTAGGATCAGCACTTGGCCTCCTTTCGAAGTGGTAAAGATCTGAGCTGCTGAATAAAATAACTCAATGTAATAAAGACACATTTATCTATACTTAAATATTATAGAACAAACTGCCGCGTGGTATCTCGTTAGGTAGAATAGACAAACCCTCATTTCTTACCGGGGTGTCGTAAAATTCGACTTGGGTAAGTTGACCCACTGTGTGGTATCCAGCTAAGTAGAATACACAACCCTCATTTCTTATCGAGCTTTCGTAAAAAGCGACTAAAGTTTACATCAGGCAGGCGGCCGGTCGTTAAATAACTAGTCAAAACATGTAACAACATGTGCCTACCCCACTTAGTGTGGGATAAGGACAGGAGAATGACGACTTATTATAAAACAAAGTCCTAAAGCTATGTGATCGATTTTCATAAAATGTAAAGAACGAATTTTTGCTCGGTTTTCACGTCGTAGTCAGTTTCTTCGCTGACCTAATGAGTACCAGAGAGTACGAAACGTTCATATAGGTGGATTTTCTAAACCTACCTACCGTAAGGAACAATTGAAGAAATCCTATTAGATAGTTTCCATGCTGAGTCTCGTGTTAAGCTCGTGCTGATATGATGACCTGTTTGCTTCTAGCTCATGCTAGATGCACGGTTTTCACTAAAAGGTAGTGTAATTCCTCCGGAAAGTTTAGGTTATTTTGGGGACGGACGACCGTGTGTGCAAGTGTCCCATATATTTATAATTTAATTTATTAAATATGTAATTTCAAAATATAAGCGGTATACGGAATGAAAAGCAAAAATATAGTATTTAAATTAAAATATAATAAAAGTCAAAAATATTTTCTCTACTAACATTACAGTCTCATAGATATTTTCATTTGCATGATGTCTTAACTTATTTATTTTGCATGATTTATTGTCCGTGGTTGTGTGATCCCAGTTCAGCAATGATTTCTTTCCCCATAGTGATAATTTTCGCTTTACAGGGGGATAAATTGTAATAATTTGTACAGTACCATGATGTGCGATCTTTAGTAGTATTGCGTTTATTAAATGTATAATTATCAATGTGAAGTATGACTCCACCCCTTTGAGAAGTTGAAAAAAATACACCTGTAATTGTTAACGTCTATTAAGTTTTACTTTTAGAGATCCTTTAATGATTATTCCAAGTCCTAATAAGTTTAGTCGCAACATAACAGCGCAAACGAAAGCTACAAATTTCTTCATATAATTCATAAGAAAATTAACATATAAATAAATATAAAATATTTTCCTATTTCTGGTATAAAATTTATATCTTCTTATTATTACTTGTTTTAATATAAACACACAGTACTTTAAATCGACTATTTATTCTAAGTTCTAAGTTGAACGCACCCAAAGTATACGAACAAATTAAAATTTTTCTTAACGGGAACGTCATTAAAATCACAGTTTAAAAACAAGTAACTTTATTTGTATATTGCTTATACATAAATTCTATTACGAACTATTATTTTTGTTAATGCTTCAATTGCATATTTCATAAAAAATCTGTTCATTGTACTAATGTAGCTTCGATAAGATAAATTTATACCCGTTTGCCATTTGGTAATCAGAATATTTGTTATTTAAAAAGATAATACCTGTGTCCATTGACCTTTTTCAAATCTTTAGGGCTAACATATTATTTTTAAAGTATTAGGGAGATCTGACATTTGTTCTTGACAAAAAGGTAGAATAATTAAAAAAAAAACAAGAAGAAAAAACAAAGAATGTGGATGATTTGAATTTGGAACAACAAAGGTATTGTGATTCTTAGGTATAGAGAGTTTCAATTGAGAAATTGAGAATTGTCTGCACTAAATGTAGTTCAGACAGATTTGAAATAAGGACGATATATAAAAGGAGAATACTGAAATTGACGGAAACTACATACTTTATACATAGAAATAATTTCATTTACGTTTCGAGGTCGAAGGGTACAGTTCCTAAAATATTAACAGTTTAAATAAAATTACAAACAAAATAAATAATTGTGTGTGAATAAGAAACTTTTGAACAAAATTGTTTATTATCTTTCAATTATTGGTTTTGTATTCATATATAATTATTATTATCACATTTCAAAATATACATTTCTTTCATTTTCTTAATTCTCTTTCTTATTATTACTTTTACTGTTCATATTATTATAATACATCATTTTAAAACGAAAATCTTAAATTGTTTGTACATAAATTGATTTATCGTAAGGAGATATAAATTAAACATAAGTGAACAGAAATAAACCAAAGGCGCAAGCAAAGGAGCTACAAATTAATAGATAAAATAAATGTACAAAAACACTTGAGTCCATAAAATATTTTATGTATTCGTGTACCTAAGCATTTGCATGTAAAAAAAAAAATAAGTTGTCGACATAAATAAAATTTAATTATCTAGCAGACTATTTAAACGAATAGCAATTTTTTATTAGACAATCTTTTACCACAGATAAAAAAATAAAATAGAATTAAATAACCAGATTCCTGTATTTCGTTGTTGATGCTTACTGAGGATTAGGGTTGCCAACTTTTTTTAACAAGAAATAAAGTATATTTGGATCTGAGAATAATATTTAACGGTATTGTAGAAAAATTAACAATATTTTTTTATTTAATGTTTAAACACATATTTTTAAAGATTCTAGCACAATCCATAATATTGTCTTTTTTAAAAATTAACGCCTACAATTAATCACGAAAAGTCTCGTTTTAAAAAAAAGTTTGTAAAACACTACTTTGTATACTTTATTTTTGTTCAACAGTAAAAAGTATAATATAGTTAAAATAGTAAACACAAGTTTAGATTGTTAAGAAAATCTATGTAATATTTATTGTGTAGTGTGTTATTGGTGGCGCCGTTTTGTAATTCATGTGATAACTAATCTTGCATGCTTAGCTTTTGCTTCCAACACTTAATCCTACACGGATTAATTAGATTAATGATTCTATTATAACTTCTGTACTATGGAATTCCGCAAAGTAACGTCTGTTTCTAGAAATTATTCAAAAATAGTATAATACTGTTAATATTGTAGTTGGCAACCCTACTGGTGACTACTTTTCTAACGCGTGAAATGATTGTGATCGTTGTTCAAGATGACGATTTCATCTTGCACGGTATGGACTTTAGCAGTGCAGTCCGCACTCGTCGCGCATTTCCATATCTTCTTGATGTGGTTAAGACAGTAGCTTCTGCAGATAAAGGAATATCCATTTATAACCAACTGACGAGTACCTCGGCTCGACATTCTAAAAAATACTGAAAGAACATTTTATAATTCAAACACACTGGAGAAACTTAAACCTTGTCAAAGACGCTTAGTATTAGAGTGACCGAATTGAAAAAAATTGTTTTGTGGCAAATTGCAATAAAGCCTAGCGCCTTCAAATCTTGTGGGTTAAATAGACCCATAAATTGAAAGAGCATATAAACAGTAGTTTTTGTATTTCTGTAGGATGATGTCATAGATATAAGGATAACAATGTATCTAACTCAATTAAGTGTAACTTTAAATTCGGTCAGTTTAATACTAAGCGTAAGATATTTAAAATTGTTAATCCATCAATATTATCTCCATCCATATCATATCTACCAAAATACAGCAAAAGAAAGTTATGTGATCCAATTCTATCCTATCCTATTAATATTATAAATGCGAAAGTTTGTGAGTATGGATATATATTTGTTACTCTTTCACAGCAAATGCGCTGAACCAATACCGATGAAATTTGTCACAATTATTCCTTATATACCTATAGAAATCCAGTTAAATCTACATGTATAGGATGACATTGAAAAGCGCCATCTATTATCAACCTATAACGCGACTACAGTCCACAAGAACGAGGTTTCGTTTAAAAGCTAGTATTATAAATACGAAAGTTTGTGACTACGGATGTATGCTTGTTACTCTTTTACGGCGAATCCGCTGAACCAATATCGATGAAATGTGGCACAATTATTTGTTATACACCGGTATAACATATAGGCCGAAGTTGCGGGTTAAAGCTATTGTAATATATATCAATATATGGCGCATATTTAATTTAATCAAACTCGTTTATGATGACTTTTTATTTTAAAACATTACTATTATAGTACATTAATAATCTATATTTGATATAGTTAAAACATAACATTCGTGAACTCTACAACCGTGAAGTGATGAAAATGGAAATATTTATAGTGAAGTGAATTTGTGATTACATACTACAAATATCTTTAAAAAAGTAGAGAAAGGACAATTACATAAATATACCAAAGACAACAATAATTAATTTATTGTTGGAAAACAGAAAGAAAAAGAAAAATAGCACATGTACAAAGACGGACTTATTCCTAAAAGGGATCTCTTCCAGTCAACCTTTGAGTAACAGGAGAAAAATGACAAGAGAAATACAGGTAATATAGAAAGAAAGAAACAGTGAATATTATTATTAGAATAATATAATTAATGTGATTTATATGTACAAAACGGGATAACAACAACACATACAATATTCACGCAAATTGCGATCAACATACGATCATCAAAATAACAGTTATTAGAAGCATATATTAAATTGATTTATAAAAAAATCTAGCGCGCTATAACTACTTTGTACTGACTTGCAACATCTCTTTAAATACAAAAGTAATAGTAAAATTATTTTTCTATACTCAGCGATAAAGTCAATAGAAAATAAATATAATTCTGAATGTAGAGTGGACTATTAGTTTTCATACCCTTTACACGCTAGATTCGTAAAAACACAACTATACACAAGCACTACACAAGTTCACTATCACAAACTCAACAATCTTTTCGCCCTCCAACCGAAGCATCATCATGAGATAACTGAGACTCCACGACAAAATCGCATAGCGAAGTATTTCCCTAACAAGCATAGTTAAGGACTAATCGGTTCAACCTCAAAAGTTATTTTGCCTCTTAACGTGTTACAAGCTAGAAACATTTCTCTGATCGTTAACGATGCATTGTTATGTTTAATGGTGTCAAGTTGTTCTCAAATGTTAAGTCGGCGACTTTTGTCACAGGTGTGCAGAAATACGAAATAATAAAAATTTCCAATCGATCATTTATTAGAAATGTTCCTAATGACCATTGTTTCGAAATTATATTGTGTATATTGTGTATCTTCTTCATCTTACTTTATCGCGGATTATAGAAAAATAATTTTATTATTACTTTTATTTTATGGATCTCCGCAAAGTTACGCCTAATTCTACAAATTAACACTTTAAATATTGTGATAGATCTCAGACAAGATCTAAACAAGTCCTAAAATTTACAGTTTCACCCAAGAACCATCTTGTCCTCTCGTATACGCTGGTGCCGGATGAATGTGATTCAAATCGCCTGGTGTGAAAACACCATGTATGCTATGAACAAAGGCTTTGCATCCCCTCTTCCTCTTTGAACAGTACCAAATAACTTTTCCCGAAGTGCACTCCCATTGTTTCTTGTATGTGTAATTGTTAAACATTAACAATGGATTTTTCTTGCGATTGCTTGGCAGGAACCATACTAAAACCAAGTTTATTTTATAATAACAATATTCTACGAATTATGTTAATTAATAAAATTTATTTTATGTATAACCTGTTCCCGCTGAGTAGAATAGACCTCTGTCATTACTTAGCGAGGTATCGTAAAAGGCGACTAACGTAAGTTGATCCGTCGTGTGGTATCCGGCTGAGTAGAATATACTACCCTCATTTCTTACCGAAGTGTTGGAAAAAGTGACTAAAGTAAATTTAACAGTCCTGTGGTATCTGGGTGAGTAGAATATACTATCCTCATTTCTTACCGAAGTGTTGGAAAAAGCGACTGAGGTAAGTTGAGCCGTCCTGTGGTATCCGGCTGAGTAGAATTGACCACAGTCATTTTTTACCGAGGTGTCGTAACAGGTGACTAAGTTAAGTTGACCGGCGTCTGGTATCCGGCTGAGTACAACAGAACACAGTCATTTCTTACCGAGGTGTCATATAAGGTGACTAAGGTAAATTGACTAGTCGTGTGGTATCCGGCTGAGTAGAATAAACCATCCTCATACCGAGGTGTCGTAAAAGGTGACTAAGGTAAGTTCACACGTCAGGCAGGCAGCCGTAAGATAACTAGCCAAATCAAGCAACAACATCTGGAAAACTTGTTGTGCCAACCGACAGATCCTGTCCGAGAGACCGATAGACCTAATTATAGAAACTAAGGTGTATATACTACTATATGTGATATTTTATCAATCAGTGGTACTTTAAATACATTTTATTTCCTTAATATATTTATAACTTCAGTCATATATATTAAAATCCACTATGACTAGAGATGTGACATGAAGTAGAAAAAATCGATTAATAAATAATCGATTTTTAAAAAATCGGTTTTTGATGACAAAATAATCGATTATTAAAAATCGATTATTTAATAAAAATAATCGATTATTTTAAAAATCGATTCTTTTTTAAAATCCCTGATTATGACAAGAATATAAAATATATTTGAAACACACAAACAAACACTGAAGCTCGTCCGTCCCCTAAGAAAGCAATTTAATACTTGTGTATATAATGTGACTGACAACTTGTAAACTTATATTTATAGAATCTTAGCTAAATACATAAATTCATCCAAACTCGAAAAACAATCAAACAGTTTCTACACAATGTTAGTACTTGGCGGCAATCGAACTTACGGTCCCTGAAGGCGATGACCAGGCCACTGCCATCTGTACCAACGGGCCAGTCAAGATAAAATCATGCGTTTTGATATACTTTAATCTTTAAATGAGCTAATCGTGTATATATATTAAGGTAATCTTGTATGTGAATTTCGGAAACGGCTCCAACTATTTTCATGAAACTTAGTAAGTAGAGGGTTTCGGGGACGATAAATCGATCTAGTTAGGTTTCATTAAAAAAAGGCCTTTTTATCCCTGTTTTATGGCACTGCAAATTTGCTATAATATTATTTGAAAACATAGGTTAATTACACTTTCATTTGAAAAGTTGTAGTAGCTCTGTGGGGTAATCGGGCGGTCCAAAAAATCAGTATACCGTTCGAGTCTAGGTATCTCATATCCTTTTATTTCTTTTTTCACAATACATCTTTTTTATATGTTACTAGCAATCACCAGCGGCTCCGCCCGCATGCCAAGATAAAAACCGTAATACAGTCTTTTGATAACCATAAAAATGGTTAAAGTGGGTAAATGGTAAACCTTAAAAGCTAGACGTATGCTATCGCGGACTTTTATTTAGAACATTTAGAGGGGAACAATTTTGTAATACATGATTTTTTAATAACTATTACCGTTTACTCAGCGCACGCAAGGGAAGCTTTAAATTTTGCCATTTTCGTACTATTTTTAATACTGCTCCTCTTCTATTCATCTTAGCGTGATGTTATATAGCCTATAGGCTTCCTCAATAAATTGACTATCTTACACTGAAATAATTTTTCAAATCGGTCCAGTAGTTCGTGAGAATAGCACGGTTAAACAATTAAACAAACAAACAAACTCTTTAGCTTTATATATTAGTATAGTTAAAAAACTATCGAGCAAAACTAAGTCACCCAAATACCTAAACTTTAATCCAGCTCCCATCCTTCATCCTGCAATACTTCGGTGAAGGATGGTTATGTTCTTGATCACCAGCCATATAATTGTCATCGATGCTTTCAACATAAGCCTTACATCCACTGTGCCGGTTGGAACAGTACCAAATGATTCTTCCGGTTACGCAAACACGCTGCTTTTTATATGTAAAGTTATTGTACATTAGCAGTGGATTTGTACCTCTACGTGTTGGCAGAAGATACACTGAAATGGAATTATAAGGAAAACAATTAAAAGATTTATCACGATTTTCCAATATCTATACTAATATATAAACTGACTGGCCTGCCTGCCTTCACGTCCGCGGGTCGCAGGTTCGTTTCCCGCCGAAAGCTAACATTTTCTATAAATGAATTTGTTCGTCTTTGAGCCTAGGTGTAAATTTGTATTTAAGTATGTATTTAAAAAAATATATAAGTATATAGTCACCAGTTGTCTGTCACCCATAACACAAGTATTAAGTTACTTACTTTGGGGACGGACGACCGTGTGTGTAAGTGTCCCATATATTATATAAAGCTGAAGAGTTTGTTTGTAAATTTGTTTGATTGATTGATTGTTTGAATGCGCTAATCTCAGGAACTACTGGACCGATTTGAATCCATTAATTGAGAAAGGCTTATAGGTATAAGATCACGCCAAGATGAATAGGAGAGGAGCAGCAATAAAAATAGTATGAAAACGGCAAAATTTAAAGCTTTCCTTGCGTGCGCTTAGTAAACGGTGATTGTTATTCAAAAATCATGTATTACCAAAATTGTTCCCCTCTAAAAGTTCTAAATTAAAGTCCGCGACAGCATATATATCTAGCTTTTAAGGTTAACCCACTTTAAGCATTTTTATGGTTATCAAAAGACTGTACGGTTCTAATCTTTCGACGCGGGAGGAGCCGCTGGCGATTGCTAGTATAAAATAAAAATTGGAAGTGGAATAGTTGAATATAATTCAGATATAAAACTCTTCGTGGACAATTGTAATCATAGAGTCATTAAAGAAGAGTATGGAAGGTAGTAAGTAATATGCAAACATATTACAATAAATCGGAAGCAAATGAGGGTGATCTATCTGTCTCTTTTTTTTATTGTGATTAGACAAAGATAAAGTATACGAGTGTCATCTTTCCTTTCATTATTGACACTATCACTTACAGGCCTGCCTATGCCTCACCTACTTTATCTAGTATTAATAACTCTATGATTGTCATTGTTCAATAAAATTTGCTTTATTAATCTTTCGTTCTATAATACTAGTTGAAACTGCTACTTTGAAACGCACCTCCACAGACCTCCACAGAAATTTACTGTAGTGTACCTTAATCTTTACTTCCCTCAAGAATTACCTAATTAACGTAAATCTTCCTCAAGAATGATCCTATATTTGAGTAAAAACTGTTGTATATTTTGAGAAAATCGATCACATACAAACAGACGGCTTTTGGGGACTTTGTTTTATATGTACTATAGATTACTTTGGCTTGTAAAAATTTTGGCTTTGGCTGTATAGAATGTTTGATAGAGAAAGAATTAAACGATCATAGCACTTATCGCACAGCTTATATTTCATAATTATGACGTCAATTAAGGTTTGAACAAAAATTTTGAAACCAAAAAGAGTTCGTACTATAAAGGTGTTTTTAAAGATATAGATTTTACTTTTTAGTTTTGAACGAAGAATAAATTAAACTCGTTAAATAACTTAGAAGATAATTTAGACGTGTAGTACAAATAAATTGGACATTGATCTATTAAACTAGACGAAGACTTAGTAGTCATAGTAGATTGTTTAACACGTTCTCTGCCGTGTAGGTCACCGGTGACCGGACACTTCCTTGTATCAACCGGCCAAGTAGGGCGTGAACGGAGACATGTTTTCGAATTTCTGAGCCGTAGGACACGTTTATCATAGATTTCGCTGTACCGGTGATAGGCAAGGTGCTATCGTTCAAGATGAAATCCTTCTCAATCATTTTTAATTATTCACGCAAATGTGAAAAATATGACGAAAACATTTATAAAGTGATCAAAAAAAAGAAATGTAAAATAACTGTATTTATTTATTATCAATTACATAGCTTATAATATTGTCACATAAAAATAAATATATATTGCCTCCATTTAACAATGTGCATGGTAAACAAAATTATAAGTATATTGTTGCAAAAATTTGAAAAAAAATAAATGAATGTCCCATTGCGTTACAAGATAGTCCTTTAAAAATATATATATTTGTTAAGAAGTTTAAAAGATATTTGCTTAAAACTAATGATATAAATCATATTGTTTGATTGTATAAATTTTAAGTTAACATCAGGTATGCAACGGTTTTAATAGAAACAGCTGTTTTTATTTAAATTCTTGTATAATAGCATATTAACTTAATAAGTTTCAATAGCCATTGAAAAGATAACATTTAAAAACTTATAATATTATACATAGATTTAGAGAAATAATATGAATGTAAATGTATGTTTATTTTATGTCTCATTATTATCTAATTGATAATAAATTAAAAATAAAGTTAAACTTATGTTATCAGTTTAATGTTGTTTTAATTATTTATTAGCTAATAACAATCTTGTAGAAAAGCATTAAACAGAGCGATGAATTCTATTAAAACAAGTTAAGCAGCAATATGGTTTACTAGGACATTGATTACAATATGTTACAACTTTCTTCGCCTTATTCTTAGCTTCTCTTGAACCGTAAGTTTTAACACATTCATCATAGCACGCCACGCAGTAGCGTCTCATTTTTCTTGCTGTTCCCTCTTTTTTCAACAATTCATGCTTCAGTCTTGTTGGCCTCGCAACTGCAACATCAGTTACATATTTATCTAAATCGACAAGGTATTATACAAATTATCGTCTAAAGTGCACTATACTTTCTTTGGTGTTTTTGTTAATTATATACATAACCCATGAATTGACTGATGAATGATGTAAGTGGCCGGATGCGTGACCTATGCGGCGCCGTAATAACGTTATCTATTTTTTCGTATATTGCAACGCTTAGGTCACATATTACCTGACGGAGTTTTTTTTGTATTTATCTATAAATATAATATATATTATATATATTATATATATATATATATATATATATATATATATATATAATATATATATATATATATATATATATATATGTATATATATAATATATATATATATATATATATATATATATATATATATATATATATATATATATATATATATATATATATATATATAATATATATAATATATATTATATTTATAGATAAATACAAAAAAAACTCCGTCAGGTAATATGTGACCTAAGCGTTGCAATATACGAAAAAATAGATAACGTTATTACGGCGCCGCATAGGTCACGCATCCGGCCACTTACATCATTCATCAGTCAATTCATGGGTTATGTATATAATTAACAAAAACACCAAAGAAAGTATAGTGCACTTTAGACGATAATTTGTATAATACCTTGTCGATTTAGATAAATATGTAACTGATGTTGCAGTTGCGAGGCCAACAAGACTGAAGCATGAATTGTTGAAAAAAGAGGGAACAGCAAGAAAAATGAGACGCTACTGCGTGGCGTGCTATGATGAATGTGTTAAAACTTACGGTTCAAGAGAAGCTAAGAATAAGGCGAAGAAAGTTGTAACATATTGTAATCAATGTCCTAGTAAACCATATTGCTGCTTAACTTGTTTTAATAGAATTCATCGCTCTGTTTAATGCTTTTCTACAAGATTGTTATTAGCTAATAAATAATTAAAACAACATTAAACTGATAACATAAGTTTAACTTTATTTTTAATTTATTATCAATTAGATAATAATGAGACATAAAATAAACATACATTTACATTCATATTATTTCTCTAAATCTATGTATAATATTATAAGTTTTTAAATGTTATCTTTTCAATGGCTATTGAAACTTATTAAGTTAATATGCTATTATACAAGAATTTAAATAAAAACAGCTGTTTCTATTAAAACCGTTGCATACCTGATGTTAACTTAAAATTTATACAATCAAACAATATGATTTATATCATTAGTTTTAAGCAAATATCTTTTAAACTTCTTAACAAATATATATATTTTTAAAGGACTATCTTGTAACGCAATGGGACATTCATTTATTTTTTTTCAAATTTTTGCAACAATATACTTATAATTTTGTTTACCATGCACATTGTTAAATGGAGGCAATATATATTTATTTTTATGTGACAATATTATAAGCTATGTAATTGATAATAAATAAATACAGTTATTTTACATTTCTTTTTTTTGATCACTTTATAAATGTTTTCGTCATATTTTTCACATTTGCGTGAATAATTAAAAATGATTGAGAAGGATTTCATCTTGAACGATAGCACCTTGCCTATCACCGGTACAGCGAAATCTATGATAAACGTGTCCTACGGCTCAGAAATTCGAAAACATGTCTCCGTTCACGCCCTACTTGGCCGGTTGATACAAGGAAGTGTCCGGTCACCGGTGACCTACACGGCAGAGAACGTGTTAAACAATCTACTATGACTACTAAGTCTTCGTCTAGTTTAATAGATCAATGTCCAATTTATTTGTACTACACGTCTAAATTATCTTCTAAGTTATTTAACGAGTTTAATTTATTCTTCGTTCAAAACTAAAAAGTAAAATCTATATCTTTAAAAACACCTTTATAGTACGAACTCTTTTTGGTTTCAAAATTTTTGTTCAAACCTTAATTGACGTCATAATTATGAAATATAAGCTGTGCGATAAGTGCTATGATCGTTTAATTCTTTCTCTATCAAACATTCTATACAGCCAAAGCCAAAATTTTTACAAGCCAAAGTAATCTATAGTACATATAAAACAAAGTCCCCAAAAGCCGTCTGTTTGTATGTGATCGATTTTCTCAAAATATACAACAGTTTTTACTCAAATATAGGATCATTCTTGAGGAAGATTTACGTTAATTAGGTAATTCTTGAGGGAAGTAAAGATTAAGGTACACTACAGTAAATTTCTGTGGAGGTCTGTGGAGGTGCGTTTCAAAGTAGCAGTTTCAACTAGTATTATAGAACGAAAGATTAATAAAGCAAATTTTATTGAACAATGACAATCATAGAGTTATTAATACTAGATAAAGTAGGTGAGGCATAGGCAGGCCTGTAAGTGATAGTGTCAATAATGAAAGGAAAGATGACACTCGTATACTTTATCTTTGTCTAATCACAATAAAAAAAAGAGACAGATAGATCACCCTCATTTGCTTCCGATTTATTGTAATATGTTTGCATATTACTTACTACCTTCCATACTCTTCTTTAATGACTCTATGATTACAATTGTCCACGAAGAGTTTTATATCTGAATTATATTCAACTATTCCACTTCCAATTTTTATTTTATACTAGCAATCGCCAGCGGCTCCTCCCGCGTCGAAAGATTAGAACCGTACAGTCTTTTGATAACCATAAAAATGCTTAAAGTGGGTTAACCTTAAAAGCTAGATATATATGCTGTCGCGGACTTTAATTTAGAACTTTTAGAGGGGAACAATTTTTGTAATACATGATTTTTGAATAACAATCACCGTTTACTAAGCGCACGCAAGGAAAGCTTTAAATTTTGCCGTTTTCATACTATTTTTATTGCTGCTCCTCTCCTATTCATCTTGGCGTGATCTTATACCTATAAGCCTTTCTCAATTAATGGATTCAAATCGGTCCAGTAGTTCCTGAGATTAGCGCATTCAAACAATCAATCAATCAAACAAATTTACAAACAAACTCTTCAGCTTTATATAATATATGGGACACTTACACACACGGTCGTCCGTCCCCAAAGTAAGTAACTTAATACTTGTGTTATGGGTGACAGACAACTGGTGACTATATACTTATATATTTTTTTAAATACATACTTAAATACAAATTTACACCTAGGCTCAAAGACGAACAAATTCATTTATAGAAAATGTTAGCTTTCGGCGGGAAACGAACCTGCGACCCGCGGACGTGAAGGCAGGCAGGCCAGTCAGTTTATATATTAGTATAGATATTGGAAAATCGTGATAAATCTTTTAATTGTTTTCCTTATAATTCCATTTCAGTGTATCTTCTGCCAACACGTAGAGGTACAAATCCACTGCTAATGTACAATAACTTTACATATAAAAAGCAGCGTGTTTGCGTAACCGGAAGAATCATTTGGTACTGTTCCAACCGGCACAGTGGATGTAAGGCTTATGTTGAAAGCATCGATGACAATTATATGGCTGGTGATCAAGAACATAACCATCCTTCACCGAAGTATTGCAGGATGAAGGATGGGAGCTGGATTAAAGTTTAGGTATTTGGGTGACTTAGTTTTGCTCGATAGTTTTTTAACTATACTAATATATAAAGCTAAAGAGTTTGTTTGTTTGTTTAATTGTTTAACCGTGCTATTCTCACGAACTACTGGACCGATTTGAAAAATTATTTCAGTGTAAGATAGTCAATTTATTGAGGAAGCCTATAGGCTATATAACATCACGCTAAGATGAATAGAAGAGGAGCAGTATTAAAAATAGTACGAAAATGGCAAAATTTAAAGCTTCCCTTGCGTGCGCTGAGTAAACGGTAATAGTTATTAAAAAATCATGTATTACAAAATTGTTCCCCTCTAAATGTTCTAAATAAAAGTCCGCGATAGCATACGTCTAGCTTTTAAGGTTTACCATTTACCCACTTTAACCATTTTTATGGTTATCAAAAGACTGTATTACGGTTTTTATCTTGGCATGCGGGCGGAGCCGCTGGTGATTGCTAGTAACATATAAAAAAGATGTATTGTGAAAAAAGAAATAAAAGGATATGAGATACCTAGACTCGAACGGTATACTGATTTTTTGGACCGCCCGATTACCCCACAGAGCTACTACAACTTTTCAAATGAAAGTGTAATTAACCTATGTTTTCAAATAATATTATAGCAAATTTGCAGTGCCATAAAACAGGGATAAAAAGGCCTTTTTTTAATGAAACCTAACTAGATCGATTTATCGTCCCCGAAACCCTCTACTTACTAAGTTTCATGAAAATAGTTGGAGCCGTTTCCGAAATTCACATACAAGATTACCTTAATATATATACACGATTAGCTCATTTAAAGATTAAAGTATATCAAAACGCATGATTTTATCTTGACTGGCCCGTTGGTACAGATGGCAGTGGCCTGGTCATCGCCTTCAGGGACCGTAAGTTCGATTGCCGCCAAGTACTAACATTGTGTAGAAACTGTTTGATTGTTTTTCGAGTTTGGATGAATTTATGTATTTAGCTAAGATTCTATAAATATAAGTTTACAAGTTGTCAGTCACATTATATACACAAGTATTAAATTGCTTTCTTAGGGGACGGACGAGCTTCAGTGTTTGTTTGTGTGTTTCAAATATATTTTATATTCTTGTCATAATCAGGGATTTTAAAAAAGAATCGATTTTTAAAATAATCGATTATTTTTATTAAATAATCGATTTTTAATAATCGATTATTTTGTCATCAAAAACCGATTTTTTAAAAATCGATTATTTATTAATCGATTTTTTCTACTTCATGTCACATCTCTAGTCATAGTGGATTTTAATATATATGACTGAAGTTATAAATATATTAAGGAAATAAAATGTTCAAATTCATTTATAAAGTGATCAAAAAAAAGAAATGTAAAATAACTGTATTTATTTATTATCAATTACATAGCTTATAATATTGTCACATAAAAATAAATATATATTGCCTCCATTTAACAATGTGCATGGTAAACAAAATTATAAGTATATTGTTGCAAAAATTTGAAAAAAAATAAATGAATGTCCCATTGCGTTACAAGATAGTCCTTTAAAAATATATATATTTGTTAAGAAGTTTAAAAGATATTTGCTTAAAACTAATGATATAAATCATATTGTTTGATTGTATAAATTTTAAGTTAACATCAGGTATGCAACGGTTTTAATAGAAACAGCTGTTTTTATTTAAATTCTTGTATAATAGCATATTAACTTAATAAGTTTCAATAGCCATTGAAAAGATAACATTTAAAAACTTATAATATTATACATAGATTTAGAGAAATAATATGAATGTAAATGTATGTTTATTTTATGTCTCATTATTATCTAATTGATAATAAATTAAAAATAAAGTTAAACTTATGTTATCAGTTTAATGTTGTTTTAATTATTTATTAGCTAATAACAATCTTGTAGAAAAGCATTAAACAGAGCGATGAATTCTATTAAAACAAGTTAAGCAGCAATATGGTTTACTAGGACATTGATTACAATATGTTACAACTTTCTTCGCCTTATTCTTAGCTTCTCTTGAACCGTAAGTTTTAACACATTCATCATAGCACGCCACGCAGTAGCGTCTCATTTTTCTTGCTGTTCCCTCTTTTTTCAACAATTCATGCTTCAGTCTTGTTGGCCTCGCAACTGCAACATCAGTTACATATTTATCTAAATCGACAAGGTATTATACAAATTATCGTCTAAAGTGCACTATACTTTCTTTGGTGTTTTTGTTAATTATATACATAACCCATGAATTGACTGATGAATGATGTAAGTGGCCGGATGCGTGACCTATGCGGCGCCGTAATAACGTTATCTATTTTTTCGTATATTGCAACGCTTAGGTCACATATTACCTGACGGAGTTTTTTTTGTATTTATCTATAAATATAATATATATTATATATATATATTATATATATATATATATATATATATATATATATATATATATATATATATATATATATATATATATATATATATATATATAATATCAAAGAACCCAACAGGCTCTTTGAACCCTAATTAATTTTTTATTTATACTATACCGGCAGAGAACGTGTTAAGCGTCCGAAAAAAAGGGAACTTTTTCACTATGTATTAGCCCAGTATATAATAATAGTACTATCTTCTCCACCATAGATGCCCAATGCTGGACATAGGTCTCTTCAAATGATCTCCATAGAAAACGATCTTTTGCTACATGCATCGTCGTCGTCAGTCCTCAACCATATGTCTACCGACGCTGCGTTTTACAGTGCGTTTTCAATTGTACTAATTATTCTTTATCTTTACATCGGATTAAAGATAAAATTTGGTACTATAACTACATACTCAATTCTCTTTTAAAACGGAAATTGTTTACACGATTTTTGAACACAATTTACCAATAACAATAATTATACTATTTTATACAAATTTTTGTTCTAGCAAAAACCCCTAAAAAAATTTTTCTTATAGAAAGTTATCTATAGAGCAAAAAAATACAATTTGGGGAATCTCGTAAACCCCCCAGTAAACAAACAGTCGGTAAGTTAATAATGCCCATATACATGTTAGTGACTTTTTATTATCGGATATTTTTATCTTTTTTTTACTACATATTCAGTATTGTGGTAACGTGTTTAGTTCGCATGCCAAAAGTGATTTCAATAAATTTCTAAAAGTTAATGTGCAAATAGAAGATTTTCAAATTATTTGGTGAAAATTACCAGTTAAATTTATGAATACTAATGTAACATGGATTTCATTATTACTTTTTTTTTTGAGAAAATATTTGAGATTTTTCAACTTACAATTTTCTAAAAGTTGTGGCATATATACCTAAATTTACCATATATCGAATGTATTTTTTACATATTTTATATTGCAAGTTTTTCTAAGAAACGTATCCCACTGTTTACAAAAAAGAGTTGGGTGTAGTTTAAATTTTGAAAGAAAAATTGGTAAAAGAGTTGATATAGATTTTTAATTACAGTATGACGATATATAAACAAAATTGTTTGTGATGTTAACAGCCTATCGCATCATAGGAGCAGGGTGATTATGCCCGCCTCTACTTTCAATCTCAGTATTATCCTTACTCATCAGGCAAACTGCTTTACATCCGTGGTGAACTCTAACGCATCTCCAAATAACTTTACCTGATGCATATTGTTTGACTCTTTTAAACACAAAGCCCCTGAGCAACATAGCGGGATATTTCGTATGTCTGTTCAATTGCAAGTAGACAACTCCTGTAAAATACAACAAAATAAATAAATATATGCGACACTTACACACACGATTGTACGTCCCAAAAATAACTTAATACTTGTGTTATGGGTAACAGATAATCTGTAAACTTATATAGTTTTTTTCTTAATAAATACATGTACACCCAAACTTGGTGGGAATACCGACGCTACGATCCCCAAAACTGATTTAAGGGTTACTGCAACCCGGACTAAAATATATTCAAACAAATAATATACTAAAACCTATAATATTCTAATTAATTAAACTAAAAAAAAATTCAAAGTGTTTAAAAAAAACCTTTTAAATAGTCGAACTGTGTATATTTACTTGTTAATTTACACAATAAATATTACAAATATTTATTGTCAAAATATAGTATTTGGTAGGTCTTTATCACAAACTAATAAAAACTATAATAAAAACATACATTTTCTATGAAAATATGATAAGGTTAGTGCACTAGTAATTGACTATCTACTAGTAGTTTACCGTTTTGTATGAAATTTTAAATAATAAACGTTTTGTTTGTTGTAGATAATTTTTGAAATTTGAAATCTTGCAAGCTAAATTTGAACCACTCCCCGGTGTCCGAGTGAGCTGAAATAATATATATTGGTCCAGGTCCGATGACAATATATCTTTATGATAAGTATGATATGATGCTACTGCCAGGATTGGCTCCAGACGAGGGAACTCCTCAACGATTAACAGTAGGGACATAAAACTTTGGCAAATGCTTATTATAGATAACAATATTTAACTCACAGAATAATTTAACCAAATCCGTCACCCTTTCTTTATATGTTATTTTATTATCATACTAGAGGCCTGCTTCGACTTCGCACGGGTATGAAATTTATAGCCTGTCACTCATTGAAAAAAATGATTAGATTAAAATCGATCCAGTAGTTTGATTTATTCATTACTAAAGTAAAATAATTCCCCCTTTCCCTATACCATAAAGATTTCCAGCTACCTTTGGAATATCTAAATTTATAAACTACATTTTTACTTATTTACGTTTTAAAATTTTCCCTATGTATTTTATTTTTACATATAATTACAGAATGTCTTTATATACAGCGCTTACAGCTTTCTTGTCTAATGACAAGAAAGACAATACAAACATGCTTTCTTTTGAGGTTACTCTTGAAAGAGCGACATATAGTTAGCCATGTGAAAACAAAAACGCGTCTGAACGCTGATAAATTCGAAGTCCTGGGCGAAGCTCGGTCTCCGACGCGCCATTTTGTAGGCATATTATTCCTCTTCAATCACTCTATCTCCTAAAAAAAACGCAACTAAATCAGTTGCTTAGTTTTAAAGATTTAAGAATACATAGGGATATAGGGACATAGGCACAGACAGAAAAAAAACTTTTTAGTTTCTTACTTTTTTTTGTTTGAAGTCAATAATTGAACAAATACTTAAAATTTATTGGAAAACGATAGTGTATATATAACTGCATTATTTAATTTTGGGGTGTAGTGGATGTTTGTTAGTTACTCATGGTCGTAATGTTCTGGTCGACTTGGTGAGCAAGTATGACTAAACTACAAACATTCATAACTCTTCGCTAGTGGCTCCAAGTAGCTGTTGTACGCAGCGGCCACACCCCGGTAAGCCACGTCGACCCGTGGACTAAACCTAGTGGAGGGGGGGTTGTAGTTACTCTGGTGACTGCAGCCTTGCTCTGGGTGTTCCCCCCATTTGTACAAAAGTCTGCTTCGGTATGGAAGGCGAGCAATGGCAATATGCCAAAAGGCCTCGGCAACTGTGGTGATGCAGCACGGTTATGTGATGCACCGTAAAGGGCGTATATCAGGGTTCTATTAATGGTATACGGCCATATCACTACATCCCTTATTTTTACTAGTCGTATTGGGCATCCAATCCACTAGTGGACATTAATCTGGGACTAAAGAGTGGGTCTGCACCAGCGCAACTGCTTATCCACTTATCAAAATCACGCGTAGATGACCCTGGCATTTTTCTTTCTTGGCAATACGGACTCAAAGACCTGCGGCGATGGAGATCTGATGGTGGGAGGAGTACAACGATGTGTCCAAATCTTAGTTAGAGTTCTGCACGTAGGCGACTAGATGAGAGTGGTCGCTCCTGGAATAAGCTGAAGTGGGATTACAGGTTCGGCAGCACATCTAGTGACAAAGCAGCCCTGTTTAGGAGTACTCTGCTTTCCTTCGCACGGAGGAGGGGCCTAGAAAAGGTGGCCTAAAAATAGCTCGCTTCATAAAAATTTAGGTGTCATATCGCGGGCATCTGAACATCGATATTACGCGGTCGAAAAAGAATACATAAAACAATCACAAAACAATTAGTTTTAGGAGCTTGGAACGTAAGAACCTTAAAAGATAACGATTCTAATATATGCCCGGAAAGGAAAACTGCTCTTATTGCAAGAGAACTAGCCCGTTATAACATTGACATAGCAGCGATTAGTGAAACTCACCTACATAGCAATGGCGTCCTCCGCGAAGAACTTGGGGGATATACTTATTATTGGATCGGAAAAGAAGTGAACGAGAAGGCAAGCAGTGGGGTTGGTTTTGCAATTAGAAACAAATTGGCAAATACTCTACAAGAATTACCTAAAGGAGTTAATGACCGAATAATGACCTTGCGCATGCAACTAGCATCTAAAAAATATATACAGCTAATCAGTATATATGCACCAACTTTAACAGCCTCCGATGAAGATAAAGCCAGCTTTTACCAGGATCTTCGACAAGTTTTGGTGCAAATTCCTAAAAGCGATAAAATTGTTTTATTGGGGGACTTTAATTCTCGTGTAGGCAGGGAATACGATATTTGGAATGGAGTTCTAGGCAGGCATGGAATAGGTAAATGTAACAGCAATGGTCTTGAACTCTTAACCCTATGTGCTGAATTTGACCTTTGCATAACCAACACGTATTTTCGCTTACCAGAGAAATATAAGACCTCTTGGATGCACCCAAGATCAAAACATTGGCATCTACTGGATTATGTTATAGTACGCAAGAAAGATTTGTGTGATGTACTTATTACGCGATCAATGCGCGGAGCCCATGGCTGGACAGATCACCGCCTGATAAGGTCCAAAATGCGCATAAACCTTAAGCCTCCTTCTCGTGCATCACATAGGCTACCAGCAAAACTTGATATTGGAAAACTTGTCCATTCTGATCAATTGCGGGAAAAGCTAGACACTGCGTTTAATGAACAAAGGCACATGGTCATTTTAGATAATAACATTGATGACATCTGGAAAGAGTACTCTACTAATTTGAACTCATGTGCCTTAAACGTAATTGGAAAGCAACAAAGAAAAAATCAAGACTGGTTTGACGATTCAAATGACGAAATAAAGAAACTTTTAGAGGAAAATAGGCGTAACTTAAAGAATTTTCGCGATTCAAACTCTCGAAAAATACTGCAACAAAGATTAAAATCAAAAATTAGAGCTCTTAAAGATGAATGGTGGTCTGCGAAAGCAAAAGAAATACAGCATTTTGCGGATTCGAAACAATTAGGGAAATTTTATGATGCCATCAAGACCGTGTTTGGACCATGTATGCGAAAATCAGCAGCGATTCGAACGCAAGATGGAGAAGAGTTACTTACGGATAGGAGAGCGATCCTTCAGCGTTGGTCGGAACATTTCTGCGAGGTTTTAAATCATGATGGAAATTGTGTTGACCTTCGTTATCTTAAAGATATGGAAAAACTACCTCAGCGCAACAATTTGTCAAATCCTCCCAGCTTCGACGAGTATAGCGATGCAATTCGAAAATTAAAAAATGGTAAATCACCTGGAATTGATGGCGTACCGAGCGAAATTTTTAAGTATGGAGGCCCAAGCGTGGCTGATCGTCTGTTTGAAATTATACTTAAAGCGTGGGAAACAACATCTATTCCGCAAAACTGGAAACTTTCTCTTATCTGTAAACTTTATAAAGGTAAAGGTGATATCACTAACTGTAACTCTTACAGAGGTATTTCTCTACTATCGACTGCAGGAAAAGTTTTGGCTCATGTAATCACCTCTCGACTAGTTAAACAAATGGATCAAGTACTTCCAGAATCGCAGTGTGGATTCCGACCGAATAGAGGAACAGCCGATGCGATATTCGTTGTTAGGCAAATCCAAGAGAAAAGTCTAGAACAGAATCGCCCTCTATTCTTGTGCTTTATTGATCTCGAAAAAGCTTTCGATCGCATACCTCGAGAAGCACTTTGGATCATACTAGCGAAGTTTGGGTTGCCGGAGCAACTGATTGAATTGGTGAAACAGTTTCACAATAACACAATGGCCCTAGTTTCCCACGAAGGGGAGCTTTCAGATTTATTTCCCGTAACCTCTGGTGTAAAACAGGGATGTGTCATGGCACCCATCTTGTTTGATCTGTGTTTCGCCGCCGTTCTGAAAGATGCCGCTAAGACCTGCAATGATCAAATTAAATTAAACGCTAGAACGGACAAGAGTTTATTCAAATTGTCTCGATTTAGAAACAAGTCGAAATCTACCACAGTTTCTGTAATGGATATACTCTATGCTGACGATATTTGCTTAATGGCAGACAACTTAACTGTATTGCAAAATTATATCGACGCCTTACAGCAATCATGCACCAAGTTTGGACTAACTATTAGTGTCACCAAAACTAAAATTCTGCAACAACCCCCTAGAGGACAAAAGGCTGGACTTTCTTCGATTTATATTAAAGACTCCCTAGTAGAAGAAGTATCCAATTTTCAGTATTTAGGTAGTCAAATAAGGAATGACAACACTCTTATCTCTGAAATATCAGCACGTATAGCAAAAGCTGCTGCGGTATTTGGTAAACTCAATGATCGGGTATGGAAGTCACACGACTGTAAGCTTCATACCAAACTTTCCGTATATAAAGCAATAGTACTTCCTACTTTACTTTATGCTGCAGAAACCTGGTGTATCTATAAAAGCGATATCAGAAAATTAGATAAATTTCACATGAGGTGTCTTCGTTTCATTTTGCGTATAAAGTGGCAAGACAAAATATCGAATACAGAAGTATTGCGGCGTTCAAATATGCTTGGAATAGAAGCTATAGTAATGAATTTTCAGCTGAGATGGTGTGGTCATGTCTACCGTATGGAGAACTATAGGCTACCAAAAACTGTTTTCTACTCAGAACTTGCAAGTGGAAAACGCAAATCTGGTGGGCAGTACCTACGGTACAAAGATGTATTCAAGCGACATCTAAAAGCTTGCAAACTACCAGTAGAGGGTTGGGAAAATTTCGCAAAACTTAAGTCAGACTGGCGTTTTCGTGTCAAGGAGGGTATTAAATGTTTTGAGGATACGCGACTGCTTGACCTTGATGCGAGGCGCCAACTGCGTAAAACTCGGCCAAAAATTACATATAATTATACATATAACAGTGCTGGTCAACTCTACTGCCCAACCTGTGACCGCACCTTCACGCACAAGTTTGGATTTGCCAGCCACATCCGTGCTCACGCAAGGAATGCATAGGGTCGCCGTTGTCGGATACGACAAGGAGCAATATATAATTTTTAAATCGGTCATCATTTAGGCAAGCTGGTGGATGGTTGTGAAACCCGTTGACTTCGATTGAGGTGTGATCCTTGTTTACGAGACAAGAAGCTTTGCATCCATTGTGCACTCTGGTACATTTCCAGAACACATTACCAGAGAGATTCTTCCTTATTCTTTTGTAAATGAATCCGTTGAAAATAAGTGTTGGATGTTTTTTATTGCCTTCTACATAAGTGACCACTAAAAGTGAAAAAGAAATATATTGATAATTTCAAAGCCACAGTTTTAATACTTATTTATTTCTTTTTATACATATAATTAGAAAAGAGAAAGAAAAAGTAAAAAAGCACATGTATAAACGCGGACTTATTCCTAAAAGCGATCTCTTTAAGACAATCTTTGAGTAACAGAAGGAAAAGGACAAGAAGTGAGGAAGAAAGATAATATGGGTAATATAGAAAAAAAGAAAAAAATATATAAATTTAACTATTTAATCTATAAATTAATTTTGATAAAATAAATGGATGAAAACATCCTTAACTAATGTTCTTAATAAAAATGATATTATGTTTAATAGTAAATCTCAGTTCAAAATTTAAACGTACCTTATCCATAGAGGAATTATAGTAGAGTAGGGTAACCATAAGGAGGCCTGTAAGTGAGTAAGCCTGTAACTGTCGCAACAAATGAAAAAAGAGGAAAGACGAAAATCATATTATACTTATCTTCGTCTAACCTCTCACAGAAAAAAGAGATAGATAAAAAGTCTCTTTACTTTGTTTTTATTTGAGATGTACAAATTTTAGGTTGACTCCCCTAATCCTATTATAATAACACTATGATAGCATCGTAATTATAATATTATTTTTTGAGGAATAGAGATAAAAAAATAAAATTTTTTTCAAATAAAACAAGTATATTCTAGTAATTGTTTATAAAATTAAAAGCTAGAATAACAATGTTGAAAATTAATGCAATAAAAATCCATTTAAAAATTATTTCATTGTTACGTAAAATACACGAAAAATTTAACATTATACAGTAATTGAGTTAAAACATAAAGGTGAAGTTTACAATAATTTTCGATTTGTATAATCTCTATGTAATAACAAACGCGGTTTAAAAAGACTTACAAATTTAATCTAGCGATATACTTATATTTACTATACATCTTATAAATAAAATATTGCTTACGCGAAAACTCAGATATCGCCAAACTTGTATATACTGTAAGTTAACTTAAACTTATGTTAAACTTAACATAATTATCAACTTTTGCTTAATTATTTTAATTTAAGTACATTTAAATGTCTTGTACACTTGAACTTTCAGTTTATATGTTTTTTCTTAAACAACACAATCAAATTAAACTAAATAATAACCTGATGTATAACTTAGTAAAATGTTGTAATTATAAATATAAATATATGGAACACTTACACACACGTCCGTTCCCAAGCTAAGAAACTACATACTTGTGTTATGGGTGACAGACAACTGGTAAACATATACATAACATATATAACCTTAAGTAAATACTTAAATAAATATATCTAGACTCAAAGAACAAACAAATTATAAATAGAAACGGTTGGCTCTCGAACCCGCGGCCCCTGGATCTGAAGGCAGGGTCTCTACCGACTGCGCCAGCGGCCAGTCAAGGTATGTAAATTAACTCCCGATCAGTTCATCGAATTTAGAAAATAATGCATTCATTATGTGTTTATTCCATCACCATAATTTTTCTGCCCTTATCCCACTCTAAGTAGGGTCGGTACAATATGTTATAAACATGTAACATGATTCGGCTACGTATTTTACGACCAACCGCCTGCCTGCCTTACCTTAGTCTCCTTTTACGACAGCTCAGTAAGAAATGAGGGCGGTTTATTCTACTCAGCGAGATACCACACGGCACTGATCTAATTCTATATTTATAATAAAAGTCAGATATTTGAAAAAAATGTAGGATATGTATGATTTCAACGCTTTATCCACACATCAACACGTTAACACTTTCCATGCCACGGCAATTTTTGTACATTTTCCAATCAGGCTGCGTAGGGCGTATATGACCTACACTTTAAAGATTTAAGAAAGTCGTTTAAGACGTATGTTTGACAGAGTTCATGAGACAGTCGAAAAAAATGACTCTCATACCGCCTGGGGCGTATAGGCTCCCGCTACAGGGTGCGAGTTTTTGTTCAATATATTCGATCGCGTTAGCGTAACGCGGAATTTGTATGTCGCTGCAACAGCGGTCACTAGATGTCGCTTCAACAGCGGTCACTAGATGTCGCTGTTACAGTTTAATAGTAAATATTGTATACGTGACGTGAAGTCTATATTCGACCCTACAACTCATTTTTTAAGAATCCTTTGTTTTCAATGCGAATTGCAAGTGGCATGAGATGAAAGTACAGCGGAGGCGTACACACCCCACATGGCATTGAATGGGATAAGAATATCAAGACATTTTAATAAAAGTTACAAGTACAATTTTGCTTAACTTAAACTTATTTTCAAAATCATATTTTGCGTTATTTACATTACAGTACTGTTGATTTCTTTGAAGCTGTGGTAGCCCAGCGGTAACACTGTGCGACTCTTTCGAGAAAATCACGGGTTCAAACCCGGGCAGACACCAATGAGTTTTTCTGTTATTACTTATGGGTCTAATTGATAACTGCAATTTATCACACGCTTTTCGGTGAAGAAAAACATCGTAAGTAAACCTGCATATCTCTAGAGAATTCTGGAGATATGTGTAACCTACCAATCCGCACTGGAGCAGCGTGGTTGTTCTTAGCTCCAATCCTTCTTTCCAAAAACGGAGAGAATTCAGGAGAGAAGAATTCTCAGCAGTGGGATAGTAACAGGCCGCTACTTTTACAGTTGATTCTTATTTATAAAAATAATAATTGAATTAAATTACTAATTTGATAGGTTTCCTAAAACTTCTCTGCTGATTTTGACGGTCGCGGTGCTAAACGTGGATGATGGCAATGCTGATCGAACACTGCTTGGATCCTTTGTATATGGTCTGGGTGTGATTTGATAAACGCCTTGCAGCCGGTCCTAGTTCGCCTTGAACAATGCCACAGCACTCCACTTGACGACAACACTTTGTAAGTATATGTGTAGTTCTTATACATAAGGAGCGGATGTTTTCCTTTTCCCGATGGAATTAGGATTCCTGGAAAGGAATCTCGTATTAGTTTTTTTAATTCTTTAGTAAGATATGCAACATATTTTAAATCTTTAATATTTAAATGAGTCAATCTTGTATGTATATATATTTTCGGAATCTCGGAACGGCTTCAACGATTTTCCTGAAATTTAGCAGGGGGTTAAAAATACTAAAATTTATATTATAACACTATTTTTGCCATAAACAATCAAGTCAGCGTAGCTTATTCGGGGAAAGGGCAGTCGAGAAATGTAAATACCTAGGATCGATTCCCTACTACCTAATTATGATTTATTTATCTTTTTGTAAAAAATTACTTAGAGCCAGACTCGGTAATATTTTATAATGTAGGTAAATTCAAATTTCCTATTAATATTTATTAGTACCTGGATGAGCGAGCTTTGGTTGGTGTTTTTTTAGATAATTTAAAAAAGATGCAATATGAAAAAAAAAGAAAACAGGGATGGTCGTATCTGGGACTTGATCCGGGGTATTTTTAGCATAATATAATTTAGCAAGGGACAGCGTAATTAGCCCTTGTTTTCTAATAATATTGTAACAGTATTTCAGTGCTTGAAAACAGGTATAAAACGATATCTTTTTAAATGCAACCTAGGTAGATTGATTAATCAACCCCTACATACAAAGTAGTAATAAATGATAAGTTGAAATTTGACATACCTATCCAAATTCGATAGTCAAAGGTTGACTGGAAGAGATCCCTTTTAGGAATAAGTCCGCCTATATTCATGTCCTATTTTATTTTCTTTTCTAACCCTTGCGTGGTTTTATGCACAAAAAAGAATAAACAACTGGATCATGTATGGTTTATCAAATAATTTATAGAATTAGGCGTTACTTTGCGGAGATCAAATTTGAGTTATACAAAAGTATTTGGCTATAATAATTTTTTATAGAACTAAAAATAAAAGCTCTCAAAATATTGTATAATTTATTGTACATTCGTAGTTACTTTTTACCATCATTTCAATACAGCTTAATTAAGCTTTTATAAAATATTATAATATGGATTATTTCTGACTAATACTTCAAGTTAGTTTAAGATAGGCGTATAAGTTAGTAGATACTCTAACTTCTAGCGGAAAATATTATTATATCAATAAATAACCTGGGTTTTTAGGCCATACATAATGTTCACTTTAATATGTTACGGTTATAAAAATTTAAAATCGCAACTGAAGTACTAGGAGGTGTTGCGCTCATTGACTATGTTATGATCGCATAACTAAAACATATTATGACTATGACATAATATGTTTTAGTTTTGCGATCGTTAGCCTAAGATATATTATACATATATGTACAGTTATAAAAATGATCTTCCATTTCCATCATAATACATTAGCATGCAAAGACTAGGTTTATTTGCACTAATCAATTTAATATTGATTTAACTAAGGTTGAACAAAGCGTGATCCAATTAATTCATGTTTAATTCTGGACAGGTTTATATTGTTAAGTTGGTTATTCTGTCACTAAAGATTTATTTTTTTCTAGAAAGAAGATTTCTAGTTCTTATTAGACAAGTTCTTTATTTGTGGTGTTCTTTGCGTTGGTAAATATAGTTTTTCCTTAATCTTAAACTATTAATTAATAATTACATTATAATATAGTATAATTATTATTGTTAATAGTCTAAGGCTTATAATTTTACGAATAAGCTTGTAAGGTTCAATTTTGGGTTTTACGCATTATTATTTTTAAAATGTGTAATAATATATGGATTTTTTAGTGTCTTTAGGGTGTACCCAAGTTTTACACTAACATGGAAGGTTTAAATGCGAGTTTTCAGAGTTTTAGAAACTGAAATATACATAATTAATTATCACTACAGATCAACTTGTTTTTTTTTAATGTTAAATAGTGAAGTTATTTTCTGAATGAACATCTGGATAAATTGAATATATTTTTGAACACTGGTCTTATTTCCGTGGGAACCTTACATTTGTTTTTGGTAATAAGGTTTAAAAATGTTATCAAATTTGATAAGATTACTCTTATAAATGTTATCCTTATTAAGAAGGAAACAAAAAAGAAAAGAATTTTTTTTTAAATATCTTCTATCTATTATATAAATATAATAAAATCGTTGAAATGTCAAATATCTGTGCGTTTGTTCGCGCTAATCTCAAAAACCGCTAATCTGATTTGGTCGCTGTTTTTACTAATGTGTAGTAAAAAGCTTCACTTAACATATAGGGTATGTTATACGGTATATATGGGGTACGGTCAGCAAATAAAAATGATATGACAATTTTAATTTGAAAGGTCGCATACTACGATACTGGTACTTGCATACTGTAATTTCGTGGCGATTGGAGCATTTATGTTATAACTGTAATTAATATATCTTTAAATTAAGCACGACAAAGCGAGCTTGACATACTAGTATAAAATAAATATAAAACTACAGATGTCTAATGGAAGATCAAGTGTTATAGGTTCGTTACCAAAACAACTTAGCATTATTTACTGGCATCATGTTTGAAATGCTGTCGGGCAGTTTCGGCGGCGGATGGTCGTGGGGTTTGTACGCGTAGGCTATTGTCCCTAAACTGATAGCAGAAGCCCTACATCCTTTCAGCCTCCGCGAACAGTACCACGATATTCTTCCGTCTGCGTTCTTTTTCTGATAACTGTAGGTAAAACCAGATAGTAACAACAGAGGATGCTTTCCACCTCTCTTTGTCCATAAAAACGTGCCTGGAAAGAAAAGCCTTTTAAGTGAGATGTATATCTATAATTATTATAAAAAGTCCCCAAAAGCTGTCTGTCTGCATGTGATCAATTTTCTCATAAACTATTGAACAGATTTTTATACAGTTTTTACTAAAAGATGCAACTTTGAAGCTGTGGTAGCCCAGCGGTAACACCGTGCAACTCTTACGACGGGGTCACGGGTTCAAACCTGGGCAGACTCCAATAAGTTTTTCTGATAAAACTTATGTGTCTTATTGATAATTGCAATTGATCACACGCTTTTCGGTGAAAAAAACATCGTGAAGAAACCTGCATATCTCTAAAAAATTCTGGGTATATGTGTAACCTACCAATCCTCATTGGAGCAGCGTGGTAGGTCTTAGCTCCAAACCTTCTCTCCAAAAACGGAGAGAAGAGACCTATTCACAGCAGTGGGATAAGGAGAATCGTGATGATCCAATGAAAGAAAAAGTTACATTCAATACCAAGTGTTAATAGTTCAGTAACAAGGCCTAAACGCCCTAACAAGCCAATTAATACATTAACAAGTCCTAATAAAAAAAGCTTTTAAAAACAGATTTTAACAAAATATCGTGTCCCTACTGTTAACCGTTAAGAAGTTCCCTCGTCTGGAGCCAATCCTGACAGAAGCGTTAGGTTATTATCATAGACATGTATTGTCATCGGGACTGAACCAGTGTGTAATTTTAGCTAATCGGACACGGAAGTAGGTCAAATTTAACTTGCAAGATTCCACCTTCACATACATACATGGTAAGTGATAAAAAGCTTTCAAAAATAACAAATATCGTAACATCATTAAATCAAATAAAATAAAAATAATCTTTATTCAAATAAGCTCTTTCAAGCACTTTTGAATCATCAAGGATCAATATGATTAATGAAGCTACAACTGGTTCGGAATGTTGGTCTTACCGAGAAGAACCAGAAATAAACTAGGCGGTCAATCTTTCAAACATTTTCAATTTTACATTATTAAACCGCAGTCCTGTATGAAGCTAAGGATTTTCAAATCCAGGCTTTTATATTATCCAAATAATCTTTAATTTTGTAATATGCTTTACGTATAAGTACATCTCTTATACTTAAACCTTTCTGTAGACTGGTCTACAGTACAGACTAGTATGGATTGCGGAATTTTATTGTAGAAGCGAATACCGAGACCATTGAATGAGTTGCTAAGTCGGCTGAGTCGCGACACAGGTATCACAAGCTTTTTTGTGATATTTAGTAATGCAATTAAAATGGGAAGGAATCAAGAATAAATAACAATAACGTCATTACATTTCCCGTGGAACGAACTTTATTTAAACATTGAATAAGTTATTTACAATACGCATTAGTAAATTCTTGCAACTAAACACATATAATTAATACTTCAAAGTTATATTAAAACATTTTACATTCACAACATTTTAACATTTTACTTTACGGAATTCCATAGTACAATAATTATGTTAGAATTATTTTGCTATTATCGCGGTTGTTGCGGTAAATCTATGTAGCAGTGAGGAAGTTCAGTGTAGGAAGCAAAACCGTTCTCATACATTATACATGCAGTATTATACCGCATGTATTACAGACACCATCAACAAATTATACAAGCACTACAAACATTCACTACGACAATCTCAACTATCGTAACCGCAACCGATGGATCTTCAGGAAATAGGCTCCACGACAAAATTGCGGAGCATCATCCAAGCAAGCAGTATTATAATATTGTTAGGAGTCCTGATCTCTATGCTGTGACAGCCTATATAAGACAATGGCTTACGTCATTCTCTCTCCACAGCACACATTGTCTTCGCCGGCGAAGAGATGTCCCCGCTTCCTCACATCTAGCGGCCGGGTTGTCCAGCCCCGCCCATTATGACATTAGGACTTTCCCACAAGTCCGATACAGTCCTCCACAACGCGTTGTTTTAAGCCGAGGTCCGGCCTCACAGGAGGCACCCTCAAGGCGACGCTCCCAGGATGTTGCGTGCCTCTTTCGAGACCCGCTCTCCCAGCTCAACACCCGGCGATGCTTCTGCGCTCGCCCACTCTCTCGGTGACACTGTCAAAGCCTCTAGGGCTAACAGCATTAGTTAGAGTTTGGAAAAATCATTCTCTCTCTTTTGGCGTGCGGCATTCGTAGGAGGTAGACGTGTTTGGGTGACCTCTTTTGTACCTCGTGTTATTGGAATCTAACCTCAAATAGTTGCTAGTTGCTAGACCGAGTTTCTTCCCAAGTGGATCAGTGTTCCGAACTGGTGGTAGAATCATTCTGTCGTTGGATTTTGTAGTGAAAAATATTGTTGTACAGTAAACATGATTCTCTAAACGCATTTCTTTATCTTTAATTAGGACTTAATTACTAACAATATCTGAACCCCCACCATTGATCTGCCTCCAAACACATGTAGCAAAACTCGAGTTTGAAATTGGAGGGTTTTGATTCATTAGCATTACGAGTACATATATTTTCTTAACAAACGCGGATTATAATAAAATAATTCATCATAGTAGTAGTTTATACTCTGTTCCTTTCCTTCACGAATTTATCTTAAACTGTCTCCCTTAGCAACAGTTTAGATAACAGTAAAGTGCAAACTCGTAACCAATAAAAAAGTACAATAGGTTCATTTCATATAACTAATAATATAAAACATCCTCTTTCTACTAACTTATATCTAGGTACATAATGATAAAGCAACTCACAGGAAAACATACATCTCTTGAAGTAAAATCTCTCTAAACCATTTTATATCTTCAAAATACTAAAATTAGGTATTAATATCAACTAGAGAAAAGCTTTCTCTATAGAAGGAATGAAACTACAAAGCATAACTACTAATACAATACAAAATGCCAGGATACGGCCTATCCTGACAATTCAAATTCAAATTTTTATGTTACAAACATGTCACATGATTTGGCTACGTATTTTACGACGCCTGACGTTGACTTACCTTAGTCATATTTTACGGCACCTCCATTAGCAAGAGGGTGGTCTATTCTACTCAACCGGATACCGCATGGTGGATCAACCTATTTTATTCGCCTTTTACGCCATCTTGGTAAGAAAGAGGCTGGTCTATTTCACTCAACCAGATACCGCACGGTGGGTCAACTTACCTTAGTCGTCTTTTACAACACCTTGGTAAGAAAATGGGTGGTCTATTCAACTCAGCCGGATACCACACGGCGGAAGCTCTACCGATTCGTCAAATATTAATGAAGCTACCACTGGTTCGGAAAGATGCTCTTACCGAGAAGAACCAGCAAGAAACTCGGCGTTCACTAACATCAACTAACTAATCAAAACCTTACAATCTATCTATCGCGTAGCTGGTTGCAACTTAAATCCAAGCTTCCTTATCATTTACATATCTGTGTATACCAATATATGAAGCTGAAAAGTTTGTTTGTTTGATTAATTGATTGTCCATTTATCGAGAAAGGATATAGGCTATATAACATCACGCTAAGATGAATAGGAGAGGAGCAGCAATAAAAAATAATACGAAAACGGCAAAATTTAAAGCATTCCGTGCGTGCGCTGAGTAAACAGTAATAGTTATTCAAAAATCATGTTATTACGAAATTGTTCCCCTTTAATAGTTTTAAATAAAAGTCCGTGGCAGCATATGTCTAGCTTTTAAGGTTGACCCACTTTAACCATTTTTATGGTTATCAAAAGACTTTATTACAGTTTTTATCTTTACACGCGGGCAGAGCCGCTGGCGATTGCTATATCTTAAGTAATAATTGTTAAGTGTCCTTTTGATTATTTTTTTGAACTTGTGTAATGGCAAAACAATTTATGGAATTTTATTATAATAACGTTAACCGAAGTCCATAAACGATTTTCGAAGATTCTAAAGCCGTAGCCATGGTATATGTAAATTAAATAGATATTCATGAGCTCATTTCGCGGTAACGTCTTGTAGAGAGCTTATGAGCATTTATTCATAAGCTCTTTACCCGGCGTATAGTGTTCATAAGTAAGTGAAGATGGTCGGGCTAACCAGATAGCATAACATGTGGATTTTATACATAAACTAGATGCTATTCGTTATTATTCTAGTCATACCATAGTGTCTTAACATGGAATTTCCGTGGAAATAGGAAAAAAAGCATACACTTATACTTAGAAACTATGTCGTATCAAAATATGATACATCTACGATTTTTCGAGTTCTGCGGCTGCAATATAAATAAATTTATGCGACATATTACACACACATTCGTCTGCCCTCAAAGTAACTTTATACTTGTGTTATGGGTGACAGACAATTGGTAAATATACTCGTATTTTTAAATAACTTAAATACATGACCCGCGGATCTGAATGCAGAGTCGCTGGCACCTGCGCTAACGGGATAGTCAAATATATTAATGTTATGGCAAATAAAATAATCTTCAATATTTGCAAAACAAAAAGCTTTATTTACTACCATGCTAAATAAAACAAACGTGCGACATTAAAAAGTATTAAGCTTAGTTTATAGTTAGTGTTCGAGCACTAATTTATCATTTTCTACGAATTTAATTTGACAGTTTATATCTACAAAAAAAATTAACACTTTGATTTTAAAGAAAGATAATAAGATGATGTGGTCTGCTGGAAAATTGATAAAAGTCTAAATTATCCTAAAATGTCTTTTATAACTATTTAGAATATGAAAAATATGATTAAATACGGATTTATTTATTTATTGTTTTTATACATATATTTAGAAAAGAGAAAGAAATGATTAATGGTATATAAAATAAAACATTTCATAAAGCTATATAAAAGTCATCTGTTTAGTTTTTCTTGTGCACTGTCAAATTTTTAAATATTCTAAAAATATTGTTTTTACCTTGGGGCCGTTCACAAAATACTTTCGCATACGGGGGGTGGGGGCTTACGATGTCTTGTTTATCGTGACGGGATGTGATAGGGGGGGAAGTAAGGGGTCTTGTTGTGCGTGACGTGGGAGGGGGGAGCTGAGGTCTCAGGTAACGTGATGTTCGCCGTTCACTAAAGTATTGTACATTAATATTCGAGTATTTTTATTTTTCAATGTTTATCGTTTATTTAAAGTATATATTATATTTAAAGAAATTCATTTCGTTATTAAATGTTATATATATTTAGAGTTTTGAACGCTTATTGAAATTAATCATATTCTGGACGAAGGGGGGAGGTTTTAGTTTTTGTGACGTAATGATTTGGGGGGGGGGGTGAACAGAAAGTGTGACACAGCGTGACAGTAAGGGGGTGAAGTAATAAGAACTTATTTTAGCGTGAAATATTTTATGAAGGGCCCCCCTTATTACTAAATTGAAAATACATATAATTCGAAATTAAAATTTGAAAAGATTATTGTACACCGTAGACGGGCACAGTGTGTTATAAAGACTCAGTTCTACTCGGCAACTTATATCTAACTCTGACCATAGTATTATTCCTCTTCGCGAACAATGGTTTTTTATGGCAATGCTCGCCTATATCTTCTATGACCTCATGTTGAAATGTCGTCAACAACCTTGCGGTGCAACGCCTCGAGGTGCCAGGTCTTACCATCGTGCATTTCCAATTAATAAAGTCATCCTTCACGTTCTGGTAACTGTAGGAGTAGCCTTTGAAGATCAGAAGTCGGGCTCCTCTCTGCGACACCGCAAATGCAACTGAAAACGAACCAACATGTTAGAAGAAATTCTTAACCAAACTACAACGCAAATGGGATAAAAGATAAATAACTATTTACTACATACTAATAATAATAATAATAATCAGTTATTCGGATATGATGTTAAAAACAAATACTTAAACAAACAGACAGGTGTATCGTATACCTGTTTGTAACACCATTCTGATTGGGTGTACAGCTAATAAGTGTATAGCGTTTCTAAAGATACGCTTTACACTAAACAATAAATATTAATAATTAATATATGCTATACACTAAATATTAAAGATAAATCTTTAATATTATGATTGAAAGATAAATCTTTAATATTTAAATGAGTTAATCTTGTATGTATATATATAAATATATTTTCTAAATGTAGGAAACGGCTCCAACGATTTCATGAAATTCGGCATGTAGGGGTTTTGGGGGAAAAATTTTGATCTACCTAGGTTTCATTTAAGAAAAATGTCTTTTTATCCCTGTTTTCGGGAAAATGCTAAAAATTAAGTTGAATTTGAAAGACAATATTCGCTGTCAAACGTAAAGTCATGGTAGTTCATTTAGGGAACGGGCGGTCTAGAGGGGTTAAATTACTTAGGTCGCCCCACCTGCCCAAATATTTTTTCATTATATTAATAATTTATTTTTTTCTTTAAAAAAATACCAAGCAAGACTCGGTCACCCAGTTAATGTTCCTAAAGTTAGGCGCCGATTTTCCGCGAGAACCCGCGAGAACGAACATCTGACTTATCGTCATTTCCGAAGAATAAAGTCACATTTCCTATGCCACATGGGAAATGTAACTTTTTCTTCGAATAGGGCGTTATGTTCCATAATAAAAAACCATTTTGTAGAGCATTTAAATTTTTTATTATTATTTTAAAACAACACACACTTGACAATAACTTAATTACTATAATTAGCAGTATCCTATATTCTAAAGTTATTCTATCTCCAAATAAGCGAAAGTAGAAATTCAAATTCAAATTCAGATTCAAAATATTCTTTATTCAAATAAACTTGTAAACAAGTGCTTTTGAATCGTCAACTCTACTGCTGGTTCGGAAAGCTGTTCCTACCGAGAAGAGCCAGCAAGAAACTCGGCGGTTGCTCTTTTAAAAATATAATTCTTAATACTATTTACATTAAGTCGTTACTGTCTTGTACAGGTTCAAAGAGAGCTATATCCACACATTCTTATCTTCCAAATAATCTTCAAGAGTATAGTAGGTTTTCTGTATCAGCCTCTTTTTAACAGTGTTTTTAAACTGATGTAATGGCAAAGCTGAAATTGATTGCGGAACTTCACTATAGAATCTTATACCAAAACCCACAAACGAATTACGTACTTTTGCAAGGCGCTAAGCAGGAGCCGCAAGCTTATGTCGGTTCCTGCTTTGTCTATTGTATACATCACCTATCGTTTAATAATTCTTTATATTTTTATGTACATAAATAAGATTGCTTAAAATATACTGTGAAGCAAATGTAAAAATACCTGTTTCCTTAAACTTCTCTCGCAGGGAATCACGCGGTCTTAAATTATAAATACCACGTATAGCTCTCTTTTGTAAAACAAAAATTTTTTCACTATCCGCGCATTTACCCCATAGCAATATTCCATAAGACATAATGCTATGGAGGTAGGAAAATACTATCAATATTACTAATTCTAATATTATTATATTTTTATGTTACGATTTCTTTTTTCTCCAAAGGTTGGTAGAGATTGCTTTTAGTAGAACGCCTTAGCACGCCTTATGCTTCTTTATTTAAGTTTCTTTCTTTTTTTACCTTTTGTTATGTAATGTGTGTGCAATAAATTTCTATCTATCTAATTCCAACGTCTGTTACAATTTCACAATTAATCCAGCTGAGCAGTGTTAATAAATTTTTGAATAATTAAGGCTTATATGGTTTAACCCTATAGGATAAAAATACCTGTTTTGCTTTCGAGAACAGGTATAAAACACGTATTACATTATTGTGAGTACTTAAACGCTAAAGAAGTAGTTAACGCTAGTGTTTATATATCGCACGCTTAATATTAAAGTGACCTAACTAAAAATTAGAATTAGACTTGAGTTAGATACATTGTAATTCTTATTTTAATGTCATCTAACCTCACGTTACGAACTATTAGAAAACCTAGTGTTTTCTTGTTCTTCCAAGTTATGGGTCTATGTAACGCTCAAGTTTTTTTTGGCGTAACGTTACGCTTTATTGCAATTTACCACAAAACAAATTTTTTGAATTTGGACACTTAAATACTAAGCGTATGAAATATAAAAATTTCTACAATATTACGAAAAAATTAACACTAACTTAACCTCTATCTAAATCAACATCGACGATATAAGCCAAACTAGTGAAAGTAATAATAAAATTATTTTGCTATGATTCGCGATGAATTCATCGTCATAAATTTTACTATTACTTTTGTATTATTGATCTCCGCAAAGTAACGCCTTATTCTATAAATTATCCAAAGTAGTGTAAAAGACATATCCAAAGAGTAAAGTGTATCAAAAAAATTATTTCCCCGATGATGATCGAATATAAATACCATTCAAAGTAACATAGTGTTTTGGCGGCTCATGATTATGGTTTGGTAAGGGACCAATCACTTCACCATCAAAACTCAAATACAAATACACGCCGCACCCCACAGTGCATCTGTACCGCATGCTGGAACGAAGCTTGGTAGGTTGTCCATATGTATATCCGTTTACCATTTTATATTTCTTGCCCGTGTTCATAGTTATTTCTTTAACTATGGGCTTCTGTGGATCTGAAATGATAAAACCAATATTTTAATATCAATCCTGTGTTAAGCTATACACTTTCATTCATTAAAACTTAAAATAATGTAAAATATTATAAAAATGTTTAACTTTCGCTATAACACCCTTCACATTCACACCCTTACAACATATTTTTGTTGTGCCGAAGCAACTTAGACTGGGATAAGGGCAAGAGAATGAATGTTGATCCATTTTTCTATTGTTGATCTTTTTTCGCCTTAATATATTACTGTCTATGATACGTCAGGATGTTTACATGACTTATTAAATAAGGCAAAGAATATGTAAAGGTTCTCGGTTATAAAGAAATAAACAAAAACTATTATTACTATTATTTTATTTTTTTGTTAAGTAAAAACGTTGACATTAAAAAATATAATTCATATTATTTTATCGTACAGGTTTTATAAGAGTGCGATATATGAAGATTTCTACTTTTACTTCTAATTTTACGAGAAAAGTAACACTAACTTAACCTCTCTTTAAATAAGCATTGAGGACATACGCCAAAGTAGTGAATTAAGAGTATAATAAGAATATAAAAAAATTATTTTCCTGCTGATTTTCGAATATACACACCAGTCAAAGTAACATAGTGTTTCGGCGGCTCATGATTATGGGTTGGTAAAGGATGAATCACTTCGCCATCAAAACTCAGATACAAATACACGCCGCAGCCCACAGTACACCTGTATCGCATGCTGGAACGAAGCTTGGTAGGTTGGCCATATGTATATCCGTTTACCATTTTATATTTCTTGCCCGTATTCATAGTTATATCTTTAACCATGGGCTCCTCTGGATCTGAAATGGATAAAACCAAGATTTTAATATCTACCCTATGTAAGAATCACACGAGTGTTATAAGACCAAGTTATGTACACTGTCAAACACTACTTTATCTATCCTCGTACTATAATACGTAAAACAATATTAATAAAAACCAAACTTTGTTTAAATATTGATATTGCGCCTTGCCTTGCCTTAAGATTTTTTAGGCAAGGCAAGGTGCAAACATCGATTGCGCATGCGTGTTGCGTCGCCGCGGACTCGTTCATTGAAACCTTTTTTTTCAAGGTAGAGATTCAACTTTCTTGGTCCAGCTGGAGGTTGTATAGGTGAATCATTATGATTAAAAAGTTATATTATGATACAGGTGTCCATACAAGACCTGTACCGTAATAAAACTTTTAAATTTTTATTACAAAATTCTTACGACAACCATTAGGTTGTCGTAAGAATTTTGGTTTCAGTTTTCTAATCTTTGTATTATAGTATCAGGGTAGTTAAAATTATTTCTATAGTCATGGTTAACATTAATTAAAACAACAGTTAATATTAAATATTATAATCATAAATAAAGTGGAAAAGACAAAATGTTATATTTATATTAAGAATTATAGAGCAAAATAGATTCCGTTTTGAGTTTTGTGCATCAACTTAGGTTGGTGATGATGTTCGCCACACATCTTTTGGATCGTCAAGTTGATGTCAGTGAACACGTAGGCCTTACAGTTGCTGGTGCACGACCACCGAACCTGGGACTTGGTGGCGTAGTGCCTATAGTATGTATACCCTTTGTGCAGCAGTTGAGACTTTCCGTTCGCCAATTTTATCAGTTCCCCTTGAAAGTTATATAATCTTGTAGTATTAATTATTTTTGGTTACACTTTTTTCACACTTCTAGATGCAGCGATGGCTTCCTTTTGCGATGATGTTATCTCGCGAAAGTCAGTAGAATACACGAAATAACTGAAGAAGAAAGCAAGAAACTCATCCAGGAAACGAAAAACACATGCTATATGGTTGTGAACAATAAGATAAACCTAATACCAAACCCTGTGAAAATCGGAATCAATATCCAAAAAAAAATATAAAGTTATTAGATCATAACTTCAAATAAAACACAAATATTAGTTTTAAAATTTTGTATCTTAACCTTCTAAAGAAGCATCTTTATGGCTTAGTTTAATTACTAAATATGCCTTGATTACCCTTTTACTTACCAGCTTTATAAAGTGTTCATTAAATACGAATATTTGCTGATGTTTTTCTTTTACATTCTCATCCTCAAACATCAAACCGAGGTCAGAATATTTATAGTTTGTATAAACTATAAATATTACGCTTCGTATTAAAGTGACCTAATTCAAAGATTTATCTGGCAAATTGCAAAAAAGCGTCGTGTAGTGTCTATAAAACTCGTGAATGTCAAAGAGACCCGTAACTTGGAAGAAAACACTAGCTCTATTAATTCGTAACGTGATGTCATAGTCTGCATGAATATAAACATCAAAATATCTAACTCAATTAATCCTTATTTTGAATTATGTCACTCTAATACTAAGCCTGCGATATGGCGATATGCTCTGTCCTAAAAACAAATAATGAACTAGACCTTAATATAAGTTCCGTCATTTGTCAATAACAATTTCCTCTTCGCATGGTTGTGCTCATTATGAACACTCTGTATATCCATTTCTTGGTTTACAAACACGTACGCTTTGCACTTAGGATGGTTTGTACAACTCCATCGGACCAAGTAGCGGCTGTGGTAATGCTTGAAATAAGTATAGTCTTTGTATAGTAAGTTTTGTTTTTTTGGGTTTCTTATTGTTATCAAGATACCTGCAACATATAAAAGTTATGTTTAACGATCTATTGATAATATTCCAGAAAAAATAAGGGGCATTTACAATATACGTCACGCTAAAATATATTATTTAACCCCTGAAACTATTACGCTGTGTCACACCTTTTGTTACCTCCTTAAATATTACTTAACACTAAACTGTACCACCTGAAAATGATAAATTTCAATTCATATTGCACATATTTAGAAAAATCAAATTATATTTGATAAGTTTTCATAATAAATTTCTAATAAATCAATTCAATGTAATTATAGTTATTCAAATACCTTAATATTTATTATACTTATAGCTTTATTCGTATCAGAAAAAAAAATTGTTTTAAGCGTTCTAGATAAAATCACTTTAATGATATTTCCGTGTACTTCTCGTGTATTCTTAGATTCTTGTCTCAATTTCATTAATTATTCTTCGATGTTTTATATACACCACCAGACCGTCGATAGTAAAATCGAATTGCCTCTTCATCCCTTGTAAATTCAAATAAGTTTTTTTTAAATTATAATTAATATTATTAAATTGCTATAATTGCTAAAATTGTCCAGCCTTTCAATTAATTTTCGGTATCCTTTCATCAGATATTTTCGTACCTTCCACGAATACGAAGTTAGTCTTGATTTGTCTCTGCATTATTTGAGTATACTAACTATTTTTGTTATACTCCATAATAAGTTCCATCATGGGCCATCACAAATTTCCTACTTAAATGATTATGTTCGTTATGAACACTTAAAATTGTCAAGTCTTTATTTGCATATAAGTAGGCCTTACAGTTAGAATGCTTGGTACACCGCCATCTAGTAGAAGTAGTAGTATTGTAATCTTTGTAGTAACTGTAACCTTTATATACTAAATTAGGAAATCTTCCTTTTCGGAGGGTCATTAGTTGACCTGTAATTAAGGACTAATATTAAACATATCTTTATATCAGAATTTTAATAACAAACACCGTGACATGTGGTTATAACTACCAATTTTAACTATGTATGCCTTAAAAAAACTTGATTTGAAACTCATTGAAATTTTATTTTTTAGTAGAAGTAATTACAAAATTAGACTAAATAATGAGTGTACGATATATAGTTTCCTATGGCGTATGGAAAATATTATATACTCGTAAATTCAAAGTAAAAACACTCAAACAAGTTGTTTCTTAATGTACATTTAGGAATCCTCGGGAAATCTTTTGAAATAACTTTACTTAAATAGATTAATTAACATAACTTTCATTCATATTTCAACCGTAAGAACAAAATTTTGTATTCGAAAAATAAACTTAAGTTTAGTAAACCAGCTTCAAATATTACTGGGCGAGATGTAAACCCATGCATGTGAGCCAAGGAAAGCCAAATTGCCAAATTATAACACCATGTAGTACAATCGGATTTGGTTTGACTTCGGTAATCGTTTCATAAGCACTGGTATCTTTATTATCTTCGAAGATTACCGCTCATGGGCAGCAATATTGGCACTACTCAAAAATTCGTGTTTTAAGATAAATGGGTTTAAAGTATCATTGCTAAGGAAAATGCATAAAAAATGCTTTATTTTGCTTAAAAAAACGGCTTAATATTTAATTATGAGTTCTGCCGGTATTGCTGCTGAAAATAATGTATATTTTAATATTTATAGCCCTTAGTCCAAAACACGTAATTTTTGAGTTGTGACACTATTGCCGCTTACATATAAAACTAAAATACTTAGGGCTTGTACACAAAACTGCGGTGCGACATCGCATCTTAGAAACCTGCAACCTCGCACGACGCATCGCAAGAACACACGAACTGATTCGCTTTCTGCGACGTCGCGTCATACTTGTTGACCATATTATGTTTACTTTTCAATTTAAAATACGTTTAGTACGGTTAACGGCCATCGAAGAAATGGTCACCCTGGGAGACGCATGCCGCACGAAATCGCATCGCAGCAATTCGTGTCACAACTTTCTGCGTTGCGAATTCGCATCGCGTCTTAACATAGTTTTGTGTTCAAGCCCTTACATATAAAATTTATACAAATATTAAATTTTGATATAAATCCCTTCACTGGTCATATGAAGTTTTTTATTCTGATGATTGTGTTCGTTATGTTCGCTGATAATTAGCATATTATCATTCGCATATACATACGCCTTACACTTAGGATACTTAGTACAACTCCATCTGCTATTAACACGGGTTTTGTAGTGTTTAAAATATGTAGATCCTTTATACAGCATTTGTAATTTACCACCTTGAAGCATTATTATTTGTCCTGAAATAAAAACGGGTGCTTAGGAAAATACCAGAGTTGTGCTAGATTTAGTAAAAGAGGTAATAAGGCGTTACTTTACTCAACAATACAAAAGTAATGAAAATATTTTTATACTGTAATCCGCGATAAAACAAAATATATGTGATACTAAATGTAGAGTGTGCTATCCGTTCTCATATCTGATACATGCAGAATTCGTAAAAAATAATCTCCTGACGTTGCTTCGGTTTAGTGATGAAACGATATTATGGTAGTGAATGTGTATTGTTGTACTTTTGGTGGTAGGTAGTGTATGAGTTTTTACGAGTTCTATATGTATGAGGTATATAGGAACAGATAGTACACTCTGCATTTATCATTACATATATATTTTTTATCGCAGATTATAGCAAACTTTTGTATTATTTAATTAGAGTTGTATTATAAAGGTGTATACAGAAAAAACATCGAATTCTGTCGCCAAAATCATACTTCGATACGTGACATCAATTCAGTATCCAAAGGTGTTTTAAATGTATGTAAAAATTGTACTCAGTAAGCCGCATTATAAAAATAAAAATCATTTTATAAAAAGGCAATTATATTTTCAAATAACACTGCCATTCCAAAATAAACTGTAATGTACCAAACGTGTGACATTTTCTTGTAATTATATTTATATAATGCAATAATACTAGCGCATTAATATAATTAAATCATACTTCTAGATACTAACTGCTTTCAGATACATTATGATAATAGAGTTAATTATTTTATCTACTCTGTTACTAAAATACAAATATTATGAAACCAAAATTCTTATGACCAACATTATGTACAGGCCAAAAATAAAAAAATTAAAAAGTTTTATTACGATACAGGTTTTGTATGGACACGTGTATCATAATATAACTTTTTAATTATAATGATACACCTATACAACCTCCAAGGAGGTTGAATTTCTACATTTAAAAAAAAGATTTCAATGAACGAGTCCGCGGCGACGCAACACGCACGCGCAATCGGTGTTTGCGCCTTGGCGCTAACAATTGACATTTAAAAAATCATTTCAGTATTTAAACAAAGTTTGGTTTTTATTAATATTGTTTTACGAAAAATTTAAGTTTTCAAAGATTAAATCCTCAGTTTTAAAAAATTTTGTTTTCACGCCCAAAGTTGTCTCACATACACTCTAGTAACAATTGTTTGAGAAAATATTCTAAAACCTCAATACAGGTATTTGGATGTGACATTTCACCATGTCCTCTTTTTTCCTATTGGGTCTCCTTTGTTTTACCAACGTATATGTACCATTCATAGTTCTATAGAAAGTCTTGGGTGGGTGCATGTGTTCTCGCGGTGGTTTTATGATGTTCATGAAGTCGTCCACGTGCAGGCTGATGTAACAGTGATGCGTGTTGATGCAGCGCCAGCGGTTCTTCAGATTCGGGGTTCTAGTGTAATAATGGTTCAGATATTTCAAGTATTGTTTTCCATGTATTGTCGTTATGATTTCAACTGGAACAAATTTTAGAACATCAGTCGAGATACTTGTTTATGTAGAATTTTGAATTAATAATAATAAATAAATATATGGGACAATTACACGCACGGTCGTCCGTCCCCAAAGTAAGTAACTTAATATGGTTATGGGTGACAGACAACTGGTGAATATATACTTATATATTTTTAAAATACATACTTAAATATACACCCAGACTCAAAGACCAACAGATTCATTTTTATGGAAAATGTTGGCCCACGGCGGGAATCGAACCCACGACCCACGGAGCTGAAGGCAGAGTCACTACCCACTGCCTCAACGGGTCAGTCAAGTATTTAAATATTATATTAGTAGATTTTGGAACATGCCGTGTGGTATCCGGCTGAATAGAATAGTCTATTGATATGATAGAATAGTCTATTATTGATTGATATATGAGAAATGAGAAATGAGGGTGGTACTATTACCACCCTCATTTCTTACCGAGGTGTCGTAAAAGGCGACTAAGGTAAGACGACCCGCCGTGTGGCATCCGGCTGAGTAGAATAGACCAACCTCATTTCTTACCGAGGTGTCGTAAAAGGCGACTAAGGTAAGTTGACCCACCGTGTGGTATCCGGTTGAGTAAAATAGACCACCCTCTTTCTTGCCGAGGAGTCGTAAAATATGACTAAGTTAAGTTGACGTCAGGCAAGCGGCCGGTCGTAAAATACGGAACCAAATCATATGACATGTTTGTAACATGCTGTGCCGACCCCACTTAGAGTGGGATAAGGAGGATGATGTATAATTAGTAGATTTTGGAACGCCGTGTGGTATCCGGCTGAACAGAATAGTACCACTCTCATTTCGTACCGAGGTGTCGTAAAAGGCGACTGGCGGTATCCGGCTGAGTCCCATATATTTATATTTATATATTACAACATTTTTAACAAAATAAAAGCTTATGAAAAGGTTTTTTTCACTATTTTAAAAACGTAAAAATAAGAAACAATAAAAATTTTATGCGTGTATTTGTAAATGCATTAAGAATCCCTTATTGTTCTATAACAAGACTATCTATTTCATATATATAGATGTCTGCATAATTAAAATTTACTTGTGGTATGAGACTTTCGACTAAATATATTACAAACTAGCAATCGCCAGCAGCACTGCCCGCTTGGAAATATTAAAACCTAAATATTATGGTCTTTTGATAACCATAAAAATCGTTAAAATGGGTTAACCTTAAAAGCTAGACATATGCTGTCGGGGACTTTTATTTAGAACTTTTAAAGGGGAACAATTTTGTAATACATGTTATTTTTAATAACTATATACTCAGCTACTTACTATATACTCGCTATTTACTCAGCGCACGCAAGGAAAGCTTTAAATTTTGCCGTTTTCGTACTATTATTTTATTGCTGCTCCTTTCCTATTCACCATCGTGATGTTTTATAGTCAGCCTTCATCGATAAATGGACTATCTTACACTAAATTAATCTTTCAAATCGGTCTAGTAGTCCCTGATATTAGCGCGTAACAAACAAACTCTTCAGCTTTATATATTAGTAAAGATGGTAGAGTTCACTGATAATGATATGATAAAACCAATCAATTCGGTGAAGGAAAATATCGTGAGGAAACCTGCATATCTCTAGAGAATTCTGGAGATATGCGTAACCTACCAATCCGCATTGGAGCAGCGTGGTAGCTCTTAGCTCCAAACCTTCTCTCCAAAACGGAGAGAGGAGGCCTATGTCCAGCAGTGGGATAGTAACAGGCCGCTACTTTACTTTACCTACTTTTAAATCAATTCTTACTTATTCCTACAACGTGTTCGTGGGTTCATGATATAAGTGCCGTACATAGTCCTATAGAAGTCAGACGGCGGGTGCGTATGTAACTTAGGCGGTTTGACGATACACATAAAGTCGTCTACGCACAGACGGACGTAGCATCTGTTAGTGTTAATACATCTCCAACTGTGGCGCGACAACTGCGAATAATAATAGTCTTGATATTTCAAATATCTTTTCCCGTTGACAGTTTGTATTATTTCCAAGTCTGTAACAATCATTTTTGTGTTAATAAAAGTTTTAATAGAATAGAAGAATGCTTAACTTCACAAAAATGTTATACAGAAGCTTATTATAATCAGCAATGTCTATTATTTTTTACACGCAGTAAATTAAGTGCACTAGTAATTGACCATGTACTAGTAGTTGACCGTTTTGTATGAAATATATAAGCGTTTTGGTTGTTGTACCTTTCAAAAAATGTTAATGAATTATATTAAATTTTTAATATTAAATAATAGGCTACAGTTTTGAGGTTTTGAGCAGTTATTAATAGATGGCAACAGATAATTAAAATTTTATTTTTATTAGCTAAAACAAACACAACGCTATTAACAATGTCACACAAAATGCTCAATTAAAAGTGCCCTTATATTAATTTTAGTGTATTTTTTTTATATAAGTTATATACGAGTATAACCGCCTTGGAACTCAATTTTGATACGCTTTAAACGAACAGATTAAACTTTGTTCACTTACAAAGGACCAGAGACAACGATAGAGTTATTATAATAGAGTATGAAAGTTGACCTAAAATAAAGTTGACCTAAAACAGTGAGAACTAATTAAGTTTATCATCTCCCTTTTTTTCTCTCTCTCTCTCTCTTTTTTACAAACATGAACGTATTTAGGAGTAATAAAACGCAAGATTTTTTAAATATCATTTAGTCAGTAAATATATTAGGTACATAAAATAATAGCACAAAACTCGACACGAAATGAAAATGGGGTAAAAATAAAGAAGGAAGGCAAAAGACCAAGTTTCCTTAATCGAGTGTCAAAGCACTCCTTATTCCTTCCCTCGAAGACAAAATAAATGAGAATCTTTTTTTTAATTTTATTCAAATAGCACAATAAGAAGTGATATAACTTTACATTAATTCTGAATAGAACAATTCTACATTCAAATTGGCTATTTTGATATGTCAAACAAACAGATTAAATATTTACTTAACAATATATTTAAAAACGATGACAAACAAATTTCATCTTTCATATATATATATATATATATATATATATATATATATATATATATATATATATATATATATATATATATATATATATATATATATATATATATATATATATATAAGAAAATTCACTAATTCTAATTTTCTATACATGCAATTTTTTTATTAACTGCAACACAATTTAAGTCATAAGAAGTATTTCTAACTACAATATTACAAAATAATTTAAGCAGGGTAATTAGTAACACTTCCTCATTAAAAATTAAACTATTTAAGAATATTCTTGCTGTAGGTCATGTACGATTTTCTCTAAATATTTAATAATAAAGAGGGTTAACAAATCTTTACATTAACACCATACTCGCTTAAAAATGTTAAAGTGTAAATTCGACACAACACCATCATTCATTTCGCGGCAACTAAGAAGGCATTCGAGGCATGTCTGTGTTATATTGAGTTCGTGTATTGACGTATTTCCCACTGCTAGTTCTAATAAACACGTTTGGAGGATGGGTATGCTCTTTGGGTTGATTTGTGATGTTAAAATAGTCGTCCACATTCAGCCCGACGAAACATGTACTTGTATTAATACATCTCCAACGGTTCTTAGACCGCTTCGAGTAATAATAGTTTCTGTATTTCAGATACCGCTTTCCTAGAACGGTATTTATAATTTCAGTACCTGAAACAAGTTTGTTAGATTATTAATTAACTTGTAAAATATATGATACTTTTGTATAAAAAATATTATGTGCCCATCTTGTATTTTTATTACCCTTGTAACATAAAGCTACAATATTCTATTAAAATCATTTCAACCATTTATACTATGTAAACATCATAATTCTCCTGCGCTTAACCTACTCTAAGATCGTCACAACGTTTTATAAACATGTTATCACATGATTTGGCTAGGTATTTTACGACCAGCATCCTGCCTGACGTCAACAAACCTTAGTGACCTTTTACGACCCCTCGATAAGAAAAGAGAGTGGTCTATTCTACTCAGCCGGATACCACACGGCGGCATTTACACCATGTCTACATCTCTGTATATTACTCATATTCAGGCAAATAAAAAAATTCAATCGTTTAATCGTTCAAGTGAGAGGTTCAATAATAAAAAAACTATATTACAAAATAGTTTAATTTTAATTTGCATGGAAAAAAAAATGAACTTAAGAATTAATCATGTAAAATGTTCAATTTAAAAACTTTTACCTTTGTCTATCTACCTTATATCTGTTTACGGTAATTTTTTGACAATATTTTCTGAGACAATATTTTAAATTACTTATACGTTAACGTTATACGTAAACTTATAACAAAAAATAATTGGAAATAATTCCCGTCCTTGTTTATTGTGACAATAAAAAAATATATTATTTATAATTTCTTAAAAAATATATATATCAATAAAAATCACCTATAACCACCAATCACCAATATAAAAAATCGCGGTTTTTGTAATAATACATTTATTTAGTCTAAGAAATAAGCAATTAACAGAAGTAGGAACTACATATATACAATAACAATAGTGAAGATGCGATAAATAATTTTTATCACTAAGTTTGTCCAGGATCATCATTCTCCTGGCCTCTAAGTGGGATCGGCACAACATGTTTTAACCTTGTTGCGACGTGATTTAGCTAGATATTTTAAGACCGGCCTGATTTTAACTTAACTTAAATGCCTTTTACGACACCTCGGTAAGTAATGAGGGTGTTACTATTCTATTCAGCCGGATACCACACGGCGTCTTTCTGTTTATTGTAATATGATACATTTAAGGTTAACTTTCTTACTCTAATATAATATAAAGGATCTGAGGAATAGAAAAACGGAAATTAAAGTAAAAAAAAATTATTATTTATTTTGAAATACTCTCACGAAATGGCCAGCAGAAGTTTTAATAACTTTGATCTTCTTTTCGTGCGAATGTTCCGTGTACGCCTCTTGTATACAGAGATTGTTGTCAACTTTGATATGGGCTTTGCAGCGACCGGACAGCGTGCAGGTCCACTTGTTCAAACCTCCGGTCATATTTTTTTTGTAGTAGGTATACCCGTTCAAAAGTATCAACTGCTTGCCGTTTGGTTTCGTTATAACTTCAGCTGAAACATTTGTTGTCATATTCGTCGTAACTGTGGATCTGTTCGCATCGATTTTATATATTAATATAAATATCTGGGTGAACGAGGCTTGCTCGGTAATTTTTAAAATGATGTAAAAAAAAATAATAGGGCAGATGGGGCTCGATCCTAGATATTTTCACGTCTCTAGACCACCCGTTCCCCAAATGAACCGCCATGACTTTACGTTTGACAGCGAAAATTTTTGATTGTATTCAACGTAAATTTCAAAAAAATTTTAGAGACCGAAAGCAGAGATAAAACAACATTTTTTTTAATAAAATTTATCTAGTTCGATAATAAAATATCACATCTTACGGGAAGGTCGCTGTAAACCGAGATACAGGGAAACCTAGTTCGGTTACAGAGGTCTAAATTATGTAAAGATAAATTTGTATAGATAATAATATTTTTCTGTTCATTTATATTTATGTAAGAATGTTTTTTGTATAACCATCATCTTCCTGCCCTTATCTCCACTCTAAGTGGGGTCGGCATAACATGTTATAAACATGCTGTCACATGATTTGGCTGCGTTTTTACGACCGACCTGCCTGACGTCAAATTTACCTCTGTCATATTTTACGACACCTCGGTAAGAAAGGGGGTGGTCTATTCTACTAAACCGGATACCACACGGTGGGTCAACTTGCCTTAGTCGCCTTTTACGACACCCCGATAAGAAATAAGTTTGGTCTATTCTACCCAGCCGGATACCACGCGGCGCGTCTTCTTCTTCTTCTTCAAGTGCCTCTCCGACTAGCGAAGGTTGGCAGTCAGCTTCATAAATTTGTCCCTATCCCTCGCTAGCTGGAACAGTTCAGCGGCGCTCGCGATCCCCGTCCATTCCCTTACGTTGCGAAGCCAGGATTTCTTTCTGCGTCCCACACCTCTTTTTCCGGAAACTTTTCCCATTAAGATGAGTTGCAGAAGTCCATATCTGTCGTGCCTAAGAACATGTCCTAGATATGCGACTTTTCTCATCTTCACGGTCTGCAAAAGTTTCCGGTTTTGATGGACGCGTCGCAGAACTTCCACATTCGAGATTTTCTGGGTCCAGCTAATAGACAACATGCGCCTGTAAGCCCACATCTCGAATGCATCTATTCGTTTCTTGAGATCTTCTTTAAGAGTCCAGGCTTCGCATCCGTATAGAACTATGGGCCAAATATAGCAGTGCAAGATCCGAATGCGCAAATCCAGCTTAAGTCTGCGGTTGCACAGTACTTTTTTCATTTTACCGAAGGTACTACGGGCAACTTCGAATCTGGTCTTAACTTCTTGTTCACTGCTCCAACTTTCGTTAAGCCAAGTACCTAAGTATTTATATTTGCACACTCTCTCTATCTTTTGGCCTGCTACTTTGATGTTGAAGTCCCCAATGTTCTTTTTAGAAATGACCATAACCTTTGTTTTTAAAATGTTCATCCTAAGACCAGCCTTCTCACTACATTCATTTACTCGAGAGACAATCCTTTGAATTTCCTCAGGAGATGAACCAATAAGGACGGTATCGTCGGCATATCTAATATTATTAATGTTTCAACCATTTATTTTGACTCCACAGTCCAGCTCTTCGACTGCTTCTGCAATTATTGCTTCGGAGTACAAATTAAATAACGTGGGTGATAAGACACAGCCTTGACGAACCCTTCTTTTAATTTCGACTTCTTCAGTCTCTTCGTTTTCAACCCTAACAGTTGCCCGCTGATTCCAATACAGGTTTTGAACGATTCTAACGTCTTTATCATCTAACCCGATATCGTGTAAGATTGTAATCAAGCGGTCATGCAACACTCGGTCGAACGCTTTTTCATAATCGATAAAGCAAAGAAAAACGTCTTGCTGCATGTCTCTACACTTTTGTACCAAAACCTGTATTGCAAACAGAGCTTCTCTAGTGCCCACTCCCGCTCTGAAGCCAAATTGACTATCACCGAGTTGTTCGTCACATTTTACTCTTATGCGCTCATGAATGATATTCAGAAATAATTTTAGTACTTGGCTCATTAAACTAATTGTTCGGAATTCATTGCACTTTTTTGCGTTGGCTTTCTTAGGGAGTGTGATGAAAGTAGATACTAGCCAGTCCTTGGGTAATAGACCAGAATCATACACTAAATTTAACAGTCTTACGAGAATATCGATGTTTTCTTCCTCAATAAGCTTAAGCACCTCTATGTGAATAGCATCAGGGCCGGGCGACTTTCCAGTTTTCGCTTTCTTTAAAGCTTTTATTGTTTCATCTTTGAGGATGGAATATCCCTCACAAAAGTCTGCAGGTATAGCTGAACTACGCGAATTATCGGCAAATACTGATGTAATGTATTGTTCCCATAGGTCTTTTTTCTTTTCTATGTCCAGTATGGGAGCATTATGTTCGTCCCAAAGTTGGTGTGTGCTGTTTTTATAACCAATAAAAGATTTTATTTCCCTATGAAGGTTAAATGCATCATGTTTAGCATAAAGATCTTCTACAAAATCGCATCTTTTACGATACCAAGTATCACGCGCATAACGAACTTCACGTCTGATCTGCTTATCAATTTCCTTGTACTTGAAACTATCCGAATTTTTGTAAAGTCTTCATTCCTCGATAAGGTTATAAATTCTTTCCGACATCCAACTTTGTTTAGGAGTCCAATCTTTTTTTAAATATTTGGTGTTAATGTCATGTATTTTTGTTTTTAGCATGTTCCATGTGTCATCCATACCACACAACATTTCAGACTGTGCATTCACAGCCCACCCGTTTATATCTTTTGCCACGTTTGCTCTAATGGTCAAATCAGCAAGCTTCCTCACATCTGATCCAGGCACTAGTGTCTTCTTTTTTACTGTTTTAAGCTTACAAGACATAGATACCACCACTGGATTATGATCAGATCGGATATCTGCCCCAGGATATGTTTTAGCGCTTTTAATGCAGTTGCGAAATCGATTATTAATCATTTCGATTTGGTTCCGTACAATATGTTGTGGGGTATGCTGTGGTGAAGTCCATGTATATAGCCTTCGTGCTGGTAATTGAAAGCAGGTGTTCATAATAACCAAGTCATTTTCTTGACAAAATTGTACAAGAGTGTCGCCTCGCTCATTTCTTGTCCCCAGTCCGAATTTCCCTGCTACTCCTAGAACTTCACCTTCCCCTACCTTGGCATTAAAATCGCCCATCACTACGTTGATCTCATGTTTTTTCGTCAACTGAAGTAGGTCTTCTATTTCTTTATAAAAGTCTCGCATATCCTGATCCGACCCGTCAGTAGTTGGAGCGTAGGTTTGTATAATATTGATGTTTCTTGGCTTTGCTTTTATTTGAAGCAGCATTGTACGATTGGATTTGGGTGCTATGCTTACATTCGCGGTAAGCTGTTTTGTGTTCATAATTACTCCAACTCCAAACTTGTTGCAGGATTCGTCATCTCCGGAGTAATACAATGTGTAATTGTCATCAATTTTATGTTTTCCCTTACCTATCCATCTAACTTCACTCAATCCCAAAATATCCATTTTCAATCGTTTCATTTCTTTGCATACATTGAAGACTTTTTCTGGACTTTTCAAACTTCTAACGTTCCACGTTCCTAACTTTGTAGTTCGTTTTTTCCGCCTGGGGATTCTTAGCACCCCTGTCCCATCTAAGGGACGCCAGGAACTCGGGGCCTTCATTTTTGTGACTTTTCCATAAATTTACTTAGCCGACGACTAGGGAATATATAGTGCAGTGGTCTCCCGTTGCCTTCTGCACCAGACATTTTAGAGGTTACTTATGCCTCAAGGCCGCTGCTTGCCTCTTCCACTTCAACCTGAGCTTCAGTAGGGCATTTATGGTTATACCGCCATAGATCGGTCGCCAGAGCCTCGTCCGTTGTCTAGCAGGGGGCACCACGTGCAGGTGAGGTTGACAGTTAGGGCCAGCTAGATGTAATTGCTGTTTTCCCCCTTACCCAAATTTCATCGATATTGGTTTAGCGTATTCGCTGTGAAAAAATTAAAAAACATACATCCTTACTTTTTTTCTTATCTTTTTTTATATACCTATTGTTTACATTAAAAGAAATAATTGTCATTTTTACAATAATAAAATATCACAATTTTAGAATTAGTTAAGCATTGGGAAAATCAATTTACAAACGCATGTGTTTTCCGTTAGAGGTTTGTATCAGTTTTCTCGCCGGATGCAAATGTTGTGTGTTACTCCCCCACACCGTCAAGTCATTGTCAACATTGACAAACGCATTACACTTCGAATACGCTGTGCAGTTCCATTTGTTGAACTTCTTCAACGTGCACCGTTTGTAGAAGGTGTAGCTGTCGTACAAAAGTAGCGTTTTATCGTTCACCATCGTTATAAGTAGCGCTGGAATGAAAATTTGAACATTCAACGTGTAGTGAATATAAACAAATCAAATCAAAATAATCTTTATTCAAATAAGCTCTTTCAAGCACTTTGGTCAAGGATCAATATGATTAATGAAGCTACTGGTTCGGAATGTTGCTCTTACCGAGAAGAACCGGAAAGAAACTCAGCGGTCAATCTTTTAAACATTTTCAATTTTACATTATTAAACCGCAACGCCGTGTGGTATCCGGCTGAATAGAATAGTACCACCCTCATTTCTTACCGAGGTTTCGTAAAAGGCGACTAAGGTAAGTCGACCTGCCGTGTGATATCCGGTTGAGTAAAATAGACCACCCTCTTTCATACCGAGGTATCGTATAATACGATTTAGTTAAGTTGACGTCAGGCAGGCGACCGGTAGTAAAAACGCAGCCAAATCATGTAACAGCATGTTTATAAAAGGAAACCAAATAAAAAAATACATATATTTTATTGAATTAAAATTAAGATTCATTAAAGTTTGTCTGGTATATAGATACAATAAAAATACATGAAATGAAAGCAAAAATACACAACTGAAAATCCGTAATTTTAAAGGTGGGAAATTGTTGATTGTAAAACGGAAACCACAACATAAAATCAAATGAAACACGAACCACAATCTACACATTTATTAATACAACATACATTATAAAATTAATTATGTTAGAACCAACTAGTATGTGAAAATGTAAATTGTAAGTACAAAATATTTTTTCATCGAAAATCAGTTATATAAAAATCATTCTAAAACAGCTGCTAACCACGCATATTATTTCAAATATTATATTAAAAAAACAAGATATATATTTTAACATAACAAAAGTAATGCACGATATGAATAAATCATCATTTACTTCGCTATGTTATGATATCAAATTCATCATCAAACAGATGAAGGTATAACAATTGCAACGCGCTTTCCGTACATATTCTGGTTTTCCCCAAAACAAAGGAAAAAAATTATAAAAATATCATAAAACCTTGGCCAATGCAAATGACGGATGAAAGAAGAGTACATGCAAATGAGATAAGAATTTTAGGGAGGATGTTAATAAAATTAGACTTGATAAGATACGAAATGTTCAGTTTACGATATGTGTTTAAGAACAAAATCTGTCAATGCCAAATATTCAATACATTTTAGTTATAGACTTAATTTTAGTTATAATCGTGGTGAGACGTATGACTAAACTGTCATAAGACCTGTCGTATTAGTTGGATCAGAATGTTGGGAAAAAAAAAGACGGATGAAAGAAGAATTTATGCAAATGAGATAAAATGTTAAGGTCGATGTGTGGTATGACAAAAGTGGATAAAATACGAAATTAGTCTAAATCTAAGAGAATAACTGCTAGTTAAGAGGGTATGGACAATGTAATGAGAAGAGATAAATAAATAAATAAATAAATATATGGGACACTTACACACACGGTCGTCCGTCCCCAAAGTAAGTAACTTAATACTTGTGTTATGGGTGACAGACAACTGGTGAATATAAACTTATATATTTTTTAAATACATACTTAAATACAAATATACACCCAGGCTCAAAGACCAACAAATTCATTTATAGAAAATATTGCCCCACGGCGGGAATCGAACCCGCGACCCGCGGAGTTGAAGGCAGGGACACTACCCACTGCTCCAACGGGCCAGTCATCATGTGACCAAACGAGTGTTAAATATGAATGTGGATGAACATGTGATTAGAGGGAGGCCTTAAAAAAGATGATAAGATCGTGTGAAGTATGATATGCATGTAAAAGGAATCATAGCGTTAGAGTTGACGAATGATGAGAGAATGGATGACAAAAACATGTGCCGACCCCACTTAAAGTGGGATGAAAACAGGAACATGATAAACGACCAGTACAAGAATTTGTACAGATAGTTCTCAAAACTCTGACTCGTAACAAACTTGTAACAAACGGATAACATAATAAAAAATAATACAAATGAGATCAATCCAAATAAAATAATTTAACGTTATCCTAACCTATTTTCAATTTAAACATCAAAGAAGCTCAACTAACTGCGATATTTTATACCGTTTAAAATTAATAACATAAAACTTACCAACGTAATGACTAGCTAGTGACTAGATAAGTTCAAAATATTTATTATCTTCTAGACAATAAATAGATAAATCTAACATTACTAAACCCTAAAATTGGTTACATCGTGTATTCGTTTTAGAAAAGCTCCGAACACGATACCGAACTCAAGCGTTAAAAAACACTCATTCTCGTTCATAAATCAAATACGCAACGCGACCAGTCCTCTCCTTATAATTATATTGAATAGTAATGCAACATTAAACACATTTATTAATTCGTAATAAGACATTGTATTGTATTTATATTAACACTCAGAATATTTAAAAACTTTAGACGTAAATGCACACGATATCATTAGAATCGAATCCGCGACACTATTTCGTAACGGCGAAATTTCAACACAACGCTCTACTATAGTATAATAATAAAAAATATATTAAAGCAAGAAGGCGGCATTAGTTGGAAATATTTATCTAAAAATTTAATACAATTGTTCAAAAATAAAAATCATGTCGAAATTTCACTGTTACGAGATATCAACTTACGCTTACTGGCATAAGTGCCTGATCGTGCTATATTGGTAGAAAAAGTAAAAGCGAATACTATTCCCCTATAAAATTTTTAACATTAATTTTTTTATACTTTCGATAAAATGGTAAAGTTAAACACTAAAAATATTAAAAAGTACTTTAAGGTAATAAGAATAATCCATGTATGTACTAACATCCATTCGAATCTTAATTATTATTGATAATAGACGAAAACACTTCGAAAACGATAAAAGCCTACAATACTACACTATGCGATAACAGTGTGCCAATTATGATGCTTTTTAACTTACGAGATCGCGTTAGCGTAACGCCAATTTGTATGACGCTGCAACAGCGACATCTAGTGACCGCTGTTCTACACAGAGATCTACGGAACCTACTTTGTAAAACTGACATAAAATACTGAAAGCTACAAGACAAGTACTGTCATCTGGTTTAAAACGAATGTGTCGTGTAACTTGAATCTTGAACCGCACCATAAGGCGTCCGCCTCAAAAGCGCGACCCCTAACCTTCTTAAAAAAGGTCGAAGCAATTATCCGGGCGATAGAGATCGCCCGAGAGGACAAGTCCGAGTAAAGAGGTTAAACCTCGAGGTCCGAAGCCCCCATCAACCTCAACAAGGCTGAGGAGGTGACCATTTATATATATGAATCTTGAATACCACTACTCTCTTTCAAGCTATTTACAAAGCTCTACGAATATAACAAGTGTTAAAGCATTAACGCAGTAACAATAAAATTTTACAGTTCCTTATAGAAGTTTAAACGATGAATTCAAAGTACTTTTATTATGATTTTTAGTGATTCTGGATTTACTTATCTATAAGAAATATATTTCACATTTAATGGAAATGGAATGGAATATGAATAATTATAGAAGAAGATGGGCCTATATCTACTTCCTGCCTACTTAATTCCGACTGATAGGAGATTGAAAGAAAAAAACATATTGTGCCGAACCCACTTAGACTGGGATAAGGGTAGGAGAAAAAGTACCTGAGAGCAGCATTTTTGGATAAATTATTTAACGCTTTATTGTAAATTCCGTTCTACCAAATTGTCTAAATGGTAATGTTGGCTTTCGAGGCCCTGATACTTGAGTGACAATCAGAGAATTGTATTTTTTAATAATGCATCTTACAGTCTCCTGGCATATGCCTAGTGTTGTTAATAGAAACTGCTGGCACACTTTTTTTCTGCCACCATTTTCCCAAGGCATGTAATAACGGTACAATATTGCGGGCTTAATAGTATTGTCAGAGTATCGTCGTTGAACGGACACCTTCTCAATACACGACAGCAGCCAATTTCTTCGTTCTAGACGACACCCCAAGGTCCAAAATTCCTTGTTTATATCCGTCCTGTCTTCAAAACTGAAGTTCTTTCCACAATTATTAGCACACCTCTTACTAGCGCATGGAGTAGGCTGAACGACTTGATGTTGACTAATTTTTCTTTCGGGTTTAACTTTTATTACGCTGGGTTGACACTCCTGATTTTTACTTTCTGTAGTATTATCATCTACGGCAATCTTTGATTCGTTTTCATTTTCAGAAAAATTGTTGAACGTCGAAAAGAATATACCCAAAGGTGTTAATTCAGGTAGAGCACGCGTGCAACGTATGACGGTTTTAGTTTGTTCAGGAAATTCAGTAATTGTCTTTACTGGCATTATTGGTACACAAGGTTTTGCGTTTGTCGTTGCGTCGTTCTCGCTAATATCCTTGACGAGATTGTTAGTTTTTGAAATATACTCTATGTTAGTTTCCTCATCATTATTTAGTTTTTGAGGTTCTGGAAAGCAAAATACATATCAAGCCACAGTTCGAAGCATTAATGATTAGTTAGCATTAGTCTGAGAAATTAATTTAAAGGCTGCCAAAAACGTGCAATATGAAGCTTGAATTAATTATAGCTGGATGTACGTTTTTGACTAGAGGACAGAGATGAAATACAGCCTTGCTTCTAAAGAGAAGCAAAGCCATCTTATCATCTCTGTGTCTATTATTAACTTATAACAACACTTACTTAGGTAAACGTGTATTAATATGTTAGAATGAAGATGTAGTTACAAGCCTCCAATACCTGACATTCCTAAATGCATTCAGTAGCAATTGAATTGTTAGTTAAGCAGAGGTTATCAAATAAAACACTCAAATATAGGTAAATATATGTAATCTTAGGTTTTCTTTCCTTTTATTTAAGTTCCTAGCAATTTGGGTTACAAATTACTAGTAAACTTTTTAACCCCTTCAGCTAAATAAAAGATAATGGCTACAACATCTTTTAATACGACATAATAGTAGTCTAGCATGTACTTTTTATTATTTATTTTTATACATTAACTTAATTTTATTAGACACACCAGTTGGGTATCCTGCTGAGTTAAATAAACCATCCTCATTTCTTTACGAGGTGTCGTAAAAGGCTATTAAGGTAAGTTGACTCGCCGTGTCGTATCCGTTGAGTAGAATAGACCACCCCCTTTTTTACCGAGGTGTCGTAAAATACGAGTCAGGTAAGCTGGCTTTAGGCAAGCGGCTGGTCGTAAAATACATAGCTAAATCAACATGTGCGCATAAGGGCAGGAGAAACAAAACGAAATTTATATTTGTTTCATCACATTTAATTTATTACAGTCAAAGACTTAAAGACAAAATGCTGTTAATACTAGAACGACATACTCTTATCGATATCGATGTAAATTTAAATGATAAAAGTAATAGTTACGTCCTTTTACTATCCCACAGCTGGGCATAAGCCTTCTTTTCCGTTTCTTGAGAGAAGGGTTGGAACTGAAACCCACAACACTGCTCCAATGCGGGTTGGTAGGATACACATATTGCCAGAATTTACAGAATTGACTACCACAGAAAGTGAGGGTGTCAAAATAAATAAATAGAGGAAAGATGAAACTATATAAAGTAACTAATATATAAAGCTAAAGAGCTTCTTTGTTTGTTTGATTAATTGTTTGAAAGAGCTAATCTCAGTAACCACTGGACTGATTTGAAAGATTCTTTGAGTGTAAGATAATCCATTTATCGAGGAAATATATATAACATCACGTCAAGATGAACAGAAGAGGACCAGCAATAAAAAATAATGCGTAAAAGGCAAAATTTAAAGCGCGCGCTAAGTAAACGATGAAAATTTATAAAAAAATCGTGTGTTACAAAATTGTTCCCCTCTAAAAGCTCTAAATAAAAGTCAACGACAGCATATGTCTAGCTTTTAAGGTTAAGCCACTTTTACCATTTTTATGGTTATCAAAATACTATATTACGGTTTTAATCTGTCCACGCCGGCGGAGCCGCTGGCAATTGCTAGTCACACATAAGTAAGAGAGACAGATAGATTTAGTCTCATTTCCTTTCTCTTTATTGTAATATGTCGTATTTAAGGCTACTCTAGAATAATAACTATGATTTTATATGACCTAAAAATCTAAAACAATAAATAGTTATTTATGATCACAATTTTTTTTGGAATGTAGCAAGAAATATTTCTAGTATAAATATGTTAAGTTATTGAGGAATATTTAAATAATTTTTTTTATATTATCAACTAACTTTTTGGTACGTCACAGGTAAGTCTAAATTAGACTATTTTGTACTAATTATTTTGGTCGTTAATGTCAATCTGTAGCCGACATTTTTAACACTTATGATATAAGATTTATGGTAAAATTTTTCGCATCTTAGTTATTCGTAGATATTTCGATCAAATATTTTATCAACTTAGCATGTTACAATTTTTTTTGACAGGTTAGGTTTAAGTTTAAGGTAACAATTCAATAATTTTAAACCAGATATTACTTAACAGATATGTAAATTTAACATTAAACAAAATATTATGTGCACACACATATTGCATTATCGTAAACGTCGTGGATACCAGCATTTTATAATTAATGTATAGAAACCGTCTAGACTCACGTCTTATTTAATCGGATGAGTATGAGATAGTCGGGCTACCTAACTAATCCTAATAAAACTTAATAAAATAAGACGTGAGTATAGCCGGTTTCTATACATAAATTATGAAAACCATTCGCGATAGTTTAAGTTAGTAACCAGAATTTTATATACAGAGGTAGGCTATTATAACGTGGTAAATATTTGCCTTTGCTATAATATTTTCTAAGGACCTTGGATGAACTCGAAACCAGTCGAAAAAAACAATATTTATGAGTATAGCCGGTGTCATTGTCGTTGTAAACGAAAATCAAATTTTGTAACCGACATTTAACTAGCAGTAAATAAAGTTCTCCTTCTTACATAGGTCCCGTCGGGTTGTAAATGTAAACTACGTTTATGATGGCAGTGTATGATGTAACAGTCCAGAATATCATGGTCATCGCTGACTAACAGGAACGCTTTGCATCGTGGGAAGTTAGTACAGACCCACTTCAAGCCGATCTTCATTCTGTATCGGAAATAAAATGTGTAACCTTCATACACTAACCAGTTTCTCCCCTTTGCTGTTGTTATCATTTGAACTGTAAACAAAATTATATTTAGCTATTGTGTATACATTTTTGATGAACCTTATGATACGCTGTGATATCTCTAGAGGTTCTCTCTAGGGGATCATGTGTTCAAACCCCGGACAAGCTTTAATGAGTTTTTCTCTTAAATCTTATGTGCCTACTAGATACGCTCAATTCATCACCAGCCTTTTTGATGGAAAACATCGCGACAAAATTACAAAGCATATCCGATGTTAAAAGCTTAACAAATCGGAACTTAACAAAGTAAATTATACAAAAGTAATAATAAAATTATTTTGCTATAATCCGCGAAGAAGGAAGAACTCCTCGCGGATTATAGCAAAATAATTTTATTACTACTTTTGTATTATGGATCTCCGCAAAGTAACGCCTAATTCTATAAATTATTTAAAGTAAATTATTTTAAATATACTTTTACTAAGATATGTATACTTTTACTATATATTATCTATTCCAATTTGTAAGTTTTTAAATCTATTTAAAAGACTTTTTCTTTAAGGTTTAACGATTAATTTAAGATTAATATTAACAAGAGGCTCCCAGTATTTACTTGCTTAATAACATTGATATACTTTTTAAAACTTTTTTCAACTTGCAAAATATGTATGTGAAGGGTGAATCTTACGAGTTAGATCTGACCTACATCCCGGTGTCCGACTGAGCTGATATTTTACACATCTTATTCTATCGGGTTAGCCCGACTAGTTTCAAACCCATCCGGGGCACTTATTCATGAGCTCTTTACACGACGTTATAGCTTTAACTTGCCGTGTATGTATGTGAAGAATATATCTTACAAGTTAAATTTGTCCTACTTCCAGGGTTCCGATTGAACTGAACTTTTACATGCTGGTCCAGTCCCAATGACAAAGCATGTCTATGAAAACACGTAACGCTTCTTCCAGGATTGGCTCCAGACGAGGGAACTCCTTAATGTTTGATAGTAGGGACATAATATTTTGTTAATAGCTTTTTTAAGTTGACTTGTTAATGATTTATAGAAGCAGGCGTTACTTTGCGGAACTCCATAGTAGAGAAGTTACAATAAAATTATTTTGCTGTAATCCGCATTTGTTAAGACAATACATGCAATGCTAAGTGTATGAAGCAGGCAACAATCGCATACCACATACATGCAGCACAAGCCGCCACACGTATCACAAGACGCCCCAAACACCAAAACTCCAAAAAGCACTACACACACTCACTACTACAACCTCTGTGATCGTTTCGCCCCGAAACCGAAACATCATCAGGAGGATGGGCTCCACGAATCTTGTTCGTGTATGGAGTATTGGTATTGTGATACATGTGGCGGCTTGTCCTGCATGTATGTGGTATGTGATTGTTGCCTGCTTCATTAACTTAATATTGCATATATTCTCTTAACAAACGCGGATTATAGCGAACTAATTTAATTGTAAGTTCTTGACTTGTTAAATTATGAACAAGACATCCCAAGTCCGTCAATCTTACTCATTCAAGTATTCTTATTGTATTATTTTATTATATTTCGTACAAGTTCTATCCTAAAATACAATACAACTACAAAAGGATGAAAAAAAGTTTTTTTTTTAATTTTTGGAATCAGATTTTATTTCAACTACTTTAAAGATATGATTTGTCATAATAAAGATAAAATCTACATCAACTTTCGTTTCACATATGTACCATTAGCACATCGTTGTAATTTTTTTCTAACATGATTATGGTCGGTCCTACCGTGAAGAACAAAGAGCCAATCGTTGACGCTTAAAAATGCCTTGCACCTCGGAAAGTTGGTGCACACCCACCTCTGCCATTTCCGCCTAACGCTCCGTAGAAAAAAAGTATATCCACCGTAAACCAAACTCTCCTTTCCGTTTGCCATTGTAATAAGATGTGCTTAAAGGAAAATATATTTTTAGAATATCATTCTGCTTACTATACATCAAGGCTTTCAAAATTATTATAACATTAGAAGCGTACATGCAATTATTTTATGTTAACTTGTTGAAGAAAATAAAGAAAATGTTGATAATTTTGTTATGAAGTTAGGAATAAGTTAGCACCAGATGCACATAAAGTTTGGGTTAATGTTAAAATTATGATAAAAGTTTTTGCGGAAAAGGAGATAGGTCTGACTAACCTTTATTTCAAGAATTTTTTTCGATTAGCACAACAATTTCTTTCAGTCTATCATCATCATCCTCGCTTATCCCACTCTAATTCGGCACAACGTGTTATGAACATGTTGTCTCATGATTTGGCTGAGTATTTACGACCGGCCGTCAGCCTGAGATCAACTTACCTTAGTCGCCTTAACAACTCGGTAAAATGAGGTTGGTCTATTCTACCCAACCGAATACCAGACGGCGAGAATGTATACTAAATAATACATAAATTAAAAAGATCATAGATGTTTATTTATATGACAACATTCTAGTTTTAACATATTTCCCATTAGGGCATAGGTGTAATACTTTCTTTATATGATTATGTTGCGTCAAACATTCGATGATGTAATAGCGATCGTCCACACATAAATAGGCTTTGCACCTCGGAAAGTTGGTACAGACCCACTTTTGGCCCATTTTCATCAGTTTGTATCGGAAGAAAAACGTATATCCGGCGTACAGTAAACAGTTTCTGCCATTGTCCATAGTGATCAGCTTAGCTAAAATATCAATTTATATTTGGTAAGTATTACGACATACTTATGTTTATATAATATATTAGTTAAACGTTTTTTTGGATAGTTTCTTCCTGGCTTCTTCTCAATATAAGCAATTTTCAAAACTGCAGTAGACTTGCACGACAAAACTTGCTCTTGTTGTCAAGTTAAAAAAATATTTTTAAAAGCTTTAACTTGCCGTGTATGTATGTGAAGTTGGAATCTTGCAAGTTGAATTTGTCCCACTTCTAGGGGTCTGCTGAACTTTTACATACTGGTCCAATCCCGATGACAACGCATGTTTATGATAAGAATGACCTGATGCTACTTACAAGATTACCTCCAGACTAGGAAACTCGTCAATGGTTAACAGTAGGGACATAAAATTTTGTAAAACCTTTTAGTAAAATCTTAACTTAACTTGTTCATTACTTTTATTTTGGATAATTATATTTGCGGGTAGACAAAAGCATTTCAAATAATTGAATTTAATAATGCTTTATTATTCCAATGAAGCAGATGTGACTTGCTGATAAATATCTAGTATTGATTTAGTGATATCAAAAAAAATGTTATACTGTTTTTTTATGAGGCAGATATGTATTTAACATACTTTTATTGAAGGTTTGCTATTAATTAGGTTACTTAAAGGCGAGTAATAATACCGTCCATTAAATGAATATAATACTTACTATGGTAAGATTTAAAATAATGGTGCACTCTAAGGAAAGATGATATCCGTTTTCTGTATAACGTTAATGTATAGTTTAAATTGCCTATTCAAAATAAAAGAAGAATAAAAAATGTCACTCCCTTTGTTAAAACTAAAACAGCTTTTGCTGGGCGTCAGTACAATAAACAAGCGTCACACTTATACGACATAATTAATAAAAAATTGAATATATATATGATGACTTACCATAACTGCAAAAACACTTTATCTTATTGGCTAAAAACATTAAATTATGAAGATACAGAAGCTCTATTAGAATATACATCTTAAATACGCAGATCTAAATGCACACACACGCACAACAACAGTAACATCTATATACACACACACACTTAACCACACCCTCCCACAAAACAAAACAAACACACCCACACACACCCACATACACACACACACACATCACATACATGTACGCTATAATTATAACTTAATAAATAGTAAATACTTACCTTAAATATTAATATAACTTACTTTTGTTATGTAAGAGCGAGACCTTCTGACACAAGTATTCTAATACTTACTAGAAGGTCTCAATCTATATTTCTTGTAATGAATTTTGGTAAGAAATAAACATTTTTGATTTTTTTTTTTTGATAGTAGTATCAAAAAGTTGCTGCCCGCGGGGTAATGGATTGTGGGAACAGGACGCCGTCTGTTGCTCTCTCTGTCGCACTTACGGGCAATACGGCAAGCATAGTGAAGCATCACTGAGGTGTCGATGTTTTTTGAATGATGAAACTTTCGTTAAAAATGTTAGCACATAGGTATAATACCGTCCGAGCGGGGTTTATCGGACGTCCACCGAAAAGGTCCCCAAGGCGGTCGATGCATCCGGTGCTCCCGATGCATCGTCTAGCGGAAGGAGGGGCCAGTGTAAGAGAGGCCCCGACCCAGAGGTGGCGTGCTTTGGGATTCAGAGTTGCTGCTGGCGGGGCTGGGGAATGTGTACAACGGTACCCTGTCTTCACCACCAGCAGCGTGGTGGAGCACTGTAACGTTTTTCGTCGGTAAGAGTCTGACATCCCCATCGTTAGTCCCCGTCGCTCGGTGATGACCCATGATGAGTTTTCTTGACAAAAAATGGGTATAATACCAGATCACACAGAAAGTTGATGTTTCAACAAAGAAATTAAACTAAAGAAAAAATAAAACATAAGCACTAGAATATAAGTAATTTATTATTAATTCTAACAGTGATACCAGTTAATTACCTATATACCATTTATATAACTTTTTTATATGAACTCCTTTTGATACTCTTTTTTATCTTCACATACGTTCCATCCGACCTCATGTAATAGTACGGTCGCTCGTGGTCATGGTTTTCCAAAATCCTCACAATTTTTCCTTCAATGATAATTAAATGACTTTTACATTTCGAGGAATGAGTACAACTCCACCTCATTCCACCTCTTATTGGTTTGTGACTGTAGTAAGTGTAACCATTCTTCATTAGCAGTTTCTTGCCCTGTCTGCTGAGTGTTATCATCACAACTGCAAAAAAATATGACTTGTACAAAAATATATGATTCTCGTAACAAACATTCAAGAGAAGATAAGATTTGTATACTAGTATAAGTAATAACAAAATTAATTCTTCCGTAAGTCAAACAGAGTTATTATTGTAGAATAGACCTCTCGCGGTTCTATTATACGAAATACGAAAAAAAAAGGGTTTTATACTTCTTTTTCTTCTTCTCTTTGTTATATCTTCCTGCTCTTATCCCACTGGGGTCGGCACAACATGTTACAAACATGATTTGGCTGTGTTATTACGACCGGCCGCTTGACCTCAACTCAACTTAATCTTATTTTACGACACCTCGGTAAGGTCTATTTTGATAAACCGGTTACCACACTCGTGGGTCGACTTACCTTTGTCGCCTTTTACGACACCTTGGTAAGAAATAAGGGTGGTTTAATCTACTCTTTCTTTATACTTTATGTAAGCCAAAATTTGCGTTTTTGTTAGAAATATGATGAATAAATTCGTGATAGTTATATGGATTATAATACATTCCACGTAGAACTGTATTAAAATAATACGCGATTTAAAAGTAACCTGTTACAAGATATTAGTCAAATAATATGCATCAGAGATATTCGCGTTGCTGACCCCGGCGCGCCGTCTATTCCACTTAATAATAGGGACAATTAGGTAACTATCTAATACCCGTATTCCGTACACAGACTTCAGTAGTAGCGAGTCGCCAACCGTGAGCCAAAAAATCGTAATAATTTGATTTGCTAAATTTTGTTTTTTTAAATAAATTTTATTTCATTTAAAATAAGTAAATATAAATTTCAACAACATAAATAATAATTAAACTTAATTTTAAGTCCATATCTGCTTATTTAATATAATTGTTTCTGTTTGTGGACAGCAAAAAGTAGCACCAATATTAATCTTACTTGAAATGTATTATATACAAATATTATACTGATTCGTTAAGTACTAACGACATATTAAATACATAAATAAATTATAAATAAATAAATTCAATGTTACTAATACTTTTGTAAATTAGTATAATACCGTTCCAAGTTACATTGTTACTCAAGTAACTTAAAAAGTAATATCTGAAAGAAATGTGTTAAGTAATAAGGCCGTTTTCCCTGTTTTTTGCTTGTATATATGTATAACAGTCTCTTTCACACGCTTAAAATAAAAGTGACCTAATTTAACAATTCGTATCGTGATGTCATTGACATAAGGATTACAACTTAATTTTGAATTAGATACATTGTATTCGGTCAGTTTAATACTAAACATCCGATTTGTTTAACAAATATCAGACTATATGTATCTATGCATTTCTTAATAACCTAATAACGTGAAATAAATTAAAATATTAACAACAGTCGCTCATTTAGCATTCATTTATCATAGCTTCATTAAGCAATAACCTTTATAAACAAAATTGAACTACCGAATACAAGTCTTTCTATTATTTCGCGGTTGATAGTAAACTCCCTCTGTAACGTTAAAGTCAGGACTACAATGGCTATGAACTGTATATTCTTTTACAATTCTGTTCATATAATCGATATGTAAGTAAGCATTACATGGGGTGTAATGTCGATAACAACGCCACCTGTAATGTGTTCCACTGACTTTGAAGTGTCGCGCATACATGTGTCCCTTATACAACAATCCAAGCCGGTTATTTCTTCTCCTTACAAACTGTCCTGAAAGTGAATAAAAAGTGCAGAATTAACTGTTTTGTCTTTAACAAAATTATGGCAATGTATTAATAGAGATTTCTGTACTCATTTTTTGAAATAAATATGTTCTTGCCTAAAAATATATAAGGGGAAGTCTGAAAGTTGCGCCCATTATAGAAAAGACGAGAAGTGCAAGATTGAGATGGTATGGACATGTAATGAGGAGGGATGAAAATCATGTGACCAAACGTGTGTTAAATTTGAATGTGGATGGATATGTGCCTAGAGGGAGTCCTAAAAAGAGATGGTTCGATTGTGTGAAGTATGATATGCATATAAAAGGAGTGGCGCCAGAGTTGACGAAAGATAGGACAGAATGGAAGAGAAAAACATGTTGTGCTGACCCCACTTAGAGTGGGATAAGGACAGGAAGATATATATGTTCTTGCCTAAAAGTGTGATTCTGCATTACTAGTTGATGTGATATTTGCTTATTTGATTTACTTTGTCAAACGCCCTTATTGAAATTAAAATAATAAATTTAGTTGTAGACATTCGTATTTTTCCACTTTTTTCACTTTTATCTTGTACGTGATTTCATATCAAAAGCACGGCAGAGTTCCATGGATTCTCAATACTCATTTAAAGAGGTTAATAAAAAATCAAGTAAATAATCCGAAAACGAATCACAATGTTAGATAAAGTTACATTTACATAAAGTTGTATTAGTTACCACAAATGAAAGGTTTAAATTGATGAGACCAAAATGTTTATTATTATGAACATAACATCAATATGTTGTTCCTTACTTATGATTACATGAAAAAGATGTGACAGCTGTTTTTATAAAATTTAACAGTCTCTTCTGGACACATTATGGTGATTTTGTTCTAATATACATTCTTTTAATTTTCTACGGTCAGTTTGCAAATATTTAATACTTATATTTTGATATACTTATATATATTTTTTTCATGAATTAAAATTCTTGAAACTGATAACAAACTCCGTTTGTTATATGAAAGTCGGGTAATCCGTGAGAATGATTAAGATTGCCCTTAAATATTTTATTATATCTATCAACGTGAACGTATGCGTTGCATGATGCGTGATATCGGGAGCAGCGGTATCTATGTCCTTTTGTGGTTTTGTAGTGAGGGTAGTACATAAAACCTTTGAATATCAATCCTTTGCAGTTATTTGGCCTCTGGACGAGTTGAACTGTGAAACGGATCATATTTTACATGATTATACAACAAACATTCTTGGCCCAATATTAACGTAATTTTTTTCTAACGCTTGAACAGAATATTAATTTTCATTGACAAAACGTTGAATACAAGAAAATGAATTATTATTTTCAGTTTTTGTAATAACAAACAATATTATATTTAAATTTACTCTAAAATTACATCTTATTTTACAATATATACAGACTTATTCGAGTTTCGAGAGAGACAGTTTCGAGCTTAATATTACTAATACATGATCAATAATATACAAATTAATAAAAAAATATAATATTTTTCTCCTGTTCGTTTACATATTATAAAGAAAACATCATATTTCAACCTCCGAAAATCTTTTCTCTCCCTGTATCGTGTACATCACTTAACCTATCACTGCTAAACTATACATGTAAAACAGCAAGTTCCTTGTACACTCCGAAACGGCTGGACGGATTTTAATTAAATTTCAGACAACCTTTTGATTGATCCATTGTATAATCTTGTAAGGTTTGGTAGCGAAACATAAATTTGTAATAATAGAAGTAATGCTATTGCAATTTGATGTAATGACCTAATTTATCAACCATGTAAATTGGACGATCATGGTTGTTGTGGTTTAAACTATACTTAATAATGTAATCATCGGAGTCAGAAACAGCTACGTATGCGGTACATTTCTTCTTAGAAGATGAACATCTCCATTTAACGCCGCCACAACATCTGATGTGACCACCGCCTTTATGGAATGTATATCCGTCGACCATGAGTAATATTTTGCCATTTACTAAACTAATAAATTTTGAATCTGCAACAACATTTTTTATACACAAATCTAATACTAAGGCAAATTGTACGTAACATTTATCTGGATTCGTTTGTATCAGTGTACTTAGTGCGAGTTTTTTTAACATACTCGATCGCGTTATCGTAACGCCAATTTGTATGACAATGCAACAGCTACATCTACCGCTATTACAGCGCCATACACATTGGCGTTACTATAACACGATCGTGTAGATTAAAAAAAACTCGCAATAAGCATACGGGAATGTAATGCAGAGAAGCCTTCCAAATTTAATAAAAAAAAAGATGAACTATAAAATATTGATAATTTTTCACTGAAGCAAATTGTTATATGTAACTTTAAACTCAACTTTTAATATAACTAAATTAGCAACGTTATTTAGAGTTTCTTTTATTTCGGTATATAACTAATGACTGAGTTTTTTATAACGCTGTAGCACAACACAAACATTACGTTAAGTATATCTACTTTCACCTTTCACGCTATATACTTAGAACTTGTTTCAAATATAATAATATTTTGCACCTACCTATTTCACACATACAAAATAAAACAGCATTATAAAAATTATAATTTATTTAGCATTACCAAAATAATTTTAATTAAAGGGTGTTTTCTTATCTCCGTTTATGCTTCAAGTACTTTAAAAAAAATAAATATATCAATATCATTATTTTCGTCGAGTTTCGTACGTTTCTCTCTTCGTTCGTTACAAATTATTCATTAAGATAAGTTATTTTCAAATAATAAGTTAATTTCAAATACATCAGCTTTCTAAGACATTATTGTATCATAAGCATCGTCAAAAGGCGTAAGACGTTAAAATGTTTGTTTTGTAGTAAATTTCTCTCCAAAACTCAACAACAACTATAGAGCTAAATTAAATATAGCTAGATTAAGCTATTCAATTTAAAAACAATGTTTTTATTAAATTTTCATATAATATCCCCATTGAGTAAGTCTGTACACTGGTGGCTCGTGATTATGAAAACCAACTACTCTATTAATTATAGCGTCATCTTCAGAGAGCACAGCGAAAGCTTTACATTTGCGTTTCTTCATAGAGGAACATCGCCAGCGATATCCGCCGCAATATTTTGATGCTCCTATTTTATGGTAGGAGTATTCGTTGATCAGTAGCAATGTTACACCAGTATTAAGCGTTATGAATTGTGCACCTGTAAATAATTCTATGTTTAATGTTCAATTTCTAATTTCAGGTTTGTCAGCTTTATCTTTCTATACAGATTTTGTGGCATATTTCTCGCTAAAAATTAAATGTAAGCCTCAAATAATCTGCTCACTTTCATGAACTACTTCGTGTATTGATAAAACTTAAGAAGATTTTTATTTATCTATTTAAATTATCTATCGTATTGTTGTCTATTGTAAACCTGTATTTTGAATTGTATTTTATTATAGTTATTTAATTATTTGTTTATTGTACACACATCATAATCTTCACCTTATCCCTTCACTTAAGTGAGTCGGCACAACATGGTATAAACATGTTGTCACATAATTTGTCTACGTATTTTACAATCGCATACCTGACGTCATCTTACCTTAGACGTATTTTACGACACCTAGGTAATAGAGTGGTCTATTCTACTCAACCAGATACTACGCGGTGGTTCAATCGCCTTTTACAACACCTCAGTAAGAAATGAGGGTAGTCCATTCTACTCAGCCGGCCACCATTATTTACTTACTCTATCTTTAATATTTGAATGATTTAATCTTGTATGTATATATATTTATTTTAAGATATACCAACGGCTCAAACGATTTTCATTAAATACAGCACGTTCAGTAGGGGGTTTTGGGGGAGAAAAATCGAGCAATCACCGAGCAAGTCTGAGTCACCCAGGTACTGAGTGTTTAACGTATCAACAGACACAAGTTTAAACATCAATGCTATCTCAAAATTTTATTGTCCAATGAACCAAGTTCACAATTTATAATAGAAACCACCAATTTCTTTAAACTGCGGCGGCTCGTGGCAATGGCTGCTGTTAACATCGAGCAGTACCCAATTTTCCTCGTCCATGATGCAGTTCGCTCGACAACCCTTCATTTTAAACGAGCACTGCCACCTGACTCCCCCCCTGTTCTTCATACCTGTTCTGTGGTAGGTGAAACCTTGAATCATCACCGGCTGTTTCCCAGATAACAGACGTATCATTTTAGCTGGCGAACAAAATAACATTATTAATATTAAAATTAGAGGTATAAAGAGCTGTGATAGCTCAGCGGTGAGACCTTGTTACCTTTTCCAGGAGTCGTGGGTTCAAAACCCGGGCAGACACCAGTGAGTTTTTCTAATTAACATATGTACCTCATTGATTATAGCAAGTTATCACATGCTTTTCGATGAAATAAAACTTTGTATGAAACCCCCATATTTCTAAAGAATTCTGGAGATATGTGTAACTTACCAATCCGCATTGGAGCAGCGTAGTAGGTCATAGCTCCAACTCCTCTCTCCAAAAACGAAGAGAAGATGCCAGCAGTTGCATAATAGAAGGCCGTTACTTAACTATTAAATTATTTGACTGGTCCGTTGGCGCAGTTGGCATTGACCCTACCTTCATATCCGTAGATTGTGGGTTCGATTCCCGCCGTGGGCCAACATTTTCTATAAACAATTTGTTGGTTATTCGACCCTGAGTGTATATTTGTATGTAAGTATGTTTTTAAAAATTATATACACTTGGATGCAAAAAAACTGAGCCACTACCGTATTATACCGCATTTCTTGATAAATATTTTTGTTACAATTATGTTATTAATTTTCAACCAAGGTGACTAAGGTAAGTTGCCGTCATGCAGAGTGGCTGGCCAATAATATAAGCCGTAAAATACCAAGCCGAATCTAATACAATGAATGCAGGATTATGATGATGAATGTTAATGTTAGTAAAAGTATTAAATTTAAAAAGGGGTGCCAAAGTGGTCGGCCTCCTCGTGGCGCACCCTGGGCAAGCTTAGTCTTGGCGAACGGACCACTGAGGGGTGGCCAATCCAGTTGTCCCTCTGATTAGCAGAGGGCAATCTGGACGGGCCGGGACTTCGGGGGGGTTGGGGTGAAGTCCCTAATGAGCGACGGGTCCAGTTGGGCTTACTCTAAGTCTGGCTGGACATGGTTACGGCCACCATCGGCGAAACCCGGAAGCCCAGCAATGGGAACGGGGACCTTCGGGTTGCGAGGAAGAAAACCTCTATAAAAAATTACCCGGTGGGGGCGGAAACGCCCACCAAGGCGTTGGGGCCCCTACTTGGGGCGCGATCTCTCCCTGTCGACCGTGACATAGCAAACACGGTGGGCAGGGAGCGATCGTGGGCAGCGATGGCCTCCTTTAGCTCTGCAGAGGGGGGCGGAGGGAGGCGGCGGAGCGGTTCCACGGACTGTTGTTCTGGATCCAATCTGCTGCTGGTGAGTCCAGGTGTTAGTGACTCTCCCAAGCCCATCGTCTGCCGCCCTAACTGGGGATCTTCGGGTGTTCCGAACGGGGTGCATCGGACACCTGGCTTACAGGTCCCCGAGGCGGTCGGTGCATCTGGTGCTCCCGATGCACCGATTAGCGGAGGGGGGTTTCTCTTTCGAGGGGCCCCTACCTGGAGGTGTTTATTCTCTGGGATCAGAGCTGTCGGCGGGATGGGGGCAAAATGTACAATGATACCCTGTCCTTGCCATTGGCAGCGTGGTGGAGCACACAGGTCGTTTTAGTCGGTGCGAGTCCGACATAACCGCCGCCTGTCCCCGTCGGGCGGCGGTACCCATAAGGGGTTTTTACCTGTATAATAAAAAAAAAAAAAAAATTAAATTTAAAAAAATGAATAAATAATAAAAAAAAATAACCAGAAATACGTTGAAGTAAGATTGAAGCCTTCTTTTAAAAATGAATATAATTCTACTAAAAGACTTCACTCTTCCATCATATCGTCTATACATTATACATTTAACTTATTTACTTCTGGGTGTGTGACGCGTATGTATATCTGTGTGTGTGTGTGTGCGTGCATGCGTGCGTGCGTGCGTGCGTGCGTGCGTGCTTGCGTGCGTGCGTGCGTGCGTGCGTGCGTGCGTGTGTGTGTGCGCGCGCGCGCGCGTTTGTCTGAGAGAGTATGTGAATAAATTCGACACATTCGTTTTACGACTACTTGCTCGAAAACAAACAAAAAATTACTTTGGTTAATAATATATTGCACAAATCATAAAATCACACCTTATAGTATAAGCCATTTATCTGTCTATATCGAGGTTGTTCGTGGGAGTGTTGGTTGTAAAAATCTATAAGCTCTCGTCCGTCTTCGTCCAAGATACAATACGCCCGACATCCCTTCATTTTGTATGAGCACCGCCAACTCACCCCACCTCTTTTCTTCAGCACCATGGTTTTGTGAAATGTGAATCCATGTACCATCGCCAGCTGCTTTCCTGTCACGAGCCTTATTAATCTCACTGCCGACAAAATTAAAAAAAAACAATAAATATTCTTAGCCACGTTTGTATGACATTGATGAAACTGTATTTTCTATGTATATCATTAAACTGTACATATGTACCCATTAAAATAACAAATAAATATATGGGACACTTACACACACGGTTGTTTTTCCCCAAAGTAAGTAACTTAATACTTGTGTTATAGTTGACAGACAACTGGTGAATATATACTTACATAATTTTGAAATACATACTTAAATACAAATATACACCCAGACTCGAAGACCAACAAATTCCCGCCGAGAGCCAACATTTTCTATGAATCAATTTGTAAGTCTTCGAGTCTGGGTCTATACTTGTATTTAAGCTTGTAATTAAAAATTATATATGTATATATTCACCAGTTGTCTGTCACCCATAAAACAAGTATTAAGTTACTTACTTTGGGGACGGACGACCGTGTGTGTAAGTGTCCCATATATTTATTATTTTTTTTTACATACCCAAAATAGTACTCGATAAAGTTGTATATTACTCATTGTTCACCGCCTGGCGGTATCCGGCTGAATAGAATTAAACCACCCACCATCTTTCTTATCGAGGTGTCGTAAAAGGAGACTAAAGTAAGTCGACCTACCATGTGGTACCCGGTTGTGTAGAATAGATTAACCACATTTCTTAACGAGGTGTCGTAAAAGGCGACTAAGGTAAGTTGAACGTGTGGTATTTCACTGAGTAGAATAAAAGAACTTCTTTCTTACCGAGTAAAATAATAGTTTCATTAGTTTTGTCTTATGGTTAACTCACTGACTACTTTTAAGTTCAAAATTTCAAATACACTGATTTCCACTAGTTTATTTAATAAAATTTATAAGAAAAATGCTTTGTGGATTTAGATTTAAAATTTACTACTAGTTTTAACATAAGTTCCATTTTCAGTAATGACGAACGGTGGAGGGTTATGGTTGTGTCCAAAATCACCCCTTATAATCTGTCCTTCATGTAAATACAAATACGCCGAGCACCCTTTGGAAACCTTGTTGCTGCACGAGTACCTATATTTGCCATCGCGAAATTTAACCGCATTTTTGCTAAAGGTGTAACCATTTAGTAGTAATAATTTTGTGCCGTTGTGAGTCTGGACAAATTGTGCTGAAAGAGAATATTAAAAATATATAACTTTAAAATTTAGAACACAACTGTTTTAGCAGTTTAGTTAGTTTAGGTATTAAAATGACCTAATTCAAAATAGTTATATAATTAATTACATAATTGAGTTAGATACATTGTAATACTTATTTCAATGCCATCTAACATCACGTTACGCACTAATAAAAAAGCTAGTTCTTGCTGCCAAGTTACGAGTCTTTAACACTCACGAATTTTGTAGGCACTAACACACGCTAAGCTTTATTCAAATTTGCCACAAAACTACTTTTTTGAATTAGGTCACTTTAATACTAAGCGTGAGATATACATAATACTAAGTTCTGCCCGCCTAGTCGTCCAGCTAAGCAAAAAATTTATATCGATCCTTCGTTGAACTTCGTTCACCGTGAACGTGATGACAAACATGTACACTCACGTTTTCTAATATTAATATGGAAGACTCACATAGATTAAACATTTTTTTTAGTAATAAAAAGTTTCATAGACAATTTTATAGAACATACATTTATTTTAGATTTCTCATTTTCGTTCTTTATACTTATTATAAATTTTATTGTCGCTGTTGTTAAAACTTAAGTGAATTTATTAGTAGTAAGCAAAAATACTACATGAGTAGATTTAAAATAAATTTATTGTCATTTATAATAAATCAAATTCATCGTCATTAATGTGAATTTTATTATTAACAAAAAATAATCAAAACCTGTATAGTTGAAATGTGTAAGGCCTCTTTAAAATAGCAAAATAATTTCATTATTATTTTTGTATTGTTGATCTCTGCGAAGTAAACGCATAATTCTATAAATTATACAATCCTTATCTTCAAAAAAAATGGAGGCAGGAGGCAGGGATCATAACAGCCCGTTGCTTTACTATTAAAATCAAAGGAAAATAAATGTAATAATTTCAAGTCTGAATTTAATTTTGTTATCGCGTTCGAAAGCTAGTTTATTACAATAGTTACAATTATGTATTTTTTTTAGTAAACTAGTAATATCCCGCGGTTTCACCCGCGTAATTTTTATTTTCTTACACCTTATTATATTTTTTATAACGGATCCCTATTTTTTTTTAATGTAATATAGCCTATGTTGCTCAGTAAAAATGTAGCTTTCCAATGGTGAAAGAATTTTTGAATCGGTCCAGTAGTTTTTATGTGAAAACATTCCCAAAGAGGGTTGACGTCAGGCTAGTGGCCGGTTGTAAAATCCCATGCCACATCCTTTTTTCAATATGACTAAGTTGGTATGGTCTATAATAAGGAGGGATGAAAATCATGTGACCAAAATAGTTTTAAATATGAATGTGGATGGCTGTATGACTAGGGGGAGGCCGAAAAAAAGATGGATGGATTGTGTGAAAGTGATATGTACAAAGGAGTGGCCAGAGTTGACTAATGACAGAGGAGAATGAAGAAGACGTATTGTGCTGACCCCACTTAGAGTGGGATAAGGGTAAGAGAATGATGAATGATGTTATGAGTTTTTATGTGAAAACATTACAAACATACGTGCAAATTTTTCCTCTTTATAATATAAGTTTTAATTGTGTTCAAGTCTTTACAAAATAACCTTCCTTTGTAAACGTATAGCCCGGCGGGTTATGACTATGCTTAGTGTTACACCTCAACACAGTATTGTCTTCCGACAATCGGACAAACGCCGGACACTTTTTAGATATTCTGTTACGGCAAGCGTACCTTATTCCACCGCCGGGGAAAACGTGATTTTTGCTGTATGTATATCCGTCCAAAAGGAAAAACTGAAGCCCGTTGATTGACGTCACGATATGACCTAAAATATTATTACTTTAATCACATGGTATACTTAAATTTCTAACGTAAATATTATCTACCTTCCTAAGGTAAGTCGGCCCACCGTGTGGTATCCGGCTGAGTAGAATAGACCACACTCTTTCTTACCCAGGTGTCGTAAAATATGTCTTAGGTAAGTTGACGGCAGGCCGGCCGTAAAATAACTAGCCAATGTAACTCACAAACGAAAATTCAGAACTGTAGCCCATTTGTTTAATATTTAAAATCTAATATTATTAATTAATATTTTTTATTAGAAACAACAAAAAAACGCTTATTATTTAGAATTTCATACAAAACGGTCAACTACTAGTACATGGTCAATTACTAGTGCACTTACCTAATTAACACATGCCAGCTACAGAGTGATTATTTATTTTGCATAGATATATATTATTTCTTGTCTTTAGCTCGCGATCCCCATCTCTACGCAACAAGCCAGTTCATACTACAGTATTAGCAAATACCCAACATGAAAGCCAGAGCGATATTCAAGAAAATGATCAAGAATAGATAAAACTTGCGTATTTGAACTTAGAAGTTGTATACAAACATAATAGTCCTATATAAATAAAAGCTATGTAAGGTATGCCAAATGAAATACATTAAATAAAATTAACTGTATAACATTGAAGCAATATTTATTTAAGACTTTATATGACTACGTAAATTGCATATAATTGTGTTAAATAGCATATAACACTACGAAAACGTCTATTTAGTCTATATATATTAGATAGTGTATACACTAAATTAAATCTATTTTAATGTTATTTTATCTTGTTTAAAAAAAGAAATTTAGTTGAAATATAAAAAAAAATCAACAATTAAATATTTAATATTAATATGTTTACTATCTGTTTTTTAAAAAAAAACAACGCAATGAATGTAGTATAGTTATTTCTATTAGAAAATAACATTCCACGCAACCGAATGTAACTAAACCTACAATGTTTAACGTTTAATACTAAAAGTTATGATTGTTTAAAGAAAACATCATTGTCCTGACTGAGGGTCTACACATGTTTTTCTCATCCATTCTCTCCTATCATCAACTGTGGTGCTGCTACTCCATTTACATTCATGTCATAGTTCACACAATCCAACCATCTCTTATTCCGGCGTCCTCTCACATATCCATCCACATTCATATATAGCACTCGTTTAGACACATGATTTTCGTTCTGACTCATTATATGTCGATACCATCTTAATCCTGCACTTCTCCTCTTTTCTATAATGGGCGCAACTTTCAAACTTCCCTTTATTCTCATCTCATTGGCATACACCCTTAAATCGTCCATTTCATTGCACAAAATTTTGATCCATACAATACGACAGTTATAATAACTATCATATAAATAAAGTTAAACTAAATAAATGACTATAAGACTATAAGTCATAAGAAATATTCTATAACTACGCCAGCAACAAACATCTGTAATTCTATCATAATAGTTATTAATACTAAAAGTTATTTATTAAATATTACATAATTACTAAAGTATGTGATTATGTTCTTACTCTATTGAAAATTTCATTTGTATAAAACCAATTTTCGTTTTGCATAAACGTATAAATATGACGGTTTAGAATATTAAAACGAACTCATCAAGTTCATAAACTCATAATAATATTATAAAATGCGAAGAATATACAAAAGTACCAACGATACGATATTAAATGAATTCACTGATCACTTAAACGTATACTTTTCTTGTTTTGTCTTACTCGCACTTGTAATATTTAGTTGTAATATCTCCTGAGGCTAAAATACTTCACTGAATGTATTGATTTTTTATTTAGGATGCGGAAGTATATAGGTGCTTAAAATTAAAATTAATTTTGTATAGTCGGTACCACCCTGTAGGTATATACAATTAATATAGTGTTTTTTTTTGCAAAGTTCAAATAAAGTTCTTATATACAGGAATAATATATAGATTACAAAAATTCCCATTTTTTTTTCGGGAACAGGGAAAAATATATGACATTATTGAGGGTACTTAAACGCTTTTGTTAGGAACGAAAAAAGTTACGGTTACCAATAGTAAGCTATAAATTGAAAATTTTAACCCATTTCCATAAGAAAACTTACTCAAAAGAACTTAAACTTGATTGAAATTGAAATTAATTCATAAAAAAATTTTAATTCAATAACAAACAATGCAATTGTGAAACATTTTAAAACTATATCATTACTATCAGCAAACTTTAATGTGAAACACGTCAATAGTAATAATAAAATTATTTTACTATAATCCGCGATAATACTTTTGTATTATGAATCTCCACAAAGTAATGCCTTATTCTATAAATTATTTGAAACGCTTCACTTGGCTACATAAATTCTATCAATTTAATCTTCAAAGATTTCATGTTGGACATTATAGTGATATGGATATTTAGGATTAAGCCGAACATAACCTTCCGGGGTGTCTATGTATTTAAGTGGTTCGTGGTTATGTTCAGCCGATTTCAAAGTAATATAATTGTCTTTGTCAACGTGTATGTGTGCCTTACAATTTTTACTATGTGCACAGGAACAACTAAACCTTGCACCTCCGCCGCGAGTTTTACCACTCTTTGAAAATGTAAACTTTTTGTACAACAGCAGCTTACTTCCGGTAGCCAATTGGATGTATCTCGCAGTTTCTGTAAAATTAATATATCGTCATTTATGTTCATGTAATTTTATATTTATTTATTATATTATTTATTAGTTTACAGAAAGGTTTAAATTAAGTGAAAAAATATGCTTATACATAAGACATAGTAAAAATTGAAGATTATTTGGATGATTTAAATGCCTGAATTTGAAAATTCTTCCAGCTTCATACAAGACTGCGGTTTGATAATGTAAAATTGTAATTGTTTAAAAGATTGACCGCCGAGATTTTTGCTGGTATTTCTCGATAAAAGCTACATAATAGCGGTAACAAACAAGTAAGAGCTTATTTGGATAAAGATTTTTTCATTTGATATTCTATATGAATAGAAATCATCCAATACAACAAAGTAAAACAATAAATAGTTTATCAAATACACTTGTATTTAAAAGACATAACTTATTCGAAAACATGATCAACAATACTAGCTTAGTATGAACAAATCGACTAGAATGTAAACGCAAAAAGAAAGTTTCACCCTCAGGAAACGAAAAAGAAATAACAATCACTGTTCTAGATTTTTGCAAGAAGCCATAATATAAAAAAAAATACAAAGGAACTATCAAGAAAAAACATACAAATAAAGAGAAAAATCATTGTAAGCATGCTTGCTAGAAACAATAATATCACTATTGAACAAAGCATTTTTAAGGGAAATCATAAAAAATAAAGTAAGAAGAAATATCAAAACCATTGTACTCGATTTTTTCAAGATACAATATTATCAAAAAATAACAAAGGAATCCTCAAGATAAATCAAATAAAATAAAGGGAAAAAAATAACAAGTACTCAATGTTTACAAGAAACAATAAAATAATAATTAAGTAAAAGAATTCTATAGAAAAATGAAATAAATAAAGAGAAAAATAAACAAAATCATTGTAGTCGATATTTGCAAGATCCGATAATATCATAGTTTAACACGATTTCTCAAGAAAAATCATACAAAGAAAGAGAAAATAAAATCATTTTACTTGATATTTGCAAGATGCATTACTATCATAATTAAAGAAAGCAAAATCATAGAAATAAAAGGGAAAAAAATAAAATCATTGTACTCGATAGTTGCAAGGTAAAATGGTAAAATAATATCAAACTTAATCAAACTAATCCTCAAGAAAAAACAGACAAAGGAAAAACAAATAACAAATAACGTTATACTCAATATTTGCATTAACTAACATAAATCACTTATGTAATAAAAACAAAGAGATCTACAGAAGATAACATCATTTAGATAATTATAATTAATTTTGTAAATAAATTCCTTTTTTAGTTTTCACGTACTCAAATGGAAGATGATTATGTTGCGTATCAGTTATTATAACATGATCGTTGTGAATGAAAACATGTGCTTCGCAGTTCTTACTGTCCAAGCAGGAACAGCTGTATTTCCAAAACCTCCATCCACCCCGATCAATTGAAGCACTCCTGAAGTAAGTGTATTCCTCGCAGAAATGAAGCTTCGAGGGAGTAACGTAAAATGCTAGAACAAAATACGTGTTAATTGTGGACTAAATGAATTTAGTAATAACATCTATATATTATAAGGCATTATCAAATAATTCAACTTTAAATCAATTCATCCTCGGACTTAAAATAAATCCTTGTTATTTTAAATCATTTTGGATCACCAAAAGTCTTTAATATACAGAAGTACTATAACTATCATCATTGGGAAATCAAATAAGTAGGCATATACGTATCTATTTATAGATACGTGTATATCCGACTGAGTAGAATAGACCAACCTTATTTTTTACCGAGGTGTCTAACTAAGGTAAGTGGATATCAGGAAGGCGGCCGAAAAAAACCCCAGCCGAACCAACAAATCATGTTACAACATGTTTAAAAAATGTAGTGCCAACCCCACTTAGAGTGGGATAAGGGCAGAAGCATGACGATGCATCATTGAATAAAATACTATTTATTTATGTAACAAAAGATACGATACAAGAAAATAGAGTACAGTATTTTTGTGAAAATGTAAAGCTGTGTTTTTCGTAGCGAGATTTTATTCCAACTAAACCACCAAATTAATCTAATCAGACCCTAATTCCACTATTTATAATTTAATATAACGTCCGCAGCCTGTTTGGATGTAATTTTGCGGTTCGTGATTATGATCGGTGTTAAAGAGAACGATCATATCCTTGTTGTTCACGTGAAGGTAGGCTTTGCATTTTTTACTAAAGGCAGAAGAACAGGTGTATCTCCAACCCTTGTCACGAATCGCTCCGCTCTTGGAATATGTGTAGTTCTCGTACATAAGGAGTTTTGAACCTCTGGTTAAAGTGATGAACGTCGCTAAAAACAGTTGTTAATGGGTGAATCTTCAGAAAATAATAATTTTGTTCAGTTTTATGTGATTGCAAAGAAAATGTCTGTATTCTTAATTCTGATTCGCCGATATCATTCTTCATAAGCTAACTATTTTATTCATAGCAAAGGCACCCTTTTTAAATGGCTAGAAATCTTGACATATCGATTTGAAAGAAAACATATGTTGAAGGTAATGAAATCATGTATACAGTAATGATAATGTTTGAAATGGTAATGATTTCAGTTGAGGTGAATGACAATAAAATACTCGTAAATGAAAAAAATATGTATTGAGTTTCTAATTATGATAATAACACCAATAAAGTAATAAAAAACAGAGTATATAGTAATGTAGAATTCTGGTAATGAATAAATGAATTTTTGATTTAAGAGTCATTATTTTAATTGTATCATCAGTTTTACCAATCTTTTGAGAATAACTAAAACTATTAATATTTCTTTCTTAGTAATCATTAACATTCTTATTAGTTAAAATATTAAATAAAAAAAATTCGTATGATATAAAAAATGATATAATATAAACAAATAAAATTAAGCCTCAAAACGTAAGTTTAGAAAATCTTGAACACGATTGTGACGTATTCTTTATTTATGTTGAAATGTTTTTATATTATTTAAGTCTTTAACGTTATCTGTCATATTATTGGCTTTTAATGTTATATCAGACAACACTATAATATTTTTGGTTTTATGACTGGGTTCAGCAATAGGAAGCGCTGCAATTGACGTTCGGTTGTGGTGTGTTTTTTTAATGGAAGACAACAAAACGACATTATCTTTACTACTATTTTTATAAATTGGATCAGGTTCCAATGTTCTTATATCTTCTATATAGCCTAAGTGTTTACCATGGTGGCATCTTTCATCTGTACTACAAAGAAAACAACTACCGGTTCTTACTGTGGTACGTCTTCTTGATTCATCCCAAATAACTTGAGGCACGGTAAATGTACCTTTAAATGTTTTCAAATTCTTGGGTATCAACTTTTCTTCTTCAAAAATATCTTTTTCTTCCACGATTTTGATAATTATATTTTTAATCCCTCTATTTATGACATCACAAAATTGAGTAAAAGATCCAATATCATCACCAAAATGGTCCATTCTATTAGCAGTCCTCTTTAGTACAGCTCTTACTCCATCAGGAGCCCCCTTTCCATCACCAGCTTCAGAATAATTCCAGGATATGAGGATTGATTCAACTGTGGAAAATCTACATGTAGTTTGGTTAAAAGATAGAATAAGAATTTATTTCGGTATTGCGATGTCGGCGAGTCTGACAAAAAATGGATAGTATCTATAAAAGGATTCAACTTAATAGATTTTTCAATTAACGGAATTAGGTGAGCCCATACCGCTGGGACATCATGACGCATACATGAACTTAAACTACATGCGGAAGTAGCTGTTACTAAACCTTTATTAAAGTCATGTGTGTATATAACTGCAGTATGCAAGACAACTTGTTGTCGACTGCCTCCAAAATGAAATGCTTGTACTTCTTTTGCATATTTCAGGGAGTAATTTTCTGAAAAATTGACGTGGATCATGACTTCATTATATAGTAAATTTTCTCGTAAATTCTTCATCGCTGTTTGCTGAGCAAGTATTTTGAATGAATGAACAAAAAAAGATGATAGTTGTTCTTCTAATTTTAATATTATGTTAACTGGCTGGTCTGTAGCTTTCTCTTTAACTGTCAAAAGTGTTTTTTCTTTTTACCGTTGTTATCTGTAACTCCTTTAGTAACTCTTTTCCGTTGGTATATTATGGTCTTATCATTGAAAAATGTTTCAAAGTTCTTGTTTTGCAATATTCACATGTTCTTTTAAGGCATTCCTGTTTTCTATTATCACAGCATACAGTTTTTAAAAGTTCTGTGCTAGTTTTTTCTTTTAAAATCTTAGCGTTGTTAAGGGCTGTAATTATTAAATCTATGTATTAACTTTACTTTATTCTATACCACTAATCCAAAATACTATATTTACTTTTACACACAAATAATATTCACAAATATCACAACACTGGTTCTCGACTTTCTGGACACTAAGAAGAAGTGTTCCTCCAGCGCTCTGCTTCCCTTATATATCGTCTCCCTTCCATTCACGCCAGCAGGTGTTGCCATTGTAAAATAATGAGAAATTTAAATGAAATTAAAATAAAGTAAATTAAGTTGTAAGAAAATTGAAATTCATTATAGTATTATGCTAACATTATAGTATTATGCTAACAGTCGGCCATCCTTTCAATGGAATGACCCCATTCCAGTTCGGCCATTCAAATGTTTGTATGACTCTATACACTTAATATACTCTATACGATTATTTATATTTTGTAAACAAAATTTGCATGAACATTGTATGCTATAGAAAAGGAAAATAAAAAAAAAGAAAATATAAATTAAAATTCATATATGATTTTAATAAGTTGATTTGATGTAAATAAAATAAAATTCTATAAGTAAATAAATTTTCAAATTTCATAATTAATGTAAATATAATTTCATAATTTTATTTAATCTCCTTGATAATTCTTGATCATTCGAAATTAGAGTTGATTTTCCATCCCTTGAAAAAGAATAAATAAATTAGATAAAATTCATGAGTGTTAAATACTGTATTTTGGTATTATATAATGATAGTTAATTAATTATAAAGCTCATGTTCTATGCACATTTTAAAATAGAATTCTGATATAGTTCATTAAGTTATTCATTAAGAACTGCAGTTTTTTGTCATTATTATTACTGAGCACCGCAATTTAGCAGCATATTTCAGTTTTTCATTATGACTGAGCATTGCAAATAACTGCAAATTAGGTAAAACTATAATTTACTGATCACTGCATATAACAGCATGTTTCAGTTTCATTGTATACACTGAGCACCGCAATATAACGGAATATTTCAGCTTTTAGTAACTACTGAGCACTGCATAATATGGCAGCATATTTCAGTTTATTTTCTAATACCGATCACCGAAAACTACGGCATATTTCGGTGAATAGGAGATACTGATCACTGCATGTGGCAGCATATTTCAGTTTCTTTTATAATACCGATCACCGCAAACTACAGCATATTTCGGTAAATAGGAAATACTGATCACTGCATGTGGCAGCATATTTCAGATTACAATATACACTGATCACCGCTCTATAACGGTATTTTTCAGTAGATTAAGGAGCTACTATGCACTTGCATATCGCAACATATTTAAGTTACTAATGTGGACAAATATTTTACGTTATATGAGCATATTACTTACATTGTTATTGTTTTATTATAAGGAATTCGTCGCTGTCAATGACTTATAACTGTTCGTCGTTAGCGTTATCAGTTAAATCAGACATGCTTTGTTCATCCTCTTGATCACTTTTGCTAGTGGTAGTAAAAGTAATCCATCGTTTCAGTGCGTCTGCGGGGTAAACGCTTTTGTATTTGCGTCTTGAATGTCCGTCAATACTAGAAACTTCATAACGATCGTTACTCAGGACAGCACTTATTTTGAAGGGCCCTCTAAATTTAGGACACAACTTTTTACTTTTCCCATTTGCAGGAATCTGATTGTTAGGAATCATAACAAGTTCGTCTAGTTTGAAGAATTTTGTCGGTGCTTTCTTTTCGTCATATCTAGTTTTCATTGCTATTTGGTTTTTCTCTATATTTTCTGAAGCTAAGTTTCGAATTACTTCGCGTGTAGCGTTAAGTTCATCGTTATAATTATCAATTTCATTAGTAGTATTATCTATTTGATCAGAGATGTTTGTGGTCGACTGATCATTATCATCGTGGATTGCATTAAGCAAACATCCTTCGCTTGCATTTACAGTTCGTCTTCCAAAGACAATCTCTGATGGAGTAGTTTTAGTGCTTTTGTTAACGGTGTTGTTTAAGCTCCATTGGACTTTGTTGATGTGTGTGTCCCAATTCCTTTCGTCTTGTCCGTGATTTGATGATGCTATAGATTCTAAAATTGTACGATTATATCTTTCTATTTGGCCATTGGCGCGTGGTGTCGCAACCGCGTTTAAAACATGTTTTGAACCAATGGTATTAATGTACTTCTTAAACATTGATGATGTGAAACTTGTGCCTCTATCAGATACTATAACTTTTGGACAACCTATTACACCAAATATATCTGTTAATATTTTTATAGTGGTTTTACTTTTAAGATTTTTAACGGCTCTTATAAATATGAATTTACTAAAACCGTCAATTAGTCCTAATATATATGTGTTACCACTTTTGCTTCTCACAAATGGACCGAGATGATCCATGTGTATAGTGTGAAATGGGGTATTTCCCTTGGGAATTGGGTGTAAGTAACCACTGCTTTTAGTCGTAGATGCCTTGTTATATGCACAATTTATACACGCAGAGACGTATTTACGTACAAATCGATTCATTTTAGGGAACCAATAATCCTGTTTGATTTTATCCAGTGTTTTGTCGTAAGAGAAATGTCCCGCCTCATCATGACTTAGTTGGCATACACGCCATCTTGCACTATTAGGGACCACCCATTTTAAGTTATTATCTACTTTCCTATATATTTTGTTATCTTTAACTTCATAATTTTCTATTATATCTTTAATTTCGTTATTATTCTTATCTAAGATAGTTCTTATCAGTTTTAGTCCTGGGTCCGTCATTTGTACCGTCTGTAGCCATTCAGTTGTAGTGATATTCATTATTTCAAATTCATTGCCTTCATAGATATCCATATGGTCGTTATTCTGAACAGGGTTTCTGCTTAGAGCGTCTACGTGACGCATACTTTCTCCCGGTCTGTATTCTATACTAAAATTATATTCCTGTAAAAGTAGCCACCAACGAGCAATTCGTGGGACTAAATCTCTTTTCGTTAAGGTGGTTCTCAGAGCGTTGCAGTCAGTGTAGACTTTGAATGGAATACCTATTAAATATGTGCGAAATTTTTTTAATGACTGGACAACCGCTAATGTTTCCAATTCATAAGAGTGGAGATGTTCTTCCTCTTTTGTCGTCTGCTTACTAAAATATGCTATAGGGTTCAATGGGGACTTCTCATCAGGCTTTTGTAATAATATACCGCCTAACCCTAATTTACTTGCATCACAATGTACTTCAGTCAAGTGTTTAGGATTATAAATGGACAAGACTGGTCTGTCAACCAGTTTATCCTTTATAGTCTGGAAAGCTATTTCTTGTTCCTGGCCCCATTGCCACGAAACATTCGATCTAGTAAGAGTCGTTAATGGTTTTGCAATACTTGCAAAATTGGGAATAAATCGACGAAAGAAGCTAGCCAGTCCGACAAATTGTCTAACCTGATGCACGGTATGAGGTGTCGGGAATGATGCTACCGCTTCGGTCTTTTTAATTCCAGGCCGTAATCCTTCATGAGATACCTCGTAACCTAAAAAGTCTAACTTCTTCTTAAAGAAATAGCATTTCGTTAAATTCAAAGTTAGACCTGCGTTACGCAAGGATGTCAAAATTTTTCGCAGTTTTATTAGGCCTTCGTCAATAGATGAGGCTGGTGATAAAATATCGTCCATATATGGAATAGCCAAATCGTATCGATCTGTACCCAAGGCCTTATTAATCATATGCTGAAAAACAGCAGGCGCATTGACGAGACCAAAAGGCATACGTGTGTATTCGTAATGACCGTCGGGAGTCACGAATGCGGTCAGATGTTGAGAATCTTTTGCCATAGGTATTTGATAATAGCCTGACTTTAAGTCAAGACTGGTGAAGTATACCTTATCGCTAAGGCGGTCTAATTGGTCATCGATCACGGGCATGGGGTATGAATCCTTAATAGTTTTCTTATTCAAAGCTCTGTAGTCTACACATAACCGATTTTCACCATTCTTCTTTTTCACTAAGACTATAGGGCTTGCATAACAAGAATCCGATTCTTGGATAATTTTCGTATCAAGTAGTTCATTTATGAGGTTCCTTACTACCAGCCTTTCACTGTAAGGAAGTCGGTATGGTTTGTAAGAAACCGGTATGGTGTCATTTAATTTTAAATGCATTTCGGTTATATTAGTCACACCTAATTCATCTAAATCTAATGCAAAACAATCCCTAAATTCATTAAGCAAATCTAACAAATGCTGTTTTTGTACACATGTTAAGTCTGGACCTATGTTAATCATGTCTGAAGTAATCATCATAATCATGCCTGAAGTAACTTTGTTATCTTTATATTCAAGGCAATCTCTGAGCGTTATTCGTTTTACCTCGAATTCAACCGGTAGTTTTATGGGATCCATATTTATAGGTAAACGTCGGCCACGGGCTAAAAGTTTACCTTTTTTAATTTTAACATCGACATTTGCTAGTTTTATAACAGGTATATGGATGAAACTATTCTCGACGTAATATATACCAGGTAATATCATTATTTCTTCTCCTTCCTTAAAAGAAGTGTTTCCTGGTAGATAAACGTGTCCGCTAAAGTCTGTATTACAGTATACTTTTATACACTGCATTTCTTTCACTACTATGTCATCGGCGCTATGAATCTGTATTTTATCCCCCTTATTAGAGTAAAGTATCAAACAGGAACTAGTCTTATGCACAACAACATCTGGCCTTTCAGTAATGTTTTGTCCTAAAAGTAAATCTGTATTTAAATATTCATCTGGAACCACATAAACTTCGATCTCAGCTGTTACAAAGTCTATGGATATATCAATCAGTACTTTTCCTAAAGGTTGTAAAGACCCAAAAGCGAAGCCTTTAATGACTGGTAGATTTTTATCGTCAAGTTTTATGTTGAGTTCATTTACTATTTTTCTTTTGATTATGGTGCATTGGCTCCCAAAGTCCACAAATGCAGTCATTTTTCTTCCATTTACTGAAATTAATTTATTATAAATATCACCGTCCTGATTCGTAGCCGTTATACGCTGTATTTTACTGATCACTGTATTTGGATTATCACCACTTGGATTTGTTCTTAAATTTTCTATATTGGAATCTTTTTTGCAATGCTCCGTTAAATGACCAAGCCGGTTGCATTTATTACATTTTTGTAGTTCTCTCTTACATCTAGGTGCAGTGTGACCCGGCTCGGAACAATTGTAGCATATACGATTAGCCATATTATTAACTTGACTATTTTTGTAACCTTCATTTTTTGTACCGGAAATTGGAAATTTGACTGGTAAAGGGAGCCTTTTATTATCTCTGCTTAAATTCTTTATTGAAATACTACGAAGGTATTTAAGAAGTTTGTTAGGTGTTTTGAAATTCGCTCCTTGAGCATTCAATTTTACATTATGGTCGTAAATACCATGTATTATGCAATCAACTGCGTCCTTGCCTTTAATTTTACAGTGACTAACGAGTTTAGCCTTTTCGTAGAAATATTCCTCAAGAGATTCTTCACGTCGACTCCTTCGAGACAGCATCTCTGTTAATCTTTCAGCGTAATTTCTATTGTCCGGAAAGTTTTGTAATAGTTTTCTTTGCCATTCATTCCAAGTTAAATTAACAGATGATAATCCTTCGTACCACTGTCGAGCCAACCCAGCTAATTTTGGCAAAACATGAAATATAGTTTGTTTGTCACTCCATTTGTATATACTCGCAGTTTCGTTGACCTTTCTAAGCCATGCTTTTGTAGATTGAGATTTATTGCCGGGATCAAAATTTGGTATAACCTCGTGAGCTCTGGTATAAGTGCTTTGGCCATGATTAGTAATCGCATCAATAAACCGCTCCATTACATCTTGTTTTTCTTTTTTATTACGACGCGTAGAAGACTTACAAGACACTCGCTTCGAACGTCGACAGTTCGAGCGCGATCGTGATCGACTCTTTGTACTAGAAGAATCACTGGTTGTCGTACTACTGGAATCACTATTGTTACTTTGGCTTGTTGCTTCACTAGAACTTGATGACCTTGACCTATCGCTATGTGATTTTTTGGAATGACGTTTACGCCTAAAACGAGAACGGCTTCTAGCCGCGTGCTCGGTTTGTCGTTTAGTTCGATTCTTTAATCGATCACGTGACCTTGTTTTTGACCGATTGCAACGTTTTTTATGGGAATTATTATCCTGTCTACTTAATTTTCGCTTTCGAATTTTGTTAGGTAGTGTTGGTGTATGGGAACCGCTCTCAGTATCAGACATATTTATTTCTTACCAGTGGGTAGGTTACAAATCCAGCACTTCTGAAATATTAACTTTACTTTATTCTATACCACTAATCCAAAATACTATATTTACTTTTACACACAAATAATATTCACAAATATCACAACACTGGTTCTCGACTTTCTGGACACTAAGAAGAAGTGTTCCTCCAGCGCTCTGCTTCCCTTATATATCGTCTCCCTTCCATTCACGCCAGCAGGTGTTGCCATTGTAAAATAATGAGAAATTTAAATGAAATTAAAATAAAGTAAATTAAGTTGTAAGAAAATTGAAATTCATTATAGTATTATGCTAACATTATAGTATTATGCTAACATATGTTTGTGTGCTTGGAACAAAGGCAAGTATTTCTGAGTGTTGGTTTAGGAAATAATACCCAAAAAGGACGCTGTTTACGAAAGAAAGAGTAACTGATATTTATTTTTTGTTCTAATTTAAATTGATTATATAAATCTTTAAACGATGCAGTTAAGTATCGTTTTTGTTGACGAACTTTATTTCTCGTAATAAACTCTTTTTTTTACCTGCAGATATTATACTATTGCTATCTTCATTATAAAAAGATTGTATGGTCTTTATTATATTGCGTGTTATGATCTTAGCCACAGATCTACATCTAATTATTTTATCGGTAGGTTTATTTTTAGGCACGCTGATCTCAGTAGTTTTTGTACTATTTCGTGGTACTCTAAGAAGTTGCATCCGTAATGCGTGGTTTACTCTTCTTAGTTTGTGAATAGAAGATATAAGATGTCATCTTTTTTTAGTTCTTTATACCGTATATTTCTTATTATAGATTTAACATCGGATGCATTATAGATAAGCTCAGTATCTTTGAAAGGATCAATTTGCAAGAGCAAACTACTCGTTCCAGGCTCGTTTTGGTTAATGGTTATAAAAACCGGTGTCATTTCCGTTGGAGATTTTCCGCTTTCTTTTTGTTTTAAACGATAGCGTTTAGAATTTTCTCTCCATTTCTTTCGCTGTTTTTTTTTTTGCTCTCTTTTACTTTTATCTTTTACACTAACAATTTTCTTTTCTTCTATTCTTTTTATATATCGCGCTCTTTGCTTTTGTTTCTCTATATTACATAATTCTGGGTCATTTTTTATGGTGGCATAACGTTGCCGTTGACATAGCCGTTGCTGTTCACGGCGATGGTCGATATTAGTCTTAAATTTTCTTGAAGTCATACTTGCAATTCAGCCATTAATAAATCATTACGCTCAACATAATGTCATTACTCATAACGAATAACGTCATTACTCTTTACCTTTTATCATTACCCTTAACAACAAATTATTGGCAATGACAAGAATAATGTCAAAATACGAAAAAAACTTTTCTAACTTGCTAAAAAATGGCCGCCCGACCTGTAACCAAAATAAATTGTTATGTTGAGCTGTCTAAATTACTAAATATAATTATTAGGTAAAATATTACACTCGTACTTACCACTTACGTATAATTATGGCAATGATGGATATTAATGACAAAACTCAGTATTGTATTTATGACTTGCTAAAACACAACAAGGACACGACCAGTTCCACTGAAATCGTGCATGCGACTGCGGGTTGATGCCGGCTTACGGCTAACGTTTACGGGTGGAGGGACGGGGAAGCAGTAATTGCACTACTGCTGGATGTACAAAATGTCGGGTGTATCGTAAATGATGTTTCTTTCTTGTATTAACTTTGACGAATCAAAGAATACATATCTAGTCCCTTTTGGTATATATAAGTTATGTCAAATTATGCAGAATTTCTTTAAATTATATTATTAAGCAATGAAATGCGATCTTTATTGTTCATATTTTATTTATGGTAAATGTGGTATTTATTGAGTTTTGCACGCAAGTGGGGATGACGAATATTGCACGTTTTGTGTATTATTTTTCTATTTATAAAATTTTTATTCTAAACTTAGTATATCATTATTTAAACACTTTCCTAGAAATATATTTAGCTAACAAAGAAGTTCTAATGGGAACGGTTTACTGTACAAATATAGGTGAACACAATTAAATTGTGTAATTGAAGAATCACCCTTAATACAGCTTAATTTTATTCGATATTTCTGAACGCGTAACGCGTATGGTGTCATACATTGTCAAAAAAGGCAAAACGCATTATAGTTTTTTTTGTCGCCGTGTGGTATCTGCTGAGTAGTATTCTACTCAATTAGACCAATTAGAGTAGAATGTGGATTGGTAGGTTATACATATGCCAAAAATTTTCTTTTCTCCGCTGCAAAAGCGTGTGAAAAATTACAAATATCAATTAGACATATAATTTTTGTATTGTATACACTGCTAGGCTTTGATATATACATATTTTGTTTATACAATAACAAAATTATATAAATTACATAATATTTTATGAATATGAATTAAAACGACATATAAAACATAGAAATAATAGTTTATTGTTGCATCACATATAAAAAAAAACAAACGTCTTTTAAAAACGACCTCGCAAAAAAAAAAAGGTCGTTGCTGCATTTTCCATTAAAATTTAATTTAAAAAAATGCTCTCTTTCATTAAAGAGGCCAGATATTAATCTACTACTTTGTCTTAAACCAAATAAAAAAAATTGTCGTTATTACATGTTGAGACAATTGTCTCAACATGTAATAACGACAAAAAGTAAATAAATTTAAATTTAAATTTATTTACTTTTTTTAATAAATAAAACTGACGGTGCAATTAACGCCTACATAATAGTTTTAAACGCGTTAAAAAATTATACGGAACTCTAAAAATGATATGTTTCATACACTGACTATTAATTCAATGACTATATATAATGTTTGAAATAAATTAAAATATAAAAAATCACAGCTCATTTGAAAGTCTTAAAACAAAAGACTAGACTAGAATATATTTAAAATAATTGAGATCATTTGAAAGATCCAATAAAAAATTAAATAAAAGACAAATTGTGTTTAATTCCAAAATCCTCTTAGAAACAAGTCTCTACCTTGATTAAATTGTATCAACTATTTCAATTTCGAATAAATAAAAACTACCTTACCTACCTACCTTAAGAAAGTATAAGAACTATAAAGCTCCAAGTTACGTATGAAGTAGTCAGTATTCCTGAACATTTGTACATACACGAGAAATGCCATATATTTTTTTTGAAATGCAACAAAGAAACAAGACATCCGTTGCCACCTGATTATATTGCAAGGAATTAAATAAATACTATTTTTTAAATAAATACTACGATAACCTGGCTCAGCGAACTGCGTATCGCATTTTAATTAAATGATATGTCAAAATACAAAAATTAACAGCTAAATAAAAAATATACTAACAGAATTGAAGTAAATTGTATCCTTTAAGCATAAAAACTTTCTAATTGATGAAATGAGAATAACGCAATTGAAAAAAGATCATTAAATACAAGATAACAAAATATTCTTTCAAGTTGGACCGAAATATAACTGCTTAATAAATTTCATCGAAATCGGTACAGTAGTTTTGTAAGTTATCGTAAACATCGTGACACGGGATTTTTATACATTATAAGATTTAGACATATCGAAAATTAATTAAAAACGACAAAACATTTCAAGGTCTCGTTATTCTGATGCGTGACTGTACTAAAGCGGTTACAAGTTAAAATAATAGATGTACATAAATTCACTAATATGTACACGTGTAGATTTAATATGGTTAATTCTAATTTTCAGTACTAATAGCACCAAATCGAGATAAAAGACTTGCCATATTATATAACCACATATTATTAAATGTAAAATTGTTTAGTTTTAATACACATATTAGTATATTAAATCTAAACGATTTTACATCATAATTTTTATTCAAAGATATCTATATTTTACACCTGTACATTTATGCGATTATATATATTAAATCTAAATTATTTTACAGCATATTTATTATTTACAATCAAAAATATGGATACACCGCACCTGCATATCTATAGTACTGTAGTAAAGTAACGGTCTGTAGCTATCCCACGGCTAGGCACAGGTCTCCTCTCTTCGTTTTTTGGAGAGAAGGATTGGAGCTAAGACCTACCACGCTCGATGCGGATTGGTAGGTTACACAAATCCCTAGAATTCTCTAGACATATACAGGTTTCCTCACGATGTTTTCTTTCACCGAAAATCGTGTGATAAATTGCAATTATCAATTAGACATAAAAGTTTTAACAAAAAAACTCATTGGTGCCTGCTGGAGATGGAACCCGTAACCCCTCGAAAGAGTCGCACGATCTCACCGCTGGGGTATCACATCTTAAACTTTTAAAAACAAACTTTCTAATTTACAGAATTACATTTAAATATGCATTGCTAAATCTTTGATATTAAACATCAACATTCCATTTTTTCCATTCAAGTAAATCTAAACAAAATAAGTTAAAGAGGCTTTTTAAACGCTTTTAACGAAATTTCATTTCTCTACTATTAACCGTTGAGGAGTTCTCTTAATTGGAGTTAATCCTGGCATAAGCTTTAGGTCATGCATACCATAAATTGTCATCAGGACTGGACCACAATATAAAAGCTTCAGCTCAATGTTACCGGGAAGTGAGTTAAATTAAACTTGCAAGATTCTTTCTTCACATACATACATTACAAGTTGAATAAAAGCTTTTATTTACTCTGATACTATAATACAAAGATTATAAAACTGAAACCAAAATTCTTATGACAAACATTACGTACAGGCCAAAAATAAAAAATTAAAATGTTTACGATACAGGTCTTGTATGGACACCTGTATCATAATATAACTTTTTAATCATAACGATACACCTATACAACCTCCAGCTGGACCAAAGAGGTTGAACCTCTACCTTAAAAAAAAAGGTTTCAATGAACGAGTCCGCGGCGACGCAACACGCATGCGCAATCGATGTTTGCGCCTTGGCTAACATTTGACATTAAAAAAATCTTTTCAATTTTAAACAAATTTGGTTTTGTTTGTAAAAAAAAATAAGTTTTTGTGTAAAAACATATAGTATGAGAGTAGATAAAGTAGAGTATGACACTCACTGTACATAACTTGGTCTTATAACACTCGTGTTATAAGAACCCTTATTATGCAACAGTATCATAATCTACTATTAATAACAGGTCTATGTTCTAATTACATTAGATGATCCAACTACACACATTTTATTTTAAACTATATTTTCATTACTCTTGCTTTCTAGAAGGCGCGGCGAACGCTGGATGTGTATGGTGCAAGTTACTTCTTACTATTGTGAGATCATCAGCTAAATGTAGATATGCTTTACATTTGTGCCATCTGTTCTTAGTACAGCCCCATCTGAAACCGCTACGGGTCCTGCTTTGCTTGTAATATGTAAAATTGTCATACACCAACCGCTCTTTACCCCGAGTCGTCATGAATATGTTAACTGAAAAAAAATATCAATGTGGACTATTGTTTTTATATTTTCTATAAATAATATTGTTCCGTTGTGTGGTATCTGGAATAGAATATACCACCCTGATTTCTTACCGAGGTGTCGTAAAAGGCGACTAAGGTAAGTTGACTACCATGTGGTATTCGGTTGAGAAGAATATACCACCCTCATTTCTTACCGAGGTGTCGTGAAATACGACTAAGGTAAGTTGACCCACCGTGTGGTATATGGCTGAGTAGAATAGACCACCCTGATTCAAATTCAAAATATTCTTTATTCAAATAAACTTGTAAACAAGTGCTTTTAAATCGTCAACTCTACTGCTGGTTCGGAAAGCTTTTTTTACAGAGGTGTCGTAAAAGGCGACTAAGGTAAATTGACATCAGGCAGGAGACAGTCGTAAAATACCTAGTCAAATAATTTAACAACACGTGGACCCCACTTGGAGTGGGATAAGGGCAGGAGAATGATCATAAATAATATTGTTACTTTCTGTTGATAATTACTTCATCAACATTACTACTTATAAAACTTATTACTTATTGAATAATTAAAATAGTATTTACTTATGTAGAAGCTGTGGTAGCCCAGCGGTAACATCGTACGACTCTTTCGAGAAGGTCACGGGTTCAAACCCGGGCAGACACCAATGAGTTTTTCTGTTAAAACTTATGTGTCTAATTGGTAATTGCAATTTATCACACGCTTTTTGGTGAAGGAAAACATCGTGAGGAAACCTGCATATCTCTAGAGTTCTGGAGTTATGTGTAACCAATCCGCATGGGAGCAGCGTAGTAGGTCTTAGCTCCAATCCTTGTCTCCAAAAAAAAACGGAGAGAAGAGGCCTATTCTTAGCAGTGGGATAGTAACAGGCCGCTACTTACTTACTTTACTTATGTACATTTGTAAATATTAGGCTTAATTAAAATAAGTCCTTTACACGTGAATTAAATTTATTGAGTGCTTACATTTAAAAAATATACCTACATGTTCATCCGTGGCCATTTTGTTAACAACTTTGAAATACTTTTACGGTAATAAAATTCAAAATTAAATTATAGAATTACATGGCTACTTAATTAAAGCCTAACTTATATTAGCATAAAACATGCGAAATAATCCTTAAAAACATTCTTACACTTCATCACTTCTATACATAAGTATAAAAGAAAGTCCCCAAGACTTGTCTGTCTGTATGTGATTGATTTTCTCAAAATCTACTGAACCAATTTTTGTACGGTTTTTACGAAAAAATTGTGTAATTCTTCCGGAAATTTTAGGCAATAAAACGATGCAAATTGTGTAAACAAAAACTCGCCCGCTGGGAGCTTTAGTTGCGTGCGCCGCGTGAACCAACAGAAATACACTAAAGTAATGTACTAGAGAATTGTAGATCTATAAAAATACTACAAAAAAGTTGCGACAGCATGTCTCTATCTCTTATGGTTAAATCATAAGAGATAGAGACATGCTGTAACTTTGATGATTTTGCGACATGCAGATTTCCACGCGATCGAAGCTATCCGTCGCGTGGAAATCTGTGAAATGAAACTGTATATTATCATTTTAAATAGCATATATAGTAAGCACGGAAAACAGACACGTAAATACTTTATTTAACAAACTTTTATATAAATTATATTTATTTAACTTACTTTATTTAATGAATAAGAACCCTGAACCATAAATTATATAAATAAGAAGACTATAATCAACAAGTTTAGAATAAAATTTACATACCACAACAGTGTACAAAACTTAAATAATATTAAGCAATATTAGTTACAAACAAAATAACAATATCAATCTATCTTTTACGCTGTGTGGTATCCGGCTGAGTAGATTAGACCAACGTCATTTCTTATCGAGGTGTCTTAAAAGGCGACTAAGGTAAGTTGACGTCTAGCATGCCACCGGTCGTAAAACACATAGCCAATCATGAAACATGTTTAAAACATGTTGTTTCGCCTCACTTTGAATGGGATATGAGCAGAAGAATGATGATTTCATTTAAATCATAAATACATACATAACAAGTACATAAAATACCAACAGACTCATAAAACCAACAATAATCTATGAACAAAAATGAAACTTCGTAAAAGGCGACAAAGTAAATTGATGTCATCGGGCGGTCGGTCATAAATGTTTGGCCAAATGACGTAACATATTTAAACATGTTATGCCGACCCCGATAAGAGTGGGATAAGAACAGGAGAATTATCATCTGTTTTTTTTTTAATTTAAACTATCGTGAGTGCATTTTTAATTAATGTATAGAAACCGGCTATACTCACGTCTTATTTTATCGCATAAAGAGCTCATGAATAAGAGCCCCGTATGGACTTGAAACTAGCCGGGCTCATCTGATAAAATAAGACGTGAGTATTTCAGTTTCTATACATTATAATACATTATTATAAGAACCCGGTGAACCGAGCCTTGCTCGGTAATTTTTTACAAAATAAAAAATAGAAACTTAATTAATTAAGTTAATTACTTAACTTAATAGAAAAAAATAGAAAATAATAATTGGGTTGGTTGGGCTCGATCCTAGGTATTTTCACCTCTCTAGACCGCCCGTTCCCCAAATGAACTACCATGACGTTTGACAGCGAAAAATTGTTATTGTATACAAAGTAAATTTCAAAAAAAATTTAGAGCCCGAAAACGGATAAAACGACATTTTTTTTAAATAAAACTTATCTTGATCGATTTTTCTCCCCCAAAACCCCTACGTGCTGAATTTCAGGAAAATCGTTGGAGCCGTTTCCGAGATTCGGAAAATATATATACGAGGTGTGTTCAAAAAGTATCGCGAATTTTGTGTATTTTCAAAAATTATTTATTTATTCGTAAATATCTATTTTGTCCCCTTCAAAGTAATCCCTCTGGGATATTATACACTTGTGCCAACGTTTTTACAAATCTTCGAAGCACTTCAAAAAATCATTTTTTTGTATCTTGTTCAACTCCTCCTTCGATGCCGTCTTTATCTCGTCAATCGTGGCGTTGTGTCGTCCTTTCATGGGCCTCTTCAGTTTCGGGAACAAGAAAAAGTCACAGGGGGGCAGATCTGGGGAATACGGTGGCTGCGGTATCATTAGTCTGTTGTTTTTGGCCAAGAAGTCGCGTACAAGCAGCGATGTGTGAACAGGGGCGTTATCGAGGTGCAAAAGCCAATTTTTGTTTTTCCACAAATTATCGATTAAAATCGAATGGCACGAGCCAAGCAATATGCCTAGGTTCTCGGCAATTTCTCTATCGATGATTCGAAGATTGGCCAATACCATTTTCTTCAATTCATCAATTTTTTCGTCTGTTGTTGAAGTGCTCGGGCGTCCGGCACGCTCTTCATCATTCACATCTTCTCGGCCTTTTAAAAACATTTTGTACCACCGATAAACGTTGCTTTTGTCCAAAGTAGCTTCTCCATATGCCACAGTCCACACTCGGAATGCATCCGCGCACTTAATTTCGTTTTTCACACAAAAATCGATGCAGGTGGTTCCTTGTTACATTTTTTGAATAGGTAAAAATCGAAGACGAACCAAAACACGTGCAAGCAAAGCAGCTGTCAAAAATTAACCGAACATTAAAAATGGCCCAACTTGTCAGCATAAGTGAGAGACATATGTACCAACATAACGCCACAAAAAAATCGAAATTGGAATATATGTAACTCGCGAAAATTCAAAATTCGCGATACTTTTTGAACACACCTCGTATAAATATACTTACAAGATTAACTCATTGAAATTATTATATAATATTATCATCTATACACAAACATTTTGAAAATTACGTTCATAACAACATACAAGTAAAAAATCAATAATCATTCAGGATACATTTTTATTTGTGACAAATGTACTATCATTTTACAATTTAACGTACACTCCAGTATGAAGCCTAACCAGTTTAGGAGGCGGGTGTGTATGATTATGAGGTAGTCGAAATATAACATTGTTCCCATTATCCAGATGGAGGTAGACAGGACACCTTGACCCGTAACTGCAAACCCAACGGGACGCGGTTCCTTTTCTGATGGCACTCTGTTTGCAAAACGTGTACTTTCGGTATAAATATCCATAATTACCCTTTCGAAACTGTATCATAGTACCTTAAAGAATGTAAATATTTAATGAAAGATATTTTTTAGTCATAATACCTTAAATATTTTTTTTTTATTCACACTTTATTTATTTTAATTTGTTAGATAGAGTCAGAAAATTACGCCATGTGATATCCGGCTTAGTAGAATAGCCCGCATGTTGGAATATGTATATCTAAATAATATTAACTTATCACACAGTAACGTCCTCTAGTGAATAAAATATGTACCATAATATTAGTATACCATACCATACCATAGAGGAAGTAACAAATTTTTCTATTCTCAACTGCAACGCATTCGTTTTATTACCTCCGTCATTTCTTAACGAGGTGTCGTAAAAGGCGACTAAGGTCAAGTCTACCCGTCGTGTGTTATCCGACTGAGAAGAATTAGAAATTAGGTTGGTCTAATTTCTTACTGAGGCGTCGTAAAAGGCGAATAAGGTAAGTTCCCGACAGGCATGCGGGCGGTCGTAAAATAACTAGCCAAATCGTGTGATGTCTTTATAACATGTTGTGCCTTCCCACTTAGAATGGGATAAGGGCAGGAGAGTTAATGAATAAGAATATTAAAACACCTACTATCCGGAACAAATATATATTTTTTTGGAAATTATATATGTACTACAGCAAATCAAATAATACAAAACATTTGAAAACGTTAAACCAAACTCAACTTAACAAAATCTCTATTACATATTCTCTTTTCGAACAAACACTTTAAAACTAAAATAATCAAATAAACTTCGTCGAAACACATTATTTACGGATGATATCGAGATCTTACTTATGTTTCTGCCTGTGTGTGTGTGAGTGTGTGTGTGCGTCGCGTGTGTGTACGTGCGTGCGTGTGCGTGAACGATTGTGTGTGTGTGTGTGTTGTGGAGAGAACTTTTAGTCAATTTGTTCTCAGTGCAAAAAACATTTTAATCAACATTTTACAACATCAATATATATGTCATAAGATCTGAATGCACAAAGATTCATAAATATAACACGTATCTTAAAGGAATGAATGTTTGTCTGTATGCCATTTATAGACTCAGAAACGGCTGGACCGATATTTTAATGAAAATTTCAGACAATCTTCAGAATGACCCCAACGGATGATTCTGTACAATTTGGAACGTTCACAGCACTTTTTTTACTGTTGAGTTCAGTTTTGTGGGAAATCGAAAACAAATTGAGGCTGACGCGTGGGACTTCAGCTAGTCTATAAATATTATAAAACAAAGTTCCTAAATTAAATCGGGATAATCTCGAGTTACCTTTGTATAAGATTCGGCGTTTCGGCAGAATTGCATCCACCGTGGTCACGAACTGACTGGCGCCGCGGCGTTTTCATTCTCGAGTACTACAGTCATTATTTTCTCCATCTACTCTAACTTGAACCGCACAATCCACATAAGGTCTCTTGCACACCACACTGATGTGACCCGGTTGTTTATATTTTAATTAGTATGAATCGCGAAAGTTTAAAATCTACTAAAGTTCCTAAAATCTTTCTGTATGTGGACGATATTCTCAAAATCTACTAACGGATTTTTGTACAGTTTTTACTTAAATATAGTACAAGTCTTGAGGATGGTTTTATGTTAATAGTACATTATGGTTTTGGTACTGAAATACTTATTTGTGACACACTGATTTCCACACGAAGCCTTGGGCACACCTAGTAATAAATAAAACACTTGAATAATAGTGTTTCCAATAGCCATCATAACAACTGTTTCTTTAATATTTGATGTTAAAATTGATGATTGTTTAAGCAGCCGTTTAATTATAACGCCGCACATATCATTATTGTTTAAGCAGCCAAACAAACATTCATATCAAAACATCTGAATAAACGCAAATCGCAATTCGCTATTAATTTTTGCAATTTATATTCACGTATCTTACCTTAGCAAAAACAAACAACAATATTTTTTAGTTTTTAAAAGGTTACTAGCAATTTGGGTTACAAATTACTATTAAACTTGTTAACCCCTCGAGCTAAGCTAAGTGCTTGTGTTAGGAGTGGGTTCAATTGGGTGGGTCTAATTTTCAAATAAAGTTCGCGTAAATACCGGTTTAAACCAAACGAATATAGACCTAGATAGAACAAGAGTATTCATTCTCGATCATATAGTGTAAACGAAATATTGTCCAAGTGCTTACACCAAAATATCGCAAGAATGAGAATCAAGAACTAGAATTCGCATAATATCAGACGAACGAATATTTTAAAGAGATCGCACCGGTAAACGAGCGCGTCCGAACACGCAAGAACGCTGTAATCATCTGTTCGCGCACTCTAGTATCTTTATTTCAAGCGAAAATATCAACGAGCAAGAATGAGAATTCAGAACTAAAGTTTTGCACAAGATCAACGAATACTTCTAAATAGACTTATACTAAATACTAATAAAGACTATTACTATATAGCCCCGGAAAACGAGCATGTCCGAATACGTAAGAACGCGTTATCAACAATTACATTAAACAAGCGAGCATTCTTAGATTGTTCCATACAATCTTAGCGAACGCAGAAAGAATAATAAAGGAATGCTCTATGTCCGTTTACAGTAACTGAATTTAGAGTGGGGATAGAATAACCACTCGCTCGTCTGATGTGAATCGGCCTTAACAAATAATATACACTGTAATGTAAATTTTATCTACATAGATTCTCAGTCACTTTCTCATTATTTATCTATAATATTTAACGTTAAATATGCTCCATTAGATGTCTTATGAACACGTACACGAGGATGTATGTGATCGTTTGTGGGAGGTAATACAATATTAAGATATTCATCTAAATGTATATATGCAGGACAACCTCGTTTAGTACACGCCCACCTAGTCGCTGTTCCTCCTCGAATTGTTTTTTGTCTATAAAAAGTGTATCCTTGTAAGTAGTACCTTTGTCTTCCATTGCAGAATTCTATCAGTCCTGTTGATGTCAATTTTTTAACTTCAAGAAAGGTATTGATAATTAAAAAAACAACGTTAGAATTTTAATAAATATAAACATTTAATATAATGAAATATTTAATACTTATTAGAGAGTACATAGTATTTATTAGTGAGTACTTAGTACTTATTAGTGATATTGTGATATATGTTCGGTCGAAAGTCTGGCTTCCCATAGCACAGGGAATCCTAGTTTGGGGGCCAGGAATTCGCTATTATGTTTTCGTATATTTTTATATGTATAGTTAAAATTGCTTTTGCGTCTAACAAGCTTGTAAAGTTTATTTGATAATAAAGATTTATTATTATAGAAGTAGGCCTTTGAGTATATTTATGATACTTTTGAAGTCTGTCATAATGATAAGAAGCTTGTGATTGTATTCAACGTCAATAAAAAAAAATTTTAGAGGCCGAAAACAGGGATAAAACGACATTTTTTTTAAAATAAAACTTATATCGATCGATTTTCTCCCATAAAACCCATTACATGCTGAATTTCAAAATTAACTCATTTAAATATTAAAGATACTAGTTAATGTTGTACATTCAAATAATTTATAGATATAGGTTACTTTGCAGAGGTCCATAATACAAAAGTTTTATATATTATATAAGCTAAAAGGAAATAAATAAGCTTTATATCCTTTTATCGCGGATTATAGCAAAATAATATTCTCATTACTTTTGTTATACATTCACTTATATTTTGTTAAAAGAGCCGTCATGTAACTGGAGCAGTAGCGATGGTGGGTGGGTGTGTTGAAGGGGTGGTTTGAAGATCACATTATAGTCATTGTCGAGATGTATATATACTGGGCATCTGCGACTCCGCGTGCACGTCCAACGTTGCGCGTTTCCCTTACGAATCGACGTGTGCTTGTAAAACGTATGTTCGTCTAAAAGATATACATGTTTGTTTCCAAACTTTATCAGTTTACCTAAAAATAATGACTCAATAATTATTTGTACAATTACATTTTTGTATAATTACATTTAAGTTTATATTTATATTGGACTGGCCCGATGGCGCAGTGGGTAGTGACCCTGCCTTCAGCTCCACGGGTCGCGGGTTCGATTTCCGCCAAGGGCCAACATTTTCTATAAATGAATTTGTTGTTCTTCGAGCCTGGGTGTATATTTTTATTTAAGTATGTATTTAAAAATATATAAGTATATATTCACCTGTTGTCTGTCACCCATAACACAAGTATTAAGTTACTTACTTTGGGGACGGACGACCGTGTGTGTAAGTGTCCCATATATTTATTTATTTATATATAATATTATTACATATATGTTTGAGCCGTGCTGAGTAGAATAGACCGACCTCATTTCTTACCGAGATATCGTAAAAGGCGCCTAAGGTAAGTTGACCCACCGTGTGGTATCCGGTTTAGTAGAATAGACCACCCTCTTTCTTACTGAGGTGTTGAAAATACGACTGAGGTAAGTTGACGTCAGGCAGGCGGCCAGTCGTAAAAACGCAGCCAAATCATGTGACAGCATGTTTATAACATGTTGTGTCGACCCCACTTTGAGAGGGTTAAGGGCAGGAGGATGATGTTTATAAGTTTGAGCCGTCCGCCGTGTGGTATCCGGCTGTGTAGAATAGACCACCCTAATTTCTTATCTTTGTCGTCCGTATTTCTTGTCTTTTTTTTTTTTTACTTAAAGGTTGAATGGAAGAGACCCCTTTCGGGGATAAGTCCGCCTGTGTACATGTGCTTTTTTTCTTTCTCTTTAACAATATGTATGTGCAATAAAGAAATATATAAATATTTTAACACTAAACTTCGTCCTTTTTTAACACTCCGGTATACTAAAATAGAAAAATACAGCCCGATATAACGAACATTATCCCTTTTTCTTTAGCTCCTTCAACCGCAAGCTTCTGCCCTTTATCGCATGTCATAACTCAGGCCGTATCCCTTTAAGGCAAACTTTTTATCATAGACCCGATCTCTCTACGTTTTTTACGACATCCGCGATAGCACCCAAAACTGCGTATCGAGAAAGAGACATTACTAATATTCTTTAGATACCTATTTTATCATACATAAAGTGAAACGGTCCTTGGCCAATGGAAAACCAAGCCAACAAGCTGCAATAGAGTTATATATAGGTGTAGTATTAGGAACAAAACCATTTTAATATTTTGTTTATTTTCAAATTTTATTTCTCACATTTATCATACAATAAGTTCCAGCCTTGAAGAATGACCTTTTCCAGAGAATTTATACAAAGTCCTTCGAAAATTAAAGAATAATATCGCACGTATTAAAGTAACTAGTTTTGAATTAGGTAACTTTAATATTGTTATACAAATTTTAGAAAACAAATTTAGGTCATTTAAATTTGATAAGGTTTGGCGATTTGATTTGGTCACTTAAATCGTATTCAATTAATTTAAAATTAGGCGTAATCGAAATACATTGTAATAATAATTTCAATGCCATCTCTGACATTGATGTCAGACATGGCATTGAGTTCATAGCTTGAGCTATGAACTATTAAAAAAGGTAGTGTTTTGTTTAGTTTAGTTAGTGTTTTCTTGCTTGTCCAAGTTATGAGTGTCTTTAAGACAGGTTTTTTTTGTAGGCGCCTACGCTACGTTTTATTTAAGTTGCCACGAAACAACTTTTTTGAATTACAACAATTTATTATGGTTGACCTCGAGGACGTAGCCCAATTCGATGGACAGACCAGATTCGAACTGCTTTGGACATAGATCTGCACGTTGCTCTCCATTCGGCAAAGGCGAAAAACAAGAGGCGAGCAATTTTCCAAAAGATCATCACTCGGCATTAGGGATCACGGCCCTCAGCGATGAGGATAACGATGCGAGGAGTAGGGAGGAGGATTTTGGTTGGTCTAAGCTTCAATTGAAGGCTTCTGAGATTGTATTCTTCTTTCTGAATTGTTTGAAGCCATGATATGCAGATAAAAGGAATAGTAATAGAGATGACAAATGATAAAGAATGGACGATGACATATGTAATGCCGACCATACTTAGAGTGGGAAAAAGGATAGTAAAATAATGATGATATTGAGCATTTTTTGTTGATCATAACTCGCAAAACTTGCATTTGATAGCACCTTTAATAATCACGCATCCATTTTTTGTTAGTCTTTTATTTTTTCAAAGTCTTACAGCTTAATATATTCTCCAGTTGTAAGCTGGAACAGCTTTGGCGGTGGATGTGTATGACACATCTGTGGTACTGTTATCACTCTGTACTCGTTATCAAGGTGAACGTAAACATTGCACTTATTGTTTAAAGTGCACACCCAACGTGTAGCCAATCCCTTCCGTATAGTTCGATGCTTACAGAAAGTATAACCCTGGAGTAGGTACACCAGCTTACCATTTTGAAATCTTATCATTTCTCCTGGTGAAAAATAACAGTTATATTACAAATATTAATTTACTTATAAAAACAAACATCTAATAATACCAAAGTCGCCTTTAGCGACTGTTGTCGCCAATGACTTTTGCTTTGTATTTTATAGCAACACAGTCATGAAACAAGAGTATCGCGCCCTTTTGACTAAAATTGTGGCATCACTGTGTCGTGTTGTTTCCGGTGGAGTCTTCCTAATTCTAAAACGTTTTAGTGGCATTCAGTCTCGCAGCGGGAATAGTGGTATTCTATTATATCGTATTATTGTAGAAACTGTGCGCTAAGACGACTAAGTTAATTGACCCGCTGTGTGGTTTTCGGCTGAGAAGAATAAACCACCGTCATTTCTTACCGAGGTGTCGTAAAAGGCGACAAAAGTAATTTGACGTCAGGCAGACTGCCGTACAGACTGGTCGTAAAATACATTGCCAAACCATATTTATAACATGTTGTGCCGACACCATTTAGTGTTTTAGTAAACCACAGGAATTAGGGCAGGAGAGTGATAAAACATTTATAATATATTTCACTACAATAGTTATTGAAATAAGTAATATATTTTATTGGACAACAACATTGTACGTTAATTTTGATTTTGGCTTATAGATATAATTAACGATAATATTTCAGTATAATACAGTAATTAATCTTAGTTCAGTAAAGTAAAATATACAATTTTCTTACATATTAATTAATAGATCGTGGTTTATAAAAAAAAAAAATTAAAAAGTCTATTTTTTGGACATGAGGATAAGGGTAAGTATATAAAGTTTTTTCACAGGTTTTAATACATGTAAATTATTATAACGATTGAACAGAACAGACAATATATTTTTTATAAGACACTAGCATACCCTGCCCATTCCGCCGGGTTTAATTTAAAGATATATTAATTACAGAATACATAATAAAGAACACATTTACAAACTGTTATTGACAGTTCGAATATAATTTTCCAACCGCCATTACACTTTACCCGTTGTATCAATGTAAAGATGTCTGAAAATTTAATTTATATAATTCCATCTGTTTCGGAGTCTATACGGTCCATAGATACATTTCGCCCTATCTGAAGAACAAAGTCATATCTCTAATATATAAGCATAAGAAATGCTGCTCTTTTATACAGTGTAGTACCGACCTAACATCAATAATTTTTATTTTAGTTACCTATACACCACGTCACTTTACAGAAAAATCTGCTAATTCAAAGAAGTATTTTATTTAACCACAGGAATTATTAAACGTTTTTAGAAAATAAAACACGATTTGTAGAGATCAACGACTTTACTCTATTACGACACACGAAACGAAAAATAACCTTGACCCAAAAACTGGTGCGAGGGAGATAAATTAACAATGTTATTATTAGGGTAAACTACCCAATTATTGGCACTTTAAGCAATAGGATACAAATAACATGATTTAAATGTCTTTTTTTCTTTTTAGAAAGTTTTGATCATGCGTTCGGATTAATTAATATATTATATGCATTGTATAGAATATATTTTTAGCAGCATTTTAAGCATATTAGAAAATTAAACACATTTTTTTCTCAAAATAGACCCATACACCATTTATTGACACCTTTCGACATATTATTGGCATGTATTCAATACTGGCATACAGGTGATAATAATAGAAATCAACGAAACGTATTATAAATACAGATATATATATAAAGCTATAAGTATAATGTTTAAATTTGAGCAGATTTCACTTATTTCGTAGGTTAAATGTGTCCTATGACCATCAACAAAAAGTATAATTGGGAATTGTATATCATTTTTAATTAAATATGGATAAAGCACATTTTCAATGTATGGCAAATATATCACTCATCATCCATCCATTATTTGATAGCCCAATTCCCCGATCTGGAGGAATTGTAGAGCGCAAATAATTTGACAACCGTTTTAGTGGAAAAATGACAAGTGGTGGAGTAATCCTGCCATCAGCACCAAACATTAGTATTCATGTTCGGTGCTGATGGCAGGCAGTGAGAGATGTTTTGCAATTATCAATCTCGTAGATGTTTTATCTCCTTTAGCCTCTAAAACTACCCTACTTTTTGGACAAAAGAGAAAAATGGTTTCATCCCCGTTATAAATCTTTTTAGGATCTTTCATGACCTCTGTTAAATTTTTGACAAGAAGATATGTTTGGATGTCATCAAATCATTTTTTTAAAACAGCTTCAATATCAGGATGTCGAGCTAAAAAGAGCTTATACCATTTTTTACCTGGTATTCCATCTTTGAATGGATTTCGTCTATCACTTTTTTTAAAAAAAGCAGCAACACTTGCTATGAGATCGTCTTTCCTCTTTGGAAAGCCTTTTTTGTTACAATCTATCAACCAGTTCTTTAAGCATAGCTCTTCAGACATTGTTAACAAGGTTGATGGCCCAGGGCGAGATTTTTTATCAGGAAACTTTGACTTAAACTGCAACGTTGATCTTGGCACTTGAAATGTTTTTGAAGCAAGCTTCTTGCTCATTCCACTTCGAATTGCTTGCAAGGCATTTTGAATGTTTTCTTCAGAATATTGTTTTCGTCGTTGCACTTGTCCTTTAGCATTTTTCTTAATTGTTTTTTTGGCATTTTTAATATCTAAAACCAATTATTGGCATGTTATTACCAATTATCAGCATTACTATTAACAGTTGTTTTTACACTACTGACATGGGGCCAACTCTTGGAATCTTTTAGAAAACAAGCGGATTTCTATAAATGTGTCCAAATAAAATACTTTATGACACTAAAAATAAGGTTCAAATTCAATTAAAGTAGTTGAAACTGAAACCATTTATTGGCACTGTGCCAATAAATTGGAAATCAGTTTTATTATTATTTATTTTCCAATTATTGTCATGGCAACAAATTAAAAACTCACAGTCTAAACTGCAAAATACTAACAAAAATACTTAGTTTTGGTTGTACTGATCTATAACCATACAAAGAATCATGAATAGCCACAATAGTTTATCATAAAAATAATTGAAATAAGGAGCACTTACCTTAACAAAATGTTAAGAACTAGGTGACGTAACAGAAAATTTGTTGTAAGTGAAATTATGTTTGAAAGTTTAACAGCCTTTCTAAATATTTCACTATTCAGTCTTTCCAATTATTAAAAATACAAAACCAAGGATTGTTTTTTTTTTTCGGCGGAACAAAGACTATTAAATAGTATTCTTAATTTTTAAAGAAAAGTTTAAAGTGCCAATACTTTGGGGGGGATGCCAGCAATAGGTCGTGTTACCCTATCTCCTGTTTTTTTGAGCAAGCGCGCCGCACCAGGTACCAGTCACTCATTACTGACAGAATCATAGACCATCGAACCATCAAAGAAATTATACGTATTTTCTTCAAAAATACATTGTTTTTAAAACGATATTTAAGACAATTTTATTATGTCAAAGTTATCTATAAATATAAAATATCGTATCGTGGCCCACGTTGGAATACATAGATATATTAAAATGAGTTAATCTTGTATGTATATATATATATATATATATGTATATATATATATATATATATATATATATATATATATATATATATATATATATATATATATATATATATATATATATATATATATATTCGGATTCTCGGAATCCTTTTATAATTTTCCTGAAATTCAGCATGTACGGGGTTTTGGGGGAGAAAATCGATCTATATAAGTTTTATTTTTAAAAGAATGTCGTTGTTCCCTGTTTTCGGGCTCTAAATTTTTTTTGAAATTTACGTTGCACAATTCTTCGCTGTCAAACGTAAAGTCATGGTAGTTCATTTGGGGAACGGGCGGTCTAGAGAAGTGAAAATGCCTAGGATCGAGCCCCACCTGCCCTATTATTTCTTCATTTTTCTTTTCAATTTTTTTTACATTATTTTAAAAATTACTGAGCCAGGCTCGGTCACCCAGGTACGAAAGTATTTATACGCGGTAGTATTGAAGTTCATCTTTACAACCTTACATAGTGCCCGGAAGTTAGTCTATGTAGTTTTGGTGGGGGATGGGTGTGGGATATAGGTGGTAAATATACAATTTTGTATTCATTGTCCAGATGTACATATACTGGACACTTGTAGTGCTGCGAACAAATCCAACGCGCAGCAGTTCCTTTTCGAATTACACTGTTCTTTGTAAACGTGTAGTTGTGAAGACGATAAACCCTTTTGCCGTTCGCATATCGTATGAAATGTCCTGAGAAATAACAACAAATAGTTTATTAAAGTAAACTTTGAGAAAGTAAATGTACGGCGGCATATTTTATGTTTAGTTTACCGGATGTAGGTCTCACTCACGTCTTATTCTATCGGGGGAGTCCAACTAGTTTTAAGACCACTCGGAGCCCTTATTCATGAGCTCTTTATGCGCCGTTATCACGGAACTGGTCTCGCAAGTCTGGTGGTATAACACGTGGGTATAGCCGGTTTCTATACATAAACTCCTTAGATGGGTGGTATATTGTAGATAATCAATATGACCTTAAAATATTAGTAAATAGTTTGATTGTACTTGAAAATAGGATAATATCTGACAATGCCCTCTTGAAAGACCCTTAAACTCTACAGGATAGGAAAAAAGTGCTTTCATTTCAATAAATTCATATCCACATTAATATTATAAATAGGAATATCTGTATGTCTGACTTATATGTTTTCACGGCTTATTAACTGACCCCTCCTACGTCCTTAAACGCGTCTGGCCGATTAATATAAAACTTGATCCACCATTGATTTTTCCACATCCCGACTTGTTTCATTGATTCGTTACCCCTTTTTTAATCAGGAAAACCCCTTACAGGTTCTTATAGTTAAATGTTTTGACGTATTATGATATGTCAGGTATTCTACACCAGGCCGACAGATCTAGGTTCGTTATACCATGGACGTGCTTTATTCAAATATAAAGTAAATAAAATTCCTTACGTTACAAGCTTTTTTAGGTATTTCTATTAAAAAAGTTAATGATAAACAACCAAATAAAATAAAAGTTTTATTTGAGGTATGTGGTTAGTGTCTCATAAACATACATTTGAATTATGGTAGTAGTGCATATGGAAAATATAAACAAATTATAGAACAGCAAGACTTTGCTAAGTTTAAGAACATTTTTCTTTAAATTTCTGCTTATTTTGTAATTTCTGAAAAAGAAAATATCAGCAGATATTTCTATAATGCGTCTATCCGATATGAGCTTTAATTCTTTAAATTGTAATGGCGCAAGTAGTACAAAAAAGTCCGATTCGTAAAATATAAATGTTTCATATTCAAAAATATTTTACATAAATCCTAAAAAAATACATGTGATTTTAAGTTACTATAATTAAGTTACTATAATTGTACTACGATTTTAGTGGGACCTCCAATTTCTCCCCGATCGGTTTGGATGGGAACATTTTGCCAGTCTGCTCTGATTTTCGGTACCTTGGTTCGCTTTTTCAAAACGACGGTGAAATAGATCGAGATGTGGGTAAAAGAATGAATGCAGGATGGATGAAGTGGCGGCAGGTCTCAGGCACAATATGTGACCCTCAAATGCTCCTTAAAGTTAAGGGAAAAATTTATAAAGCAGTCATAAGACCTGTCGTATTGAATGGATCAGAATGTTGGACAATGAAAAGGAGGGATGAAAGAAGAGTACATGCAAATGAGATGAGAATGTTAAGGTGGATGTGTGGTGTGACAAAACTGGATAAAATACGAAACGAGTATATTAGGGGAAGTCTGAAAGTTGCGCCCATTATAGAAAAGTCGAGAAGTGCAAGATTGAGATGGTATGGACATGTAATGAGGAGGGATGAAAATCATGTGACCAAACGTGTGTTAAATTTGAATGTGGATGGATATGTGCCTAGAGGGAGGCCTAAAAAGAGATGGTTGGATTGTGTGAAGTATGATATGCATATAAAAGGAGTGGCGCCAGAGTTGACGAAAGATAGGACAGAATGGAAGAGAAAAACCTGTTGTGCCGACCACACTTAGAGTGGGATAAGGACAGGATGATATATATAATTATACATAAAGTGCACTACATATATTTACAGATTGTAGAATTATTTGAAGAACTGAGAACATTGTGCCAAAGTGTGAAAGTGATTCCCAATTTTTATACAAAACACTCTCAGAAAGTTTTCTTTTTCTATTTTCTAGATTATTTCCTATTCCTATACATTTTTATATTACCCTTCCAAGCTGCATGAATAAAATTTTTATATAAATTGTAACAGTTATCCATTTTCTTAACCACTTAATACTAATGTAACAAAAAATAAATCAATTCTGTGCTTGGCGAAGTACCTTTTTTTTAAATAAACAATTTAAATAAAATATCCTGATATGGTTCTCCGTCTATCATTTAAATATATTCAAATTCAAAAATTCAAATTCAAAATATTCTTTATTCAAATAAACTTGTAAACAAGCGCTTTTGAATCGTCAACTCTACTGCTGGTTCGGAAAGCTGTTCCTACCGAGAAGAGCCAGCAAGAAACTCGGCGGTTGCTCTTTTAAAAATATAATTCTTAATACTATTTACATTAAGTCGTTACTGTCTTGTACAGGTTCAAAGAGAGCGCTATTCACACATTCTTATCTTCCAAATAATCTTCAAGAGTATAGTAGGCTTTCTGTATCAGCCTCTTTTTAACAGTGTTTTTAAACTGATGTAATGGCAAAGCTGAAATTGATTGTGGAATTTTATTATAGAATCTTATACCAAATAATTCAAATAAATCTTATAAACATATTAAATGTTAACTAGACGGCGATAATAAAGAAAAAAGGTTTTCCTTTTTATTGCGTAACTCATATAATCCATTATATGAGTTACTTAGTAATAAGAAATCTAAAAAAACAATTTTTGGCTTCGTTGAAGAAATACGAAACCTTTTATAAAAGTAGGCGTCACTTTGCAGAATTCCATAGAACAACTTCATCATAACTTAACTTATATATATTTTCGTGACATATGAGTTATGTACAAAAAAAACCACCCCTTAAGCTCCTAATGTGCCCACTTTATCAAATATCATCAATTTTTTTAAGCATACCCAATCTTAATATACGTGCCCCTCGAAGTTCTGTGAAGGATCGGTGTTGTATGATGGTGTTGGTTACGCGGCCATGAGGTAATGTTGAGCCGGTCGTCCATGTGAAAATAAACAGGGCATGCGTTCCTAGTGCATTTCCATCTCATCGCGGCACCCTTTCGTATACTTTTATGTTTACCAAAAGTATGACCCTGTAGCACATACAGTTGTTTACCGTTTTCGAAGTTACACAGACCTGGCAATTGAAAGAATGTTTCAAACTTAATAAAGATAACCAGACAATATTGGCCTATTTAGGAAGCCGTGATAAATCAAGTACAATGTAGTGTGTAGTGTTAGAGTAACGCCAATTTATTTTGGTGCAACAGCAACATCTAGTGATTGCTATTGTGAGAATGTTGAGGTGGATACCTTAACATTCTCATCTCAGTTGCATGCACTCTTCTTTCATACATCTTTTTCATTGCCCAACATTCTGATCTATACAATACGCCAGGTCTTATGACCGTTTTATAAATTTTTCCCTTAACTTTAATATATATTCGAGGGACACATATTGTTCCTGAGACCTGCCGCCACTTCATTCATCCACACATCCATATCAGTGTATATTAATGATTTTAACCCAACCCGTGTATCTGTATTGAACTGTTTGTGGCATTTATAATTAAAAACCACTAAATTCGCTACAATAGAAGATTAAAAAGATTGGGTTACTTGTATTATTTTCACTTTAAATTAAAGAGTTATATAATATTTGTCCAAAAAATATATAACAAAAAACTTGTGAAGTAGTATTAAAGTTCAGGTCATTTAGTTTTTTTGGTCGACTACTCACTAGAAAAACGTTAGAGAACTGATGGACGGCAATGCACCTTGACCCATTGGTTAGGTCAAAACTATTGTATTTTTCGGAAGGAATCCCCTGGATTCGAAAGGATGCCATGGTGCATTATCCAAAATTAGCAAAGGTATGTTGCTTTAGTTCACAAATATTTTTTTACTTCTGCACAAAAGTGATATTCAAACCAATTCTCAAACGCAATTTTAGTCATCCAAGCTTTCTTGTGGAATCTCCATAAGAAGCGTAATTGATTTCGGACAAATATATGCGACCGGGCATTTGCTTTCAATAAAGCCCAGTTTTGTCTACGTTTAACGCTTGTTCAGGTTTATAACCACTTCTTGCTCTATTTCCTAAATTTTAGGATATTCCTTAGATGTGGCCTCATTGGCGCTATATGCTTCCCCTTCCATTTTCAAATCATGTATTATTAAATTAAATCTATTTTTAAATTTGTCAAACCATCCTCGGCTTGCTTGGAATGTGACATCTTTAGAAGATTCATCGGTATCTCCACTCTTCAAATCTTTGAAAATACTTAAAGCTTTTTCCTGGATATTCATTGGACTCATTGGCATCCTCCGTTTGTTATTGTCTTCAATCCATATGATCAAAAGTTTTTCCATTTCTCCCATAATCCAGTTCCTTTGGCGTTTCAATCTCGAGACATTTAAAGGTGCAGCAGATTGTAAATATGTTTCAATGTCTTCTTTTTTATGGCGAATAGTTTGAATGGTAGATTTCGCGAGTCCCATTGCCTTGGAAATTTTAACAATTTTCTCGCCAGCTTCTATACGACGCAATACTTCTCGTTTAGTTCCTAGAGTGACTGACTTTCGGCATCTCTTTTTATGAGTCTTCGTAATCAATAATTGTTTCGGTAGCACTTTGTCTAAAAAATAATGAAATTGTAAAATACGTTATAGAATAATTAGTTAATAAAATATGCTATTAATACTAATGGCTACGTGCCAAAAAAAATATAGGTACTTTAAATTAAAGAAGGAACAAATGTCTTAATAATGAAGCTTAGTATACACCGTTTATTGTTCCTTATACTATAGCTACAAAATTTACAAAATGGATAGTGAAATAATCATAATGCAATAGACAAAACAAGTCATTACCCAAGCTCATAGAATTCAAATATTTATTATAAAATAGAGTCCCAAAAGATGATTTTCTCATCATTTACTATAAGAATTTTTGTACGGTTTTTATTAAAAGGTAGTGCTAGTGCAATTGCTCCGGGAGGTTAAGATTAATAGTTCATTACGGTGTTGTGTAAATTGTGTTGAAGAGATCGCGGGGTTATAATACACCAGAGATATACTACTAATTAATTAGAGAATTATAGATTACAAAAATAATACAAAAAAGTCCGCGACAGCATCTCTCTAATTGTTATGGTTAACTGACAATAACTATTTGTATGTTCTAAGTATCAATTAAATACACTGATTTCCACACAGCCAAGCTAATTCAATATATTTAATAGATAGGGTTGCCCCCGTGCTACATAATAAAGTATTGTAATTTATTTCAGGTAGTTGCCCTCTATACTTTGTGAGAACAATAAAGTACAAGAAAATACTTAATTGGATTTTTTGTCATTTTGAAAACTTAACCGTATGTTTACGTTAAACGAAATTTATTGATTGGTGCCGAATCGATGTCGCTACTCGTCAGTGCGTATCCGATATGTTTTTAAATATAATAATAAAAAAATACGTACTTAATTTTGATACTAGGTACTTTGTTTTTTCTTATATTTGATAACCAACGTACTTTATTTGCAAAAAAAGGTGACAGCTCTAATAGTAGTATAATATTACCATTTATGTCTCTATTAACACGTTCACACCGATGTGAAAATCTACATGTAATTATCGCGTGAGGTGACTCACTGTCTCATCTCTTTATTTGAGAGGTGACACTGTGTGCTTAGTGCGAGTGTTTTTAACCTGCTCGATTGCCTTAGCGTAACGCCAATTTTAATGGCGCTTGAAAAGTGGTCAGTAGATGTCGCTGTTGCAGGGTCATACATATTGGCGTTACGCTAACGTGATCAAGTAGCTTAAAAAAAGCTCGCACTAAGCACACTTCTGAGTAGAACGCGAGACCATAACAGTCGAGGCTTCGAACGAACTAAATGCGAGATTTGAACAGTTCTTACATAGTGTTTTGAGCGCTCATTTCTTGCATCAAGGGCAAGCGGAGGGGGTCCTGTCCACAATACCACGAATAGGTCACGCCGCCCTACGAAACAATCAAATGTGACCCAGCCGGTGGGTCACGCCGGCATGAAAATGTTAAGCCGAGATATATCTAAACCCGTATATATTTCCCGTTAAAAGTCTGACAAAAGTGCCTAGCTGGATGATTGTGGGAAGGACCCCCGTAATATATAACACGCAAATCTTGATCGACGTGGAGATAAACGTTACAAGTGGCCTTATTACAACAGAACCGTCTTAGCTTACCGCCTTTCATCCAATTCTTTTGATAATACGGATAGCCGTTCACTAGCAAGATTTTTTTACCATTAACCATTTCTATTAGTTCGCCTTTCCGCCACAATATATCTGTGAATTCAAATTATTATTTTAGAATTAGTCGCATTTTAAATCTACACTAATATATAAAGCTGAAGAGTTTGTTTCTTTGATTGTTTTGAACGCGCTAATCTCAGGAACCACTAGACCTATTTGAAAAATTCTTTGCTTATTATTTGCTTTGATATAATATCACGCTACGATGAATAGGAGAGGAGCAGCAATAAAAAATATCACGAAAACGGCTAAATTTTAAGCTTTCCTTGCCTGCGCTAAATAAACGGTGAAAGTTATTCAAAAATCATGTATTACATTGTAAATAAAAGACCGGGGCAGCATGTCTAGCTTAAAAGGCTAACCCACTTTAACCATTTTTATGATTATGAAAATACTTATATTACCTCTTTAATCACGCAGGCGGAGCCGCTGTCAATTGCCAGTGTGTTATATATTTTAGACTGCTATATTGGCGTAGATGGCTTGACTCTACCTTTACCTCCGGGGGTCGAAGGTCTGATTCCTTCCGAGGGCTATTTGTCTAAATACATCTTGTTGGTTCATCGAGTCTGGGTGTATCTATGTACTCGTTTTTAAATAACACATACTTACTTTGGGAACAGACGCTCGGGTGTGTAAGTGTCCCAAATATTTATATTTTATTTTATATTCATAAATATGATATTTCTTTTTTCGGAAATGTGATTTTCCACCTCAGTTTATCTTAAGAAAAGTTCTCGCCATCGGTTCGGTAATCGGCGGAGTGCAATGCGTGTCTGATATTTGTGTCCAGTTGGTCAGACACCTGATAGAACCATCTCTTTGGACTCCCCCCATTGGGTCCTTTGCCTTTTACTTTGGCCGTTATCAATAATTCCTCAATTCGTGGGAATCTGTACTATGTGCTTGTATAAGCCCATCCCGGGCCCTTATTCATGAGCTCTTTATGCGGCGCTATCGCGACGGAAACGCTTGAAATTCTTATTTTTTTGTAAATAATTCATCATATTTAAGCATTATTAAAATAAAACATCAATGTAGTGTAAAATATTTTATTAAATGCGTTCAAATGCTCTAATTATACAAAAGCAGCATCAGCGTACAATATCGACATCAAAAAGATTCAATTATAATATGGTTAAGTATAAAAATAGAATATTAGTCCAATAAATGCAGGAAATGAAGTCAAACAAACTTTACAAATAAAACGAGATCTAACCATTGAGATACATGATTATCACATGAAGCACACAGTCTTAAAACGTTAATATTATATCATTGTATCACAAATACCTAATACTGGACACGTCACAAATGCAAAATATCACACAAACGTTAATATACAAATACATGGTTCGGTAAGTTGAAAAGCAGCTACAAACAAGCGAACGTGTTTCCTTAACGGAGTCACAGGTGATGTGATGATATATAGAAACAGACGGACAGAACGAAACAAAAAGACACATATTATAGAAGTGCAACCCAAAGTTCCACAGCCGCAATTGCAAATATTGCTATCAAACCTCCGGGAGCATATCGAACTTTAAACATTCGTCATAATAATTGTAACTATCCATACTGCGATATTAAAGCTATACTAGTATCAAAGACTCGCTGCCCGCAGTATAATAAAATGTGGGAACGGGACACCCTCTGATACGCTCTCAGTCGCACTTACGGGTTGTATGGTAAGCATAGTCATGCACCACTAACGTGTCGACGTTTTATAAATCTTCTTTAACTTCTGTTAAAAATGTTAGCACATTGTTAATAAAAATATGCACTTGAGGTTGACTATTAGTTTCAACCATTTAATATTACATTCTAAAAATGCGTTAACTTTACCTTATTTTCAATATTTCAACGGCATCGTTCAAATGACTATATAAAAGAAAATTAAAACATACATTCATACCTTCTAAACGTAATTAATCATTATTAAATTACTGGCACTCATTAGTATTATTTTGAAATTACCCACTATAAATAACAGACCACCAACATACTATTCTTCATTTTTGTCATGATCGATAAGCAAGCAGCTTTCGATAAGTGAACCAAGCACACGCCTATTCCTAGCGCATTTAATGTTTATGACACCGCGGGCAGCGACTCTTTGATAATAGTATACACAACAAAATATTTAGAAAACAAAAAATCGGCTGATAAAGGTTATCAGCTACAAAAAAAATCTGCAGCAAGGCAGTAAAAGATTAATTTCCAAGCAGTTGTAACAGCTTTTCAATTTATCGTCACAGCACATAAAAAATAAACCTAAAAATAAAAGTTAACTAAAGCCGTTACAAAACTTAATCTATTAGTTAATTAGATAAGACATGAGAAGGCACTTTACCCAAATTTCATTTTAATGAATACGGGTCTTACACAACTTGTAATCGAACGTTGATATTGTAACCGTAACCTATGGTAATTTTTATTTCTAACATCAAAACTACTGCCTAATAGTAGGTATAAATCACATAAAATTAAAGAGTTCCATTCATTGGACAGTCTTACATATAAGGAAAAACTAAAATATATGATGATTGGTGTGATTGTATAATTAAAACTCACAAAAACAATAATAATATTAAAACCGCGATAAAGCAAATGGAAAATATATATAATGCTAAATGTATATTTGCGTTTCTTTTTTCACACCTGACATATGCAGTGTGTTTAGTGCGAGTCTTTTTTACTTACTTGATCACGTTAGCGTAACGCTAAATTGTATGGCGCTGGAACAGCGGTCACTAGATGTCGCTGCTGCGTCGTACAAATTGACATTACTCTACATTTAGCGTCACATATATTCTCTATTTGCTTTATCGCGGACCGTAGCACAGTTTACCAATAATTTCGAATTATGGATCTCCGAAAAGTAACGCTTAATTAAATTATTATTAAAAAAATAGTTAATTTAGTTTAAAAATGTTTGGAACTATTACGTGATATGCGATAATTACTTATAATTAATAATAGGGTAACACTAAGCCAACTAAGATAGTATATGGTTACGCGAACACTAAATAAAAAAAGCTGCCACATATTACTCAAAATTGCTGAAAACGCTATGAGCCACCAAGTAATCGTGTAGAGGCGTGAGTGAGGGTGGCTGGAGAGTACGGTGCGGAGTTCCATTCTCCTTATTACCAGTACCATTCCATAAGGGATAGTTTGGTTTTATTTGGCGCGGATCTTTCTTCGTGCTTGGCGGATGACTATGAGACACGTTCGCTTTGAGGACTTCTAACTTATCGGTGATGATGAGGTGAGCCTTGCACTTCCACTTGGACCCGTAAGCGGTGCAGCTCCAGCGATGGGCGTTGCTGCGAGCCTTCAGATGTTTGTAAAATGTGAAGTTATTCAGGCGCAGATTGATCCGACCGTTTGGACGAAGGTAAAACTCAACTGTTAACAATCACCATTTTATATTAATTCAAATTACAAAACGTTGATACAATTATATAATAGACAAACAAAGAAATATAAATAACTGTATATTAAAGTTTATATTTCTTCTTATTAACAAATTATTGCTATCTTATATTAGGTAAAACAAAGCACACAAATAAATAGTAGAATAACATAAGAAAGGTTCTTTATTAATTTTGTAAATTTTTAAATTGCACTTTACATAGTTAAAAAATTACGTCTAGATCGTCGTCTTAAATCTATAAAAAGCTTTTTTTTCTATGTTACATGATTACAAATTATTATATCTAAGAAATATTTTTTTGTTTAATTTAAATAAAAATACTTATAAAAGTTTTTATTGGAATATAGTATTGTGTTATCAATATCCCGCACGGCCTTGTCTATTTCCGCTTTTCATAGAGAAACTTAAATAATCTTCCCCTAAAGCGTTTGATTTCAACTGAAATTTAAAAAAAAAAACATTATTAGACCTAAACGTAAACGTAAAAAAAATGTAAAGAAAGATTTAACAATAAGGCTAAATATTATTATGAATTGGTTTGAAATTCTAGATGATGCGAAACGAATAGTCATGAAAATGGATATAAAAATGTAAACGTTATAATTCTTAGTAACAAAAAATATAGGAATGCTTTTCGTGCTCTTTAGATTTAATAGAGCCGGTTTAACTTTGAGCTTTGCTTATTTTTGTTAGGCCCTAAAAAGTGTTTGAAATGTTCCTTGTAATATTTTGTAACGGAAGGAAAAGCAAGATAGTGGAAGTTTTAGTAAAGAGACATGAACATACGAGTACGTAGCTGTGGCGAGACGTGCGGTGCGGCGCGGAGAGGAGAGTGGTAGTACTATTTGAGATACTCGTGATTTTTACGCGGAATTGATAAATTGTTAAAAAAGTTTAATTAAGTAGACTTTTAGTAGCAGTGACTATAAGTAGATTGACTTTTCAGAAAATCATTTCTTATTTATAGAAGCATAAAGGTTTATAGAAGCAGGCTTTAGTTGTCAGAATTCTATAGTACAGTTACAATAGAATTACATTGCTGTAATCCGCGTTTGTTAAGCAAATCTATGTAATGCTAAGTGTATGAAGCAGGCAACATTCTCATACCTTATACATGCAGAAAAAATCACCACACTTAGCATTACATAGATTACAGCAAAATAAATTTACTGTAACTTCTGAAATATAAAAGAAAAATATCGTTGTTATAATTTATTATATTGCGCTCATGCTTACTTGGACTTCCCTGGATTGCTGTCTCTTGGTATTCTCTAAGAAGTAATTAGACGGAGGGTGGGTATGCTCAGTTTGAGCTCTGATCACGAGCATATCATTCGTCACGTGAAGAAATCCCCTGCATGCTCTGGACCCCATCCGCGTACAGCTCCACCGGAAACCATCTCGTAACATTTTATGCTGGTAGTACGTGTAGCCGTTAAGCATAAGAAGATCCTTTCCATTTCGACCTTTAACTAGCAGCACTGAAAAATTTACTAGTGTTACCAACATAAAGAATATTTATGACACACAACCAGGCATATTTTGAAGAATTTTAATTTACTAACAATATTCATCAGATACATGATATCGAATATTTCAATTTCATTTATATATCTTGAGATTGAAGTATTTGAACATTAAAAAAAATACATCCATCATTGTAGTCCACATATAACAAATTTTGAGCCAGTAAACAAAACAAATATGCCAATTTTATAGTCTTAATTTTTTTTGACGATACATTTAGGTTGATGAAAAAAAAGGCCAATATGTAGATTTAAACTGTCATCACTAACGATAATAACGAGGTTCTCACAAAGAAACCTACTATATATACTTACCACTGATATATTCTATGCATATTATTAATTTTCGGGAGTGTTGGCAACACTGTTTTACTAGTACGACATTGGCGGACGGGATGTCAGGCATTGTGAGTTGCCGCCGAAGTGCGACGTTGTCAGTCGAAACTCGTGCATTACTTCGGCACCAAGCGAGCCATAGACACCAAAATTTATCCAGTGTAAATTTTATCCAAATTATTAAGGCTGAGTATACGTTGTTGTAACAGGAGCTTATATGAAGAATTTATTCACCGTCATACATAGTGGCGTAAAATAGAGGGCGCTCGATGTCAAGAGGCGCGAACCGGTGTGATGAAAAATGAGGAATGTTAATAAAATTAGTTCAAATGCAGGTTTGGAGTAGAAAGAAAGTGCGCATTTATCTAATCATTTACACTGAGGAGGGCGCCACTCTGTCTAGCTACGCCACTGGTCACATACAAGTATGACTTTTTACTGATTGATAATTTAATTTAATTCTAGATAATTTAAATACTATTACAAAGCTAAGATAAAATTGCTATTTTTGGAAAATAACATTATTATTAGTTCGGTAAGAGCGTAACGTATAATTGTAAAAAATATTTAGGTATAAGTAATTTATAGAATTAGGCATTTCTTCGCGGAGATCCATAACACAAAAATAATAATAAAATTATTTTTCTATAATCCGCCATAAAGGACGACGGATCATAGCAAAATAATTTTATTATTACTTTTGATTTATAAGTATTAAAATATTTAGCACTATAGTAAAGATTGAAAGATTATTTCAAAAAATATATTATAAAGTAATATAGACAATATTACACATAGACAATATTATCTAAATAAAATAAAAACTACAATCGCACTCTGAAAGAAATGAGATCTTTTCCACTTTTTGACACTGTTGACTAAAAAAATAAAATTAAGTTAATACATTCACACAAAAGTACCAACTTTTTAAAATAGAATCATCAATTTTCTAACATTAATAAAAAAAATATTTTACAAATCATCATCATAATATAATAAATTTTTTCAGTCTGGTAGATTTTAAACTTTCGCGATTCATACTGATTATTATATAAATATACGGGTCACATCGCGTTAAAGTCGATTTTAACGCGATGTGACCCTCGTATGTTTATATAATAATTTGTTCAGCCTGTTTGTCTGTCTATCTATCTGTTTGTATATTACGTTTACGTAGCCGTGAAAGCGTTACAGACAAGAAAGAATTCGCTGCACCAATATTGATGAAATTTGGCACAATTATAGTATATACATCGAGGTAACTTAAAGGAAAAAATACCCAATTTATTTCGGGAATAAGGTAAAAAAATCACATATAGCTTTATTTAAAATACTTTAACGCCTAATTTGAACAAGGTCGCAAATACCACAAGTATTAAATAAAAGTTTTCGTATTTTGAGTAAAATAACTAATACGGTACATCCTCAAGGTGATTGACCCTCATGTGGGTCGTGCCGGTATAATATCGAACCTTGGACGGTTCGTGACAATGGTCGTTATAACTCCGCACCACCGTGCCGTAGGCGTCGAGCACCAGGAAAGCGCGGCAAGATTGAGAGAACTGTTTGGAACACTTCCAACGGAAACCGTCTTTTACCGGGTAATGTTTGGAGAAAGTGAAATCGTTCAATATGGCGATTGTTCCCGTCAAGGTGCGAATAAATTGCGCTGAAATGTAAAACATTAGAAATACCTTTTAATATTAGTGATTTTAATTTTATATATGTATATCACACAATTAGTATTAAGGTGACCGAATTCAAAATTAGGCTTAATTGCGTTAGATACACTGTCATCTTTATTTCAATGCCATCTTTAATATATTACGAACTATTAAAAAACTAGTGTTTTCTTGCCATTCCAAGTTATATGTCTCTTTAATACTGGCGGTGTTAAGAGTTTATGCATGTGTTTTAAACGAATCCTGCATGTGTCGGAATGTGTACGAAAATGGACAGTCCACTCTAAGTTTAGCATTATATATATTTTGTATTTACTTAATCGCGGACTATACCAACATAATTTTATTATTACTATTGTTTTATAAAGTAACACTTAATTCTATAAATTATTTTCCCTCAATACCTTAATGTTTATTTATTCATCTATTTATTTTACCAAGATTTATTAATAGATTAAATAGTTAAATTTATATAAACTTTTTTTTTCTCTATATGACATGTACTCTCTTTCTTCTTCAATTCTTGCCGTTTTCCTTCTATTACTTAAAGGTTGTCTGGAAGAGATCCCTTTTAGGGATAAGTCCGCCTTTATAGATGTGGTTTTTATATTTTTCCTTTCTCTTTTCTAAATATATGTATAAAAAGAAATAAATAAATATAATATAAAATACCTTAATATAAAATTCTACCCAATTCTAATATACGTTCCGTCACTTCTACAATGATATTTGGATGGAGCATGTGTATGTTTGAGATTGCTTCTCGTTATGACCCCGTCGCCATTGATAAATATAAATAATAATAAATATATGGGACACTTACACACACGGTCGTCCGTCCCCAAAGTAAGTAACTTAATACTTGTGTTATGGGTGACAGACAGCTGGTGAATATATACTTATATATTTTTTAAATACATACTTAAATACAAATATACACCCAGGCTCAAAGACCAACAAATTCATTTATAGAAAATGTTGGCCCTCGGCGGGAATCGAACCCGCGACCCGCGGAGTTGAAGGCAGGGTCACTACCCACTGCTCCAACGGGCCAGTCAAATGATGACCAGGAATGCCCGGCAACACCTTGAGGAGTGCTTCGTGCATTTCCATTTGTGTCCATCTTTCACTTGGTAGTGTTTAGAAAACATGTGATTGTTTCCCATAGCGAATATCCTCCCTTTACTGGATTTTATGAATACAACTGGAAACCAAAACTATTGTTCCCATATAAAAATCTTGAACACCAATAGAGATTTAGTACCTTTTTATTACGTTGCGACATCCAAAGAAAAAAGTACAAATAACAACAGAAATTGTTTGAAAATTTCAGTTGCATATAGTCAATCATTTTTTAAGAACGCGATAGTAAACAGATATAACATGTTACTATCCCACTTCTGGACATAGGCTTCCACTTTCCGGTTTTTTTTTAAGAGAAGAATTGGTGATAAGAACTACCACGCTGCTTCAATGCGGTTTGGTAGGTTACACATATTCTTAAAATAAACTAGGGACATGCAGGTCACGATGTTTTCCTCTACCGAAAAGTGTTTGATAAATTGCAATCTATTAGACATAAACTTTAATGGAAATTCATTGGTTTTGAACCCTTGATCATCTCTGAAGAATCACATGGTCTCACAGCCGAGCTATCACTGCTTTATCTTTAGCGAAGAAGAATTACGGATTATTATTACTGCTGGTCGAAGAAAGCTTACAATGAACCGTAAATTACATTTTAAAAAATCAGTTTTATATTACAATATACAATGTTAATATCTAACATTGTTTAATGTTATTACAACAATATTATATTTACATGAAAAATCCTTTAGGTATTGAATTAACTATGAAATTTCATCAATTATCTTCTTTAGATTATATATTGCTTTAATTGAGACGGTACATAATAAAATCTTATTTATTTAATAAAATTACATCGTGTCTATATTTCTCAGATTACATTATAATAAGTAGATGTATATATTTTAAAAATCTTAAATAAAATTTGGCACACGTAATAATTTTTGAATAGCCTTAATGACTAGGTTCGACCGTTTATTAAAGTTCATACATGCGAAAAATAAATATGTAGGTGCATTTTATTTATCTATACAATACGCAAATTTTTGGATGAATTTTAGGACATTGTATGCGGGTCACGTACTAGTACGTTTTCTGACAATTAATACTTAAGCGCGGCACACGTACTAGTACGTTTTCTGTCGATTGATACTTAAGAGCGGCTCACGTATCAGTACGTTTTCTGACGATTGATACTTACATTGATAGTACAGATAGTGTAACAACATGGTTTGTTAGTGAGTGCGAAAAAAAGTAATGTGAGGGAATTACATAACTAAATTTACGCGCAAAACCCCCGCTTGGTTGAAAATATTCCTGCACACAATGTGTTAAAAAGACATCACATGGAAAAAAAAATAGAGTTTGATAAAATAAATTAACTTAAAATCGATAATTAAACATAAAAAGCATACTTGTTTCAAGTTAGCACCATAGAGAAAGGGAGAAGTCAAAAATTTGTGCATCGTAATTAAAGTAGATGAGGTTACATTTCTGTCTCTCTTCTTTATGTGTGATTAGACAAAGAAAAGTATTAGTCTCATATCTTCCCTCTCTTATCCACTCAGAGGCTTCCCTTCCCTATGACTCCCTTACTCTATGGTTAGCACTCCCTCAATCATAATGAATTGAAAAACCTTAAAACTGTCCCAGAAAATAAACAATAATAGGATTGTAGTGTAGCTGCCTCATACGGCTTTAATATCTACCCTACCCTCAAGAACATAATGCCAAAAAAATATTTTTTGCTATAATACGCAATAATAAGCTTACTAGTAGCTAAGAAATATAAACTACATACAGGATAACACTGTTTCTGTTGTGTTAAAATTTTATTTTTACAGTAGTGTCCCACATCTGATACGAATATTCGGTGGTACTGGTATTGCGGTACTTCAATAGCTTATTTAAGGTAGGGTAGTTATATAACTTAATCATAGTAATTGTTTCTGTAATAACAATTAATTATACATATATCCCTTTGTTATTATGATGTACGGTAGAATATAAGAAAAACGTCGTTAAAAAATCTATTTTTCTATAAAAACTTTTGCCTAGTTTTATATTTCACGCAGTGAGTATAAATTTTATTTGTTACACTAAACATTTTAAGTATACTTATAATATTTAATTAACGCACTGTTCTACTCATGTCAACCGAGTTATATGTACTACGGCCTAGAGGAGACCCTACTGTGCAAAAATAGAATCGAATAACAGTCAAAAACATACATTTTAACTACCAAACCGAAGGCCGGATTGGCATCCATTAACTCTTAAGCTCGTAAATATACAAGCCCGTCGCGACACTAGTCGCTTAGTCGCACTAATTTGCTTAGTGTGAGTTTTTTTAACCTATCGATCGCGTTAGCGTAACGCCAATTTATATGACGCTGCAAGAGCAACATATTCTGGACGCTACGCTAACGCGATTGAAAAAAAGGTTGAAAAAATTCACACTAAGCACACTGATTTTTAAGAAAAACTACGAGATCCCAACCCGGTTACCTGACCGAGGTTAGTAGAAAATAAGCAACAGCTTCTGACAGGACCGAGAAATAAGAGTATGAATAACTAAATCCGTTTAACCAAAATTGAATACATATTTCTCTTATCGCGATCATATAGTATCTTCTTGTTTAGACTGTTTTTTCTTTTAGGATGTAGTACATATACCTCAATGCTTTTACAACCTACTGTCACTTTGTGACCTCTAAAGGAATACTTTTTTTTTTTTTTTTTTTATTTTTTTTTATTATACAGGAAAAAACCCCTTATGGGTACCGCCGCCCGACGGGGACAGGCGGCGGTTATGTCGGACTCGCACCGACTAAAACGACCTGTGTGCTCCACCACGCTGCCAATGGCAAGGACAGGGTATCATTGTACATTTTGCCCCCATCCCGCCGACAGCTCTGATCCCAGAGAATAAACACCTCTAGGTAGGGGCCCCTCGAAAGAGAAACCCCCCTCCGCTAACCGGTGCATCGGGAGCACCAGATGCACAGACCGCCTCGGGGACCTGTAAGCCAGGTGTCCGATGTACCCCGTTCGGAACACCCGAAGGTCCCCAGTTAGGGCGGCAGACGATGGGCATGGGCGAGTCACTAACACCTGGACTCACCAGCAGCAGATATACAAATAAATAAAAAAGAACATGAAAAATGTACACAATATTCAGATAACAAAAAATTAGCGTTCAATAGATTCGATACAAACGGAAAATTTAGTTACAGGAATGTTTAAAGCGTCTATCTATATAAGCTAAAACTTATGAAACGAATATCTAACTCGTACGGCCCGTTAGAATGACAAAAACCTAGAAAAGTAATGAAATTATTACTTTTTTCGTAATAAAATTTCGCTGATTATAACAAAAAAATATTTTTAGTACTCTTCTATGATAGACCACCGCAAAGTAACGCCCAATTCTATAAATTATTGATAAAAACTCGTAAAGAGATTATGAACTAAGCCCCTGACCGATTCAATATTTGCGCTCGTAGAACGAATTGGATAATTTTATGTGTGAACGATGTGTATATAAATATCCCACACAAACCTAAAATATATATTCTATCACAGCGATATTGGAAATGATTAGATCGTGACAGCGAATATATTTACCGGACCGGATGCTTGCGTGCGTCATTGTATCACTAAGACTAACCGTATGAATCTAAATAAAAGAAACCTACGTAATAACTTAAACGGGTACAAAATGTATTAAGGCGCGACTGAATCTAGCCACTTTACTACATATAACGTAGGCAAAGCCAAAAATCCTAAAATCCCTAACTTATAAACTAATGGAATATGGATCACTAATTTCTAATTGGTTGAGACTCAAATTGACGACTATCAGTTACTTAAATAGTACGTTGTTACTTACCTATTAATTTGTGCTGAAATCTTAAACTGTAAACTTAAACAGTACTGCGTTAAAAGCTATTAGTGTGCTAAGTGCGAGTTTATTTGACCTACTCAATTGCGTTAGCGTAACGCCAATTTGTATTACGATGGAACAGCGACATCTAGTGACCGCTGTTCCAGCGCTATACAAATTAGAGTTACGCTAACGCGAACGAGTAGGTTAAATAAAACTAGCACTAATCACACTGTTCCAAACTTTCTTGAACTTCAAAGGCGATAGTAATGAGCAGTCACCAATATTTGCTGGATCATAACGTTACTAACGTTGATATCACACCGAAGTTCACTGAACCTTACAACTTTACTGTCAAAGAACTGTAATCTCATCACTCATCCAAACTAGATACCATATATGTGAAGCCTAACTAGTTAAAACACTATAATTTGTCTTGTCTATATTAAATTCTCTAATATTAAAAAACAGTGTCGAAGCTACAGTCTTGCAGAAAACGTATTTCTAACATATTCATTATTATATATAATAGTTATTCAATGATAAATTGTATGACTTAGATCTAATTATATTTCAAGTACATCGCTGCATTTAGTAGCAAGTTCCTATGGCATCCAGGCACGAATTCTATTTTCTATAACTAAATCTAATTTAACACAGCATAATAATTTATCCTATAATATCTATTAAAAGCCTTCATACGGGCGTACAATGACCAAAGTAAGTACTAAACGGTATTTTCATTACCAAGTACAAAACCCAATTAGTATACAATAATTCAATCCAGCATTGATTATCAAATTTCTAACTTATAATAAATACTTAATATTAAAATTTCTTCAAATGCATGACATGCTTAAGAATTTGACTTTTTTATACTTATCGATTTCCGTAAGCCCGAAGCAGTTCTTACAAAAACATTCATAAATGACAATGTTTTACGGATACTATAAATAGTCTATACACCATAAAAAAAATTAAAGAATTCCTAGGTATGTTTAGTGCGAGTTTTTTTAACCTACTCGACCGCGTTAGCGTAACTTCAATTTGTATGACGCTCCAATAGCGATATCGAGTGAGTAGGCCAGGAAAAAAACTCGCACTAAGCAAGCTGATGCTTAAGCGGTTCCTAAAAGAGTTTCGCATCGAGGCCCGTACCCCGCCTATCCCTCAAGGGTATGCGAGATGCCCCTGCTGCTGCTGCTGCTGATTAAGGTACATTGGCCAAAAGCTAATCTTGTTGAACACTATAACTTTCTACTGAAGTAATTATCGGCAATGCTGGATTGAAATTCGTATATCAGTCGTTAAAATTATATTTAGTATAATTGTCCTCATGATTATGGAATCCCTTATGCTTGATGTAGCGACCCTCAACAGTTGTTTGGACACAACTGTTACATCCGAGTCGTTTTCGATCTCTGCAAGTCCAATTTATAGTATTCTGATAACGATTGTTAATCCAGTATTTGTTGTCCTTGAATATAAGGACCATGCTGCCTGTCCTGTGCGATGGCAGATAATAAATGCCTGAAAAAAACCAACCTCTTTCTTATAATGGGTCCAAATATTGGTTAATAAAACTCCAGCACTATTTAAAAATATATATTTATTTTCCAACGTTAATTATTAATAATCTAAGGGCGTTAAGGTAAACACAATTGAATAAAAGTGCACATGTATCAGAATACTGTATTCTAAAATATCATCCAAATTTATTCCACCTAAAAACTAGCAGGTCCCTACATAGAAACATGCTTCCAAAGACACGTTAATATAATACATAATAAGTACATTTTTTATTAACATCACATGATCGTAAACAAATAAAACAATAAAAAAACTATATAAAATAAATATTTACGAAGTCATTTCAGCGATTGCCGAAATACGTCCTTTTCCCTAATGAACCTACCGTCGTGACATTGTCGAAGACGGGGAGGCTCGTGTATATGTTTCCCGCGAAAAATAGAGATGTAGTCGCGACCGTCGAAACCTTTATAGGTTATGACGTCCGCCCTACATCCGTGGACGTCCCTTGACGAACAGTACCATTGCTTCTTCCCATGAGCTTGATGATTCTTCATGTAAAATGTGAACCCGTTAAGTATAAGCAGGCCGGCTCCCGTGCGACCCGGTATAAACTGCGCAGGCACTGATGAGAAAAACCAAATTTTACCTTTTTGTTAAGGATTAAATAAAACACCAACCTTATATAATTATTTATTTGATTGTGGCAATACAGCAAATATTTTGTACGATCGAGCATATACCACTTTTGCATTCATTGCATAAGCATTTTAAATGGCATATGCTCATTGAATATGCTGTATTGCCAGATTATAAAATGTATAATATAAAGGCAGGAAATGAAGGATAGGAACAGGTAAATAATTAGACAGGCCATCCCACATATATTTATTTGTTGCAAGGTTCATTTTCTTTATTTATTACCAAAAAAAGTACAAAATCTTCCATTGTTGTTCTATAAAAATAAACAAAAGTTAAAAATTATATATTTATAACATAGTTCATAAAAGTCAAAATATTTATATTTTGATTAATTCACCTAATTAGGTAATGGCACCATAGTTGTTTATTAAAATATAATATGAAAGATATCCACTTGGTCAGGCAAATATTCTTAAAATCAAAATAAATACAGTAAGTTACTGTTGTATGTTAGTTTCTGAGAAATATTTTAATATGCAATACCAGGAGAAGTTTGTTATACAACAAAAAATAGTCAAAGTATTGATTGATCTTATATTAGATTTACAACTTTTAATAAAATTACAGTATCTGAAATATGAATCAGGAAAAGATCAATTGATCCTAATCAATTGAAAATACTTTTTTTAAATACATTTATGAAAATCAAGTTGATATATGATAAGTCTTAAATTATTTACTGATTTATTTCATATCATCTATAAAATGCAGTGACTGCTTCTTATAAACTTTAATACTATGAACTCTGAGCTATGAACCCAAACCTGAGCTTTGGCCTCCTTTCTTCTTTTGGACTGAAGTATTTTAGCTAAACTCATCCTACTACTCCAAAATGGATTGTAAGGTTACACATATCCCAAAAATAACTGTACCAGTATTTAATTGAAGTATAAAAAGATTAAACCTGTGTTTCCTATATATCAATTCATGTTTAAAATTAACACTGTTCATGTACTAAAGAATATTCTGAATTAATATGGACATTGCTGGGATTTGAACCCAATCTATGGTTACATGTGGGTTAAATGATAGTTATTAATTGCCTTGATTGGCAACCTTTTCTACTTACAATCTATATATCAGTCTTCATGTCCAACAGAAAAAGTTTGAACTGGGACTCGAACCCAACTAAAATACATTACAAATTATGTCAATATATTAACAAACATATTAATACCAATCAGGGCATTAAATTCTTGATATATATAGAAAAAATGTATTCTTATTTTCGGCTCCTAATTCCAATAACCAAACTTTATAGGTTGGGGTTCAAACCCAACCCTAATTAATGACCCTTTAAGTATTTGAAAAAGAAACACCATTTAAAGAATCGAACTCTAAATGATGAACCAAATTAGTACATAACATTTTCAGTGTACTATAATATCTAGGGATTCGAACCCAACATATTTTGTTTGAAGTACACATAAGTTTTAGGTTGTGAACAATTATAAATCCAATGCTTCTATTACTTTCAGTTGGTTTTGGAAGACAACAATACTCCAATCTTACTAACTATGAACATCAATAATATAAAGTTTTCTTTATGATTGACCCAATGTAAAGCTACCCAATAATGTAAATAAAATATAGCTTAACCTATAAATAAACCTCCATCACCTGGCCAGGATTCGAACCCAGCATTTATAGTTTCTACAAAAGTGTAAAGAAAATCTAGCTTAACCTACTAATAAACCTCCATCAGCAGGCTGGGATTCGAACCCAGTAATTATTAATTCAACAATAATGTCAATAAAATCTAGCTGAAGCTACAAATAAAACTCCATCTCCAGGCTGGGATTCGAACCCAGTATTTATTGTTTCTACAATGATGTCAATAAAATCTAGCTTAAGCTACAAATAAACTTTCAACTCCAGGCTGGGATTCGAACCCAGTATTTATTATTTCTACAATAATGTCAATAAAATCTAGCTTAAGCTACAAATAAACCTTTAACTCCAGGCTGGGATTCGAACCCAGTAATTATTATTTCTACAATAATGTCAGTAAAATGTAGCTTAAGCTACAAATAAACCTTCAACTCCAGGCTGGGATTCGAACCCAGTAATTATTATTTCTACAATAATATAAATAAAATGTAGCTTATCCTAAAAATAAACTACCATTACCAGGCTGGGATTCGACCCCAGTAATTATTATTTCTACAATAATTTCAATAAAATTTAGCTTAAGCTACAAATAAACCTCCATCTCCAGGCTGGGATTCGAACCCAGTAATTATTATTTCTACAATAATGTTAATAAAATGTAGCTTATCCTACAAATAAACCTCCATCACTAGGCTGGGATTCGAACCCAGATATTATTATTTCTACAATAATGTCAATAAAATCTATCTTAAGTTACAAATAAACCTCCATTACTACACCAGGATTTAGATTTACACCAGACTAGGATGCCATCCCAGCAATTATTGTTTCTACAATAGGGTAAATATAATGTAGCTTAACCTACAAATAAACCTTCCTCACCAGGGATTTGAACCCAGGAATTATTATTTCTACATTGCATAAAGGTGTGAACAGAAATCCATTAAGAATTTAGGGAATCGAACCCTATATATCACAACAGCACTTTTGTTGTATGACTCTTCTAACATAAGTTTTATGCAGGGATTCAAACTCCATTTATTCTAGTCTTTAACTTAATTAATAGTGATTTTATTCTAAACCCTATTTATAGGAATTAACTTTACACATTTAAAGTTTCATCATGTATGAATTTCATGGTTAGGATTCGAATCCAACAGATTTTAATTTCTTCATTGCTTCTCGTTGTTCATCATCAATATTGGTTACAACTTCTTAAATAATTAAGAAGAACTAGTCTAAGAAATATTTAAAATATCATTATCAATTGTGGAGGGAATTGAACCCAAATAAAAGTGCTTACAGCATCAATAGTACCAGGGACAAATAATATCATAGGCAATAAGATCCAAGGTTATAAGAGTTTAATTCAGCTACCTTGCTATTGTTTTATAACAGTTCAGGGAATTGAACCCCAGATACCTTGTATAACAAGTTTAGTGGTCAGAGCATCACATACCTAAATAGTCTTTAGTAATATCTGTATGTTTTTCCCTAATTCTTAGTTCTGAACTGAAAGCTAAATTAAATTAAATCTCTTTTGGGTATACATAATATAAAAAAATGAATGAATAGTAAGTGGGTGCATATACTATCATGAAAGAAGAAAGGAGGCCTTTGTTCACCAGTGGGACAATAAACAGACTGCAAAATTAATCAATCACACCATTATCATAAGCATATGATGTGCTTATCTTTTAACATAAAATCTTACCCACATGTGAGTTGCAAACTGAGTGAGTTTGCAAATACATAGACAATAAATATCAAAACAATGATATTTCAGTTCTACTTTTATATATTCATTTGTTTTTGGTAAGAGAACTTATTATGAAATTTGTGTTGACATAATTGAAAATTTTCCTATATTTATCTAGGATAATTAGGTGCAATTAATGTAATATGACAATTACAGTCAATTTTCAAATTTTAATTACTCAGAACATATTTTACTTCTTTGTAGTTACAATATTATACTATCATAATCAAATCTGAACACAATTTTGATTTGTTATGTTCGAATATAAACGTTTGCAATTAGTTTTGTTGACATTTACGCTTTGTTTACAAACAAAAACTGGTATAATAAATTGAAATGGACTTAATAAAGAATTATTATGTTGAGAAAACATATAAGATAGCGATTAAAACATGAAATCATACAACAATAACATCCAAGAATACCTGCCTTTCACTAAATCAAAACAATCTTTTTGTGATGTGTTTACATAGAAACTGAACTCTTACGTAGAATCTAGTGATTGAATATCTTTCTGTAGAAAACTTACTCGCTACTACTCACCGAACCGCAGCCAGCAAACCAGGACAAGACCTCAAAATAAGGTAAAAGCGGGAACAAAAACTAACCTTAACACAAGATAGCACTTTCATATTTTAAACACTCAGCACTTGATAAAATAGCACAAAAATATTAATTCAACTATTGAACACATGAATCAGACACGCTTTTCGAGAAATTTATAACAAAATACGCGCAAAACAAGTTTAAAAACAATCTGACGTTTAGATGCCAAGGGATTATTCGATTTTATCCCTTTATGACGTAAAATACCACGACACATAAAAAAATTATTGAATTCTTTTTGTAATGGACTTCGCGGATAGCTCAATCTCGACGCATTTTGAAAAGAATTTTAGCCATAAAAGTAGTAAAACAACAGTTATTTGGCATCGAGAGAGCTATTTTGACAGTTATGAAGTGACTTGCCACAGGTAACATTTTCAACAGTTTGGTTGCATCTTAATTGTATGATGTAGTGCCATACCATCAGTGTAAGTAAATAAAATAAACAATATGTTACTACATATTGTTATTTTATTTACTTACACACTTTTTACTAAAAGCCCCAGAAATAGCAATGGTTTATAAATTTACCTCATAGAACAGGGCACTAAAGCTCCAAGGAAGCTTAGACATGACATTGCAATTACAAATAATATTAATTGATCAAATATATTTTATATTAATTTATAGAATAATAGTGCCAAAACTACTTTAGCACCAATGTTTCGCATTGCCATTTGCCATCGTTCACTGAGAAGAACTTGCAATAATAGTGGCTTTTGTTATCAAAAATAGTATTTTCATGGATAGATTAAATTTACATTAAGTTCTAACTTTGGAGCGCATAGGTCTTTTTTGTATTTTTTTATTCAGTTTAATAGAAACTCTTTGCATTGAACTAAAATAGAGAACAACGCCTTTTTACAGGTACATTCTGTTTTTGTACGTTTGAAATATATGTTTCGAAGCTAGCATACAACTTTTGTTACTTATCTATGGTATCAGACAAGTTGTCTGTTATCTTATTTTTCTCTATGCGTCTCTCTTAAATTTAATATCAACACAAAATACATAGGTACATAAGGATACGGTTTTTGTATAATATTATTGAAGTAGAGACTTTGTAAAGCTCATATATAAATATCATTTACAAATATTTTTTCTTTACGCTCCGAGAAAATAAGAAATAGAAAAGAATGTCGATAGAAATAGAATCAGCGGAGTGAGCACAATTTTTTTATTATTTTTTAAATAAACTTATAAAATAGTATTATCAATACTTACAAATAAACTTAATAATTTCAATTTACAATTTCAGTGTAATCCGGCTTATTCAGCAATATCTAAAAGAGTCTAACCTCACAAAAACATTGCAAACACTACAGGTGAGCTATTCATTAAATTTAATACAAAGTATGGAAATTCTTGTAGATAATAATTGTAGGATACAAAAAAATTATATATATCTTAATCTTCTTTTGCATAGTCAAATATTTATTTACTGGTTTCATCTACTACAAATATATTCTACATTTGAATGGCAAGGAAGTTTGGAGTTCAATATTGTTAGTTATCTTTTAAAAATATTAGCTTAGATTGGATACAGATTGGTGACCTTTGCCATATGAAGTATATTTGAACATTTAGGAATTAAACAGACCTAGAAATACAAGAACTGAGAAAAAATTTAACTTTTTAATGAGTTTTATTGAATGTTGCAAAATTGTTTATAGGAAGAAACTGGTGTATCTTTGAACACAGTGGACAGTGTTGATGGATTTTGCGCAGATATAAATAATGGACACTGGGATACAGTTCTAAAAGCTACTGCCTCTTTAAAATTGCCAGACAAAAAACTTATGGATCTTTACGAACAAATTGTTCTTGAATTGATTGAGCTGAGGGAACTCGGTGCTGCACGTACATTACTACGACAGACGCAACCCTGTCTACTCATGAAGCAGCAAGAGACTGACAGATACATGCATTTAGGTATGTTACATTAATATTTGACTCTTCCTTGTGTTGAGTTACCTATGCTAGAGGCATATTAATACTTTGCATGTTCAAGTTTGAACAACTACCTATTTGAAGCGAAAATTTGAGAAATAACATGTGGCTATTTTAAAGTTTGTCTTCTGTTTGGAGGTAAACTTACAACTGCCTAAACCTTTTTAATTGCTAATCTTTTAATCTTTAAATGGTTTAATCTATATAATATATAGTTTGAATTTTAGACACAGCTCCACCAATTTTCATAAAACTTATTATGGGTTTGGGGAGTGATAATTTGATCTAACAAGATTTAATTAAAAAAAATAGTTTTATCCCTGTTTTTGGGCAACAGAAACAGTTTTAAAAACTGATATAATATCATTAGTAAACAAACAATAATTATGCTGCCACTTGCTTAGTTATAATAGCTCAGTTGGCAAAGGCTTAAGAAGTGAAAATACTCCGGTTTGGATCCTAGATATGATTATCCCTTTTTTCCTTTTATTTTCATATTGCATCTTAGCCGTGTGTATATGCGCTGAGTAGAATAGACCACCCTCATTTCTACCCGAGGTGTCGTAAAAGGCGATAATGCTAAGTCCATCCACCGTATAGTATCAGTCTGAATAGAATAGACCACCCTCATTTCTTACCGAGATGGCTTATAAGGCGACTAAGGTTAGTTGACCCACCATGGGGTATCTGGTTGAGTAAAATAGACCACCCTCTTCCTTAACGAGATGTCATAAATACAACTAAGATATGTTGACGTCAGGCAGGCGGATGGTCGTAAAATACGTAAACAGATCATATGACAACATGTTGTGCCGACCCCATTTAGTGTGAGATAAGGGCAGAAGGATGATGATTTCAAATTGCATGTCTTTTTATATATTTAAAAAAAATCACTTAGCAAGGCTTGGTCACCCTAGTACTTTTATTTAACAAATAAAGCATAGGCTATGTTTATTTTATAAAACAGTTATTTTTAGAGAACATGCTGGCAAGATCGTACTTTGACCCTCGTGAGGCGTATTGCGGAGCCCGAGGTGCGGCGGGCGGTGGTAAGGAATGGAGACGTGCAGCGCTCGCAGCAGCGTTAGCAGGCGAGGTGTCAGTGGTACCGTCTTCACGTCTCCTTGCATTATTGGGACAAGCGCTTAAGTGGCAGCAACATCAGGGACTCTTACCACCAGGTACTGGACGTATTGCATGCTTAGCATTAAAGTGACCTAATTAAATATTTGGCTTATTTCAATTAGATACAATGTAATCTTTAATATTTAAATGAGTTAATCTTGTATGTATGATAAATATATGTTTTTGGAATATCGGAAACGGCTTCAACGATTTTCCTGAAATTCAGCATGTAAGAGGTTTAGGAGAAGAAAAATCGATCTACGTAGGTTTTATTAAAAAAAAACCGTTTTATTCCTGCTTATCCCTGTTTTTATCCCTGTGTTTAAATGTAAATTTTAATATTTTTTCAATGCCCAAATTAAAAATATACTAAAATTTACATTGAATCTAAAATAAAATTTTTTCCGTAATTTGTCGAATCAGCGTAGCTTATTCGGGGAATGGGCAGTCTTTAAATTTATATTAGTCGCCTTTTTGTGATACCTCAGAAAGAGGGAGGTCTATTCTACTCAGCCGGATACCTGACGGCGAGTCAACTTACTTTAGTCGCCTTTAACTGCACCTCGGTTGAGGGCTGTCTATTCTACTCAGCCGGACACCACACAGCGGGTCGACTTACCTTAGTCGCCTTTTAAAACGCCTCGATAAAAATTAGAATGGTCTATTCTACTTATAGCCGGATACTACACGGCTATACATCTTCATTATCTAATGCCAAATATCTAATTAATAGAAATTAATATGGAGTGCACAAAACTACGAAATTAAGCATTTTATAGGCACTACATTACTACATTCCGTTTAATATTCCGATTTATTCCACATATATTTGAGGCCTCCTACAGAGAAACCCAAACAAGTTTTATTCAAGTAACCTTATGACTTTCTTTTGCTTTGCGATTTTGTCGTGGAATCAATCTCCTGATGATGCTTCGGTTGTAGGGCGAAACGATTGTTGAGTTAGTGATAGTGAACGTATGTAGTGCTTGTGTATTGTGGTGGCGGTGGTACAGTTTTGTGCATGTTTTACGATACCTGCATCAGGTATTGTATGTATGTATCAGGTATGAAAACGGATTGTACACTCTGCATTTAGCATTATTTATATTTTCTATTTTACTTTGTCGCGGATTATAGCAAAATAATTTTATTATTACTTTTGGCTTATGACTTTCCTTATTCACCACTCCAGATTTTTGATTGCAGGCACAACTATTGACTTGTTCCGAGGCAAGGCTGCGATAAGGGACGAAGAAGATGACCAATGTCCGACACAACTCTCGAAAATGATTAAGTTTGGTCAGAAATCACATGTTGAATGTGCCAGGTATAGTATAGCTTTTAATAGTTATAGTAAACTAACTTTATGACAAGGCTGAAATTGATTGAAGTTTTTTTTTTAATGGTTTAAGCTGTGAACTATTAAACCATCTTCTATTCCCACCTTATTGAGGGCCGATATTTTCTATGAACTGGTAACTTAACTAACTATATATATAACTTATATAACTGTAGGTCCTTCAAAACTGGGTCTACATTTGTAAAAACTAAAAAAAGGTCGTAAAAGGCGACTAAGGTGAGTCGACCCGCCGTGTGGTATCCGGCTGAGTAGAATAGACCAACCTCATTTCTTACCGAGGTATCGTAAAAGGCGACTAAGGTAAGTCGACCAACCGTGTGGTATCCGGTTTAGTAGAATAGACTCTTTCTTACTGAGGTGTCGTAATATACGACAGAGGTAAGTTGACATCAGACAGGCGGCCGGTCCTAAAAACGCAGCCAAATCATGTGACAGTATGTTTATAACATGTTGCGCCGACCCCACTTGAGAGTGGGATAAGGGCAGGAAGATGATTATTCTAACAAATGTTTCTATAGGCGGCCATATGTTCTTTAAAGCTAGTTTCGTACTTCCTTTACAGGTTTTCTCCAGACGGCCAGTACTTGGTAACAGGATCTGTGGATGGGTTGGTTGAAGTGTGGAACTTTACGACGGGCAAGATCCGTAAGGACCTGCGATACCAGGCTCATGATGAGTACATGAGCATGGAGGAAGCCGTGCTGAGCCTCGCATTCGCTCGTGACAGCGACACGCTCGCCGCTGGCTCTAATGATGGCAAGATAAAGGTAAAATAACACTAAACAAAACTAATGAAAACGGACCTCCGCAAAGTAACGCCTAATTCTGTAAATAAATTAAATTAGATTTTCAATTGTCAACACTTCTGTTGGTTTTGTAAATTGCTCCTTTATAGAGCGAGAGCCCTTGGACCCCACACCTTCGCCATTTTATAAAATCTGAAAGTTTATCAGTGCATGCTTCCAACACAGGTAAAAACGATGTTAGATTATGGAATTTGGATCATAGTGGCTTTGGGAGATACGCGGTACTCAAGGTCGCAATATACCGATCTAATTTCGTCAAGTTATAAAGGCTGATGTTTAGGTATTACCTTCAGAATAATATTAAAAATCACGTCAGTTAATGCCAGACACTTAGGATAGTGGAAACCCCCTGCCAGACACCCAAAAATGTTCATGAGATTTGAATTCTATGTACATCATAGTATAAAAGCTGATTTTATTATATATTACTTGGGTACTAATAAGATGATGTTTCCTCATCAGCCAGACATTTTTGATAGTTCTAACCCCTGCCAGACAAGCATAAAAGGTAGCGGTAAGAAAGAGTTCGAATTATATATACGCGTAGGTAAGAGCGAGATAGCGAGTTAGGTTGTTACTGCTGTTTTTGCTCACTGCGATATATGTACTTAGAGTAGATGTTAACATCAGCTTAAATTATTTTATTTGCTATCTTCAAGTATTGTTAATTTAATATTGTAATAACACTACGATTTTCCGACCTATTCCTGAAAACTAACCGACGTCTTTGTGTTTGTTCGCCGTCAATCTTTCCTCGGCTTTTGCCGCTATTTCACATTTGGTACAAAGTGATAATAGGATGTATTTATACATAGGTATGGAAGGTATCGTCAGGGCAGGTTCAACGCAAGTTAGAGCGCGCGCACGCAAAAGGTGTGACATGTCTGCAGTTCACACGAGACAACACACAAATTCTATCCGCCTCATTCGACCGCACTATCAGGTAAGTAAGCCTGTCTTTGTTTTTGTCCCACTGCTGGGACAAAAATAAAAACCTCTGCTCACCTTGCAGAGAAGACTATACATGGGGTGGGCGTACACCACACTAAATTAGCTGATTCACATAATTTTCTGGGAATGTTTTCCTTTATCATAAAATACTTTATTATTTGTAAATATTACTTAGGAATATAAATGCTGTGATGGCCTAGCGGTGCGACCGTGTGAATCTCTAGAGACGATCATGGGTTCAAACCCGGGTAGACACCAATGAGTTTTTCTATTAAAACTTATGTGTCTAATTGATAATTGCAATTTATCACACGCTTTTCGGTGAAGGAAAACATCGTGAGGAAACCTGCATATCTCTAGAGAATTCTAGGGATATGTGTAACCTACCAATCCGCATTGGAGCAGCGTGGTAGGTCTTAGCTCCAACCCTTCTCTCCAAAAATGGAGAGAGGAGGCCTATGCCCAGCAGTGGGATAGTAACAGGCCGTTACTTACTTAGGAATATACATTATTGTTTAGGAAACTTGTCTTCCTACTATGAATCTGCGAACTCGATGTTTACTATCTTACGCGAAATTGATATTTACTAAATCGTATATTTTGCGTAAAAATGTATGTCAATCTATAACTTCTTTTGAGTTTCATGAATTCAGCGTAGTGGGTTCATGTTCTAGTTTCATCTTTTCAAAGACAAGACTACTTGGTTGGCAAAACTTTGAGTAAGAGGTTGCCTCTTATGGATATACTTTTATAACATGAGTGTATATTTTGAAAAATAATGCTTTACTTGCTGGTTTACTTTAACTTAAAAAAAATCTAAGTTAATCTATTGTAGGAGTATAACACGTTTTATATGTCTAAGGGAATAAATGTCCAAGGTGCGTACTTTAATAAAAACTCGTAGCACAGCAACACATATACACGCGACGACAATCACGGCCGCCACAACTTGAGCAGCCCGTCCTCGCTGTACGTCGCCAACAGATTCTGATGCGGATGGTGGGTCATACCGATGACAGCTTTTTCGTGAATCTATCGATTAAGTAAAATAATTATAGATTATTTTCTTCGTTTATTACACATTTGAGCTGTGATAGCCCAGCGGTAACACCGTGTGACTCTTTCGAGAAGGTCAGGTGTTTAAACCCGGGCAGACACCAATGAGTTTTTCTGTTAAAAACTTATGTGTCTAATTGATATTTGCAATTTATTACACGCTTTTCGCTGAAGGAAAACATCGTGAGGTAACCTGCATATCTCTAGAGAATTCTGGAAATATGTGTAACCTACCAATCCGCATTGGAGCAGCGTGGTAGGTCTTAGCTCCAACCCTTCTCTCCAAAAATGGAGAGAGGAGGCCTATGCCCAGCAGTGGGATAGTAACAGGCCGTTACTTACTTAGGAATATACATTATTGTTTAGGAAACTTGTCTTCCTACTATGAATCTGCGAACTCGATGTTTACTATCTTACGCGAAATTGATGTTTACTATCATGCGCTATGCGATGAAAAACATCTTGATAAAACATATGCCTAGAGAATTTGCTAAATGCTTTGTAGCTTCATGTTGTGGAATGCTAACGTTATTTCGGTCGGTCACGTGGTCTATGACTGAAAACAGGCATGTTGAGACACCTGTGACCCACATAGCTCTGAGCGTCAAAGCACATGACCAAACCAGCATAGACGCGCTTCTACGATTTTATCGGCTATATATCTCCCAAATTATTTTGATAATTCACAAATTGTTATGTACTTAGTATTAGAATTTCGATCAGTAAAGAGCTCAAAAGAAAGACAGGTGATACAATAATGACTTAGGCTATGTTACGGACTACAGACCTGCTTAGTGATTTAAGTAACGAAATTTGTATTGAAAAGCACTTAAACTTTTGTACTTAAATAATGTTTTTGAACGGTCATAAGATTTTTTTTCTCTACAAAATCCGCTGACCCTGTATGTAACAATTTTTCTGTTATTCACAGGATTCACGGACTAAAGTCGGGCAAGATTTTAAAGGAGTTCCGCGGCCACACCTCGTTTGTAAACGAAGCCGTTTTCACACCGGACGGTCACAGTGTACTTAGTGCTTCTTCAGACGGTACCGTTAAGGTATGTTGGTATGGCTACAATGTCTCGTAATTTAATAATAAATGTACAAGTGAGTTAAGCATTTAAAGTATTTGTTTCAGGTTTTTCATATTGACTTTAGTTCTGTGTTGAACGTGCACTCTATACTATTATTAGATGCTCATCTACAGTGAAGTGGTCAAATTAGATTTGATAAGACAACATGGATATGGATCAGAATATTGGGCAATAAAAGAAATGTGTATGCGAATTAGATGAGAATGTTAAGGTTGTGGTGTGACAAAACTTGATAGAATACGCAATGAGTATATTAGGGGAAGTCTGAAAGTTGCGCCCATTACAGAAAAGATGAGAAGTGCGAGACTAAGTTGATATGGTCATTTAATAAGGATGAAAATCATGTGACCAAAAGAGTTTTAAATATGAATGTGGATGGATGTATGGCTAGGGGGAGGCCGAAAAAAAGATGCATGGATTGTGTGGAAAATGATGTTAAAGTAGTGGCACCAGAGTTGACGAATGATAGAGGAGAATGGGAGAAGAAGAGAATTGCGCCGACCCCACTTATGTGGGATAAGGGTAAGAGAATGATGATGAAGAAGACAAAACGAGAATACGTTATTTTATTGTATTCAGATTTATCGGATCGCGTTACAGACGTTGTACCGCTTTTTTGGAATATGTTGAATCTATGATTACCATCTATGAAAGTGAACAATTAACAATTCACTTTCATTAAAAAAAATATCTATGGACATGACGATATTAGTCTGTCGCTATACCTTTCATCATCATCATCTTTCTGCCCTTATCCCACTCAAAGTGGGGTCGGCACAACATGTTTAAACATGTTGTCACATGATTTGGCTATGTATTTTACGACCGGCCGCCTGCCTGACGTCAACTTATCTTAGTCGTATTTTACGACACCTCGATAAGAAAGAGGGTGGTCTATTCTACTTAACCGGATACCACACGGTGAGTCAACTTACCTTAGTCGCCTCTTACGACACCTCGGTAAGAAATGAGGGTGGTCTATTCTACTCAGCCGGATACCACACGGCGGGTCGACTTACCTTAGTCGCCTCTTACGACACCTCGGTAAGAAAAGAGGGTGGTACTATTCTATTCAGCCGAATACCACACGGCGTTCTGCCGCTATACCTTTATCGGTACTTAAAGTCAAATCACACGATTAGTATTAAAGTGACCGAATTCAAAATTAGTCTCAATTGCGTTAGATACATTGTGATCCTTATTTCAATGCCATCTATAACATCGCGCTACGAACTATAAAAAAAGTGTTTTCTTGCTTGTTCCGTGTCATGTGTGATACGCGAGTTTTGTAGGCGGTACGCTACGATTTAATGCCAATTCGCATCATACATTTTTAATTCGGTTACATAAATACTGTGCCTACGACATTGGTATTGAATGAATGTTAGTCGGTTGCCAAAGCCTTGTCGGTTCGTTGAATGAACTCAGGGAGTAATGTTATAAACAGGTTAGTCGGTCCGGACTAACTAAAGTGTACAACGACGCTGAAGCCGCTTGGCACGCTCAAACCAAAAACTTTTTTTATAATCCTGTGCTTACAACATGGATATTGAATGAATTTTAGTCGGTCACCAAATTCTTGTCGGTTCGTCGAATTAACTGAGGGTGGTATGTTATGAACAGGTGTGGTCGGTCAGGACCGGCGAATGCACCGCGACGCTGAAGCCGCTTGGCTCGGGCGAGCCGCCGGTCAACTCGCTGCTGCTGACCCCAAAGAACCCCGACCACTTCGTTGTATGCAACCGGACCAATACCGTCGTCATCATGAACATGCAGGTATACTTTAACGCCTCGGCTACATTAGCGGGCTACGGCGAATATTCGGGGTACATCGTTACAACGCGATGTATTCGGGCGCAGACGATTTGGTATAGGGCCACTGTCGGTAAACGGGCGCGCATCAAAGAAATTTGTCACGACAACATTCGCTTATTACACATCATTGTCATCCAGATTTAGAAGTGGGCCGATAGACGCACAAACTTCAACTACGAATATTCGCCTGCTAATGTTCTTGTGCTGCTGATGTTCTTGTGTTCTTCTTGTGTGTTGTTCTTTCCGCGCCAATACGACACGAATCTTCGCACGCTAATTTAGCCCCGGCGTAACAGATGTACAGATGCCGTACCGACTATACGACATTGCTTGTTTGTTTGTTTGTAATCTCTATATTGCGTTAATTAAAAAATATATAAAAAAGCTACATAATTTGCAACGGCGTGCTTAAAAGATTTAAATTAAATTTAATTAATTAAATAAAATTTAAATTAAAAGAGATAAATATAAGTACAGTGAATTAAAATAAAAATAAAATTGTACCAATAATCAACAAACGGCAAATGAACCTTATGTAACAATAACATAATATTATAAAAAATACAATTAAATATATTTATAAAAGTAAATATAATAAAGTAATTTAATAAAACGTAAATATCACTGATTACTTGCATGATTTTTAAAAATTTTGTGTTTAATTTTAATTTAAGGTTACATACACCTTAGCAACCTACATAAAAAGGTTCTTTCAGTTTATATAGTGAAGTAATTTAGCCATAGTAATTATTTTACGTTAAAAAAAAACACACACAGGGCCAACAATTTCTATAAAAAGCATTTGTTGGTTCTTCGAGCCTGTCACATGATTTGGCTGCGTTTTTACGACCAACCGCCTGCCTGACGTCAACTTACCTCTGTCGTATTTTCCGACACCTCGGTAAGAAAGAGGGTGGTCTATTCTACTAAACCGGATACCACACGGTGGGTCAACTTACGTTAGTCGCCTTTTACGACACCTTGGTAAGAAAGAGGGTGGTCTATTCTACTTAACCGGATACCACACGGCGGGTCGACTTACCTTAGTCGCCTTTTACGACACCTCGGTAAGCAATGAGGGTGGTACTACTCTACTTAGCCGGATACCACACGGCTAATAATAAAGTAATTGAATGAAGTGTAAATAACACTGATAATCTGCGTGATTGTTTTTAAATATTGTATTTAATTTTTATGTAGGTTTTTTATGAAGTTTACTAAATACACCTTATTTAGTAAACTTCATAAAAAGGTTCTTTCAGTTGATTTAGTGTAGTAATTTAGCCACAGTAATTATTTTACCTTTTAAAATAAATAAACATCTAGGGCCAACAATTTCTATAAAAATAATTTGTTGGTTCTTCGAGGCTGGGTTTATATTTGTATTTAAGTATGTATTTAAAATTATATATGTCTATATTAACCATAACAAAAGTATTAAATTAGTATGGGGATGGACGACCGTGTGTTTAAAAAATACCGTGCAAGGCTCCGTCAACTAGGTAAGTAAGTAACGGCCAGTTACTATCCCACTGCTGGGCATAGGCCTCCTCTCTCCATTTTTGGAGAGAAGGGTTGGTGCTAAGACCTACCACGCTGCTCCAATGCGGACTGGTAGGTTACACATATCCCTAGGATTCTCTAGAGATATGCAGGTTTCCTCACGATGTTTTCCTTCGCCGAAAAGCGTGTGATAAATTGCAATTATCAATTAGACACATAAGTTTTTAATAGGAAAACTCATTGGTGTCTGCCCGGGTTTGAACCCGTGATCGTCTCTAGAGATTCACACGATCGCACCGCTAGGCCATTACAAACTTCTAAGCTCCGTCACCTAGGTACTTTAATTAATTTCCAATACAGGACTACAAACTGTTTTCTCCAGGGTCAGATAGTACGTTCGTTCTCGAGTGGACGTCGCGAGGCTGAGGGCGGGTCGTTAGTGTGCGCGGCGCTCGGCGCTAGGGGCCGCCTGGTGTACTGCGCTGGGGAGGATCTAGTGCTGTACGCGTTCTGCGCGGCCAGCGGGAAACTCGAGAGGACTATTAACGTAAGTCGAAACAACATTATTTTTTTTATTCTTAAGTTCAAGTATTGTTATTATTTTTGTTGGTTATCATTTACAAAAGTAATAATAAAATTATTTTGCTATAATCCGCGATGAAGAAAATAGTAAGTATATATAACGCTAAATGTAGAGTGGACAATCGGTTATCATACCTTTTATTTATTTATTGATTTAAAAAGGCCATCAACAATATAAACACCATACATAGCTACAAATACACAATGTACAAGGATTATTATAATTAAGTGCTACATTAATTATAGATGGCAACAGCATGCGCAGATTGACAACAAGTATATAAAGTGACAATGCGCATAAACAACGTTATTTAGTCTAGTTGGAGGGGTTAGCAAGTTTATAATTAATTTGTAACCCTAAACCTTTTTTTATAAAAAAAAAGAAAAAAAGTGGGCAATTAAGTTACAAGAAGTTGATTACATAAATACAGATGTAACTAAAGTTTGTAATAGTAAAGTAGCCGACTGTTACTATCCCACTGCTGGGCATAGGCCTCCTCTCTCTGTTTTTGGAAAAAAATGTTGGAGCTAAGAACTACTACGCTGCTCCAATGCGTATTGGTAGGTTACACATATCCCCACAATTCTTTTGAGACATGCAGGTTTCCTCACGATGTTTTTAATTATTAATTAGACACATAACAAAAAAAACTCATTGGTGTTTGCCCGGGTTATGAATCTGTGACCTTCCCGAAAGAGTCGCTAGGTGTTACTGCTGGGCTATCACAGCTTAAGTTTGTAATAGTAAGTAAGTTAGCGGCCTGTTACTATCCCAATGCTGAGAATAGGCCTCTTTTCTCCGTTTATGGAGAGAAGGTTTGGAGCGAAGACCTACCACGCTGCTCCAGTGCGGATTGGTAGGTTACACATATCTCCAGAATTCTCTAGAGATATGCAGGTTACCTCACGATGTTTTCCTTCAGCGAAAAGCGTGTAATAAATTGCAAATATCAATTATACTGCGTCCATCATATTATCAGTCTTTTGACAGCTCACGCTCATTAAGTTTTGTATTGCTTACGTACAAATATCATACAAATAATATTTGTACTTTATGGATGGGTACCGCCCACTTAGTGATGTCACACATAATGGTTACTACGATTATGCCACAGATTAAAAATAATCGGTAGAAATCGATGTTACGAGTATTAAAAGACATTTAATAACATTATATAAAGTTTTACTTTCTTCTTAGTTAATACATGAATACGTTGTACTGGCAGTGGTATGGAGGAATCCGAAGAACAGTATGGCCATATTCTGCTGCCATTTCATTGATTACATAGCGTTTTGCTCTCTTTTTGGTTTTTAATATTTTTATTAATTCAACTTTTAACATTGAGTCGTCCACATTTTCTCCATTGTCCCGAAGCCAATTAATTATTTCATGCTTTTTATTAGCCTGTGTTGGCATTTTGTCAATTTGACGGGAGTGGTAGGGCGCATTATCAATAAAAATTATTGATGGTTCTTCCAATGAAATGAGCATTTTTTTGAACCACTCTTCATACACATTTGCATTCATCTCTTCGTGGTAGTCATTTGATTTCTTCGATTTAAATGCCAACAGTGCGTCTTGTACAAATCCTTTTGCTGTACCTCCATGGCAAATGATTAGGCGCTCACCTTTTCCCATTGGTACTGAGGAAGTGGAATCAGCAGTATCATCAGTCCAGAAACGAGATAGTGTGTGGTTAGCGTTGAGCCATGTTTCATCCGTGAAAACAATATTTGCCCAATCTTGTATTTTCTTTGCCTCTCTTAAAAAATCACAACGTGCTATAGCTATATCTGTGCGTTCCATTAATAATTTTCTTTTATTTAACTTTTTATATGAAAAGCCAATTGTGTTCAAAACTTTGACCAAAGAAGATTTTTCACCATGAAATAGACCACTTCTTTTCAAAGAAACAATAAGTTTTCTCAAAGTTGGAATTTCTTTTCTCAAGTAGTAATCATATACATGACGACGAATAGCGTCAGCGTCAAAGTCATCAACAGCTGTCACCTTATGAGCCCGGCGCTTTCTTTTTGGTGTAGATGGTTTGTTTTGCTCCAAGCCGCTCCTGCCGTAGGCATCAGTAGTGATTTTAGTCACAGTTGATAGACTGATCCCCAACGCGGCTGCAACACGGTTTCGGACTTGCGTGATAGGTATAAGAGGTCCGCCATTTTGATTTTCTTGCTCAAAATACTCATGAAGTTTTAACACTAACTGTCTCGATTGTGCTTTCAACACACGTCCTTTCGGCATTTTCACGATCAATTAATATAAGTTTCACAAAAGTTTTTCCGAGGAATAAAGCTACTTAACTCAAGGTGTAACAGATGCGAGAGAACACTCAGCGAACGTAAATGCGTGTGACTATCACGGGCGTTTCGTTGAGAGTGACAGATCACGTCAAAATGGCGGCCGAGCGGAAGGTCTGTTGATGTTGCCAGTTGATGTATAATATATTTTTTATGATTATAATAAATACACACGGATTAACATTTATTTTCAAAAAACTAAGGCAATATTAAATCAAAATGTTGATTTCTATATCTGTTATTAGTTTACGTAGGTTATCATTAATCGAATTACTTAGGTACGTAATTCGATTAATGATACGAGAATCTTTAGGACATCACTAAATATGTAAATCGTCAATCTGTCAAAAGATGGTTAATATAATGGACAGTGTATAGACATAAGTTTTTAACAGAAAAACTCATTGGTGTCTGCCCGGGTTTAAACCCGTGACCTCTTCGAAAGAGTTGCACGGTGTTACCGCAGGGCTACCACAGCTTATAAATTTGTAATAAACGAAGAAAATAATCTATAAATATTTTACTTAATCGATAGATTCACGAAAAAGCTGTCATCGGTATGACCCACCATCCGCATCAGAATCTGTTGGCGACGTACAGCGAGGACGGGCTGCTCAAGTTGTGGCGGCCGTGATTGTCGTCGCGTGTATATGTGTTGCTGTGCTACGAGTTTTTATTAAAGTACGCACCTTGGACATTTATTCCCTTAGACATATAAAACGTGTTATACTCCTACAATAGATTAACTTAGATTTTTTTTAAGTTAAAGTAAACCAGCAAGTAAAGCATTATTTTTCAAAATATACACTCATGTTATAAAAGTATATCCGTAAGAGGCAACCTCTTACTCAAAGTTTTGCCAAGTAGTCTTGTCTTTGAAAAGATGAAACTAGAACACGAACCCACTACGCTGAATTCATGAAACTCAAAAGAAATTATAGATTGACATACATTTTTACGCAAAATATACAATTTTTTTTTTAATTATTTTTTTTTATCATAAAATTTATACAAAAGACGGAAATTCCAGTCTGAAACTGATAAAATTCAAATGTGAGATGAAGAAGTTTTAATTGGAACTAATTATCGTCCAATCGGCCATAGATTGACCAAATAAATGAACTCCTTTTACCAAAAGTGTCTTTAGCTACCAAAAATAATAATTTCTTATAATTTCCTTACATTTGTATGTATTATTACTGATAATAGTTTCATTACCCCTGCCATCTTTGTACTATTTTACGACACCTCGGTAAGAAAGAGGGTGTCTTCTACTCAGCCCGATACCACACGGCGGGTCAACTTACCTTAGTCGTATTTTACGACTCCTCTGAAATAAATGAGGGTGGTCAATTCTACTCAACTGGATACCACAAATTATAAAGTTAGTCTACTGGGGAAACAAATATTTTATTTCTGAACTATCAATGTTTAGCATTATCGGAGTAGTCGCGAATTAAATGACAGTTGTACGTAAACAATGAACATTTTAATTTCTTTTATTTCATGTATTTGTTTAAACATAATATTAAAAAAAAAATATATCCTGCACTTCTCTTTATGGAGTTCAAATCTGGCAAATCAAAAATTTCTCAAGTTTCCTAATATAACTATAGAAAAAAGATTTTTTTATTATAATTTAAATCTTATATTTGAATGACCAAGTGTAATTAAGTTTTTTATATGATTCAAACTCAATAATATATAATATTATGTATTACAAAATATAACAGAATAAGATATAAACCAAATTTTATACCTACATGTTTGTAGAATTTGATACCTATTGTAGTTTATAATAAATAATGTCAAATTTTAGTTTATAAGTGACAATAAATGATAACAAAAAAATATTCTTTGTGTTATTCTTAACTAGCAATCGCCAGCGGAAAAATTAAAACCGTAATATATTATTTTGATAACCATAAAAATGGTTAAAGTTGATTAACCTTAAAAGCTAGACATATGCTGTCGCAGACTTTTATTTAGAACTTCTAGAGGGGAACAATTTTGTATTACATGATTTTTGAATAACTTTCACCGTTTACTTAGCGCAGGCAAGGGAAAGCTTTAAATTTAGCCGTTTTCGTAAATTTTTTAATGGCTGCTCCTCTCCTATTCATCTTAGCGTGATGTTATATAGCCTATATTCTTCTTCGATAAATGGACTATCGTATACTATATAACATCACGCTAAGATGAATAGGAAAGGAGCAGCAATTATTAATAAAAAAAAGTGTACTAAGGTCAACTTAACCCTTCGAATTATGTTTGGTACATATACGAGGTGTGTTCAAAAAGTATCGCGAATTTTGTGTATTTTCAAAAATTATTTATTTATTCGTAAATATCTATTTTGTCCCCTTCAAAGTAATCCCTCTGGGATATTATACACTTGTGCCAACGTTTTTACAAATCTTCGAAGCACTTCAAAAAATCATTTTTTTGTATCTTGTTCAGCTCCTCCTTCGATGCAGTCTTTATCTCGTCAATCGTGGCGTAGTGTCGTCCGTTCATGGGCCTCTTCAGTTTCGGGAACAAGAAAAAGTCACAGTGGGCCAGATCTGGGGAATACGGTGGCTGCGGTATCATTGGTCTGTTGTTTTTGGCCAAGAAGTCGCGTACAAGCAGCGATGTGTGAACAGGGCCGTTATCGAGGTGCAAAAGCCAATTTTTGTTTTTCCACAGATTATCGATTAAAATCGAATGGCACGAGCCAATCAATATGCCTAGGTCCTCGGCAATTTCTCTATCGATGATTCGAAGATTGGCCAATACCATTTTCTTCAATTCACCAATTTTTTCGTCTGTTGTTGAAATCGGGCGTCCAGCACGCTCTTCGTCATTCACATCTTCTCGGCCTTTTAAAAACATTTTGTACCACCGATAAACGTTGCTTTTGTCCAAAGTAGCTTCTCCATATGCCACAGTCCACACTCGGAATGCATCCGCGCACTTAATTTCGTTTTTCACACAAAAATCGATACAGGTTCCATTTTTTGAATAAAAATCGAAGACGAACCAAAACACGTGCAAGCAAAGCAGCTGTCAACAATTAACCGAACATTCAAAATGGCCCAACTTGTCAGCATAAGTGAGAGACATATGTACCAACATAACGCCACAAAAAAATCGAAATAGGAATATATGTAACTCGCGAAAATTCAAAATTCGCGATACTTTTTGAACACACCTCGTACATAGTTACAAATAATCTCATTATTTATAGGACGATATAGTATTAGATTGTGACTACGATAAAGTACCTCCATTTTGATGTGCTTTATAATAGGAAAATATGGGACGAAAAAAAAGGCTGTGTGTATATTAAAAGTCATATATTTTGAAATCATGTCGGCATAATAATTAATAATGAAAATAATGTTACAAAGTCGGTTAAAATAATAAAAAAGATATGGGACGAAAAAAAGGCTGTGTATATTGAAAGTCATATATTTTGAAATCAAGTCAGCATTGTAATTAATAATGAAAATAATGTTAGAAAGTCGGTAAATATAATTAGAGATCTGAGAGACTGTCGTGCGTAGAGGAACATGACGCAACAGGCGCGGTCGGCATAGCGGGGGGGACGAGGCGCGCGTCCGCGAAGTACGGGTGCTGGAGGGCGGCGCGGGCCGACACGCGTTCACTGGGCTCGTAGCGCAGCATCGCTTCGAAGAGCGTGCAAGAGTGTATAGAAGCGCACAATGTGGAGGGCAATAGGGTGCGCGCTTCACGCTTCGGCCAGCGCGGGAACGCTGCTCTGTAATCGGGCAGCAACCGTGCCCCCGGCCACACATCATCACCCGGAGTGCCAAGAGCCCGGAACACTCTAAACAACTGGTCGATCTCACTGTCGCCCGGGAACAGCGTTCTGCCGCTAGCCTAAAATAATTTTACGAATTAAATTCTGCTCCAATCATTCTCTTAATTTATAATATTGCACACGTGTTCTAATAAAGTCCTTTATTAGAACACGTGTGCAATAGTAGTGTGTGTGTTCGAGCCCACAATACCCAATGCTACCCACTCGAGTAGTATTTAGAAACTGACAATGTTTAAGTTGTTCATGTTTAAGAAATACATACCGAAGTAATCTGGATATCAACGATAGAAAAGGTTATTTACTCACCATTTCAGCGTAAATGCAAGCCAAACTCCAGACATCGACAGCAGTTGAGTAAAACTTGGCTCCAAGCAGTATTTCAGGGGCGCGGTACCAGAGAGTCACGACTTCGTGGGTGTACGCTCGCACTGGTATGCCAAAAGCGCGGGCTAAGCCGAAGTCTGCAAGCTTGATGTGGCCATCAGTATCCACTAATAAATTCTGAGGTTTCAGGTCACGGTGCAGCACTCGTTGCGCATGGCAATACGCCACGCCTTCTAATAGCTGCTGAAGGTAACTCTAGGAAACAAAAACAATACATTTAGTGTACTAGTAGTTGACCATTCTGCCCTGCATTACATATGGTTGTGAAACTTGGGCGTTGACTGAACACCAAAGAGAAGAACTTGCAAAATGCCAGAGAGCCATGGAGAGGAGTATGCTAGGAATAAAATGAAAGACAGAGTAAGAAACATAGTCATAAGAAACAAAACCAAACTCACACATCCTCCACCGTATCGACCAACTAAAATGGAGATGGACTGGTCATATGCTTTGTTGTACTGAAGACAAATGGAGTTAAAAAGTGAAAGCCTGGTACCCCAGAGATGGAATCAGGAGCAAAGGTCACAAAGCGAAAAGATGGAAGGATGATCTAAAAAAAGACCCTCGGTCCTCTTTGACTACGAGTGGCAGGGGACCGAAAGCAATGGGAAGAGATGGAGGAGGCCTTTGCTTTAAGGCACACCGAGAAGCAGGATATTTTGTAGATATATATTACTAAGCTAAATGTAGTAAAGTTATCTGTACCTGTTTTCTCAGATTAAAAGGCTATCATCAGTAAGTGACCATATACCAGTAGTTTTTATTTGTATATGGGTGTATACATCTGCTATACAAAACTGAACAAACACTTTTTTTTTGATAACCAAATGTTGATCTTTTGAAAATGAAAAATATCTTTTGAAATAATTAAAAAGAACAGATATAAGATTTTTTTCCTTTTTAAAGCTGTTTTATTTCTTTTGCCAGTTTCATGTTTGTATGAGTTTCGTACATATATAACTTAAATAGTAAAGATATATGAAATCACAGTTACCTTAACTAAGTCAAGTTTTAAAGGGCCTTTGGTCAGATCCATGAGACGCTTGAGGTCCATGTGCAAAAACTCAAACACAAGAAACAGCTTTGTGTCTGCAAGTAGTATATCCAAAAGTTGTACTACAGCAGGGTGTTTCAAATCTCTTAGGACAGAGATCTCGCGCAAAGCGGTAGACGGTACACCTTCTGGTTCACTACAAAGATAAAAACGCCATTAATATAGCCTCACTTGATATAAGGAAAATAAATATTGATTGACACTCTTGCAGTGCGATTTTGGCCATGAAATCTATCTCCTGATGATGCTTCGGTTGCGGGGCGAAACGATTGTTGAGTTTGTGATAGTGAACATATGTAGTGCTTATGTATTGTGGTGTGAGTGGTGGAGCTTTGTGCATGTGTTTTTACGAATCCTGCATGTATCAGGTACGAAAACGAATTGACCGCTCTACATTTAGCATTATATATATTTTCTATTTTACTTCATCATGGATTATAGCAAAATAATTTTATTATTACTTTTGATTGACACTCATTAAGCTTAGTAAGGGATTTCAGAACAAATCTTAAGAATTGTTATGATTTTAAGCAAATAATATTAAATTGTTTTAAAAGGTAAATACAATGTTTCACAAAGATTTTAGTTACTGACATTTCAATCTATAGATGATCAACATCTTCCTGCCCTTATCCCACTGTAAGTGGGGTCGGCAAGGTAACATGTTATCACATGATTTGGCTATATATTTAACGACCGGCTGCCTGCCTGACGTCAACTTACCTTAGTCGTATATTACGACACCTCGGTAAGAAAGAGGGTGGTCTATTCTACTTACCCGGATACCACACGGTGGGTCAAATTACCTTAGTCGCCTTTTACGACCTCGGTAATAAACGAGGGTGGTCCATTCTACTCAGCCGGATACCACACTGCGGGTCGACATACCTTAGTCACCTTTTACGACACCTCCGTAAGAAATGAGGTTGGTACTATTCTGTTCAGTCGGATACCACACGACGTATTTCAATCTATAGATGATATTCTGTGATATTAAACGCCCAAAATGGTAAACGATTAATGACATGATAGTTTTAGAGTTAATAAAAAAAACAGAAAGATTAGTTATTTGATCATTTGCAGATTTACTGATCCATGAAATGTAGTAGTCTTTTATGATTAGCCCTAAGCCGCATAGATATATTATAATGGTAATATTAATGTTACAAGGAAATACATTTGTTTGGGTACAGTGGTATTTCTTGTAAGTTAAAATTAATATAATTACTGAAATAATTAAAAGGAACATACATCCAATTGCTAAAAGTAAAAAGAATCTACTTCTAGACATATGTCAATTTTCGCGCCAAAACTTACTTTTCGAGTTTTATTTTTTTCAATGCAATTTCTTTTCCAGTAATTTTGTCACGTGCTTTATATACTACGCCGTATGTTCCCTCCCCAATTTTTTCAACTCTTGAAAAATTATCCATTTTATGGGTATTATTTACAAATTAAATTGAAGACAACATAGCTTTATAATAACCACCGGCAACAAACCATAGATTACTAAATACTAGGCATGGACAGAATCACCAATCACTTAATGATCATGATATGAAAAACTTTTCATATAGCATCATCTGCTAATGAGTTTTAGAGTAACTGCTATACAAAATTATGGATATTCTATGAAAAAGTAAAATAATAAATTAATACTGAGACTAATTCACTGATATTGAGCAAAAACACATGCAAAGGAACGTGGGTTAAATAAATAAATAAATTAAAATAAAGACAAGATTTGTTTGTTCCAAAGAAGACGCTATTCCAACTTAAATTATAAGATAGAAATATTGACCGTATTATATAGGAGTTAAGAATTACATTTGTTTGTAATAACAATAATTTCACCCAGTAATATTGATTAGCAAAAACGCTTTCTGCTATTATATTATTCAGCTATTCATTATAATATTATTACTTGATAAAGCGATTGCTATTACAAACAAATGTAATTCTTAAGTCATATTCAATACGGTCGATATTTCTAGGATATAGTTTCAGTTGGAATAACGTAAAAGTGCGTCATCTTCCCGAATTATCGACCATATTATGTAAGATAAAAGAATTACATTTGTTTGAAATAACAATAATTTTGCCTAGCAACATCGATTAGCAAAAACGCTATCCGCTATTATATTATTTACGTTAATGGACTAAATGATTGCTTATACGAACAAATTTAGTCTTTATGTCCTATATACTGCATACGACATAAAGAATACATTTGTTTGTATTCCAATAGCATTAGCATTTCTTATACGAAAGTAATAATAAAATTATTTTGCTATAATCCGCGATGAATCATTTCGCTTTCATCAGTTCATCGCGGATTATAGCAAAATAATTTTATTATTACTTTTGTATTATGGATCTCCGCAAAGTAACGCCTAATTCTATAAATTATTTCTTATACGAACAAATGTAGTCTTTATGTCCTATACTCTGCATACGACATAAGGAATACATTTGTTTGTATTCCAATAGCATTAGCAATAGCAGGTATGATCACGTGATTACAATCGATCATATCGTGGAACGAATATTATTCTTATATAGCAATAATACCCAAGCCTACTAAATACTAATAGAGATTAGAGATGTAATAAATAATCGTTTCTTTAAATCGTTTAATTTTTCAAAATAATCAATTTTAATACTCGATTATTTTTTCATCAAAAATCGATTGCTTTAATAATCTTTTTCTTTTTTATTCTTTGTTTTGTTTTTTAAGATTAGATACGCATTGTTGGATTAAATCAGTGTGGCCAAACTACACATTTTAATCGAATTTCACATACAGCACATCTGTTATTATTTCTTTCTACTTTGCCTTTTATTTTAATTATTAATATTAAAGAGGCAACTCTTCAAATAGCAAGACAATGTTTTTTTAATAATCAATTATTTCTTATCAAAATAATCGATTTCCGTACCATGTTGTGTACACCAGAACTCCACACACACACTACCACAATCTCTACGATAGTTTCGCCCCGAAACCGAAGCATCAAGAGGATAGGCTTCACGACAAAATCGTAATGCATTATTAATATAATCGATTTTTTATATCGATTTATATAAAACGATTATTTTCTTACATCCTTAATTACATAGGGTTTCATAAAAGAAATATATATACATAATAAAAAAGTATTTTATATGTAAACAAAATATTTAGCAAATACATTAAAAAAAAATTGCATTATTTATTCGTACTTTATATGTACTTATTGTGTTTTATTAGTGATTCGGAGGTAGTATTGTAGCCGTACATTTGTTATGGCACTCGGTCTGAAGTGCTTGATTGGTTCTTTAAAATATCCCAAATATAATATTTTTCGTTATATAATGACTACATCTACGAAATCTGCGAAAGCATTGGAAAATTTACAAAAGAATCCTTATTATGAAAAATATGCTGATCGAATCGCTTCTTTACAAAAAACGTCTCCTGAAGAATTTTTGAAAAGAGTAGAAGAGCAAGAGAAAAATAAAGATGTAAAGGATAACAAATTAGGACCAATCGATACAAGGTCAGTCTTGTAATATAATTACAAAACTGAATAATAATAATTTTGAGTGTTCAATATACCTCTCTTAGATCTATTCATATACAGAAATTATTCCAAATCTAATGAACAGCTTTCGTGTAAAAATTAGTTGTTAATAGATATAATAATTTTAGTGGCACTTTGTTGGCATCTTATTTAGTCTTAAAATACCCTCACCTGTATATTGTTTTGTTCCTGTCTCATAGGAAACATGTGGATTTTTATACTATATCCTTATATGTTTGCCTGGTATACAATTAAAGTTGTCATAGAATCATTTTGCTACAATCCTGTTTGTCAAAAAACAAAAAAACACGGATTATAGCAAAATTATTCTATCATAACTTTTACACTATGGAATTCTGCGAAGTAAAACCTATAAATTGGTATGTTATATGGTATACAAGCTTCAATTTTAACAAATTTCTTTAATATTGTTCCAGTAGTTAAAGAGTAACACAGACTTTCTATAATATGATTACAAAGCTCATAAGCATACTTTGCTTTATTAATTTATGTTGCAGACAATTTTCATCAGTACTTAATCCTAAAGATGCACTTAAAAAAGATGTAACTGTTGAAGATAAAAAGCTAAATGAAATATTTAAAGTGGACCTTGTAAAAGATAAAGATGCATCTGAAGTGCAAGACATATGGGAGGAATATCACAAAAATAAAGAAGTTATATCTGCTACTATTCCACAAGAGACTTATAGTATAATTCAGCAGCATATGAAAAGGTTTCCTACCTTTTTATTCCCATTACCAAGATCGCAAGGATATGAATTTGTTATGTGTCAAATTTATGGACATACTGTACACTTTACTCCACTTCTTGCATACCAGGTATGTATAATAAAAAATAATTTAACACTTTTTAATCAAACAAAAAACTCCTTTATATTATCTCAAATGTATATCATCATCATCATTATCGTCCTTCCCTTATCCCACTCGTAAGTGGGGTTGGCACATGTTATGAACATGTTACATGATTTGGTCGAATTATACGACCGGCCGCCTGCCTTACATCAACTTACCTTAGTCATATTTTACGACACCTCGGTAAGTAAAAGGGTGGTCTATTCTACTCAACTGGATACGACATGGTGGTTAAACTTACCTTAGTCGCTTTTTACGACACCTCGGTAAGAATAGAGGATGGTACTATTGTATTCTGCCAGATACCACACGGCGTCTCAACTGTATTTCATCTATGAAGATTAAATAAAAGTTTTAGCTAGCAATTTTATATACCTAGTAGTTTATTTAAGGCAAACCAATGACAAAGAACATCATGGTTTTATTGCTTTTAAAATTAATTATTCCCTATCTATAAATTATTACAGGTACATAAGGAAAACGCACCTGAATGTTTAACAATGGTACATTATACAGAACTTTGTGAAAAGGGAATTGTGTTGATGCGTGGGGAGTATGACAAGGTAAACAATGTACATATTTAATATAAATATTTGAATATTTTTTTTCATATAATAATGAGTATAATTTTGGAATGGCTATCGGATGATTTTCTTGTGTTCAGTAACTAAAATTTTGTAAAGGAATACCAGTGAAGATTTATGATTTCATCATATGAACAAGTACTAACAATTTTTAAATTAACAAAATCATAAATTACAACATGTACGCCGTGTGGTATCCGGCTGAATAGAATAGTACCACCCTCTTTTCTTACAGAGGTGTCGTAAAAAGCGACTAAGGTAAGTCGACCCGCCGTGTGATATCCGGCTGAGTAGAATAGACCACCCTCATTTCTTACCGAGGTGTCGTAAAAGGCGACTAAGGTAAGTTGACTCACCGTGTGGTATCCGGTTAAGTAGAATAGACCACCCTCTTTCTTATCGAGGTGTCGTAAAATATGACTAGGATAAGTTGACGTCAGGCAGGCGGCCGGTCGTAAAATACGTAGCCAAATCATGTGATAACATGTTTATAACATGTTGTGCCGACCCCACTTAGAGTGGGATAAGGGCAGGAAGATGATGATAAATTACAACATGTATAGGACTAAATACAGGAACACACTTCTTATAAAACTCTTACATAAGCATGTAAGAGTATAAGTAAGTATACACTACACAATCATACATATTTTTAATAGAATTATCAATTTTGAAAATGAAATGGAAATCTTAGGAGTTTAGCAGCCTGAGGTAGCCCAAGAATTTTACAATGATTTATCATTAGTTACTGTCACTTGTGCATGAATTGCATTATGTTTTTCATCCTCCTGCCCTTATCCCACTCTAAGTGGGGTCGGCACAGCATGTTATAAACATGCTGTCACATGATTTGGCTGCGTTTTTACGACCGGCCGCCTGCCTGACGTCAACTTACCTCAGTCGTATTTTACGACACCTCGGTAAGAAAGAGGGTGGTCTGTTCTACTAAACCGGATACCACACGGTGGGTCAACTTACCTTAGTCGCCTTTTACGACACCTCGGTAAGAAATGAGGTTGGTCTATTCTACTCAGCCGGATACCACACGGCGGGTCGACTTACCTTAGTCGCCTTTTACGACACCTCGGTAAGAAATGAGGGTGGTACTATTCTATTCAGCCGGATACCACACGGCGGGAATTGCATTATGTTTTTATGAGTATAAAATGTTACTTTCTTCATATAACAAAAAAAATAAAAATAAGCATTAATATTAACATAATTATAATTACTTCCTGATATTGTTTAAAAATTTACTTTCTCACTGATTAACATATAATTCAATTTTGATTCAGCAGAAAGATTAAAGGTTTTCCAAAAGTATCTATAAAAAAAAATTATTATTTACCATATTTTATGAAAATAACTTCTTACTTCAAGACACCATGTATTTTTAATATACACATTTTATAAAATAGATTTATTAACTACAGACTAAAGTTGAAAACTTACTATTACAGACTTCACTTAGTTTTCCTTTTACAGAATGTGCTGAATGGTAAAGAAGCCCAATGCTTGGCAAATCAATTTCAAATGTACTATAATGGAAAAGACAAGAACAAATCAATGTTGTTGGAAAGATTCACAAAGAGCCCAGATTCCTTCAAACATATGGACCTAATTTCAGAATTAGAAAACATAGAATTAGTATAAATATATAAACTGCTAATGTAATGTGAAATTAAAATACTTTATTCTAGTAAATTATAGTTGAACAAAATATATGTTTAATTTAATCTGTGCGGATAATATGCATATTCTGGGGTATCACATACAGCAGTTGGATTAGGAGAGCAGGATGGTATATCAATTGAATCAGATGAATTACTAGTAGTATGGCTAGCATCTACTTCACTAGTTATTGTATAGGGAAGATATTTCCATAGATAATCTTTAGGGTTTTCTATTATATTTTCCTCAGAAGTTTCCTTATCGTTAGTAAGATCAGCATCACTTATACTATTATATTCTTGAGCTTCGATATTCTGATTTTTTATATACATGTTTAATAAATCTGATCTCCATTTTTCAACACCGTTACATGTTATATTTGGAAAGTTTTGTTCCATATAGGAGTCAAAGGCATCCATTAAATAATCACCATCAATAGATTTTGAATTGTTGTTTAAATTTGACAATGATGATGATGGGCTTGACAAGTTAGATATTCCAATAGAACTATTATGATTTGCATTTGTTGCTACATTATCTTCATGTAAATCTGGACTGAATAGTATAATACTTTTAGGTGATTCATAATTGCCTTCTTCATGAATTTGTAAGTCAGGTGAACCATCTGGTACATTTGTGTCTTCTGTAATAGTATCAATATGATTTCCTAAAATAGCATTGACATTATATTTTGCTGGTTCATGGCAAATCAGATTTTTATGAAATCCAGATTCAGTATTTTGCCTATTTAACCTTTTTAATTTTTTGTTCTTCAAATCTGTAAGTTGTAGTCTAGTAACAGTTTCAGATTTGACAGTTTTATTTAACAAAGTTAGTCGATTACTTGTAATGTAGTTAGAAGTTTTTAATTTGCATAAACTTTTTTTATGTTCTATATCAATAGTATTTTTATTACTTGTACTACATACATTATTAGATTGGTGCGTTCGTTTTCTCAATTCGTCAAGACATCGTCGCGTTTTTCGTTTCTTTCGTCTCACATTTAAAGTTTCCATTTGTTGACGCTTTTACAAAATCGCGTCTGCATAAACTTACGTGTATTAATAAATGTAATTTTTTATACGTTTTACTATCTTATATTATAGTGTATTATCTATGTAATTGATAAGTGATAACAAAAACAAACAACTTTAGATTACTAACTACTAAATATAGAAAAAAAATAATTTTTTGAGTGCTACATATGTGACATAGGGATGTAAAATTATCGATTATTTTTCTAAAATAGATTACTTTATTAAAAATCGATAGTTTGAATTTTATCCTCTTTTTGTTTTTAAGATAACATATGCATTGATATTATTTATTGATAGTTGTCCAATTTTTCTAGCTTTCATTCTAATCAATTATTAATATTAAAAAAAGGCAACTTTTCAGACTCAGCAAAAAATCGATTATTTTGATACGAATTAATCAATTTTTATAAATCGATTTATTCTGTAGGGAAAAAACCTTGGATAAAGAATACACTGGATGCCGCCTTAACTATTTTTGTGTGTCCGTTTTATGCTTGTGTGAACTTTTAGAAGTGCATTAGTGTGCGTGATTAGGGAAGTACTTAGCTTATCGATAAGCTAAACTAGGCGTCGATAATTATCGAAGCCTAGCTCAGGTAATGTAAAGTTAATATACAGTTGTAACCAACCTGGTTGGTTTACTGTTCAGAATAGATTTAAACATTTGAATAGATTGACATAATTTCCTGAGTGCACAGTCTGCAGTATAATGTCATGAATTATCCGATGCACATCTTCACTGCATATCTTACTGTGATGGGTGGTTCTCAAAAATGGTATCAGTCAATTGACTGTGAGCCTAGATTTACCAAAGAATCCTTCGAAGCGTTAAAAATAAAGTCGAAGGTGCAGCCCATACTCGGTGCTTTATGTATAGATGAAATGTTAACATAAATGTTAGTGCTTCGGTGGCCAATTGAACAATATCATGATCCACATTATTCCCAACATTTACATATCCGTGAGACCGGTGACAGCTTTTATCCACTGTTCTCTTATATGTGGGCATTTAGGAAACCTTAGAAAATAATCTAAAATTAGAGAATTTGCATTTACTTGGCTAGTAAATATAACTTTGACTGATATTTATCGATACATAATAATTCGTTAGTGTGTACATCACTACGTAGGTAACACAATTCAATCGAATATTTAATGATTAATTTCTATGTTTTATCAGTATCCCACACTCGTGCCGGCTAGAGAATATCAAACTGTACTGATACATTATAATCTGAAACGCTTTAACTGGATAAAACGCTTTAATTTAGCACGCAAATGAGAGTCAAAGATTTACTTATGAAATGGTAATTCCGTGTTTTTAACTCCTCCTTTCGTTGTTCTTGATGGACACGTTAAGGCAGCGCACGACATATTCCACCTTTTTTGAAAAAATATATCAGTAACACTCGTATTTGCTTTAGATTTCAAGAAATAATCTACAACAAACTCAATGTTATGGCCTCATTTGGTGTCACCAACTGGACACATTTTTAGCGACGTTGCCAAACTTCATCACAATCTCTTTCACTCTTATGTATAGTTCGCGATAAGAACAGAGACAAACGATAAATCGCTTACACACAGACGCAAGATCGGCAACGTCTTTTGGCGCCGTCCAGTATATACTACGTCCATGGAAAAAACGGTTATTTATTAATCGATTTTTTCCACTCCAAGTCACATCTCATTACATCTTTATTCCGATTTAGATACATATTAATTATCGATTATAAATGGTTATTTTAGTATTATATACAACAACAAAAAAATTGGAATTATTAGACATTTACAAAAATTTCAAGTTAGAACTAAATCACGAAATATTATAAGTATTTATTCATGGTGCTATATATATAAAAGGACGTTTTTTCGGTACTTACTTATTTTTAAATAGCCAATTTAAGTACATTTCGACGCTGGACCACACAGTCTGTAAGGTCTTGTTGGATTTTATTATGGCAATCATCAAAAATTTATTATCATTCTAGATATTGCGGAAAATTTAAAGTACCTTTTAGCCACAAAAATGAATGGCATTGAATTCGACCGTTTTTATTCTAATAAGTAGTCTGTGGTGTTCAATTATTTGTCATTTGTTCGAGGTTTCTGTCAAATTTTATGTGAACTAGATTATTCTGGGTTTTTTGTCTGTGAACTAAATCTGTGGATTGTGGAACTCATTCTCACCTTAAATTAAAGAAATGTTAGGAAAATAGAATTAAACCTCAAAGGTATATGCGAACGTAAGTATTCTGATCAGTCAATGATTCAATACAGTCTTCTTAGTCATTAACATTTAATTTTGTTTTATTAATAAATGTTACTTACCTAATTAAAGTCTTGTAGTAACATTTATTTTCTAAATGTTTTTATTGCACTTTTATTTATTATTCATAAATTTATTATTTTTTATTTATAAGTGATCTTTAACTATTTCTCAATAATAACTTTTCTCTTAAATATTTTTTAGAGTTTACAATTATTATAATTTTAAAGAAAAATCATATTTGGTGTTTGTAATTTTAATATATATATTAAATTTCAATTTTGTCTCGAAGTTTATCGGAATGTTGCAGTATAGGAATAAGTATTTTAATCTTGCCTTAAGAATCTAGTTTTCTGAATGTTTGAGTTAACACACATTTTAAATATAATGATTTAATTTATTTTAATAAGATAAAAAATTGTATTTCTTGAAATATGAAAAGTAGAATACTCAAAATTTCAGTTTATCATAATTTAATCTTACATAAAATTTTGTATAACTTATTCTAGAAATTGCAATAGTTATCTATGTTAGAGCCATATGTAGGAGCTTTATTGAGTGTGATATAATATAAGATAGTATTATTAATAAATCCCCCTGTAAAGTAAGGGAAACTTTATTTGACTTAAAGTGGTGAGAAAGTTATGAGTATTAAATGGGTTTGATAGATAGATAATATTATAATCTATAGTTTGTCTTTTTTTAACAATTTTAAGTTAACTGTAAGTATAAGCTAAATGACATTAAATCAAAATAAAATATAATATTGACAGGTTGATAATAGATGGAGTTTTTCAGTGTCATCCTATTCCTATAAAATTAAAGGATTTTTATAGCCTATATGTTATCCTGGTGTATAAGGAATAATATATAAAGCTGAAGAGTTTGTTTGTTTAATCGTTTGAATGCACTAATCTTAGGAACTACTGGACTGATTTGAAAAATTCTTGAAGTTTAAGATTGTCCAATCGAGGAAGCCTATAGGCTATATAACATCACACCAACATGAATATGCGAGGAGCAGCAATAATTTTTTTTACAAAAATGGCAAAATTTAAAGCTTTTCTTGCATGCGCTAAGTCAATGGTGAAAGTTATTCTAAGATCAAGTATTACAAAATTGTACCCTTCCAAAAGTTCTAATCAAAAGTCTCTGACAGCATATCTCTAGCTTTTAAGGTTAATCCACTTTAACCATTTTTATGGTTATCAAAATACTGTATTACGGTTTTAATGTCTCCATGAGCAGCTGGCCATTGCTAGTAAAGAATCTTCTTCTTTGTCAACCGATGGACGTTCACTGCTGGACATACATCTGTACAAACTTTTACATTTATAATATTAGTACGATGTTATGTGCAGTGCACTAAGCAGGCATGGCAGTAGGTGGTCAGCGGGAAGGGCAGGGGGTGCGGTGAGGTGCGGCGCGGGGCCATGGCGGAGCCGGAGCCTGCGCCCGCCGGCCTCGCCGACGCCGTGTTGCTGGCGCCACTTACCGAGGACTCCTTCTTACACAATCTGCACGTGCGATATAAACGGGACATTATTTATGTGAGTGGAAACATTTATCCATCTGTCTACCAAGTTTCGGGGACACCCTTCGGCGCAAGGCGGGTGGTTAGATTCTATTCTGGACTATTCGGCTGCGGCTACGCTACAGAACGACGCAAACAGCGATTGGTGAGCGATGGAATGAAATACCTTGTTAAGTATGCGGCCGGCTACACTTGTCGCTCCATGTCGCTAGCAAATTTTGATTCCTGAGAGATTTGCTCTACCCGTCGCGTCGCCGATTGCTGCTAAGCGTAGCCGCGCACTTCTACTCGTCGTATTCGTCGTATGCGGGAACTCCGGGCGTCTCGAACGAGTTTATCGGACGCCCATCTGAAAAGGTCCCCGAGGCGGTCGATGTATGCTGGTGCTCCCGATGCATCGATTAGCGGAGGGAGGGCCACTGTTTAGAGAGGCCCCGACCCAGAGGTGGCGCACTCTGGGGTACAGAGTTGCTGCTGGCGGGGATGGGGGTAATGTGTACAACGGTACCCTGTCCCCGCCACCAGCAGCGTGGTGGAGCACTGTCAGGATTTTAGTCGGTGTGAGTCCGACATACCCGCCGCCCATCCCCGTCGGGCAGTGATGACCCATAATCGGTTGTCCTGACATAAAAAAAAGCCGCGCACTTCTACCCTATTTCCCATGTTGGGACAAGGTTACTGTTACCTTCCTAACCTACCCGTTGCTTTTACGAACCTGATATCATTTATCCACACTTTGATATTATCTCCATAACCATTCTAAGACCAGCCATGAGGGGCTCCATCGCTTATCAATAATTATTCATAGAATTAGGCGTTATTTTGCGGAGATCTATATATAGCCCTTATACCACTCTAATTGGCGTCGGCATAACATGTTGTAAATATTTCACATGATTTGGCTACGTATTTTACGACCTGCCGCCTGCCTGACGTCAACTTATCTTAGTTGTATGATACGACACCTCGGTTAGAAGGGTGGTCTATTCTACTCAGCCGTACACCACACCGTGGGTCAACTTACCTTAGTCGTCTTTTACATCACTTCGGAAGAAATGAGGGTGTTCTATTCTACTCAACCGGACACCACATGGCGGATCGACTAAACTTAGTCGCCTTTTACGCTGGTCTATTCTACACAACTGCTTACCACACGGTGGCTCAATTTACCTTAGTCGTCTTTAACAACATCTGGATAGGGAATGAGGGTAGTCTTATTCTACTCAGCCGGATACTACACGGTGGGTCAACTTATCTTAGTCTTATTTTACTACCCCTTGGTAAGAAATGAGAAAGATTACACCTTATCAAGCTTATATAATGTTTTTATTCTCTGCAGACGTACGTGGGCAATGCCTTGGTGTCGGTGAACCCGTGCCGCCCTCTGCCGCTATATTCTGCGGAGCTGGTGCGCACATACCTGGCGCGGCCGCCGTACCTGCTCCCGCCACATTTGTATGTATCCCGTTCTAATAATAATCGATAATAGTGCTCGAACTTGATCATAATTCTATTCTATAATAATATTTAGGGCCTGTTTCACAAGTTACTGATAAAATGTCGGATAGTTAACCGACAAATAAACTAAGTAGCAGATAAATGTTTCTTAAACGAGACTCTTAAAGTAAAAAAAAATAAAAAATCGGCCTTTTTGAATTAGGTATTTGCTATTCAGCAGATAAACAAAATAACAGCCACAATATCTACCTGTTAACTTATTAGGGACTTAAGAAACACAAAATTCCAAGATATGTGTCAAATATGTTCCGAATAAGCTAACTGACAGTTTATTGGTAACTTATGAAACAGGTCTTACAGTATAGAAACTGCCTAATTAAACTTAGCTAAACCGGGTAATTACCGCGGGAACAGTTTCCGCTGCAATAACGCCGTATAAAGAGCTCATGAATAAGGGCCTCGTATGAGCTCGAAAATAGTCTGGCTCACGCGATAGAATACGATGTAAGTACAGCCGGTTCAACTATGAATACAACTCTCGTTTTATGTAATTAAAAGAAACCTTTTAAATCATAATTATGATTAGACTATCAAGACTATATTTTTTTTATTAGGAACAACCTCTTATAGGTTCCACCTCTCGTCCCCGTCGTATGTCGGACTCGCATCGACTTTTTGGTAGGTGCGAGTCCTACATACCGCAATCTGTATGCTCCACCACGCTGCTTGTAGTGGGGACAGGGTACCGTTGTACACGTTGCCCCCCCCCCCCCAGCTGCCCCTAGAGCGACCCCTAGACCTACTCTGAACCCTAGAGCGGGTCGAGGCCTCTCTCAAAAGGGGCCCCTCCTTCCGCTAGAGGGTGCACCAGCATGACGCGATGCACCGTCCGCTACGGGGACCTTTTCGGATGGGCATCCAATAAAACGGCTATATTTGGAATTGCTTATGTTAATAGTTTTTTTGTCGTCCACAGATACGCAATCACGGCCACTGCTTACCGTTGGGTCCGTGATAGAAATGAAAACCAATGCATCGTTATAACCGGTAATTATATAAAAATAATAACCAGTTTAAGCTATATAATTATCCGTACCAAGTTTCAATTTACAGTTCTACCACATTTCGTGATTGTAAAATATTAGTAAGACCAAAATGCATAAAATAAATAGTGCAGGAAACATGAGATAGCAAAAAAAACAAACTGAAATGTTGGTTTTCTTAAAGATTACTATTGTTATAGAATTATTATATAAACATAGAATGTAATAATTATTTTACGTGATGAGTTTTGATCGAGGTGTTGTTGTATAGGCGAGAGTGGTGCGGGCAAGACGGAGGCAGCGCGCGTGTGTCTGCAGTGCGCAGTGGTGGCGGGTGGAGGGGGCGGTGGAGCGCTCGCGGCTGCGGGCACCTTACTAGAGGCCTTTGGCAACGCGGCTACCGCTAGGAACCACAATGCGAGCAGATTCGTACGTATCTACTTCTACAGACGATTAGACGGATCCTCTACTAACGAAGTAGAGTTATCTATTGTTATGGCAGATTTGTAACAAATTTGAGGCACGATCTCTTCTTGCCCACTGGTTCGTGCGATGGTGGACAGGGAGAGATCGTGGGCTGCCATGGCCTCTTTCTGCGAGGATGTTATCTCGCGGAAAGAGGCGGCGGGGCGGATCCAGGAGGTCGAGTCCTTGGATCCGATCCGCCGCTGGCGAGCGGGGCGCAGACGACTCGCCGACGCCCGTCGTATCCCGCCCTAACGGGGACCTATGGGCGTTTCAAACGGGGTTTATCGCCCATCTGTAAAGGTCTCCGAGGCGGTGGATGCATATTGTGCTCCCGATGCACCGATTAGCGGAGGGTGGGGCCACTATTAGAGAGGCCCCGACCCAGTGGTGGCGCACTCTGAGGTACAGAGTTGCTACTAGCGGGGATGGGGGCTTCTTCAAAGGTAACCTATCCCCGCCACCAGCAGCGTGGTGGAGCACACAGGTTGTTTTAGTCGGTGCTAGTCTGACATAACCGTCGCCTGTCTCCGTCGGGCGGCGGTACCCATAAGGGGTTTTTTCCTGTTAAAAAAAGATTTCGTAACAAACAGCCGCGTAAACGCGACGCACCGTCAAGAATCGCCACAGATTTACACTTACAAAAGTTAGTTATAGTATTTACTAAATAGCCATGATATATCGTCGCAATACTATTTTCGTGAGAAAACACTGTATAGCTTATATTTATAAATTCACGAATTGCGGTATATTTTCTAGTGTATATCGTAGGATTTTACGATTCTTATTGGAGATGTGTAAAATTGGCATACAAATTTAACTTCTCGCAGTAAACCCTCTATTACACTGAGCCATAAAAAAAAATTATATCACACGTTATTTTTAATATCTTATATGTATTAAGCAGGAGTTTCGTAAAAGATTCCAGGTGGCTTTAATATTCCATCATTCTTAACAATTACCGTCATATTTCTACAAAACCTCAACAAATTATAGACCTAAACTTTATTTAAGAATCTTTCTCGTATACGTGAAAATTCCATGATAATTAGATTAGTAGTTAATTAATCACGAATAACTTCGGGCTATCAGTGATAAGTGCTGATCTCAAATCTCAGTTTTTTTAATTTTTTTTTACAGGTTGTATTAATTTTCTTTTTATTAATGCTTTCTTTTTTTTAACTTAACGATTATATAAAATTACTATAGTTATATTATATCTCTCAGTTGTCGTAACTTAGTTTGAAAGTGTTACCTTTAATTAAAATGCAACTTATTTTAAGTTGTTCAATCTATTAGAGTAATGTGAAGTGTGTATTTTGTTTGTAATCTATAAATAAATAACTGATGAATGAGGTGGTTCTAATATGGTGCAGATATACAACAAAATGGGCCAAATAGCTGACGAACAGTCAAAAAGTTTGTTTATATACAAAGTTCAAACAACTTGTAGCTTACCATATTCACTCACATCAGCACATAAAGCGTAGAGAGCGTTCTGAATTCCTTGAATAACTTAGAATATATTTGAATACAGAGTAATCGTTACATAGACGTTACCAGACCTCGCGTCGTATTTCCATATTTATTAAGTCAGACATTCAATTTTGTAATAGCCCATAATGTTGGATTCAGATGTCATTACGATATCGAATCTGTAGAGTTTGTATTACAATAGTAAAAATGCATCGAGTTTGCATTTTTATAATAAAATATAAAATCTTTGGTATTTTAGGATTTTATTATGCTAAAGATATTTTGCATTGAGATTTTTGTGATCTTGTCTTAAATTAATAATTGAATTTTAGTGTTATTCGTGTTACGAAAGCTAATTTTTTTGGTAGAATTAAAACTGAAATAACACTTTTTATTCTAAGCAAATCTCTGGTCCAAAAGGAATCAAACAAAATGCGGTTATCGTCTATAACTATATCTACACATAATACAAAACAAAGTCCTCAAAAACTGTCTGTCTCCATCCGATCGATTTCCTGAAAAACTGCTGAACGAATTTTGTACGGTTTTTACTAAAAGGTAGTGCAATTCTTGAGGAAAATTTAAGTTAATAGTAAATTACGGTTAAATTTCCGCAGGGCCGGGATTTACTCAGGAAAACTTTGTGACACATTGATTTGTCACAGGTTCAAATCCAGGGTAGGTGCACCAATGAGATTTTCCGTTAACTTATGTGTCTAATTGATAATTGAAATTCATCACTCTCTTTTCGGTGAAACACCGTGAGGAGACCGGAGGATCTCTAGGATATCTAGAGGATTCTGGAGATATGTGTTTATATAACCTACCAATCCGCATTGGAGCAGCATGGTAGATCTTAATTCCAACCCTTCTCTACAAAAACGGAGATAGGAGGCATATGTTTAGCAGTGGGAAAGTAACTGGGCTGTTACTCTACTTTGTCTGAAACTTTTAATGTATATTCTGTCTTTTACAGGGGAAGCTGTTAGACATAGAATTCGATTTTAAAGGAGAGCCCGTTGGAGGTCATATCACTCACTGTGAGTAACATACTATGAGATTGTAGTATGCAGAAATATTGTGGTAGATGTATTTGTTTGGAAATAATGTTTAATTTCATTTTCTTGCATGCAGACTTATTGGAGAAGGTAAATTGATTTTTCGTGTAGTTGAAATAGTAGTATTTGATTTCGATAAGTAGTTAAAAAAATTTTTGTACAAAGTTCTTTATTGTTGATACTAGAGTAGGGGGCCATAGACAAGTCTGTTAGGATGTATAATAAAGATAATTAATTTAAATATTAAAGATATGTATTTTAAGCTGGCCTCCCTATTCTAGTATAATAACTCTATGGACAGCAATAGTAATTTAAAGAAAAAACGTTATATCGCCTCTATGCGACTTTCTATCTCTCTATGATATAACATATCTTTCGCATGAGATAACAATTGTATTGTTTTATAATAACGATATAAAAATAATATATTTTAATATTAATTTACAGAAATTATTATTATATCGAATAAGTAATTGATAAATATTGTTCCTAGATTTATTGATTTAATCACTAATATTTTAAGATTTGAGTAATTAAATAATTATTTTAATGAATTATTAATTATCCATTGAGATAGAAATCGTAGCACGCGACTTTATTCTTATGTAATGGAATATACCTGTATAATTGAACTTGTATTCTTTAACAAAAATTGATAGAAACTTCGATTTTGAGTTTTTTTACATTGACTACCATTTTTTTTGCCTATTTTTCTACCTTAACTCGCTTTATGTATCTCGTAATTTTTTTGAAATATTATCTAAATAAACAGAATAATTTATATCTTTGTCGTAAAGTATTAGATATTGTAGATTATTGGATATTTTAGTATTAACGATGTTACAGGAACGCGTGTGTTGTGTAGCAGAAGGCGAACGAAATTTCCATGTATTATATCAATTATTGGCGGGTGCCGATGCGCATTTACTTAGTGAGTATATAATTTAGCATATTACTAAGTCGTAATTTATGTAACAAAAGGTTCCAGACCTTTAAAGAGCTAAGGGCCACCGACACTATTAAGATTTCCTTTATATTACTAAAATACATATTATATTTTAAAATTATCAAGACTATTTATAAATGCGCAAGTGTGTCTATCTGTAGCGCTTTTACAGCTGGATCAATATTGATGAAATTTCATACAATTGAAACTTTTATAGCTGATTAACATATAGGATAATACAATTACTAATGGTCGCCCACTGGTCTAAAGTAAGACAGTTATTTAAATTTTATTGTCAAAGACTTACGACAAAGACAAAGTTACAGATTCCGCGTACGCGGTTAATTACCTTTTTTTTCATTCATATGACATGAGGCATATGTGCAGAATGCATTATAAACTATAAGTGTGCAAAATTTTAAACTCCTAAGGCCGCGTAAGGCTTTTATGAAAGTGTTAAATGGTATATGCTTTGTATGCATTTGAGTTGTGGGGCTTTCGCAAAATGCTAAAGATCCTTTGAACTGACCCTTGATACACATCAAGGATCAGTTCAATAATCTATCTCTAATTGATAATTCCAATTTATCACACGCTTTTCGGTGAAGGAAAACATCGTGAAGAAACCTGCATATCTCTAGAGAATTCTGGAGATATGTGTAATTTACCAATCCGCATTGGAGCAGCGTGGTAGGTCATAGCTCCAATCCTTCTCTCCAACTCTCCAATTTATTATTTATATATAGTTTTCCTTAAAATCCGGCTCGAAGGGCCAATGATGGGGATTTTCCAAAATTATTTCGTGTCGTGGGATAAATTAAAAGTTCCTTTACGTGTGCGAGACGTGTAATCCCAAGTAACGGAGTACAGAGAATATAATCCAGTAACAATAGAACTAACTATTAACAATTTCAATTAACTGTCACGCAAAATAATAAAACACCTGTACGATTTATATGAGTAATTGCTCTTGAAATTATTACAGGCGCTTTATAAAATATAAGTAACATCTTATATAATTAAATGTCCAAACACCTATTCTCAGCAGTGGGATAGTAACAGGCCGCTACTTACTAACTTTCTTACTATAAATGTTTTATGAGTAATACCGTTTAACAGAACGGTTAAAGTTACAACGTTCATGGGAACAATATCGGGTGTTGCGTGGCGGTGCTACGTGCGCGGAGGGCGGGTGTGCGGGCGCGGGTGCGGGGTGCGCGGGGTGTGCTGCGTGCGCGGGCAGTGCGGGCGCGGCTGGCGGCAGTGCTTCGCCCCGCCGTGCTCCCCCGCAGCCGCCGCCGGGACCCCGCGCCCCTCAAGCCGATCGAGATCATTTTGCTTTCACTAAGGTATATTCCTCTGCACCCCGTACTACACCAGTCTATTACTACCAAATATTTATTTCATCATTCTCTTACCCTTATCCCACTCTTAAGTGGGGTCGGCACAATATGTCTTCTTCTTCCATTCTCCTCTATCGTTCGTCAACTCTAGTGCCACTCCTTTAACATGCATATCATTTTTCACACAATCCATCAATCTTTTTTCGGCCTCCCCCTAGCCACATCCATCCACATTTATATTAAAAACTCTTTTGGTCAGATGATTTTTATTTATTTATGTACCATAAAAAATGTTGAAAAACATTATTGGGAAAAAAGTGTACAAAGTTCAACTTATAACTAAGATAGATCTCTGCCAGCTAATCTACGAAGTGAGACAATTTATAGAAAAGAAAAAGTTGGTACGCAAATATCAAACATTATGAATATAATACGGAAAGCATATTACAAAATTGAAGATTATTTGAATGATAAAATGCCTGGATTTGAAAATCCGTTCAGATTCATATAAGACTGCGATTTAATTATATAAAATTGGAAATATTTAAAAGATTTACCGCCGAGGTTCTTGTTGGTTGTTGTCGGTAAGAATATTACGAAATAGTTGTAGGTTCATTAAATCTAATTTATCCTTAACGATTCTAAAGTGCTTGAGACAGCTTATTTTAATAAAATACTAAGGATTAATTTGATTTGACCCCTAGGGAGGCTACTAAATCTAAATCAGCTTATACTGCGTCCATCATATTATCAGTCTTTTGACAGCTCACGCTCATTAAGTTTTGTATTACTTACGTACAAATATCATACAAATAATATTTGTACTTTATGGATGGGTACCGCCCACTTAGTGATGTCACACATAATGGTTACTACGATTATGCCACAGATTAAAAATAATCGGTAGAAATCGATGTTACGAGTATTAAAAGACATTTAATAACATTATATAAAGTTTTACTTTCTTCTTAGTTAATACATGAATACAAATAAAACAATCAGGATATTTTAATTTATTTTATTAGCACGAGTCGTCGGAATGATAATCAACACTAGACTCCTCCGATGAGGAGTCTTCAGTAGCAGTTATTATTAGCTCTTGTGTAGATAATATATTATCAAACGCAATATCACGTTCCCAATCAGAGAATATTACTCTTTTAGTTCTTTCCACCACACTTGCCCAGTTCTCGGCCGTTACGTGGGTGCAAGCATTTTTTAGCAATTGCAACATTTTATTCGCTGTGAATGGGGGGCTTGTATTGCATCTCGCAGCATGCCCTTTTACTTGTGCCCATATAAGTTCTATTGCGTTGTACTGGCAGTGGTATGGAGGAATCCGAAGAACAGTATGGCCATATTCTGCTGCCATTTCATTGATTTCATAGCGTTTTGCTCTCTTTTTGGTTTTTAATATTTTTATTAATTCAACTTTTAACATTGAGTCGTCCACATTTTCTCCATTGTCCCGAAGCCAATTAATTATTTCATGCTTTTTATTAGCCTGTGTTGGCATTTTGTCAATTTGACGGGAGTGGTAGGGCGCATTATCAATAAAAATTATTGATGGTTCTTCCAATGAAATGAGCATTTTTTTTGAACCACTCTTCATACACATTTGCATTCATCTCTTCGTGGTAGTCATTTGATTTCTTCGATTTAAATGCCAACAGTGCGTCTTGTACAAATCCTTTTGCTGTACCTGCATGGCAAATGATTAGGCGCTCACCTTTTCCCATTGGTACTGAGGAAGTGGAATCAGCAGTATCATCAGTCCAGAAACGAGATAGTGTGTGGTTAGCGTTGAGCCATGTTTCATCCGTGAAAACAATATTTGCCCAATCTTGTATTTTCTTTGCCTCTCTTAAAAAATCACAACGTGCTATAGCTATATCTGTGCGTTCCATTAATAATTTTCTTTTATTTAACTTTTTATATGAAAAGCCAATTGTGTTCAAAACTTTGACCAAAGAAGATTTTTCACCATGAAATAGACCACTTCTTTTCAAAGAAACAATAAGTTTTCTCGAAGTTGGAATTTCTTTTCTCAAGTAGTAATCATATACATTACGACGAATAGCGTCAGCGTCAAAGTCATCAACAGCTGTCACCTTATGAGCCCGGCGCTTTCTTTTTGGTGTAGATGGTTTGTTTTGCTCCAAGCCGCTCCTGCCGTAGGCATCAGTAGTGATTTTAGTCACAGTTGATAGACTGATCCCCAACGCGGCTGCAACACGGTTTCAGACTTGCGTGATAGGTATAAGAGGTCCGCCATTTTGATTTTCTTGCTCAAAATACTCATGAAGTTTCCGAGGAATAAAGCTACTTAACTCAAGGTGTAACAGATGCGAGAGAACACTCAGCGAACGTAAATGCGTGTGACTATCACGGGCGTTTTGTTGAGAGTGACAGATCACGTCAAAATGGCGGCCGAGCGGAAGGTCTGTTGATGTTGCCAGTTGATGTATAATATATTTTTTATGATTATAATAAATACACATGGATTAACATTTATTTTCAAAAAACTAAGGCAATATTAAATCAAAATGTTGATTTCTATATCTGTTATTAGTTTACGTAGGTTATCATTAATCGAATTACTTAGGTACGTAATTCGATTAATGATAGTAGGTACTATAATCGGAATGGTATCGCATACGAGAATCTTTAGGACATCACTAAATATGTAAATCGTCAATCTGTCAAAAGATGGTTAATATAATGGACAGTGTATAGGGCTCACCGTCCTTATTAGTCTAAGTGGTTATCGTATTTCTTTTATATCGTATATCTTGACCCCGCTACACAACGTACAAATGAAACGCTTTATACCCTTTTTATGTTATTTTTTATTATACTATTGTCTTAGTGTGTAGAACGTAAACGGAAGTCCACGAAAATTTATCTGCTTTCGAAAGTGATGAATTTAAATTTTGGCTTAATTGCCTATTAATGTAGGCCGATAATATTTGTTGGGAATGGGCATAGGAACCTCTTGTTTACTAAAATGGTAGTAATAACATGGACGGTCCATTATATTCCAAACGGTAATATGTGTAACGGTTATTTGTGTGTACTGTTTAAATAATTTATAGAAATAGGCGTTACTTTGCGGAGATCCATATTACAAAAATAATAATAAAATTATTTTGCTATGATCCGCGATGAAGTAAAATAAAAAATATATATAATGCTAAATGTAGAGTGCGTTCTCATCAATCCGTTTTCATACCTGATACATGCAGGATTTGAGCATGTGTTTTACGAACCTTGCATGTTCTGCACTACATCGCGGCTTATAACAAAATAATTTTATTAATACTTTTTTACTATGTTTATCTAAACGGGGCCAAACATTTATTGCAGGCGGCGATGGGTGCGTTGGGGTTTAGTGCAGCACAGTGTGGTGCGGTGTTGCGAGTGCTTGCCTTCCTTCTGAAGCTTGGCAACGTGCAGTTCGAACCGCAACACAACATCGACGGCTCAATCGGCACGCGCCTGCAGCACGAGTATGGTGAGACACCAGTATTTGCAACCTACAGCTTATATTATAAGTCTAATATTTTGTCGCTAACGAAATTATACTCGCTCCCTTTAGCAAGACTCCTGGAATTAAAACACTTACAAAAGAAGACAAATGAATACTTATTAATTAAATTGGGCACGGCTGATAATGCCCGACGCATAGTTAGTCCGTAATTACGACTTTTTTACATGTGAAAACTCCTGACTGCTGCTATCGACGGAAGGGGAAGGTAGTGACGTCGAGTTCTTATCGCCTAAAACCAAATGGTATTCCACCTTGGTCGACTTCCACGTTATACGAAACGCATAACGTCTACATACTTTTGATAAGGCTTGTACACACCCTTCACCATAATCGATGCATTGAGAGCACTTAATGCATCGGCCGCCTCATAGGTCTTTTTTCCTGATAAAACGTCGAATCCTCCAATTTTACCTACCAGTTGCTTTAATGTACCTAATTATATCGCTGAAGGGGATTTTTATTAGATCACCGACTTCGAATTAGTCTTTACTAATCTTCCATCTTACCAGCGTGTCCATGGGACACTAGAGCCCTAATTTGAAGACTTGTTTCTTTTGTCCGCATTCTCGGCAAACTGAATCCTTTGTTCTCACAATGTCAGGTGTCTATCTAAAAGATAGCGCACAGTGGTAATACATTTTGTTATATTTTACTTTATTATAAGCAAGGTGTACATGGTGAGTGTACGTACATACGTCAAAACTGAGCATGTAATGTACTTGTAGTTTAATCTTGCAGAGTTACGAGAAGCATGCGCTCTGGTGGGCGTAGAGGCGGACGCACTGGTGCTCGCATTAGGCGCCGCACCTCCGCATGATGACGTCGCTCCTGGTATGTGAATTTTGAATTAGATACTTTCACCTTCATATATTTTAAAATAAATAATTATTTATTTTCTTTATTATTATTATTATAAAACTCGGCAAAGTTGCACCTTATTATATAAATTATTAATATTTTTAGTTTGTATCCGGTTTAAACGACTACTATGCTGGCTCCACGAAAGACCGAGTATTCAGTTTTTCTAAATAACATCGCTGTTTTGCACAACTTAACTCTACTATGCGTCTGCAGAAAAAATATTCCACTGTGAAAATTCCAAAGAACGCCTTGCGATTTGATAAAACGATGAATAAATAGAATCTGTAGCCAAAATATCGTGGAACTCTGTTTATTAATACTTGCTGGATCGAGTCAACACTGTATAATCAATGGCCTACTAGACTACCTACTAGATAGATATATTCCATCTTGATAATTCCACAGCAATAGTTTTAGCAGCTACGAGTATGATTAGAAATTCAAAGTTCTCAATATAAGATAGTCAATTTCTCAATAGATCTAGCGCCAATGCATCGATCTTCTTCTTGATCGTTCTCTCATTACTGAAGATCGTGGTCACGTGAACCTTTCTTTTGTATGACCTGCCTCCATTTATTCCGGGTTAGAGTAGCCCTCACCGTCTGATAGAACTTTGATGAGGAGGTGGCTTCTTTCTCTGGGTCACACCATCGTGTTGGCGACCGTCTTCGTGGTCTCTTGCCTTCTGTATTGCCAAACAATGACCAGCTTTTCTAGGTTGCCATCTCCTCTTCGCATTATGTGGCCGAAATACGAGAAAATGCACTGAAGACAGATGGGGGACAATCGGGTTTTTATGTGGAGTTGAGAGAGAATACATACATTTGTGCGTTTGGGCGTCCAGGGTATTCGGAACATTCGCCTCCAGCACCACATTCGAATGCATCTATTCTGTCTTTTCCTAGCTCAGATTGTCCAACTGAATAGAGTAAGATCGGGAATATAAGGGCTCTGACTGATCGAGTTTTGGTCTTATAACTTATTGCCCGATTTTTCCAAATATGCTGGAGGCGTGTCATCTGCTCTTCAGCAATAGCTATTCAAGTTTTATCTCTGGAACACAGCTGCTTTCATTATTTATGTTTGAGCCCAAATAGATAAAATTATCGACAATGCCTTGGACATTTTGGACATCTGACAGTTTCCCACCACGATCTACTACCATTAATTTGGTTTTTTGCTTGTTTATTATCAGTCCTAGTTTTTATATGCATATGCATCGATAGTCCAAGTTGAAATATTTGGTACACAGAGGAGTCGTGTTCGGTGGAAGAAGAGTGCAGTTCAGAGGCGGGGTCCGAGAGCAACGGTGCTGGCGCGGGCGCGGAGTGGGCGCGCGCGCTGCGGGACCGCTTACTGTGCGCACTGTACTCACGGTTGTTTACGTGGCTCGTTAATGCTGTCAACGATGCACTAAAGGTATATTCTATAAAAAAAAAAGTAAACTATTACTCTCCCACTGCTGGGAATAGGCCTCTTCTCTTCATTTTTGGAGAGAAGGATTGGAGCTAAGACCTACTACGCTCCATTGCGGATTGGTAGGCTACACATATCTCCAGAATGCTCTAGAGATATGCAGGTTTCCTCATGATGTTTGTATATTCTATACCTATACTAATATATCTATAATATACACGAAAGCCTGTCAGTCAATTACTTTTTCAAGGCTAATCAGCTTGCCTAATATTGATGAATAGTATCATATGCGGCTCAAGAAAGCATCTTAAAATTTTTTATGACAATTCTATTGCATGATTTGGACTCAATCAGAATGTAAGGCCTTTTTAGTTTAAAAAAGAAGAAGTATTTGGTAATGTCATGGATTTTTTTCCTATACTTCGCAGATTGTCCGAATGACCAGGGTTGTCTATTATTATAGCAGTCCAAATCATTCTTTTTTCTCATTTGTCATCTATCATCACGGTGTGCGCTAACTTATTGTAAATTTTTGTTGTATTAGTACAAAAGTTTAAAATACAATTTTTTTATACGAGGTTGCAGAGTTAATTCCTTCAATTCCATCGAGCGGACCTAGCCTCTAACTAACTCTCAAGTGCGATATATAATCAAAAATTCTCTTTTAGCGTTAGTGAAAAGTGCTCGCCATAAAATGTAAAATATAGATTGGATGTTTTTATGTAAATACAATATGTCAAAAATAACACCGTTGTATTAATTCTGAATGTAAATTAAAATGGCTTTGTTTCTCAGCCGGCTATCGTAGGTGCAAGACGTTCGTTGGGCATTCTCGATGTATACGGACTGGAATCCTTAGCGCACAACGGTCTGGAGCGATTGCTTATCAACTACGCAGCGGAGCGTGTTCAAGCGGCCGTCACTGCGGCCACCATGAGGCGAGAACAAGAGGAGTACGCTCGCGAAGCACTTGCCTGGGTCCCATTGCCTTATGCTGATCACGAACTGTACGCTGACTTACTCGACGCGGTAAGTATCGCAATCTATAGGTATTATTATTCTACCTACATCCCAGTTAGGTCTGACCACCGAAAATATGGGCGACCAAAAAGCACACAATACAACTATCCAACGAATAGAGTGTTAGAAACAATGTAAGGAAATGCTGTAAAAATTAAAATTCTGTTTTTATGTGATGTCATTTTAATTGTATGTTAAATCGCCAAATATTTGCTATATATCGTCGTGCAATTTCGGTGGAGGCGATAACCACACCACATCACCACATCCAATCCCAGACACCATCTATTATCGACCTATCACATCAACGGTCCACGCGAACGAAGTCGCGGGTTAAAGCTAGTAATAATATAAATAAATGTATGTAATACATTCAGGGTCCAGAGAGTGTACTCGGGATGCTGCGCGAGTGTTCAGCGAGAGGTGTAAGTGACGCCATTTTCCTCCAGCGGCTACAGCGACGCCGCCATCCGCGACTATTGGTGCTGCCACCTGATCGATTTCAGTGAGTTCTGGAATTGTATTAAAACAATAAATGGAAATGTATTAAACAACTTATATACTTTATAATACTAACCTTTATAGGCTGCCAACATCTGTTTAATTTTTTGTAACATATAGATAGACCTTATAAAAGAAGTTGATAATAAGGATCTTTAAAATTTCCAAAAAAAATCCACTTAATTGTTTTGATAATTCGATGATGACCCGGAAAAGCCGGCGACAATTTTTTATTATTTAATTTGAGATTTCTCAGCTGAGCATTGGCCCATTGATACTACTTTATTAATATTGTTGCTCCTTATGTTGTCAATCTGACGTTGGAGATAAAGTAACTATGGGCAAAGGCCTCTTTTCTTCTCCCTTCTACATGCTGGTTTCCTTATGATGTTTTTCTTCGCCGAAAAGTAATTTAAATAATACATTGCAATTAATGATTAAGTAAATAAGCTTTTATGGATAATCCATGCTATTAAGTAAGTAGAAGGACGGTTATTCCTAGTCAGAATCATGCGGTGAAAAAATTCGGCTGTAATTGGCTTTTATTTTTATTTATTTATTTTTCTTTTTATACATATATTTAGAAAAAAGACAGAAAGATTAAAAAAAACATGTATAAAGGCGGACTAATCCTTAAAAGGGATCTCTTCCAGTCCACCTTTGAGTAATAGAAGGAAAAGGACAAGAATTGAAGAAGAAAGAGAGTACGGATCATATAGAGAAAAAGAAAAAGTTTATATAAATTGAACTATTGAATCTATTAAATAATTTTGTAAAATAAATAGATGAAAAGATGCTACTACTACTGCTATATAATTACTTAAAATAAATATTTTCTCATCTGTAACTTAAATACTGAAAGGGAAAGAGATTTGCGGATTGATACTGCCTTTTAATGAATAGACGCTATTTAATAGAAGTACGTTTCCCGATGGAAAAATGAGAATTATTTATCATATATGCTAATATATATTTAATATGCCGCTATATAAGTTTCAATTATATAGCGGCATAGTATGTTTTCACGTGCCGTGGTAGCCCAGCGGTGTGACCGTGCGACTCTTTCGAAGAGGTCACGGGTTCAAAACCGGGCAGACACGAATGAGTTTTTCTGTTAAAACTAATATGTCTAATTGATAATTGCAATTTATCACACGCTTTTCGGTGAAGGAAAACATCGTGAGGAAACCTGCATATCTCTAGAGAATTCTGGAGATATATGTAACCTACCAATCCGCATTGGAGCAGCGTGGTAGGTCTTAGCTCCCATCCTTCTCTCCAAAAACGAAGAGCAGAGGCCTATTCTCAGCAGTGGGATAGTAACAGGCCGCTACTTACTTTTTTTATGTTTTCACGTTAAATTTACCTACGTGGTGTCCTGGCAGGGTAGTGCACTTCGGCGGGCCCGTGGTGTACAGCGCGCGCGGTATCGTCGCCAAGAACCGCGACGCGGTCTGCCGCCGCTGCGCCGCAGTGCTGGCCGCGGCGCGGGAACCGTTGCTGGCCGCACTCTTCGCACCCGGTGCTGGGGCTTTTATTGGCAGGTAATATCTTTAAAAGTTCTATACTACAAAAGATTTAATATAATTATTAGAGACAAAATGTAGTCTTTGTTATAATTAATCTATGACAACTGTCATGTTTGACCGCTCTCTTTCGTATACCGGCCTTTAACAAGCAATACGTGTTCCTTTACGGTAAAATTAAATTATTTAAGTAATTATTTTATTTTAAAACTTATTTTAACTACGTGTTTATAAATATAATGCTAAGCGCAGACTTAACAATATATAAAATTTACTATGCCAATCTGTTCTACTACCTTATATACGCAGGACGTATTAGTAGATCGTACGTACCATAGGCAAAGCTTTGTTTGTGATTATAACTGTAGCCTATCTCCTGATGATGCTTCAATTACAGGGCAAAACGATAGTTATGAATATCGTGGTGAATGTGTGAGCGGCTTGGGTAATGTAATGGGTAAACCTATTGTTTTATCCATTACATTACCTTAGCCGTTCCACTCCGTTCCGTTGCCACTGTATTGGCAGTGGTTTATTAACCTCTAAATTTTCACAAAGTTAAGAATATGTAAAAAATGCTTTTGAATTTGTTCGAATCTAGTCAAATGTACATTGCAGTAGCGATTCTAAACGGCCGAACAAGCTACTACTAGGCTGCTTCTGAAGCTTCTGACGCTGAAATTTCCCCTTCAGCGGGCGGTCATTTAGTCGGAAAAACCGAATGACGTTGGAGTCTCTAGATCAGTGTTTCCCAACGAGGGCCCCACGACCCACAAGGGGGCAATTTGATGGTTAAGGGGGGGGGGGCAACACGACACGAGTTTAAGTTTTTTTAACAACAAAAAGCAATTTTTCTTCCTAAATCTATTATTTATGTTCGTTAAGTGGACAATACAATTTAATATTAAAATTTGTGTATGTTACTTAGGAGGGCAAAATTGTTTTTATTGTGGGCCAAAAAAGGTCGGGAAACACTGCAATAGATGGCAGAATAGCAACCCCGCACTAAAAAACACATTTTCGCCAAACCCCCAGTATGGAAAAAGGAGACCTAAAAAAGTGACGTGGAAACAAGACTGTGTGGTGTGGAAGAACTTTGAAGGGAAATATGTCCAACAGTGGACGTCTATTGGCTAATTTATATTGCAATAGCAGCAGTGGGTCGCCCCGTCGGCCTTGCGCGTTGGCGTGTCGGCAGAGGGCGTTGGTTGGTGCGTTGGTGCGGCGGCTGCCGAGTGCACCGCGACTCGTGCGGTGTTTGCGGGCGGACATCGCACTGCGACCGCACAGGTTCGATGCCACGTTGCTGCGGCATCAGATTCGCACACAAGGGTAAGTGCATGCTAGCTTACTTTAAATTTCTAACCGTTAACATTTAGTTAGAATAAAAAAAACACAAGAACGAAGTGTCTCCTGTAATAAGAAAGACTAAAATAAGTTATTGGGACCTGTTCTTAGATATAAGTTAATTTATAGGTTTAGGTTAAAATTAAGTGTCTTATTAGCCTTAAGACTAGATTGTGACTACAATAAAGTACCTCCATTTTGATGCACTTTATAATAGGAAAAATATTATTGGATTTAGGTTAAATTCTAGGACATCGGACCTTTTACGGCTAATGCGCTAAAGCAATATTGTTATTATTGAAACATATATATATTAGCATATAGGATAAAAATTTCCATATTTCCATCGGGAACAGGGAAAAGAAAAAACAAGAGTATTTTAACAGAAAAAAACAACGTAGACAAAGACGTGCGTACTCAGAATACGAAAAGCGGGTTTATTATATCCTCTAGAGCCAAGGATTTGCCTGAATGAAAAGTGTTATTCAAGGTTTTAACCAACTTGTATTTCAAAATTAGTAATACATTTCCAGGTTCCTTATATACACAGACAAACAGAGTTTCATATTTATCATACCCAGTATGCTTGGCCAGGTTAAATTTAAAAATTTTAATTACAGTTCAAAAATACGCTTCAATTACCATCAGTCTTTAGAAGATTACTGTCGAACGGCGGGTTTACCCTTATAACTTAATTATAATGTCGTTTATGGGGAATTTAACAATATTCGATCATAAAACGAGGGAATGGTCGTTCAAAAAAAGATGTTTTTCTTAGCATAAACTATTTTCTTATCTTTTATATATCACCCTATCTGAACAATATAGTCACATTTCCCAAAGCATAGGAAATGTGACTTTATACTTTGGATAGGGCGATATATATAGAAGTAATAGTCACATTTCCCATGTATAAGCGTAGGAAATGTGATTTATAGAAATAGGAGTTACTTTGCGGAGATCCATAATACAAAAGTAATAATAAAATTATTTTGCTATAATCCGCGATGAAGTAAAATAGAAAATATATATAATGCTAAATGTAGAGTGGACAATCGGTTATCATACCTGATACATGCAGGATTCGTAAAAACACATGCACAAACCTCCACCACCGCCATCACGATACACAAGCACTATATACGTTCACTATCACAAACTCAACAATCGTTTCGACCCGCAACCGAAGCATCATCAGGAGATAGACTCCACGACACAAATCGCAAAGCCAAAGCTACACTCTACATTTAGCATTATATATATTTTTTATTTTACTTCATCGCGGATTATAGCAAAATAATTTTATTATTACTTTCGTAGGAAATGTGACTTTATAGGTCGTGATAGGGCGATATATAAATAGAAGTATGGATTTTATAGTATCATGGATATGGCCCTGTTGCGTCGTGCGGGTTGGTGCGAGTCGATGTGCGCGCGCGCCGCGCTGGCCCGGTACGGCGTGCTGCGGGCGCGCGCCGTCCCCGCGCCCCCCGCCGGCGCCCCGCCCTCGCCCGCATTGGACGCGCGCGACGACCCCGTGCGTGCCGCTCGCGCTCTGTTACGCACTCTGCCTATTCCTAGTGCAGAGTTCGCTTACGGCCGCACTAAAGTGTTCATCCGTAGCCCTAGAACGGTATGTGAATGTTATTATTGTATAAAAATTTTGTACATTATCTTAATGAAAGCGAATAATTAAACCTGTCACACACAAGCAAGCTTCGTTTCGTAACATGGTGACAGCTGTTCAAAAATTTATTAATATTTCATTATATTTAATAAAGTTTGGGAGTATTATACGATATCTATGTCAATATAGTAAATACGGAGTAAAATAAAATAAATAAATGAAATTAATTGTTATGAAACACACACGACCACCATTTAAATTCAATTGTTGTCCCGCTGGCAGGGACGACGCGTGGGCAAATGGTAAAACAGTTCACTACTAAACTATTTTATTAAATATTTTTCAATTTATTTATAAGAGAATTGTCAGATTTCAACAAAAACATTAAATATTTTATATCGATACGAATTGCCGGCTCTTGTGGGTAGTATTTTTCCGAATAAGCAGTAGAGTTGACGATTCAAAAGCGTTTTTTTACAAGTTTACTGGAATCAAGAATAGTTAGAATTTGAATGTGGTTTTTATTTGTCTTTAACTATATTATTGTGATCGTTAGGTGTGGGAGTTGGAGGCGTTGCGTGCGGCCCGTGTTGAGCGGTTAGTACGCAGCGCGCAGCGTGCATGGCGCCGACACCGCGCGCTCAAGAGGCACAAAGCCGCCGCACGCATCGCCACTGCCTGGCGAAGATATAGGGTACTAGTAATATCCCGCGGTTTCACCCGCGTACATGCCGATTTCATGGCAGTGGAAAACCACAATAATGCCATCCCTCCTCATTACATAATTTTTAAGACGATAATTTTATAATTGTATATTTCAGCAAAGACATGCGGCGTTAGAGAGGAGAACAGTCAAACGCCTATCACATGTAAGTGTATAGTATTTTTTTCTAGTAGTCTTATAATAAAAAGTATCCTACGACAAAATCCTATGACAAGCAACGATTGTTATAGTAAGTGATATGTAATGGTTCGACTTTAACGACGCCATGAAACTAGTGCGTATAGGCGCAAATACATAAGCCCTTCGAATTTTACCATCAGCCTTTTACTGGCCCTTTGGTGCATTTGGCAGTGACCCGATACATGCAGGATTCTTGAAAACACATGCGCAAACCTCCACCACTGCCACCACAATACACAAGCACTATCACAAACTCAACAATCGTTTCGCCCCGCAACTGAAGCATCATCATTTTTTCTATACTAGAAAATTATAATAGTAGATTAGACTGTCGCATAATAAGAGTTTTTATAACACCCGTGGTTGAGTTTTTTTTATAGTATCACACGAGTGATATAAGACCAAGTTATATACAGTGTTATACACTACTTTATCTACTCTCATACTAAAATACGTAAAACAATATTAATAAAAACCAAACTTTGTTTAAATTTTTTAAATGTCAAATGTTAGCGCCAAGGCGCAAACATCGATTGCGCATGCGTGTTGCGTCGCCGCGGACTCGTACATTGAAACCTTTTTTAAAGGTAGAGGTTCAACCTCCTTGGTCCAGCTGGAAGTTGTATAGGTGTCTTGTTATGATTAAAAAGTTATATTATGATACAGGTGTCCATACAAGACCTGTATCGTAGTAAAACTTTTGAATTTGTTATTTTTGATACGTAATGTTTGTCGTTTGTACGTAAAATAAGAATTTTGGTTTAATAATCTTTGTATTATAGTATCAGAATAGATAAATATGTTTATAATATAAATTATAAACATTTTGTTACACAGCGTAATTTGAATATCGAACCGCAAGCAAGCGTGGCGGAAGCCAGTGCGGGCGACGTGCGCGCTCGCGCCTCGTGCGTGATATGGCGCGCGTGGACGACGTACGCGCGGCGCTCGTACCTGCTGGGGCTGTGGCCGCGGCTGCCGGCGCGGCACCGCTCGCCCGCGTGCGGCGCGTGGCCCCCGTGCCCCACGCCGCGGCTGCTGGCCCGCTCGGACGTGCTGTTGCGGCGGCTGCACCACAGGTGGCGGTGTGCGGTGTACCGCAGGGCGTTCGACCAGACCGCTAGGAATAGGATGCGGGAGAAGGTCACCGCTAGTGTGCTGTTTAAGGTTAGCTAGAGACCATTCTAATTTCCAAACGACCTCTTCAATACAATTTACAATTATAAATTTATAATTGTAAATTTTTACAATTATAATTTATAAATGTAATGTATTATTACCTCAAGCTTCTGGAAAAATAACCTAAGTCTAGTAAAAACCGTACAAAAATTCGGTCAGGAGATATTGCAGTAGATATGCAGACAGGCAGCTCTTTATAGACCGTAGGTTTAGGTACATAACTAAATGTAAACAGACAAAAGCATATGATTCAGTCGTGCCAAACATTTTATTGCAATAACAAGATCTATAAATAAAGAAATTGAAACGAAACTGCACATGTCAAAATAATTTCATTAATGAAATGTTTCTTTTATAAAATAAAATGTTTATGCTTTTGATACTAAAAGCATAAACATTTCGTTTATTAAATTATATTTATCAGATGCAGATTAAAACCAATTGAACAAATTTAATATGATATTCTGGCAATAGTAATTACATTAGATTATCAGATAATCAATATCAATCTTATATAAAGTCACTTTGTGATAATGCAGTATTATAGTACATTTAATATATTCCGTCGTTTTGTAGAAAAGGTTTAAAATACCTGTGTGTGTCATGGCGCATATTAAAAATAAAAGCCTTGTTGTTTAACATGTTTACTTTTAGTTAGTACCTAAACCTACGGAGTATACGGACTTTATTTTATAATAAGTCTATATGGAGTAGTACTGAGATGTGTGTGTATTCTATCGAATATCGAACCGCATCATGTGGCCGAGTGGCGTCTTGCCTCATATGGCGCACGTGTTTCTACTGGCGTCACTCTGCAGGAGCGCAAGGCGACGTACGCCCGCAGCGTGGCGCACCCGTTCGTGGGCGACTACGTGCGGCTGCGCGCGTCGGCGGCGTGGCGGCGCGGGCTGGGCGCGGCGGCCGCGGACCGCTACGTGGTGTTCGCGGACGTGGTGGGCAAGGTGGCGCGCTCCAGCGGCCGCGTGTCGCGCTGCCTGGCCGTGCTGTCCACCAGCGCGCTGCTGCTGCTGGAGGCGCGCTCGCTGCGGCTCAAGCGGCGCGTGCCGGCGCACACCGTCTACCGGCTGTCGCTGTCGCCGTACGCCGACGACCTGCTAGTGGTGCACGTCAGAGCGGTCAGTATATATAACGACTTTTTTTAATTTTTTTTTTATTATCATATCAAGTAACCTAGACTCACAGTAATTTTTAGTAGCTTAAAGCTGTGGTAGCCCAGCGGTAACACCAATGAGTTTTTTAGTAAAATTTATGTGTCTAATTGATAATTGCAATTTATCACACGGCAAAATTTAAAACTTTCCTTGCGTGCGCTGAGTAAATGGTTATAGTTATTCAAAAATCATGTATTACAAAATTGTTCCCCTCTAAAAATTGAAAATAAAAGTCCGCGACAGCATATGTCTAGCTTTTAAGGTTAACCCATTCTAACCATTTTGATTGTTATAACGGTTTTAATCTTTCCACGCGGGCGGAGCCGCTGGCGATTGCTAGTAACGTTATATTTTTAATTTAAATTTGAACGTAAAGTATTTAAAGTGAGATAACCATGAGAAATAGAGACGCGTAGTTTTATTAGTATAAATTAAATAAAGTAGTAATTTGAATTTGAATTTTGAATTTGAATTTTGAATTTGAATTTGAATTTAAAGGTCGAATTTTTGAGTTGAGAGCTCACAAATTCGACTTACAGAACCTTTCATCCAGTCTGATATGACGACACTCTAACGCCATCCAGCGTTGTAAGAAGTAGCTTCAATAGTTTGTTTTAAGTGCCGTAAGTAACAATACCGGGCTTAAGTGCCCGTGAGGACATGCCCATGGGTAGTGAGGATGTCCTCGAGGCCTTTACCCCGCCTACCCCCCACCCGGGGAGTAAGCGAGATGACCCTTCTCTCTTTTAAGTGCGGCGGCGTGGAGAGCTCGACGGAGGAGCTGTCGCAGTGCTCGTCCCGCGAGCCGCTGGACGCGCCCGGCTGCCTGTTCGGCGGCGAGGGCGCGTGGCGGCGCCGCGGGGACGTGCTGGTGCGCACGTGCCATGTGCTCGAGCTGGCCACCAAGCTGTTCCTAGTGGTGCAGAACGCGGTGGGCGCGCCGCCGCACGTCAACATCTCCACCGAGTGAGTGCCTTTAACTACAAAACCATTATTTATTTATTTATTTTATTTATTCTTTATTACACACAAAGAAGATATACATTTACAAAACATATGAATACACAGAAGCGTGCAAAGGCGGTCTTATCGCTTGGAGCGATCTCTCCCAGACAATCTTTGATGTGAGGATCATGGTGATAGTACGAGTTGGTGCGCAACAATTTAATTGCTACAAAGAACTACACTTTATAATAATAATAAATTTAACCTTTAGTTATCCATTATCTTCCTGCCTGCTGTTTAAACCAGCGGGGTGGTTCCGCAATCATATGTTCTCCTCTGCGGATATTCGAATAAGACGTAAAGTGCAACAAGTCAAAGCACTTAGCTTAGCGGTTAGGGACTATGGTGGTAGATCTCCTGCTCCAGATCTCTCGAAATCCGAAGAAGGCGCGTAAAAAAAAGCGGTGATGCGAGCAAGCGGTGCGGACTTGACTTGTCGGCGGTGGCAGTCGTAATAGCGGTTGTGGTGCGGCAATAAACCGCAATGGCGGCTGTAGCGCGACCGCACGATTGGTCGCGCGACTTCACCACTATCACTCACCACTAGGTTCATGGCAGTGACATGTATTACAAAATACGCCCAACCACTGCCCTTATCCCACTCTAAGCGGGGTCGGCACAACATGTTATAAACATGTTGTCATATGATTGGGCTATGTACTATGTATGTTGTATGTCAACTTACTTTAGCCGTATTTTACGAGACCTCGGTAAGAAGCTGGTCTATTCTACTCAGCCAGATACAACACGGCGGGTCGACTTACCTTAATATTATTGCAAGCTTTCATGTATTTATTAAGAAAATACTAATTGAGAACGAATCAATTTTTAGTTGATAGAATCGTAGTAATAATTATACAGATCATCCTACTAAACGATCCATTTAACCATTTATTGATAATTATTAAATACTAAAGGGTTTATAGAATTAGGCGCTACTTTGCGGAGATCCAAAGATTTGCGCTTTGCTTTGCTTCGCTTTGCATTTTTGTCGTGGAGTCTATCTCCTGATGATGCTTCGGTGGCGGGGCGAAACGATTGTTGAGTTTTTTATGTAATGCTAGTGTATTGTGGTGGCGGTGGTGGAGGTTTTTGGATACGTATTTACGAATCCTGTATGTTTTAGGTTTGAAAACGGATTGTTCACATTTAGCATTATATATATTTTCTATTTTACTTCATCGCGGATTATAGCCTTTTACGACACCTCGGAAAGAAACGAGGGTGGTACTATTCTATTCAGCCACATACTACATGGCGTATACACACGTTAACTACAAAACCATAGTACAAAAGTAATGGGACCGACCGGATGGTAACCGAAGCATCGTCAAGAGATAGACTCCACGACAAAATCGCAAATCGTTGTGGTTACGGGGCGAAACAATTGTTGAGAATGTTGTTGTTGTGAATGTGTGCAGTGCTTGTGAATTGTTGTGCCATCGGTGTCGGGTAGTGCATGAGTTCTTACAAATTCTGCATGTATCAGGTATGAGAATGAATAGTACACTCTACATTTAGCATTACATATATTTCCTTTTATCGCGGATTATAGCTAAATAATATTCTCATTGCTTTTGTATTATGGACCTCCGCAAAGTAACGCCTAATTCTATAAATAACAAAACCATAGAGTAATTATTATTCTATCGCAGGTTCGAGGCTAATTTCGGGCAGCAAATGGTGACGGTGTCGTTCCACGCGGTGGGCGGCGGGCCGGCGGGGGAGAGCGGCGCGCGGCTCCTGAGGCGCGGCAGCCGCATGGACGTGCTGCTGTGAAGACAATACCCCGCTATAGTTACGTAAACACCACAAACTATTTGCATTTATATAACGGTGCCTGTGGTACGTCGATGACGTAAAGGATGGTGCGCGATAGCGCGTTGTGTTCACGATCACGGATCCGGAATATAAAACAAACCAGAACTCGTTAATGAATTGAAAAAAGTAAATAAACTGTATTTTAGTATTGTTGTCGCCATGTCGAAACAACACTGTGACGTGTGACTTGGAAAGTTATGTGTTTTTGAGATAAATTATTTTATTTAAAAACACGGTAACAGATTAGATTATCATGAATTATCCTATCATTCATTCACTGACATTTTATTTTGATGATAAACTGAAAGTAACCGAAAATATTTAACCAGTTTCATTTGAGAAAATAAGGTTTCTGGAGCCATTATGACCCAATAATAAGAATGATTCTAAACTATCTAACTCTAAATTTCTATCGGCTACGGTAAGATACGTAAAGTGAATCAAAGTAGCGAGAATAAATTTCAGTTTACCCACAACTCAATTATTTTGCTCACCGTAGTCTTGAGAAAACTCAAAAAATACAGTAACAACTTTTCTTGAAAAGTTACAGCATATATTACGTATACAAGTATTTATCAAAATTGATTTATAGTGTAGCAAATATTGCTATGCATTGGGATTAATGATATTACTCTATAGCAGGGCTTCTTAAACTTTTTTATATAGCGACACCCTTCAAGCTTAGGAAATTTTAAACGACCCCCTCCTGCATACAATGAAATATATATTAACCGTAGATGTAGATGTAATATCGCACTAATTTATAATGTAAATAATGTAAACTAACCAATCATAAATTTAATAAAATCTATTTAATTAAATTTCATGAGAGGGGGTAATGAAGGAACTTAGGAGGAGAAATATTAATAAATCTTTGTTAGAAAAGTTCTTTAAAGGACAGCTGCAGCCATGTAGTTGTATCAATAATGATTGAAAAGTATCAGATCTTTGCGACGCCTTTTGTTTTCAGTAGTCTCCCCCCCCCCCAGACCCCCAGGGGGGTCGCGACCCACAGTTTAAGAAGCCCTGCTCTATAGAATAGGGTAACTCTATGCCGTAATCAGTTCCGGAAATGTCATCTGGATTGTTTTGTATTCCGAGATCACTAGGATAACCCCGGTTAGAATCTTATGAAATAGATAGCCGTAAACGTATCGTTTGGTTATGCGTAGTGTTTAGTTAGTAGGTGCCGCGGTGGCAAATGGCGACTGATTTAACTTGACCTTAGACCTCTTTGACCTTCCGATTATTCCGACCTTGTAGCTAGGGAGATAATATCTTGACTAAAAGCTGTATTTATTCAGAGATGAACCGGTTTCTTCAGAAATAGACTTGTGAGTGAAATGAGAAAACAGTATACCTTTAGATAAATCGACAATTGAGGGTGCTTTATTGAAAATATATGTAGGAATAGCATGATTTCTTAATCATTTCTTGTTTGTTTAGAAAGTTTGCTATTGTGAAATGATTATCAAGTGCAAATTAGTCAGGAGTAGACGCATTGGCCGTCAGATTTTTTGGATGGGTTTTATTGGGGAAGAATGTAAGGAGCTCCTCTCCGTTGAGTGCAGAGATACTTAAGAGAAAGGATTAATATCTCATGTCTCAAGTTATAGGATTCTTCACTTACAAAAATACGATGTTAGATTGCGGCTCCAGATTTTCATAAAGAATATTTTATTTAAAAACCTTTTCTTTCTAAAACCTTACAGAACTAAGGGTGGTATGTTACATGATCGCTATTTAATTCTTTGCGACTGTCCTGTTAATAAGGTATCAAATGATAAATGGAAAAAGTAAGAGAAGAAAAAATGAGATGTCGGGATTAGAATAGATAAAGCCTGATATATGAATACATACCGTTTTTAAGGGCTTAATCACAGAAATCAATTTATCTGAATGTATACTGACCATTTTACCAATAATATTTTCACTTAACATTATCTACAGCTATATATCTTGTATCACCCAATATTAAAATGAAGAGATATCAAATATTGACAGAGCCGCCTTAGATGTATATTTAAGTTAATATCATAGTAATGTCCTTTCAAAATATTTATTGACAAAATGTCCCTATTTATAGTATTATATTTTGATCTTTCATAGTAAATAAAGTTTTCCAATTGTGCCAAACTTAGGGCAAATAAAGAATCGCTTTAAAAAAAATTGTGAGTTAAAAAACTGTTTCCTAGCATAATTTAATATGAATTAGTGCTAATATCGGATCTTAAATAAGATTGGTTAAGTTTGAGGCCACTAGAAGCACATGTTTTGAAATTTTTTTTGAAAATTAAAATCTTGCATGATGGCAGTAGATTATCAAGTATAGGCTGGCAAACAAAGTGAAATTTGTACCTAAGTTCATTGTTTAATTTAGGCTGCTTTTTCACACATTTTTTTTTTATTGTTTTGAAAAAAAAACTATATTAAACCTAAAATATTATAAAGTATGTAAGATACAAAAAATCTCGTTAATTTAATTTGGATGAGACGAATGTGTTGTAAAATTATTTATTACATTGCCCAGATAATACTTGTTAGTCTATGTTGTCTCCATTTTTATATGAACTCTGTGTCTATGGTGGCCTTGATCTAGACATGAAGGTAATTTTATACCTTTGCTTATAATTGGTTTGGTATAGAATTCCATTAAGATATTGTAGTTTTAAATAGCGTAATACTTAAAATTATGCATCGTTTTATGCCCCTATAATGATAACAGCTGGAAGACTGATGGTCTGTTTGCGTAATTTGAAGTACTTTTGGCAGACGAGCGATGTTACTTATAATTATTCGCCAAATTGATATTTGCAATTTATCACACGCTTTTCGGTGAAGGAAAACATCGTGAAGAAATCTGCATATCTCTAGAGAATTCTGGAGATATGTGTAACCTACCAATCCGCATGGAGCAGCGTGGTAGGTCTTAGCTCCAAACCTTCTCTCGAAAAACGGAAAGAAGAGGCCTATTCTGAGCAGTGGGTTAGTAACAGGCCGCTACTTACTATTCGCCCAAAACTGGCGATTTGTTAACCTCTATCTAGGAGAATCTCGAAATAATGACCAGACATCATCATATAATAGAAACAGTTATTTTATCAAGGAATATACTACAGTAGGAACTTAAATCACAACTCCTTAGAGACTGTTATAGTCTTTCAGAATCCTCTTACCACTTGTTATCCTAGATTTTGTCTGAATTTTCGTTTTCAACCATAAACTTATACTAATAAAATAGTAATACAATGATTTCATTATCGTATTGAGCAAGTTCCTGTCACGTAATCGACGTTGTTAAACGTTTAGGTATGGTTAGGGACCTACTGAAATTCTAGGTTTAAATTACTCCCTCTATTAGCTCTTATAATAAAGACGTATGATGGTTCCGTGACCGTCACTTATTATCGTTTAATTATACACGTGCAAATCAAGGAATTGTAAAATTCTTGGCTAGGTAACTAATTTTAATAAATAACTAGGCCTTTGATTTGGAATTTATGCCTCGGTCGTTTGTCAATTGTACTCCAAAGTCATGATGTATATAGGGCATGATTATAATAAAAATGGTGTGTGGTAAGGGTGATGTGGCCAAGTTGTTATAACTTATATCAAATTAGTGCATTTGTCGATACAAGACTGAATGGACGACCGATTTTTGGTGAACTAAATTTGGCCGTTCACTTGCCCTCCATGATTATACTAGCACGTCTTCAGTTCCGGTTATTATCCTATAAAATTTTGGGCTAATTTTTATCCGTTCTGTACCAAATGCACTCAGGACGTATTCAGGAGTTCTAAATAATATTTACTCCGTGAAATTGTTACAATCAAATGTAAATATTTAAATATCAATGTTGGGGCAAAACAAAGTTTGAAGTATCAAAGGTTTTAACCACACAATTGCATCCGCCTTGTAAAATATAGTACACATAACACTATCAGATTGTTGGCTTAAATTGATAATAGTAATAAGTAATAAATACATTCATTGATTGGCAATACACATAGATCGTTGTAGTGACTGGAGGTATAAAAAAATTGAAGGCGAAAATAGACAAAAAAGGCACTTGGAATAGTTGATTGTGAACTCAAGAACTATCTTCGCTACGTTATGATTTTTGATATGTATTTAAGAGTTAACTGGGATAAATGGTTGTAAGATTTGTCATCCTCCTGCCCTTATCCCACTCTGAACATGTTATAAACATATCACTTGATTTCGCTACGTATTTTATGACCCGCCCCCTGCCTGACGTCAATGGCTTTAAGAGTGTGTAATTAAACTACAAGTGATGTGGTTACGAAAGGAAGCCACAGAAAAACTAAACATAGCGATGTTAACTTTTCTCAAATTAAAATTTTAAAATTTACAATCTTAAAATGTAAATTCATGCTTGAAACCCATTTTTAATCGGTCAATGCGTAAAAAATATAAACTTTTCCAGAGTGTTAAACTCTTGAATACATTTATAATTAAATGCAAATTTGTCACGTTACTCATTGGGTTATCATTGTTTACTAAAATCATGAGTAAACAATGATAACCCAATGTAAAATATTAATACTTTCACCGGCATCGCCATATGGCGTTATATACAGAATAGTAATAATATAAAAATATGTTTCAGTCAAATGGATTTAACGATTAGGTCTACAATTGGCTTTCTCGGTCGTCAAAGTGTTTGTTTGTTTGTAATCTCTTTATTGTATTAATTCATATAAATGTTAATGTAGTCATATCACAACGAGGTGTGTATTGTTTTTCAATGATATAAATTACATATAGTAAGTACAACTAATGTTGGATTCAAGTTTACTGTTGATTGGTCTGTAAGGTCTTTATTTTATAGAAATACTTTGCATTATCTAATTAGTACACATTACAAGGTTGTAAAGATGAAAATGTTTGAATGAACCTTGTTCACTATTCATCCGTCACAGCGGTTCTCATTATTGTAATAGTTGCATTGTCTTTCCAAATTTGATTAATTAATAATAGAAATAATCGTTTTATTTAAATTAATTGATTGAAAGGTATATTTGATTCTGTGATGTCCTTTCATTTTTTAATTTAAAATTATACCCAGATAATAAAACAAAGGTACATTATTTCAATTTTTAGTAATATTTATTTTGTATACTAATCTTTAGAGTGTAAAAGTGCTACGTACAGATTCGGATATTTATCTTATTTATATATTCTATAAGGACTATCACATTTTTTACATTTATAGTTGTGATGAATGTAGGCCAAATTCGTAAATAACCGTTACTTAACTTACTGTCGTGAAAACCGCTGTGGAAACGTCTTAAATTTCGTACCAAATAATATGCCAATGCGCCATAAGGCGTGTCTACGGCCTAATTTAAGATTTGCCAATTACAATGTTATTAATTATACAGATCACATGTCGCCGATATCAAGATGTTTTGTGTGTTTGTGTTAATGTCGATTTAAGTATAAGCGAGTTGTTGTAGCGTGCGAGCGAGCGAGTGCGCCCGTGCCTTTCTGTTTCACACAAATTGTTTTACGATATTCTTTACTCTTACACCTCTCGACGTAGATCCGTTTTTAGCATACTAAAGTTTTTGTCTACCAAATACTCATTACGCTATTTCACGTCTAATAACAAAGTTAATTTATTTCAAATCCAATAACTTTGAATTTCGGGGCAGCTGTATTTCATTAGCTTCGTGAGCTATCAACAGATTGGAAAGTAATTAAGAATTGCATAATCAATTTGGCGGAAACGCGTGCACAGCTGCACTAAATCAGTATGTCACAAAGTTTTTCCCAGGTAAATCAACGCCCCGCGGAAATTCTTGGATAAAAGTAGCTTATACGTTGCTCCACTACCTAATGAGAAAGTGACATCAAAATTTTTTTAGTCGTTCTGGAGAATTTTCTATTAACCTACACCTTCAAGAATTGCACTATCTTTTAATATTATTGTTCAGTAGATTTTGAGAAAATCAGATACCTCTAGAGGACTTTATTTTATAATATGTATAGATTTACAGTTTGTTACAGTACCAAGATCTTTTGGTCCTCTTAGAAAACGGGTCTACGTTAAAGAAGGAAGCTTGTGTCGTGTGCGTTAATGGTGGGCATCAATTAAATCTTGCTCAAAACCATAGATCATATGGGTTTTGTCGCGTGTTCAGAATGTTCAGAGTGCATGGTATATTCTATCGCTCAAATGCCAAAAAAGAGTGTTTTAGCCTAAATGTCGGTATTTGTTGAGTACTGTATAAATAATGGATACCACATTTTTTAAGTCCTAGTTTTATAAAATAATGCAATGATGTATGGCATTATCAATCATCAATGTTCACACGAAAAGTACGTCATGGAACTACTGGTTAACAATTTCAAGGAGAAAAGTGAATCTAGTGCTGTAGCGCTTAGCTTCAGAAAAATTTGCATAGATAAAATTTTTGTGAACAATAACACTTTGCAATCCGTTGTCACCGCTGTGGCGACATGTATTATAGCACATAGCAAACCATTGTCGACGCTGCGGTGACTCGGCGTTCCAGCATCTACAGCGGTGGCAATATTGTAAACACTTTCGTGCTTATACGGTACGGTACTATTACCATGTCTATACATGGTTATAATTACCCGAAGTTCGAAACATTGTAAATACTTTAGGAGCACCTAAATACAAAGATGAAATGCCCGGATTTGCTGAAACATTGTCATAAAAACCATCATAAGCGTTACCATCGCGTAATATTCGGCAGAATACATATGGATTTATTATTTTTTTTGTGGCTATCCATTAATTATAATGCTCTTGGTATAACTGCAGTTCTTGGAGCGGAGCGCGCTCGCTGCGTTATTTATAGTCTAATATACTGTTAAAGTCACCTGCGTCTTCGCCGTCCTAAAGCTTATTGTGAATTCATCAATGAAAAATAAATGCATGTGTCTGTCACATTTAACTATTGGCATATCCTTTAATATTACAAGCTCAGTTAGACTAATCTAACGAAGGTAGTTGCACTAGATTACAGAGATAAAAAAATTCTATTTAGAACTCCAATTTCCCTTAGATTAAAAACTTTATCAGATATTTCTTAGCACTGACAGAATTTAATATTAGTCAAACCAAAATTGGGCAAAATAACAGTTATTTTCCTTATGGAAAACCTGTGCATAAATTATAACGCGACTATTATGTTTGGCATTGTAAGGATCATAAATAACTTCATATCTAGGTTGGGATAATTACATTTAAGTTATTAGTGTACATATTTAGCTTAATTTTCTTTTGTTAATATCACTCAAGACGATACCTAGGTCTGCCTTACTTCATCTTTCTTCCAAGCTCTTTAAATCAAGAAAGAGCTTGTGATACGATTATCACGTATGCTACAATAATTTATTAAAATTAAGAAATGTTTTGTACATATATTTAGTGGTCTGGATTCGTTGATTTTAAGATTGACGGTTCAAATAGACAAGAAAGGAAGTTTGTCTCTTTTTAAAAAGAGATAACGTTTCTTTCTTATTTAATCTTTGGATTATGTTTGAATTAATTGTGAATAGTACATCGAACTGTTTTGAGCACTAACAAATAGAAGGCTTGTCTTTACGAAATTCCATAGCATAAAAATATTGATAGAAATAAGAAGCAAAATAATTCTTTCATTACTTTTGTCTTATATGTTCAAGATTACTCTCTGGTCCAGTGGGAGTTGTTTTTATGGGAATTTATATGTCCCTTGCTAAATATTTTTTAGCTTCAAAAGCTTAGGGCGGCGGCGGCGCGGCGAACACCCAAACACCTGTTAAGACGAACTATGTAAAAGGCATGTTACGTTTTCAACGATTACTTATTACGAAAATGTTTTATCGTTTTTAATAAAAATTAAAGTTTTTACAGCTGTTGAGTTTCAATAAGTTTTCTCCATTTGATAGCTTATATGCAGGACTGACATATAGAATTTTAAAAAAATGACATTTTTTTCTAACAAGTTATTTTAACCGGGGTTTGGTGTAAATAGGTATCTATTTACACCAAACCCCGTTCATTTTAGCTGGAGTTGAAAAAACAAATGTTTTGTATGTTTTTAATTTGTATATCCTATTGTTCCGTTAACGTAAAATGAATTCGATGTTCGGTGTTCAGTGCATTGGCAACACAGTTGTAACGAACTGTCATGCACGCCGTACACGTCAAAGAGACCCTATTATATAAGAGAGATTGTATTGTTCTTGTGCTGCCCACCGGATATCGAATTTATCGTCAGACGCCCAGTCTGTCCCAGTGTGGTTGATGGCCTCCCCTTGGATGCAAAACGCCACACCTATAGTGTTTTATAGAATTTATAAAGTATAAAATCAATAAAATGACGAGAATTTAGTTATCAACAAAAAGAAAATTTAAAATCAATATAACTTTTGAGAAACGGACATCAGTCGAAAGTCAAAGAAAAACTACTACTACTTCTATCATCTTAGATAAAATTTATGTTTGGGATAATGATGAAGAATAAAACAAAGATTTGCGGTCACACCAAATTTTAATATTCCTCTAGACACAACAAAAATATAAGAAATATATTATATATATGTAATCAATTTAATATATTACAACGTCATTCATTTCAGAGTTACATGGAAAAAGAATCGTTAACCGTTAATAATGTGTGCACCAGACGATCCGAATTGTGCAACTCATATTTTAAATTCCAATTCCATCCAATCTAATTTAAATTCCATAAAAGTAACATCAGTAAAGCGCAAAAATTGCTATAAAGGTTAAAGCGTACAGATTTGCTGCTACGTTACCGTACGAAATAGCAAACATACAGCTCTGTGGGCATTAGCCTTTATAAAGCCAATTTTTGCCTTATAAGTAGCATCGCTATCCAAACGTTTGTGTAAACAATAAAGCCTTGGGCTACATCACACTAAATCTACGTGTAGATATAGAATAATAATTGACAACGTGATGCGTTTTACCGATCTCCATACGCATGCAACTCAGAAGGTAGGTAAATAAATTAAGGATTTGTAGCGAAATCTATTACTTTTCAAATGAGCGGTAACGATACTAGTTAGCCTATAAGGACAAAATCTCCCGTTACAGCTAATCGAGAGTATTTTCTTATTAAAACACTGCTTCCGGGTAGTAATAATAAAAATATTAAAAGTTTGCGTATAAATATTGTTATAGGGATATAGATTAATAAATAGCAGGAATTTAAAATTCAATACGACCAGAGACAACCAATACTGAAAGACCAACTACTTTTGTTGGTATCTTCCACAGAGTATCCTACGTGTTTGGTTTTACAATTTTACTTTTTAAATCGGTAGACGCGCACGTGTCAATGTCATCGAAAAGAAACAGTTGTTCTAAATACAAGTCAACATTTCATTCAGTCTTCTCGTTTGCACTCAGCTCATACAAAATGGTTGCACTCCACCATTTAGGATCAGGTACTGCGCGGGGCTCGGGTTGATTTCATAAGAAACGTTAGACTGAAAGTAAAATGTGTTTTAGAAAGGATTGCTCTAAATAATAAATTAATATCTAGTATAACGTTAACGCTAAAAAATTTATTAACAGTAAACATTGCCGATTCAAAATAGGTTCGAAATTTAATCGATTTTTTTCAAATCATAAGTTATTAGAAGCAAGAAACTTTTTTCAATATCAGAATTAAAAAAATTAAAAATCGAATTGAAATAGGTAGTCTGTTTATTTTTAAATAAAGTCTTAAGTGAGCCCCGTTTAGTAAAACGGTTAGTGCAATGTGATAGCGTCAACATCGCCTTGCCATATTCGCTCCATCTTGTGGTGTGGTAAAAGAATTAAAAAAAAAATCTTAAAAAGTAAATTGAACAAAATATCTATCCATTTTCTCGACATATAATCATCGATGTATTTGAAGATTTTCCTTAATCATAGAAGCATATTTCGTGATGTATATGGTGTATTAATATATTTTATCATTAGTTTATTCTTTATCTTTAGTCTAAGTAACTTTAGCCTTTCTGTATGAATATAGTAATTATAATTACTGTTTTTACACTAAATTTTTAACGAGAGAAATTTCTGTAAATCACCAAATTAAAACAAAGAAATTTATTTACTTCTATGTTAATGAAGGTAAGGTCTATATATTAAAAAAAAAAACATATGAACTCCATTCATAATGGAAAAGAACCATGTTAACGAATAGATGGAGCGATTTAACGGCGAGGCTGCCACTAGCGAATATTAGTTAAAAATATTCTAATTTTATCGCCTAATCTCTAGTTGAAATTGGTACAGTCAAATACGTAAAGTATAAAGTCATCAGTGAACAGCGGGTGAATATAGCTAATGGCGGATTAAAAAATGTTCTATTTTTAAAATTTAACTTTTTTATTTATGGCACGCTTAATTTAGTTTCAGTTCATATAATTCCTGTTGTTTATGTATAAAAAATAAAAAAAAATTGGAAACTTATTTGATAATGATAAATATTTATTTATTTTAATAATCTATCACGAATGTAAGAAACGGCTAATAACGGTAATATGTTTTAAATATAGCTACAACTCGCCCGCTGTACGCATAAAACACTAGGTAACACTAGGTTACTACACAACAACGCTCTTATCTAAGCCGTACCTACAACGAGCTACCGTAATAGGACAAGCTCTATGGTTTGGTTTGTATACGCGTCCTATCACGGTTGCCAGTGCTAGGTGGCGGGAATCTAATACAAACAGTAATATTAACACACAGATATGTAACACCTGGGGCTGTGCGCCGACCCGGTATATTTAGGTCCACTGTACTAGGAATATAATAAATATACGACATTTATAACATCAAAGATTAGCGCATATATTTTTAAAATAGGCCTGTAACTTGTTCACATTATTTAGGTTGGCAATACTTAATTGTTGTAGACCAATATAAGTGATTCCCAAATTTTTTTATCCCATCCACATTACAGAGGTAAGAAACATTCAATAAGTTTTATATTTTTTGTAATTTGTTTTTTTTTTATTTAATATCAATTTTATGCATTTTAAAATTAATATGATAATGTAACATTCAAGGAAAATCTCAAAAGAACTTATAAATGTGAGATTTCATTGAAATGAAAAAAAAAACATTACAAAATTTATATTTTGGAAGAAATAAGAACGAAAGTAACGTTTATGTCATAATTTAGTAGATGTATACCATATTTAATTCTAAAACATACATATAATATGAAGTAAATTACAGACCTTCTGTAGAAATACTTTGCAGATGTGTTATCTATAATAGTATAAATGGAACTAACATCTTGGCTATCTTGAGAATCATATTAATTTTTATTCAAATAAATCTGTATCAATACAAATATAACGTACAATAATTAGGCCTAATAACTAACATGCTTAATACTTTAGTTCCAAGTTAGTACCTTTTCACCGGTTTAAAATAAGAAATACTAAGAAAGTATACTATGTATAATTGATTCCCAATTCCTATTACTCTTATTTCAATATAATCAATACATATAATAAAATGTTAAATAAAAAAGTTAGTACCTATTCTTGGTGTCAATTTTTTTTCATGCAAAACAATTCCACAAAATCTAACATCGACATATTCTTCATTTTTGAAAACAAAATTCCCATAGTTTGTAGCATTATATTATGATCTTTTTAATCTGAATATTGCATTACATAAAGGATTCGTTCGTTGTGGGATTAACTGAGCGATATAATGGTTTTTGCCTTAAATTTTTTTTACCGAGTTGACTACGATAAAAAGCTATGAATCACGCTAAATTTTTGAAAAATATTCCGTCAACCAAATACCTCAACTATTATTATAACTCGTATTAAAGGAAATGTTAAATCGCCTGTCAGTATAGCATCCTAGTCTTTGTAAATTAGCCCTCGCTTAAACATTACACAGATCGCATTTAGTTTTAACTGGAATTAAATTTTTATACCACTCCTGCATAATTAAAAAGTTGAAAAGGTTTATTAGTTATGATATATTTTTTATTAGTTATTTATTTGTTATTGAAATTTGATAATAACTTCATTAGACGTCGATCAAAAGTAACGACTCAATTAAGTCATTATACATATATATACGTGTTGAGTTGATGCAGATATATTAATAATCCATTTTTCTAAATTACAAGATAATTAATCACAATAAAATAAAGTATTTTATAATAGGTCATAATTTATTTTAACAAATAATAACCTTCTATTGAAAAGGTATAAAAATGTGTTACAGTGGTAATAAGTAGCAAAGGCGAGCATACCAAAGTTTTTAATTAGGTAATTTTTATTAAAAAAATTAAATTTGTCATTAATTGGAAGAATAAAATGAAACCGTTGGCCTGTTTTCAAAATGGTTATGCGCGCCCAGCTTTACATATAGTACAGACAGCATTGTTTATCGTCAACTTAAAGTTTGCCACTTGTGACCAATATTAGAGAATGTGTGTATTTAATATTAGTCAAGTACAGATACAAAAAAAAACAAAAAAAGATTTAATTCTGTCAAATTAAACGTAACGTTAAATTAAACGAAAACAAAAAATATTATTTTTTTTTGTCAATTTAATAATAAATAATTAGGTACGTTAAAAAAAACTTCAATTCAATTTCAAAACACGCAACAGTTTTACAACAGTCGTATAATTAATAAATCCTTTAAAGAAAATTTTTTTTTGTACGTTCCAAAATATTAAGAAAATTATACAGATTTTAAATTCCTTTACGATACATTTCAGTAAAATTTGGTATTTAAAATTAAAATAAACATGTAATATACATAAATTATACAAAAAACGTATAACAATCTTTTTTGACTACTAGAAGTTACATATGACGTCACTCAAAAAGAAATTGCAAGGGGGCAAACTAGAAGCTGACGAATTATAAATTAGAATTGAAAATATGTGCTTAGAGCGAGTTTTGTTTTATTAAGCGCGTTAGAGTAACGCCAATTTGTATGACGCTGTAATAGCGACATCTAGTGACCGAAGTTCGAGCGCCATATAAATTGGCGTTACGCAAACGGGATAAAGTAGTGAAAAAAACTAGCACTATGCACACATGAGATATCAAGACGGACGAGTGGACGAAAGAGATCTATTGGGGTGCTGGGCTACCGGTGTTGGGCGTGGGAAGTGGGAAGGTCGCGTGCTCACTTGATGGAGCACGTGAATTGTGCGCGTAACCGCTGCAGCGACGACAGCGAGTCGCTCTGCGGAAGTTAATGTAAGGAATAAAGTACAGTACTATAGTCCCTTAACTACTCCATTGTCTTCTCTCTCTCTTTGAAAGAGAAGGAAGCATTGAAAAATCAATGCTTCAATGCGAATAACACATATTCCGGAAATTTCCAAGGAATAGATTGGTTCAATATTAGTAGTAAAGAAGTAGGCTTTGAAATTTTGAATAGACATACTAGGCCCAAATGTCCTACACTATTTATAATACTCGTATTTAGTCATAGTTTGTAATAAATTGTAAAAACGCTGTTGGATTACTAAACAAAAATAATAAAAAAATATGCACATTTCATCACGATGTTTTCATTAACTTTCAGTTGAATTATATAATGAACGTAAATATTTGATTCATTAAGAGCATTTAAGAGGAGACATATCTAAGCCGTGTGGTATCCGGCTGAATAAAACAGTATGACCCTCATTTGTTACCGAGGTGTCGAAAAAATACGATAAAGGTAAGTTGATGTCAGGCAAGCGGCGGCAGTCGTAAAATACGTAGCCAAATCATGTGAGGACATGTTTATAATATATTGTGGCGACCCCACTTAGAGTGGGATAAAGGCAGGAAGATGATCAGGAGGGTGACATACCTGTAGATGCGAGTGCGTCGGTACTAAAGCGTTGTCATTCTCCACATCGGTATCGTCTACCGCACCTGAGGGTTTAGAATTGTTGATGAAAAAAAAACGTAATGTCACTAAATTGAGTCATAAAAACCTCTCCATACAATCGTACTAAGATATATGATATATAATAATATATGGGACACTTACACACACGGTCGTCCGTCCCCAAAGTAAGTAACTTAATACTTGTGTTATGGGTGACAGACAACTGGTGAATATATACTTATATATTTTTTAAATACATACTTAAATACACCTATACACCCAGGCTCAAAGACCAACAAATTCATTTATTTAAATGTTGGCCCTCCCTGTTGGCAATCGAACCCGCGGCCCGCGGAGCTGAAGGCAGGGTCACAAACTACTGCGCCAACAGGCCAGTCATATAGAAACGTACGATAAAGTGACCTAAAGACCGTTACCCTGAGCAATGAGCTCTCTATACAGTATTATCGCGGCGGAAACCCAGTTTTAGTTTCCTCCGCAAGAACGCCCTATATAGAGCTCATGAATAAGGATCTTGAATCCGCCGTGTGGTATCCGGCAGAATAGAATATTAACCACCCTCATTTCTTACCGAGGTGTCGTAAAAGACGACTAAGGTAAGATGACCCGCCTTGTGGTATCCGGCTGTGTAGAATAGACGAACCTCATTTCTTACCAAGGTGTCGTAAAAGGCGGGTAAGGAAGTTGACCCACCGTGTGCATGTTGTGCCGACCCCACTTAGAGTGGGATAAGGGCAGGAAGATGATGATGAATAAGGATCTTGAATGTTCTCGAAAATAGTCGGGCAGGCCCGATAGACACGAGTATTGTCGATTTCTATACATAAACTATGGACTTACTCCAGATAAAGGATGTCATAAATGTTGCTCATGACTATGGACCATTATAACGTGACACCATGAGAAAATACCTTGGCACAGAGCATGTTTCTGCTGCTTGCGGGGACGATTGCCGTTGTCGTCGCGGTCGGACCTCTCGCCGCCGCTCTCCCACCGCCACGAAGCACCTGTAATACACATTCAATCGATATACACGAAAGCTTCACATAGCTAACTCTACTTATCGTGTTTCAAAGTTCACTCTTACCCAAAATAGCCCTTCTTAGGCTCCTGAGAATAGCAACCAATAAAAAAATCAAAACAACAGGACTCTAATATCGTATTGCTTGGTAATTAGTATTTATGATGATATGGGCTTCGACCCACCAAAATGCTCGATTGGAACGGACAAACAAGTTCATTCACTTTTTATCCCAACTTTCTCATAATCAAGAAAGAAATATCTAGTGAGTAAGTCGAAAATTTTATGGGCCTGTTACTCCTATTTTTCCAAAGCACTCGGCTGGGTTCTCATGAGTTGGTGGAGATTGCCACTTGGGAGTGCAACTGGTGCGTCACAGTACGTTTACTAAACGTAGCAATCTTGTAGACCCCATAAAATTGACGCCCGATCAAATCGCTTGTCTAGTTGGACAAATAGAAGGAAGAAAGATCGAGATACATAGGGATAAGGAAAGATACATAGGGCATATAGAGACCAGAGATAGAGATGTTAAATACAAAGGACTCACAAAGAGAGGGAAAATAGAGATGTTAAAAACATAAGACTCACACACAGAGGGAATCTAGAGAAGGTAAATACGATTTCATAGGATTCACAAAGAGAGGGAAGATAGAAATGTTAAAAACATAGGACTCACACATAGAGGGAATCTAGAGACGATAAATACACTATGACTCACAATAAGAAGGAAGATAAAGATATAAGATACGTAGATCTCAGAAATAGCGGGAAGAACGAAATGGAGGATATATAGGACTTAAAGACAGGGAAGATAAGATAAGATACATCAGGACTAGAGGACAGAACATACAAGAACAAGAAACTAGGAAGATACAAGAGGACTCACTGTCGGAGGGGTCCGTGGGGTCCGTGGTGTCGGCGGGGTCGGTGGTGTCGCGGTCGGAGCGGCGCGGCGTGTGCGGCGTGCGCGGGGACGGCGACGCGGGCGACGGCTCGTCCGAGTCCAGCTCCAGCGACGAGCAGGCCGAGTCCGAGCCGTCCGCGCCCTGCTCCATCTCCTCACCGTCAGCCTCCGCATCGCCTTCTGTTTCCCCCTCCACATCGGGTTTCTATAAATTCAAATTTTCTTTTTTCAAATAAACTTGTAAACAAGTACTTTTGGATCGTCAACTCTACTGCTGGTTCGTAAAGCGGTTCCTACTGAGAAGAGCCAGTAAGAAACTCTACAACTAGTTACATTAAGTCATTACTATCTTGTACAAGGTCGGACAGTAGCTATATACGCTTTCTTATCGTCCAAACAATCCTCAACAGTATAGTAGGCTTTTCGTATCAGCCTCTCTTTAATAACGTTTTTAAACTGCTGTAATGGCAAAGCTAAAATTGATTGTGGATTGATTGATGGATTTTATTATAGAATCTTATACCCAAACCCACAAACGAATTTCGTACCGTTGCAAGGCGCAAAGCAGGAGCCGCAAGCTTATGTCGGGTCCTACTTTGTCTATTTTATACATCACCTATCGTTCTATAACTCTTTATATTTTTATGTACAAAAATATATCCATTCTGATGTTATAAATAAAAATTCCAAAATCTATCGAGCCGGATATAGCAGATCCGGCTCGAAGGACCATATTTGAAATCAGACAATAATAGAAATTGTGATTATATTTCGATTTGGATTTCAGTTTTCTATAAGCAGAAGAACAAGTAAAGCAAAAAAAAGCCACATAATACCTTTTGTAGATGTGCGTCGGGCAAACCTCCCCGCTTAAGACTTGCATCTTCACTGGAACTCGTCTCCTCTGTAAGTTTTATAATTTAGAATCAGTTGTATCTAGATTTTCAAGCACATTCCGGCCACGAACTAACTGCAACGTTAAGCATAAGTTCAAATATAGATGAGGTTCAAAATCAAATTTGTGTATAACTAACAGACCCAGCTACGTATTGCTGCAGTCTGTTTCCAACGTAGTTTCAAGGTTTTGAGGTGTCGTAAAAGGCGACTAAGGTAAGTTGACCAGGCGTGTGGTATCCGGCTAAGTAGAATAGACCATACACATTCTTACTGAGGTGTCGTAAAAGACAACAAAAGTAAATTGATATCAGGTAGCATGTTATGCCGACCCCATTTAGAGTGGGATAAGGGCAGGAGTTATTGATGCTAGTTTTGAACCCTTCAAATTCAAAAATATTCTTTATTAAAATAAACTTGTAAACAAGTGCTTTTGAATCGTCAACTCTACTTCTGGTTCGGAAGCTGTTCCTACCGAGAAGAGCCAGCAAGAAATTCGGGAACCTTTTTTGCAATAACTTGGGAAGATAACAAAAATATAGCTTCGCAAATTCAAAAGGAGTAAAGCAAGAGCTGAGGTAAAAGCTAGATTAAATAATAAATAGTTAAGATTTAAACAAGACAAACAAACCAAACTGTACCGTTAAGGTTTAACCAAGACAAACATACCTTTCTTCTGCGCTTTGCGATGCGTGTGCGCGTGAGCGTTCAGCTTGTTCAGCAGCAGCGGGTAGAAGCCGCGCGCCGTGGAGTTGTGCGGCTCGTACTGCAGAATGAGCTGGCAGTACTTGAGCGCCTCCGCGTACTGGCGGCGCATTATCGCCGATAGGAACTACATTGGAGCACAGCTATAGTTAGGCCTACTGGTTTTAAGGGGCAAAAAGAGAAAGGTTAAGGTGGACTTACACCGGATCATTGTAACGGAGTGTTAAAATTATTTATCCCAGATTACACACGTACTGTAGTTTTAAGTCTAAAACTTAAACCCATCTTATTCTGGTGACAAGGTAAATAAACAGTAAACATTGTCTCTTTAATCCGAAACCCGTTCATGTGCTAAAAGTTGCATTGGGTGAGCCAAACCTAAAACTTTACTGATTTATAAACGACCTTAGTTATCAAATCAATGACCTTTACCGATGTACAATTAAATTTTCCCATGTGATGCTGTCACAGGAATCAATGAAATTAGAAAGCAATCGAGATAAGCTACTGCCATGACTCCCGCTCGCAGGTAAATTTGTCTATATTTAACCACTCCATTCATAAATGCTCAAGAATAAACCTATTATGCACAAAAAGGGCACGGACGGCATGAAAAGGCATGTCAATGCATGTTGCTGTTACCCCCCTAAAATTTTTGTCTATAATAAAAGCTATTGAATTCTATGGCTATCACACATTTATTTTAGTTAGTGATAAAATCTCTTAAGTCTTAAAAAAGTCTTACCTCGGCTAAAAACTCGGACGGAGCCGAGGAGGCATCGTTTCCATCCGAACAGTCAGGACTTGTGGAGTTCTTGTTGGTAGCAGCCATATCGTTAGGACGACGAGAAATGTGGGCGGTGGGTCGTGCCGCCGGCGGTGTGGACGCTCCTGAACCCAGCGAAGGGATTGCGCGCAAGCGGAAGTGCTCGCTTGCGGGTAAGTACTTAGGCGCGTCGCCTGATTCTGCCGCTGGCAGTGTAACTACAAGGCGTCGCGCGTTCACGGCACTCTCGACAGCTGATTTGGGCGACGGCGGCGCGGGGAAGGCGTTGCGTACGGGCGATACCTTCGACTCGATCGGACGCAGGCGACGCGTTTGCAACACCCTTAGTGCCGCGCGTGATGCTGTGTCCAAACCCCGGGCAAAGGGCGTCGGCGTAGGCCAGCTAACTTGGGGTCGTGCGGACGGTGGTGGAGGCCGAACTGGCGCTGGCCGATACAATCGAGAATTCGGCACAGGACGCGTAAATTTACGCTTACGCCCTCGTTTCTTAGGCCGTGTTACACTTGAGCGGATCGTTCCACGCTTACGTTCGCTGCCCGTCGGACCCGGGTACCTGATAAATATTCATAAATATTTACCCACACTTATTAATTTATATAATAAACTAGCTGTTCCAGCGACATCGTCCGCGCGGAGATCACAATAATATAACCAAATCGGAATTTTGTACATGAAAGTACTCGTAGCTATTGTGAGTTAACCATAACAGATAGAGACATGCTATTGCAGACTTTTTGTATATTAGTATTTCTTTAGATTTACAATTCTCTAGTTCATTACTATAGTGTATCCCTGCTGGCTTACGCGGCGCGAGAAAAGCTGGCGAGTTTTTTACAACTGCGCGACGTCTTCAACAGAATTTATATAAAACGGTAATGAACTATTAACTTAAACCTACTATTGCATAGTTTAATAAAAACTGTAAAAAAATCCATTCAGTAGATTTAAAGAAAATCGATAACATACAGACATACAGTTGTCGGGGATTTTGTTTTATAATGTGAATAGGCATCCTCTAGGCAAGCGCGCTTCATTTTAGACTGCATCATCGCTTACCATCAGGCATGATTGCAGTCAAGCGCTCGCCTATTACGCAAAATAAAAAAATGTATAAATATACGTACAGCCGAGGGTTTGGCGTGTAGAGTCGCGGCAAGCGAGGCGGAGGAGAAGTGCGCTGACGCCGTGGCGCGCCCAAATCTATCACGTCATCTGGGTCTGCCTCAGTTTCACGCGCCCTGAGAATATCACAAATTAGCGATCGTGCCAACTTATTCAAAGTTCCCATATGGGAATTATAAACCTTCACATATTAAAATAAAACCCAGAGTCTTCAAATTTTAAGTATTATAACTTCTCTGCAGAAGTTAGCCTTTATCCACGGAAATTCATCGCACGCTTAAAGTAATAAAGTGAAAGAATTGAAAAAAAATTGTTTTACGGCAAATTGAGGTAAAGGGTAGCGCGTACAAAACTCTTGAGTGTAATATTACCCATAAATTGGAAGAAAGCTAACCAGCTTTTAAATAGATTTTATATAGTAGATGTCGTAGATGGCATTGAAATAAGGATAACAATGTATTTAAGTCAACATTTTTTTGTTCTAACAATTGGGAAAGCAAAAAATACCAGACAATGCTTTAAGCGTTGAGAGCTCTTCAATTACATGAAGACTGCTGAGAGTGTTGCAGAAAAACTTTGTAGCGACATACAGTACTGCAAGTAAATCACGTGCAAACACTCATTATAAGTGCTTGTGTGGTAAAGAGGTCGAAAACATTTGCGTAGAGACCGCCGAAAAAGGATATTACAAAAAAAATATACTAGCTTTTTCCCGCGATTTAATTCACGTGGACTGTTGTCGTATGATAGGTCGATAATAGCGCTTTTCAATGTTATTGTATTCCTGTACAATTAACAGGATTTCTATAGCCTGTACGTTATTCCGGTGTATAAGGAATAATTGTGCCAAATGTCATCGATATTGGTTTAGCGGATTTGCCGTGAAAAAGTAACAAACATACATCCTTACTCATTTATAATGTTAGTAGGATAGTAGGAAGTGGGATTCAGTTATCATTGAAACATGTGAGAACAAGTTAAAAAATATATTGGAACTCAAACTACAAGAAACTTTTGTATTGACATGATAATTTCGTCTTATTTTTATGTTGGATAACTATAGAACAAATCCTAAATTGAAAATATTGCTCTATTTTGATATGAGAGTGCAACGTTTCGTTTATTTTCGTTGATTGACACATAAAGTAGGGTGAACGTCCGCGTTGAGTGGAATAGTTTGGATCGATCCATCTTTAGTTACTGCAGGCTTTAGTTAAGTGTCTACTAGTTTAAAACATTTTTAATCAATTTAATTTACATAGATTTAACATTTAGTTGTTTGACTACCATATTTTTTATGTAATCCGTGAAAATGTATTAAAAAAATAAATTGTATGTGTTGTATATATATTTTTATTTAGTTCATGCGGTATTAAAAACTAAAGAGATATGAATTTCGTTCCGGATAACAATAATGATACATTACCCATAATATCTTACTGTTTACATAATATCTGTTACATTATTATTATACATAATATTGTTTACATAATATCTGACTCTTTTCGGACGTCTATATTTTTTGGGTCGACCTAACATGAAGGCAGGTGGAAGCCACTGTTATAAGTGGATACGGTAAGCTAAGCTTTTTCGAAAAACTACTTTGATTAGTGCTTAAAAGAAAGGCAGCACTGTGAAGACTCCTCTTTTACATAATATAGATTCATATGTAGGGTCATTGTTCTGGATTACATATAGAACTTGGGATCGATGTTACACAGTTAGCAGTTGGCCTTCCCACAGTGCTCGTCCAATTATCTTTAATAATAAATCTTCAAGTGAGCGGGAAATTACGTCATTTAAATTGTGGTACGAGACTGGTCATTTGAGAAATTGTCTTCGTTTAAACTTTGCAGTTTAAGACACGTTAATGGTTTAAAAGAAAAGAAAAAAAGTAAAGTATCGGCCTATTACTCTCCTACTGCTGAGAATGGGATAATCTCCATTTTTGGAGACAAGGATTGGAGCTAAGACCACGCTGCTTCAATGCGGATTGGTAGGTTACACATATCTCCAGAATTCTCTAGAGATATGCAGGTTCCCTCTCGATGCTTCCTTCACCGAAAAGCGTGTGTTAAATTGCAAATAGTTGCAATTTAACACACGCTTTTCATTAAAACTTATGTGTCTAATTGATAACAATTAGACACATAAGTTTTAACAGAAAAACTCATTGGTGTATGCCCGGGTACGAACCCTCCTCGAAAGATACGCACGGTGTTACCTCTGAGCTATCAAAGGCAAATCTAAAATAAAGTTTTAAAGCGATTTTTAGGTGTATCTAATGCATCTAAAGAGATAACAAGCTTCAAGCCCATTCTGGGTTTTCACACAGCTATTTACACGTGAAAATTAGGATGTGAACTAAATAAATAAAGTTGGTTGTTATATTTTAATTCTAGAACCCTAATAATGGGCGGTAATCACAAAAGCCTTAAAGATGTACCCAAAAGATGTTTATGATGATCCCTAAAGTTAAGAAGCACGTTAGCTTGATAAAACGCTAATATATCGTATATCATGATCTACGAAATAAGAAAGCAAAACCTGTTAAACGGAGCTATTTATGACCGATAATGTTAATAAACAAAGAGAGAAAGTAAAGTAAATATTAAGGATCCAAGCAGCTAACATTCGATTTACTCCAATTTTTTAAAATTTTGCTTTTTAAAACCATCGTCTAATTCGAGCACAATCTAACTTTTTTGTTATGGAGTTTAACTTCACATTCCTTTAGGACTATAGTAGTAAATTTTAATTTTACATATAACAAAAAAAACTATTTCTTAATATCCCACTTGTAGGCACTGGCCAATTTTCCATTCAGTGATATTAGATCAGAATAGAGCTCGACTAACAATGTGGCACTAATGAATTTACATACATCCAAAGAATTATCTAATTTAAACGAAACGGTTTTTAGGAAACCCATGGATGTTTTGGGTCTGACCTCGCGAATCCTTGATAGAGTCATCTTAGATTATATACTGTGCTTTTCCTGTTCCCGAATGAAGAATATTTTTTTTATACTTACATAATATACATATGTTAGCTTGGTATCTAAGCTTCATTTGTATCAAATTTCACCAATAGTTTCTACAACCAACCAAGCCGTGTGGTATCCGGCTGAATAGAATAGTACCACCCTCATTTCTTGCCGAGATGTCGTAAAAGGCGACTAAGGTAAGTCGACCCGCTGTGTGGTATCCGGCTGAGTAGAATAGACCAACCTCATTTCTTACCGAGGTGTCGTAAAAGGAGACTAAGGTAAGTTGACCCACCGTGTGGTATCCGGTTTAGTAGAATAGACCACTCTCTTTCCTACCGAGGTGTCGTAAAATACGACTAAGGTAAGTTGACGTCAGGCAGGCGGCCGGTCGTAAAAACGCAGCCAAATCATGTGACAGCATGTTTATAACGTGTTGTGCCGACCCCACTTAGAGTGGGATAAGGGCAGGAGGATGATGAGTTTCTATAACAAACCAACAGACGCATATAATATATTTGAATGGATATGAATACTAGACAGTACTTGTTGTAGAGGTATCTAATCTCATGGGATACTCAATGAAATTAGCTCAAGTACTTAGTTATTCAGATTCACACAGCGGCCAGAAGCAGTTACGAGAGCTCTACAGGCCTCTACTATATCTACTGTAAAGCCTCGCCTAGAGAGTTCTTGACATGAATTTTAAACCTAGTAGACATTTGTTAACATGAACTCATCAAAGCACTAGCTTGTGGCCACGATCACGTCTGGATGAACTTATGTACCGTTATTAATTATTCTACATCTCTCTTCAGTACTTAGTTTATCTGTATACCATCTTTTGATGATTGACTTCTTAAAATGTAACAAGTCAAATTAAAAATGCTTTTCAAAAAGGTTTGAAGAAAATTTAATGTCAATGAGGAGTTTCCTAATCTTGAGCCAATCCTGGCAGAAGCATCAGATAACGATTATCATAAACATGCATTCTCATCGGGACTCGACCAGTATGTAAAATATCAGCACAATCGGACACTGGGAAGTGGGACAAATTTAACTTGCAAGATTCCACCTTCACATACATACACGGCAAGTTAAGTAAAAAGTAAAAACACCCACCGTTTATATTTACCAGAAGAATCAATTGATGCACCAACCACGATGAGATCCTTCCGTGAGGCTTTGGTGGTCGGATCTACGCCGCGTCTGCGCAAACCAAATTATATTTTAGTCTGCATAAATTATCTCTGTCCATACACGCGAAAGTCTATCTGTCTATTACGCTTTCACAGCTTATCCGCTTGGTCAAGAGACAAAATATGTCACAATTAAAGCTGATTCTTTGGGATAATTCCACATTTCTGAAGGTCATAATCCCCTTCCTATCACCGGACATGCGAACGCCGGCGTCAAAAGTTAATAGCACCGGTAGCCTTTAGCTGATCAGACCATTCCTCCAAGTCGAGGATCTTCCTCGTGGCCTTTTACCTACCATGTTCCCAATAACTGTAAGTTATTCAAAATTTTCATTTTCACGACCAAATATATAATATATAAATATAATTAAATATTATTAATATATAAATATATAAATATAATTATATTGCCAAAATAGTCAAGGATACATAAATAGCTAAGGGCTAAGCTAAGGACATGGTTGAAAGGCGTGTATTTTTTTTATTGTTTAATAGGCGAGCGCTTGACTGCAATCATGCCTATAAGTGATGATGTAGTCTAAGGTGGAACGCGCATGCCTATAAAAAAATAACATATACTTAGGCTAAAAAATTCGTTCGGGAAAAGGGAAAAAACAGATACAGCCTTTCGCATTTATAAAATTATTATGGATCCCAGGTTTGTGTATAGACCAACACATAGAATATATAAAAATCCCTCTTTTCTTTGAGAACAGAAATTAACATAGAAGATAGTGTCTGGTATTTCTAAAAAACACGTAAGGCGATTTAGAGACGCACTCTATATGCAAGTGGTATCTACCTCGTAACACCAAAATGCGAATGCATTAATGAGCCGTTGGGGTGGTGCTGATAAGGGGTTTTAGGTTATATGGGGCATGAGGTGGCTAAGCCGGCTAGCACGCAAGCTGAATAAACGTTAACGTTTGCTTGCTCTGACAAATTTCGTGATTAAGAAATTAACATAAACAGAGTTACCTAAGCTAATTACGCATAAATTAATTCACACGAGAAACAATAAAATTACATAATCCACTTTTTCTCACTTGTTACATCACCTTTATAGCATTCCGATTTTAAATATAAAGTTATTTTGATTGTTTGATGTTTTTATAACTATACCAGCGGTCTTCGGTTTTCGATTTTCCCTCGGAAACAAAACTGTCTTTGTAAATTAAAAAAAATAATGCTCTAATCGCGACCAAACTTTACATAACTTAACATAAAAGAAGTTACTGTGAGTTAACTATAAGAGATAGAGACACGCTGTCGCGTACTTTTTTGTTTTATTTTGTAGATCTACATAGGTCTGGTACACTTTAGTGTATGTCTGTTAGTTTACGCGGCGCACGCAACTAAAGCTTCCCATAGACGAGTTGTCTCTCTTCAACACAATTTACATAAAACCGTAACGTACTCGTATTATTAACCTAAACCTTCCGGAAGAATTTCACTATCTTTTAGTAAAAACCGTACAAAAATCTGTTCAGTCAAATTTTGAGAAAATTGATTACATACAGACCGACAACTTTTGGGGGCTTTGTTTTATTATTAATAACATATAAAAGAGCTTTAAGCGAAATATTTAACGCTGTTTTATCAAAACTTCTAAGTAGCTAAGTAAGTAGTTTGCTTTATAGCAAATGGTCGGTTTTCTAAAGGACGTTTATTTTTGTTATTATTGTGTTATATGGGTCATGTCGATAAATCCGAGTTACTTTTATATTAAGTGTTAAATTCGGAGTAGTCACGAACTAACCTACCTTACCTTTGTCACAATAATAAACTTTACAATAATAATAGAAGGTTGTAAGAATAAAGAATCTAAGTGCCAATTTTATGAAGGCAGTTGGCTCTAACGATTTTCATTTAAATCTCGGGGGTTTCTCGAGTAATAAATCGATCTAGCTAGGTTTAATTAAAAAAAATATTATTTTACCCCTTTTTTCTAATTATATACCGATCTCATGGCAGCGGAATGTCTAATAATTAAATGTTCTATAATACTGTACAACATTTTTTTGTTCTATCATCAATAATATCCGCAGCGCACGCGATAACAAATCTTTTTGGCTAATTTTTTACACCTTATACATTTTTATTACGGATCTCTATTTTTTTGAAAATGTAATATAGCCTATGTTGCTCAGTAGTAAAACAACTTTCCAATGGTGAAAGAATTTTTAAAATCGGTCCAGTAGTTTTTGTGACAAAATTTTTCCTCTTTAATCATCCTCCTGTCCTTATACCACTTTAAGTGGGGTCGGCACATGTTATAAACATGCTGTCACATGATTTGGCTGCGCTTTTACGACCGGCCGCCTGCCTGACGTCAACTTACCTTAGTCGTATTTTACGACACCTCGGTAAGAAAAAGGGTGGTCTGTTTTACTAAACCGGACACCACACGGAGGGTAGACTTACCTTAGTCACCTTTTACGACACCTTAATAAGAATTGAGGGTGGTACTATTCTATTCAGCTGGATACCACACGGCGTAATTTTTCCTCTTCAATAATAGTATAGAAATAGGATAGGTCTGACAAAAGCTAGCATTTTCTATACTCCAACGTGACCTTTGACAGAGTGAGGCTTGACTAAATTCAATGAATATGATGCATTATGATTCTAGCTTCTGACATTTCAATTGAATGTCTGCATAATCTCGAGAGACGCGGCTCCATAGAGCTAGAGGAGGGTGGGAAGCAGAGATATGGGCGGTAAAGTGATAAAACGACATTTAACAGAGCAGACAAACGGATATCCGTGGAATTCATGTATGTATATATCATATTTATATATCTGACGTGCTCGTTTAATATAAGTTAGAGCAATTCAAAAATATGAATGTGGTTTTTGGCTAAGTAGAGGGTTGTCTACAACCCTCTTTCTAACCAAGGTATCATAGAAGGCGACTAAGGTAAGTTGACTCGCTATGTGGTATCCGGCTCAGTACAACGGACAACCCTCTTTAGTACTGAGATGTCGTAAAAGGCGACTTAGGTAAGCTAACCCACCGTGTGGTATCCGGCTGAGTAGAAAAGTGATTCTCACTGAAGTGTCGTAAAAGGCGACTAAGGTAAGTTGACCCGCCATGTGGTATCCAGCTGAGTAGAACAGACCACCCTCTTTCTTACCGAGGTGTTTTATAAGGCAACTAAGGAAAGTTGACCCGCCGTGTGGTATCCGGCTGAGTAGAAAAGTGATTAAACGAATAGGCAAAGTGATTAAACGACATTTAATAAATCATACAAACGGATATACGTCGAAATCATGTATATTTATAATATATTTATAGATATCAAGCCCCTTCGATATAAGTAAAAAGAATTTAAAAATGAATAAGGTTTTCGGCTAAGTAAGACCACCCTCTTTCTAACCGAGGTGTCGTAGAAGGCGATTAAGTAACTTGACCCGCCGTTTTGTATCCGACTGTGTAGAATAGTCGACCCTCTTTCTTACCGAGGTGTCGTAAAAGGTGACTAAGGTAAGTTGACCCGCCGTGTGGTATCCGGCTCAGAACATGGGACCACCCTCTTTAGTACTGAGGCGACTAAGTTGTACTCACCGTGTGATATCCGGTTGAGTAGAATAGACCACCCTTTTTCTTACCGAGGTGTCGTAAAAGACAACTAAGGTAAGCTGACGTCAGGCAGGCAGCCGGCTAAAGTACCTAGCCATATAAAGTCACAACATGTTTATAACATGTTGTGCCAGCCCGACTTAGAGGGGGATTAGGGCAGGAGAATGATGATGATAAATGACAATAGGTATTAATAAAAAATTATAGCATGAGTTATGATAGAATTATTTCGCTATAATCCGCATTTGTTACGAAAATCTATGTAATACCAAGTGTAGGAAGCAAAACCGTTCTCATATATTATACCTACATGCAGGATTAGTTATCCCACGTACCACAAGATATCATAAGACCACGTATCACACTACCACACTACACACATTCACTACGACAATCCAGAAACAAAAAAAAAACAACAATTTCGCTCCGTTCCGCTCCGCATCAGTGTGCTTAATGCGAGTTTTTTTACTTTTTTTTGCATATTATAAAGTAAATCACAATGGAGATACTAATAAGTAACTTAATTTGAACCTTAAAAATTAACTTGAACTTATAAATTAACTAATATCTAAGAACAGGTGCAATAACTTATCTAAGTCTTTCTTGCTAACATTAAGTTTTTTACATGACCTCGTTTTTATTATATTTATTTGCATAAATTGTGTTGTACGAGCTGAACGTTGGCTGTGCGCAAATCAATCAGATTACCCGCTCAAGCAGATGGTGAGGCTACGGCCTACATTCAGAACGGCTATATTTATTGGATCCTACAGCCTATACATGTTTAATGTGATGTCACATGGTATGAGCTTTTCATTTTATAAGAATACATACGATGCGTAAAATCTATACTAAGTAATATATAAAGCTAAATAGTTTATTTGATTGTTTAAGCCGTGTGGTATCCGGCTGAATAAAATAGTACCAACCTCATTTCTTACAGAGGTGTCGTAAAAGGCGACTAAGGTAAGTTGACGTCAGACAGGCGGCCGGTCGTAAAATACGTAGCCAAATCATGTGACCACATGTTTGTATTATGTTGTGCCGATCCCACTTAGAGTGCGATAAGGGCAGGAGGATGATGATTTAAAGTTTCCACAGCAAACGCAAATGCAATTCGCAGAAAATCTTCTATCTATCCAAGAACTACAACAATTTTACTTTAATCATTTTTTCAACAAATACAAAATGATAAGATTAACGTTAGCGTGTCTGTCCTACGGAATTCCGTGAGAAAGAAAATTAAGGAGCGCGCATTAGCAGGAACATAAATTTATGTACAAAGAATGGCTTTTCCGCAAAGTTGATTTTGAAACGCTAGATTGACGTCCCCACGCGATCATTGTACGCGCCACGGTTCCTGATAATAGCGTTTTATGAAAATAAGGGCACAGAGAATTTCATATTACATTAAGTAGAGATAAATTATAATGGCAGTCGTACACTCTCTACCGAGACGTATAAGCTTGGAGTGACTATGTACATTCTCAAGAGTAAACAGCGAGGCGCGTGCTGATAGAGCGAGGCAGCGCGAGACCCTTTTGAGTTGGTGTAATGTATGCGTATTGAGATGTGCAACTTACCTTGTATATTTATATACAAATCAAATCAAAATAATCTTTATTCAAATAAGCTCTTACAAGCACTTTTGAATCGTCAATGATCAATATGAATAATGAAGCTTCAACTGGATCGGAATGTTGCTCTTATCGAGAAGAACCAGAAAGAAACTCGGCTGTCAATCTTTTAAACATTTTCAATTTTACATTATTAAACCGCAGTCCTGTATGAAGCTTAAAGGATTTTCAAATCCATGCTTTTTTATCATCCAAATAATCCTCAATTTTGTAATATGCTTTACGTATAAGTACATCTCTGATACTTAACTTAAACCTGTAGACTGGTACTAGTATGAATTGCAGAATTTTATTGTACAAGCGAATACCGTGACCATCGAACAAGTAGCTAACTCTGCTGAGTTGCGACACAGGTATCACAAGTTTTTTGTGACCTCTCGTAAGTCTATGATATACATTGAATTTGGTCTTGTACATATGAATATTTATATATATATATATTTTGTGATGCTACAGTAAATACATACAAGACACATATTATATGTAATAGATACATGAAAATACACTAACTCACACTAATACTGATGTACAAAGACACATACACGGTCTCATGATGCACCACGTCAGTAAGACGAGAGCCCTTGGTGAGAGTGGTCATGACGTGACATGTGGTTACTTGTTAGTGCGTGTTTGAGCCTGTGCTATATTCGTACAACATTAGTTTATGTACACTACAGTTTGGAGCGAGAGCGGGCGAGACATACCGAGGCGAGGCGACAACTACTCCGTACACTCTCGCAATCGGCATGTCTTCAGGTGTCTCGCTGAATTTAAAGCCGCCATAACGGATGTCACTGTACCAATATTTCAACTTTTTCCATATCAGAAATTACATAGATCCGTTATCCTTCCAAATGTAACAGAAGGATAAGCAAACAAACAAACAATATTCCTCGACTGGAATAAAACCTACGACTCGTAGAGCTGAAGACAAGGTCACTGCCAAGCGTGCCGGCCAGTAAAAAAAAACATCTAGCTGAGATAACATAATAAAAGAAGGATGTACGGATTCCTGGGATACGAGTAACCCATCTAGCCGTAATCAAGCAGCATGGCGGGCCTAAGCACCAATCCTTTTGTCAAAGTATAATCTATTATCCCCAATAGCGGTATAGTAAAAAAGTGATACCTTTAAGTCAACATTTGGTACAGGGATATCTACACTAATATATAAAGCTGAAGAATTTGTTTGTTTGATTGTTTGAACGCGCTAATCTCAAGAACTACTTGACCGGGTTGAAAAATTCTTTCAGTGTAAAATAGTCCATTTATTGAGGAAGGCTATATGAGATGAATAGGAGAGGAGCAGCAATAAAAGATAGTACGAAAACGGCATAATTTAAAGCTTTCCTTGCGTGCGCTGAGTAAACGGCAATTGTTATTCAAAAATCATGTATTACAAAATTGTTCCCCTCTAAAAGTTCTAAATAAAAGTCTGCGACAGCATATATCTAGCTTTTAAGATTAACCTACTGTAACCATTTTAATGGTTATCAAGACTATATTACGGTTTAATTTTACCACGCGGGTGGTGTCGCTGGCGATTTCTAGTTATTAAATGAAGATGTTGAAATGTGTATGACTAACGACTTTACTAACGCTCTTAATTTTAAAAGCGTTATTTTGTCGATCTTTCGGCCCTTTTAATTTGATCTATGACGTAGTGGTGTAATCATGCAAATTAGGTTAACAATTTTTGGTTCGATTCCGGATTGCACCATAAGACTACCCCAGGTCTAATACAGGTAGAAGTATGGTTAAGCGCAAACCTATCCTAATTAAACGTTTTACTCTTTAACAGTTTCTATACAGTATGATACTATGAACCCTTTCTTATAAGTCAGTAACATATACAGACGAAAAATGCTAAGATGCGAATGATTACATTTTACTTTTATGTAATATTCTAATTTAAATACTAATATTGAAAAATACAAATACAAATATTAAAAAAAATTATAAAGTAACACAAAATAAAATGGTATAATTGAAAATCCTTGCCCGGTTAAAAAGTGGCTATGTACTCTATGCACGTAAAATTGCCACGCACTAGATTCAGTAACCAAAACAAAAGCACACTGAATGTATCGATTGAAAAGCAACAGTTAACGCCGCTTGTGGTCTCGACAGCGGAATAGAATTTCAACATTTAAAATTATTCCAGTTCGATAGCTATGAATAATAAAGAATAAAAAGGTATTACTTACAATATTTTTTGGTGATTATGACTTAAATATACGAGGTGAAGCAGACTTGAAGCGCCGCCGTTTCTCCGTCCGACGTACTCGCTTACGCTGCCCCGCTCAACTTCCACGATAAATAATACCGCGCATGCTCATCCCTCACCCTTTTATTGGCTAATGTTTTCACTTTTTATCTACACGTTTTTACTTTATACACAATATAATTACGATACAAAACAATATATTTACAAATTAATACTACTTACGTAATTTGAATGAAAAACAATCAGCCAAGCATTTGAATAATGTACACGTAATCTTAAATTATATTTGACGAGCTCAAGTCTTACAATTAGAACATACTAACCCTTTTGATATTACCGTCTTTGTTCTAATCACCATTTCTTTGTTTTCTAGTTCGCCTGATAACAAATAATTTAACCAATTTTTTATTGTACTTAATTTTATATCATATGAGTTTCCTAATTGTCATATGGAATTACAACTTCAAATATTTCAAAACCAGATTGTTTTTTTTTATATGCCTATAATGTAAAATCGAAATTTCAAAATTGCCGCATCTTTAAGGACGCCTTTTGTTATTTTTAATGTGCATTTATTTGATTAATAACAGTGACTAAAAATATAATATTTTTCAGCTAAAAAGAAGCTAATTTATTAATGTTTGCAGCCGCAGGAACATAGATATATCATATATTTATTATTATATAGATTATATAGTATCTATACAACTAGATTTATAAAATGTAATCTGTGGCCACATTATTTGGCAACATTAATTTATGACTGTCGCTGCATATTGTCAAACGTTCCCCACTGCCTCTCGACTTGTCACTTTGTTATTTCACAAACAAAGTCATTTGCAGAAATGGCTGAATTGTTGTTTGTACCGTTTAAAAAATCCTCTGACGTTGATATCGTCAAACCTTTGAAAAACTTGATTCATTCAACATACAATACTGGAGAGCTCAACGAAGACTTTACGGACGCTATAAACGAACTCAGCCGGCTTAGAACTAACGCTATTTGGAAAGTGTTCGAGAGGACGTCATTAGATGTTCTTTACAGGTATATTAGCTTAGTATGACTCACTATCATTGATTCACTACTCAACGCAATAAAAACTAGTGTTCACAAAAATAATAAATAAATATGGAATACTTGGATTAGAATTTTTTTTTTCAGTTACTATGATCAGCTGGTATCCCTGGAAAGTAAGATACCTCCACAAGAGGTGCAGATTCCTTTCAAATGGAAAGATGCATTTGATAGGGGATCGTTATTTGGAGGGCGGATGAGTCTTAGTATGTATACCTTCTTCTTTTCTAATTAAAAAGTATAATTTGACTGTGCCCATAAATATATAAATTCTCATTTTTTATTTCTTCACTTTCGCTTATTCGATGGCAAGATTTTAGAAGAGATTACAGATATTTAAAAAAATAATAAGAATAATAGAAATAAAGCAGAATTATTGCTATATTGCTCAACTATTTCACATAATATAAAATTCAAGGATAATGTAAATTTATAAGGCTATTATATAATAAAAATTAAAATAATAGATATTGAAAATTAATTGAATAATCTAAACTAAATTTTTTACACTGTAAGACTGGTTACATGACTGTATTTTTACTTTGTAAGAAAATAGATGTTTTCTTGTAATAAAAAGGCATAAAATCTAATAGTTCTAGTATGTCAGAATGACATATTAAAGACATCATGTTTACTTTTAAAAATAGTTAAAAAATACATTATTACAATTTCATATTTACAAGACAATTTCATATTTTTTGCAGCTATTAGCTCTTTGGCTTATGAGAGAATGTGTATTCTATTCAATATGGCAGCCATGCAGAGTGCTATAGCTGCTCAACAACCTCTTGACACTGAAGACTCTCTAAAACTGGCTGCTAAGCTGTATCAGGTGAGGAACTGGTGAATAATTTATAGAATTAGGCATTACTTTGCGGAGATCCATCATACAAAAGTAATAATAAAATTATTTTGTATTAGGAACCAGTGACTTATATAATAATATTTTAGTAGTCATTTAGTAATAGTAGTAGTTTTAGGTGTCGTAAGAGGCGACTAAGGTAAGTTGACCCACCATGTGGTATTTGATTAAGTAGAAGACCACCCTCTTTCTTACCGAGGTGTCTTAAAATACAACTAAGGTAAGTTGACGTCAGGCAGGCGGCCGCTCGTAAAATATGTAGCCAAATCAAGTGACAACCTGTTTGTAACAGTTGTGCCGACCCCACTTAGAGTGGGATAAGGGCAGGAAGATAATGATTTGTGTACCATTTTATTTGTTATAAAATTCCCCATTAAATACAATAAATCATTTTATAATAATAATTTACATTTATTGTTGTGAAGAAAATATTTTGATTTCTCAAAATTGAATTTTTGTACATAGTACTCACTAGATATGTGAGAGGTTAAATTTTTTTATATAATTTCAATTTGTTTAAGTTTTATATAATTAATATTAATACACTTTAATTCACACAGTCATTATCAGAGGAGGCAATTTGTGTTACATTTAAAGACAAACAACTTTAAAGGCCTCAAACTTTGTTCACAAATTATCAAAATGGTTAAAGGTATTTTTTTTAATTTAGCTTTTTTTTATATTACACTGTTAAATGCAAATTGATTTTTACAAATTGTTATTACTGATACTGTTTATTTTTTTATATATATTGTAGCCCATTAATTGTTTAAATAAATAGTACATATTTTTACAGTTTTTTAAACCTCGAATTATATAATACTTTATGAGATATGAAAGCATAATGTGGCATATTGTTGCTAATTGAAAGTTATAATGAATACTAAATTGTAAATATGGTTATGCACCTCATTAGTGTAATATTTTTTAATGTTAATTTAATAAATTCATTTTTCAACATTGAAACTGTTGACTTGTAAAACAATGCTATAAATATTCATGTGTTTTAAGCAATTACATAATATTTTAACATAATTGTGTAAGCTGTGAGATCGTGTGACTCTATTAACACTAACACGTTCGGTCACAAGTTCAAAACCGCCCAGGCACTGATGAGTTTTTCTATGAAAAATTGTGTCTAATTGATATAATCAACTTCCTGCCCTTATCCCACTCTAAGTGGGGTCAGGACAACATATTATAAACATGATTTGGCTACGTATTTTACGACCGGCCGTTTGCCTGACGTCAACTTATCTCAGTCGTATTTTACGACACCTCGATAAGAAAGAGGGTGGTCTATTCTGCTTAACCGAATACCACACGGTGAGTCAAAATACTTTAGTCGCCTTGTACGACACCTCGGTAAGAAATGAGGTTGGTCTATTCTACTCCGCATACCACACGGCGTTTGTGCCTAATTGATAATTGCAATTTATCACACGCTTTTTGGTAAGGGAACATTGTGAGAAAACCTACATATCTCTAGAGAGTTCTAGGAATACGTGTAACCTACCAATCTGCATTAGAGCAGCATGGTCTTAGCTACAATCCTTCTCTCCAAAAACGGAGATAGGAGGCCTTTGCCCTGCAAAAATAATAGGTACTTTGTTCTATAACAGCAAGCTGCCGGTATATACAACTACATGAAGGCGAACATAATGATGGCGGTGCACCAGGAGACCACACCGGACCTGAACCCTGACACACTTAACGCCCTCTCGCAGCTGATGCTAGCTCAAGCACAAGAAGTAATTGCGTACAAGTGCATCAAAGGTATTTGGTTTTCTCTATGGGTCATATAGGAACTATTTCTGGGCACCTGTAATATCTGTGACTAGCACCAACGGCTCCGCCCGCGTGGAAAGATTAAAATCGTAATATAGTATTTTTATAACCATAAAAATGGTTAAAGTGGGTTAACCTTAAAAGCTAGACATATGCTGTCGCGGACTTTTATTTAGAGCTTTTAGAGGGGAACATTTTGTAATACATGATTTTTGAATAACTATTACCGTTTACTCCAGGCAAGGTAATTTTTTACAAAATAAAAAAGGTACTTCAAAAAATAAATTAAAAAAATAATAGGTTAGGTGAGGCTCGATCCTAGGTATTCACATTCCGCGCGACCACCCGTTTCCCGAATAAGCTACTCTGACTTGACATTTCACGGCGAAAATTGTGTCGTATATATATCATTACATATTATAAAACAAAGTCGCATTCTTTGTTTGTCCATATATCCCTATGTATGCATAAAACTTTAAAATTACGCAACAGATTTTGATGCGGTTTTTTTTAATAGATAGAGTGATTCAGGAGGAAGGTTTGTATGTATAATAACATTCAATACGGAGTAGAGAAATACTGTAATTTTTGAGGTTTCTGTAAATAATTACATTTTTTCCGCTTACATTGCAAACACAGGCTAAACCCTACTAGATTTATCAAAATGATGTACTAAGTATTTGTACATATATTATCAACTATTTATTTAAGGTACTTAATTGGATAAGGATTAATGCTGTATTGTATAAAAATTGCTTCAAAAATAAGGCATTCTTTTTCGTAAAAAGTAAATGACAAAAAATGCTATAGTGGGTTATCCATAAGAGATAGACATATACCATCGCGGACTTTTCTGTAGACCTTTTCAAGGTGTATAAATACTTAGTATATTATTTTGATAAATCTCGTAGCCTAAGTTTGCAATGTAAGCGGAAAAAAATGTAATTTTTTACAGAAACCTCAAAAATTACAGTATTTCTCTACTCCGTATTGAATTTATTATACGTACAAACCTTCCTCTGGAATCACTCTATCTATTAAAAAAAACCGCATCAAAATCTGTTGCGTAGTTTTAAAGTTTTATGCATACATAGGAAATATGGACAAAGAAAACTTTGTTTTATAATATGTAGTGATACCCGTGCGAAGCAGGGGCAGGCCGGTAGTATTCAATAAATTAAAACTAAACTTTTTTTTGTGCCCACAAACAGGGATTAAACGATTTTTTTTTAAATAAAACCTAGCTATATCAATTTACATACAAGATTAACTCATTTGAATATTAAAGATATGAACGCTTGTGCTGCTATGTATATGTCTGTAACTTTACGCTATATTCAGATGAGATGAAGGACAGTATGGTGGCCAAAGTGTGCTCGCAGTGCGAAGAATTGTACATAGACGCTATGCGGTCAATGCAAAAGGACGGACTACGGAACCTGTGGGATAGAGATTGGGTGCCTGCCGTAAGTAGATTGTGCGGGCTGCTACTACCCTGTACGCCCTTTGGTTGATAGATTGATAAATTGATAGATTGCGGCGCTTAATTGATACATTTATTTTTTAATATAATAATGATAATGTGATACGCCGTGTGGTATTCGGCTGAATAGACCCTCATTTCTTACCGAGGTGTCGTAAAAGGCGACTGTGGTATTCGGCTGAATAGAATAGTACCACCCTCATTTCTTACCGAGGTGTCGTAAAAGGCAACTAAGGTAAGACGACCTGCCGTGTGGTATCCGGTTTAGTAGAATAGACCACCCTCTTTCTTACCGAGGTGTCGTAAAATACGACTAAGGTAAGTTGACGTCAGGCAGGCGGCCAGTCGTAAAAACGTCGCCAAATCATGTAACAACATGTTTATTATATGTTGTGCTGACTCCACTTAGAGTGGGATAACTACAGGAGGATGATGATAATAATGATAATGTGATATGATATATGATACAATATTAAAATATGGCGTAAATGCCGATGTTGCAAATGTATGTTACAGAAGTATCTCGGGATGATGAAATTAAAAATAATATCTCCTGGTCCAATCAACTTTTATTCCAGCAGCGTTACTGCTTACACGACCACTGATACACTGATTACCTACATCTACCCACCCCCTTATTTATATTGACGAAAAGCCCGCCAAAACTTAGTCGTTTAAACACTATTTGATATTCTTACTTATTTTATCTATAAATATATAATGTTTAGTTTATTATAATAGTAAGTAAGTAGCGGCCTGTTACTATCCCACTGCTGGGCATAGGCTTCTTCTTCCGTTATTGTAGAGAAGGATTGGAGCTAAGACCTACCACGCTGCTCCAATGCGGATTGGTAGGTTACACATATCTCCAGAATTCACTAAAGATATGCAGGTTTCCTCACGATGTTTTCCTTCACCGAAAAGCGTGTGATAAATTGTACATAAGTTTTAATAGAAAAACTCATTGGTGTCTGCCCGGGTTTGAACCCATGATCGTCTCTAGAGATTCACACGGTCGCACCGCTAGGCCATCACAGCACTTTATTATAATATTTCTATTTAATTATAATTGTATTTATCAACTAACGATCATATATCGTAAACATCAATGTTCGCCACCGAAGTATATAAGACTATGACGCGTTAGGCGCGTTAGCGGCATCCAACATGTACGTGTTAGCCCGTACATAGATGCATATAGAAACCATCTCAAAAGCTCTATTTAAGAAGTTGTCACGTCGGGAACTGTGTTCAGCAGAGACAGGCTGAAGTGAAATCACAATTAGTATTACTCTCACTAAGTGAACAGGTGACCTCAAAAATTGCAGAGAGCCATATTCAAATTTGTTACTTTGCCCTGTAGTGGACGTCCATCGGTTGATTAAATTAAGAAAAAATCTAACATATCGCTTGATTATTCTCAAATTTCAAGACTTGCAACTAGAGTGTCAATAGACAATGGAAATATTGAATTCAATTCAATCAGTCTTCGATTCATAATAATAATTTATACAATAATATAATACCATTTGTATTTCACACCAATCCGCCGGGTCAATATACAATTTGGTACAATCATCATCTTCCTGCCCTTATCCCACTCTAAGTGGGGTCGGCACAACATGTTATAAACATGCTGTCATATGATTTGGCTGCGTTTTTACGACCGGCCGCCTGCCTGACATCAACTTACCTCAGTCGTATTTTACGACGCCTCGGTAAGAAAGAGGGTGGTCTATTTTTCTAAACCGGATACCACTCGGTGGGTCAACTTACCTTAGTCGCCTTTTACGACACCTCGGTAAGAAATGAGGTTGGTCTATTCTACTCAGCCGGATACCACACGGCGGGTCGACTTACCTTAGTCGCCTTTTACGACACCTCGGTAAGAAATGAGGGTGGTACTATTCTATTCAGCCGGATACCACACGGCGTATATGAAATTTCGTACAATAGAAAATACAAAAACAATTTTTTCCTCTGGGAACAAGAAAGCAACAATATAGTACTTGACAGTAATTATTGGGGGTATTTTACGTAAGTAGTGTTATTAAATACTAGGGGATACGGTATTGTATAATATTTTCCCGATTTTGCCGTTTTCGTACTATTTTTATTGCTGCTCCTCTTCTATTCATCTTACCGTGATGTTACATAGCCTTCCATAAATGGACTACTGAAAGAATTCAATTCGTTCCAGTATTTCCTGAGATTATCGTGTTCAAACAAACAAACTCTTCAGCTATATATACTAGTATAGATGTTATATCATTCAGATACAAGCGAAGCAGGCCCTCTTCCGCGGTCTCACGCAATATTATCAAGCGCAAGTGTGCCGCTCCAATAAGGCGTTCGGTGAAGAAATCGCGCGTCTTCTGATTGCGTCGGAACTACTGCGCGGGATGCGTGAGGGCGCCCCCGTGTACGAGCTCGGCTCGAAGGCCGCGCGGCAACTGGCGGCTGCGACCCGGGACAACGACTTTATATACCACGAACGCATCCCGGATGTCAGGAACCTGGATCCGGTTCCAAGGGCGCCCGTCGCTCAAGCTATCGCGCCGCAAGAGCGCTGGTCTCCTAAAAATCTAGGTAAGTTATTTCCATACTGTGACATAATTAACGTGCGGAAAATTTTATCGAATAGCCCTTGCTTTGCTATAGAATTTCAAGTTTCATAATCGTCCTCCTGCCTTTATTACATTCTAGGTGGGATCTGCATAACATGTTATAAACATATTGTCACATGATTCGGCTAAGCATTTTACGACCGGCCGTCTGCGTGTCGTCAACTTACCTTAGTCGCCTTTTACGACACGTCAATACAAAAGAAAAAAGAAAAACTCATTGGTGTCTTGCCTGGGTTTGAACACGTGACCTCCTCGAAAGACTTACACGGTATTACAGCTAGGCTATCACAGCTTCAACAGATTTGTAGAATATTTTAGATAAAATATATTGATTGTAGACAATCCAGGAAAGCAATTCCTTGGATCCCTGTTCGATCGTATTTTGACAACATTACTCAAGAAAAAGAACTCTTAGATTTATATTCATACTAGCTTTTACCCGCAACTTTGTTTGCGTGGACTGTTGTCGCGTGATAGGTTGATAATACATTGCGCTTTGTCATCCTATTCCTGTTGGATTAACAGGATTTCTATAGTCTATATTTTACCTCGGTGTATAAGGAATAATTGTGCTAAATTACATCGATATTGGTTCAGCGGATTCGCCGTGAAAGAGTTACATATATATCCATACTCACAAACTTTCGCATTTATTATATTAGTAGGATAGGATAATCACACTTGACGGATTAATCTATCTATAATCTACGATCGACGATTCCGATTCTATTGAAATTATCTATTCATCCCAGATAACAAAAGATACAACAATAGTCATAACTTATTAGCTGGCTGCGACTTCGATCTACTATTGTGTTATAATATTACAGATTTAATAATTTCGCCATTTGCATAGATCTGTTTGAAAAACTGGTCCCAATGGCGGTACACCAGGCGCTTCAGGCCAGTACCGCCAGACGCTCCGAGATCGTCAACGCTGAGATCAACAAGCTACGGGAGGCCACTCAGCTGCTCAACAGGTATTGTCGCTAATTCAGTAGGTAGTCGCGAAATAATCTATTCATATTTAAAGCAAAGTCGCCAAAAGCTGCCTGTCTGTATGTGATCTACTGAAAGGATTTTTGTTTGGTTTTTTACTAAATGGTAGTGCCATTGTTCCAAAAGATTTAGGTTAATAGTACATGCTTCTCAAGTGGGGTCGGCACAACATTTGTTACATGATTTGGCTTCGTATTTTACGACCCGCCGCCTGCCGGACGTAACACCTCGGTAAGAAAGAGAGTGGTGTATTTTACTCAACCGAATACCACACGGTAGTCAACTTGCTTTAGTCGCCTTATACGACACCTCGGTAAGAAGTACCGCCACAACCACTATACCATACCACACGGCGTATTATCTGATTTATGTTGTCTTTAAAAGTTCGCGCAGCTGTAAAAAACTCGCCTGCCAGGAGCTTAGTCGCGTGCACCGCGTAAACCAACAGAGATACACTAAAGTAATGTAGAAGAGAATTATAGATCTAGAAAAATACTACATAAAAGTCCACGACAGCATGTCTCTATCTCATATGGTCGATTCACAATTCACTTTTATGTTCAAAATTTCAATTCGGTAATTTTTTTGGTATGGTTTGGCATGATTCACTAATTACGTGAACAAAATGTTTCCGCGCGAATAAAACGTCTTACGGATATATCAAACGGTGTGACGTAAGGTAATCTAACTTGATTGGCCTGGTGGCGCAGATTCCAGTGATTCTGCCATGGGCTCGATGGATAGCAAATTCGATTCCTTGTTGGTTGTTGGTTGTTGGTCGTTTATATCTATGGGTATAATAGTGACCGGTCATTAACCAGAACCCATTTTTACGGTCGGGTCTCTCCCCCAAAAGCTCTCTTAGTTTATCTGTTCATGTGAGTCATTTTCTTTTTTAATTCTTTGGCTTCGGATGTGTTAATTTTGTTCTCTTTTCATATATCCTACTTTGAATCCTAAAAGTATATATCAGTTCTCTGTCACCCATAACACAAATACCAAGTTACTTTGGAAACGAATGACCGTGTAATTGTCCCATATCTTTATATTTAAATGAGTTAATCTTGTATATATATATATATTTTCCGAATCTCGGAAACGGCTCCAACGATTTTCCTGAAATTCAACATGTAGGAGGTTTTGGGGGAGAAAAATTGATCTAGCTAGGTTTTATGTAAAAAAAAATAGTTTTATCCCTGTTTTTGGGCATTAAAAAACACTAACATTTATATTGAATTGAATTTTCGCCGTTAACTGTCAAGTCGACGTGGCTTATTCGGGTAACGGGCAAACTCGAAAAATGTGAATGCCAAGGATCGATCCCCAACTAAATAATTGTTTTTTTTTTATTTATTTTTTTTGCAAAAAATTACCGAGCGAAGCTCGGTCACCCAGATATTATCTTTAATATTTGAGTTAATCTTGTATGTAGGTATATATATATATTTTCGGAATCTCTGAAACGGCTCAAACGATTTACCTGGAATTCAGCATGTAGGGGGTTCGGGAGAGAAAAATTGTTATAGCTAGGTTTTATGTAAACAAAAAATCGTTTCATCCCTTTTTTGGGCATTAAAAAATACTAAACATTTATATTGAATCGTATTTTTGCCATAAACTCTCAAGTCAGCGAAGCTTATTCGAGGGACGGGTGGTCGCGAGAAATGAAAATACCAAGGATCAGTCCCATCATCATTCTCTTACCCTTATCCCACTCTAAGTAGGGTCAGCACAATATGTCTTCTTCCATTCTCCTCTATCATTTGTCAACTCTGGTGCCACTCCTTTAACATGCATATCATTTTTCACACAATCCATCCATTTTTTTTCTATTTTTTTTTTAAATTTCTTTTTTGTATTTTGTAAAAAATTACCGCGCAAGTTCTGTCAACTGGTACTTTATATATTGTACAGCATCCTGGCGTCTCTGAACCTGCCTGCGTGCATTGAGACGGAGGGTTGCGGGGGCGCGGGCCTGCCCGAGTCCATCCGCAGCAAGGCGGCCGCGGTGCGCGAGGCGGGCGGCCTGCCCGCGCTGCAGCGGCTCATGGCCGAGCTGCCCGAGCTGCTGCAGCGCAACAGGGAAATACTAACAGAGGTGAGGCATTTTGACTTTTTAATTACTACGCCGTGTGGTATCCGGCTTAATAGAATAGTACCATATATATACCAAATAGTACCTCATTTCTTACCGAGGTGTCGTAAAAGGCGACTAAGGTAAGACGAACCGCCGTGTGGTATCCGGCTGAGTATAATAGACCACTGTCATTTCTTACCGAGGTGCAAAAGGCGACGAAGGTAAGTTGACCCACCGTGTGGTATCCGGTTGAGTAAAATAGACCACCCTCTTTCTTACCGAGGTGTCGTAAAATACGTCTAAAATAAGTTGACCCACCGTGTGGTATCCGGTTGAGTAAAATAGACCACCCTCTTCTTACCGAGGTGTCGTAAAATACGTCTAAGGTAAATTAATGTCAGGCAGGCGGCCGGTCGTAAAAACGCAGCCAAATCATGTTACAGCATGCTTATAACACATTGTGCCGACCCCGCTTAGAGTGGGATAAGGGCAGGAGGATATATATTTTAAATAATTGAACACTTGAAGTAAATAAGGCACTGAGTACCTAAAAATTAAAATTCGAGTTAAGTACGCAATTTGGTTCTAAAAGGCTTTTACCGACCGTCTGTCACCGACGCGGGTCTATTTGACTATAAAACAATACAAGACACTACTTTGCTCGTGACCCGCGCGCTCACCGCCAGCGCTGACAGTAAGCTTGACTATGCAATCACCCTAACATGTGCCGACCCAACTCATAGTGGGATAAGGGCAGGAGGATAATTAGCTTATTTCAATATTTATTGGAAGATTGTTGTACGGGCTGCTACTACCCTGTACGCTCTTTGGTTGATAGAATGATAATTGATAGTAATTGATAGATTGCGGCGCTTAATATTGATAGATTTATTTTTTATAATGATAATGATAATGTGATATGATATATTAATTTGATACGTTGAGCACGCGCGGCCGCTAACGTCGTACTGATTTATAATTGCTTTGATATTAACAATATGGAGTAAATGCCGATGTTGCAAATGTACGTACTAGCCCGTACAATTGTTATTAATTAAGCTCTGTTACGCGTGTACGCAGGCGGAGCGCATGTTGCGCGAGGAGGCGGAGGCGGACGCGGCGCTGCGTGCGCAGTTCGGCGCGCGCTGGACCCGCACGGAGTCCGACAAGCTGACGGAGGCCATCCGCGCCAACGCCGCCAAGTACTCGCAGATCATCGACGGCGCCGTGCGCGCCGACGCTATAGTGCAGCAGAAGTTCCAGCAGCACAAGGAGGTGAGCACGATACATACATTAAGAAAGTATTGCCTGGCCTGTTGGCCAGTTATTATCCCATTGCTGGGCATAGGCCTCGTCTTGCTCGGTAATTTTTATAATAATGTAAAAAAAATTGAAAAAATAATAGGGTAGGTGGGACTCGATCCTAGATATTTAAATTTTAGAGTCTAAAAACATGTTTTTAGTTATTATTTTTTTAAATAAAACTTATCTAGATCGATTTTTTTCCCCCAAAACCCCCTACATGAAAGAGTCAAACTGTGCTCTGTTCTTAATTTAAACTTTTGATAAAAAAAAGACACACTCACTCATACACACACACGCACACACACACGCACACACACACACGCACACACACACACACACACATGAATTTTCTCGCTATATATTTAAATGTAATTATTATTTCTTACCTGTACAGAGTATTGAGCTGCTGAGTCGCAGCGACGGTGAAATAGATGCTGGCGTGCCCAACGCGCCCGACACGTCCGCTTCGGACGGGGACGTCGTGCGCACGCTGAGGAGCCTCATGAACACAGTACGTTACGTAACTGCTGTACCCCACTTGGAGTGGGATAAGGAGAATAATGATGATGCTTTAATATTTTTTACCAGGTGGAAGAAGTAAAAGCGGAACGTGACTCAATAGAATCGGAACTCAAAAGCGCTACAATAGATCTACGTGAGAGATTCCTCTCGGCGCTGGCGGCAGATGGCGCTGTGGACGAGCCCTCGATATCCGCTGGTGCTCTGGGTGCTGCACTGGCGCCTCTGCAACGTAGGGCCAAGGAGTCTCTGGCGAGGCAGGAGACCTTGGCTGGAGAGCTGCAGAGGAGTCACGCTGCCTTGATGGAGTCCCGAGGTGGTGCTAGCGGTAGGGACGAGGTCCTAGGGAAGTTGTGTGCGGCCTACGATGCATACCAGGACCTAACTGGAAACCTTAAGGAGGGTGTTAAGTTCTACAATGATCTGACTCAGGTAAGATACCAATTTCAGCATGAATATAACATACTAGCAACCGCCAGCGGAAAGATTAAAACCGTAATATAGTCTTTGGATAACCATAAGAAATGGTTAAAGCGGGTTAACCTAAAAAGCTAGACATATGCTATCGCGGAATTTTATTTAGAACTTTTATGATTTTTGAATGACTATCACCGTTTACTCAGCGCACGCAAGGAAATCTTTAGTTGTAGGAGTTTCATCCTCCTATCCTCCTATTCATCTTAGCGTTATGTTATATAGCCTATAGCCTTCCTCGATGAATGGACTGTCTTATACTGAAAGAATTTTTCAAATCGGTTTAGTAGTTTCTTAGATTAGCTCGTCCAAACAAACTCTTCAGGTTTATATATTAGTATAGATATCCTATCCAAAGAACAAAGTCACATGTCCCATGTATAAGCATATGAAAATTGTATATTTGCCCCCACCGGTTAATATAGTCAACTTAAAGAAATTCTTAAACAATACAGCTACTGTTATACATGAAGTAGAAGACGTTATTATTCTGGGCGATTTCAATCTTGGTTTTATTTCTTGGGAAATAAGCAACAAATATTCGTTTGCTCAACCTAGTAACTACAATAGTAATTTAGGATTTGCGTTAATTGATTATCTATCGCTTAATTCACTTTTCCAATTTAACACTTTCGCAGGGCATAATGATAGAGTTTTGGATCTTGTTTTAAGTACTTTATTAGATGTATCTGTACGAAAAGCATCTGCAATACTTAGCAGAGTAGACCATTTTCATCCCCCTTTAGATGTAATAGTAAATATTGAAGCATCAATTGTGACTGACACAGTCCCTTGTAAACCCCGATGTGATTATAATTTTTACAAAGCTGATTATTCCAAGCTAAAGCAGTCTTTACGTAGTTTTAATTGGTTAGAATCTTTTAGTGGTAATATGTCCGCTGATGAGATGGTTACTTTATTCTATGACAAATTACGAAATGACTTTGACCATTTTGTTCCGAAATATCAGTCCCGTTCCTCAAAATTTCCTTCGTGTTTTGATAAGAGCCTTAAAAGATTATTAGCAGAAAAGAACAAACTTCGTCTCAGATATCGCAAAAATAATAATCCTCGAGATAAGCTGGAGTTTGAAATCGTTCGTGCCCGTTGCCGTTCACAACTTAAAAAAAGTCATAGTATGTATATACAAAGAACGGAAGATAACATAAAGAAAAATCCCAAAGCGTTTTGGGGTTACATAAAAGAGAAGGGCATGAAAGCTTCTATACCGAGTCGTGTGTATTACATGGATAAATTCGCTACTGAAGGTTCTGAAGTTGCGAACCTGTTTGCCAGTTATTTTGAATCCGTGTTTCATAGTAATTTGGGCAGAATCACCTTTGATGAGACGTTGTCGAGTAGCATATGCGATACGCTCAGTCGCATCAAACTTACAGAAGGGGCAGTTGCTAAGCAGTTGCACACTCTGAATACTAATAAATCACCCGGTCCAGATGGTATTCATAGTATATTTATTAAAAAATGTGCCAAAGAGCTTTCTCTTCCGTTAATGGTTATTTTTAATCGATCTCTCGAAACTGGAATTTTCCCAATGGAATGGAAAAAAGTCCGAGTAGTACCCATTCATAAAAAGGAGGATACTGGTAACGTTTGTAATTATAGACCTATTTCATTGTTACCAGTATTTGGTAAAGTCTTCGAATCCTTAATATGTCCAATAATAACAGCACACACTGAAAATGCAATTAACGTTAGGCAGCATGGATTTTTAAATAAGAGATCAGTTATAAGTAATTTATTATCATATGTTAGTTATTTGACGAAGCACTTAGATAACGGTACTGAAGTTGATGCAGTATATACTGACTTCAAAAGCGCTTTTGACAAGGTTAACCATGGTACGTTGCTGCTAAAACTATCACACTATTATGGAATTTGTGGAAGCCTACTATCCTGGTTTAATTCGTACCTTGAGGGCAGAGTTTTATCTGTAGCGGTAAAAGGATATGAGTCTAGACCCTATATGGCAACGTCCGGAGTTCCTCAAGGTTCTCACCTTGGGCCAATATTGTTTGTTCTGTTTATCAACGATATAACCAACTGTATCATAAACAGTGAGTGCCTCCTTTTTGCTGATGATATGAAAATATACAGAACCATAAGCACCCACCATGACGCTGCGTTGCTTCAGGAAGACATAAATCGAATCAATACATGGTGCTCTCGTAATGATATGGTAATAAATGTTTCTAAATGTCAGTTTATAAAATTCACAAAGAAGAAGAACCCTATTCTTTCATCTTATGCCATCAATGGTGTTAGTGTTAAAAGAGCAAATATTGTGAAGGATTTAGGCATCATGATTGATGATAAATTAAGTTATGTCCATCACTACAATTATATTACTGCTAGAGCATCTAAAACCATCGGATTCCTGAAGAGAATGTGCAAGGGTTTTCGTTCAGCTTTTACAAAAATTACTCTCTTCAACGCATTTGTTAGGACCGTTTTAGAATATGCTAGCATTATTTGGAATCCATACCATCAGTGTCATATTGATAGGATTGAACGGTTGCAGCGATCGTTTACTCGTTACCTGTCTTATAAAAACAAATTGGTGCCGTCTCATAGTTCTTATTTAGAAAGGTTAAATATCTACAAAATGCACAGCTTAGCGCATCGTAGAGCTATGCAAGACTTATGTGTGCTACACAAAATTTTAAATGGGTTTTTGGTGTGTCCTGATATTATTGCACAAATTAAGCTAAAGGTACCGCGACTCGGATGTAGAATACAGGAAAAGCGTCTCTTTGATGTGCCTGGTTCACGAACAGTATCCTACAAAAATTCACCCATTCCGCGTATGACTAGGTCTTATAATGATTATTGTTTGTCGGGTGTATGTAATCCTGATATATTTTTTGATAAATTACCATTGTTTAGGAAACATCTAGTGTTAATAAAGTCTCATCAGCGATCATTATAACCGATCAGCGATCATCATATATAATTATTACTATTTTTTTCACACCTATTTAAAATTTGTACAAAAAAACAGTTGATTTTACTATATATGTATATATATATATATATATATATATATATATATATATATATATATATATATATATATATGTGTGTGTGTGTGTGTTTAAATTAAGTTAGAAATTGTCTGTTATTCATATTTATGCCTGTAATAGACTTAGATACGAACCTTAGTTTTTAAATGATTGTTGGACAAATTTGTATGTAAGTTGTTGGCGTAATAAATAAATAAATAAATAAATAAATAAGAAAACCAACATCACTAACGAGCCAGCGAGTCAGCATGTTCATATCTAATAAGTTGCGTTGCTGTGGCTCAGATTAAACTTCCCCTCGAAACGATACTGTCATTCACAATTCCAAAAATTAATTGTCGCTGGTTGGGTCAATTTAAAGATTGTTAAAAAATTCCACTAAAATCGTTCCGCCCTTTTCGGTAACTATATGCAACATACATCCTTTCTCTTTTATAAATACATATAAATAGAACTATTATATGATTATTTTCGTTTGCAGCTTCTAGTAGCATTCCAAAACAAGGTGTCGGACTTCTGCTTCGCTCGGAAGACTGAAAAAGACGAGTTGCTCAAGGACCTCACTCAGGAGGCTTCCCGCTCGTCCCCGCGCCCCGCACCCGCCCCGCCTTCTCATCATGTCGAAGCTAACGAGGTTAGTATATAGCAGCCGTCGGGGAACCGGGGTAAATTACCACAAATGGGGTAAAAATGAAGTTTTGGGGGGTAGAATGAAGTTTTGGGGGTAAAAATGAAACCTAAAAAGTCCTTTTAAATGTGAAATTGCTATTATACCAGAAGAAACTTCAGATTTGGCAGAGGCAATTCTTGAACTTCGATCTAATACTGAAGCATGTGTTCAAGCAAGTAAGCCAAATCAAAATAAAATTTTTAGTTATTGTTTTCTTTTTAACATTATCATGGGGGATATAATATGAAAGATGCTAAAAAGCGATTTCGTTTTTTTTACTCTTCGCCATGGGATAATATCAACTTACACAAAAATATTTAGGGGTAATATTTAAAAAGTTCCCCCATCGCTTGGTACATATTTATCAAATTTATTTGACATAATCAGTAAAAAGTAAAGTAACAGTCTGTTACTATCCCACTTCTGGGAATAGGCCCCATCTCTCCTTTTAGAGAGAAGGGCTCGAGCTTACACCTACCACGCTGCTACCAATGCGGATTGGTAGGTTACACATATCTGAGAAATTCTCCACAGAAATAAAGGTTTTTCAGGATGATAAAATCAGGCACATATGTGTGATATAAGGTTAGCAGATGAAAAGTTGTGTATTCGGAGTATTAGTATTAAGATGTTTAGTTACCTAATAGGTCAAACTTATCTTCTTTGACATTGCATTTAATAATTACGCGGGCCAACCAAAAAAAAAATTGTTTTCTTAAACGTACCACCATACGTGGACTGGCGGAGGGCAGCTCAGGAGGAGCTCCTCCGCCAATGGAGGCGGCGGCTGGAGTCGCAGTGCAGGAGCCTGGACGATTTCGGCCATCTAGCCCATTCTCCAGGGTTGGGTCGCCAGGAGGCATGGGGTCCTTACCTTCCGCCTGACACAGTTGCTTTCCGGACATGGTTGCTTCGGGAGGTATCTGTGGCGGGTGGCCCGGTGCGAACCGACCGGTGAGTGCCACGAGTGCGGCGCCGAATTCGAAACGGCGCTGCACACGCTCGCGGACTGCCCAGCTTGGGCGGTTCAGCGGTCGGAACTTGTGGCACAGGTTGGGCACGATCTCTCCCTGCCCACTGTGGTTCGTGCCATGGTGGACAGGGAGCGATCGTGGGCAGCGATGGCCTCCTTCTGCGAGGACGCTATCTCGCGGAAATAGGCGGCGGGTCGGATCCGGGAAGTCGAGTCCTTGGATCCAATCCGCCACAGGCGAGCGGGGCGCAGGCAACTCGCCGAAGTCCGTCGCATGCCGCCCTAACGGGGACCTCCGAGCGATCCGAACGGGGTTTATCGGACGCTCGCTGGAGTTAGGTCCCCGAGGCGTTCGATGCATCTGGTGCTCCCGATGCATCGTCCAGCGGAGGGAGGGGCCACTTTCAGAGAGGCCCCGACCCAGAGGTGGCGCACTCTGGGATACAGAGTTGCTGCTGGCGGGGATGGGGGGCAATGTCTTCATGGGTACCCTATCCCCGCCACCAGCAGCGTAGTGGAGCACACAGGTTATTTTAGTCGGTGCGAGTCCGACATAACCGTCGCCTGTCCCCGTCGGGCGGCGGTACCCATAAGGGGTTTTTTCCTGTTAAAAAAAAAAAAAAAACTATACGTCGGAAATACAATAACTAAAATGGACCTAAGAAGACCCAAGTAGACAGTTTTCAGAATTAATTACCTGCTTTTTTTAATATAAATGCCTTAGTTTTTTTGCTTTTGTTACTTAAGGTTTTGTTACTTTTTTAACACCATAATGTTACTTTCAGCCGTCGGTGGTTGCGAAAAGGGACCCACCACCCCGTCCTCCACCACCCACCGCTGCCGCCGGCCCCGCTCCTTCCGCCGCTGCCGCTGCACCCTCTGGACTCCCATACCCACAACAACTTCAAGGTGAATACCTTTCTTATCATATTAATATCGACCGCACTACATACCGTCAAACATATATTATGTCCATTTTGGAAATGCCAAAAAACATAAAGCAAAGTAACGGTCTGTTACTAACTAGCCTTTAGGCCAGTGATTCTCAACCACTGTGCCGCGGCACTTTTGTGTGCCGCTAAATTTAAAAAACGCGCCGTCAAATTTTGCAAATATATAATAGTGTTAATATTATTAAATTATATCATTTAAAAAGAAAAATATTTTTATTATTACCTCGTAATTAATCCCTTAATCAACGTTTAGTTATTATTGTAGTATATATTAGTTTATTTAAAAATTTTGTCATAAACCATTTATGCAGTGTGTTGTATTAAGTAAATAATTTTTATCTTTTTCTTTGTGTGCCGCCAAATTTTGAAATCGTAAAATATGTCTTACAAATTCTCCATGTATCAGGTATGAGAACGAATAGTACACACTACATTTAGCATTAAATATATTTCCTTTTATTTCGGATTATAGCTTAATAATATTCTCATTACTTTTGTATTATGGACCTCCGCAAAGTAACGGCTTATTCTATAAATTATTTAATTATTTGAATTTGAATTGGAATTTGAATTGTTTCGCTCTGACTTAGGCATGCCGATCCCGTACGGCGCTCCGGCCGCGTACCCGGTGTACGCGCCGATGCCCGCACTCTACAACCCGTACGCGACGCTGCCGTATCCGCACCACTCGCGCGCGCCCCCCGCCGCGCCCTACCAGCCCTACCAGTACCCGCCGCACCCCGCCGGCTACCCGCAGGCGCCGCCCCCTGGCTACAACCCCTACCAGCAACATTAAAACAAACCCTCAACGAGTGCTCATTCACGATTAGTATTAAAGTGACCGAATTCAAAAAAGTTGTTTATGGCAAATTGCAATAAAACATAGAGTAGCGTATTCAAAACTCGTGACTGCTAAAAATTCCCATACCTTGGAAGAGCAAGAATACACTAGCTTTATCAATAGTACGTAGCATGATGTCAGATGGCGTTAATTTTGAATTCACTTTGATATTAAACGTGCGCTTAATTGTTATATAAATATATGTGTTATATAAACTGGGTTTTTAAAATACTACACAAAAACTATTATCAAATAAATATAACAGCATAAATAATATCAATTATAATAAATACTTGTCGATATAATTAGTTTCTGAGTTAGGTCACTTTAAAATTGAGATATAAAGAAAAATTGTTAACATGCATATGTATTATTAAAATATATATTTGAAATTATTTTTAAGGTGCATGATATTTTTATTTATGGGGTTGTAATGAAATCAGGGTGTTAAAGTGTGCTACAGGCTACGTTAGGCTTATTTACAAATTATAAAATTATATATTGATAATTTTTATTGAAATGAACTTATATAAAAATGAGCAATACAAAAATATTACTAACTGATTTAGTGAAGTATGATAATTATTATTTATTATGTTTTAATCAATTTCTAGGTTTTTAAGATTAACATCCTGGGTTTAATTAAAACTCTTGTTAAATTTTGGGAGTGTACTAACTGTTAAAGCATTTTAATAATCTGTAAAAATAAGTAAATAAATAGTGGTAAAATTTTAACTACAAAATTTTTCCAAAACTTGTGTTTTTCCATAGAATCATATGAAAATATTACACAATACAAAGTTCTAATTGCAAATACAATAAATCACTCATGGGCTATAATGACACAAGTCAATAAATATGTGTTTTGTACTATAAATAGTACATTATTTTTAGCAGCAATACTGGCAGAACTCATAATTCAATACTAGGTCGTCAGTTTAACCAAAAAGCATTTTTTATGCATTTTCCTTAGCATAAAACCCATTTATCTCTAAACCAGATTTGTGCCACTAATGCAGCCCATGAGCAAAATGTGAAAGATTTATTAACTTCTTTTGGTCATTGGAAAATTAGATGCAATAGTATTTTAATTATTGTATTATTAATTTAGAGGAAAGCTAATAGCTTCTGCAGTTTTTACAAATTAAGCATGTAGAAGATCTAAATCGTAATGTACAGAATCTTTATCACAATATTGAAGAGTAGTTCTAATTCTAGGTGCTTCAAACACAATTTATTCATCACTTATTTAACATTTGTTTCTGAAGTAAATAATACTATAGTTTTAAAAATTGATTATTCTCCTGAATATCTGATAAAAGTTATTTTTAATGTAATATGTAGATAAATATTTTTTTCAAATACTTTGTTTTATTATATCCCACATTTCCTACTTTCTGACTCATCTGCAAACAAATATGATTTGTACTAAGATAAGATATTTACTTCTAATTACATTGAATGATTCTTAATTCAAATAAACTTGTAAACAAGTGTTTTTGAATTGTCAAATCTATTGCTGGTTTGGAAAGCTGTTCCTATTGAGAAGAGCCAGCAAGAAACTCGGCGGTTGCTCTTTTTAAAAATATAATTCTTAACACTATTTACATTAAGTCGTTTACTGTCTCAATAAAAGCTATTATTATTATTAATATGTTCTGATAACTTAAAGGTAAGTTTGACAGTTACAAAGGGTTCAGAAACCCTCATCACAAAAGAGCTTGCTACAAAAAACTTATGCTTTCTTTTTTATTATTCATTAGTACATAAGTAATTTTGCTATAATTTGTTTTGAATTTTAGAAACGTGTTTATAGTGAAATTTACCTAAGTTTTTTTAAAGCATAGTGATGAAATCTGCATACCTCCAGATAATTCCTTGACAGTGTGGTAGGTTGTTTTAATTCTTGTTAATTTTAGAGACCTTTGCCAGTAGTGGAATAGTAACAGGACACTAAATATATAACTAGTTAAATTGTATTTAATATATAGACACTTAAATTCTCTGCCAAAGTACCTAATACTTTTAACCATATAAAGATGCTAAGGGATGCTCAATAAAACTCAATTTAAGTAATCACATAGCACTAATTATTAAATTAAATTTTCTAAATTTATAATGTCGCTCGCAAGTGTGGTAATAAGAAGCTTAGAATTTGGGAGCAGGCGATTCTTCCTTAGAGTAATCCCTGATGGGGGAGTAGAACTGTAAACAAAGAACGCATTAATTTCTAAACCTATAAGGAACAGGATTTAGAATACCACTTTTACATTAACACTTTAATTTTTAAACAAAAGTAATAATATAATTATTTTGCTATAATCTGTGATGAAGTAAAATAGAAATTATATATAATGCTAAATGTAGCGTGGACAATTCATTTTCATACCTGAATAAAAATGCTTTAATATGTACAAGACATTTAACCATTAAGCATGTAAATTATAACAATTGATGAATTCAATGTGATCCATTAACACTCAAAATATTTTGTATATAATGTAAGGAAGAGAATGTAGCAAAATTTAAACAAAAAATTAAGTAAGTAAATTAAATAATTTTCTGCTTTTAAATGCACAAGACTTTCACAAGAAGCTTACACTATTTGCTATTCTCCAATGTGATGCTTTGGTGTTTTGTGGATTTATGGTTTACTATGACTAGCTATAACTATTATTTCTAAGCCGACTTGATAGTTTGTGGCAAAATAGTATTAATATAAATTTAGTATATTTTAATACCCAAAAACTGGGATAAACCTAATTTTTTTTTACATAAAACCTAGCTTGATCGTTTTTCTCCCCCAAAACCCCCTACATACTGAATTGCAGGAAAATCGGAGCTGTTTTCAAGATTCCAAAAAGATATATATACATACAAGATTAACTCATTTAAATATTAAGGATTACATGTTGAACAGAGTCCAACAGATGGAGAAGAATTTATTAGCAGAGAAGCAATCTATTGGGCAGCTGATGTTGGCTGAAGTGCTTTAGGACTCAAAATATGTTTAATATACTGGTATATACTTCTTATCAAATGTTAGCCAAATTACTAAGAATTTATTTAATGAATTAACACTTAATAAATGGGAAATCTTTTGTAGCTATAAAAGTGAACTGAAATGAAAAAAAGATGTATCCATTTCAAAGGAATTATAGCCATACAAAGGAAATTTATTATTGACACATTTTAAAATATTCAAGATAAGGCAAATTTAATTAACTTACTTTGTATTGTTTGTTCCTGTACTCTTGCCAGGGTTCAGGGTTAGTCTTCCTGTTCCAGGTTACGTCAGGAGAACGTGTCGCCAGACGGATCACATAAAACACGCAGCCTGCGCAACCCAGACCCACACAAAAATATAGTGGAATCAACTGAAAATATAATTGCACACATTATATTCCTTACTTGTAGAGTTTCAAAATGTAGAATTAGCAATATAGAAATAACCTTGAGGAGTAATTTTTTTAATATATAAACTTATTACAGTTTTGTTATTTGTACAACAAAAACGAATCTAATGAAATCGAATAAAAATTTCTAGCAATAGAAAAGACTAGACAGATACTATTTCATAGTTAGTGATTAAAGTGGGTTTGATAACTAAGTTCTATCGAGTAAAGATAAAATTTCTAGATTGCAGGTTAATTATGTAAGCAAAAACGTAGTTTTATAAAAATCAATAACGATTTACTTACAGCTTTGTGTTTCTTCAAACTCTGAATACTAAGGCCTTGCATCTTGATATTCCAATTTTATTTGCAATACACAATCAACTCTCCACTTGTATCTATTATATCAATTCTGCAATTGCGATTCAGGTAAAAACTTTATCGCTAATAAATGACGTTCGAACTTCGAAGTCAGATCTAGTGTTGCTATATAAAAAATATTCTGCTTACGTAAGTTATTCGCATAATCGCATAGAGAAAACTGCAGTCATTTTCACAGGTTGCCATTGGTTATTTGTTCGTGAATTGTCATTGTCAATTATTCGCTATTGGCACTAATTCAAATCGCTTAAAAAAACTTTAAAAAATTATTTTAAAAGAGCAAAAATATGTATAGATATAGAATACAATAGCATTTTTTGTTTGAAATTAATGACTGCCGTGTATTTCCAGAATTCAATACCTATATATTTATGTGCAATGTATTTCCTGAACCCACAATTATTTTTAAAACTGAGTATTAATATTTTACATATTGAATTAACATATGAAAATAAAAATAAATTTTGATGATTAAAAATAAAATATATTTGGGCTAAGGGTAACTTAAACATTTATAATATGTTTATAATATTTCTAAACATCAAAGCTAAACTGTCAAACTAAAAAGTGTTAAATGACAAGGTGAAGGATTCACTGATTAATATTGCTAAATAAATAACCTATTTTAATGGTTCGGTGCTATTGTAGATGAAGATTGATAATATTTTTAAAACTATATTAAGGGAGAAAATGAGCTTTTTCTTGTAAGTACACGCATATATACTGTAAATTATTTTACATCTATTAATAACTAGTGTCCCAAAGAAGCAGAGCTTTGACGTCTTGTTTATATCCTTAAGGCTTTAAAGATTAAATCAGTTTTAATATGTTTAGTTTCTATAAATAAGAACTAAATGTTGTGACTTCAACTCTTGTGTAAGTTCATAGGAAATATAAATTTAGTTTGGTGACAATATATCGTGTGTGCGTAAACCAAAACAACAAAGTGTTAACTGAATAATAGTTATATCAACCATATATTTTGACTGGCCCTTTGGAGCAGTGGGTAGTGACCCTGCCATCAGCTCCGCGGGTCGTGGGTTTGATTCCCGCCGAGGGCTAACATTTTCTATAAATGAATTTGTTGGTCTTTAAACCTGCGTGTATATTTGTATTTAAGTATGTATTTAAAAAATATATAAGTATATATTCACCAGTTGTCTGTCTACCATAACACAAGTATTAAGTTACTTACTTTGGGGACGGACGACCGTGTGCAAGTGTCCCATATATTTATTATCAAATTATTTTTGAGTAAAGTGAAGAAATCTGGGATGTACAGGTTTGTTTTTATTTCAGTGGAAGTCGGTCCAATAAAACTTTCAAACCAAAGAAAAATATACCTGAAGGTACACATCAATATGACTTGATGCGCCATGCAGCGGCCACTCTGGGCTCTGGTAATCTTCGCCTAGCAGTTATGCTGCCTGAGGGAGAAGATCTTAATGAATGGGTTGCAGTCAATAGTAAGTCATCATCTTCCTGCCCTTATCCCACTTAGCGGGGTCTGCACAACATCTTATAAACATGCTGTCACATGATTTGGCTGCGTTTTTACGACCGACCGCCTGCCTGACGTCAACTTACCTCAGTCGTATTTTACAACACCTCGGTAAGAAAGAAGGTGGTCTATTTATGGTGGTATTATTTATTTATTTTAAGTATTTCATTACTTATTTGTTATATTAAAGCTCTAAACAAGGTAATATGCCATTCTATTATTTTTCAATCATCATTTTATAAGGCCATAATTTTAAAATTTTTCATCCAATTATCCATATAGGTAGAAGTAGATAAAGGTAAAATAAACATTAGTCATACCTTATTTATTATTTTTTTAAGGATACAGGGATTAGATTTATAAGATACTAATATAATTTTATTATTCACTGTCATGATAATATTGTTGTTGACTGAAGTTGTTACATTGAATGTTCAATAATTATGCTGACATGCAATCTGTAACTAGAATTCAGATCTATATAGTAAGTAAGTAACGGCCTGTTACTATCCCACTGCTGAGAATAGGCCTCTTCTCTCTGTTTTGGGAGAGAAGGATTGGAGCTAAGACCTACCACGCTGCTCCAATGCGGATTGGTAGGTTACACATACCTCCAGAATTCTCTAGAGATATGCAGGTTTCCTCACGATGTTTTCCTTCACCGAAAAGCGTGTGATAAATTGCAATTATCAATTAGACACATAAGTTTTTAAGAGAAAAACTCATTGGTGTCTGCCCGGGTTCGAACCCGTGATCGTCTCTAGAGATTCACACGGTCGCACCGCTGGGCCATCACAGCTTTTCACACGGTCGCACCGCTGGGCCATCACAGCTTTCAGATCTATATAGTATTATTATAATTTAAAGGTCAAAATAATAAGATTTGTGATTCACACAAACTTTAGTGTTTAAGTATTGTCCATAATTCAAAGCGTGTTAAGGCCTATTCCCCAAAAAAAAGAGAACCCCTTTGTTATAAACGATAAAAAAAATCTCCATATCACCAAAGTATGGCCATACTTTACATAGACTTCAATTGTGACAAATTTCATTCATTTCCAGCCAGCATATTAGCTGTGAAAGCATAACAGACATACAGATAGACTTTTACGTTTATAATATTAATATGAATATTACTGAGAATATTGATGTTACATGAATGACTAATTGATCGGTCAAAGCCTGATAACAGCAACAGGAAAAGTGTGATATGAATTTAAAAAAATAATTGAATTCAATGCATATTTTGGTTATGCGTCATACTTAAATCAATTACTCAGTTATTAATATATATGTAACAAACTCAATGGCAATTTGGTTAGAAAAACAACAACACAAGTATCGCATATTCTTTCTTGTTCTTTTCAATTCGTGTTTTGATTCCCATTTGAGTTAATAATAGTACAGTATAATCTCACTAGTCTGGCACTTCAATAGATCAACTCATCCAATAATCTGGCAGAAGTTTGGCATATCTGCCAAAGATATTATAATTCTTCGCAAAATGCGAGAAAATGATTTTTAAGCAAGGACTGTAAGTTGCACAAAGGCAGACCTCAATTAAGGATTATTTTAAAACTATGTAATTACATATGTACAAGTCAATAAAGAATCATTTTTAATTATTACCTCAATACTAGACTGACTGACTGATTCAATACTATTTAGACAGATTTAATTGTCCACCTACACCATCAAATCAGGTATCGGGAGATCTGTAGAAAAACCAAAGTTATTGACTCTAAAAAGTTACTATAGCTCATCAACATAGCTTGAGTCACTGGATCCAAGTTGCATAAGATTATGTGGTGTGGAGATCCCTTAAAGAAACCAACAGTGCACCATTTTTACTTAAAGGAAAGTTGTATTGTTTTAATTTATAAGGAGCACTACAAGTTCCTCTGAATTATGACTCATGTTTTACTCATCATTCCTTATTAATATTAGCATGATTAACTTTGATTGTTATAACACATCATTTACCGTAAAGTAAAAAGAGGGGTCACAAATAGTGCCACCTTCATCATAAAGTCACAGACTGCGCCCAGGGCACAGATTTCATGTTGGCCCAGTTCGCTTACATAATATTCGCTTATGCCAAAAGGAGTTCCATTTTTTCTGTATTTATTTTTAAGTAAGCTGGTTGACCTAGCTTTGCTCGGTAATTTTTTAGAAAATAAAAAAAAAGAACCTTCAAAAAAAAAGAAAAATAATTATGTAGTTGGGATCAATCCTAGGTTTGCATTTATCGAGACTGTCCGTCCCCCGAATAAGCTAAACTGACTTGACAGTTTATGACAAAAATTCAATTCAATATGAATTTTAGTATTTTTAAAGCCCGAAAACAGGAATAAAACGATTTTTTTTTACATAAAACCTAGCTAGAACGATTTTTCTTCACCAAAACTTCCTACATACTGAATTTCAGGAAAATCGTAACAGCCGTTTCCGAGATTCCGAAACTATATATACATATACATACAAGGTTAACTCATTTAAATATTAAAGATATGATAAGACATATTAAGTTATGTAACTTGAAGAGCTATCTATTTATCTAATCTCAGAGATGCCTGTCGGTGCAGGATTGCTGGTCAACTCCTATTCTGGACTATCCCACCCATTCCACATGTTAGGACAAGGGTTTTCACTGCTGTCCCGACAGTGTCACCTGCTTTAACCTACCCGTTATTTTTACAAACCTGATAATATCTCTTCAATTTCTTCTTCTAATATCTGATAATATCTTTCAATTTTATCCTTACCTAGTATCTCCTATCTTACATAGTGCACTCAGCCATAAGGCGAAGACTGGTTTATTCCTCTCCACATTCTGGGCACACTGCATCTTCTTTTGGTCTCATTATTACATTCCATATCGGGATGGATGACAATGTCAGTAATTGTCCCATATATTTATTTATGATATTCGCAGCAGTAGACTTCTTCAACCAGATCAACATGCTGTACGGCACCATCACGGAGTTCTGCACAGAGGAGTCGTGTGCGGTGATGTCGGCGGGGCCAAAGTACGAGTACCATTGGGCGGACGGACACACCGTCAAGAAACCCATAAAGTGTTCAGCGCCTAAATATATTGACTACTTAATGACTTGGGCGCAAGATCAGCTTGATGATGAAACATTATTTCCTTCTAAGATAGGTGAGCTTCATCCTTACTAATAACTATAAATGCGAAAGTTTCTCTGTCTGTTATGTTTTCACGGCCAATCCGCTGAACCAATATTAATGACATTTGGCAATTTAAAAATCGTCGTCTATTATCAATATATCAAGTATTAACTTTAAGATGCATCCAGATTTTTCCCTTAGCTTTAAAAGGCTTTCTTAAACAACTTTATAATTCTTAAACAGCTAATATATATTTAGATTCCATGTCCATTCCAGTCTACATTTTAGCATTTTATTAGTGCTCAAAAATAGGAATAAAATATATATTTTTTAATGAAACCAAGCTAGAACGATTTTTCTCCCCAAACCACCTAGATGCTGAATTTCATGAAAATCGTTGGAGCAGGATTCAGAAAATATTTATTCAAGATTTACTCATTTAAATATTTTTTCGGAACATTTTTTCGTAGCACAGTAGAGTTAACGATTCAAAAGCACTTGTTTACAAATATTTGAATAAAGAATATTTTGAATTTGAATTTGAATTTGAATATTATAGATATATTCTATTTATTTACTAGCCGCATATAAATTATTGCTGCTCCTCTCCTATTTATCTAAGCGTGATGTTATATAGCCTTCCTCGATAAATGGACTATGACATTGAAAGAATTTTTCAAATCGGTCCTCAGATTACCGCGTTCAAACAATGAAACAAACAAACTCAGCTTTAGAAATTAGTATGGATGATGTTTGCCTTTTAGGTGTCCCGTTCCCAAAGAATTTCCTGTCAATGGCCAAGACGATCCTGAAGCGGTTGTTCCGCGTGTACGCCCACATCTACCACCAGCACTTCCCAGAGGTGGTGCAGCTCGGCGAGGAGGCGCACCTCAACACTTCCTTTAAACATTTCATATTTTTCGTACAGGTAAGAATAATTTAATACTTTATTGTAAAAAAAAAATTGCCATACTTGGCTATTATGAAGTAACAGTTACTATCCCTACTGGGAATAGGCCTCAACTGTTTTTTTGTGCGAGAAGGGATTGTGTTTAGACCGTCCACGCTGCTCCGATGTGGATTTGTGAGTTAGACATATCTTAGGAATTTTCGAAAGATATGCAGGTTTCCTCAAAATGTTTTTCTCAAAATTTAAGATATTTATTCAATACAAAATTTTTAACGAAAAAACTTAATTGATATCTGGCCGAGGTTTGAACCCATGACTGCCCAGAGAAAAGCACGCCGTCTCATCGTTTGGCTATCACAAATATGTGGCATTTATAATTAAATTAACCTTCAGAGGATATTTTTTAACAATATATACATATTTCGGATCTCCACAGTTAAACCCTTTCAATTTAAAATTTCTTTAACGCGATAACATTTTTATTTAATGTACACAACACGCAATCTATCGGACAATAGCAAAACCTGTTGGTAAACTAATAGATTTTTGGCAATAATTCTAAATAATTTAATTAATTTGGCTATAATTCTTTGTGTTGTAATCCGACAGATGCCGGTAATTGTTTGTATTGTATTTATACAAAATACACTCATTTCCACGCGGGCGAAGTCGCAGGTAGTAAGTAAGTAGCGGCCTGTTACTCTCCTACTGCGAGGAATAAGTCTCTTCTCTCCGTTTTTGGAGAGAAGGATTGGAGCTAAGACTTACCACGCTGGTCCAATGCGAATTGGTAGGTTACACATATCTCCAGAATTCTCTAGAAATAAATGATAAATTAGCTGTGATGGCCCAGCGGTGCGACCGTGTGAATCTCTAGAGACGATCACGGGTTCGAATCCGGCCAGACACCAATGAGTTTTTCTCTTAAAACTTATGTGTCTAATTGATAATTGCAATTTATCACACGCTTTTCGGTGAAGGAAAACATCGTGAGGAAATCTGCATATCTCTAGAGAATTCTGGAGGTATGTGTAACCTACCAATCCGCATTGGAGCAGCGTGGTAGGTCTTAGCTCCAATCCTTCTCTCCCAAAACGGAGAGAAGAGGCCTATTCTCAGCAGTGGGATAGTAACAGGCCGTTACTTAAATGGTAAATTGTAATTATCAATTAGACACATAAGTTTTAACAGAAACACTCATTGGTTTGCCCGGGTTTGAACCCGTGACCTTCTCGAAAGAGTCGCATGGTGTTACCGCTGGGGTATTACAGTTCAAGAGTGTGGATTATCTTCGCAGGAATTTAATTTGATCGAGCGACGCGAGCTTGCGCCGTTACAAGAGTTGATCGAAAAGCTCACGGCTAAGGAGGCGCGATGAGTCTTTGGTGTACTGACATGATCCCTGACACACCGCCCATTGACATATCCGATAATAGCACCGACTAACACGTATGCTGATACCAATATCCTATTTTGACATGTATAGATTGATTACAATAATGTATTCTATGTAAATATTAATAATAATACTAATAGTATTCATTTATCGAACGAAATTATTTTCGTTTTTCATTTATACTCTATTAGTAAAATTAAACGAAAATAATTTCGATATTTATAATATCGATTTTGATTATATTATTTTCGATGATATGTGAGCTTTGTCTCGAATTATTCTAATCTGATTCTGTTATATAATTTCTCGACTTGCTTCTTAAACTGATATACGTATATAAAAGTTTAAGAAAATATTTTTTTGTTGTTGTTGTATGTGTTTCGTTATCCGTTTGTTTGTGACCAATAATCCAATGACACTTTCGTTTCTAAAACATAATACACATTTCTTTCAATAACTAAATGAAATTTTTGTCGAAATAATTTTCTCTTTTTTCATGTCATTGGATAAGCTTGACTTGCTTCTTAAACTGATATACGTATATAAAAGTTTAAGAAAATATTTTTTTGTTGTTGTTGTATGTGTTTCGTTATCCGTTAGTCTGTGACCAATAATCCAATAACACTTTCGTTTCTAAAGCATAATATACATTTTCTTTCAATAACTAAATGAGATTTTTGTCGAAAAGATTTTCTCTATTCTTGACATTGGATAAGCACGATTTGCTTCTTAAACTGATATATGTGTATAAATGTTTAAGAAAATATGTAGGTATATGATTTTTTTTTTGTTTTGTGACCAATAATCCAATGACACTTTCGTTTCTAAAGCATAATACACATTTTCTTTCAATAACTAAAGGAAGTTTTTGTGGAAAACATTCTTGGAAACACTCTCTTTTCGTGACATTGTATAAGCTCGACTTGCTTCTTAAACTGATATATGTGTATAAATGTTTAAGAAAATATATATTTTTTGTTGTATGCTTTGCTTTTGTTGCTTTTCGAGCTGTATCCGTTAGTTTGTGTCCAATAATCCAATGACACTTTTGTTTCTAAAGCATAATACACATTTTCTGTCGAAGGAGATTTTTGTCGAAAGGATTTTCTCTTTTAGTGACATTGGATAAAGTTATGCCGTATTATTTACCGCCATCCAATTCTCTCAAAAAAATCTGTAATTTTTATAAATTATTTATTAGTGACTCAATAGAACACAAGCCGACTTTAAAGCGCATTGAGGATAACCTATTTATTATACCACAGTTTTAAATATGACGTCATAATTAAGACTTAGTTCTAATAATTTTGTCCTCATTGACAGTTTCCACAGCGACTAGTTGTTGATACCGCAATAAGCTTATTATGTAACTTGATTCATAAGTCGTTAAAAAGTGTGATCACTTTTAGAGTCACTTACACTACCCATTCTTTAGAGACAATTCTGAGAGATACTCCTAAGTAAAACGCCTTGAACACTCTTAAGGTTCACTTCATAGATTCACTCTAGAGTTATCACTAATAAGTTAATAAGTGTGATCACTTTTACAATCACTTACACTATTAGACCACCCATTCTTTAGAGATACTCTCTTCTAAAATACTATTAAGAAAAACGCCTTGAACACTCTTAAGAGTCACTCTTTAAATTCACTCTAGAGTTACCACTAATAAGTTAATAAGTGTAATCACTTTTAGAGTCACTTACACTTTTAGATCACCCATTCTTTAGAGCTTCTCTTCTGAAATGTACTCCTTAGAAAAACGCCTTGAAAACTCTTAAGAGTCACACTATTATACCACACATTCTTTACACTCCTTTCTGAGAGTTACTCCTTAAAAAAATGCCATGAACGCTTTTAAGAGTCACTCCTTAGATTTACTCTAGAGTTAGCACGTTTTCACTTTAAAGCCCATCATCGATTAAAAATGAGATACACCAAAATATATACAATAAAAAATAGCTCAGCTTACTATAACATATATGTATATTAGGAAAATAAATAAATATTATATTGGTAATCAGCTTACAATATTAATATGTGTAGTTGAATTCTAACATGTAATATGTTTATTTAATAAACGAATCTATTTTGGTTAATTTAATCAGGATTAATTCTAAATAGCTCTATTAAGCAATTGAGTGTTGTATAAGTGACAACGAAGGGCCATTTTTGGCCTACTAGCGTTGTTAAATATTGAAAAATGAAAAAGGTTTTGATTTGATAGAGTAAAGGACAAAAATATCATATTTTACTAACATAACAAACAATTTTAAATTTTTAGTACACATATTAAATTCAAATTAACAGTATTTATGTCCATGAAATGGATTCGGGAATCCATGATTCTTAAGTTTTTTTTAGTTTTAGTAAATAACTACCGACGACATAATCGTCATCTAAACTCCCCTATCCCCCTTGTCATCCAAAATAAGCAAAGCAAAAACGTCCTACGATAGTGCTCACGTAATACTTGAACGGTTCCAAAGGTTAAAAAATCTGCCACTAAGCACACTGTTCATGTGCTCTAGTATTTTTCACATCAAGCGAGCGGGCATTCTTAGATTATTCAATAGAATCGTTGCGAACGCAGAAAGAACAACGAAGGAATGTTCTACGTCTGTTGGCGATAACCGAGTTTCACAGAGTGGGATAGAATGAGACGAGAAAATGCTCGCCTGATCTAAGTCGGCCTTTATATGTTAAATGAATAAACGTTCGTCCGTCTGCTAGAATAATATTCGCTCGTTTGATGTAATTCGGCCTTTATGTGTCAAGTTAACAAACACTCGCCTGCAGTCATTATTTGTTGGCATTAATTCAACACTCAATATAGTGATAGTGCTTGAATTAAAAAAATGAACTTAACAATTTTTGACGTTTAATATACTAATGTATTTATCTTGTGAATGAAATTGTGATATGAGGTATTTGGAGACTGGTCGTATTTAGTCCGGAGCGGTTTTACGATGCCGTTTGAATGAGATCTTTTATATGTGCAGAATTAAATGGGATTATAAATTGCGAATCTGTTATCAGATTAAACTAGATAGATGACAACTCATCTTGATATACCTTTAAATTACCAAAAACTTTCCCTTCCCAGCTATGAATCTCACATATTGGTGTTCTTTATCCCTTCAGGCTTCACAAAGGTTTTAGACACGTTTTAGTAAAAATGCTTGCGCTGTTTGTTAAATAAAATTAAAATGTCTTCATTTGGCTACATTAGTTCCATCCATTAATGAAAATTTTCAATTCAGACTTCAGGCAACTTGTGTGATAAATAACCAAAAACAAAAATTATAATACAAGACTGTTATAACAATATTTTTTTTACAAGATTTCGGAAATTAGAAGACATATATTCCAAATTTTACACGTTCTCTTCTCTTTCTCCACATTGGTTTTTAATTTAAATTTACAAAATAGGATCAAGGTTTGGTTAAAAAATCTTATTTTAACTGGCAATACTTGTAATTTTTTTAACTTTTTAATTGGTAAGGAAGTTTTAATTTTTTTAAATAAATAAGCAGAAATCGATTTTTATTAAATTTCGTACATTAAATGACAAGGGCTTTTTGAGATCTAGTATATTGTTTTGGGCTACGCAATTTTGTAATTCCATTTTTTCTCCGTACATTAACGCTATCTGATTCTCACATTACGATAGAAAAATAATATTTTGTTATAAAGTTAAATATCGTCCAATAGTGTGAAAGTGGAATCACAAGTTCGCTTGTGCGGTAAACAAGCATTTAATATGAGATTAAATATACAACGATGCTAGGCTTGTCTCGTAATATAACTGCAACTATAAGTTATTATACTACAGTAAGGGAGGAAGGCCTGTAAGCGAGAGTTACAACAAATTATAAGAGGGAAAATGAAACTCATATTAATCTTTGTCTAATCACATATAAAAAACAGTGACAGATAATAACGCTCATTTGCTTTATCTATATTGTCTATGGACACATTGTAGACTGGCTCTGTACTCTAGTATAATAACTCTATAACCAACCCCTAAAGTAGTCGAAACGCTAATTTATATATCTGTAGTAAGTAGAATAAATTGTTCATTAAAATAGTTATGTATGATACTATAATTGAAATTATTGCATTTTTTGACATTGATTATTATTAATTACGTTGTATTTTATGTCTTGACATTTATAATTTTTTTGATATGTATTTGTTTATTCTTAGTTTTAATAGTAGATTAAGATTCATTTGTAATTCTAAAATATTGACATTCTTTTTCTGTATTCTTCTCTTATGTGATTGTTTTATAAGTATATTGCAGCATCAATTAAATTAAGAACTGAAAAATATACAAAATTATAAGATCCAAAATTATTCTTCAAGGAATTCGTACTGATATAAAATTTTGACACTAATCGTAACATTTGGTGCTACTAAATAAAATATATTTGAACTTTGAATCTATTGAAAAATATGTTCTTAAACTCTACCGTTCTTTATTATCGATTAGAAATGAACGTGAAATATTACTTTAAATAGTCAATAAATTAATGACAATTTCTATTTCACAACTACAGTATTATTGACATAAATAATAAATCAATTTGGATTATTAGAAATTTTATATTCCGACGATTCGAATACTTTTAGCTATCAACGCTGGATTATTCGTTATTTATTCTCATGGGATATATTGTTAATTCGATAATATACACTCTCTAATCCCAATACACGAGATGTTGTTATTTAAAACAATTTTCTTCTATATTGAACTTATATTTGTAAAAAAAAAACAAAAATCTGATTTAATTTCATAGTTCGAGCTAGTTAATAGTGGATTACACATTCGTCTACAAAATTACGTGAATCGAGACAAGCCTTGCAACGTTAATTATCGTTATAACAATGATGTATAATATAGATGATTTATATCCTCTAAATCAATTTAGATTTGATACAAAATGATTATGATAATATACTTAAGTAGAAATGATTGTTCTTTATAATGCTTTTATTTATGTTTAACAAACTGGTGTCTCGTCACTATGACTTATTTGTCTATGTTTATAGAGATTGAAAGTATAAATTTATTCTCAATGCATTGATAATAAATTGTACTTTAAATATTTCGACTAAAATGTGTTGAAATAATTTGTAATTGAAATATTACTTTGCCTTTTTTGGGTTTCATAACTTTATTAATGTTTTAAAATTATGTTTCAAGTAAAAACCTATATGGAATAATATAAAACATTGTAAAATTATTTAAACTTGTTAAAAATAATAATTCAGATATACAATATTTATAAATCGCAATATAACCGTTATGATGCCACTTTAAGCGATTTTTTTTAAATAATTTACCTAAAGCTTAACATACCTTAATCTTGATACATTCATCTTTCCGTTACACATGCACTGCCATAGGTTGTCTTAACTTTTTTACTGACGTTATATTATATCGGCTTTAGGTCATATACAAAGAAAATGAAAAAAAAACGATTATATTATTTATGTAAAATACTGCCTGGTGACTTGACGCCAGTTTGTATATATTTAGGTTCCTTATTTATTTGTGATGTTTGTATTCACTGAATAGATTTAAAAGATACAGAACGCCTCTGTGTTTATGTATATTTAATGCTACATCGTTAGCTACTAAGTTATTTAGATGATTTGCGCATTTTTTTTACAATTGTTATCGTTTGTGCAGAATTGTATCTGGTTTACGCGCGACTGACAATTGATTATTTTTATTTATAATTATAATGTAATGTGAAGCAAATATACGAATTATAAAATCATTTTAGACATTTTATTCATCATTTTTTCATTATCATTAATCATTTTTTTATTAGCATTTATAGCTGTATTTCTGTGCTTAATGCGTTTTTTAAACTTCTCGATTCCTTTAGCGTAACGCCAATTTGTATAACAGCGACATCTAATGACCGCTATTTCAGCGTCATACAAATAGGCGTTACGCTAACGCGATCGAGTAAGTAAGAAAAACTACACAAAGTACTCTGTTACTAAATTAAAATATTGAATACAACATAGAGTTTATCGTTGAAACAGTTGGCAGTGACTCTTTAACCAGTATCGATGGTCGTGGGTTAGATTTCCGCTGGAGCCCAATAAACAAATTATTGGTTTTTCGAGCCTCAGTGTAAATATGTGTATTTAAAATTACATATGTAAATATTTACCAGTCACTCATACTACAAATATTAAGTTTTCACAAGAGAAAACAAAGAATAAAAACCTACATACAGATAACAGGTTAAATAAAAATAAATAAATTTGAAACATTGAAACTTCAAACGGGCAGGGAATTACATTACAATCAAACAACAATACATATTTTATATATATTTATTCCTCGATGAATATAAAGCCGACAATTATACCAACTACAAAATTATACACATTACAAGTCACAGATGATCGTCCAAAATGAAGTGTTTGAAAAATACATACATTATAATAGATCTCAAATTATAATCTACAATATTTCCAACCGTTTATTTAACTTTTGGCATATTTGACGCCAATAAAGTTCCATAATATTACATTAAAAACCACAGTGAACAAATGCAATGCATTATAGGTGCTTTATTTTTTTAAATAATGCCGTACTAATTATCACCGACATTTATAGAACAGGGATAATTGAGAAGAATTATTAGATTTTACCAATGATTCGTTCCGATTGACACAAAATGGACGTTGCTTTGTTGTCTATGACACGAGAATGGTATTGAATAATAATAAATACTTTTTAAATTATTACATTATTGTCATATTTTTTAAGTAATGCGATAAATGTAAGTACATATTTATTTTAATACCTACAATATAGTCATTTCAATGCCTGTTTATGTCTATATCTGTTTATATAGTTGAGTAAAAAGACAATATAAATATGATATTTCGATTAAAATTTCTATGTAAATAAAACTGGTTGTATTTAAATTACGAATCAGATATGAAATCTCGACATCCTTACTTTAGCTGTCAAAAGTTAAATAAATGATTGGAAAGATTATAGTATGAAAAGGCCTCAACCTGTTTATTAGAGTCAAAAACAAGTGGATTACAAGTCTAATGTAGAATTTAAAAAGTTGAGATACAGTCTACATACGTGTTTTTTTTTAATAATTAATTCAGCGCAATGACGTAGTGTGAAAGAATTAGTACAAACTTTAGCCGCTTATTTTGCCGGACGTGAATAAACGTGGCAATTAGCGTGTATCGAATGTCACGTGTAATAACGTTGCTCCGACCAGTGTTGAGAAATGTATATAAAAAATAGTTTTATAGATCAAGAATTTATAATTAAAATTATTAACTAATTTATATAATAAATGGGAAATAAAGTTTACCAACACAGGTAAGTATAATAAAAATAAATGTCAATATATCACTACACAGCAAATCAGTATGTATAATTAAACTAAAGATTTATATTCAAGTGCCGACACCATAATTTTTCTATAACACCTATAGAACTCACACTTTAAAGGACTTAAGGTTTTAAAGTAGATTCTAAAGCAAATAATGTATGGAGGGTAAATTGCCTGGTTTGAAGAGAAAACAGTCTGCCATAAGTTAGACCTCAGTTTTGATGTACTTTACGATATTTAGTTCAAAATTAACACTTTAATGTTAACGTCTCATCAATATTGTTATTGATGAATTTTGGTCCTTGAAGCCGGATCAGAAATATTTCTATAGCCATAATATTTTTATATGACCTTATAAAATTGTTTAAAAAAAAGCTATGACTGTGTGTAAAGGGGTCACGGGTTCAAATCCCTGGCAGACCAATAAATTATGAGAAATCTTAAAACTTGTGTCTAATAGATAATTGCAAGATTTGTAGTATTGAAATTCTAAATCTCTAATTAACGTACGATTTAATAAGATAAATTGCGAAATTTAATACTTTTTAGTATTAAGAGAATTAAAATACGATCCCAAATATTTATATTAGGTGATTCTGACATCTATGGTATGGTAAAGTGGTTTCTTATATATAACTAAGTCTAACAAATAACTATATATATCCAAAATTGAATCATGTTATTTTATGCTTTACATGATGTAAGTTTAAAAAAGAATATTAAACTATCTGATTGAAATAAATCACATTTTATATTTGAATTCATTGCTATAATAAGTTGTAATGAAATTTGACGTATCGATAATTCACATTTTGAACAATATATATAGATTGGACATATCATTTCATTTTATAAGAGCCCTAAATTTATGTAGGAGAAAATCAAATATAATACATAAATCAAATAGTATTTCCAACCATATATTTAACTTTTAACAAATAAATGCTTATTAAGTTTGTAATTATTACATTTCAAATATCAGTAAATAAATGCCATGCTTTATGGGCATTTTTTTTTAAAGTGACGTGACATTCTAAATATTACCTATATTTACTGAGCCACGTTAATGAAAGCAGAATGATTCATATTTTAACCACTATTTAGTTGTGCTTGACACAAAAAAAAGTAAGTAAGTAAAAGTTGTTAATTGATATTGTCTATGACTTATGAGGGTGTTTATGATAATTAATAAATACTGTGTCATATGACATGTCATGTTATTTTAAACTAATGCGATAAATGTTGAATATTTATTTTGATACATAAAATATAATAAATCGATTAAAACTTTAACGAAAATAAAAACGATAATTTTTATAAATCGAGTTGGACATCACTATAGCTGTCAGAAGTTAAATAAATGATCGGAATGATTATATAAGAAATAATACCATTAAATTGTCTCCATGCAAGTTAAATATTGGAAATAGATTAAAATCTACTGTTATCATTATCTTATCACATGTAAGATATAATTTATTGTAGTGATGGTTTCAAAACACAGCAAAAAAACACTAAAAATCCAATCAACTAAAAAGTTTTCTAGTACCTTTGTACATCTTTATAATTGTCTAACAACTTTTATAAGGCCCGGTATCCACTAAAGCGGAAAGGAGAGGCGATGCGTTTAGAATACAAATCAGATATCATCATTAAGCAGAGATTAACATAAATTCAAACTTGAAGTCAAGGATTTTTATCTTTAGTTTTAATATGGATGATGTTAATTTTATTTTCTTTATTATTTATGTATATATAGTATATTTATTTTTATATATGTTTACTATATGTATGTATTGAATTTGTATAGTAAATATTTATTTATTTCAATTAAATATTAGTAAGTTTATGCACCTCCTACATAAGTCTTAATAGAATTTTTTCACCAAGGTTATGTGGTAGAATCTAATATCAGTTGCTATTTATTCCTATTTTCGTATTTTTTTAGTGCCCAAAAACCGGGATAAACGCGTTTTTTTTCTCAATAAAACCTAGCTAGATCGATTATTCTCCCTAGAAACCTACATGCTGAATTTCAGGAAAATCGTCGTAGCCGTTTTCCGAGATTTAGAAAATATATTTATATATGTATATACATACAAGATTAACTGATTTAAATATTAAAGATATTTAATGAATGAAAAAGAAATAAACGTCATTAAACGATCATTATCCTCATTAACTAAGTGGAGAGAAAATGTAGGACTAACGATCTCTGATTGGTGTTTAAAACGCTTTTCCTCTACACTTTGGTGGTAAATAGGTCTTAGTATAGAATTTGAGTCACCAATATACTATAGTCAGGTCAAAATAATAATACTAAAACTTGAATCTACATAAGGACATCTTAAAAAGCATGCTTAACACAAAGCGTACACTAACACTAAAAACTTTTGTTAAGTCCTGGACGTATTCATACAATTTGCAGGTGTCGATGGTTAGGACGAGGATACTGGTGGCGGCGGTGGTGGTGGTGCTAGGAAGGCGGCGGGGGGCGCGGCCCAAGGGGGCGGGAATCCCCTCCATCCGCCTGGACCACCTCCGCCCATACCCATCATACCTGTAACGAGCAAACAGTACATCGAAGATGCTTCTGATACTATTACGAACATACAAAAATCATCCTTTGTGCTGTACACGTAGAGTCCGATTTCGCTTGACCTGAATCCTCTTTAACATTCACGTTGTTTACGAATCGTATTCCGTATCATTAAAATTCAAGATATTACTTCATCATCTTCCTGCCCTTATCCCACTCTAAGCGGGGTCGGCACAACATGTTATAAACATGTTGTCACATGATTTGGCTACATATTTTACGACCGACCGCCTGCCTGACGTCAACTTATCTTAGTCGTATTTTACGACGCCTCGATAAAAAAGAGGGTGGTCTATTCTGCCTAACCGGATACCACATGGTGAGTGAACTTACCTTAGTCGCCTTTTACGACACCTCGGTAAGAAATGAGGTTTGTCTTTTCTACTCAGCCGGATGCCACACGGCGGGGACACCTCGGTAAGAAACCAAGCATTTTATATGCCTGAATAAAAAATGTTACTTTTATCACAAGCATCTGAAATTAAGCTAAATTACAATAAATTAAATTCCAAAATATGCCTACTTACCGGGTGGCGGCGGTGGCATGTGAGGCCCGGGACCGTTGGACTGTGGTCCCATCGAGTTATCTCCCTGAAACAGACATTATTAGTAGTATTAGTGGTACCGGCGACTTCGATAGCGCCAAATTAAGGGTTTGAGTACGCTCTATAATAAAAATAAGATTGTTCGAACGCGCTAATCTCAGGAGCTACTGGCCCAATTTGAAAAATTCTTTGAGTGTAAGATAGTCCATTTATCGAGGAAGGCTATTTACTAGATAACATCACGCTAACATGAATAGGTGATGAGCAGCAATAAAAATATTACAAAAATTAAAAGCTTTCCTTGCATGCGCTGAGTAAACGGTGATAGTTATTCAAAAATCATGTCTTACAAAATTGTTCCCCTTTAAAAGTTCTAAATAAAAGACCGCGACAGCATATGTCTAGCTTTTAAAGTTAACCAACTTTAACCTTTTTTATGGTTATCAAAACGCTATATTACGGTTTTAATCTTTCCACACGGGCGGAACCGGTGGCGATTGCTGGTGAAGTATATTAGAAGAATAGTCATTTTACTTTCTTGGAATTTATGTTTGAAATATCAAACAAATATATATAAATATGTAGAAATGTATACACAAATTGATATGTTTAAAACAAAGGTTTATGGTACTAACCCCATGAGGTGGTGGTGGTGGCGGGAACGGTGGCGCGCTGCCGGGCGGAGGAGGCTGCGCGGCGCTCACGTTGGCTCCCGAACCACCTCCTAAAAATATTGCATCACAAAACTGAGCTCTATCTGCATTGCATTTAAATATTATTTTTATTGTTACACTTAAATATCAGTATCTGGTGACCAAGTCATGCCGGTAATCAGCCGGTAACTCGAGCGAATTTAATTATTACTATTTCTTATAATTTTGTAACAGTTTTTCAGTACCTGAAAACAGGGACAAAAAACATTTTCCAAAAATGAAACGCTCGATAGTTTTATGCCCTACATACTGAATTATATGAAAATCATTGGAGCCGCGAAAGAGATGAATTTTTGCAAATATATAAACAGTGCTAGTCAATTGTGATTGAATTTAGTATTCAAGTAAAGCAATAATTAGCAATAAGCGGTTATGTTATTTACCTTTGTATCGTTTAGCTAGTACAGTACACCGGGTACCTACTACTTCTGTACTGTACTGCCAACAAATAAAGTGTAAAAAAAATGGAGCAAAGTATTTGATAGTTTTTTTTTTAATTTTATCTTGCCATCCCCTTCCCTTTCAGCCCATCTTGAAATTGATCTATTACATTTTCCAATCAGTAACAGAGCAAGAAAGTATCTTAACGTCGGTTTTCTCTCCTAGAAGAGAAAAGGCCTTTCGCTGCTACCTAACTATATATATCAATACATGAACTATATATGAATATATTGTAAAAAAAACTATAAATTATTCAATATATTGGTCTCACCAAGCCAAGGAGCGTGTGGTGGTCCGTGGTGGGGCCCGTGATGCGGCCCGTGCGGCATGCCGTGCGGGAATGGAGACGGCGGACCCATCGACCCACCTTTAGTTTCAAAGATCAAATATTTCAAATTATTTCATATTTTCATCATTAACAAATTTTATATTTAAACCTCACATACGTAAAGACAACAGTGCACTAGTAATTGACCATGTACTAGTAGTTGACCGTTTTGTAAGAAATTTTAAATAATAACCGTTTTCTTTGTTGTAGCTAATACACGCTAGCTACTAGTACACGGCCAATTACTAGTGCACCTACCTCATAATTCGAATATAGATTCGACACGAGTTTCCTGCAATCCGGGTAACACTCCCGTCCATTTAAAACCAATGCTAGATTTCGGTGCTATTTTTTAGTGAAAAAAGCAAAGTCTTCTTTATAAAATCATATGAGTTTTTTAAGTGAATAATGCAATTTTTTTACATTAAAAGTTATCCACTGTGTGGTATCCAGCGGAGTAGAATACACCGCCCTCATGTCTTACCGAGGTGTCGTAAAAGTCGTCTTAGTTACGTTGACGGCAGGCAAGTGGCCGGTGGTAAAGAACTAGTCAAATTTAACATTGTTTAAAACATGCTGTGCCCCACTTAGAGTTGGATAAGTGCTGGAGAATGACGTATGTTACATAACTTTTAATATCAAAATATTAGGGCACTGGTAAAGAATAAAGTTACCTGGTGCAGCCATTATGGCTCGAGGCTGCTGCGCAGAAGCGAACGGAGAGTGCCCCGGGCGTCGCATTGATCCTAGGCCTCCGCCCCCGCCGCCCACACCTGGGGGCGCTTCGCCCAGCTCCGCCATCAGTGACATGTATTCTTCGTCGATCTTAGCCTGGACAAAGCAATAACAAACTATTATAAAGTCGAAATTGGCGACCAATAGAGGCATCTGTGCCTGTTAAGGGTTCGCGGATTCAAATTTCAATTAAAAGTTGAAATTTAATAAAATTATTATTTTAAAGAATAAAATGTAATATAATTAATATTGAGATAAAATTTATTGTTAATTATTATTTTATGATTTCATATTGACATTGAGATTGACATTATATATATATTATTGATGTTATTGTTGTATGCCAGGTTTAATTATTTTTACGAATGACGAAATAAGCTGTAATTAATAGAACATTTATAATGAGATTGGAATATTTAAATTAATAAAATAATAGTAATATAATGTATTGTTGTAATCTATTGAACCAATATCAATAAAATTTGGCACAATTATTCTTTATACACCGTTATAACATACAGGCTATAGAAATCATGTTTATTCTACAAGAATAGGATGACATTGTAAAGCGCTATCTATTATTTTATAAACGTACTGAAGTTAATGTAAAAACAACAATTTTCTATAGATCTTATAATTCGGGGAAGTAGGTAGTTGCGACATGAACATACCGGCAGGTACAACTAGTTATAAATAAATAGGTATAAAGCAATAAGACAAACAGATAATGAAACAAAAATTATCACAAGTTTAGTGATAATAACCTAATAAACAAAAATATACCTTATACGACAATAAGGTATCCTAAGATACCTGTCGCACGACAACGGTGTCGCGGGTAAAATCTATACTGCGTCCATCATATTATCAGTCTTTTGACAGCTCACGCTCATTAAGTTTTGTATTGCTTACGTACAAATATCATACAAATAATATTTGTACTTTATGGATGGGTACCGCCCACTTAGTGATGTCACACATAATGGTTACTACGATTATGCCACAGATTAAAAATAATCGGTAGAAATCGATGTTACGAGTATTAAAAGACATTTAATAACATTATATAAAGTTTTACTTTCTTCTTAGTTAATACATGAATACAAATAAAACAATCAGGATATTTTAATTTATTTTATTAGCACGAGTCGTCGGAATGATAATCAACACTAGACTCCTCCGATGAGGAGTCTTCAGTAGCAGTTATTATTAGCTCTTGTGTAGATAATATATTATCAAACGCAATATCACGTTCCCAATCAGAGAATATTACTCTTTTAGTTCTTTCCACCACACTTGCCCAGTTCTCGGCCGTTACGTGGGTGCAAGCATTTTTTAGCAATTGCAACATTTTATTCGCTGTGAATGGGGGGCTTGTATTGCATCTCGCAGCATGCCCTTTTACTTGTGCCCATATAAGTTCTATTGCGTTGTACTGGCAGTGGTATGGAGGAATCCGAAGAACAGTATGGCCATATTCTGCTGCCATTTCATTGATTACATAGCGTTTTGCTCTCTTTTTGGTTTTTGATATTTTTATTAATTCAACTTTTAACATTGAGTCGTCCACATTTTCTCCATTGTCCCGAAGCCAATTAATTATTTCATGCTTTTTATTAGCCTGTGTTGGCATTTTGTCAATTTGACGGGAGTGGTAGGGCGCATTATCAATAAAAATTATTGATGGTTCTTCCAATGAAATGAGCATTTTTTGAACCACTCTTCATACACATTTGCATTCATCTCTTCGTGGTAGACATTTGATTTCTTCGATTTAAATGCCAACAGTGCGTCTTGTACAAATCCTTTTGCTGTACCTGCATGGAAAATGATTAGGCGCTCACCTTTTCCCATTGGTACTGAGGAAGTGGAATCAGCAGTATCATCAGTCCAGAAACGAGATAGTGTGTGGTTAGCGTTGAGCCATGTTTCATCCGTGAAAACAATATTTGCCCAATCTTGTATTTTCTTTGCCTCTCTTAAAAAATCACAACGTGCTATAGCTATATCTGTGCGTTCCATTAATAATTTTCTTTTATTTAACTTTTTATATGAAAAGCCAATTGTGTTCAAAACTTTGACCAAAGAAGATTTTTCACCATGAAATAGACCACTTCTTTTCAAAGAAACAATAAGTTTTCTCAAAGTCGGAATTTCTTTTCTCAAGTAGTAATCATATACATGACGACGAATAGCGTCAGCGTCAAAGTCATCAACAGCTGTCACCTTATGAGCCCGGCGCTTTCTTTTTGGTGTAGATGGTTTGTTTTGCTCCAAGCCGCTCCTGCCGTAGGCATCAGTAGTGATTTTAGTCACAGTTGATAGACTGATCCCCAACGCGACTGCAACACGGTTTCGGACTTGCGTGATAGGTATAAGAGGTCCGCCATTTTGATTTTCTTGCTCAAAATACTCATGAAGTTTTAACACTAACTGTCTCGATTGTGCTTTCAACACACGTCCTTTCGGCATTTTCACGATCAATTAATATAAGTTTCACAAAAGTTTTTCCGAGGAATAAAGCTACTTAACTCAAGGTGTAACAGATGCGAGAGAACACTCAGCGAACGTAAATGCGGCACGTAAACGCTATCACGGGCGTTTCGTTGAGAGTGACAGATCACGTCAAAATGGCGGCCGAGCGGAAGGTCTGTTGATGTTGCCAGTTGATGTATAATATATTTTTTATGATTATAATAAATACACACGGATTAACATTTATTTTCAAAAAACTAAGGCAATATTAAATCAAAATGTTTATTTATTTATTTATTTATTAGATACACCAACGATATATTATACATACATTAACAATAAATTCTTATATTAATTCAAGTTCCAATATAATAATCATTTACAGGCGTATTCAGCATTATTTTATTTTATTTATTTTTTTGTTAGTTCTTTCTGAAAAAATATGTCACAAAAAATTTTAAACTATAAATTATTCTATGTGTCAAAAAATATAAGTATAAAATATTAATAAAATAAAGATAATAAATGTCATACTCAGAAATAATGATATTATGTCAACTGAACAAACTAAAATAAAAATAACATATGACAAGTAAATAACAAGTAAATTAGACTGCTGTCACAAGTGCCCGTATTTTCTTCTTAAAGCTATTAAAATTATCGTGAAAGATGTCAATGTCATGGTGGGTAATACTGTTATAAGTATTACTAATTCTATTAATAGCAGAAAATTTGCCTAGGTTACTTTTAAAAGAACTAAGTGAAAAGGATTTCTTAAGAGGATATCTAGGAGGACGGGAAGGGACATTTATATTGATCTGATACAGCAATTCGGGGGAGTCTACCAAGTTATGGACAATTTTGTATAGCGCTATTAAATCACTCATGAATCTACGTTTCTCTAAGGATTCCATCTTAAAATGGTTCAAACGTGTCTCGTAGTCTGCTCGATACGGGCAAGAGTTATCTTTAAAGGCTAGGTATCTCGTAAAAGAACGTTGAACTTTTTCTATTCTAGTAATGTGGCATTTATAGTGAGGGTTCCATACAGGGACTGCATATTCTAGGTGCTACGTGTCAGTGCATTGAATATGGCGATTTTACTGTCGGTTCTCCTAAAATCAATAGTATTGCGTTTGATGAACCCCACCAACATCCATGCTTTTGAGAGTATGTGATTTAAGTGTTCATTAAATGTAACTTTGCTATCAAGCATAACACCGAGATCTCTAACGACTGAGACCATTTGAAGTTGCTGATTTTGTATAGAATATACTGTGCCAATCATGTTTTTTTTGCGGGTGAATTTTATATGAACGCATTTTGTAGCGTTCAGAGTCATTCTGTTACTCTCAGTCCAGTCCTGAATTGAATCAAGATCCAATTGCAATAAACGACTATCGTCAACTGTTCTAATTTCGCGATACAGTTTGATGTCATCGGCGAATATAGAGATTTTACTGTAATGTATCTTGTATGTTATGTCGTTTATAAACAAGGAAAATAGGATAGGCCCTAGATGTGATCCTTGGGGTACACCCGATGTAGCAATATAGGGATCTGAAGTGTATCCTTTCACTGTTACTCTCTGTACTCTATTTGCGAGATATGATATAAACCACGTCAGTAATGGATCGCGGATACCGTACCCATATAGTTTTAAAGTTAAAATGTTATGGTCTACTCCATCAAATGCGCTACTTAGATCAGTGTAAATAGAGTCGACTTGCTGTTTATTGTCTACACATCTAGATATGTACGTGATGTAATCGACAAGATTAGACGTTGTAGACCTTTTTCTACAGAACCCATGTTGTTTCTCTGATATGATATCCCTTGTATAGTGTGCTAGAATAGGATATACCAAACTTTCAAATATCTTCGAGAATACGTTTAATATGGAGATTGGTCGATAATTTTGAACATTGTTTTTGGCGCCTTTTTTAAAAATAGGGAGAATATTGGCAGACTTCCATGCACTGGGAAAGACTGAGGTTTCTAAGGACTTTTTGAAAATTAGTTTTAATGGTAAAGTGAGATATTTAAGAGTCTTTCTTACAAAAATTGGGGGTATACCATCAGGTCCAGCACACTTAGTAGGGTCTAATGATTTAAGTGCTTTACCGATAGCCTGTTCAGATAATTGTATACTACACAGATTCTTTTCAGGAGCAATATCTGCATATGATAGTGACTGGTTCGGAACGGAATGTATAAAGAGAGAAGAGAATCTCTTAGCGAAAAGATTGCTTATTTCCTTCCCAGAGTTAGCCGTTTCATCATCTAGTGTCATTTCTTGAGGAGATTTCAGAAGAATGAACTTTACGCTCTTTAACATAGGACCAAAATTTCTTTGGTGCATTTACTATCGATCGCTCAGTACCCGATATATAGTTGAGATAACATAATTTAATTAGCGAGTCAACTCTGTAGCTAGCTAGGGTAAACTCCAATTTATCTCTCATATTATTATAAGTTTTTAATCTCCGTCTGATTCTCTCTTTCTCAGTGATAAGTCTAACCAAATTATGAGTGAACCAGATAGGGTACTTCCTATTCTTAGGTTTATATTTGGGAACTGAGGTATTGATGATATTATTAAGAATATAATAGAATCTACTAACCATATCATTGACATCGTCGCACGATTGCAATTCAGAATTCCAATCAACTTTTTCTAAACAACAATTTACCATGTCATAATCTGCTTTTTTGAAACAGTGTGTTGCGAAAATTGAACTGTTTAATTGAGTTTTACTACCTAGAGTAATGTCAATATCTAATACTGGATGATGAGGATCCAGCCTACTCAACAAGTCAAGAGAGTTCGTTACTTTAATATTGTTAAAATTTGCCAATACCAAGTCCAAGACGCGTCCGTTATGATTTTTTATACAATTATATTGAGTAAGGCTATTTAATGAGAGAAAATCAACTAATGAATAACCTAGCGAGTTATTAAAGTTAAGTGGAGTGGTTTGATTGTCACTGTTAGATTGATGAGTCCAGTCTATGAAGCCCAAATTAAAATCACCCAAGATCAAAATATCACCTTGATGAGACTGTATCACTGAGTTTATGTTATCTAGGACTACGTCTAGGGTATTTGTGGTTACTGGCGGTGGAATGTACAATACACAAACTAACATATTTTTAGACAACCCGTTACCACCAATTTTTATATTAACCCATAAGTCCTCGTATACGCTTTCGAAGTGCTCAATTCGCCGTGACTCAAACTTATTTGAGACTGCAAGCATGACGCCTCCGCCTGTTTTAGATGCTAGCGATGTGGTTTGTCGATCTCTTCTATGTATTGTGAATTTATTGGTAAAAATTTCGCTATCTAGAATTGAGTTGTCCAGCCAAGTTTCTGTCGCTGCTATCACATCGTAATTTGTATCTAGTGTTGCCAATCGAATGCCGTCTAGTTTAGTTTTCATACCACGAAAATTCTGATAGTATATATTGAATTTTATAGAGCTAATATATCCGGAATAGTATGATGGTATTGTTCGTTGGTACGTTAAAGATGATTCAGCGATTCGTAGCATCGTATTTGTTTCGCAGGCGAGTGGTCGTTTTTTCTTGTAAAAATGCGTCCGTTCCTGATCCAGACATAACGAATGTCTTTCTCTTTGGCAATAAGTCTGGTACGCGCATGTAATGCTTTGAAATAGGGGGCAAGGTGTTCGGATACGAAAATATTTGATTTCTTAACACCATAACCTAAGTGGCCCGAGTTTATCCGATCATTTGGATGGTTTTTGTTGAAGTTGGATACTGCGGCTATGATGGAGTCCCTCACTTTGGTATTACGTAATTTAACTACAACGGTGCGAGGTCTTTTGTTTGTATCATCCATTTTGCGGACCCTTGTGCACGACAGTATATCACTTTCAGGTATGGGATATGAAACGGCTGTTCCAAGTTGATTAATAACTGAGTATAGGTTCTCTGCTTTGTTTTCAGGTATGCCGTTGATCTCCAAGTTATTTTCACGGGAGTGCTGTTCTAAAATATTCAATCTTGTAGAAAGTGAATCTATAGTTTTATTAAGATTAACATTCTCCTTCGTGAGGGCTTGTATCTGCTCTTCAGACTCTTTAATATTAGATTTAATCAGATCGTATTCAACATTAAGGATTTCTACTGATTCTTTGATATCATTCAATTTTTTAAGTTCTGACTTAATATGTTCAAATTCCTTGCAAAAAAATGACTCAATAGACGTTTTAACAGAGTTTTTTACAGCGAGGTGGATTTCATTTCTGATCAGTATCATCACAGCGGGATCTAAGGCTAAGTTAGTAGAAGTCTCCTGTGTTATATCATTATATTTTTTCCGTTGCGTGACGTTAGAAGATTGTTCGTTGCTTTCCGTACTGCCAGAGGGCGAAGCAATTTGAAGTATGTTCGTGGGACGTATAGGCGTATTTGAATTGTCTGTTTTGGGTTGTTTGCTGCGGCAGCTGTGGCAATTCCATGCTCTTTTATGATCTTTTGTCATTAGACTGAATTTTTCTCCGTTACATTCGCACACAACAGATCAAATGTTTGCTTACAAGTTACACACAAGAGAAATTCACGATTCTTTATCACATTCGGACACCCCGCGCATATTGACGATTTGCTCGCCATATTGAAGAAGAAATTAATTTAATTATAATATTAAAATAAAATTTGTTTCACTAAGATTTGAACCCTGTTCATTAATTATAAATATCCAGATCCAGCCACTAGGCCACGCCGTCTTATGTGGATGGAGTGAAAATAATTATTGCACTCCGCCAGACATGTACGCCTGAATTGTAAAATTTTAGTAATAAAACTCTCTCTATCGGCAACTTTATGTACTATTAACGAAGTGTTATTGACAAAGTAAATAGTCGTTCAAGTCATGTCCACTAGATGGCATTTTTTTTCAATGTTACCGTTTTTATTTAAAAAATTTTGATTATACTTTTTTAAATGTATCTTTGATTAATGATCACTTTAATGTTAGTATTGTATGTTAACTTTTACGACACTTTATGTAAATACAGTATTTGATAATAAGTCACTATTTTTGTATCGAAAAACTACTGATTGTGTTTGAAATTAAGTCACCGGTAAGTCTTGAATAAAAAACAAAGATAATTTAGTTAGCTGAAAGCGATTGCTTAGATAACACTGTCACTTAAGAGTCACTTGGTTTTCTTTAATTTCACAAAGTTTTACACTGATTTATTTGATTAAACTATTTTTTAAACACAGAACTAACAGAGCTAATGTTTACATGGCTAAAGCGCCATCTCAATGTTGATTTCTATATCTGTTATTAGTTTACGTAGGTTATCATTAATCGAATTACTTAGGTACGTAATTCGATTAATGATAGTAGGTACTATAATCGGAATGGTATCGCATACGAGAATCTTTAGGACATCACTAAATATGTAAATCGTCAATCTGTCAAAAGATGGTTAATATAATGGACAGTGTATAGTAGTATATAAGCGGTGGTATAACGCGGTCACCTTGTCCTGCTGCGCCCGGGGCATCGCGTGTCCGGGCCGCTTGGCGCGGCAGTCGCGGGCGATGTGTCCGGCGCCGCCGCACGACGAGCACACTATACTGTTGGTCACGTTCGGCTTGTCTGGACACTGCGTTACAATTTACAACATTTTACACTTTCATATCTTAATCTTACATTATAGAACGTAAACACTATCTAAGGCATCAAATTTACGGGCGAATGTATCACAACGATATTATCGTTGTGTGATGAAGAAGCTCTTAATTCGCGGGTTATACGTTCCGTAAATATGCAGCGAATTCAGAAACCGTAGCTGCGGTAGCCCAGCGGTAATACCGTCCGCCTCTTTCGAGGATGTCTAGGGTTCAAACACCGGGCAGGCACCAATGAGTTTTCTAGTAAAAACTTATGTGTATAATTGATAATTGCGATTTATCACACGCTTTTCGGTGAAGGAAAACATCGTGAGGAAACCTGCATATCTCTAGAGAATTCTGTGGATATGTGTAACTTACCAATCCGCAATGGAGCAGCGTGGTAGGGTAGGTCTTAACTCCAATCCTTCTCTCCAAAAACGGAGAGAAGAGGCCTATGCCCAGCAGCGGGATAGTAACAGGCCGTTAATTACAGAAACCGTGAATATGGAATGGTCATTTATACATAGAGTAATAGGAGATCGGTTCCTAGGCGACGAAATAAAAAAAATAAAACATAATTGACTTTACATTTTGATGAAGAAGTTATTATCTTCATGTTTAGGCGATAGTTTAACAAATTTAGTAATTAAGTAATGTTATAAGTAATAAGTTTGTTTTATCTAAATATTCTGTTTGTTTAGAACAACACCGACCGCGGCGGAGGCGGCTTACCTCCAAAGAACTGCCAAAGGAAACAAACAAAGCTGATAGCTTTTGAAAACAATCTAGGCGTAATTGTAATAAGATCTATTTCATTTATCTTTTTATTAGTCCACTTGTCGAGGCGTTGACAAAGGATACCGCATGCTTTTATTTAGGTACATATGTATATGTATGTACCGATGTACCGATTAAATTAGATTGAATAAAGAATTCTTAGACCGTGAATATAACACTTGAGTCGCAATTTTTCAGGTCGTGAATAGTGAAAACGCGAATGAAGGAAGCGCGAATAAAGAGCTTCTAATGTATTTAAATATATAAACTATTACAGCGTCTGCGACGGTGCGACGATGTGAAGTGTAATTGAAGAACAAAGCAATAAATTATCGCTGCACGTACTATTGGTAATAGAAAAAACTATTACACTTACAGCTACTTCAAACCATCTAAGGTAAGTTGAAGTCAGGCAGGTGGCCGGTCATAAAATACGTAGCCAAATCATATGATAACTTGTCTATTTTTATTCGTTTATTAGGTAATCCTAACAAAGTGCTACTATAACCTGTTGTGTCGATCCCACTGTATAACACGAATACGTTAGTGCCGCGAATCAAAGTAGATGGCGTTGCATCGAAAAATACCCGCTGTCGTTTGGTTCGTTAAACTATATATAAAGGACAAGTTATTTGTAAGAACCTCTTTATCCTTCTCTTCGTGTTGATTCGCTCGGTAACATATTTGTTGGTAAAGTAAAAAAATCTTGTTCGTATAGCTGTTAATTTATAACAACGGCCGTCCTACATACACCCTGTTCGTCGATTACCCCAGGGAGGTTGTTCACCCACTTAGAGTGGAATAAGGGGGAGGATGAGGATATTTGTTGAAGTAAAGTGCTCAAATATCTTTCAAATGTATAAAAACAAATGTGTTTATAATCTGTGTATCTAGTGCAAAATTGGAAGCTATATACACACAAGCCAGGTCTTGTGGTCGAGCGCGGAGCAATTAGCACAGCGCGGTGCATCACTCTCGCGCAGCGTTCCGTTGAGCTGCGCCAGCTCGCGCAGCTGCATCCGCCGGAGGTCGTTCTGCCCCTCTGGCACCTCCACACCTTGACGGATCACCTCCTTGATCTACACGGTGGTAAAATATCAAAATCAAATCAAAGTAATCTTTATTAAAATAAGCTCTTTCAAGCACTTGCAATCGTAAATGATCAATATGATTAATGAATCATCATCTTCCTGCCCTTATCCCACTCAAAGTGGGGTCGGCACAACATGTTATAAACATGGTGTAACATGATTTGACTGCGTTTTTACGACCGGCCGCCTGCCTGACGTCAACTTACCTCTGTCGTATTTCACGCCACCTCGGTAAGAAAGGGGGTGGTCTATTCTACTAAACCGGATACCACACGGTGGGTCATCTTACCTTAGTCGCCTTATACGACACCTCGGTAAGAAATGAGGGTGGTCTATTCTACTCAGCCGGATACCACATGGCGGGTCGACTTACCTTAGTCGCCTTTTACGACACCTCGGTAAGAAAAGAGGGTGGTACTATTCTACTCAGCCGGATACCACACGGCTACAATATGATTAATGAATATGATAAACATTTTCAATTTTACATTATTGAACCGCAGTCTTGTATGAAGCTGAAAGGATGTTCAAATCTTTACCACGCGACAACAGTCCATGCGAACGAAGTTGCGGGTAAAAGCTAGTTCTTATATATGGCCAAAAAGTGAATATAAAAACTTTGTCTCAAAACGATTAATAAAAATCAAATTATTATTAACATTAACAAGCGATAACGATATGGTTAAAGGTAGTCGTATATTGGATCGTTGTCGGGAATAGCCGCCCTTGGCCGCGACCATATATCCGGCGGTTTGCCGTTTTGACAGGTTAGCAATGTTGCCGGGCATGGGGTTATAAATTTTCTATCAGGTGGTAGTGTAAAATTTCCCTTTGAACTATCAAGGGAAATTTTCTTGCGTCATTTGAAACTAAGAAGGCCTGTTCGTTAAGTGTTATTGCCAAATTCAATTTATTTTTAAAAGTCAAACGCCTGACACCTTCCCGATTTTATTATTAAACTGCTCGTTATAGTGTCACAGATTACGCGTGCACATTATCTTGACCGTCAGTCAGGTTTGTATGCTGATACCAGTCCGGTATAACCGTATTTCGAGCCACTCCGAGTGTGATGAGTTTTGTGATTTAAAAAACCCAGTTGTTACCTTCTCTACGGCCTTCTTGACGCAGTCCGCGTTGGTGGCGGTGATGTAGGCGTGCAGCGGCTCGTCCTCGCCGGGCAGAGGCTGGCCGTCCTTGCGGCCCACCTTGCCCTCCTTCACAGATCCCTTGCCGCGTATTATTATCTTTGCTCCGGTTTCTTTCTCCATCGCTGTATTAGTTCATACTTTTACCTTATAGCTTATAATATTTACAACTTTACGAGATAGATCTTTTTAGTTTCGACACATTTTTTCTCCTAATATTTTCCAATAATTTATAGAAGTAGGCGTTACTTTGCGGGAATTTATAGTATAAAAGTTTTAGTAAAATTATTTATTATTTGTATTATATAGTAATAGCAAAATAATTTTATGACTACTTTTATATTTTAATCAGCACGACATGTTTACAACATATTGTCACATAATTTGACTTGGTATTACGATTGCCCGCCTTCCTGACGTTAACTTACCTTAGTCGTATTTTACGTCACGGTAAGAAAGAGGGTGATCTATAATACTCAGCCGGATACCACACGGCGAGTCAACTTATATTAAGTCGCCTTTTACGACACCTCGGTATGAAATTAGGGTGGTCTACTCTACTCAACCGGATATCACACGGAGGGTCAACTTGCCTTAGTCGCGTTTTACGACACCTCGGTAAGAAAGAGGGTAGTCTATAATACTCAGTCGGATACCAGTCATCATGATACTCGCTTATGCAAAACAAAACTGCCCAAAATTCCAGTGACAAAATGTTTGTTTAAAATATATGTGGGATGAAAATGATAACCACTGGCTCGTTTAATACTTCTTTTACTCGTAACAATACGGTAAAAGCTCTTTATTCACGCTTCCTTCTTTCGCGTTTTCACTATTCGAGGACTGAAAAATTGCGACTCAAGTCCTATATTCGCGGTCTAAGATTTCTTTATTCGCGGATCAAATCTGTACATATCTGTACCTTAATATAAGCATGCGGTATACTTTGTCAAAGTCATGTCAAATGGACCAATAAAAAGATAAATAAAATAGATCTTATTGCAACTAGGCCTGGATTGCGTTGTCAAAACCTATCGGCATTGTTTGTTTCGTTTGGCGGTTCTTTTGAGGGAAGCCGCCTCCGCCGCGGTCGGTGTTGTTGTAAAGAAACAGAATATTTAGATAAAACAAACTTATTACTCAAAAACAATACTAAATTACATTTTTTAAACCATTGCCTAAATCTGACGATTATATGTAACTTATCAAAATATAAAGTCAAAACCTTTTTTTATTTTGAACTGATTTTTATGTTATTATTTCATCGCTTAGGAACCTATCCCCTATAACTCTATATAATTACCATACCATATTCACGGTTTCTGCATTCGCGGCATATTTACGGAACGTATACCCCGCGAATAAAGAGCTTCTACTGCAGTCTCCGCACACACCTTACACCTCGCTACGTCATCACAATCTGTCAAGTCCTCAACCCCCCCCCAAGTCCCCTTATACCTCTCTCTTCGCATGCCCTCAATCTTCGTTTAGAAATCCCTACATATAGTTTACCTTTGAGCGTGTTCCCGCGCGGCCCGATCAGGAGCCCCACGAAGTTGATGTCGGGATGCTCCTCCTGGGGTATCATTACTTTGTCGTTCACGCGGATTATTGGCGGCCTGGTGGATAAAAAGGAACACATTATCATTAACTAGTTGTGCCTGCGGCTTCGCGTGATAATCAGTGTATTTAATTGAAATGTTGAACAGTTGAGTTATTGTGAGTAAACCATAAGAGATAGAGACGTTGTGTGAATGTTTGTCATTCTTGGCGAAGACCATAGACTTAGCTCCTCTAGCTCATATGCTATAGATTTTATTGTTATCTAGCCAGCGGCTTCACCGGCGAGGATTTCAGTGTGTCATAAATTTTCCCGAACTCAACTTTCAACATAAAAGTTAAAGTAGTTATTGCAAGAAAACAGAAAAAAATGGTTTGATGGCGACCTTGCACCGGAAATGCAGCGTTGGTAGCCCCCATACGAGGTTGACTGACAACCTCAGAAAGGTCGCGGGATCCAACGAGATTAAGAGGTGTGTAGATCCTATGAAGAGTCCAGCAGTGGAGGTCCATGGGTTGAAGATGATGATGATGAATAAATAATAAAATAAATGAAAATATATGGGACACTTACACATATGGCCGTCCGTCCCCAAAGTAAGTAACTTAATACTTGTGTTATGGGTGACAGACAAGTGGTGAATATATACTCGTACATATGAGGGGATCAGAAGTAAAAATAGCTAAATCCTTTAAAATTACTTTGGATATAGCGAGGTTTAACTGTAGCCCCCTCATATATATATTTTTAAATACATACATAAATACAAATATACATCCATAGATAATGAGGCGTGGGTCCAATGTTGGGAAACACTAGAATAGACTGTTACTTGTAATCAGGCGGCGGCTTGAACTCCGGGTTAATCTGCTGCATACGCTGCACGAGCCGATGCCGCTCCTCCTCCAGCTTGCGGCGCGTGCGGTACTCGCGCGTGTTCAGCCGCTTGCCGTCCGTAGAGTATATCGGCTCGGGCGACGGCGACCTGCACAAGACGCGCCCTCTCACCAAACAAGCTCTCACATCATGAAAATATACTTTCCGCTATCATTACGTTGTCTGATGTCAATAAAATGTGTAATAATTTACATAAAAACACGGGCATGCTTCCAAAATTGGATACCGGGTGTAAAATTTTCTATTTCTCTAATAGTAAGTAACCATACGTCCGCGACCCATTAAAACAAAAACTAAAAACTGAATTAAATAAGTTCAAAACTCTTTAACGTTTAACGCCAATCTTTAACGTATCATAAATATATAGTATTTTTATTTCTGTTGTAAACCAAGTTGCGAGGTTAAGAAACAATCGTAATTGATAGCGGAAAGAATATTTTCTTAGACAAAAAAAAATGGACGAGCGCTGTATTGACTACACTAATGCATCTCATATTTATTGGATCATAACTTTCAAATAATTCATAATTCTTTAACTTAAAATATGAAATGCACTTTATGAATTATAATAAACACATAATTTGTTGAATCGTAAATGATAAAGATTTTACTTTTTGCTTTTACTTTTACTGCAAATTATGTGTTATTGAGTAAAAATATAGTATGAACAATTAAAATTGATGATAAAATGTACTCAAATAAAATAAAAAATGCTCCACTATCCTAGTCTCTAGCTCCTAATCTACGTAACGGGCCTGAGAAAAAAAACTGATTATTTATAAAATTAATGACCCTGAAACTTGAATATCGTTAGCGCTGAAAATAATTTCATTATTATAATTAGACCTGTAGCTGAAAAAGTTTCAATTAATTGGTTTGTATATTAGTTATTAATGATTAATTAGTGCGGCTGTGCGCAACCTGCAAATAGAAAATGGCGCATTAGTACACCGAATAGGCATTTTGGGGGTATTTCGTTTACTAAATTCACTTTTCGCGCCGTTTACTACATTCCTCGGTAGATGGCGCTAGTGACGTTTTATTAATACTTTCGTTCGTTAAAATCGTAATTTCGTTTTGACCATAATAAAAGCAGCGACACATTTTTCTTTTTTCAAATGTCTGTATATTAAAACAAAAATTGACTTTTTGCAATATTATTTCCCATTTTCTTTAATATAATCCAATTCAACAATGACTCAATTATTTATCAACTCGAAATGCTAATACCAAAACATTAAACTATATTTTTTTATTGGCAACAATTGTATGGTTTTTAGTTGCGCACAAAATGGCTATGTGTCAAAGAGACTAAGTAACTCGCCAATGTTTATTCAATTTTATCTATTTTTTTTTGTTAATGTTGAGTACAAATTTTTGCGAAATCGTACTTTTCCTTTATTTTCTTCTATAAAAACATTCAGCAAAGTTCTACGAAAATGGTTAATATATACGAAATTTGACACAGCATAGTTCGATATACCGATATACCGTATTTAAATTAAATATGACGAAATTTTCTGGGACTGGTTGATGATTTATAATTATTTAATTTCAAATTTGGAACTTCATTCGAACGGGTACAATGACATGACATTTATTTTTTTTAATTCAGGATTTGGAGGCAAGGGCTGTCCCTCATTCATCCTAACGGGAGCGAGACTAAATAATTATTATGGAAACCTTGTTATCGATACTCATTGATCAATATAGGGCGGGACGCTGATGGCCAGATGAAGATGGATGCGAACCTTTCCTCCACGTTGGCCGGAATGCCCAGGTCCCCGGAGCGCAGCTTGCGGCTCACCTCCTCGATTTGCAGCTGAACTGCAAGGGAAGGGGTTAGCCACGTGCGGCCATACGACCTCATTAGAATATTGCCGCACCAAAACACTTACCTAATATCACAGCTATACCAATATATAATAATTCTATGTAGCAATAATGTAAATTTATTCGACACTTATCACAAAGAAAAGAGAACTTTGAGAGCTCGAGTATGTTGTAACGTCTTTACAATACAGCAGTAGATGAGAGAAAAAAGAAGGAGTCGTTTTGACAGACAAATATATAATGCTGTTTGGATGCGTTCACTTTCCATCAAATAATTTCTATAGATTCGTTCAATACATTTGCAGTTGGACGAGTAATAAACACTATATCTTCACTATTGTAGGATTTTATTGTCTTAAATCATTGCATATTATGTTAGCCGATTCGCACAAGCAGATGTGCAAAATGTTGCAACTTTGATAGAAGTAGAAGCAACAATGGCTAATAATTTTATTAAATTTCTATAATTTATGGAAAAATATTTAGCCTGTAATCTGAAATGTTACTATGAAATTAAATTAAGATATTATTATTAAGAAGCACACTTGTTTAAATAATACGATTGATTACATTGAGTTATTTATAATTGCTGATAAAACATTAACTGTTATATGGCTGTATATACAAAAGCGTATCTAAAAAAAATAACATTTTTGAGCTTTACTGTTTTTAGAAACGAATAAGACCTGTCAAGTTCTATATTAGAATATAAATCTATATAGAAAATAAGTATAAAGATATTAATAAAAAAAGATTAGAAAAAACAAAAAATGAAAAAATTCCATAGATTAAAAATTATTATTAATACAAACATTAGGTAATAATCAATAAAATAAATATATTATGTTAAATAAAAGTTTAATATTTTAATATAATAAACCACCGGTATTGCCTTTATTTTCTACTATAATCCGCGATAATAGCGATGTACTGATCTCTGGTAAGTAAGACCTGATTTTATAAATTATCTCAAAGATTAAAACATAAAGGGTACTAAACCCTTTATATATTAAATCATTTATAAAAGGCTCATTAAAATAATTACATAATCATAGACTTCTCATACTCTATGCTATGCATAGACATAGGCAGGCCTGGAGTATGAGGGTCGAACAAATATTAAGAGAGGGAATATGGGAGATTCATACTTATCTTTGTCTAATAACAAATAAACAAGCGAGACAGCTAGGTTTCAGATCATTTGGTTTCTTTTTCTTTACAGACACATTTTAATCTGGCTTTCCTTCATTTATATTTATTTATATCTGGGTGACAGAGCCTTCCTCGGTAATTTAAAAAAAAAACTTAACAAATAATAATTTAGTTGGGGATTGATCCTAGGTATTCTCGAGGCTGCCCGTTCGCCGCATAAGCTACGCTAACTTGACAGTTAATGGCGAGAATACAATTCAATATAAATGTTAGTGTTTTTTAAATGCCCAAAAACAGGGATAATACATTTTTTTTTACATAAAACCTAGCTAGATCGATTTTTCTCCCCCAAAACCCCTACATGGTGAATTTCAGGAAAGTTGTTGGAGCCGAGTTTCCGAATATATATATACATACAAGATTAACTCATTTAAATATTAAAGATAAATGTGTGTGTATCAAATCATCAATGATATATGTGGTATAGAGGTACTCACGGAGATATTGCTCCTCCTGTTCCCGGGTGAGGGTGGACGGAAGCACCGTGGGCAGACCCGGGATAAAGGTCTTGTCGTGCTCGTTGCCCATCCACCGCGTACGCCTCCGCCTAGCTCGTCGCTCTGCCGCAGTCTCGCCAGGGGGACCTGAACCGTATTTCCGAATTTATTAGTTAAACTAGCTTTTTTATCCGAACTTCGTTCACGTGGGCTCTAGTATTGAAACTAAGAGTGGCTTCTGTTACTCTTCAACACTGCAAATATCTCAAATCCTCACAAAAATCTGATCGATCCGGGAATAATCAGAGGGATTTATAGTTTTATCAAGAGCATAATTTTATAATTTTAGTAAATAATCCGTACTTACATTAAACATATTAAAATAGCTCAGTAAAAGGAGACTTCCAAAATTGGGCTTATCTGTTACAATAAACTCAATATGTACATCAAAAAATTCTTATTTTTTTTTCTGGTATTAAATATCACTTTCGCATTTATAATATTAGTTAGGATTTCCTGAGATTAGCGCGTTCCAACAATTAAACAAACAAACTTTTCAGCTTTATATATTAGAATTGACTGGGTTCGTTAACATTTATCATTGAACTCACCCTGGCCATCATCCTTATCGTCATCAGGATGGTCGTATGGGATCTTCTCCCGGTAGCGGGACTCTGTTCTCGCCTGCATCATTTCTAGCTTCTGCTGGACGGACGTGGGTGGCGGGATGGCGGTGGCCGCGGAGAGCGCCGCCGCGGCCGCCGCAGCTGGCTGCACCGGCGCCGCCATGCGACGCTGAGCGACAAACGTCTGTTAAAACACCGCCCGCACACCAACGTGTTTAATATCAACTCAAAAAAAATAAAAGAAAAATAAAGACTTACAATATAACTATGGTATAGTTAAAAACTCGCTGCACGCTGTGTCATAAATCATCGGTAGTCTAGGGACAGGCGCGTGCTGTGAGTCACTTATCGGTTCTTTGAAGGACGAAGAAATAGCGCTGACGCGCGGTAGCTTGTTGACAAGTCATCATCATTCTCTTACCCTTATCCCACTCTAAGTGGGGTCGGCACAATATGTCTTCTTCTTCCATTCTCCTCTATCATTCGCCAACTCTGCTGCAACTCCTTTAACATGCATATCATTTTTTACACAATCCATCTATCTTTTTGTCGGCCTCCCCCTAGCCATACATCCATCCACATTCATATTTAAAACTCTTTTGGTCACATGATTTTTATCCCTCCTTATTACATGACCATACCAACTTAAGTAGGTATCGCACTTCTCATCTTTTCTGTTATGGGCGCAACTTTCAGACTTCCCCTAATATACTCAATGCGTATGCTTGTTGATAAGTGCGGATAATAAATATTTTATATTAGTTCCGTGGTACAGACTAGAAACCGACATAAAGTAATGATGCCTATGTAAAGCTAACGGGTTTTGAACAAATAATTACCATTTTTGAATTTATACTATCGTGATTGGTATTCATAATTAATGTATAGAAACCGGCTATAGTCACGTCTTATTTTATCTGAGCCCTACTAGCTTCAAGCCCATACGGGGCTCTTATTCATCAGCTCTTTACGCGGCAGTCAGTCCACGCCGCTCTAACGCCGCGTTAAGAGCTCATGAATAAGAGCCTCGTATGGGCTTGAAACTAGTCGGGCTTATCTGATAAAATAAGACGTGAGTATAGCCGGTTTCTATACATAAAATAATTAACAATTATTTAATATATTATGTGTCGGCAACACTGATGGAGGCGTGCCTAGTGATTCTTTAGAAATGACGTCGATAAGATAATAATCTCTTGGGTATTCTGGGTGCGGTAGTTAACAGTGAACATGGAGACAGAATATATTGTTGATAACAGAATTTGAGTTTTTTACACCTATGTTGCGTCTTCGGAAAGTTAGAATGTCATCTTCGGTTTCGCTATTTTTAATGTCCAACGCTTTTTTTTGGACTTTTTTTATAGTAACATTCCTAAGAATATCTAGAACTGCATTAAAAGAATTTTTTCAAGAGTTTCCGCCGAGTTTCTTGCTGGTTCTTCTCGGTAGGGGCAATTTCCGAAATAGTTAACTATATAAAAAAATTGACGATTTAAATTTACTGGAAACAGTACCTTAATAGAGATTATTTGGAATTAAAATTAACATATTGATTATAACACATTGATACAGGTGTAAATGGAACATTTGATTCGATTTTTCTTATACGCCATTTGTTAGTACAAACTATAATGAATGAATAGTGATATTGTACTAGTGATAATGGAAAACTATCTTTAAATAATTTTAATTCCAGGTACCTACGAATCTTAGCAGCCTACATAAAAATTTTCAGTTAATTTATTGAAGTAATTTAGTCACCGAAAAAGTACACGTGATCCGAACTCTTGCCTTCTCCATTTTTCTTTATGGGGCGGAGAGATGGACACTAAAAGAAGCCGATAGTAAAAGGGTCGATACCTTCGAGATGTGGTATTTGCGTCGGTTATTGAGAATCTCCTGGAAGTATGTAAAGCTGAAATCATGTAAAGCTGACATTGAAATTCATGCACTAATTTTTCCGTTCTACAAGAAACAAAAATGTAGAAAACACAGCGACTGTCTAGTGTCTGTTTGCAGAAGATGAGTGATGCAATGAAGGAAGGATTCAGAAGACATCACCGAAATTATTAAAGGTAATTATATTTCTGGGTGAATGACCGTACCCCGGTGAATGACCGTACCCCATTACATTCTTTATGTAATGCATAACCTTGACCGAGAGACTAAAGTGTGTTACAAGTGCGAAGGAGATAAAGCTATGTTATTATTTTGTCCTACTTTTTGAACAAGCGTTATACAATTTTACTATATTTATTTTGTCTAAAAATATATTTTTTTAAACAATATTTCAGAAGATTATATGTTTAAGTGGTCAGTGGATTCATTTAATGTCGTATCGGTATTACTCTGTATATAGTAAGTAAGTAAGTAAATAACGGCCTGTTACTATACCACTGCTGGGCATAGGCCAGCTCTCTCCATTTTTAGAGAGAAGGTATTGGAGCTAAGACCTACCACGCTGCTCCAATGCGGATTGGTAGGTTTCATATATCCCTAGGATTCTCTAGAGATAGGCAGGTACTCCTTTTGTCTATACAGCTTAATTGGTAGCAATTTTTTTTCGAGCAAGAGAGTTTTGAACTGTCCACTGAGTTTCTTGCTCTTCTCATTATAAGCCTTTAATCAGATGATATCCATGTTACATAATTACTATTTCAATTTGCACGTACTATTTAAAAAAATCTCGTATGTTTATGCCATTTTTTAAAACAAAATGCCTGCCTAACAATAATTAAACTTCCAATACAATAATTGTTCCATTTGTTGTACCGGCAAACGGTCTACTAGCAAAGAGCCTCAACCAACATCTCAAGAGGCTCTTGCTTAGTTGTTGGGTCAAGGGCAGGATACAGTGAAGAGAAGGCAGTGTTGCTTGAGACTGCACACGTTGTGAGGAGGTTCCTCACTATGTATTCCTAACCACCAGGAGCTTGGGCCCTTTCTCCAATCTCCGTGGATATCAATTCTTTATATTTTTTCTGTGTTTTAGAAAATATTTAAAAATGTAAATTAATTTGTAAATAAATTCACGAGTGATAAATTAAACTTCCCTTTATTCTACATAAAAATTTCGAAGCTTACCATATAGTTGATATATTTCTAAAAAAAAGGAAATTTGAAGTTGTAATACATATTTGCCACAATGAAAAATATTTATCAGAATAATCAAAAAAGTGATATTACCTGTCTTTCTTCAGCATTGTGCTGGAAATAACGACAAAACAATGTAAAAACTATTTAAATACTATTTATACTAAGCTAGTTATTGGCAACTCAAGATTATAACATCAAAAGAACTGATAGAATAGATTACAATACGCAAAAGACACTAGAAATAAGGCTTGCATATGCACTCTTTTAATTTATATATTTGGATCCATCCAACAACAATTATAAATCCACCAAGCTATGGGCCATCGAGTCAAAGTGCAAATTTTTTTTTATCTGTTTTAACACCACGGTTAATTGCCTCTTCAGGTGACAAGAGGGCTGGCTCCTTTTATGCACAAATAATCAGCTTAGCGATTCAGCGCCAGAATTTTTGGGAACATTCCACGTGGGCATGATTTGTATAGTCCTAGCGTGTAAGTAATTTAAGATAGATATAACTTGTACATTTTTATTGTAAATAAAAAAAAGTAATAATATCTAGCTAGGTTTTATTTAAAAAATTTCGTTTTATCTCTGTTTTCGGTCAATAAAGACTGACAATATATGTCTACTTCATCTATCTATCCATCTAATTTCAGAGACGCCTGTCGGTGCAGGGCGGGAGGTTAGCTCCTATTCTGGACTATTCCACCCATTTCCTCATGTTGGGACAAGGGTTTCACTGCTATCCCGACAGTGTCACCTGCTCTAATCTTCCCGTAGCTTTTACGAACCTGATAGTATCCCTGAAGGAGATATTTGTCAGATCCTCAACTTCAATTTCATCCTTACCTAGTATCTCCCATCTTACCAACGAGTACATAGAGCACTCAGCCATAAGTAGAAGTATGTCTACTTCTTACCATAGGCTATCATCAACTTGTTAAAAAAAACAATCATTTGTTTTAAATAGTTATTTTTGTTATATTAATTACTAAATATATCTTTAAATTATACCTGTGCAACTGCAGCGGCTGCCAATATAGCAGCCTGTGTGGCAGGATTTATGACGGCCGGAGCAGCAACTTGACGTGCTGTTGCTTTGGTTGTTGTGCCCACCATCTGGTCCAGTAAGGCAATAGTGCCATCACGGCTAGAAAATTATTTAATAATTTAAGTAGTAAGTAGCGGCCTGTTACTATCCCACTGCTGAGAATAGGCCTTTTCTCTACGACTTTATTTAAAGACTTTTATTCACCATCTAGAAATCAAAGTTACACTGAACATTAATTATTCTCTTTGAAACTGTAAAGCTACCTTGTTAAAAACTCATAGTTGCAGCATCATAGTTAGAGAAACGTAATAAATGGTGAATTATATAAAAAACTAGTAATATGCTGCAGTTTTACTGTCACCGCAGTCTCATGGCAGTGGAAAGTCTACTAAGTCGGACTATAGATTTATTTTTGTTAACAAAATTTTTTTATTCCATTTAACTTTAAAAATGTAATATAGCCTATATAGCTCAGTAAAGATGCAGCTTTCTAATGGTAAAAGAATTTTTGTAATCGGTCCAGTAGTTTTTGTGTGCAAACATTAAAAACATACATACTAATTTTCCCTCCTTATAATATTAGTATAGATTATAGTTACTTATTAAGATTTACCTGTCCTTAGACTTTCGCCCGCGACTTCGACTACGAGAGCGACTCCGTCTTTTTTCTTTATGCCTTTCTCGACTGCGGCTACGATCCCTCTCTTTATCTCTGTAATATAAGCACAATTTTTTAAGTTTACACATTATGACCAAAAAAATTAAGTGAAAGTGCATGAAATAAAAAATACGAATATATTTTTTATAAATACTAAACTGGTCTCTGTATACAAATACGGATAACGCAGTGACACAAAAACTTACATATATCTATGATTATGTATATGTATCTTAAGCGGCGTACGTGTAAGGTCGAATAGACCTTATTGCACAATTATAAAGCTCATTATCTAACACTACGGTACGAGGGGGTTATACTTAAAAGGGTCTTAGTTTAATTTTCCAGCTTGTTTTTTTATTGATTTAAAGCTTGAAACGTTGCTTATAATGTTTCTTATTGAATTTACTAACCTTTTAGAACGATGACGATCGCGATCACGGTCACGATCCCTATCCCGGTTGCGGTCGCGGTCACGGTCCCTGTCGCGGTCACGATCCCGGTCGCGGTCTCGGTCTCTATCCTTATCCCGGTCACGATCACGCTCTCGACCCTTGTCCCTTTCCTTATGTCTATCCCGATCGCGAGATCGTGACCGGCTACGATCTCTATGACGAGAACTCATTTTTTTATTGTAATTGAACTTAACTGATAACGAAGAGTTAATGTAAATATATTTTTTTCGGTTCTTCAAATCACAAAATCTTAAATTATATTTTTAACACATAACATAAGTAAAATGGCGCACGTTTGATTACAGTCATCGACCAACAACAAATTAAATAAACATGGTATTCAATCACAGACAAGAAACTCCAGTTAAATAGTTAAAAAAAATACAAGGTAATTTAAAAATGAATTTAGACGGAAATAAACTTCATTTGATTTCTTTTAAAGTTCCAGAAGGCACAATGAATTTATAATTTATGTGGTCCTTCGAAAGATGCGTTATATTTTACATAAGTACAAATAAATACCAAAATACATGAAATTTATCCATAAGAATATTGTATTATTATTTTTTACTATACTGATAGAAGTAAGTAAGTAAGTAGCGGCCTGTTACTATCTCACTGCTGGGCATAGGCCTCTTCTCTCCGTTATTGGAGAGAAGGATTGGAGCTAAGACCTACCACGCTGCTCCAATGCGGATTGGTAGGTTACACATATCTCCAGAATTCTCTGGAGAAATGCAGGTTTCTACTGATAATTAATATTATTTCATGACTGATACTATACTGATAATTAATATTATTTCATGTTATTACTAATTGTATTTGCCGTGTTATTCTAAAATATTTTTATTATTTAATAAATGTAATTTGTTAGAAATCGTGATCAATGACAGTAAGTTAAAGTCTGATAGTTTGAAATCGGGATCCAAGTAAATTGTAACGGGTTCTTACAGTCGAAACGACTCAACTGAATCTAATCAAATTAAATGATAGCTATCCTAAGGAGCTATCATCTTATGATATAGCTTTTCCTAAGTACTCGCTTTACCAGCATCAACAGAAGCAACTGGTAGGGGCAGAAGTATTGTCATGTCCCTGAGGCGGTCGATGCATCTGGTGCTCCCGATGCATCGATTAGCGGAGGGAGGGGCCACTGTTTAGAGAGGCCCCGACCCGGAGGTGGCGCTCTCCGGGGTACAGAGCTGCTGCTGGCGGGGATGGGGGCAATGTCTTCATAGGTACCCTGTCCCCGCCACCAGCAGCGCGGTGGAGCACTGTCAGGTTTTTAGTCGGTGAGAGTCCGACATACCCGCCGCTCGTCCCTGTCGGGCGGTGATGACCCATAATGGGATTTCTTGACATAAAAAAAAAAAAGCATTGTCATGAATGTGACGAGCGGAATGCGGAAAGTAAAGCGTACTGTGGGGGGTACGAATTAGGGCGACCTATAGTTGCGGGCTGGTAGTACAACCGTGTGTGTAGTCGTCGAGAATGGAATTCCGTAAAATATTGGATGTTACGCGATAAACAGAACACTAAAAGCATGGCTTGATTGTCACATACCATACATTTATCATCATCCTCCTGCCTTTATCTCACTCTAAGTAGCGTCGGAACAACATATTATAAACATGTAAAAGGATTTGGCTACGTATTTTAAGACCGGCTGCCTGCTTGACGTCAGCTTACCCTAGTCGTATTTTACGACGGTTAGAAAAAGGGGGGTCTATTCTATTCAACCGGATACAACACGGTGGGTCAACTTACCTTAGTCGTCTTTTACGACACCTTGGTAAGGAATGAGGATGGTCAATTCTACTCAGCCGGATACCACACGGCGTATGTCGATATGTTTATCCGCTCATGTATGTATATATTTTAAAATACTTTGTAAAGTTCTAACATATAATCATTTTGCATGAACCCCTCAAGTATTCCTGAAATGTCTTTGACAAGCCATGGATGCTCGTTTCGTTTGAGATGGTTCGATGACTGTAGAATCCCTTATAAAAAAGTTTTCAAAAATGGAAAACTAATCATATATTATTTACTTGAACTTCTTTCACAAGGCAGCATATGTGAATACTGAATATGCTACCGGTGACATATAATCTATACTTATAATTAGAAAATAATTCTTTTGTTTAAACTTTCAAACCAAGTAACAAATAACGGTAAATTTTGGTATTTAAATATTGACTTTATGAATAAATAACTTTCATTGGATAGACCACATACCGCATTCGAAGGTGGTTAGGTCGGTAAGGCTGGATTTCGGTCTATTCAAGAGACTTCTATACTACTGGAATTTATACCTGCCTTTTTGTTGAGTGGGTTATAACTAGAATTCCAACTTCATTAATTCTATAAAGAATTTTCATCACCTATCGCCACTTAAGCTTCGTGATCTTTTGATCTATTTATATTAACCAATGGTTCTACGGATTTTATTTCTAATTTCATTGCTAAGACATTTGGATCATAGAACTTTCCATTGTCCGCTGAGCAACTCTTATAAGCTTTACAAGCCAGCAAAGTAAAATAAAAGTTACCCAAGGTGAACCTGGTAAGATAGTCGCAGACAAAGTAAAATATTAGGGTTAATTGGTTCCATATATTTTGCCCAGTTAGTACTTATCACAGATAAATTTAGAAAAAGCAATTAGAATTCACATGTAAGTTTTAATCAAATATGAATCATGAATGTCTTTTCATAAGTGATGGTGCTTTAATGTATTCTTCCAATTAACGATTCAAAAGTAAAATATATCAACTGTTACTGGAATAATATGGGAATGTAATTTTACTATTTTTCTCTTTATGAAATTTGATCCTTTGTCTGGTTAGGAATCTTAAATACTTAGTACAATAAACATTTTACTTATAGGATGAATTTACGTGTGATAAAGATTTCTGATAAATTAGGTAAAAAGTAAAACAAAACATTTTTTAGAATAAACAAATATAAGTTTTCCTCAATATATTTCAAAGATCAAAATACATTTCTTACAACTTGTAACATTTCAAACGTCAATCATACAAAATTACAATTTCGAACAAATACTATTCCTGATAAAAAAAATAGAAAATAATGCAAATTACACTAAGTCAGCTTATAGCTAAAACAATAATTGTAGTTACAGTTGTAAAGATACAAATTACACCACTGCAGCTTCTAGAAGGCTTTTATGCTTCTTGTACAAATTGAAACTGGCAGTGAAATAATTAAATATTGGCTGAATATAAATGAACACAATGTCTAGCGAAATCAAATGTCCCATTATGAACCAAAAAATTAAATCTTAATTCTAGTCATATTTAAATCTCCTTAGTCTAAATAATTCTAGTACTTATAGCTAATATTTAGTCCGGATCACCAATTCAGAGAGGTCACTCCACTCCACTGTCAAGAGTCCACATCACTACCTTTATAAAAACTATGTTTACCAATTGGCTGTTCGTTTTACAATGCTGATATCATATCCGGGGTCAAATGCAGAGAGAATGTTGTAGTCTGGAATAGCCTGTTGATAAAAAAATTTAAGTCTTATTACAACAGCTCAACACAAATGTAATTTTGTAATGTATTATCAAATGTTAAATTGATAAGCTATATTATAGTAATTAAAACTTGTTAACTAACACAACTTGAAACATTTTTCTGTTAAAACTTGTGTTGAATTGTTAATTGTAATTTATCACACTTTCCAATGGAAGAAAACATAGTGAGGAAATCTGAACACCTCTAGAGTTGTGAGGATATGTGTAACCTACCAATCCACATTGGAGCAACATGTCTTAGTTGTAATACTACCCTCCAAAAATGGACAGAGGAGGTTCATGCCTAGCAGCGTGATAATAAGGCATAACAACAATAACAGGCAACATAGTAAGTAACGGCTCTTTACTATCCCACTGCTGGGTATAGGCCTCTTTTCTGTTTCGAAGGATTGGAGCTAAGACCTACCACGATGCTCTAATGCAGAATTGTAGGTTACACATATGCCCATAATTCTCTAGAGATATGCAGGTTTCCTCACAATGTTTTCCTTCACAGAAAAGCGTGTGATAAATTGCAATTATCAGACACATAAGTTTTACTAGAAAACTCATTGGTGCCTGCCCGGAGTTTAAATCCTAGACCTCCTCAAAAGAGGTGCACTGTGTTACCGCTACCACAGCTTCATTACGTCACTTATATTATTATCATAAAGTTTACATTGTAAATATCAGTTATGCACATATATTTAAAAGAATAAATAAATAAATATATGGGACACTTATGGTTCAGACTTCCACATTTCATCAATCTTTGAGTCTCAAGTAGTACAAACATAATTAGACTATTAAATCTTTTAAACCTTACACTGGTAACAGGATTGTTACAAAATTTGGTTGACCATAAATAGACATGAAATTCAGTATTGATTAATATGAGTGTTAAAACAATTACCTTAATTAAACTGGTGCTCCTGGGCCACCTTTTTTACCAATGAGAGATTTGTGAATGTGTGGTATGACACCGCCACCAGCAATGGTGGCTTTTATCAGACTGTCGAGTTCCTCATCTCCTCTAATAGCTAGCTGAAGATGCCTAGGTGTGATACGTTTTACTTTAAGATCTTTCGACGCATTTCCCGCCAACTCCAATACCTAAAAAGAAAGTTGTAGATAAATAATTTTTATTTACAACATCAGGTTCTATAAAATTTCAAAGATACTTGAAGAATTATATATTTGCTTCTTATAACAAAGACTCGAATTATTTCCCGCCAAAAAATATAGCTGTCATTCTCATTCGCTTCTTTAATTAATATAAAACTTACATAATTGCAGAGGATCAACTATTTAGCGTATACAATAAAAATAAAAAAATAATAATTTTAGAATAGAATAATTATTTCTGAAAAATTATTCTGTAAGAATTCCCGCCAAAATATCGTCAAACATTTATAGAGCAACGATAAAAAGGTTAATTACAAAAAACTACATTATTGATAAAATACTATAAATAAGAACTTCAGATTTCACTATCAAACAAATAATTTTCTAGAAATCGCTAGCTATTTAAAATTATAATTATGCTAGACAGCCGCCATGTTGACAAGGCGTCGCTTACCTCGGCAGTAAGATATTCGAGAATTGCTGCAGAATAAACGGCTGCTGTAGCGCCAACTCGTCCGTGGCTTGTCGTCCTATTTTTAAGATGCCTATGAATTCTTCCGACTGGAAACTGAAAATAATTATGAACAATGATCGGACATTCATTGATTATTTCCTCTGACACAGCGGTCCGCCGCCATACTAGAGGTCATGCGTATTATTAAATTTTATGAAATAATTAAACATCTTTTTAACAGTAATATTTCAGCGCTCTAAAATCCTGAAATAAATTAATATATCAAATAAACATACCTGCAATCCCGCCCTAGCTGATCTGGATACTGCTTTAGCCTTAGCTTTGCCTGAATCTTTACCCGCTTTACCACCAGCCTAAAAATTGTGAAAAATCCGATTAATTTTAGTCGTACGAAACTGAAACTTTGCCAGGACGTAGATAACACTGTTTTCCACCAAAATACACAGTAAAAACGACACAACACTAATTATTTTTCACAAAATCTTGTAAAACTCACCATTTTGAAACGTGTAACACACTATCACCACTACTGAGCAACCAATACAGGAAAGGCGCCAAGCCAAATCGACAAGACAAAGATGGCAGCGCCGCGCTACTCAATGTTCCTTGTACAGGTTGGCCAACCTTAATACCGGAAGTGTCGTAAAAACAAACAAATCCATCTGTATAGCGTTATCGAGAAAGATATCCAATGAGCGCAGGACAAAATGGCGGGTACGATAGTGCTGCCAAGCCACGGAGTGAGATAATATTTAAGTATTTTTTGGGTTCTAGCATTGAACCAGTGTTATTTTCTTATCTGTAAAATATCATATTTTTGTCTATGGTGACATTTATAAATATCAAAATGAATGAGTAGCTTTTAAAGTACGTATATGAAATAGGTATTTAATTAAAACAGCAACAAAATACAGCAAATACTGTGAACTGATATAACATTAAATAATTACTTAACATACATCATTATCCATTGTGATTACGTATGAAAAGGTGTCTGATGAACTCCTATACAAATATTCCTTTAGAAAATGAAAAGTATTTTCTACAATACCAATAGAACTTCTGTGGCACATTATTTGATGGCTGAAAGACGAATTCTAATAAATGAATCCAATACAAGTAGTTGATTCGCATATGGTAATTATCGCATTATTAGTGTAGTAAAAAGAAAAAATGTGCAAAAAGAATCTGGAAAATAAAACGGAAAATAGACCTTTAGTGAAAATAAGACATGTATATAACAAACATATTTTCAGTCAATTATCATCAAGATACTTTTTATGATAACTGTTCTATGATGATAACAACTATTATTAAACTACAATTTATAAATAACACAGAGAATAATTTATTTACAGTACTAAATATTTTAAATTTCTTTCATGTTTACGATGGCTGATTACAACATACGTTACGATCTACGGTCACGATAATGTGTTAACTGGTAACAATAGCGGCGACCGCGGGGCGCGGACGTCGTTATGTATATAAAACGGATAAATACTTTTAATTTTGCACTATATGATTACACTCGTAAAGCTAATTTTTTAATGTTTTCAGGAAATTAACATTTTTCTTTTAACGTCTATGTCCTACACTCTAACATGTATTCAGATTTCAGCATTGGATGAGCTAGTAGACAAAGGAATCCTCGTCATTCACAAAATATCTATATCACAACGTAGGTTAAATACGTTGGTACATATAGGTTTAAAGTTTCACTGAAGTCAACTACCTAGGTGAGGTAGTTGACTTCAGTGAAACTTTAAACACGGTCCAGTTACTAGTGAATTATGGTTATACTACCACATCCAGGTTTTGTGTGCGTTAATACAAACTTAGAAAATAGCATTTACCTACATAACGATGAAATATAATATCGCCTATACGTAAAATATTGATTACGCGGACGCTCCTACACAATACGCCTAATCTTTTACAAAATATTGAAAAAAAAAAAAATCGTGACAAAGGGACTGGAAAGTGAAAGGGGTTTGATATTTAAAGTCTCTGTGGTTTATCTGTAACCATTTAGTTACTCCGTATTATTTAAAAATATTGGTACGTTCAAATTTATTCACATTCAAATATAGAATATGTATATATCTAGTTCTAAGTAAGTATTTGATTCTTAATACGCCTACGTATTACAAAGAGCACCACCTCCCTTAGACGAATCGATTGACCTTATTTTCAAATACTTGGAAGTCTTCAGTTGCGTAAGCTGATATTAAATATTTGATTTGATTAAATAACGGTTATGAAAATCGAAATCCGAATTCCTAATCAGAGCAATGTAACTAGTGTTTTATGTCATTAATGTTAGTTTTCAAATTTTAAATAATCTAATAATCCTTCTATTAATATAGGTATATGGATATTTAGTAACTTATAATGAGTATGATTTTTCTACAACTCAATGGTAGAGTCGTCCTATATATAATGTACTTTGTGGTTACATCGGTGAATTCACATCTTCGCAGTGCAGCTTTTTTAGTTGATAGTCTTTAGTCGCAGCATGTTGGGTCTGTTTCCATGGTCGAAACCAAAAATTATTGAATTTTTAAATTACCTTCAATTATGTACTGTATTGTTTATTTCCTATACCTGAACAAAATTAGAGATTTTTTAAAATCCTTGCTTTACCGGCATGCAAATCGTACCAAATTTCATCAATATTGCTGCAGCAGATTAGCCGCAAAAAACAATTCGATAGAAAGACAAAAAAGTAATTATAATATTAGTATGGACGGCTCATACGAAACATACTCTGGGGGTATTCTGTTTATTCCCCAATTTTACATAAGTTGATTTTCTTAACAATTGTCTGAATTAGCATACTATGGATGTGATAAAAATAATGGATTTTTATAATAATCGACTATTTTATTAATATAAATAAAAAGTAAATAAATTGTTATTATATGGATTATCCTTTTTTTCCACCTTCCTTTTCTTTTTTTTACTCTCTTTTTCTTGTTTCTTAAGATAGGATATATACCCAGTTTAGTTAATTAGTCTTTATTCTTATTAATTATTAATATTGACAAAAGGCAGCTTTTTAAATAGTCAGAAAAAGATCTATATTCATAATCGATTCAAGTTAATAGTTTATTTTTAAATAGATTTATTTTGAAGGCAGGTAAAATCGATTATTTATTAATCTATTTTTCCCGCTCCGAGTCAATCACTATAGCAGACTAATGTAAATAAGTTCTTTAAAAGGAATTTGAAGGAATTTAGAGATCATGCTCTGCCATCGGTCCTGATTATTACCCTAATATTAGAAAAGACTAAACTGACAGTCCATAAACTTTTCACTTTGCAGTCGGGGCTTTTTAAGGCAAAGTAATAATAAAATTATTCTGCTATAATCCGTGATGAAGTAAAACAGAAAATAAATATAATGCTAAATGTAGAGTGGACAATCGGTTATCATACCTGATACTGCAGGATTCGTAAAAACATATGCAAAAACCTCCACCACCGCCAACACAATACACAAGCACTACATACGTTCACTATCACAAATTCAACAATCGTTTCGCTCCGGAACCGAAGCTTCATCAGGAGATAGACTCCACGACCAAAATCGCAAAGAGAAGCAATACCCAAATAAGCTTAGTTATATATTAATCGGTTCAACCCCACCATTTATTTATTTTGCCTGCTTTTTAAGGGATTTGCAGAATGTCTTGTATCATTTGAATATAGCGGCTCAATGCGAGTAGCATCGTGGTAGTTGCGAAATGCTTAGTTCTACATGACAAGCGTACTTTTTACTGGCATAAACCTTCATAGAAAGACTGTATGTGTATATTTTATTAATGTATTTGAGAAGTTTTGGTTTAAAAATCACAGTATAATATGTTACTTTAACACATTTTAGATCATTAATAGGACTTTATACATAATAACCAGTATATTATACTATGTTAATGTTATAAAAATATAAAAAATATTTTATTATTACATTTAATTTATTATCGTAATTTATTAATTCAGAAAAGGTTATATTAAGTTACATGTAAAAATCTCTTCCTACTAACAACTGGTGTGATTTCTATGTTATCTATGGTAGGTTTTATAATTATTATATTAAATTATTAATAATTCTTGTTTGCGTCCTCTTCTGTGAGCTCGTCGCAGCGATCTTCGAGTTCATACTGCAAAAATATCTTGGCATTAGATCATTTTTATCGGTAAAAACATTACACGTATTAAAAACGAAATTCTGCAAACTTTTTGTAACCTGATTTAATACATCATCACGCTGTCCTTGGCTCTTTGGATCTCGATTTAGCTGGGTTTTATACGACCGGCCGCCTGCCTGACGACAACTTACCTTAGTCGTATTTTACGACACATCGTTAAGATAGAGTGGTCTTTTCTACTAAACCGGATACCACGCGGTGGGTTAACTTACCTTAGTCATCTTTTACGACACTTCGGTAAGAAATGAGGTTGGTCTATTCTATTCAGGCGGATAGCACTGTGTCACAAAGTATTTCCCACGTAAATCCGAACTCCCAGGGAATTTTAGGATAAAAAGTGTATTAGGGTAAAAACTGTATTAATTTAAACTTTCCTCAAGAATTGCATTATTTTTTAGTAGTGCAGTTAAGTAGGTTATAGGAAATACAGACGGACAGCTTTTGATAACTGTTTTATAACATGTATAGATTCGCGGAGTGCGTGCGCATACACGCTGTATGTGTGTAAAAGTTAAAAATTACATTTACCTATATATTTTAAAAACTATAGTATTGGTAGGGTACATTAAGGGACAATGTTACCTCATCCAGCTGCAAGCACTTGCCCCACTCGGCCAGACTGATGCGATGGTCGTTGTCCTCATCGCAACGGTCCAGGAAAGGTGCGATGCAATGCTCCAAGGACATCAGCGGTGCGCGGATCGGGAATAATTCGTGACGGGACACAAATCTAAACCGGGAATGTATTAAGTTAATTCATCCTTTCCCTCCTTAATCCACACTAAGTGGAGTCAGCACATGTTAATATTTGTTGCAGGATTTGCCTGCCTGCCTGACGTCAACATACCTTAGTCGCCTCTTGCGACACCTCGTGGGTGGTCTATTCTACTCAGCCGGATACCACATGGCAAGTCATGTATTAAGTTACTTATAGTTGGTAAATTGATAAAAAGGTTGTACTAAAAAATGTTACGAATCTTTGTTTTTGTTATTTTAAATTTAATTTAATTTTCTATGTTTTATAATCGTGTGATAGTGTAATGAAAAAAAGGCTATTTAATTAAAAAATGGCTAAGTTAAAAAGGATAATAGAAGAGAGGTAAGTGACAAAAAGTTTTTAAGTAAGAAAAGAAAATAGCATAGAAATTACCGTTAAGTAAGTAAACAAATGACTGTCATATATCCATCCACATTCATTTTTAACACTCGTTTAATCTAATGATTATCATTCCTCCTCGTTATATGTCCATACCATATTAATCTTTCACTTCTCGCCTTTTCTATAATGAACGCAACTTTCAAACTTTTCCTCATATTCCGTATTTTATCCAGTCTCGTAATACCCCACATCCACCTTAACATTCTCATCTCATTTTAAGGCATACTTGTTTCATCCGTTTTCAATGTCCAACACCTCATAAAAGACCTCCCTGCCAAGAGGATCCTGGAATTCTTGGACACCTGCATTGGCAGCAAACCAAAGGTATATTCGTTACAATAGATCAGAGATGGTTAAAGTAATTATGGGCCTCAAAACCCTGCATAGCCAGTACTCCACAAGAAGAAAATTATTTAAGAAAAATAATATATGCATGGGTTTTATTTGTAACCTGTCATTGTCATGAGCGTCGAGGTCACACCACTTCCAAATGGCGGCGTTGGTCCAGCGTCGAGTGAGATTGGACTCAGCCTCCCGTTCCATGCGAAGGTAGTGCGGGGTCAGCTCGCGGCGCTCAGCCATATCGCGCATGATGTTGAATAGCCAGTCTCGCATGCGCCGGGGGAAGTCCGACATTTCATTCTCGTTACACTCCTGCGGAAACAAGCTATGTTTATACTTAAAAACTTCGAAGGGGCAACGGGTTACAAAGCCACCAATGAGTTTTCTCCTAAAAATTATGTGCCTTAGTGATAATTGCAATTTATCACATATTCAATGAAGGAAAACTTGCTTATCTGTAGAGAATTCTGGGTATCTGTGTAAGCTATTTGCATTCGGACAGCGTGGTTAATCTCAGCTCTAACCCTTCTCTCCAGAAACGAAGAGAGGAGGCCTTTGTCACAGTGGGCAGTAACAGTGGGCAGTTACTTTTACGTATATGTTACGAACATGCAAAAAGAGTTGGTAATGTATATGTCATGGAGTTCAAAGTTGACGCGGAGCTTAGCTGGCCAAGTTCGCTGCTAACTGCACCAACGGGCCAGTCAAAATAAATTTGATTGGATTGTAACGAAAATGGTTTATGTAGTGTATATAAACTAATGTTGTATGAATATAACACAGGCTCAAACACGCATTAACAAGTAATCACATATCACTTCACGTACACTCTCACCAAGGGCTACTAACGTGGTGCATCATGAAACCGTGTATGTTTCATTGTACATCAGTATTAGTGTGAGTATGTTCATGTATGTATTACATATAATATGTGTCTTGTAGGTATATAAATTTTGACGGGCTCGTTGGAGCAGTGGGTAGTGACCCTGCCTTCAGCTCCGCGGGTCGCGGGTTCGATTCCCGCCGAGGGCCAACATTTTCTATAATTGAATTTGTTGGTCTTTGAGCCTGGGTGTATATTTGTATTTAAGTATGTATTTAACAATTATATGTATATGTATATATTCACCAGTTGTCTGGCACCCATAACACAAGTATTAAGTTACTTACTTTGGGGACCGACGACCGTGTGTTTAAGTGTCCCATATATTTATTATTATTATTTAAAAATATAAATATACAAGGTAAGTTACACATCTCAACCCGCAAACACTACAGTTTAAATCATTAATTTGTAGCTGAAAAAATTTACGAAAAGTAGCATAATATTTTTATACATATTACGTACAGGCATCTCCCTGCAAGTCCCGTAGTACTCGATCTGCACGTGGCTGTACTTCGGGCCCCGGCACAGCTCCGAGCTGTCCAGGCAAAGACAACGCTGCCTGTACACTTCGCAGTCAGATGACCATGTCTCGTTGTCATTTGTGCACACCTATGTCATAAAGAACACATTTTGATCTATACTTATATATTAATCTGATTCTATTTATCGAGGAAGGCTAAAGGCTATTTAACATCACGCTAAGATGAATAAGAGAGGAGCAGCAATAAAAAATAGTAGGTACGAAAACGGCAAATTTTATAGCTTTCCTTGCGTGCGCTACGTAAACGGTGAAAGTTATTCAAAAATCGTGTATTACAAAGTTGTTCCCCTCTAAAAATTCTAAATAAAAGTCCGCCACAGCATATGCCTAGCTTTTAAGGTTAAACACTTCAACCATTTTTATGGTTATCAAAATACAAGCAAATATCTATGACATTTAGCATTTTAAATGCATAGTAAGTCGTTAAATATGCTTTCACGGCTAATTCGCTGGAGCAATATCGATGAACTTTGTTACAATTTTAGCTAATATATACCGGACCAACATCATCATCATTCTACTGCCCTTGTCGGGGGGGCATGTTTTAAACATGTTGTTACATGGTTTGGCTAATTGTTTACGACCGGCCGCCTGCTTGAAGTCGACTAACCTTAATCGCCTTTTACGAAACTGTGGTAAGAAATGAGTGTGGTCTATTCTACTCAACCGGACATCACACGGCAAATATACCAAATTATCTAACATGGATAGAAATCCAATTTTTCCTTAGGAAACACGAAAAAACACATTATTGAAAAAAGATCTTTTGTTAAAAAGCGCTAAACATTTAAATTTAAATTTTCGTTAAAACGGTTAATATATACTTTACATTTATCGTTTAAATTTATAAATGTTAAATGACGATCAAACTTAATACATACGATTTTAAGATCTGATACCATAGTTAATAGACAGTGGATTTATATTAAACGATCTTTGCCTATATAAATAGATAAAAAAGCTAAAGCCTCTTTAGGTGCCAAGAGGGCTGTATCCTATATAGTGAATTATCTATGAGGGCTGGCTCCTTTCCGCGCAAAGAAACAGCTTAGCTATTCAGCGCATTCTTGGGACCATTCCGTGGGCATGATTTGTATAGTTCTAGCGTGTAAGTAATTAAAGATAGATAGGTATAACTTGTATATTTTTGCTGTAAATAAAAATAGGAAAAAAGCTAGGTACATTTGAATTTTATTGGTATTTACTTTACGGCGGGAGTCTGTCTCGTAGGGGCACTCCTTGATACAGTTGCAGACGGCGTCGCCGTGCTCATCGATCTCACAGACGCGGCCCGCACTGCAATGCACCTTCAGACAGGGATCTGCGTAAATACATCATACAAAATTTAAGTCTATGAAATGCTTACATCATAACTATAAAGTCACGCCTGTTACGGTCGACTTTTTTGTAGTACATACCGTAAGCTTAATATTAAAGTAACCTAATTCAAAATTCGGCTCAATTGCTACATTTTTTTTGACGTGACAACGTCTTAAATTAGGTTGCGGCTTGGAGTCACTCATGAAAAAGTGTAACGCCCGCTCACGTCTGTCACGATGAGTCACCGAACGAAAGAGAGGCCCGGCGGACTGGCGAATTGCGTCTCTCTCCCACTCCAATCCATCACATTTAAAAAGACGTTGTCACGTAAAATCTTTGCCCGTAAAACCGACTTTACAGGCAACCGTTTTTTCGTTTTTTTTATTAAATTCCCGACATATAACGCATCTGTTTACTAACACTGCACTGATAAAAACTCAGTGTGATTCATTGACCTTTCTGCAATCATTTTACAATCATCAGTGTCTGATGATTATGTCGTAGTCTGGATGGAACAATAATGAATATTCTTTAATAAATAATTGGATATTTTAACAGTTTTTATATGTAGGCATTTTTTTGCAAAACATTGGCGCTAATAACTTAATGGTTTAAAATAATATATTTTGGCCATAAAGTTGGCCATCTGTATGAAAATTAGAGTAGACCACCGCCCGGAAGGTACAGGAATTGTGATAAATTGTAATTTTTATTTCAATGCCATCTACGACATCACGCTACTAACTATTAGAAAAGCTAGTTTTTTTGCTCTTCTAAGTTATCGGTGTTTTTAATACTTACGAGTTTTAAAAGCGCTTTATTGCAATTTGCCACATAACAACTTTTTGAATAGTCACTTTAGGAGGTTGTATTTGAAACATGTTGTAACAATATATAATAATAATTACCATCTAGAAAAACTTCGTTGCCGTTTTCATCTTCCGGAATTTCGTTCATCAATTCATTAACTCTAGCCCTCTCTGCTTCCTACGTAAAATGAAAAATACACGTCATTATAAAACTAAATATTTAATAAACATAATTTTATAAAATTATACGAACAAGATAAAAAACTGATACTTAATAATAGCCTTTCTAGTTTATTACATTAATAATCTTCATTCAAATAAGCGTTTACAAGCACTGTTGAATCGCAAATTCTACTGCTGGCAAAGAAATTGCCTTAACGGAGAAAATCTAGCCAGAAACTCGTCGGTGCTGTTCTTTTCAAAATATTCTATTTTTCATTTTCATTTTATTATTGCTATTTTTGGCTTGTTGGGTACATGGGTTCAAATCCAAGGCAATCGAGTTTTTCTATGTAACACTTATATGCTTAATTGTTAAAGTATCAATTAAGAACATTAGTTTTTTTACACAGCTTATCACACGCTTTTCGGAATAGAAAAACGTTGTGCGGAAACCTTCATATATCTGGATAATTCCTGGGATATGGGAAACCAACTAATACGCGTTAGAACAGTGCGGTGGGTCTAAGTTAATCTCCAACGTCAGGCCATTACTTTACTTTTATTGCCTTTTGTATGGTCAAAGATTGGCTAAACTGCATACGTGTCGCCACGGAATGCCTTTAATACCTGGAAACGTCTCTCGTCTAAGCGTTCAGCCATGCCGAGTTCGAGGTGTTCCGCTTCAGCATCTTCTCTTTGGACGTGAGCTGCAGGAGGGAACAAGCGAGCCGCTGCAAACATCGCAGGCTCCGTGGTGGTAGTTGTGCGCAGCCGACGGTGTCTACGCCGCTTCTGCGGAATAAGAATATATGAGTCATCAAAATTTTAATATCTAAACTAATATATAAGGCTTCTATACTAATATATAAAGTACTGATGAGAATTTTATTTTGTAATAATATTCTCATCAGTATTGTACGCCGTGTGGTATCCGGCTGAATAGAATAGTACCACCCTCATTTCTTACCGAGGTGTCGTAAAAGGCGACTAAGGTAAGTCAACCCGCCGTGTGGTATCCGGCTGAGTAGAATTGACCAACCTCATTTCTTACCGAGGTGTCGTAAAAGGCGACTAAGGTAAGTTGACCTAGCGTGTGGTATCCGGTTGAGTAAAATAGACCACCCTCTTTCTTACCGAGATGTCGTAAAATACGACAGAGGTAAGTTGACGTCAGGTAGGCGGCCGGTCGTAAAAACGCAGCCAAATCATGTGACAGCATGTTTGTAACATGTTGTGCCGACCCCACTTAAGAGTGGGATAAGGGCAGGAGGATGATGATTCTCATCAGTATTGTATTATGGACCTCCGCAAAGTAACGCCTAATTCAATAAATTATTTATTTAATATATAAAGCTGAGGAGTTTGTTTGATTGTTTGAATGCGCTTATCTCAGAAACTATTGGACCGATCAGAAAAATTATTTCAGTGTAAGAGGAAGTGTCATTTGTCGAGGAAGTCTATAGGCATATATAACATCACACTAAGATGAATAGAAGAGGAGCAGCAATAAATTTTTACGAAAACGGCAAAATTTAAAGCTTTCCTTGCGTGCGCTGAGTAAAAATCATGTATTACAGAATTGTTTCCCTGTAAAATTTCTGAATAAGAGTCCGCGATAGGATATGTCTAGCTTTTAAGATTAATCACTTTAACCATTTTTATGGTTATCAAAAGACTATATTACGGTTTTAATCTTTCCACGCGGGCGGAGCCGCTGACCTGATGATATTATAGTGTGATGGTAGCGATGGTTGTTTGTGCTGCGAGCAGTTATTATTTCTGCATGTATAAAGTGTATAAACGGATTATGCTTCTACACTTAGTATTACATAAAGTTTCTTAGCAACTGCGGATTATACGAAAAAAATTCTAACAATATATAGTTGTATAGAATATCGCAAAGTAATTTCATATCCTTCCTTTGGCGCGTGACCTATCTAATATAGGAATGTCGATGTAGGAAAAAAATTATTTTCAAATATCAGAACGCGGCAAAAGCATTTGCGTTAATCTTCCAATTTTTTTGTAAATAACTTACCACTGCTTCAGTGGAACAAATTGCTGCGACCAGTAAGGCCAGCAAAAGTAATCTGCTCTTCATCTTGGTGTATGTCTGCAAATAAAATACAACGTTATATTAATACAATTCATATGCCACACTATAAGAAATATACATATATCACTCGTTTAGTTTGTGCGCATAGCTTCGTCAGCGATGCGTTTCTTGAAAAGTGGTACCAAGCGTTCATTGTTTTGATTATTCCAAGTAATTATTGCAGAGCGTTATGCTCCTATAAGAATAAAAAATGAATCCAGAAATTTATATGCATATATATATATATATATATATATATATATATATATATATATATATATATATGCATGAGGAGCATAACGCTCCGTAATGATTTCTCTCGAATCTCGGAAACGGCTCCAACGATTTTCCTGAAATTCATCATGTAGGGGGCTTTGCGGGAGAAAAAGTTTTATGTAAAAATCCCTGTTTTTGGAAAACCTAAAATTTATATTGAATTATATTTTTGTCATAAACTGTCAAGTCAACGTAAGTTATTCGGGTAACGGGCAGTCTCGAGAAATGTAAATACCTAGGATTGACTTCATAACACATATATAATTATTTTTTCTTTTTTATAAGTTTTTTTTATTTTGTAAAAAAAACCGATGACCGGTCTATACCAGGTAACCAGATGGTATATATTAACCAGGTACGATATTTTGTTTGATGTACGAACATCAATTTTTGCTGAATAAGCATTCGGAGGAAATACTAACTTAGTGTACTGCGATCGAATTACCATGTCAATGACTTCAAAGAATATGAAGCTATAATTGAGATAGATATCATGTTACATGACCAAAGTAATCCGAAGAATGTTGAATGAAAACAATGTTGAGGTTGTATATTTAATTTTGCTGAGTATTCTGGTATGGATTCTGAGGTAATCTTTTGAGACACGTCATCATCCTCCTGCCCTTATCCCACTCTCAGTGGGGTCAGCACAACATGTTATAAACATGTTGTTACATGATTTGGCTGCGTTTTTACGACCGGCCGCCTGCCTGACGTCAACTTACCTTAGTCGTATTTTACGACACCTCGGTAAGAAAGAGGTAGGTAAAAGCTTCATAGACTCGACATCATCTCATCTTCCTGCCCTTATCCCACTCTAAGTGGGGTCGGCACAACATGTTATGAACATGTTGTCACTGATTTGGCTACGTATTTTACGACCGGCTGCCTGCCTGACGTCAACTTATTTTAGTCGTATTTTACGACATCTGGACAAGAAAGAGGGTGGTCTATTCTACTAAACCGGATATCACACGGTAAGTCAACTTACCTTAGTCGGCTTTTACGACACCGGTAAGAAATAAGGTTGGTCTATTCTACTCAGCCGGATACCACACGGCGGGTCAATTTACCTTAGTCGCCTTTTACGACACCTCGGTAAGAAATGAGGGTGGTACTATTCTATTCAGCCGAATACCACACGGCGTAATCTTCTGAGACACGTCTATGCAAAAAAATACATAAAACTTTAATTGAGAACAAAATATTGAATATAATTTCCGAATTATACAATGTTCTGATTTATAAATTCAAGCTAATATACTGGCTTATTTAATATATACAAATATTTTCCGACAAAAAGCTTTCAAGAAAATTTTATGTCGCTACTCTTGACCTTTGAGGAATTCCATCGTTTGACGCCAATCTTGGCACCAGCATCAGATCATGCATTTCATAAACATGCATTCTCATCGGGACTCGAGCAGTATGTAAAATATCAGTTCAATTGGACACCGGGAAGTGGTGCAAATTTAACTTGCAAGATCTTCAAATACAAAAATACATACTTGGCAAGTTGAATAAAATCTTTTAACAAAAACCACGAAAAACACGAAAAAAATATTAATAAAAAGATTTTGAGAAAATCGATCATATACAGGCAGGCAGTTTTTGGGTACTTTGTTTTGTAATAAGTAAAGATGAATTGGTAATTTGAAAAATCAAAATTTAACCTTGATACGTGGCGATTCCACCAGGTTGTTAAAAAATCATATTTATCCCTATTTAACACATGTCTTATTGTACTGGAATCAACCCAAAGAATACATTGTACATATGAATCAACCTTTGCAATATGACGTAAGAAACACGTGCAATATATTCAAGTAAAGCTGACATAAATCTTTTGATGAAGAAAAACTTTCTTCGAAATCGAACAAGTTAATAATTTGTTATAAGAATTATTTTCTTATTAAATTTTTATCGTGATAACAAATGGTACACATTTTGTTCATTCTTTGCAACTTCTGTATTTATAAAAGCCTGTATTCAATTTGCATTGTATGTATGTAAAGGTGGAATCTTGCAATTTAAATTTAACCTACTTGTAGGGGTTCGATTGAGTTGAAACTTTTAACATACCTATAGGTCTAGTCTGTGATAATAGACCAACCTCATTTCTTACCGAGGTGTCGTAAAAAGCGACTAAGGTAAGTTGATTCACCGTGTGGTATTCGGTTAAGTAGAATAGACCACCCTCTTTCTTATCCAGATGTCGTAAAATACGACTAAAATAAGCTGACGTCAGGCAGGCAGCCGGTCGTAAAATACGTAGCCAAATCAGTGACAACATGTTTATAACATGTTGTGCCGACCCCACTTAGAGTGGGATAAGGGCAGGAAGATGAGATGATGTCTAGTCTATGAAGCTTTTATTTTAATTTTTAACTTTACTTGTTACTTAATCTAGCCCCATGGCGTAGGTGGCAGTGATCCTGTCTTCAGCTCCGTGGATCGCGTGTTCGGTTCCTATTGGGACCAAAATTTTCTAAAAACGTAAAACGAAACGTAAAAGTATTTCTTTAAAAATTATATATGTAGTTTATTTATTATTTGTCTACCAACCAAACCACAAGTATTAAATATATTAGGGACGGAAGAACGTGTGTGTAATTATCCATATATTTATTTATTTTATTCTTATATATATATATATATATATATATATATATATATATATATATATATATATATATATATATATATATATATATATATATATGCTATCGACCTGCATACAACTTACGATAATTAAGTTTTTTGATACATGATTATAGTGGAAATGATAGAAAGATAAATAATGGGAATAAAAATGGCACGTTGATATGGTTTTTAAAAAAAAGATTCTAATACATTCCAATACCTACAGGGTATTTATTTTCATCCCATAAGCACAATACCGAACGTGCCTTGTGATAAAATAATCAGCGCTTAAAAGTATTTAATATCTTCAACAGATGTCTTGATGAACTCATCTTGAATATGCATACGTAGGTAAATAAATATCTTCAGTATCAATTATACAAAATTTGTTGCTAACCAATGTAGTTCCTTCACTTAGTGAAACTCACAATTTCGTGGATTTATATAATGAGCAATATTACAACGGGTGGTAAAAATAACCATTATTGGAGTGTATCTAAGTGATGAAATCACAAATAAGGTTAAATGAAACAATACGATATCTGGCTGAGTAGAATAGACCAACCTCATTTCTTACCGAGGTGTCGTAAAAGGTGATTAAGGTAAGTTGACCCACCGTGTGGTATCCGGTTAAGTAGAATAGACCACCCTCTTTCTTACCGAGGTGTCGTAAAAGGTGACTAAGGTAAGTTGACCCACCGTGTGGTATCCGGTTTAGTAGAATAGACAAGCCTCTTTCTTACCGAAGTGTCGTAAAATACGACAGAGGTAAGTTGACGTCAGGCAGGCGGCCGGTCGTAAAAACGCAGCCAATCATGTGACAGCATGTTTATAACATGTCGTGCCGACTCCACTTAGAGTGGGATAAAGGCAGGAAGATGATGATGAAACAATACGAGCATAAGGTCGGAAGATAACAATTTTTTGAAAATACTTTTAATAAAACTAGGTACATTGTATTTTTTTTGTTATTTACAACAACAATGTACAAGTTATATCTATCTTAAATTACTTACACGCTAGGACTATACAAATCATGCCCACGTGGAATGGTCCCAAGAATGTTGGCAGCGTTTCTGCGTTGAACCGCTAAGCTTTGTAAATTAAAAGTATAAGAAATGCAAACGTATAACCATCTGCTACTGTATAAGCAATATTTCATTTAGAATTCTATGAATAAACGGCAGTTATAGCCCGATTAGTTTGCCTGTTATTCATCATTTTCCTGCCCTTATCCCACTCTCAGTGGGGTCGGCACAACATGTTATAAACATGCTGTCACATGATTTGGCTGCGTTTTTACGACCGGCCGCCTGCCTGACGTCAACTTACCTCTGTCGTATTTTACGACACCTCGGTAAGAAAGAGGGTGGTCTATTCTACTAAACCGGATACCACACGGTGGGTCAAATTACCTTAGTCGCCTTTTACGACACCTCGGTAAGAAATGAGGTTGGTCTATTCTACTCAGCCGGATACCACACGGCGGGTCGACTTACCTTAGTCGCCTTTTACGACACCTCGGTAAAAAAAGAGGGTGGTACTATTCTATTTAGCCGGATACCACACGGCGTATTAGTTTGCCTGTTATTATTCTTTGAAAACACACATCAGACCTTATGCGTATCAATCGAGGTATTTGATTCAATATCTCTATATTTTAGTTAAAGCCGTGTGGTATCCGGCTGAGTAAAATACACCACCCTCATTTCTTACAAAGGTGTCTTAAAAGGTGACTTAGGTAAGATGTCCCGCCGTGTGCTATCCGGCTGAGTAGAACAGACCATCCTATTTCTCACAGAGGTATCGTAAAAGGCGACTAAGGTGAAATGACCCGCTGTGTGGTATCCGGCTGAGTAGAATAGAACATCTAATTTCTTACAGAGGTATCGTAAAAGGCGACTAAGGTACCGGATACCACACCCGCCGTGTGGTATCCGGCTGAGTAGAAAGATCACCCTCATATCTTATCGAGGTGTCGCAAAAGGCGACTAAGGTAAATTGACGCCAGGCAGGTGGGATATGGGCAGGAGAATGATGATCTCTATATTTTAGTTTCTTTTAACGGGCCATAAAGACGCATAGTAGATTTTGATCATTATTATCCTCCTGCCCTTATCCCACCGCACTGGCGTCAACTTACCGTAGTCGCCTTTTACGACACCTCGGTAAGAAAAATGGCCTATGGTGGTCTATTCTACTCAGCCGGATACCATGCAACATACATAGTAGATTTTGTTGATGTAAACATTTTGTCATATATCATATAGTCGTAGTGACATCATATTAATAATGAAATGCCCCATTCATTGTGTCCGAGACCCATTTGCCTACTTTAGCATGCTCCTGACTCTGAGGTCCTGGCAATTGAAGAAAGCAATAATATATGTAATTGACTCCATCACAATCGTATCGCGGCCATTTGTTTCTATTGACCCAAATATGTCCTGTCTAATGCGTTGAAATAAACGTGTTAAATCGAAATTAAATTGAAATTTAATTTTATGTAAAATATTAGAGGAACCCATAACTGCGTTCGCGTTGAAATTAGTGTTAAAATACCCTACATCGTGCTAAACTTTTTTTCCCTGTTCCTAAAATAAAAATAGGATTGTATCATTAAATTATTATTGCCGTGTCTTATCCGGCTGAGTAGAATAGATTCTTTTTCTTACCGAGGTATTGTAAATGATGAAAGTAAGTGTCAAATATATTAGTAATTTAGGACCGGCCGCCTGGTGAAATACTTAGCCAAATCATGTGATAACATCTTTATAACATGTTGTGCCGATCCCACTTAGAGTGGGATAAGAGAAGATGATGATATGCCGTGTGATATCCGGCTGAATAGAATAATACCACCCTCATTTCTTACTGAGGTGTCGTAAAAGGCGACTAAGGTAAGCCAACCCACCGTGTGGTATCCGGTTTAATAAATTAGACCACTGTCTTTCTTACTGAGGTGTCGAAAAATACGACTAAGGTAAGTTGACGTCAGGCAGGCGGCCGGTCGTAAAAACCCAGCCAAATCATGTGACAGCATGTTTATAATATGTTGTGGCGACCCCACTTATGGTGGGATAAGGGCAAGAGCATGATGATGAAGGGAGGATGATGATGACGTAAGTGATTCATTAGCAAAGGAAAAGATTACATATATGAGATAAGATGATGTTTTATTCAAAGTTTAGAGTACTAATGTATGTTATATGCACGTGTTAAAAAAAGTTCATTGATTCATTCATTGTAATTAATTCAACGGCGTGATCGAAAGACGTTGCATCCGATCAAAGCAAAGTGCTCTAGAAGGGACTTTATAATTGTGCCACGATTCTGGCTTTCATGGCACTCTTTTGATCATTTATATTTCTTATTCAATAAAAGTTTATTTGTAATTCAAATCTATACTATTCTTCTTTATAATAAACTTGTATACATGTACTTTTAAAAGCCGTGTGGTATCCGGCTGAATAGAATAGTATCACTCCCATTCTTAAACAGGGGTCGTAAAAGGCGACTAAGGTAAGTCGACCCGCCGAGTGGTATCCGGCTGAGTACAATAGACCAACATAATTTTTAACCGAGGTGTCGTAAAATGCGACTAAGGTAAGTCAACCCGCCGTGTGGTATAAGGCTGAGTAGAATAGACCAACATCATTTTTAACCGAGGTGTCGTAAAATGCGACTAAGGTAAGTCAACCCGCCGTGTGGTATAAGGCTGAGTAGAATAGACCAACATCATTTTTAACCGAGGTGTCGTAAAATGCGACTAAGGTAAGTCAACCCGCCGTGTGGTATAAGGCTGAGTAGAATAGACCAACATCATTTTTAACCGAGGTGTCGTAAAATGCGACTAAGGTAAGTCAACCCGCCGTGTGGTATAAGGCTGAGTAGAATAGACCAACATCATTTTTAACCGAGGTGTCGTAAAATGCGACTAAGGTAAGTCAACCCGCCGTGTGGTATAAGGCTGAGTAGAATAGACCAACATCATTTTTAACCGAGGTGTCGTAAAATGCGACTAAGGTAAGTCAACCCGCCGTGTGGTATAAGGCTGAGTAGAATAGACCAACATCATTTTTAACCGAGGTGTCGTAAAATGCGACTAAGGTAAGTCAACCCGCCGTGTGGTATAAGGCTGAGTAGAATAGACCAACATCATTTTTAACCGAGGTGTCGTAAAATGCGACTAAGGTAAGTCAACCCGCCGTGTGGTATAAGGCTGAGTAGAATAGACCAACATCATTTTTAACCGAGGTGTCGTAAAATGCGACTAAGGTAAGTCAACCCGCCGTGTGGTATCCGGCTGAGTAGAATAGACCAACATCATTTTTAACCGAGGTGTCGTAAAATGCGACTAAGGTAAGTCAACCCGCCGTGTGGTATAAGGCTGAGTAGAATAGACCAACATCATTTTTAACCGAGGTGTCGTAAAATGCGACTAAGGTAAGTCAACCCGCCGTGTGGTATCCGGCTGAGTAGAATAGACCAACATCATTTCTAACCGAGGTGTCGTTAAATACGACTAAGGTAAGTTGACGTCACGCAGGCGGCCTGTCGTAAAAACGCAGCCAAATCATGTGACAGCATGTTTATAATATGTCGTGTCGACCCCACTTAGAGTGGGATAAGGGCAGGAGGATGATGATGACATGTTCTTTAAAATGATTACCTATACCGAGAAGGATCAACAGGAACGTAGCTGTTTCTTTGAGAAAAAAAAAACTTATAACTACGCGAAGAGGTAGAATAGGAAAATACACGCATTTTTACCATTTATGTAATTCTCAATAGTATTTACTTTGATATCACTAATATTTTTTATGAAAGAGTAATAATGCTTTTTCTGTTAAGAAATCAATATCAATAACTCTTTCAAAGCTGGAGTTTAAAAATACTATGAGCAGGATATTCACCGAAAATGCTGACTAACCGAGTATATGTCTTAAGTATATATATATATATATATATATATATATATATATATATATATATATATATATATATATATATATATATATATATATATATATATATATATATATATATATATGTATTTTTTTGTCCTTTCGTGGCATTCCCCGCCTACCACATTGTTATTTTGTCCTTTCATAGCTCAAAGGTTGGCTGGAAGAGATCCCTTATTGGGATAAGTCCGCCTTTGTACAATTTTTAATTTATATATATTTCTGTGTCATGTATGTTTTTTTAAATCTTTTGTACAATAAAGTAATTAAACAAGCAGCAAACATAATGCTAAATATTTTTAGGAGTTTGGCATTTTATGCTAATATTGTTTATCAAGGAATACTTTGTCTTTATTTAAAATTATCGCTATCGTTGAATGTATGACTTTAACAAAAATTCTATTTTTATTTATCTTAAACAACTCATCGATGTTTCGTCGAGGACTCCAATCCAGGCTGATCGATTTTTTTTTATATTTCTATCCAATATACTTAATATAACATTGTCTTAATACTCTTATAATGTAACGAGTTTTATCAGTAAATTTTTTTTGGTTATTAATTAAAGACTATGTCACGAATATAATATATATAAACATCGGATAAGAAACGATAACCCGCAGGCGGTAACCTCGTTACAGAACCATGTATCTGTGCCAGAAACGGTTAACGACTTCTGGAAAATAATACGCCATTTTGTATGACTCGTAAACTATATTTGAAACTAGTAACTGTTAGCGACTTCATAGGTGTATTAACTAGACATCAAGTTTAAAAGTTTACAAGGGTATAAAATGGTTAGTAGGTAGGCATATATATATTAAAAGTCTTTGAAAGAGAACGAAGAAAGAAGAGAGGAAATGCCTCACCTCAGAGCTCATATAGGAGGAAATTTTCCTTTACTTTTTAAAAAGAGAAATTAAAAAAGCCGGTTAACGTAAAGGACATAAAGTAACGGTCTGTTACTTTATCGATCGATACCACAGCTCGGCATAGGCCTCCTCTCTCCGTCTTTGGAGAGAACGGTTAAAGCCAAGATAACACTGCTCCAGTACGTATTATTAGGTTTCTCATATCATACATATACAGGTTTCCTTTACCGAAAAGGGTACGATAAATTGCAAATATCAATTATATACATTGGTGACATCCCGTGTTCTCGTGACCGTCTAGAAAGAGTCGCATATCTCACCGCTGGGCTCCACAAGCTATCACAAGCTTTGTATGAATAAATATTTTTCACACATATTAACAGCGATTCTGCGTAATTCGTCACGCTTATTCGCAAAGTTGAACGGAAGCCTGCCTATCGTGTGTCCGCCGATAGCTGTGACCCCGCCGTCATACGGCTACAGATAAAAACTTACATAAAAATAAGCTTTTCGTGTCATATTCATTCCGATAATGAGCGTTATGACTTGATAAGTAGGCAATTTTATTCAGCTTTATCTCCATATATCTATGTATAGTTGTATGTTTAGATACGAAATTTGACCTCTATACATACGTAGATAATGAGGCGTATTTAAAGAATAATTAGGTTAAGTTTTTAAAACTAATTATACAAGCTAGCATGGACGCCGATGGTAATATTTTCAGGGCATTTGCATCTACATATTATCGACCAATATAAATTATAGAACTATATTTTATTACACGAGTGGTATATATCAGTGTGGATAGATATATGACTAGAGGGAGGCCGGAAAAGATATGGATGGATTGTGTGAAGCATGACATGCATATAAAAGGAGTTGCGCTAGAGTTGACGAAGGTCTCCGAGGCGGTCGATGCATCTGGTGCTCCCGATGCATCGTCATCATGCCCTTATCCCGCTCTAAGTGGGGTTGGCACAACATGTTACAAACATGTTGTCACATGATTTGGCTTCGTATTTTACGACCGGCCGGCTACCTGAGGTCAATTTACCTAAGTCTTATTTTACGACACCTCGGTAAGAAAGAGGGTGATCTATTCTACTATTCTAGTTAACCGGATACCAGACGGTGGGTCTACTTACCTTAGTCGCCTTTTACGATACCTCGGTAAGAAATGAGGGTGGTACTATTCTATTCAACCGAATACCACACGGCGTGCTCCCGATGCATATATAGAAGATTAACATATTTAAATATCTAAATTAATATACAAAGCAGAAGAGTTTATTTGTTGGAACGCGGTTATCTCAGGAACTACTGGAGAGGAGCAGCAATAAAAAATATTACGAAAACAAAATTTAAAACTTTTCTTGCATGCGCTAAGTAAACGGTGAAAGTTATTCAAAAACCATGTATTGCAAAATTGTTCCCCTTTAAAAGTTCTAAATAAAAGTCCGCGACAGCATATGTCTAGCTTTAAAGATTAACCCACTTTAACCATTTTTGTGGTTATCCAAATACTATATTACGGTTTTAATTTCTCCACGCGGGCGGAGCCGCTTGCAATTGCTTGTCACTACATATTATAAAACAAAGTCCATATTTCCGTATGTACGCATAAAACTTTAAAACTACGCAACCGATTTTGATGCGGTTTTTTTTTAATAGATAGAGTGATTCCAGAGGAAGGTTTGTACGTATAATAACATTCAATACGAAGTAGAGAAATAATGTAATTTTTGAGGTTTCTGTAAATAATGACATTTTTTTCCTCTTACATTGCAAACCCAGGCTAAACCCTACGAGATTTATCAAAATGATGTACTCAGTATTTGTACACCATGAAAAGGTCTACAGAAAAGTCCGCGATAGTATATGTCTATCTCTTATGGATAACCTACCATAGCAGTTTTTGTCATTTACTTTTTACGAAAAATGATGCCTTATGTTCAAAGCAATTTTTATACAATACAGCATTAATCCTTATCCGATTGAGTACCTTAAATAAATTTTTGATTTAATATAGATCAATATGGCCGTTTACAGCATGTAATTTAAGTGAACATTTTCGGAGATATTACAGATTTAAAATCCCGCGAGGAGGCCGCGCTTAGACCTATAAGCACTTCGACTTTAGCAGCGATGTCGCTCTTTCAAGAGTTTGTTTAAAGACATTCTGTAATTAATTGTAAAAATAAAATACATAGGGAAAATATAAAAGTAAATAAGTAATAATGTACTACATGAATTTAGATATTCCAAAGATAGCAGGAAATCTTCTTGGTATTGGGAAAGGAAATTGTTTTTCTCCAAATTTAACGCTACGGCCACGGGCAGTAATGAATAAATCAAAACAACTGGATCAATTTTAATCATTTTTTTTACACTGACTGACATGGGATATATATTTTATACCTGTGCGAAACAGGGGCAGGCCGCTAGTTAAAGATATAAATGTTCTTTACAGTACTATATTTTTTTTTAATGCAATCCTGGACTTTACATCGTCCAGTTAGAATATCAGCTAGTATTTTTGTAAAATATTGATGTGTGCAAATATGCATTTTAGTTTCTGCATTTCATTTAGTTTGCAGCGCTAGCGATCAGTGACCTAATTTATTGTTTACCTTGCAGTTCGCGAAACGGGCACTTGCTACAACATCAATAAAATACCAATACGTATGAATATTAAGCATTGAATGTAGTAAACATAAGCAGTTGTGTAATCATTTAGTTTAAAAACAATTTAATATAAATAAGATTTGTCATGAATTTCTTATTGGTTCTGATTAAATAATCTAAGATTAAATTCAAATACCAAACGCCTAGAATCAGTTTTGCCTAGTTTTCTGAAAAGAACAAAGAAGCTTTTTTGAAATAATGAACCAATAAAAAAAGATTATGCAATTGTTTTCTTAACATCATTCTCCGCCACTCTAAGCGGAATCGGCACAACATGTTATAAACATGTCACATGATTTGGCTTCGTATTTTACAACTTACTTAATTCATATTTCACGACACCTCGGTAAGAAAGAGGCTGGTCTATTCTGCTGAACCGGATACCACACGGTGGGTCAACTTACCTAAATCGCCTTTTACAACACCTCGTTTCTCACATTAGGGTGGTCTATTCTACTCAGCCGGATAACACAAGGCGGGCAATTATTTACGGTGATTTTATATTCAAAACTTCAATGGAGTACATACATTACAACTCTTGTACAATTCAGTACAACAGAAATATTGGACAGTTTACTAAAGCTGAAATATTAAAACTTGTTTATTTCGCGCACTTCTATAACATTATGTCTTATGACATACTGTTATGAGGTAAATGCGCGGAAATAGGAAAAGTATATTCGAACTTATAAAGTCTTTGCGTGCATATAAATTCAGCTTGTTTTTTTGGAGAGAAAGGTTGGAGTTTAGCAAAGAAGATTAGTAAAAAAAACTCATTGGTGCCTGGGCTTTAACCGTGAATGGTAGACGTAATCAGCGATTACGGCTAAGCTTTTACAGTATTATTAGTTTAAAGTGAATACAGAAAGCCATCTTATTGAAGATTGCTTAAAGGATAAATTCGTGATTAATTACTCTCCTACCTTGCACAGTATAGCATAGATGGAACGTAACAAGTTGTTAGAATATTTTTTTGAAAAGAGTGACTGCCGAGTTTTTCGCTTCTCAGGATGAGCAATTTTTTTTACTGATAGTAGAATTCATCAACCTCATTCACCCTCGCCCTTATCCCACTTTAAGTGGGGTCGGTACACCATGTACAAACACTTTGTCACATGATGTACAACTTACTTTAGTTGTATTTTACGATTTTTGTACCCATAGTAGAGTTGTCGAGTCAAAAGAACTTTTTTTTACAAGTTTGCTTGAATAAAAAAAATATTTTGATTACCTGCTAATGCAGTGGAGAGAAATTCCTTTTACATAAATTTATATAAATAAAAAAAAGGTACGGTGTGGTAAGGGATTTGCGATTATGTCTCAGGTAGTAAATTACATTCATCTTTTTCTTCGAAATCTTTATGGCAAAGGCAATATTAAAGAGGATCTTTATAGAAATTCTTTTGAGCGGGAGGCTTTCGTCCAACTATGGAATTCTTTTGGCTTAAACTTAGAAGTTATGTTTACAATGTTTTCTAGAGAAAAACTCAGGAAACTTTTTTTTTATAGTTTGAGATAAATATGAATATAATAAGCTACACAAAGAAATATAAATATCTCAATTTCGTTGTATCTGTAACATCAATGGCATTTATATGTAAACCAGCGATCAGGCGACCGCCAAACTTTACATTATCCGCTGGGTGAATCTATAGATTTTCTGAAATTTTATAAACATTATGATATATATATATATTTATAAACAATATATTATTTATGAGTTGTATAAACATTTAATATAAAAGAATATCGTTATCGCAGTGAGTAATGGCGTTACGTCTACTCTTTCTAGAGTAAAATGTAATATCAGCAAACATGTTTAGGATCGTATTTAAGAATCAACCTTTGTGATAAAAATGCAAAGAATGCATTTCAATACCTCGTCTACATTTGTGAATTCGGTTGCTATGGGTAAATATGTACGTTGTGTTATAGTTATATGTTTAGTCCTATGCTTTTTTTAACAATAAAACTAATCTTTTTCGTTAATTATTTTTATTCTACCATTATTAAAATTATTTTTCACTTTTTAATTCCATAAAAGAGTGTTTTTAATTTGTTTTGACTAAATTTATTTTTATTTTAGTTCAATTGTAAATTAATTTTGACATTATTTATTATTTAGATCATGAAACAAGATGTTTTTAAATTATCCTAATAAATACTGTATCGAAAAAAATCATCACTAAAAATCGAACTAAACTTAACATATATACCTATTGCCTCAACTTCATATTCTTACAGAACGAAAATTTCACTAGTTATATAATAATAACTAACAACTATATTTTTTAAATTTTTCTATATTATAATATTCAATAATAATCACGTCTAATAATCATATAATTACGAAAAAGAACAAGCAAACAGTAATATAACTTCCAATAACGAACTGATAATTTAAAAGCTTGCAAACTAAGCATAAATCTTTTGAACTTTGATAAGTTCGTTGAATTGGAATTCACTTATCGGATACGCTAGAAATTTCCACATATAGTTTTATGTTTATAATATGTTTTTGTTCATCAAGTTCTTAGCTTTGTATAGCATTTTAAGAAGTTTGTGTAATAAAAAAAAGTTTTACTTACCGTGAAAACAGCGGGCTGTAACACGATGTCGAGGCTGCCTCACCAACGAGCGCGCGCCGCCGACTGCGCGGGCGCATCTAGCTTGGACCGCGGTCCGAAATTCCGGACCGCTCCCGTAGTATACATACTACATGACGAACAATGAAACCCTCTTTGTAAAGTTAGCAAAGATTTCTTTTGCTTAGTTTTAGTACCTAAACATGATATGCATGCAATTCTTGTAAAAACGATTTAGAATTTAATTTTTTTAGGAGGCCCTGCTCCATTGGAGGCAATGTTTTTTAGGCAATTATTTATAAGAAACTCATTAAGACGACGTTCTTTATGTTAGTAGAGCTCGTACGCTATATTCATAGTATTTTGTGCCTTCACAATTCGTTTATTTATTTCTTTTAATACATATATTAAGAAAAGAGAAAGAAAAATTCAAAAAGTACATGTATAAAGGCGGACTTATCCCTCAAAGGGATCTCTCCCAGTCAAACTTTGAGTAACAGAAGGAAAAGGACAAGAATTGAAGAAGAAAGAGAGTACAGGTCACATAGAGAAAAAGAAAAAGTTTATACAAATTTAAATATTAATTTTGATAAATTCGTTGGTGTTAAAAAACCGCCACTTTAGAACCTTGAGGACTAAAAGCCTGTTGTCAGTTCGAAAGAACTGTCTAATGTTAATTTTTTTCAGATATTACCGACATAGGTTAGGAGCAAAAGTTTATAGATAGGCAAGCTTATTCCGTCTTTGTGTGTATTTCTTTTGATTAAATCAAAATGCAAATATTTAATATTTATTTTGAAACCCATGGGGTAGTGCGATTATCTACTTCACAGATAAACTTAACATGATTTATAAGCAACGAATATATAGTTTAAAAATGATTAGAAATTGTTTATGTTTCAATTAATAAATTGTCAATTGTTTAAAAGAATTTTTTTTTACATTATATTAAGGGCAGAATATTCGATCAGTAACGATAAGAGCAAAAATATTATTTTATTCTTCAAAATTTTACTTTTCTTTGACACTTTACTCGTATATCATTTTATTAACTTAATAAAGAATATGGTAATAAAGTCTGTATTCTTCTTGGGCAGTGGGTCGGCTGTATACAATTTACTCTTACGCAGTTTAAAAAAAAATTGTTTGCTGTCGTACTAGAAAATCCACTTAACTATTTGCGTTTACGTCACACCCACCTCCACACATTAAACGATACATAATTACAGTCTCATTTAAAATATTAAATAAAAATGATAATAACTCTATAGCCGCCATGTGGTATCCTGCTGTAGAATAGACCATTCTTATTGCTTACTGAGGTGTCGTAAAAGGAGACTAAGGTAAGTTGACATCAGGTAGGCTAATTGTATAATCACTAGCCAAAACATGCAACAACGTTTAAAACATGGAGTGCCAAGCCCACCTAGAGTAGGGAAGGAAAATGATGAAAATAATAACTCTATGGGCGATTCTCAGACTACCTTTACATGTCTAACTTTATATATCCATTGCTACGTATATAGTAAGATTAATAATGCTTTGCATTCAGAGTTACTTGATATTGTTGATTATTAAAAAAAGAGGGTTTGGTAAATAAAACACTGGGCGTTGTTACAAAATGTACGTTTCTATTATAGGGGGCATACGTTGTCGCTGCGATACATGCGTTCGCACGCAAATGCGTACGCAAGATGCGTGCAACGCACAATCGCTACGACTAACGGGTACACAAATTTATCGAAAAAAAAACCACTGTAACAACAAAAAGCTTAAACCTCGGCCAGTCATTATTAAATTATAAAAAAAATTGACTTAGTAACTTAATTACTTCAATATAAATGAATAGGACGGATACGAGATTTAAGCTTTCTTTACAGATATTTTAAGTTCAATGGATTTCGGGACCATCTCGACGATGTACTCGTAATCATATTTAAATTTGAGGACAGTGCCGAATGCATTTGCCTTCAAGTTTCAATTTGGTGCAAATTTAAATATTTCTTACGAGTAACGCAATTAGTCTCTGTTTCACAAATTAATGGTCACATTAAAGGAATATATTCCCAATACGATCTATTATTTGATTTGTATTGGTAGATAGTTCGCTCTATCTGAAGAATAGAGTCACATTTCCTATGCTTATATTATAAATGGGACGTGTGACTTTATTCTTAGGATAGGGCGAGTTCATGAAACAGATTATTTTAAAAAAACGAAATGCTTTTACAATAAAAATCTTAATTTAAATCAGTACAATAAATAAGAATGCTGCATGAAATGAACCGATAACATTATTGCAATTTAGTGAAAATGTACGTATTTTGCGACGACCAATGCACAAAATCATGGATCACTTGCAAAAACATTCATAAATTCAGTTGTAATCTGTAGCTTATTTCGCACAGTATGCAAGAATCCAGTTGCATTTAATAGTTATCATGCAATGGTTTGATTTTAACAATTTCGAAATCAAATAGGTCAAATACTATTATTATGCTTTGTGGATAATTTTATTTATGATATTAGAATAATAAAATGTAAGATGTACTAAGTACTTAAGTAAGCGATATTAGTCAATCAAATCACAAATTAAAATACACTCGTAACAAAATAAATTATAGTATGTATGTAAGGTAAAAATGTCATTTGATTGATGGTCAATATGAAAAAAAAAGAAGTTTCCTTTTGCGCCAAAGAAAATATTTCTACAAATATGGAAATATGTGGATTCCAGGCAATGTGTGTATTTTTCATAGTTATTATACTAGAGTGGCGGAGACAAAGAGGAAAGAAATGAAAATTATTATCTCTATTTTTTTGTAAACTTTTATTTAACTTGTGGAATCTAGCAAGTTAAATATGACCCATATTAAGGTGTTCAATTGATATGAAATCTTAAATACTGATCCAGTTCAGATGAAATTGCATGTTTATGGTAAACACGACCGGATACTGCTGTCAAGGCTGGCTACAGACGAGGGAAGTCCTCAACGTTTAAAAATAGAACATGAAATTTGTTTAAAAACTTTTACTTATTTAAAACTTTGAATATAATACTTATTATGTGAGATTATACAAATTAGATAAGTTTCATCTTCCCTGTCTTATTATTTGTATACAATACTCTTACTTACAGGTGCGTCTATGGCTCTCCTTCTTTAGTATAACTCTATGTTCTCTATGGTATTTTTAGTATATGGAATATTCTAGTGTACACACGAATTATTGCACTTAGTTGCGTCTCCACGTATAAAATGCGCCGTTTCATCAATTACGTCACTAATAAGTACGAATCTGGCAGTGACATCAGCTGGGACTGCAGTTTCGTTAATTCATAGATGTGCGTTAAAATATTGTTATTGTCATTCTTTTATCAAAAACTCAATATATATGAATTAAAATATTTTTATTTAATCTGTATTATTTAGAAAACGTCATTTAGGTTAAGGTTTTATTACTTTGTCTATGTTATTAGATCTTATCAACTTGATGAATATTCGAAATCAGACATTTTTTTTATTCAAAGTAGCATTAGCAAAAAAATTGCGAAACTGAATTATTGTATCTTGTTAGTGGTTGTTGAAATAAGTATAGTCATAAGGATATTTTTTTGTACATACAGATAAAAAATTAAATATTCTAACCAATAAACGTATAACATATTGGATGATGATAAAAACCAAAGAATGCCCGAATACACTATCAAAGTACGTTCTGCCCACGATTAAGGTGTACTTGTTTGACTGACATGAAATCAATTAATACTACTCAATATAGCACAAACAGACAATTTTAGTCTAGAACGTCCAAGAAATATTATCATCATCGCAGAGTTGTTGGCTCTTCTCGGTAGGAACAGCTTTCCGAACCAGCAGTAGAGTTGACGATTCAAAAGCAATTGTTTACAAGTTTATTTGAATATTTTGAATTTAAATTAAACCATTTCAATAATTTGTATATTGATTCGAACAGTTCTACAAAAGTCATAATTATATTGCCATAATCCGAGATGAAGAAAATATATGTAATGCTAAATGTAGAGTTTACTATCCGTTTTCATACCTGATACATACAGGTTTCCATGATAAGTAGTCGTAAAAAACGGTAAAATAGTAGTAGATCGTGTAGTCTATGTCCTTTGTGCGAGGTTTTTTAACCTACTCGATCGCTTTAACGTAACGCCAATTTGTTTAACGCTTCAACAGCGACATCTAGTGATCGCTGTTCCAGGGCTATAAAAATTGCGTTACGCTAACGCGATCGAATTGATTTAAAAAACTCGCACTAAGCACGCTGATGATGCTTCGGTTGCGGGGCGAAACCACTGTTGACTTTGTAGTAATGGATATGTGCAGTGCTTGTGTATTGTGTTGGTGCGTTTTTTCGAACTCCCCATGCGGGGAAATAACGCACCGTTCCCGTTACCTGATATATATCAGGTATAACAACGGATACTTCTATATTTAGCATTACATATATTTTATATTTGCCTTATCGCGTATTATATGATAGCAAAATAATAAAATTTTTACTTTTGTTTTATAGATTTCGGCATGGTAACGCCTTATAATATTAATTATAGAACAGTTCTATTTTTATATACAATATTATAACATAACGGCAAGGAGTGTAATGAGACAATTTTTTCAAAACATGGGCCCGATGGCACGAGTTACCTATATGGACGACGGAATAGCATACAATTTTACAAATGCCATCGCATCCTTATTTAATATTCTAAAAACAAATAAGTCAAATTGTAATATAAAAAGGTAAAACAATAAAAATACAAGTCACTGCCAATTCATTGAAGATAAAGTATATAGGTACTATCTTAGTACACTCTGCGACCATAATGCGAGTTTTTAACCTACTCAATCGCGATAGCGTAACGCCAATTTGTATGACGCTGCAACAACGGTCACTAGATGTCGCTTATGCAGCGTCATACAAATTGGCGTTAACGCGATCGTGTGCGATATAAAAATTTGCACTAAGCACGTTGTAGTTAAATGTGGAGCTGACGTTAAGCTTATTTATTATACTAGGGTAGGTTAGTCAGCCTAAAACGTACTATATTATAAGAGAAAGCAAATGAGCAATCTGTCTCCCTTTTTTATATGTGATTAGATAAAGATGAAGTATACGAGTTTCATATTCACTATCACTTACAGGCATGAAGTAAGTTATGAATCCCCTACACTAGTATTAATAACTCTATGCGTGCAAGAGAATTGAACCTGTCATAGTCAGTTCAATATCGTCTATCCACTCTACGTCTCTATAATCGTCAATGCTACAGCAGTTTTTTACACCACGTTTCATAAAAAACGCAGAATTCGTTTCGATGTTGTCCTTCGAAGAAGAATGCGTGATACATTGTACACGTCCATTAAACATAAGGTTTTCGTATAAAAGTCATTAATGCTTGTGTCCAGGGGATGCACCCGTAAAGACATGGAAAGAATCTGTCGTTCGAATATCACAGCTTGGGATAGGAAAGGAAAGATACCTGTGCGTAGCAGTAGAACTGCAAACCTATTATATGTATATTATAGGGGCGGTTCTCAGGTTGTTGCAAACTTATATAGAACACAAATTATATGAAGGCACATATGCCCTAATTGTTGTAACAAGTACACGAGCATAAAATTATATTCCAATCAGTTTTGACGATAAATCAATTTAAAAGATGGCCGCGACGTCATGATATATTAAGATTAAGTACCCGAACTACATTGTAAAATACTTGTTTTATTTAAGTCACAGAATAAACGAAAATAAATTTGACATTTTTCTTGTTATTTCACAAACACTGGATGATGGACAAAGAGTGGATATGCATTGTCTTCGCTATTGATATATGGCCTATCACACCCTAGGCAAAGACCAAATCGATTTGTTTTCATTGAAGAAAAAATCAATATATTTCGAATTTATTATATTAGAACAGAGTGGGGATACCTGAAATTAATATAAAATAGGCCTTCTACATACTTTATAGTGAACATCACTTTACGTTCACTTTATAGTGAACCGGGAAAAGCAATACTGGCAGAAACACTGGTTTATGCATTAGTTTAAGTTATATCATTGTTATAAGCATAAGAATACCGATTGTTTTCCAAATAATAAAAAGACAATATAAAGACAAGAGAGGCTCAGAGTCAATCGTAAGGCGTCTTTGAAATTATCGTCAAAAGGTGCAATTCTATTCCAGAGAGAAAGAGGGAGATTTATTGTGACAATGGCTATTGACAATCAAGATGGCCGCCCATATCAGAATTTTTAATGGTGTTGAGACAGAGTAAATAATGGAAAGTAATAACACAAAGGTTAAACCGTACAACCCTGGCTAAGGGTACGTGAATACAAATTCGGACCAACTTTTTATTCCCATATGGACACTTTTTGTGAGAACTTGTGTTATTGTGACGTTCCCGTGACGGAATACCAGTGATAGGGAATTGTCAGAAGTTTGCTTGCTGTTAATAAGTTGTGATGTTTAATGCGAACCTTCAAAAAATAAAAAAAACCAAAGAGAGAATGTTAATGTATGATCGAATGATACATTTTAAATAACTCGCGTGCATCTTTAGTTTCAGGTATAATGAAAATTATAATGTATGTCCAATGCGCTTGAATTCTAAATAGCTTATGGCATCGGGTTATTCTGCGTGTCAACGAGAGCGTTTTAATATTTTTAGACAGAGCATAAAGTTATGGAATTAACGTAGGGGAGCTATAGGCAGATCTGTCAGTGCGAGTCTCCAACAAATTGAGACAGAAAAGTAGCCTCATTTATTTTTCCTTTTTCGCATTTTGGTCCATATTCTAGTATAATGACTTAAGTAACTGAAGTAACTGAAAAATGAAGTTTTACCTATCAAAATAGGTAAAACTTCATTTTTCAGTTTTCAGTTATTGGCAATAAATCTTCCGTAAATTTTGAAATTCGAATATAGTCCATATATTCAAATTTTTTATTAAAAAAAAGATCAAACTTACAATGCAATGTACCCCGTTAACATAAACTAATATCAATAATTTACATAAGTTAATGCATAAGAACTCTTTGCATGTTTCAAATCATTGTACAGATACAAAACACTACTTACTTTAAATTTATAAATACTTAATTTTTATCGTCTTTCGCAATGTTATAACTTCTGAGAACATTAAGTTTGCTAGATATTAATACAATTTTTGTTGAAACACGTTACTATTCCACATTTAAGATAAAGACACTAGTAATTGACACATATTAGTTGACCGTTATGTATAAATTTAAATAATAAGCCTTATGTTAGCTAATAAAAAATATTAATTAATAATATTACAATTAAAATATTAATCAATGGGCTACAGTTCTGAGCTTTTGGACAGTTGTTTATAGATGGCAACAGGTGATTACAAATTTATTTTTATTAGCTACAACAAACAAAACGCTTATTATTTAAAATATCATACGAAACGGTCCACTGCTAGTACATGGTCAATTATAAGTGCCCTTACTTACCTTACTTAGTTATTGGATCCTTATTCTATTAATATCTATATAGCATTGGATATTTATAATTACGGAAAATCCATCATAAATGTGTCATGAATCTGGCAAATTTAATGAAAAAATTGAAAATTGGCAAATTGAAAAACATCAAAACACAATGAAAAATTTCGATTGAAATACAAACAAAAAAAAATCTCGATTAAGTTATATACGATATCATAAAAATTAAAAAAGAAAATAATTTATATGTACCCTCTGAATGTTTATCGTTGAGATATATACAACCAAATTAGGTAAGTCATTGTTTTTATACGATGTACCCACTGTAGAGATTGATACATTCATACAAAAAGTTAAATATTTTATATATTTGACAATCAAAATTAAACTTTAATACCATTAAAATTACCTATGATCTTATGGTGCTTTAAGAAGTTACATAATGGCTAACCGTTTAGCTCAGTCCTCACGTGCGGTGTACGAGGGCGCTGAGGTACGACAACAACCTCATGTATATAATGCTTCGAGCGCTTACAGCCCGCACGTACCTCAGTCCCCGTTCTCATCCTACCTCCACGCCCTTGTATACCGTACACGAGGACTAAGTTAAATGGTTAGCCTATAAACCGAAAAGAAAATTGAACATACCTTACTTAAAATTGCACAGACTACACGGACAACAAATATGTCATGATGGTACCAATGACGGCGACAAGGAATACTATTTATTTTTTTATTAATATATATATTTATTGCTCATTTCTTGATTTCGACTCAATTCGACAAAAGATAAGTCCATTGTGTAAAATATTTAAGATTCAAATAATACTAAAATTTTTGTTAAACTGAAAAGTGGTTTCAATTTATTTGACATAGCAAATTTATTCGGTTATAACTGGTAACACGGTCAAAACTTTTGCATTTAATCAGTTTATTTACATCATATTTCCTGATAAAAAGGTTCTATGTAATGAGTAACTCGCCTTCTTTAATTGCAGCGTGACGCAACTTATCAAAGGAAACTAGATTCTCCAGTAATATTAACAATGTTGCATTAGATTGCCCATAGCAAAAGGACTTGCTTCATTTGTTTGGTTTAAAATGGACGGTCAACGTACAACACTAATAAATATCCATTACGTATTTTGGAAAACCCGTAAGTTTTCCATAGCAAGCCTTAAAAAGTCTTAAAGTCTTTAGTCTTAAAAAGCAATCCAAACTTTATCAATATACTCATCGATTCAATACTAAATAATAGACCTATTTTGTGGTAGAATAATTTGAAAGGCAAGACAAGTTCATTATACATGTATGATTAGTTTCTTAATATGTTTAGTTTTAGCTTAAAAAAGCCCAACTGTCTTTAAATAAAAGGATATCATTATATTTAGTCCACTCAAGTATAAACTACAATACAATTGAAAGGAATCAAAAGTTTATGTAAGGTTTAGCTATATCTAATTTTATTGCTCTTTACTTGTACAATTCTGAGAGGAAATTCCTCAATGCTGTTGGTCAATTACAAGGGGAATTTAAGGTAAGTATAAGGCATAGTGTTACGAGAATAATCTAGAAGACAAAATGTAGACGAATTAAAATCACGATCTGGAATCTCAGACAGTGGCGTAACGAGTGAATGGTGCCAAATGGTCCACAAAACAAAAAAATTGTTAGAAGCCAGAGCGCTAAAGAAATACCATGCACCGGGCGCGAGTTAAGCTCGCTACGCCACTGATTTCTGGTTTTGGGTCGTCAACAAAATAGCTCTAACAGAGAGAACACGAATCAATGCACTTACACTAGGCATTCTGAGATCATCTTTTTAAGTAGAGACGATTTCAGATTACTACTTGCAGTAAGTGTAGGCAAACATAAAAGGTACATTGACATTCGTTCAGGTTGTTTGTATCGTAATAGAAATATGGAACAAACGATCAGATTTCCAACGTAAATCATAAATATCCTATAATCAGAACTCGCTTTATATAGGCAATAAAAATTGTGATTTGGGACGATATGTAAAAAGATATTACATCATGGACATACTTTCTGATCCTGATTCTCACAAATTTCGAAAATGATTGCATGGTCCATTTAGTTTTAAAGTAATTTACGTTGCATTTTTACTAAGTTAACCGTTATTTCATCATACAAGTTTAAATATACCCACTAGTTTTCTTCGCACAATATGGTGGCAGATCGGATCCAAACCTTAGCTGTTTTACTCGAATACCTCTGAAAAAAAAAACCAGGTATTTTTCCTGTCTGATTTTGATTTTTAGATCTGATCAGATCCTACTTATTACAACAGGCAAGTAGTGCTTTGGCGCTCACAAAATCAACCACCTTCCCCCCCCGCTCCCGTCAAACCAAGATTGTAGCTCGGCACCCCCTTAACGATGGTTTAATTCGGGCCTGCATCTGGTTATAATCTTTTCGAAACTCCCATTCACGACAGTAGAAACTTAAATTTATCAATTCTTTACGCGTATTTGTGAAAGTAATATCCTTGCGATATTCTTCGGTAGGATATGTCTTTATGTACCCTACAATAATTCTATACATCTTCACAATTAACATATCAATTCCATTGTATTACTCACAAAAAACTCAAAATTTAAGTAAATTAATAAATAGGGATTTATAAATTCTATAAATCTAGGAATCTAATAAAAGGCAGTTCGTTCGTTTCTAAATATACCCGGTAAAGGAGCCCTATTTAAATTTGTTACTTTGGTTGTCTTAAATAATTTGAGGATTGCATATGCTTATGGGCAAAAAAATATAACAAAAACAAACAAATATTAAGTTTTAAGGGAGATCTGACCGTTTATTTCATATAACTGGATATTTCTGTTTTACATAGAGATAACGCTTTAAAATCATCTCAACATTTTCTCTAGAACTATGAGTATGTGTGCAAAAATCCACAGAAGGATTCGAAAGATTTCTTTTCTTTCTAGAAATACAACAGCACTTAAATTGGAAGACAATCCCTGCCTCGAGCGGATTTCATATCCTTTTGTGGAAATTTAGTTCTGCAACATTGTCATTAAAGATCAACTATAATTATGTTAACGCGGCAGTATATTCTTGCCAGAGAGCACTTGCTGTCTCGCCTGTAAACTCGGAGAGACAATGTACACTCTCGAGAAGGCAGCGAGACGCGTTAACCGATTGTGCAAGCCCGCGCACGACCCATTGCCTCTGGCCAAAAGCCGACAAAGGAGCGAGAGTGGTTGAGACACCCGGAGACATACTGAGGCGAGAAGTAAGCTACCCTGTACACTCTTGCACTCGGCATGTCTCGGGGTGTCTCGCAGAGTGTGCCGTACACTCTGCGAGACACCCCGTTACGGATATTAAGGAAACCGAAATATTTTGCATTCAGTCATCTGTCTTATATGTCAAATTCATTTAGAATATTGTTTTTAATTCAAAAACCCCAACAAGATTTTTGAATTAAAAAATTACAGTAGAATAGTTGAGATGATTTCGGTTAAATTATCCGAACCGTGTAAACCTTACCTGAAGGTTTGTACATTGGTTAACGTGTCATCATAGAAGCTTCTCTACAGTTTGAAAATCATATAAAGTATCATCCTTCGTACATGCCTTATTTTTAGCAACGACACTGAGAAAATTATACTAAAAAGTGTTCTGGCATATACGTATTAGTATTTGTTTGAACGAAGAGTCAATATTGAACTTAAATGCGTTTATCAATGGCACAGAAAGAAGTTTAAGGAAATATGTATTTTTACATTGGCTTCATAGTAATTTTTTGTACATAAAATATACATACTTATAAAAAGATTGGCGACGTACATAATAGGAAAAAAATAGGAAGCGATGTGATTTTCATTGCACCTTGCAAAAGTACGTAAGTCGTTTGTGGGTTTGGGTATAAGATTCTATAATAAAATTTCTTGCAGGCTCTTCTCGTAAGGAGCAGCTTTCCGAACCAGCAGTAGAGTTGACGATTCAAAAGCACTTGTTTACAAGTTTACTTGGATAAACAATATTTTGAATTTGACAGATGCAAAAGCAAGTGAAAAGTGGCCTAAATCAAACTGATAACCAATATACCTATAATGAGCTGTATATGTCGCTGATAAAAATATATTACAAAGTACATAAAAGCCTTTGCCCACAGGCGGCACGGCATGGCATATTATATCATGCCGTATTTATCTTTGCTCGGTACGCCAAAAGATGATTTAACAGATTTAACCTTCGTTCAGTTACTTAGTATTAATATTACTTTATATGATGTATAACGATATGAAGTTACCTATTGGTCTGAAATAATTATTTTATGGCAAGCCGCGTTATAAGGGATATAGTTTATATAGTGTGAAATTTAAGAAATGTCAGTGCTAAGTCACTTGAAATAAGGTCGAAAATCATTTGTACCACGAAAACAATTCTTTGCCATGGCGGGACTCTTTAAGAGGTTTTGTTGTGCGTTGAATTAAAGAAATGTCAGTGCTAAATTAATTAAGGTCGAAAATCATGTGTCAACGAAAACAATTTTTTGTCATTCTGTTCTGTTTGTGGGTGCAAGCCCATATAAGACAGACGTCGATGCTAAAAATTAAACATGATTGGTCATGAATTATACACTCGTATTCCATAGTTGGATCTATGTAAGACTACAATGGTTCAAAAGATGTATATTTACACAAACTGTGTTTGTAGATAATTTATAGAATTAGGCGTTACTTTGCGGAGATCCATAATACAAAAGTAATAATAAAATTATTTTGCTATAATCCGCGAAGAAGTAAAATAGAAAATATATATAATGCTAAATGTAAGTGGACAATCGGTTATCATACCTGATACATGCAAGACACCAACGCTTTGCGCCTTAGACTCCACGCTTTGCGATTTTGGTCGTAGAGTCTATCTCCCGATGCTTCGGTTGCGGGGCGAAACGATTGTTGAGTTCGTGATAGTGAACGTATATAGTGCTTGTGTATCGTGGTGGCGGTGGTGGAGGTTTGTGCATGTGTTTTTACGAATCCTGCATGTATCAGGTATGATAACCGATTGTCCACTTACATTTAGTATTATATATATTTTCTATTTTACTTCTTCGCGGATTATAGCAAAATAATTTTATTATTACTTTTGTGTTTGTAGAGTTGAGACACACATCTCCATACAGCTTGTGTTATAAAAATAATAAGCATCTATGATGACCTCACAAATTTCTTGTTCTACGTACGCGACACGTACAATAATTTCTACTCACGAACAAGTCTACCGCGACAAAACGACACTACACTAAAAATGTAGTACAAAAGTTCAAAATGTATAAATAATATTATATTCACACGCAAGTTACAAGTTTACAGGATAATCGTTATTATTAACAAAAAAAAAATAACTGCTTAATAATATAACCTATTATTATTAATTACAAACATACATTAATTATGATGTATAGTGATTATTATTAATTAATAGCGTTATATTTAGACGTCAGCTTGAGCTTCTACCCCGTTAGCGTTTGCTTACGTCACTTTGACGCACTCGCACGCACGCACTCGGCTAAGGCGTCGCAACGCAATGTACGCAACTATCACATTGCGTACAATACACGTTAGTACGTACACGCACATTTTGGACTGAATCACTTGAGTGGGGATAGTTAAGATAATTCTGTCTATCCTTCCATATACAAAACTAACGAAGTTAGGAAATTTCACACTCTATAACTCTAATAATAAGTAACCCTTATAATAAATAGCTGGCTTTATATATAAGGTAGAAGTCAAATTAATTGTTAACGTTAAGCAACACATAAAAATTTTGCATTTCATAAGCGACAAGAACTTTTTGGTCCTTTAAGCCGGATCAATTTTGAACTGAAGAATCTGACAACTACTTAAAATTTTATTTTACGACGAGGAGGAGGAAAAATTATAATAAAAATATTTCAGATCAACTTAGCACAAACTACATTTCAAATAAGGTTTGCACATTAAACTTTTTGGTGAAACTAAAAGCTGACGTCGAAACGTAACGCATTTTTTGCATAGACAGAATAGAAACCCAAATGAAGTATAATTGGAATTTAAACTGACTTTAAATTCGACTAAAATTTTGCAAAATATAACCAAAGTTTATCATTTTGACACTGGTAAACTAAACATAATACAAAACATTATCGATAAAAAATTAAAATAGACTATTTGATGAAAATTGTCATCAAGTTAACCGTATTATTTTTTTAAAACAGAAACAATGTAAATCGAATGAAAAATATTTGGTTATGTTTGCAAAAACGGAAATTTTGAGCAGAAAATCGTTAAATTATTAATAATTCCCCAGAAAGGGATACACACCCCAAAGGCAAAATTAATTTACTATCTAACTACTTAACAAAAAGAAGCGATATGCGAAGCGTGTTAAGTTCGGTGACCACGAGCGTACTGACAAACATTTTTATTAATATAAGGAATTAGTTAAATAAAGTTGTTCGCCCTCTACATAATCTCAGTAAATAAAACTTTTTTGTACCATTATGGTATTATCGAAAAATGATAATTTCAATTCATGTTAACAAATATAAAAACACATAACTGTATATTAAATTTTTAATTGAGATCCATTTAACTATTGCAGTTTTATTCCGGTCATTTAGAAGTGAAATATTTTCCAAACTATTTTGACTAATGAATACCGTACCAAACAAAAATTGTAATATAGGAATATGCTTGGTACTATAGTATTTCACTCTCGAACCAGATACAAAATTTAATTACAAATACATTTTTATTTATTACATATTAATGAATTAAATTTCCAAATAAATCATTGGTTTATTGTATTTGAATTACAATTATATAATTTGGAAGTTTACTTTATCATATGTATATGGTGATATAAATTTGGTTAAATTAAAATTATATATTTTTTGTGTACATATAATATTATGAAGCTGTGGTAGCCCAGCAACACCGCCTCTTTCGAGGAGGTCTAGGGTTCAAACCACGGGCAGGCAACAATGAGTTTTCTAGTAAAACTTGTCTTGATAATTACAATTTATCACACGCTTTTCGGTGAAGGTAAACATCGTGAGGAAACCTACATATCTCAATAGAATTCTGGGGATATGTGTAACCTACCAATCCGCATATGAGCAGCGTGGTATCTCTTAGCTCCAATCCTTCTCTCCAAAAAAAAAAAACGGAGAGAAGAGGCCTATTTATAATATTATGTACTTTACATTAAAAGTGTATTAGGCGAAACTTGAACCAAGAATAATAATCAGTACGCTCGCAGCCAAGCACACGACTGGAATTTTAGTAGACGCGAAGTTATACACCTAAAAATTCTAGTTATTTATTACACGAGGGGTCCCGCCGAGGGCGGTGTGGTAGAACTTAATATAAGTGAAGGCCGTAGTGATGTGCACCACGGTCCGAACGTACACCCGGCGCACCGGCGGCCCGACAACTGCGGGCGACAGCGCCAGGAACGACTCTGACAAAAGATACACCTTTAGCGAGATAGAAATACAGAGAGTCAGTAGGTATTTTAAGGAGTTTAAACTCTACTAATATCAATTAAGATATGATAATTTATAGAATTAGGCGTCACTTTGCGGAGGTCCATAATACAAAAGTAATGAGAATATTATTTTGCTATATTATATTATAGCAAAATAATATTCTCATTGCTTTTGAATTAAGATATGCATAATCAAGTAACACAATAATTTATTTATTTATGTACCATAAAAAGTTGGGAAAAACATTATTGGTGAGAAAAAGTGTACAAACGTCAACTTATCCCTAATAATATAATATTTTGAAAAAAGAAAGAAATACGATATTTATTTGAAATAATGCATCACTTACAGGCTAACAATCTCAAAACTATACTAAACATGTGTTCACGCTTGACAATATTTTAAGGCAATTGCGCACGCGACTGGTATCACGTCATCGAGCTCCGCTCTTATTGGCTGCTGATGACGTGATATAAAACTGGACACGGCCCGAGGGATTATAATTATATGTAATCGCATTGTTCGCAATAAACCGCACGTGGATACACATATCCGTATTTTCATTTACGCTTAAAATTGTACAACATGCCTTAACTAATAAGAAACTAACTATTTTAATTACTAATTATAACTACTACAACTAACTACTAGTGGTATATATAAGTATATACATCTAATCCCCCCTCTCTTGTTAAGTACCTGTCAATGATGCAATTTTCGAAATAGGTATGCAACTCAGGATAATACTGACATCTGCCGGCGCAGCATGCCAGCCCTGATATTCAGTGGCACCCTACATATATATTTATATACATACACAAATACTATATATACTACAACAACAACCTTTGTACGGTGTAAATTTAACCACTTTTTTGAATGTTTATTGTACGAAAAAAGTACTAAAGAAATTTAAAAAATTAGAGACGACAACTAAGAAGGTCCCTCCGCCTTCTTAGTTGATAGATTCCGAAAGAATTTCCGAAACCTTTCTAATAAAGATAGTGCTGGTTGGGTCACTGCTCCAACACCCTGGGTACCCAACGTCATTCGCTTTTTTCTGAGTACCCCATACTTTTGGGCACAGAATTGCGAACGTGTCAATAAGCGTAGCATGTACTTCGAGTGAACTTTGCGTATTTCACAACTCTGCATTGAAAGACGAAATATTGGTAGATTTACCTAATTAGACAATTGTTAAAAATACGTCGATGGATAAGTGATTTATGTTCAATATTGATCTAAAAACAAGTATGGAGTAGTAAAATTTTACATTAAAAAAAACATTTTTAATAATACTTATTATTCGTTCGACGTTTCTGCAGAGTTATATTTATTTATTTATTTTATCGCGATATTTATGCCGGGGATAAATTAGCGCGCGAATATTCGTGTCGCTTTGGCGCGTAAAACGTTCTTGTCTACATTAGCGGGCGAAGATTCAGGAAGCGGCCTATGGCGAATATTCGTCGTTGAGTTTTGTTCGTCCGAATGAAGTCTTTAACATTTTTTCGTTGCTGTACTTCATAGTGTACGAAAACAAAAGCACGTCTGTCCCACTTCAAAGTCTAGACGACAATAAAGTGTCGTAAGTATGGCCACTCAAGCGAATATTGATGCGCGCCAGTTTACCGACACTGGCTCTATGCTACATCGTCTGCGCCCGAATACATCGCGTTGTAACGATGTACTCGGCCACATATACTATCCCGAATATTCGCCGTAGTCCGTTAATGTTAATGTAATGACTGGCCCGTTGGAGCAGTGGGTAGTGACCCTGCTTTCAGCTCCGAGGGTCGCGGGTTCGATTCCCGCCGAGGGCCAACATTTTCTATAAACGAATATGTTGGTATTTGATCCTGAGTGTATATTTGTATATAAGTATGTATTTTAAAAATATATAAGTATATATTCACCAGTTGTCTGTCTACCATAACACAAGTATTAAGTTACTTACTTTGGGGACGGTCGACCGCGTGTTAAGTGTTCCATATATATATATATATATATATATATATATATATATATATATATATATATATATATATATATATATATATATATATATATATATATATATATATATATATAAAATGTAGCCAAAGCGTAATATAATGGAATGGAATGTTCCAGAAACAGTGTTGGTAGTTACCTGGGCCGATCGGGCGCTAGCGGCGGTACGGCTGACGCGGTTGGTACGCAGCGCGGTGGGAGGACAGCGGGCGTCGACGTGGGGGCTCGCGACCGCGGGTCTTCTTCTCCTCCACGTTCAGCTTCACGCCGGCGCCCGGCCCGCCCTCTGCCGGGTAGTAGACGGGCTGGCGAAAATATTATCATTCATTATCATCAATCTCCTGTCCTTATCCCACTCGTAAGTGAGGTCTGCGCAAGATTTTCTTTCTCATTCTCTCCTATCATTGGTCAACTCGGTAAGAAACGAGGGTGGTTTATTGGTACCCAGCCTGATACCACACGGCGGATCGACTTCACTTATACACTGTCCATTATATTAACCATCTTTTGACAGATTGACGATTTACATATTTAGTGATGTCCTAAAGATTCTCGTATGCGATACCATTCCGATTATAGTACCTACTATCATTAATCGAATTACGTACCTAAGTAATTCGATTAATGATAACCTACGTAAACTAATAACAGATATAGAAATCAACATTTTGATTTAATATTGCCTTAGTTTTTTGAAAATAAATGTTAATCCGTGTGTATTTATTATAATCATAAAAAATATATTATACATCAACTGGCAACATCAACAGACCTTCCGCTCGGCCGCCATTTTGACGTGATCTGTCACTCTCAACGAAACGCCCGTGATAGTCACACGCATTTACGTTCGCTGAGTGTTCTCTCGCATCTGTTACACCTTGAGTTAAGTAGCTTTATTCCTCGGAAAAACTTTTGTGAAACTTATATTAACTGATCGTGAAAATGCCGAAAGGACGTGTGTTGAAAGCACAATCAAAACAGTTAGTGTTAAAACTTCATGAGTATTTTGAGCAAGAAAATCAAAATGGCGGACCTCTTATACCTATCACGCAAGTCCGAAACCGTGTTGCAGCCGCGTTGGGGATCAGTCTATCAACTGTGACTAAAATCACTACTGATGCCTACGGCAGGAGCGGCTTGGAGCAAAACAAACCATCTACACCAAAAAGAAAGCGCCGGGCTCATAAGGTGACAGCTGTTGATGACTTTGACGCTGACGCTATTCGTCGTCATGTATATGATTACTACTTGAGAAAAGAAATTCCAACTTTGAGAAAACTTATTGTTTCTTTGAAAAGAAGTGGTCTATTTCATGGTGAAAAATCTTCTTTGGTCAAAGTTTTGAACACAATTGGCTTTTCATATAAAAAGTTAAATAAAAGAAAATTATTAATGGAACGCACAGATATAGCTATAGCACGTTGTGATTTTTTAAGAGAGGCAAAGAAAATACAAGATTGGGCAAATATTGTTTTCACGGATGAAACATGGCTCAACGCTAACCACACACTATCTCGTTTCTGGACTGATGATACTGCTGATTCCACTTCCTCAGTACCAATGGGAAAAGGTGAGCGCCTAATCATTTGCCATGCAGGTACAGCAAAAGGATTTGTACAAGACGCACTGTTGGCATTTAAATCGAAGAAATCAAATGACTACCACGAAGAGATGAATGCAAATGTGTATGAAGAGTGGTTCAAAAAAATGCTCATTTCATTGGAAGAACCATCAATAATTTTTATTGATAATGCGCCCTACCACTCCCGTCAAATTGACAAAATGCCAACACAGGCTAATAAAAAGCATGAAATAATTAATTGGCTTCGGGACAATGGAGAAAATGTGGACGACTCAATGTTAAAAGTTGAATTAATAAAAATATTAAAAACCAAAAAGAGAGCAAAACGCTATGTAATCAATGAAATGGCAGCAGAATATGGCCATACTGTTCTTCGGATTCCTCCATACCACTGCCAGTACAACGCAATAGAACTTATATGGGCACAAGTAAAAGGGCATGCTGCGAGATGCAATACAAGCCCCCCATTCACAGCGAATAAAATGTTGCAATTGCTAAAAAATGCTTGCACCCACGTAACGGCCGAGAACTGGGCAAGTGTGGTGGAAAGAACTAAAAGAGTAATATTCTCTGATTGGGAACGTGATATTGCGTTTGATAATATATTATCTACACAAGAGCTAATAATAACTGCTACTGAAGACTCCTCATCGGAGGAGTCTAGTGTTGATTATCATTCCGACGACTCGTGCTAATAAAATAAATTAAAATGTCCTGATTGTTTTATTTGAATTCATGTATTAACTAAGAAGAAAGTAAAACTTTATATAATGTTATTAAATGTCTTTTAATACTCGTAACATCGATTTCTACCGATTATTTTTAATCTGTGGCATAATCGTAGTAACCATTATGTGTGACATCACTAAGTGGGCGGTACCCATCCATAAAGTACAAATATTATTTGTATGATATTTGTACGTAAGCAATACAAAACTTAATGAGCGTGAGCTGTCAAAAGACTGATAATATGATGGACGCAGTATAGTTGCCTTTTTTACACCTTGGTAATAAATGAGGGGATCTATTCTACTCAGCCGAATTACGTATTAATAGGTTCGACGTGCTTGTGGCAATGGGCGGGTCACGTAGTACGTAGAACCGATGGGTGTCTGGGTCCTAAGGTGTTGGAATGGCGACCACGCACCGGAAAATACAGTGCCGAAAGACCGCCACAAGATGGACTGACGACCTCAAAAAGGTCGCTGGGAGCCGCTGGTATGGAGATCGTGTGGTGTGGAGATCCCATGAAAAGACCTATGTCAAGCAGTGGACGTCCACTGGTTGACAAAGAAGACTTTCCTATAAATCATTCTGACTCTTAGAGAAACATACATGATATACGACGAAATCAGCTTCTTCGCTGACCTGATGAGTACCGGAAAGTACATAACGTTCAAATAGGTGGCTTTTCTAAGCCTATCTACCGTAAGGAACGGAATGGAAAGCGCAGCGGTGGTAGACCCCAACGAGGTGGACCGACGACCTCAAAAAGATCGCGGGGAGCCGCTGGTTCCAAGCGGCACAAAATCATGGATTGTGGCGATCCCTTAACCCTGTGTTTAGCAGTGGACGTCCACCGGTTGACAAAGAAGAAGGCTTTCCTATAAATCATTCTGGCTCTTAGTAGGTGGATTTTCTAAACCTACCTACCGTAAGGAACGGAACGGAAAATCGTGGATTGTGGCGATCCCTTAACCCTGTGTTCAGCAGTGGACGTCCACCGGTTGACAAAGAAGAAGGCTTTCCTATAAATCATTCTGGCTCTTAGTAAGTGGATTTTCTAAACCTACCTACCGTAAGGAACGGAACGGAAAATCGTGGATTGTGGCGATCCCTTAACACTGTGTTCAACAGTGGACGCCCACCGGTTGAGAAAGAAGAAGAAGAAGAAGGACAAGATTCTACGTACGGGTTCGTTGAGACAGTCGGCGGCGGCCTGCGCGCTCTCGTAGGTGATGAAGCCGTAGTTGGGGTGCCGCGGCGCGCCGGGCGCCGCCGGCTTGCTGTGCACGCGCAGCTCGGCCACGGGCCCGAAACGAGCGAACAGGGCCCGCAGCTCCTCCTCCGTGGCCGAGTGCGGCAGGTTGCCTAGGAACAGCTGCTGCGCGTCCGAGTACCGGCGGCCGCTCTCCACCGGGTTGCCCACTGGAAAGTGAGTAAAGCTCTCATAATCTCACTACTGGGCAAAGGCTTCAATATCTCATCATCCCTCTGCCCTCATCCTTATCTATTTGGGGTCGGCTCAATATGCTATATATATGTTGTCACATGATTTGGCTACGTATTTTACGACCAGCCGATAGCCTGACGCCAACTTACCTTAGTCACCTTTTACAAGATACTCGGTAAGACATGAGTGTGGTCTATTCTTTTTTTTGTGCGCAATGAAGAAAAATCCCTGGATGCGTACGAGCTTGTACTAGTGGACAGTGTCCGACTCGCACGGACTATGAATCTTGCAAGTTAAATTTCACCAACTTCCCGGGGTTCGGTTGAGATGAAATTTTATATACTGGCCCAGTCCCGATGACAATCATGTTTATGATAAGCGTGACCTGATGCTGCTGCTAGGATTAGTACGAGAAGAGGGAACTCCTCATAGTTTCGTTTAACAGTAGGGAAATAAAATTTTGGTAAAAGCTTTTTTATTTTTTATTTTATTTATGTACCATAAAAAAAGTTGGAAAATACATTATTGGTAAAAAAAAGTGTACAAAGGTCAACTTATCCCTATGACAGAGATCTCTGCCAGGCAACCTTTTTTTTTACTAATACGTAGACTTTTTCTTTTCTGTTCCCGCGGCAACAACGCCGTACAAAGAGCTCATGAATAAGGGCTCCGTATAGACTTGAAACTAGTCGGGCTAATAAGACTTGAGTATAGCCGGTTTCTATACATTTACAAATAATTAGCAATTATTAGTTACGATAGTACCTTGCTGCGGGGGCTGTGGGTTGCGCGGAGGCCGCGGGCGGGGCTCGTGTTGCACCGGCGTAGGGATGGGCGCGGGCGGCGGGGGCTGCGCCGGCGGGGAGCTTCGTAGGGCTACGCCCGCGCCCGCCGAGGAGCCTGACTTCAACAGGTTCGCATACGTCTTGGGCTCTGGAGCAACAGGAGTCTCTGAACCAAAAACTTTCGATTTTAAGCAAATTTTATTTGAACAAAATAGCGTGGTGGTGGCGAAGACGGAACGGAGGCACGCATGTAGTCGCTGACGTGCGAGGATAGCAGTTGGTGACCTCTGAAACTCAGCGTCGGTAGTGACTAATCACGACTGACAAAAGCTGAGAGGTTACACCAATTTGGGGCATCACACTATGCAAGTTACATTCTGTACTGCGTTCTTTTTTTTTTGTTTTAATATATTATTATGTGTTTTATTATACTTGTGTAGTGTGTTGGCACAAATAAAATTATTTTTCTTTTCTTTTCTGGTTAGAGTGTGGTAGACGAGGCAACAGATGGATAGTGGCAGGAATCGGTATGCATGCGGTTAAGTATAAGCTTTTTACAGTTATAACCGTAAAATATAATAATGGGCACCTAATCAACGAACAAGTAAACGTTTCGAACTCCAGTTTATTACACGAGTTTGAAGGCAAAATCAATGGTGGGGGTTGAACATTTTTATATTATACTACTTGCTTGGATGATGAGTTGCTTTGCAATTTTTTCGTGGAACCGGTCTCCTAACGAGGCGAAACGATCGTTGATATTGTCGTTGTGAATGTGTGTAGTACTTTTATATACTTTGCTGTTGGTTATCTAGTGATACGTGTCGCACGTACGTGTGTTAAACTAATCCTGCATGTATAAGATATGAGAACGGTTTTGCTTCCTACACTAAGTATTACATAGATTTTCTTAACAAACACTTATAGCAAAATATTTATACCATAACTTTTGAAATTTGGCAAAATTAAAGCTATTGCTACATACCGAGCTAGTACGTGGAAGAAATATAAACCTGAATAAGAGTGGTCACTGGACTGCGGCTGCGGCGAGGGCTCCCTATCAGGCTCGGGCTCTGACAACGGCTCGGCGGGCTCCTCGCGCTCCACGGACACCACGCTGGCGGCCCCTACTGATGGCACTGACACGCCGCTGAGGTTGGTGTTGGCTAGAAAAACAAAGTGATGAACGAGTTCAAAGTACAGTGACCTTCAGCTCCGAGGTTCACAGGTTCGATTCCCGCCAAAAAGCAAAATTTCTTACTAGCTTGCTAAAAACTCTCTTAGCAGCTTAAAAATGGGAAATTTATTAGTTAACGTGTTATCCATTTTTTACTCCACGACCAAAGTCGCAAAGCGTGGAGTCTAAGGCGTCTAAGGCGCAAAGCGTTGGTCGTGGAGTCTATCTCCTGATGATGCTTCGGTTGCGGGGCGAAACGATTGTTGAGTTTGTGATAGTCAACGTATATAGTGCTTGTGTATCATGGTGGCGGTGGTGGAGGTTTGTGCATGTGTTTTTACGAATCCTCTATGTATCAGGTATGATAACCTATTGTCCACTTACATTTAGCATTATATATATTTTCTATTTTACTTCTTCGCGGATTATAGCAAAATAATTTTATTATTACTTTTGTATAATGGATCTCCGCAAAGTAACGCCTAATTCTATAAATTAAATTAACATAATAGTAATAAAATTACCTTGCAAAGCAGCGACAAGGTGCCGTGTAGCCTCATCGTGCTGTGGAGGGTGTCCGTTGAGATGAGGCGAGGGCTGAGGTCCAGGGGAGGGAGCGGGGTTCGACGGCTGAGGCGATGGGGTCGGCGGGGAGAGCATAGGGGCGTGAGGCGGGGCGGGGGGCGCAGGAAACGGGGTAGGGAAGTTGGGAGCTGGCGGGAAGTAGCCACCAGCAGCCACCGCCTCCTCTTCCTCGCCCTCAGACCGACCCGAACCTTCACCCTCCTCGTCCGAGAAAACTATATCCTGGAATGACATAAATATCATTGATTTGTCATTATTAAAAAACATGGTGGAGGCCGACAAACTAAAGATAGCAATATATTATATCGTTTCATTCAAATCAGTGATTGATTGATTGATTGAAATAAGTGAGTCACAAAAAAATTTCCGCTGCAACTCTGACTCCGAGAAAATTCTAAAATTAAACAACCAGCCTAAACAACCCAATTTTTAGTCCTCAGCCTCTCTTGGTGCCTCTCCAACAAGTGGTTGGCAGTCAGCTCTGCATACGCCCCTCCTTTGCGTGGCCAGACGGAAGAGCAAAAAAGGCATGTTAATGCTTAAAGGTTCGTCTTTCCTGACCTAAGGTTTCCAGACTCTCATGCGGTTCTCATGCGATCATGATGAGATCGTTAACTAGTTTTTGAGTTTATCTCGAACAGACAGTTAGATGCGACATTGGACTGTAATATGTAGTGTTGCAGTGTTACCTGGTAGCGAAAGATGTCGTTGTGCACGTAGTACTTCTTGGGCGACTGCGCGGCCAGCACGAAGGTCTGCGTGAAGCGCCTCATGGGTGCGCCGCCGTTGGACAGCTCGCCCGTCACTTGAACCACCACGCCGTTACCCAGAGTTGCTTGAGCGTCCACCTGCATATCAAATAATGGGGAAAAATCTAGCACTTCTTTATTACCCATAGATGTCTATTGGACATTGACTGGATATGTAACTAAGGGCCTGTTTCACAAGTTATTCAGAACATATACGACACATGTCTCAATATACGGCAATAGATATAAAAATCTATATAGCTTGACAGAGACTTAGCCTTCTGTAGAGACTCTAAAGGGACTATTAGATGACTTGATATCTAGGTTGTGTGATGAGCCAAAGTTTAGTGATTGCATCTTTCCAAACCAAATAGATCCTATCATGTCCATAAATTTTCAAGTGCATCAGAGATTGACACCTTTACATTAGATATAAAAATCCATATAGGTTGACAGAGACTTAGCCTTCTGTAGAGACTCTAAAGGGGCTATTAGATGACTTGATATCTAGCTCGTGTGATGAGCCAAAGTTTAGTGATTGCATCTTTCCGAGCCAAATAGATGCTACCATGGCCATAAATTTTCCAAGTGCGTTAGAGATTGACACGTTTTTGGCAATAGATATAAAAAACTCTTCTGCGGAGACTTTAAAGGGACTATTAGATGGCTTGATATCTAGATCATATGATGACCATGCATACTCTGCTTACCTGGCTGATCTTAGCATGGCAGTCGCGGAAGTTGAGCTGCTGGATACGGTTGTGGATCTGCTTCTGGCCGATGACGGGCAACGTCTCGCGGTTGGGCGCGTCCAGCCCGCCGTGCACGAACGACGAGTAGTTGTTATAGAATCTGAACACAACAAATATATTAAAAAATAACTCAAATACATAACAACATATATATTTTTTAACCAATGACTATACTTGCTAATATGCATGCTTGGGCCATGCGTTGCTTTACGTTTACGTTCTGGTACGTTTGCGTTACGTAAGAGAAACAATAGGTGAACGAAGAGTATGTAAACGTGTGTAGTGCTTGTGTATATCTCCGAAAAGTAACGCCTCATTCTATATAAAAGCTATTTTCAACATTAATATGCGATTGGCGTAGATAAATAAATAAATATATGGGACACTCACACACACGGACGTCAAATCCCAATGTAAGTAACTTAATACTTGTGTTATGTAATTTATAGAATTAGGCGTTACTTTGCGGAGATCCATAATACAAAAGTAATAATAAAATTATTTTGCTATAATCCGCGAAGAAGTAAAATAGAAAATATATATAATGCTAAATGTAAGTGGACAATCGGTTATCATACCTGATACATGCAGGACACCAACGCTATGCGCCTTAGACGCCTTAGACTCCACGCTTTGCAACTTTGGTCGTGGAGTCTATCTCCTGATGATGCTTCGGTTGCGGGGCGAAACGATTGTTGAGTTTGTGATAGTGAACGTATATAGTGCTTGTCTATCGTGGTGGCGGTGGTGGAGGTTTGTGCATGTGTTTTTACGAATCCTGTATGTATCAGGTATGATAACCGATTGTCCACTTACATTTAGCATTATATATATTTTCTATTTTACTTCTTCGCGGAATATAGAAAAATAATTTTATTATTACTTTTGTACTTGTGTTATGGGTGACAGACAAGTGGTAAATATATACATATACAATTTTACATAGATATTTAAATAAAAATATACACGTAGGCCCAAAGAACCGACAAATTGTTTATAGAAAATGTTGGCCCTCGCCGGTAACCAAACCCGCGATCCGCGGAGCTGAAGGCAGGATCACTACCCACTACGCCAACGGGCCAGTCGATAACTCAAAGGCGACTAAGGTAAGTTGAACCACCGTGTCGTATCCTGTTCAGTAGAATAGAACACTCTCCTTCTTACCGAGGTGTCGTAGTATGTGACTGCATGATTATAACATGCTGTGTCGACCCCACTTAGAGTGGAATAAGGGCAGAAGGATGATGAAATTGGTTACAATTCTGTTATAAACCGGAAGCCTTGATGTTGCGCTAATCTTGGGGTATCAGAAGGATTATACTAAACTGACTTTCCAATATGTCAAATAAATCACTCTTAATTGGGATCAAAAGAAATTCTTATAGTATACTTACGTCACCTGATAATAAGTAAAGACGTTTAAAAGCGATAAGAAACCGCAATTGATATCAATATAAATAGACACTTTCTTTGTATACAAACATACTGATATTGATAAAAAAAAATATTATCTACACTAATATATAAAGCTGAAGAGTTTGTTTGTTTGATTGATAGTTTGAACGCGCTAAACTCAGGAGCTACTGGACCGATTTAAAAAATTCTTCGATCTTAAGATAGTTCATTTATCGAGCCTATAGGCTATATAACATCACGCTAAGATGAATAGGAGAGGAGCTGCAATAACAAAATATATTGAATACGAGAAAATTTGAACCTCTCCTTGCGCTAAGTAAACAATGAAAGTTATTAAAAAATCTCTTATAATTAACTCATGATAACTACTTTTATGTTCAATAGCCGTGTGGTACCGGCTAGGTAGAATTGGACCACCCTCATTCCTTACTAAGGTGTCGTAAAAGGCGACTAAGGTAAATTGGGCGATATGACCTTAACGTCCACCGCTGTCCTACCGGATAATGTAGGCCGAATTTATTCCCAAGGAGGGTTGACGTCAGGTAGGCAGCCGGTCATAAAATTATTTGCCGAATCTCTACAACATGTTGTTAAGTAAAAAAGGATGCGACTCTGCGAGGGCGTTCCCCGTAGGCGACGCGCAGGTGCAGCACCCGGCGCCTGTGGGAAATGGACAAGGGTTGTCGCATCAAGGACGGGCGCAACGTAAGAGATGGTTGGATTGTGTGAAGTATGATATGCATATAAAAGGAGTAGCGCCAAAGTTGACGAAAGATAAGACAGAATGGAATAGAAAAAAGACAGGAAGATATATAACTACTTTTATGTTCAAGTACAAAGAAACAAATATACAAAGAATAAATACATAATTCAGAGACACAGATCTAAGAACTTATTGAAATTGGAGTCTCAAAGTGCTAGAGTAGCAAACACACAATGTGAAGATCAGACCCAAAACATGATGATACAAATATTATATCATAATCCACGTTTGTTAAGAGAATCTATGTAATGCTAAGTGTAGAAAGCAGACAGCGCATTGCGCTTTTGTCATGAAGCCTATTCTCCTGATGATGCTCCAGCTACAGGGCGAAACGATCGTAGAGATTGTCGCAGCGAGTGTGTACCTAGTGCTTGTGTGGCTAATGGCGGTGTTTTGTGAAACATGTGTTGAGTGGTCCTGCGTGTATAAGGTATGTGAACGTTGCCCGCGTCCTACACTAAGCATTACATAGATTGTCTTAAAAAACGCGGATTATAGCAAAATAATTCTATTACAAATTGTGTTCTATGGAATTCCGCAAATTTATTTATTTTTCATTTATTTTATTTTTTAACAAAGTTTTACATTTTCTTACAAAACTAATTATCTCGCCAAACTAATTAAGTTTGTTGGCGAGTACACGCTCAACTATAAAAAATCTATAATCTACTTATAATAATAGAACAAAAAAACAAACAAAGTAATGCCTGATTTTATAAATTACTTATAAGCAGACCCCCCCCACTAGGTGGACATACTAAAAACGGTTGAGACAGCCGCAGGATCTAGGCGGTACAAAATGGTGTAGCATAGAAATGTTATGGAAATAGTGGGACATTTGTGGTTGATGAGAGTCCAAGCCATCGGGTCAGATAGTTATATGCTAAGAAAGTTTAATCACGAACCTATGCAGATGGGCAGGCGCCTTGTTGAGCAGCGTGTAGTACTGGCGGACAAACTCGCGACCAACGCTCTGCGGGGACGGGGACGCCTCCATTACCATTGCTGTTGCTAACAATGCGCCTATACAGCCCTCCGCTATACGCTGCCCTGTAACCATTTACCAATAATTATTACTCGTTGCTGTGGTTCAATTCGTTATTGACTTCTCCTTGAAACAAAACTGGCAGATGAAACAATTGCTTTGGTGCGAAAAGGTGTTACACATTCTAATACTATGAACATGAATGGTGTTAATCTATGTATCTCACGCTTAGTAATAAAGTGACCTAATTCAAAAACATTGATGAATCAAATTGCAATAACAAAAAGCATAGTGCTTACAAAACTCCCAGTGTTAAATAGTCCCATAACTTGGAAGAGCAAGAAAACAATTGTTGTTTTTAAATAGTTAGTAGTGTGATGCCACAGATGGCTTTGAAATAAGGATTACAATGTATCTAACTCAATAAAGCTTAATTTGAAATTCAGTTTAATACTAAGTGTGCGATATATTTAAGCTAGAGGTGTCGTAAAAGGTGACTAAGGTAAATCGACCCGCCGCGTGGTATCTGGCTGAGTAGAATAGACCAACCTCATTTCTTACCAAGGTGTCATAAAAGGCGACTAAAGTAAATTGACCCACCATGTGGTATCTGGTTTAGTCGAATGGACCACCCTTCACCGAGGTGTCGTAAAATACGACTGAGGTAAGTTGAAGTTAGGCAGGCGGGCGGTCGTAAAAACGCATCCAAATCATGTGACAGCATGTTTATAACATGTTGTGCCGACTTCACTTAGAGCGGGATAAGGGCAGGAAGATGATGATATTTAAACTAAATATTATATTACTTTCTTCTATCTTAAATATTCAATTAAGAATTACAAATAAATATTATAGGACAACTAAAACCATTTGAGAAGCTCTGTATATTTTGACAAAATTATTTACATACTGTCTGTATGTGCTGTACTGCTTTTAGGGACTTTGTTTTATATGTATCGATATGGCTTTATTTATTTCTTTTTATATATTTAGTTAGTAGGTTTTATAATAGTAATCATTGAACAAAGTAAGAAATTGTTGGTCAATATTATTTTTAATTTGCTTTTTAGTTTTCATTATTATAGAATGATTCACTAATTCCAAACAGGGAATTTAGGGTATAAATTCTTATAAAATCTAAAATAATAATCAAAGTGATCACAATAATATATACATATATATTTATATTATATTTGTATTTATTTATTTATTTATATATACATATGCTACATTTGCAAGGATGGCATTTGCGATAGTATAAAACTGTGTGCATAATATAAACATATATATTGTGTATCATTTACTATTCTGTATATAATAATAATCAACGTTATTATAAATATATCTGTTGGTGTGTTGAAATAAAAAAAGCGCAATCAAAATAATTATGTTATAACTGTATATTTGTTTGCCATTTTATCATAGTAATATAAATTGTTATAATAAGCTATTGTAAAATTTAAAAATTAAGGACTCTATGTTTTGAAAACTTTATAAATTTGACAATGTTAATGTAGACAAAATTATTTGCATACTATTAAGTTTAATGTCAGGAATCTAATAATGTTCTCACCATCTTATTGTTATTCACCACATTATACCAAATAAAGATAATTATTATTTAAAAAAATAATTTCAATCTTCTAGAACATTTGAATATTTTAAAGCAATTATTACTTCAAACAGAAGTTCAGTTAACAGTCAAAACTGTAGACTTTATTTGACTATAACTTAATAGTGTGGTAATTTCATATGATAAATATTTTCTATTAAATATATCATTAAGGGCATTTTAATTTACAGACAAGTATACCTATGTCAGATCTTTGAACTCTTGACGATTTTCGTTCATAAAGCACTGGCGCCGATATATTAAAATTGTACGTATATAATATATAAAGCTTAACACTTTTGTTGTCTTTAGCATCAATATCTCAATATGAGAATATAAAAACTTATAAACATATTATTTATCAAGTTGCGTAGTCCGAGTCAATACGGAGAGTTCTCCAGGGTTCGGTACGACGACGCATGGCGACTCTGGTCTAAATTAGGTAAGCTTATCTTCTCATACTCATTAAATTACTACTTGGACTGTATATTTATTGCAAAAGGAAAAGAGAATTATAGCTCTATGCCTAAAACAACGGCTATGTTAGCGAAGCTTATTTAACAGAGAAACACTAGGGCTTTAACCTATAGAAAGAAATCTTTCTGCCGACAACCAAAATATTACTCATATTACTTTCGACAATTTTAATTCATGAAAAAACTCACCTCAGTAAATTATAGGCATTAAAGTGGTGTAATCTGCAACGAATCGTCACGAAAATCGCGTAATTTTCACGATAAATAAGGACTGAAAACAGAAAAAAGAGCCTACCTCACCGTTCAGTGTCAATTTAGCTGCAGTGTTGCCTATTTTTTTATTTTAGTTTTCGTAAAAAGATTATTTTATTAAATTTACACAGGGCTGCTGACAAGAAGGATATATATTTTATATATAGTTTGTTGAAAATAATATTTTATACCACCCATTCTTTTAAGTTCCCTGAATTAAGGCATATTTTTTTCTTCAGATATAGATTCAATTATTAACATAAGTTTTTGAAACGAAAACTTTCAGTATTTTATATGTTTAGTCTGGTATTGAATTTTTTAAATCTTTTTTAGAATTTAGGTTCAAGTTATTGTCTTGTGTCTTGTGCGATGTCTGTGACTTTTTTGATTTATGACACATTTTACTTGTAAATGTTGCTGATTATCGATAGTTTGAATATCTATAGAACCTTTTTATTTTCATTCATTTATAGACTTTTTTTTAATAAATTAATTGGTATGAAAATCAGCATAAGCAATATGAAAGGGACCAGAAACAATATGTATGAGAAATTCTCTAGGCAGTGATTCCTTTGCAAATGCAAATGCAAATGGCAAGCATGCTAATTATATTTCCCGGTACTTATTCGTCCTCGTACCGTCCATAATATACGGATGCAGCAGATGTAGAAACCTTTAGTTTGCCTGGGCACCATTAGGTTAACAAAGTAAATAAAGTTTTAGTAATCGTACTGTTCCTAATTAAAGATCATCCCTATATTTCATCCTAAATTGTCCGTGCCACTTTAATCTTTTCGCTTCCGCTGTAAATATTACTTAATATACTTTAATCATTTCTGAACGACAAAATTTGCTATAATGGCGGCATTAATTTCTCAATGTTGGTTAACTTATTGATTTTCTTACAACATGTTGTTTTCTCTTTCACTCTTAGCATCGTTATGGTTTTTATCCTTGTTGTTGCCGGTGCGTGCCATTGACCTCATAGCTGGTACTCGCTTTTCATTGGTTGTTATCGTAGAAGGGATGAAAATGCCTGCAAAAAAGTAGCGTCTCTTTACTTTTAGCCAACATAACAAACTAGTACGCGCCGACTCATCATACGCCCTCTTTCATTCTTCTGCATTTGGCATTCAGCGTCGAAGGTCGTGCATAGACCTTAGGTTATAGTTTACTGTTACTTTTAAGTCTATATTTAGTAATAATGGCCAATAACGATATTTTTGCACAAGATGTTACTGATAATCAAGTGAATGGAAATGCGGAGAATGGTGGTGGTGATGGCCAGGACCATAACAGTGCAGACGCCCCGGGACGCGATGACGACAGGTAAAGTTACTAATAGTCATATAAATGATAATATTTGTTATTTATCAGTATTGAAGTATGTTAATAACTATAAAAATGCTAATTCGTCTTTTTGCGTTGTAAATTTATTTTCACAGTAATGATTCGTTCGCCGCAATGGCGGCGTCGGTCCGGTATATTTTCATTATCGGCTTTTCAATCTATTTTGATCCTTGAGGGTTTTTCAAAATTCAATGTTTTTATCCTTGCAGTGGTTTCTTCGCGCATTATATTAAGTCATCTATGTCGTAGTTTTCATTTCAGATAAAATCCAGGTTACGAACTTAGTAAATGTATTTTGTAGCCGCCCGACGCAAAATGGCGTCATCGCGTCACTCTTAGTTCCCGCCGGCGCGGTCCCGTTATTGATTTTTGCATCAGTTTTTTTTTCATTTGATTAGTTGTATGAATGTTACGGTTAATGATCGGGCGTGGACCGCGTGAGCTGATATTGTAGCTTCTTGCAAGATTTTAAATCGGTGGTAGTGCGTAAGGCGCCGAGGGGAGCGCGGCCCGCGACCCCGGCGTCGCGGTCAGTTTGGAGCGCCACTAACGCCCTGTCTCTCTGCAGGTGTGAGCCTGCGACGCCGCAGCAGCCGCCGCCGAAGGACGTCATGGTATATATCCGCAAGGGCTCACACTAAAGTAAACCTACGACCAAACTGACTAGATTGTCTGGGCCACTTAACTTTGGGCCTCGTTCACACTTGCCAATTTCAAATCTTGCGATCACTGTAACATTCTTGTTTTCATTTCTCGTTGTCTTAATATTAAATTTTGCAGTTTAATTTTTGTAACTTACAGGTATTCTGAATTTGTTTTGCTGCAGTGCTTGGAGTTTGTTTTTAACAAAAAAAGTAGCTGTAAAGTACTGTAAACAAGTACTGCATAGTATTAATTTTAAATTATAATTTTTAAGTCAGTTTCTAAATAGAAGCAATTCAATATTAGTGTACTCATATATTAATTCTTTTGTTATGTAATTACAGAAAACTCTTTGTGGGAGGCTTGAGCTGGGAAACTACAGACAGTAAGTAATACTTTTTTTTCAAGGTTGTGTACTTCGATAGTTCGATAAACAGTTTAATAACAATTTACCTGATAATACAAAAAAAAAATTATATTTGATTGAAATAGCTTTGGACATTTAGACAACTTTTTTTTAACCAAATGATGAACATATCAGTTCTGCTTCTGAATGAAATGAAGAAAACACACCCACCTTACTGATTTATTTTTCAAGTAGATCTCTTCAATTATTAATTTGATAAATTAATGATTTAATATTTTTTCTTTCTTGCAGAGGAATTACGTGATCACTTCAGTACATATGGAGAAATTGAAAGTATTAATGTTAAAACCGATCCAAATACTGGTAGATCACGTGGATTTGCATTCATTGTATTTAAGGCACCAGACTCCATTGATAAAGTCATGGCTGCTGGGGATCATACCATCAACAACAAAAAAGTAGACCCTAAAAAAGCAAAGGCGAGGCATGGAAAGATATTTGTAGGAGGCCTCAGCAGTGAAATCTCAGATGATGAAATCAAAACATTCTTCAGTAATTTTGGAGCTGTAAGTATTCATCTTGTTTATTATTGTCTTTTATAGTTTTGTATGATGACAACACAGTGTAGTATCCTTCTGTATAGAATAGTACCACCCTCTTTTCTTACTGAGGTGCCGTAAAAGGCGACTAAGGTAAGTTGACTCACTGTGTGGTATCCAGTTAAGTACAATAGACCACCTTCTTTCTTATTGAGGTGTCGTAAAATTAGTTGACGTCAGGCAGGCGGCTGGTCGTAAAATACATAGCCAAATCATGGGACAACATGTTTATAACATGTTGTGCTGACCCCATTTAGAGTGGGATAAGGGCAGGAGGATGAAGAGTTTGTATGATGACAATTCCGGTTTTGGTGAGATGATTAAATTCTTGATTGGTTGTGAAGAGGAATCCGGGCCACTGAAAGTTACAAAATATGAAAGAGACCTTTGATCATAAAAATGAAATTGTTCATCATTGTTTATCTTGTTTACAGGTTATAGATATAGAGATGCCCTTTGACAAGACCAAGAACCAACGTAAAGGTTTCTGTTTCATCACATTTGAGTCTGAGCAAGTGGTCAATGAACTGCTCAAGACGCCCAAACAAACAATTGGTGGTAAAGAGGTCAGTATTTATCAGCATGACATTATTAAACAAAAATGTATGGTATCTGTTTTTATTTGAATGATATGATATGTGAAATATTATATTTGCTTTCAGGTTGATGTAAAGAGGGCAACACCAAAACCAGACGGTCCTGGGGGAATGAGCACCCGAGGGGGTCGCGGGGGGCGCGGTACGCGTGGAGGTCGCGGGGGCCGCGGGGGATACGGCGGACAGGGCGCATGGGGCAACCAGGGCTATGGTGGCTATGGGTACGGCCAGGGAGGTTACGGCGGCGGATACGACGGCTATGGCTACGGCGGATACGGATACGACGGCTACGGGGGATACGGCGGTTACGATTACTCCGGCTACCCCAATTACGGTAAACGCGGCAAGCAGCACTAGTAAGCTAGCATTGCTGGCCTGCTCACCGACACATTACCTCGACTGATGTTACCTGATCCTAGAATGTAAACGTAGAGTAAGGCGGCGGGCGAGGGGCGGCGCCGCTCCGCCCCTCGCCCGTCGCGCTAGGTTAACATAAGGGGAGCCCCTCCGTCCTGTGATACCTCCTCGCCGATGTGCATCCGATCGATAAGGAGATATCGACGTCGCGTGAACCTTAGGTGTATGTCTTAGTGCGTAGAAAATATTTATTTTTCTATTATAACTGCGTATTTACATTGATATTCTATCGAGATAATGTGTAGTGAATGTTGTCGGGGCGACAGTTTCTGATGATCGTTAAAAACTACTTTTGTGTAATCAGCCTGAACTGAGATCATTTAGTGTAACGTATTTCCGGAGATCATACTTTAATTTGCATAACTTAGTTAATTTCCACTAATTTGCATCACTGAGCTGCCCGCATGTATCCATAGCGGAGTAGCGAGTGCCCACGCAGCTATCGATCACTCTTTATCATTGTTTCACTAGGTACTATGTTTGTACATATATGTTACCGCCTTATGTTTTATAAGTGTTTATTTGTAATACCACTTTTGACATATGTAGCAATGTCGCCCGAGTTTTATTTGTTTTTGGTATTTTTTATTTTACCTATTAACGCTCTCGCTACATGCTACATTTGGGTAATTGGGGTAATATATGGAGAGACATTGTGAAAGTGATAAAGATATGATGAAGCTTTTAAATAAAGCACTGTTACCAAAAAATCAATGTGTTTCCATATATACTCCCGCCCGATCCCGCTCACCCCCCCATCCCCCACGCCATCGGCCACTAACATTTGCATGACTATGGGTCTTACATCTAAATGGGTCTTATATCACAATTGCCTCTAGTTTACTATATCACGATATTTATTTTAACTTAATACTACTTTTTAGTAATATTAAATACTGAATCTACATTATACAATAACAAATAGAGAAAAATCTTTATATTTCACGATTTAACTGCATCAATTTAAAGATTTATATAAGCTATATTTATTTTTCAATATATATTAGAGTAGAGGGGTATTAAATGTTATTTTCATAATAAAATACTCTGCCAAGTAGTAAAATGAAATAAAATATTAGTAATACATTTATGTAGTATAACGGAATTTGGTAATGCATTAAAACGGAAGTCTTCTCTCGTGGGTAATGTCTGGCGAAGAATCGCGTAATGGCTGAAGACTAATGGCTTTATGTTGCGGGCAGACTACGGCGGGTACGGAGGGTACGAGGGCGGCTACGGCGCGCGCGCGGCTCCACGCGGGAAAGGTACTGCCGTCCTCACCCCCACCCCATCTTTAACGAATCACTCAGGTTGCACTCTCGGCTGAGAATCTATCGATAGCCTCGCTTGACGATTGTATATGCGCTTTATCTATTAGGTCTTCAACAATTGGCGGGCTCAGCGGTCCAAACAAGTCCGAATTCACTTTAGCTGCTCCGTGTAAGTGGATCGGTAAATACAACTGACAATACTCCAGGCTAGCCGCGAGATATGCTCGCTGAGAGTGCGATGTTTTTTCATGTTATTCGCACATTTGTTTTGACAAACGTTTTGGCCCGCTGCGCTTTTTGCGTTTATCGATGTCGCACGAGTACCTATCACGATAGCACGTTGCTGTAGTTAAAGTATCCAAAACGTTTGGTATATTTTAGTGTTTTTCGTCATCAGTTTTATTTAGATTTGTTGTTATAACTACGCAAATGTGCATGTATTTATATTCCCTAATTACCTTATTAGCTAACGATTTATTATAACGATAATATAATAACGGCTAAACTTTATTAAAATTATAATAATGCGTTATAAATTTCATAATATAGTTAATAATTGCGCGGATTATTAGATTACCTATGTGAGGTTACACTTGACACAGTAAGGAGCTATTATCTAATCTATTCAACCCTGCAAATCTTATTTATCTTTTAGTCATTGTGCAAAAGTGACGCATGCTTATTTCGCCAGTAGGAAAAGCGTGCGGTTTTTGTAATAGCTTGGAGTCAAAAATATATCATGCTTTTTATGTTAATGCCGTTTCTAGAATTAAGTTGATTTTAAGCCTACCATGTTATCGGTGTAACCTCTCATTTGTTCATTGAGTCATAGATGTTTAAGACACGTTTTAAGGAAATTTTAAACTTCCATGCATCATGTAGATCGCATTTTACCACTTTGCTTAGTGTATATAGAATAAGTTTATCAGTTTGCAATTTTATAGTGTCTTGATGCGGTAAAGATATGCTTACACTAGACAGCAGATGCATACATTTATATTTGAATATTAAAATAATGTTTTTTTAATCGTTAACTTATTGTTATAAGACTTACGAGTGCCGTATAATATAACGAGTGATATTTGCTATACTAAGTGGTTAAAATGTTGAGGCAGAGTTCGGCGACCGGTTTTTCAGAAAGTTCAACATACTGGGTTTTCCCGTTCGTGTAAGCGTACCGTTACTTCGTAACTCGCATGACTAAAACTTGATACAGTTGGTGTTTGTGTTAACCGCTTACTGTCCGTAATGTTTGTAGCTTCATAGTATTATGACTTTACAGCTGGTTACCAGGGAGGCAAGCAACGTGGCGGGGGCGGCGGTCGTGCCAATCAGAGGCACCAACCCTACTAAATACAATACAGTACCTGCCGAAAGTCATCTCAGTCCAATAGTAAGGTAAATTGATGTAGTTATCTCACTGTGTATTTAATGTAATGTTTAATTCTCACTAACTCAATTGACGGTACTCTTTTTTAAAATCGTGGATAAAACAATCTTAGGCTGAAATTTGTTATCGTGAAAGGTTGATATTGGTACAGCGTATTAGACGTGAAAGAGTAACAAATTTAGTAGAATTTGTTAGGCAACTTTGACTGGAATTACAGTTATAGACATTCTATAATACATAACACTACGGACTATTTTTTTTACAATTTTTATTTTATATTTCTATACTGTTTTTCCTTTCTTTTTCAGGTTAAGTGATCGGTCATGCGCGTCCCCCGCGCCCGCGCCCTGTTCGTGCGCCGCGCCGGGGACGCGTCATTCCATTCCACAATTAATTTAAGAAATCTTTTTAAGAAAAATTTTAAGGATAAAATAGTACGTCATATGTGACGTGATCGCAGTCGGAGCGGTCGTACATACAATTAATATAATATAGTATGGATATATAGATTAACTGAGTATTATTGCTGATTAGATTCAATTTTGACATTAGTATCGAAGTCTTACCTTTTTGAACTGAATGTTAGGGAGTAATAATTATACAGAGCTTAAAATTAGTAAATAACAGCGGTATCCGTGTCTCCGTCAAACCAAGTCCGTGTGCTTGAGTGAATGGAAGTGTGTGTGAGCGAGTGTCGGCCGCCCTCAGCGTTCTGTTCTGGATCTCATTGCAGAAAATGTTGTAGATTTGTAATTTTTAATTTTGGTAATCAAAACAAGGAAATCGGAATCATGTATTTTTTACAATACTAGTTGTTTCTTCCAATGAGTAAGGATGAAATTAGATTAAGTATTCGGACATGAACAAACTTCTGAAGATATACGAGTTGTGTATGTCGAAATAAACAAATATGTAAATAAAATGTTGACTTTTTGTCTGTCTTGATTAATTTCATCTGGGTTGTTCTAGAAACTTTAGGCGACATTTAAATGTAACTTATGTTACATTGCCAATGTTAAGCGATAACAATTTTGTAAAAACAAGATAAGTTTTAAAACAAATAAATTGAAATCATATTAAAATTGACTTAGTCACTTATTCCCAGTAAGTATAAAAATTAGAAGCAGATTATTGGATCATAATAACTTTATTGAACTGAACATTAATTACATAGGTAAGTTTCAGCAGGGTTGTGCGCTTGAAGTTGCATGAATTATGTCGAGGGCGTTGCACAAAGCTCTGTAGTTCACCTGAAATTAATTGAATTTAAAATCATATTTATAAATTTAGTAATATTTTCTTAAATTATCAGTTTTAAAATTAAATGCCTAACCATTTAAACTGATAATTTAAGAAAATATTGCTAAATTGAAATTGAAACCTAAGTTTCATTAAAGATTTTCGTTTATTAGGTTATTTATTTATGTACCATAAAAAATGTTGGAAAAATCATTACTGGTAAAGAAAGTGTACAAAGGTCAACTTATCGCTATGACAGAGATCTCTGCCAGCTAACCTACGAAGTGAGACAATTTATATTAAAGAAAAAGTTGTACCCAAATATCAAACATTATGAATTACAGTTACCTAATAACAATTTCCTTATTTAACAATAAAAATAAAAGAAATATATTATGTCAGGTTTGAAGTAGAAACAAATGTATGATATAAGATTTAGATATCTTGATTTCTAAGACATGAGCGGCGATTTTTTATTCTATTTTTTTTTGCTTTAATTAAATAATAGTACTAAGGTTTTTCATAGTTATCTTGAATATATAAACCTCGTCTCCGCAACCGCGTCTATAACCAAAGCATTTGTATATAAGGTCTCGCTCGCGCGCCGAAACCAGTGGTAGTAACCCACGTTGGCACAACGCGCGTTCCACTGACACTCGCGGAATTGTACCACACCTCTCTTTGTCCGCATCCTAGTAACAAATGAAATAAATTATATTAAGAAATCATCGTACTGATTGCTTATATGGATAAGCAGTGTTTAAGGTGATTAATATATTTATAGTACCTCAGTAACCGAGCTCTGTGCGCTCATTTTTTACAAAAAAAAAAGAAAAACTTGGGTAGGTGGATTCTTGGTATTTTTATTTCTCAAGACCGCCTGTTCCTAGAATAAGCTACGCTGACTTGACAATTTACGGCAAAAATAGTGTTTTATATTCAATGTAAATTTTAGTATTTTTTTAATGCCCAAAAACAGGGGTTAAACAATTTTTTTTTACATAAAACCTAGCTAGATCGATTTTTCTCCCCCAAAACCCCTACATGCTGAATTTCAGGTAAATCGTTGAAGCCGTTTCCGAGATTCCGAAAATATATATATACATACATACATACATACATACATACATGCATATAAACATACAAGATCAACTCATTTAAATATTAAAGATATGTACATAATATGATTATTATCAATTTTTCTGAAGTTAATGTATAGAACCGGCTATACTCACGTCTTATTCTATCGGGTTAGCCCGACTAGTTTCGAACCCAACCGGGGCTCTTATTCATGAGCTCTTTACACGATGTTATCGCGGCGGGAACTGCGTCCCGCAGCTCGCTGGGCGCGACTCGTGGGTGGTGGGGGTGCGGGGGGACACGGTGGCGGCGGTGGCCGCGCCTCTTCCAAGTGTTCCCTGTCGCTCTGGTCTTCGTCATCGCATGCACGGATGAAGTTTGTGCACGCGACGCTTACGGTGTCGGGTTCAAAGCGGTCTTTATATGAACCAGTAGTGTCAAAAATCGGTTTCCACGCCGGAGGTAGTGTCCATCCACCGTCTCTGTTAAAATTCGGGTACCGGCCAATTTCAATGGCTTCTCGTATTTTTCTAGGTACTAGAAATTTTTCCCTGGATAATACGGAAGCCTTGTCGAACCTTATGTAGTGGTTAGTACCCGAATCGTGGACATGCTCCGCTATGGCCGAACCATTGGTGTCCATATTCTTGACACTACGAATGTGCTCCGATATCCTCGTACTGATGTTGCGACGAGTTTCGCCTATATAATTCCTCCCACAGCCGCAAGGAATCCTATAAACACCAGGTACGCTAAATGGGTCCGGATCTTTCGGTGAGCGCAGCAGGCTACGTATTTGACCAGGAGGACGGAATATCGTCTTGATATTGTACTTACGACGAAGATAGTAGCCTATCTTATCCGTCACTCCCTTGACATACGTTAAATAAGCAGGCGACCGCGCTGCTTCTACCGATCTTCGCGATTTCCTGTTCTGTGCTAAACGATAACACTGGCGCCAGTTATATCCGTTGCTTTCTAAGGCCAGTTTTATTTTATGTATTTCCTGTCCCAGATATTGCGGGTCACACAGATTTAAGGCCCTGTTTATCAAAGTTCGAGGAAGAGAAGAAAGATGCGAGGGGTGATGATGCGATCTGGCGTGTAAGTATTTATTGGTGTGAGTGGGTTTCCGGTACACCGTTGTAGAAAACTTACCGCCAGGCCCTCTTATGACCATGACGTCAAGAAATGGCAGCCTTCCCTCCTTTTCTTCCTCCAATGTGAACTTCACCTTATTATATAATTGGTTTAGGCACAGTAACAAGTCTAATACTTTATCTCTGTTGACTATCGCGAAAATGTCATCCACATATCGTAACCAGCATCGCGGTTTCAGTGGAATCTTATCCAAAAATTCACTCTCAAACCACTCCATGAAGATGTTTGCTGCCACTGGAGCAATTGGAGAACCCATGGCATGGATGGCGTGGCTATGAAGTTCACATTGGAGGAAGAAAAGGAGGGAAGGCTGCCATTTCTTGACGTCATGGTCATAAGAGGGCCTGGCGGTAAGTTTTCTACAACGGTGTACCGGAAACCCACTCACACCAATAAATACTTACACGCCAGATCGCATCATCACCCCTCGCATCTTTCTTCTCTTCCTCGAACTTTGATAAACAGGGCCTTAAATCTGTGTGACCCGCAATATCTGGGACAGGAAATACATAAAATAAAACTGGCCTTAGAAAGCAACGGATATAACTGGCGCCAGTGTTATCGTTTAGCACAGAACAGGAAATCGCGAAGATCGGTAGAAGCAGCGCGGTCGCCTGCTTATTTAACGTATGTCAAGGGAGTGACGGATAAGATAGGCTACTATCTTCGTCGTAAGTACAATATCAAGACGATATTCCGTCCTCCTGGTCAAATACGTAGCCTGCTGCGCTCACCGAAAGATCCGGACCCATTTAGCGTACCTGGTGTTTATAGGATTCCTTGCGGCTGTGGGAGGAATTATATAGGCGAAACTCGTCGCAACATCAGTACGAGGATATCGGAGCACATTCGTAGTGTCAAGAATATGGACACCAATGGTTCGGCCATAGCGGAGCATGTCCACGATTCGGGTACTAACCACTACATCAGGTTCGACAAGGCTTCCGTATTATCCAGGGAAAAATTTCTAGTACCTAGAAAAATACGAGAAGCCATTGAAATTGGCCGGTACCCGAATTTTAACAGAGACGGTGGATGGACACTACCTCCGGCGTGGAAACCGATTTTTGACACTACTGGTTCATATAAAGACCGCTTTGAACCCGACACCGTAAGCGTCGCGTGCACAAACTTCATCCGTGCATGCGATGACGAAGACCAGAGCGACAGGGAACACTTGGAAGAGGCGCGGCCACCGCCGCCACCGTGTCCCCCCGCACCCCCACCACCCACGAGTCGCGCCCAGCGAGCTGCGGGACGCAGTTCCCGCCGCGATAACATCGTGTAAAGAGCTCATGAATAAGAGCCCCGGTTGGGTTCGAAACTAGTCGGGCTAACCCGATAGAATAAGACGTGAGTATAGCCGGTTCTATACATTAACTATGAATACTACTCACGATAGTTTAAATTCAAAAATTTTTCTGAAATCATATTTTATCATTTCTACGGAAAAAAGACACTGAATTGTTTTTACTGTTTATAACTACGTAATGATTCCAACAATGGCGTGTTGGTGTTGAAATAGTCCTGAATCTAAGCAACGTTACTGTTAATATATAATTACAGTTATGCACTTTGTAAAAATTGGTTTTATAAATTGGATACGCGCCTGGAACACTTCGAGTATGTTCGAGAGCTGATCGGGGAATTTGGCAAGCTTAGCTAAGGCGCCAGATACAAGATTGCGCTCTTCAAAGTTGAGATAGTTAAGCGGAGAGTCGATGGTAGGAACGTGCGGAACAGGTTCCAAAAGTGGTGCACGCTCCAGACCACCCTGCGTCAGTGCTTCTCCTACGGTATCGCAGAATCGCTCGTACTCAACGTAGCGACGACGACCGGGTGCGCAAAACCTGTAAAATGCCAATAAAAAGTAAGCAGCGTCCTGTTACTATTCCACTTCTGAGAATAGGCCTCTTCTCTCCGTTTTTGGAGAGAAGGATTGGAGCTAAGACCTACCACACTGCTCCAATGCGGATTGGTAGGTTACACATCTCCATAATTCTCTAGAGATATGCATTTCCCCACGATGTTTTCCTTTACCGAAAAGCGTGTGATAAATTGCAATTATCAATTAGACACAAGTTTTAACAGATAAACTCATTGGTGTCTGCCCGGGTTTGAACCCGTGACCTCCTCGAAAGAGTCGCACGGTTTTACCGCTGGGTTACCATAGCTATAAATGCTAGTTTATAGCTATGGTAACCATAGCTATAAACCATGGTTACCATAGTTTCAATAATGATATTTTAATATGTTCTTATATACCTACTTAAGTCACTATCAAGCCACACAAGTACAAGTTAGGTATTTGAACCCCAAACCAAAATCTAAAGAAGACACAAAAGCACAGAGCCAAGTTGACACCGACCCAAACTCTGCACAAAACGGAACCAGCAGTGATGCTCGTGTGCTGGAACCGGCTGGCACGATGAACCCACTCATCAGAGCGTCTGGTGGGGCCCCTAGTACCCCCCCGCCACGACATCCGTGTAAGGAATAGTCGGAGCCGCTGGTACCGCCACAGCACACTAATGGTTACTGAGACCGATACATAAGTGATGCCTTGCATGCTTCTTGAGCGTCTTGCCTCACAACGGATGCTCGAAGCTATGCGGGGCATCATTATGTATTGAAAAAGAACATAAAAACTCAACACAACATACTTAATGGGAATCACACCCAAAAAACATAAACACACACATAAACACTCAACACACTCACTAAAGATTCTTCAGTTAAACTTGCATCACTGCAGGGAAGCCACAAGCGAACTCTGTGATTATGTGAGTAGCAAGCAAATAGATGTGGCCCTGTTACAAGAACCATATGTTGTGAACAAACGTGTGGTCGGTATGGGTTGTTTAGGGGGAGACCTGACCTACTGTAAAAATGGTGAGTCTGACCCCAGAACATGCATCTATACCAGTAACAGGATCAGTAACTTAGGACTAATTGAGATAGAATGTTACAGAGACCTAGTAACGGTGGAAGCTTTGATTCCTATAGATGAAGACAAGAAACTTAGAATGGCGTTTATGTCGGCCTACATTCCTAGCGAGACCGACTTCACACCACCAACTAAAGAACTCGAAGTAACTGTCAACAAATACAGAGGTAAGCAAATTTCCTTTATAATAGGTTGTGATGCTAACTCACATAACGAGGTGTGGGGCAGTACAAACACAAACAGGAAAGGAGAAGCTTTGCTAGAATTTATCATAAGCAATAATCTCGAGATAATGAACATTGGTAATGAACCAACGTTCGTTACAAGTACAAGAAAAGAAGTGTTGGATATCACTCTAGCATCAGAAGACACTATCAAATACATCAAAGGCTGGAAGGTAGATCGCAAAGACTCGTTCTCGGATCATCGTAGAATCACCTTCCATATAGACAGCAAAATTGGGAAATTGCGCATAAGAAATGCAAAAAAGACCAATTGGGACAATTTTGCGTCCCTGATGAGCAAATGGAGACCCAGACACACTTCCTATAACACAATAGAGGAGTTAGAGGAAGGTGCAATGGAATTAAGCACAGCACTAAAAGATGCCTTTATTAGTACGTGTCCACTAAGAGAGGTTACACCAGGCAAGGGTCAACCGTGGTGGAACAACGAACTAAAAAAACTCAGGAAGAAAGTACGCAAATCTCAAAGAAATGCCCTTAAAAGAGGCGATGAATTGAGCTGGGCGGAATATAGAAACAATAAGTCGGAATTCCGAAAGAAGTGCAGGAAAGAGTCCAGAAACGGCTGGAAGGCGTACTGTAACGGAATTACAGAATACCCCGAAGCAGCCCGCCTAATGCGTATACTGGCTAAAGACAGAACATGCAGATTGGGTAGTATTAAAGAAGAGGATTCGATTATATCGGACCCCAAAATAGTACTAACCAAGATGACAGAAGCACATTTCCCAGAATGTAAAGAGATCAAGGAAGCAGAGATATCACCGAACACCAATTACTATTGGTTGGACCCGGGACACATTATATCAGAAGAGCAGATTAAGTGGAGTATTATGTCATTTGCACCATATAAAGCAGCAGGACCTGACGAAATACTCCCAAAAATGCTACAGGTAGCGTACGAATACATCAAAGAGAACATGCTAGCACTGTTCAAGGCTAGCTTGGCATGGGGTTATGTGCCAACTAGCTGGAGAAAAGTAAAAGCGGTGTTTATTCCGAAACCTGGTAAGAAAACTTATCAGGAACCCAAGTCATTTCGGTGCATTAGCCTATCATCATTTATTCTAAAAACAATAGAAAAAGTGATGGACGGTTATATAAGAAGTAATATAGAACAAAGCAACCTACCACTACATGAGAATCAACATGCATATATGGGGAGCAAATCAACAGAAACAGCTCTCCATAACTTAGTGGTAAGAATAGAAAGAACCTTAAGCAATAAAGAGTTAGCATTAGGTTGCTTCTTCGACATAGAAGGTGCTTTCGACAAAGCAAACCGTAATGCTATAAGAAAACCCTATTCGTAGAGAAGGAATATCGAATGTAGTGGGGCGTTGGATAATGAATATGCTAGAGCATCGTTCAATCTCGGCGGAGTTAAGTGGAGCAACACACATTATAAAATCAACCAGAGGTTTTCCTCAGGGTGGGTGTCTCTCACCTCTTTTATGGTGTCTCCTTCTAGATTCATTAGTCAGGGAAATTAATGAAATGAAGACATATATGCAAGCATACTCAGATGACGGAGTCCTCTTAATAACCGGGAAAGACCTAGGCACTATAAGGAACCTAATGAGTAATAGCATTAAAGTAACATTGAGATGGTGTCAGGAAAGGGGACTAAACCTAAATCCTACAAAAACCAAACTAGTACTCTTTACTAACAAAAAGAAAATAGTCAACTTTAATCCTCTCAGCATAAATGGAGTCGAGATACAGTTGATAAAGGAAATAAAATATCTGGGGATCACATTGGATAAAACCCTAAGATTTAGAACTCATTTTAAAGAACAATGCAACAAAGCAAAAATAGCGCTTACGCAATGCAGAAGAGCAGTAGGTAGATCCTGGGGTATGAAGCCAAAAATTATGAAATGGGTATATACGGCTATCATACTACCCAGAATACTTTATGGAGCTTCGATTTGGTGGCATAGAGCCAACATCGGAGTCAACAGTAAGGACCTAACGAAAGTACAGAGGATAGCAACACTAATGATTACAGGTGCAGTGCGAACTACCCCATCCGCTGCACTAGAGGTTTTGTTAGGACTATACCCTCTGGATCTAGCGGCCAAAAGAAAAGCCATAGAACAATGGTACAAGATGAAAGTATTCCAACAGTGGAAGGGTAACTTTACAGACAAAGGGCATACCGAAATAGAGAAAATTTACGGAGACAATCTGTCAATGGTCGTCAAGAGAAGTGACTTGATCAAGAGACAGAAAATCTTCGATAAAAAATATAGGATACATATAGGGGCTAAGGAAGACTGGGAAGTTAATAAGAGTGATATGTGTCAGACCATCTGTTACACGGACGGGTCTAGACGAGAATCCACCAAGCTGGCAGGAGCTGGTATTATCTACAGCACCCCGTCAAACTCGCACCAGATTTTATATTTGGGCAAATACACAAACAAGCGTCTTCCAGGCCGAAGTGGTGGCTATTATGGAGTGTGCCAGGAAACTAAAAGAATCACGCACAGCACCAAAACACAATATAGTAATATACAGTGACAGTCAAGCTGCATTAAAAGCACTCGACCGTATAGAAACAACTTCAGCTATCGTGAAAGAATGTAAACGAGTACTGAATGAACTAGCTGACTTTGGAGAAGTTACGATTGCATGGGTTCCAGGACACCATGGCCATGCAGGCAATGAAAAAGCTGATGAATTGGCGAGAAAAGGAGCCAGCCAGGCATTTATAGGCCCAGAACCTTTTCTTCCAATTGCAAACACTATAATAAAGCGCGTGATAGATAAAAGAATAGAATTTGAATCGAGTAAAAGATGGAGAAACACAACGTTCAGGCAATCAAAAGTGTTCCTCAAATCTTTCGACACAAAGAAAACAAAACAGCTAATGTCTCACAGCAGGGAAAACGTGGCAATTGTAACAGGTATTACTACTGGGCACTGCCTGTTAAACAGACACCTGTCAATAATGAGAATAAAAGAAGACGCAACGTGCCCAGAGTGTGGAGAGGAAGAAACAAGTCTTCACCTTATGGCTGAGTGCCCTATGTACTCGCTGGTAAGATGGGAGATACTAGGTAAGGATGAAATTGAAGTTGAGGACCTAACAAATATCCCCTTCAAGGATATTATCAGGTTTGTAAAAGCAACAGGTAGGTTGAAGCAGGTGACACTGTCGGGACAGCAGTGAAACCCGTGTCCCAACATGGGGAAATGGGTGGAATAGTCCAGTATAGGAGCTGACCACCCGTCCTGCACCGACAGGCGTCCCCGCAATTAGATAGATAGATAGATACCTACTTAAGTTAATTTTAACAAGTATTAGATAAAGGTTGGTAGCTATAAAAATAATATATTTATATGTAACAACACTGCCTTGTCTACAAGCAAGCAAGCAAGTCATGACGTCACATCTTGCCACAGCCGTTCGCGCCATTTTGACGTGGGGAGATGTGACAGCCGCTGTCATTAGCAGCTAGCCCGCGAATAGCGGAAGACAGTTTGCTTCGATTTATTTTTTGCATTTTCTTATGAAAAGAATAAAACTGATTTAGAATACTTCTATTATCAATACAAGTACCTAGTTTAGTAACGGAAGATTAAATAATTTTTAATAATTAAAAGAAGTTTAGTATCTTTTTTCTCTATTTAATAGACGGCGGCATTTTATAAAAAGAGACAAGGATATAACAAAATAAGCATTACAAAGATTTTCTTAACAAATGCAGATTATAGCAAAATAATTGTATCATAAATTTTATTTCCAGTACATCTTTTTTAAATAGATGCTATAGATTCTAGTGTTATCGGAGGCTTAGGGAAGCGTAGAAGCATTGTTAAAGAATGTTTTATTTATTTATTTTTAGGGGAAACAAACAATTATTAAAATACTTAAATATCTAACCTATCTTGTATACTAAAATCAATTAAGTTTCAACTGATACAAAAAAACTAACATCTATATTCAATGAGAAAAAAATAGTATATAAAACATACACTTCCATAAGGGTGTCCATTTCAAGTGGCGTCAAAGCGAGTCCGGCGGCCGCCAGTCCGCGATAGAAGTCCGCTCGTGGTATCACCAATTCGCGCTGTTTGTCGAACTGAGAAACGAATTCGCGCGGGCGTATTCCTTCCCGTACCATCTGAAGATGATTTATTTTTTTATATAGCGTATCTGTAAGATTTGTGTGAGCAAATAGTCTAGTCTTTAGTAGCTCGACGAGATTTGGGAAATATTCTACCAACGGAAATGGCTAATATGGTTCTGCTAATGAAATCTCCACTTTCTCTCTATCACTCTTTCTGTCTCTTTGTGTAAGACTATTATTTAGCTATGCACCCCAAAATATATTGTTAACTGTTTTTATGATTATTCCACTGCACGTCAAATATAGCCAGTGATTTTTCATTTGCTTTATGCGACGGAAATGAGTGCTAGGCTACATAAGAAGTGGGATTTATAACCTGTATTCATTTTAATTGTTACATGGCTACATAAGTGTGTTAAGCCAAAGTGAAATGAAAGTGAAAAACACTTTACCTTCCCTTTAATTTTAGCGAGTATTTGTACTATGTCTGTCTCGCGAGGATCATACGTATGGGCGCGTGGCTTGCGTACAGCGGCAGACGGTCCTGCGATAGTAGCGCTTTCAACAGGCCTTTCTTCAAGCTGCAATAGGACAAACAATGTTTTATTAAAAACCGAAAACGTGGATATGTTGTTGGTTCCATATCATCGGTAACAAGAACTTAACAGTTGGAATTATTTTACTTTTTTTAATTGACTCATATTTTGTAACAAGCAAAAACGCTTTTAAAGTGTTTAGTCGATAGAATGGCATAATTCAACAAGTCATTATGGACTCATCGTTAGAGCATGTGATTTTTACCAATGATCGGTAGTTTGAGCGCTAGGTCCTATACCTTCGAAGAGTTTTGCTTAAATGAGTATGAGATTTTTTCCCCAAACTGATTTAAAACAGCGTAATTTTTTTAATTTAATTATTTATTTATTGAACACACATATTGTTAGAAAAGAAAAAGAAACAAAGCATATATTTTTTAATTTTGATAACTTTAAAATATCTAAAGATATTAGTCCCAGCGAGTTTATTGTTGCTGGGAAAATACTAAGTCTGAAGACTACAACATTCAGTGATTACGCCGTGTGGTATCCGGCTGAATAGAAAAGACCACCCTCTTTTATTACTAAAGTGTCGTAAAAGGCGACTAAGGTAAGTCGACCCGCCGTGTGGTATCCGGCTGACTAGGATAGTACCACCCTCATTTCTTACCGAGTTGACGTAAAAGGCGACTAAGGAAGTCGACCCGCCGTGTGGTATCCGGTTTAGTAGAATAGACAACCCAAAAAACATAAAATACGACTAAGATAAGTTGACGTCGGGCAGGCGGCCGGTCGTAAAATACGTAGCCAAATTATGTGACAACATGTTTATAACATGTTGTGCCCTCCCCACTTAGAGTGGGATAAGGGCAGGAACAAGATTATATACTATGTGATTAAACACACTAAGTTTTACCTCGTCGAGAAGCGCCACATAGCTAAAGCCGCAGTCGTCAAGGTAACGCTGCTCTAGAGCTCGTAGTTGCGCCGGCGCCGGAAGGACGCCCAATCTCGCCAGCACCCTCCTTACTTGTGATCGCGTCACGTGACCGTTGTTATGTCTATAGAATTTTTGAAACTCGTTATGTTCTAAGCCATTAAACCATTAAGCGGTAGCCCAGCAGTAACACCGTGCGACTCTTTCCAGGAGCTCAAGGGTCCAAAACCCGGGCAGACACCAATGAGTTCTTCTGTTGAAACTTATGTGTCTAACTGATAATTGCAATTTATCACACGCTTTTCGGTGAAGAAAATCATCGTGAGGAAACCTGCATAACTCTAGAGATTTCTAGAGATATGTGTAACCTACCAATCCGTATTGGAGCAGCGTGGTAGGTCTTAGCTCCCAATCTTCTCTCCAAAAACGGAGGAAAGAGGCCTATTCTTAGCAGTGGGATAGTAATAGGCCGCTACATACCTACTTATGTTCTAAAAGCCTACAGTGCTTAGGTAGAGGATATTCGTTTTTACATTGCGGTTTTATATGAGCCGTGTTTTATCCGGCTGAGTAGAATAGACCACCCTCTTTCTTAGCGAGGTGTCGCAAAAGGCGACTACGGTAAGTTGACATCTGGCAGGCGGCCGGTCGTAAATTACCTAGGCAAATCATGCGATATATTTTAACTTGTTGTGCCGACCCACTTTTAATGAGACGCCAGTAGTGGAACAGCGGTCACTAGATGTCGCTGTTGCAGCGTCATACAAATTGGCGTTACGCTAACGCGATCGAGTAGTTTAAGCAAACTCGCACTAAGCACACTATGCAATTTATACAAATCGGTTCAGTGGCACACTTGTTAATGTGGACATACTAGTAAATGAAATAGATTACACACTCATCGTGTTCTCCAAAAGACGGTCGCAAATCAATAGCTCGCTCCTTGCATGCGGCACGCACTCTCAGCAGCGCCGCCTGAGCGAGATCCATTTCTAGTTCGGGCTGACCGCCACGTTCAGCTGCCGATCCTCGCGGAGGAAGTTCAGCTAATGCTTCCGCCACAGCCCCAGCGGCAACATCCGGATGTTTTTCCAGTTCTTTTATTGCAAACACTGTTATCGAACGAAGAGCATATTTAAAGTAAAATTATGAAGTGTTATTCCTAACGTATATTCATTTGTTTCTGGTTAAGTAGAATAGACCACCATCATCTTAGGTTGGTCTATTCTACTCAATCAGAAGCAAACTTACTGAGGTGTTGTAAAAGGCGACTAAGGTAAGTTGACTCGCCGTGTGGTATCCGGCAAAGTAGAGGAGACCATACCTCATTTCTTACTAAGGTAAGTTGACGTCAGGCAGGCGACCGGTAACATTGTTAGTCAAAACATGTGATAATATGTTTAAAACATATTATGCCGACATGATATGAATGATGATTAATTTGCTTTTTTTTTTTTTTAATGAGCTTCCTCGCACGATGGTGAAATTGATCGAGATGTGGGAAAAAGAATAAATGCAGGTTGGATGAAGTGGCGAAAATTTTATAAAACGGTCATAAGACCTGTCGTATTGTATGAATCCGAATGTTGGGCAATGACGAATGAAAGAAAAGTGGCCCTTGGTGAAACAACTGGCCAGAGGAAGAGGCTGGTAGATGTAAATACAGAGTGGTATCAATACGATATTAAAATAATCCAATTAAACGTATAAGATAACTCTGACATAATTAAATTTTCTTATATATCGTTATAAATATAAATGTATTTTCAAACCAAATTCAAATTCAAAATATACTTTATTCAAATAAACTTGTAAACAAGTGCTTTTGAATCGTCAACTTCTACTGCTGGTTCGGAAAGCTGTTCCTACCGAGAAGAGCCAGCAAGAAACTCGGCGGTTGCACTTTTAAAAATATAATTCTTAATATTATTTACATTAGGTCGTTACTATCTTGTACAGGTTCAAAGAGAGCTATATCCACACATTCTTATCTTCTAAATAATCTTCAAGAGTATAGTAGGCTTTCTGTATCAGCCTCTTTTTAACAGTGTTTTTAAACTGCTGTAACGGCAGTGCTGAAATTGATTGCGGAATTTTATTATAGAATCTTATACCAAAACCCACAAACGAGTTACGCACTTTTGCAAGGCGCAAAGCAGGAACCGCAAGCTTATGTCGGTTCCTGCTTTGTCTATTGTATGCATCACCTATCGTTTTATAATTCTTTATATTTTTATGTACATAAATTAAATTGCTTAAAATAATTAAAATATTGTAATATGTATAATTTAATTAAGATCTGGCTACCAATTAATGGCTGATACATAACATTATACATATACATTATAGTACTGTCTCCTTCGCACTTATATGTAGTCCCTCGGTCAAGGTCAATGCATTACACACGAAATGGAATAGAATGTGGAACGGTCATTCACCCTTTTATATGATGGATTTTTTATTCATCAGGTAAAATAAATCCTGTAGCTAAATTACTTTACTAAAGTAACTGATTTTTTTAATTTAGTAGTGTAGTTTAGGTGTGCAGGTCCCTGGAATTAAAATTAATGTCGTATGATCGGTACCACCCTGTGTGATGATGTACCTTGATCACAGTCATCCTCGAAGGTCCGCCAGCAAATACGTTGAGGATCATTAGGGTCAATGTAGTGACGCATGACGCATAGGGCTTCGCGATCTGACATGATCGCCGCAAGGCCCATGGCGTCGAGGGCTCGACGGAACTGTTCGGGCGCTATACGACCACTGTTTAAAGGGTCGTAGTCCTGGAAAAACGTTGGAAAGAACCTATAATTATAAGACACTTTATATGAGTTTATTATATGTTTAACTCGTAGGTACGCTTTCCACAAACAACTTTTTGAATTAGGTCACTTTAATACAAAGCGTGTAATATGTACGTATGTAACTGCTCCAAACTCAAAGTTGACCTATACTGAGCATGCAGATTTAATTCAAACTTTGTTCAAGAACTATTGAAAATGCAGTAATTTAAAAAATCTCTATTTTTGTTTTATGTCAGTAGCAAAACAATGCTTGTTACGTTCATAATCGCAACAAAGCTGCGCCTGATATTTTTAAATACTAATTCTTGCATTCTTTGTATTTTTGGTTGGTTTGACCCATCGCGCTGCTTCAACGCGGTGTGATTACACATATCCCAAGATATATGCAAGTTTCCTCTCGTTGTTTCCTTTACCGAAAAGGCGTGATAAAAGGCAATTATCGATTAGAAAATATCATGAGAAAGTCTGCATACCTCTGGAAGTATTTACAGAATATGGGTGATAACTGGTGACAACAGCTATTCCCATACTAAAATGGACACTCACCCTAAAAAACTCCGATACTCTAATCCTTCGTTGTAATACGAACTCCTGGACACGCATCATTAGATCAAGAAGATGTCGCGACGGCTTCGGCGGTTCAAGTGCAGGATGGAACACGTCGGAGGCGCCCAAAGCCACTGGCGACATTCCGGCTTCAACCTCCGGCCGAGGCAGCTTTGGGAGTGTAGTATCAATAACCGCTTTAGGATGGTTATAAGCCTGCAAATAAATTTATATCAAAGCCGTGCAGCCTCAGTTGAGTGCGCCATAACTGTCAGACAAGCCCCGCCAAAGTCATGAGGCCATATCACACTTCGCCACCGCCTAAATAATAAAAAAATCGATAAAATTTTCGTTAGTCTAAGGGAATCATCATCAAAGATGTAAAATATTATTTTTTGGGACAATTACACACGTGACTTGCCCTCCCTAAAGTAAGTTAAGACTTATGTTACAGGTGACACACGCCAACGAGGCAGCGGGCCAACGGGCCAGTCGAGTATATATTTTATTACAGGCTTTTCAAAGCTTTGTAAGAATAACCTCAACTTATAAGATGCCTTGACTGCTAGAAGTCATGGAAGTGAGAGGTGCAAAAAATCTGTTATTTTAGTTTTGCCTTTTTTCCTTTGCTTTTTTTTTTAAAGCAACAATGCGTTTTTTGCGGCGTTAATTTTCAAACAAGCATATCTTCCTTGCTAATACATGATAATAATGATGATGAATTTCTGATATAAAATAAAAATACTGTGAATCAATATCTTACCGGACCAAGTCCTTGTATGCCTTCTTTCTTGACAGCTTCAACAGCTTTGAGGAACTCCACGTAATCGAGTGTGTAGGAATCCTTTATGAAGCGACGCACCAACAAGTTGAAGTCTTCAGGAGTGACGATGACGCCGATGTAGTCAAGAATGCGAGCAAAATGGGCAAAAGTTATACGGCCGTCATTCTTTGCGACCTAAATATTAACAATTTATAAATAAAAAATGTTCGCTAGCCGAATAATAAGACCGTGTCACTCTTTCCAGAGGATCATGGCTTGAAATCCCAGTTTTCAAACCACCAATGACTTTTTATATAAAAAAATTATAAGCTTAATCGATATATTCAATTTATACGCTTTTTGCTATGGGAAAATATCGTAAGTAAACCTGCATATCTATAGACAATTTTAGGGGTTATGTGTAATATACGAGTACCAATCTGCAGGAGCAGTGTTGTGGATCTAACCTCCAACCATTTGACAGAATGGCATCCATGTAAAGATAGCGCGAAAGTCAAATTTGATAAGTTGATAAGTGGTAAAAAAGTTGCTACAAATTATTAAAATGTTTTTTGTTGTTATATTATTTATACTTCTGGATATTTAGGTTAGCTTGATAATTTTAAGTTAATTTAAGGGTACGAATTCCTATTAATTAAAGTATTGTTCCAATTGATCGGATTTTTTTATAAACTACAGTTTTCTGTACCATTATTTATTAATAAGATAAGAATGTGTGGATATAGCTCTCTTTGAACCTGTACAAGACAGTAACGACTTAATGTAAATAATATTAAGAATTATATTTTAAAAAGAGCGACCGCCGAGTTCCTTGCTGGCTCTTCTCGGTAGTAACAGCTTTCCGAACCAGCAGTAGAGTTGACGATTCAAAGGCACTCGTTTACAAGTTTATTTGAATAAAGAATATTTTGAATTTGAATTGGTTAGAGTATCGTGTTATATAAATGAAGCAACATTCCACCGAGGACTTAAAAGACATTTATATGAATGTTAGTAGGCCAATCGATTTTCCAATTTCGGCAAAAATAACCTTATGTACTATTCTTAATTTTAATTTGCCGATTTCCAATAAAGTTCCAAACATAGGACAAGTTTAGCCGTGCTCGTTTCGATCCAGCTTTGACAGGAACCGCTGGAAAAAAGTTGGTGCCTAAAAAGACGATTGCTTGGAACTATGTTGACTTATCGGTTATGGGAAAAGTTTTTTTTAAAGCTAGAAAGAATATGTGTCTTACAAGTTCATAATCCTGAAAATAAGGCCTTAGCGGAAGATCACGTTGCGAAATCGTAGCCAGCAAACAACAAAGGCGACGCATTTGCCATTGATCCAACTTGTGACACTCTGGCTCCGGTGGTGGAGGGCAGGCTTCTAGCAGGCAGTCTGCGGTGGTCTTACCGCGACCTCCTGCATCTGGTATACGGAAAAATATATATTACCTGTTATTTGCAGACTTTAGTACTCGTCCTTTGTAGACTTTAGTACTCGAATAAAAAGTAACCTAGGCATTTAACTTTCTAAGTTACAAATTTCCTCCAAACCCAGTTAGGATTGCGTTTGTCTGTGGTATAATCTGATTGTAAGGGAAATAAAGCAATAAAATTTTAAGTTGGGAACATAAAGATTATTGAGAATATTTGACATCTAAAATTGAGGTAGGTTCAACAAGACAAAAAGCCTTGAAGATGCTCGCAGGAAATCTCGTGGTTGAGAAAATTTTTCCGGCAGTATCGTGTAAAGAGGATGCTATTTGAAAATCCAGTTTCTAAAATCACTAAGTTGGGCTCACTTTAACCCATACGTACAGATGGTGAATAAAATAAGCGTTTTAATAAATGCTACGTTAAGAGTAAGTCAACGGAATAAATACTTGACCAAACACAATTGTTATGGCACCATATTGAATTTACAATAAACATGAGAATTTTTTATACAGTCTTTAAGTTAATATGTAATTCAGATGTACCAAGATAAGATTTTAATGAGCACTTACATAGGGTTTTGTAGAATATTCGTGCCAACCTTTATTTACTTTAGACAAAAGTTAAAAAACAACAAACGCTCAAAGTCTGCTGCAATTTAACTGAGTTATTAGCATCTAAAATCTATTACCTTCTCCATGTATGATCTGGCATAGCTGATGGTAAAGGACACGCCCGTCTTGAGCGCGAAAATAGTCGGCAACTTGAGCGATTTCTGAATCGGAAAGTCCCAAGACCGAACGCAGTGGTCCCGCCAACACAGATACGAATTTCGATTCTAGATTTATAGTAAATTTGTGTTAAGATCCTTCAGGTTTAAAAAAAGAAAAACAAATAAATCTTTATTACCGAAATACACTCCAATTAAAATATAATTTTAAATTTACATTAAATTTTTGATATACATAATATCGATGCCCAGAATCAGCATCCTCCTGCCTTTATCTCCCTTTACGTTGGGTGGGCACAACATTTTATTAACATGTTGTCATATTATTTGGCTACGTAGTTTAGGATCGGCCGCCTGATGTCAACTTATCTTAGTAGTATTTTACGACACCTCGGTAAGAAAGAGATTGGTCTATTCTACTCAACCAGATATCACACGACGGGTCAACTTACCTTAGTCGCCTTTTACTACACCTCGGTAAATAATGAGGGTGTATGATTTATTCATTATTACGTTGTGTCTCAGTAGAGTATGCATGAGTAGAAGCAGGTTTATAATTATCGGAACTCGAAAAAACGAAGAATTCATCAAATAGAACAATTCAGAATTAAACATTACTTATGAAGTGAATTCTTATCAAATAATTTATTTTATTTTATTTTATAAGGAGAACTTACAGCTATTACATTAGAATAGATACTAAAATAGATTACAAAATAAGGCCAGTTAAGTTTATACAGATAGAAGATAAATATATAGATATGTTAGCATGGAAATATAATCACTGCATAGTATACAACAGTCACATTCTTTGTTTGTCCATATATCCCTATGTATGCTTAAATCTTTAAAACTACGCAACAGATTTTGATGCGGTTTGTTTTAAATAGATAGAGTGATTCAAGAGATTTGTATGTATAATAACATTCAATACTGAGTAGAGAAATACTGTAATTTTTGAGGTTTCTAATGTTATGTCATAAATAATTAAATTTTTTTCCGTTTACATTGCAAACGCAGGCTAAACCCTACGAGATTTATCAAAATGATGTACTGAGTATTTGTACACCTTGAAAAGGTCTACAGAAAAGTCCGCGATGGTATATGTCTATCTCTTATGGAAAACCCACAATAGCATTTTTTGTCATATACTTTTTACGAAAAATAATGCCATATTTTTGAAGCAATTTTTATACAATACAGCATTAATCCTTATGCAATTAAGTACCTTAACTAAATAGTTGATTTAATATACATCAATATGGCCGTTTACAGTATGTAATTTAAGTGAACATTTTCGAAGATATTACAGATTTAAAATGCCGTGAGGAGGCCGCGCTTCGCCCTATAGCAGTTCGCATTTAACAGCTATATGTCGTTCTTTCAAGAGTTTGTTTAATGACAAGAAAGCTGTGAATGTTGTATATAAAGACATTCTGTAATTAATACATAGGGGAAAATGTAAAAATCAATAAGCAAATATGTACTATATGAATTTAGATATTTCAAAGATAGCAGGAAATCTTCTTGGAATAGGGAGAGGGAAAATGTTTTCCTCCACATTTAACGCTTGCGGGTCACGGGCAGTAATGAATAAACCAAAACTACTGGATCGATTTTAATTAATGTTTTTCACTGAGTGACATGGGCTATATATTTTATACCCGTGCGAAGCAGGGGCAGGCCGCTAGTATATGTATAAACGTAATAAAAATTTTACATTATATTTTTGAAAGAAAATATGAAGTTAAAATTTTACGAGCGGAGGTTGCAGAAGTACAATACAAATCTAAATCTACGTTACTCTTACATAATTTATTAACCGCAATAGGTGCTCTAAGAAGATAACTAATTCGTCTGAATCTAGTATGAACAAACGAGGGTGCAGTTGGACCAGAATCATAGATAATAGCCATATCAAGTAACTAACATTTACAAGTTGGATGAACATAATTGAATTTAACGTTCTATAATCGTAATTTATAGCCTGAACCATAGCTGTATAATTAAGATTTTCAATTAGAGTAGCGCTGTTCAGTTGGGAATTAATTCATATTTAATAAGATGTTAAGTAAGATGAACCTACCGGAGATGAGCGAGTTTTCCTCAGGGTCGAGGGGTCGGTACCAGTCCCATAGATTAAGCCCAACCCGGAAAGCTGCGGCTCGTATTTTATTGCAAGTTTTCCACACATCCGCCAAGCGCACTATCTAAATTATACATGTTGTCTTTATAAATATTTATTTATTTATTTTTATACATAGTTACTTAGGTAAGCGAGCCTTGCTCGGTAATTTTTAAATTGCAAAAAAATTAAAACTAAAAAAAACATTGAAAAGAAAAATAAAAAAACAATAGGGCAGGTGGGGCTCGAGCCTAGGTATTTTCACCTTTCTAGACCGCCCGTTCCCAAATGAAATACCATGACTTTACGTATGACAGCGAAAAATTGTGATTGTATTCAACGTAAATTAAAAAAAATTTAGAGCCCGAAATCAGGGATGAAACGACATATATAAAACTTTTCTAGATTGATCTCTCTCCCCCAAAACCCCCTAGGTGCTGAATTTCAGTAAAATCGTTGGAGCCGTTTCTGAGATTCCGAAAAAAAATATATACTATATATACATACAAGATTAACTCATTTAAATATTAAAGATAGAAAAGATAAAGAAAAAGTAAAAAAAGTAAAGCACATGTATAAAGGCGGACATATCCCTAAAAGGGATATCTTCCAGTAAACCTTTGAGTAACAAAAGGAAAAGGGCAAGGATTGAAAAAGAAAGAGAACACAGGTAATATAGAGAAAAAGAAAAAGTTTATATAAATTTAACTATTTAATCTATTAATTAATTGAATTAATATTCAGTAGGTATTGTTATTAACAAAGTTATTAATTTTAACTATTAATTTTACAATAAAATTACACTAACAATTTTAGTTTTACCAGGTAAGTATATTAATTCTCCTGCCCTTATCCCTTTTAAGAGCGGTCGGATCAACATGTTATAAACATGTTGGTTACATGATTTGCCTAGGTATTTTACGACCGGCCGCCTGCCTGGTCTATTCTACTCAGCCGGATACCATACGGGTAAACTAATCTCAGTCGCCTTTTATGACACCTCGGTAGGAAATGAGGGTGGTCTACTCTTCTCAGCCGGATAACACATTATTAGAACTTATAACTTACCGTACGTAATAAATAAATAACTTACCGTGTCATGCATTTTGATAGCCTTTAATAAAACAAATTAAATGAACGTTTCCCAAACCTAGTTCTAAATGTAACTTCGATGGTTTTTCTTTGTTGTATTTCGCGTAAAATTTTGTGTATGTATAAAATAATAAATAAATTACAAAAAATTACTGCTTAAATTCTTTCCATTGACAAATCTAAAAAAACGTGGCCAAAATTGGTACCTTTTTTATATTAACTTTTAATTTGTTGTATGTCAAATTTCACAAGGAGTTTGAATATTAAAAGTAGTTTTTGTGAGTGTACTCTATTTTTGTATTTATGTGTGTTGATAAATTTATTTACTTACTTTTGCTATTAACATAGAATACATGACAAAAAAAATTCTAGAATTATCTCAAAGATATGTTTCTACAACGTTAAATTAAGCGCTGCATCATATAGTATCATAATACACGTAAAGTCAAATTTGTTTTTGATAAAATGTTTTTGTTTTGTAGAATAAAAGCTAAAGAATCTGCTATAAATTTAAGACAAGAAAACAAAAAACCCTGAGGCTATTTTTGTCCAGTACTCCGAGGCAGCCATTAGTGGGCATCGTCAATCAATTTGTCAATGGGGAGGCGAAGAGATGCCGCTCCATAAAAGTTTTGACGCCTCAATCTTTGTACTCTGTTGTTTTTTCTCTCTCAACAATACATGTCGCGTTGTATTACAGAATTGAATAACGCTTCTGTATGAAAGTGGAGATGTACAGCGACCAAAGCGTGGGTGTTTATTTCAACAAAGGCAAGGTGTGTGGGAGGTTCGAGGCATGCGCGCTTGTAAGGAAAAGCGACCAATGACGTCAGAACATCGATCGGTTCGGGAAGCTCGCGGCGCACCACGGCCTCCGCCGATCTCGCTGTGACCTGTCACATCTGGCACGTGAGCTTAGAGGTTCACACTACGGGTTATGTAACGCGGTACAGGACACTGGTTTTGATGTCTGTGGTAGGGCAAACGCGCGCTCATGTGCGGACTAAGCTTTAGGACTAGGAACAGCCCTTCGCAGAAGACCTCCCTCCGATGGGGCGACAGTTGCGTCAGGCCTAACATACATGATCTCGACACTCCCGTGTTGTCTACATAGGTCATTACGAAGCGCGAGTGACGTATAGTGTATTTAGATGATATATTTTAATATGGATTATTATACTCTCGTCGGATGCTATTTTTAAAAGACATTTAGAGTGAGTGAAGGGAACGAGTATTTTCTTCAAAGGGCGTTACAAGTGAGTTATCTGTTAGATACCAAGAATATATTCAATCGTAAGAATAGTAAGCTTACTTAGTTTCTTTATGTTATTACTTAGTAAATTTTTTACCTAATACTTGGCTGTGGCATAGGGCTTAAATTGGTCCAATAAAGGAAACTATTTTAGTCATTAACTATTAATCTTTAATATTCATTAATTGGAATATTTTATAGATTAATAATAGACTTAGCTACGTTTTATAAAATTCTTAAGCTCGTAAAAGTTTAATAAATAAATTTTAAAAAAGGAACCGGAATTTTTTTTTCTTCCCTCATCATGGTTTAATTTTAATCACACACTTTAAAATGTGTTCTTTTTCGACATAAATCCTTTTAATTCTTGTAACATTTAGAACAAGTTGTAACATTCCGAACCAGTTGTAGCTTCATTAATCATATTGATCCTTGACGATTCAAAAGACTTGAAAGATTATTTGAATAAAGCTTATTTTGATTTCGATATTAATAAAGTATATTAAAAGAGCAAATTTTTAACAGGACATCGAAAATGATCAACATAGCGGGTGTGATTTCGATCATCCTCTTCTACGTGCTCATATTGGCTGTGGGGATATGGGCAGGCCGGAAGAAACCAGCTGGCAATGATTCTGAGGAAGAGGTCATGTTGGCGGGGAGGTCCATTGGACTCTTCGTCGGCATTTTTACTATGACAGGTAAATTAGTACAATGAACATAGAGTTATACTTACAGTAGGGGATCCATAGGCGTCATAATAAATAATGAGAGGGAAGATGAAACTCGTATACTTTTCTTTGTCAATCACACATTAAATAGAGAGAGATAGATCACCATCAACTCTTGTATCATCTTCACGCCCTTATCCCACTCTAAGTGGGGTCGGCATAACATGTTATAAACATGCTGTCACATGATGCGTTTTTACGACCAGCCGCCTGCCTGACGTCAACTTACCTCTGTCGTATTTTACGACACCTCGGTAAGAAAGAGGGTGGTCTATTCTACTAAACCGGATACGACACGGTGGGTCGACTAACCTTAGTCGCCTTTTAGGACACCTCGGTAAGAAATGAGGTTAGTCTATTCTACTAAGCCAGAGTTGCAGCTGTGTAGTATCTGGCTGAGTAGAACAGACCACTCTCATTTCTTATCGAGGTGTTGTATATGGCGACTAAGGCAAGTTGAACCGTCGTGTGGTATCCGATTGAGTAGAAAAGACCACCCTCATTTCTTACCGAGGTGTCGTAAAAGACGATTAAGGCAAGTTGACCCGCCGCGTGGTATCCGCTTGCGTAGAATCGACCACCCTCATTTCTTACCAAGGTGTCGTAAAAGTCGACTAAGGTAAGTTAACATCAAGCAGGCAGCTGATCCTTAAATAAATAGACAAAATATGTTTAAATTTTGTACATGTCTGACATAGACAAGTCGATACCAGCCTATATTTTTTATTTTTTTCATATTGCATCTGTATTTATATCTTCTAAAAAAATACCGTGCTAAGCTTGGTCACCCAGATCTTGTTGTTAAACCTTCGTAATTGTTATAGCGACTTGGGTGGGCGGAGGCTACATCAACGGCACCGCAGAAGCAATCTACACCTCGGGCCTGGTCTGGTGTCAGGCTCCATTCGGATATGCGCTATCACTTGTCTTTGGTAAGTCCATAGTTAATTAATTTCAATCCTTATCATTCTTCTGCTCTTATTCCACTCTCAGTGTGGTTGGCACAGTATGCTATAAAGGATCCGAGAAGTCGAGTCCTTAAATGCAATCCACTGCAAGCGAGCCGGGCGCAAGCGACAATCTCAAGACCATCGCGTGACCCTAACGGGGACGGGGGGATCTCCAAACGGGGTATAGCGGACGCCCACCTGAAAAGGTCCCCGAGGCAGTCGATACATCTGGTGCTCCCGATGCAACGTCTAGCGGTGGGAGAGGCCACTTTTAAAGAGGCCCCGACCCAGAGGGAGTGCACTCTTGGGTACAGAGTTGCTGCTGGCGGGGATGGGGGCAATATGTACAACAGTACCCTATCTCCGTCACCAGCAGCGTGGTGGAGCACTGTCAGGTTTTTAGTCGGTGAGAGTTCGACATACCTGCCGCTCGTCCCCGTCGGGCAGGAAAACCTATTATGAACCCATAATGGGTTTTCCTGACATAAAAAAAGCATGTTGTAACATAATTTGGCTACGTATTTTACGACTGGCCGCCTGCCTGACGTCAACTACCTTAATCGCCTTTTGCGACACCTCGGTAAGAAATGAGGATTGTCCTTTCTACTCGGCTGGATACCACACGGTATTCTATTCATTACTTAGGTACTCTCTATAATAGAGAATCTACATATATAAATAGTAATACAGTAATACAGTAAAATAAGTAAAAACAAACGAATGAAACTTGTTCCTACTGACCATAACACGGATAATCCACTCTACATTTAGCATTACAAATATTTTCTATTTACTTTTTCGCGGATTGTAGCAAAATAATTTTATTATTATTTTTTGTAAACTTGAATTACTTATGTATGTAAAATTGAAGTTAATATAAACTAAAACAAGCGAACCATTATAATACTAGCAAACAGTAGTAGAATAAAACTTGAAATAATTAGACGAGCTTTACTTAAACAAGCGACGTTATCTAAATATATGTCAAGCATCTCTTTTGACTTTAGTTACAGCAAATTGTTTTATTAACATGCACTACAATTTGTAATAATCAAACAGTGCGACTCTCGACAGAGTCGTGAGTTCAAAACACGGGCAGGCACCAATGAGTATTTGTCATAAAACTTATGTACTTAATTTTGAAGGAAAACATCGTAAAGCAATCTACACTCCTCCATAGAATTCTGGGGATAAAGGTGATCTACCAATCCGCATTGGAGCAGCGTGGTAGGTTTTAGCTCCATTCTCCATGAAAACGGGAGAGGAGACCTATGCTCAGCCGTGGGATTATAACAGGCCGTTGTTAACTATGTTTTCTATCTAGTTTGATCTACCTACATCCCAGTTAGGTCTGACCACCGAAAATATAGGCGTCCAAAAAGCGTCCTACATGACCCTGATGATCAAATAACGATAGCGAACACAGAAACACGTAATACACACACACAGCGTCTTCGCCGGCGAAGACGAGGTCCCAGATTTCTGACATCGGTTGGTCGTGGCTTCTTGCCACCCTTCCGTCGTCGTATTGACTAGTCAAAGTCATACCAACAGCCCTCCACTACACGTCGCCCTAAGCCGGCCTCACAGGAGGCACCCTTAGGACGTCGTTCCCTGACGCTAGTAGAGCTTCTGCGCTCTACTCTCCGCATTTCAACTTCGGCGATGCTTCTGCGCTCGCCCGTCCCGCCCGGTGACGCTGTAAAAGCCGTTTAAAAAAAATATCTAGTTTGATATAATAGATCTATAAATAGAAAGAATTGATCTATATAGTTTGATATTCATAAAAACATATCACCCATGTCCTGTGTATATAATATAAGACATGCAACTTTTATCTTCGGATTGGATTACATATTTATTTTCGATTTTATCCCACTCTAAGTGGGGCCGGCACTACATGTTATAAACCTGTTGGCACATTATTTGGCTCGCTACGACCAGCCGCCTGCCTGACGTAAATTTACCTTAGTCGCCTTTTACGATACCTTGGTTAGAAACGAGGGTGGTCTATTCTACTCAGACGGATACCACACGATAAAATTATTATTTAAAAAAGAGTTCTTCGTGATATGAGCACCTTTCCTGAGAAGAGGTGGTTAATAATAATTTCATAATTCAAAACGCTTATAAAAGCCAATTTAAATGAAGAATATTTCAAATTTGAAAAATACTAATGATGTCGCTCGACAGAGCATATTGGGGGTGAAACGAGCTTACCAATAGGGAGGATTGGGTCGCGCATCCCCCTAACATCCCCCCTTAGGTCGATATGTTGTTAATGTACATGAAAACCGCAAAACCAAATACAGGTGATGTATTCGATATTACGGCCTTTGATCACAGGATTAGTAATTACATGGAACTGTTTGTATATCAGAATAGAGTTTTACCTGACTCTGTATTTATTTCTAATATATATCTGTGCCTGCGACTTCGCCTGCGTGGAAATCAGTGGTATTTAATTGGAATTTTGAACACAATAGTTATGCGTTAACCATAAGGCATGGCATGATACAAAAAGACATACTGTCTTTATGCCTTTTTGTAGTATTTTTGTTTATCTAATGCATCTTGTAAAAGGCGACTAAGGTAAGTCGATCCGTCGTGTGGTGTCCGGCTGAGTAGAATAGACCAACCTCATGTCTTACCGAGATGTCGTAAAAGGCGACTAAGGTAAGTTGACCCACCGTGTGGTATCCGGTTGAGTAAAATAGACCACCCTCTTTCTTACCGAGGAGACTAAGGTAAGTTGCCCCACCGTGTGGTAACCGGTTGAGTAAAATAGACCACCCTCTTTCTTACCGAGGAGTCGTAAAATACGACTAAGGTAAGTTGACGTCAGGCAGGCGGCCGGTCGTAAAATACGTAGCCAAATCATGTGACAACATGTTTGTAACATGTTGTGCCGACTTAGAGTGAAATTACGCAGCAAACGCTAGTAAAGCTCCCAGCAGTTGAGTTTTTTTTACAACTTGCACTCGAAGACATGCACTTAACGTAACTAATTCTAAACTTCAAATGATAAAGAGAAGGCAACGGCAATAAATGAGAGTGGTCTATTTTTCTCAGCCGGATACCACACGGCGGGTCAACTTACCTTAGTCACCATTAACGACACTTTCGGTAAGAAATGAGGGTGTTCAATAGACCACCCTCAAGTAATTTTCATTCGTATTTTCATTTCAATAGTTTCATTCATTCATTTCATTAGTAGAATACTACTCAACCGTATACCACACGGTCGGTCGACTTATCTTAGTCACATTTTACGATACTTCGGTAAAAAATGAGGGTTGTCTTTCCTACTCAGCTGGATACCACGATTATATTGTTCGTTTAAAATTATCTTTGTTTGGCCACAGGTGGGATATTCTTTGCGAATCCAATGCGCAAGCAGGGCTACGTGACCATGTTAGATCCTCTGCAGGACTCCTTCGGCAGTCGTATGGGTGGCTTACTGTTCTTGCCGGCGCTGTGTGGTGAAGTGTTTTGGGCGGCCGGTATCCTGGCTGCACTGGGTAAGTTTGGAAGAAAATGAAAAGAAAGAAGAGGAATTATTATTATTATTAATAATATACACACAAACACATATATAGGACATTTACACACACGGTCGTCTGTTCCGCAAGTAAGTAACTTAGCACTCGTGTTATGGGTTACAGACAACTGGTGAATATAATATATACACATATTATTTTTAAATACATACTTAAATACAATACACATATATTATCATATAAGTAAGTAGCTGGGTTACCCTTGCTCAATAATTTTTTTAAATATATAAAAAAGATAAAACTTGGAAAAAAAATTGGGCAGGTGGGGCTCGATTCGACAATTCTTTAGTCCGCCTTTTATCCGCTGAGCTATGACAACTTTATAACTGACAGTTAAGAGCTAAAATATATATTTTTTCGGAATCTCGGTCGAGGTTTTGGGGTGAAAAATCGATTTTGGGCATTAAAAAAATACTTACATTGAAATTTATATGATATATGAAACACTATTTTTGCCGTAAATTGTCCAGTCAGCGTAGCTTGTTCAGGGGACGGGCGATCTCTACTAAGAAAGAAGAGACATGAAAATAACTAGGAACGAGACCCATCTACCCAATAATATTTTCTTTTTTTTTGAAGTTTCTTTTTTATACGATGTTTCTAACGCGATGTTCCCTAAACAGTATTTAATACATTTATTTCACAAAATGAAAACAAAATCAGACATTTTTCTTATGATGTTTTTGATAAGCCTTTGTAACCAATTTTGTTCGCTCGACGGTTTATAAGACGATTGTTATATTGGACGTGTGATAGACATTACAATTTGTGCGGTGAACCGAAATCAAGACACGTTTGACAGCCTTGTTAGGAAATGGTACATAATAAATAAATATTATATCATAGAGTTTTACTAGTTGTACCTGTAACGTCGTTCACATATATTAGGGTAGATTATGCCCATGATTATGTAATTATTTACACTTGCCTTCAAAAAAATAATAGATTTATTGGAGGTTAGACCCACTGCATTGGTCCAATGTGGTTCGATATTGTAAGATATTATTGATAATTATTATTGTTTTCGAGAATGGAAGCAGTCAAATATCATCTATATCGTTTTAATACCGGAACTACTGACAACGCGATGATCATGTGACCGAAGAAATAGGGGTGAGAAGGGGGAATTGTAACAGTAAATAAATAACCGTAAATCGTGTTGTAAGACTCCTTCGGTTATTAAACGCTTATGTGGTAAGAACATGTTATAGTTTGCAGTCTTGCTGTAAAGTTTGACTTGTACGATTATTAAATACCCAAGTGTTAAAATTTATCTTGGTTAAAACTAGCAGCTGCAGTTAACCAAAGTGAGCATAATGGGCATAAATTCAATTTTGAAAAAAAAATTATTGTCACCAACAATAAATGTAAGTTATTATTTTAACATAATTTGTTGTTTCAATGGGGTATTTTTTAAACAAATATAATGGTTAATAAATCATAGGTATAATTATTATATAGAAAGTAACGTGATCTAAATTTGAATGTCAAAAATTTCCCACCCCCCTCCCCCCCTCACCATGACGGTCAAAGGGTAGTATGTAACATATATCCCTGGTATGCTCTAGAGTTATGTAGGTTTGTTAATGATTTTCCCCTTAACTGAAAAACGTTTCATAAATTGTGCATAAACAATTAGGCACATAAATTAATATTAAATAATACTAATTGGGGTTTGAACCCATGACTATTATTCCATTTTCTAGTACATTTTTTGCAATCTATATCAACGATAATACTGTAGAGCCGTGTGGTATCCGGCTGAGTAGAATAGTACCACCCTCATTTCTTATCGAGGTGTCGTAAAAGGCGACTAAGGTAAGTTAACCCACCGTGTGGTATCCGGCTGAGTAGGATAGACCAACGTCATTTCTTACCGAGGTGTCGTAAAAGGCGACTAAGGTAATTTGACCCACCGTGTGGTATCCGGTTTAGTAGAATAGACCACCCTCTTTCTTACCGAGATGTCGTATAATACGACTAAAGTATGTTGACGTCAGGCAGGCGGCCGGTCGTAAAAACGCAGCCAAATCATGTTACAACGTGTTTACAACATGTTGTGCCGACCCCACTTATGGTGGGATAAGGACAGGATGATGATGATCAGCGATAAATCAGTAACGTATATACATGTAATGTTAGGTTTCTGCAGAAATTCCGAATTCTTACTTAAAAATAAACTAATGAAATCTTCACAAACTCTTGACTGTCTTGAGTGTTAGCACTCGAGTTGTAGGAGGGGAACAAATAAAATATTCAGAAGACGTTAGCGGAACGAACTGTGCGAACCGTGTGAAATTTAGTCAATGATTTTTTTATATAATGTTTTATCCGTATTGACACTTATAAATCCAATAAAATTCCAATTATAATTACAATGATAAACATATATTTAAACGTAATATCAATTTAATTCAGGTTACAGTTATTTTATCTAGAATTTTCAAGTTCATAATATCTCTTAGGTCAACAATGTTTAATTGTCTTATACTCTTTGTGATTTTTTCGTGGGGTCTATTTCCTAACGACGCTTTGGTTACTGGTAAATTCGAAACGATTGTTCAGTTTGTCAAAGTGAACGTGTGTAGAGTCTACAATAAAATCGCAAAGCGAAGCATCACCCAAACAAGCATAGTTATATAGTAATTGGTTTAACACGCCACCATTTATTTTGCATCCAAACACGTAATAGCTTCAAATACAAATATTAATGTGATCGTTAACAAGGTTGTCAATGTTATGTTTAATGATCTCAAGTTGTTCTAAAATATTAAGGCGGAGGCTTTTGTCACAGGTGTGCAGAATTTCAAAAGAATGTTCATTAGGACGCTTTCTAACAAATGTTAGCCTAATGTGAATTTTTGTAATTAACCAATTAAGCGGCCGTATGTTCTTTAAAACGGGGTTTTAAAAGGAAATTTTCTTTTAATTTTTCAGAAATTACGCTAATACTATCTAAGCTCATAGTAAAAAAAGGTAAAGAAATATGTTCAGTCGAATTTGTAGAACACATTTTTGTCCTTGTCCATCACGAGTTTGTTTAGGATATCGCATTCACTTTAAGAAATTAATAGGTAGTAGGTCCTCAAGCTAAGATTCCTGAGAACATAATCTTGTCAACAGGTGCTACTCTCGCCGTGATCATCGACATGGACCATAGAACTTCCGTCATCTTCAGCGCTTGTGTGGCAGTCTTCTACACTCTATTCGGAGGGCTTTACTCTGTCGCATATACAGATGTCATACAGCTGTTCTGCATCTTCATAGGCCTATGGATGTGCATTCCATTTGCATGGGCCAACGAACACGTCAAGCCGCTCAGTTCTATGGAAGTGGACTGGATTGGGAAAGTTGATCCGGAGTACTATTGGTTCTACATCGACTACGGCCTGTTGCTTATATTTGGTGGGATCCCTTGGCAGGTAATTGCAGATTAAATACATAGGACCCTTACATACACAGTCGTCCGTACTATAAGTAACTTAATACATGTGTTACGGGTGACAGACAATTGGTTAATATACATAATTTTAAATAAATACTTTACATAAGACAAAAGACCGACAAAAAGATAAGATAAGATTTTATATCATAATCTTTTTAGGATTAGCATCAGAGTTGATGAATGGAAGATGTAGACATATTATACCAAACCCACAAAGTGGGATAAGGTTAGCAAAATGTCACAGAAATAATTCAACAAAAAACACGACTTAAATACATAAATACACCCTGATTCGAAGAACCAACAAATTGTTTTATAGAAAATACTAGCCCTCGCCTGGAAAATAAATATATAAGTTACATAACCTAGATCATGAATTTTCTATTTATAAAAGCCGAATACGAAACTGAAACTTTATCTCGAAGTTCTTAGACTAAGAAATAAACTTCTTACTAAGTAATTGATGGATTCAACTGAGACTCGTGTGAAACCTTGGAGATAAACTTCTCAAATACCTCTTGAGATAGATATTACATTAGAATATTATATATTCACTATAATGTATTTATTTAATCTGATTTCAAGATACACAATTTTTTAAATAATCTTTTTTGAAGTTCTTAGATATGAGTAAATCCATGTGCTTTAAATATTAGTTTTTTAAGTTCGCTTGCCTTAACTTATGGTTAACAAATTGTTTTAAAAATACGTCAATGAGCAGTTATGCTCATTCCACTAGCGAAGATTTTCTCTATCTGAAGAACAAAGTCACATCTCCCATATATAAGTATAGGAAATGTAGAGCCTGTCTATCCGGCTAATCCAGTATCTGGCTGAGTAGAATAGACAACTCTCATTTAGTCTCATTTGTTCTCGGTTCAGTAGTTAGTAGGTAAGTTGACGTCAGGGAGGTAGCCGGTCGTAAAATACGTTGATAAATAATCATGTGACAATATGTTTAAAACATATTGTGCCGACTCGACTTAGATTGGGATAAGGGCAGGAGGATGATGTTCTTCGGATACGGAGATTTGTTTAAAGAAATAATATTTTAGTGAGAAGCGCCAAAGCACAATAACTTTTACTTATCGAATTTTACTATGCAGAGATATTGAAATCTGGGTCAGTTGGAAGAGCTCCTTATACACACAATAGACGGTATATTGAAGGTGTATTGTGTATATGAGAGGCCGATTCTGGGCCTGCGGCACATACGTTTAATATTAAATAAACTTTCTTAAGAAGCACATAAACTCAGTACAAGTCCTCTGGATGTATACATATTTAATTCTCAAGTCTAGTCTTCAATATGTCGTGAATTCAAGTTTAAGTCCAAACCACTATATAGGCACTTGGATAATATTTTGGAGCAGGTGTACTCTTGAATGAAATTTCAAGTCCATTTTTTGAAATTGAATATTGTTTTGGTATATTTTGTGTTTCATGAGAAAAGTCAATCACTCTGCGGGCGATAGGGCGAGCTATACTTGGAGTATCACTATGCAATTAAATCAGGAATGAGGAGACCCGTAGGAGAATTAAAGTTACTGACATCGCTCAGAGTTAGGCGGGGCACATATTGCGGAGAACCGATAGGCGTTGGGGTCCTAAGGTGCTGAAATGGCAACCTCGCAGTGGAAAACTCAGCGTCGGTATACCCCCTACGAGGTGTACTGACAACCTCAAAAGAGTGGCGGGGAGTCGCTGGATCCAAGCGGCACAAGATCATGTGGTGTAGAGATCCCATGAACCTTTGTCCATCATTGGACGTCCATCGGTCGAAAATAATGATGATGAATATTTTGGTGCAGGTGTACTTTCAAAGAGTTCTGAGCAGTAAGACGGCTGGGCGTGCTCAAATTCTTTCTTATGTAGCGGCAATCGGATGTATATTTATGGCAATTCCACCAGTACTGATCGGAGCAATAGCTAAAGGGACTGGTAAGAATTTACTACCCGTTTATATAATTTTTTGTTATTCATTATTAAATATATTATGACACATATATTTATTTCATTCAAGTCATAAAAGTCTTTATTCATATGAGCTTTGGAACAATTGAATCGTCAAGGTTTAATAGGATTAATGAAGCTACAATTGGTTCGGAATGTTGCTCTTACCGAGAAGAACCAGCAAGAATTTCAGCGATCAATCTTTTTAACATTTTCAAATTTACAGTATTAAGCTGCAGTCTTGTATGAAACTGCAACGATTTTCAAATTTAAGCATTTTCATAATTTATTCTTCATCTTCAATTGTGTGATATGTTTTACGTATAAGCGTATTCCTTACATTTAATTTAAACCTTTCGGCAAGTTAGGAATTTATTGAAATTTACATCATAGCTATCAATTGAATATAATATTAACTTTATAAGCATTACTGAATAATTATTTGAAGTATTTATATATTTACAACTAAATAGTTTGTAGTTGTTATTGTTGATAAAAAGATATAGATAATTAAATTATTTTTAGCGTGGAACGAAACAGATTTCCATGGAGATTTAACACCTAGTGGTGAATTAACATCTGACCAGACATCTATGATCCTGCCGCTGGTATTGCAGCATCTGACACCAGATTTTGTGTCATTCTTCGGTCTCGGAGCTGTATCGGCTGCTGTTATGTCTTCAGCTGATTCCAGTGTTCTTAGTGCATCGTCTATGTTTGCGAGGTTTGTGTGATTCCTTTTAACCCTTATTTCTGTGGATTATAGGTATACTATACCTATAATAATATATAGCTATCACTACATATTATAAAACAAAGTCCATATTTCCGTATGTACGCATAAAACTTTAAAACTACGCAACCGATTTTGATGCGGTTTTTTTTCATAGATAGAGTGATTCCAGAGGAAAGTTTGTACGTATAATAACATTCAATACGTAGTACGATCAATCAATCGATCAACCAATCGACCAACCAATCGACCAATCAATCGACCAACCCATCGACCAACCCGTCGACCAACCGATCGACCAACCGGTCGACCAACCCGTCGACCAACCCGTTGACCAACCCATCGACCAACCGGTCGACGAACCCATCGACCAACCCATCGACCAACCCATCGACCAACCCATCGACCTACCCATCGACCAACCCATCGACCAACCCGTCAACCAACCCGTCAACCATCCCGTCGACCAACCCGTCGGCCAACCCGTCGGCCAACCCGGCGACCAACCCGTCGGCCAACCCGTCGGCCAACCCGTCGGCCAACCCGTCGGCCAACCCGTCGACCAACCCGTGGGCCAACCCGTCGGCCAACCCGTCGGCCAACCCGTCGGCCAACCCGTCGGCCAACCCGTCGGCCAACCCGTCGGCCAACCCGTCGGCCAACCCGTCGACCAACCCGTCGACCAACCCGTCGACCAACCAGTCGACCAACCCGTCTGCCAACCCGTCGGCCAACCCGTCGGCCAACCCGTCGGCCAACCAGTCGACCAACCCGTCGGCCAACCAGTCGACCAACCCGTCGGCCAACCAGTCGACCAACCCGTCGGCCAACCAGTCGACCAACCCGTCGACCAACCCGTCGACCAACCCGTCGACCAACCCGTCGACCAACCCGTCGACCAACCCGTCGACCAACCCGTCGACCAGACCAGACCAGACCAGACCAGACCAGACCAGACCAGACCAGACCAGACCAGACCAGACCAGACCAGACCAGACCAGACCAGACCAGACCAGACCAGACCAGACCAGACCAGACCAGACCAGACCAGACCAGACCAGACCAGACCAGACCAGACCAGACCAGACCAGACCAGACCAGACCAGACCAGACCAGACCAGACCAGACCAGACCAGACCAGACCAGACCAGACCAGACCAGACCAGACCAGACCAGACCAGACCAGACCAGACCAGACCAGACCAGACCAGACCAGACCAGACCAGACCAGACCAGACCAGACCAGACCAGACCAGACCAGACCAGACCAGACCAGACCAGACCAGACCAGACCAGACCAGACCAGACCAGACCAGACCAGACCAGACCAGACCAGACCAGACCAGACCAGACCAGACCAGACCAGACCAGACCAGACCAGACCAGACCAGACCAGACCAGACCAGACCAGACCAGACCAGACCAGACCAGACCAGACCAGACCAGACCAGACCAGACCAGACCAGACCAGACCAGACCAGACCAGACCAGACCAGACCAGACCAGACCAGACCAGACCAGACCAGACCAGACCAGACCAGACCAGACCAGACCAGACCAGACCAGACCAGACCAGACCAGACCAGACCAGACCAGACCAGACCAGACCAGACCAGACCAGACCAGACCAGACCAGACCAGACCAGACCAGACCAGACCAGACCAGACCAGACCAGACCAGATAGTATATATATATATATATATATATATATATATATATATATATATATATATATATATATATATATATATATATATATATATATAGTATATATATACTATAAACAAACAAGATTAAGTCATTTAAATATTAAAGATACTCTTCTATATGGAGTATACTACCGTACAATGTATTTGTTTCTTAGCTGAAACAAATTAATTGGAAGCGAGCTCGATTGCGGAGTTTTGAGATCGATGTACTCACATTTATCAATCAGTTCTTAGATTGAAAATACTCGAAATAAGATTAGTTTTTAGACTTTCATATTTATTCAATTGTTTCCAATGAAAAAACTTTATATATAATATTATTTTATATTTTAGTATAAAATGATGCTGAGTTGGACTGGATGGCGAATTGTTAAAGAATCAGTTTACAATGCAATGATTTTAAAATAACGAGAATTATACATAAATATGTCATTATTCTCTTATCCTACTGTATGTGGGGTCCGCTCATTATTTTATACTGCCTCACATGAATTATACGTATGTATTATAAAAAAATTCTATAAGTTTTCCAGTGACTAGACACGCTGACTTAACGTATTTCAATATTAAATCAACGTTGCGCGTATTTGTGAGAAGAATAAATTGTGACAAGTCTTTAGCATTTACGCCGTGTGGTATCCGGCTGAATAGAATAGTACCTCCCTCATTTCTTACCGAGGTGTCGTAAAAGGCGACTAAGGTAAGTCGACCCGCCGTGTGGTATCCGGCTGAGTAGAATAGACCACCCTCATTTCTTACCGAGGTGTCGTAAAAGGCGACTAAGGTAAGTTGACACACCGTGTGGTATCAGGTTGAGTAAAATAGACCACCCTCTTTCTTACCGAGGAGTCGTAAAATACGACTAAGGTATGTTGACGTCAGGCAGGCGGCCGGTCGTAAAATACGTAGCCAAATCATATGACAACATGTTTGCAACATGTTGTGCCGACCCCACTTAGAGTGGGATAAGGGCAGGAGGATGATGAAGTCGTTAGCATTTGTTCAGAGATGGATCATTTTATGGTCCTATTTTTTAGAAATAATGCAAAACTCAAAATGAAGTCGTAGTAGTAAAAAAATCTTATTATATACGAGAGTGAAATAATATTTTTTGATGATTATACGGAGTCAACTCCCAAACTCTGTATTTTAGTTTGAGTAATGACGTCAACAATTACCATTATTTAAGCCGTGTCGTATCCGGCTGCGTCGAATACACCACCCTATATCTCACCGAGGTGTTGTAAAATACGAATAAGGTAAGTTGACGTTAGGCAGGCGGCCGGTCGTAAAGTACTAAGCCAAATCATGTGACAACAAATTTATAAAACGTTTACAATTACTGTTATTTTTCCATTAATTCGATACTATATGTGTAATTTCCGAAAAAAACGGTTCAATGATTTATATAAAAAACTTTTTAATTCGTTAATATCATCACTACATATTATAAAACAAAGTCCATATTTCCGTATGTATGCATAAAACTTTAAAACTACGCAACCGATTTTGATGCGGTTTTTTTTCATAGATAGAGTGATTCCAGAGGAAGGTTTGTACGTATAATAACATTCAATACGAAGTAGAGAAATAATGTAATTATTGAGGTTTCTGTAAATAATTACATTTTTTTCCGCTTACAGTGCAAACGCAGGCTAAACCCTACGAGATTTATCAAAATGATGTACTAAGTATTTGTACACCTTAAAAAGGTCTACGGAAAAGTCCGCGATGGTATATATCTATCTCTTATGGATAACCCACAATAGCAGTTTTTTTTATTTACTTTTTACGAAAAATGATGCCTTATGTTCAAAGCAATTTTTATACAATACAGCATTAATCCTTATCCAATTGAGTACCTTAAATAAATTGTTGATTTAATATAGATCAATATTGCCGTTTACAGCATGTAATTTAAGTGAACATTTTCGGAGATATTGCAGATTTAAAATCCCGCGAGGAGGCCGCACTTAGACCTATAAGCACTTCGAATTTAGCAGTAACCGGAGGCGCAACTATTTGTCCTTCTTTCAAGTTTATATTGTCTAATGATAAGAAAGCTATGAATGTTGTATGTAAAGACATTGTCTAATCAATTGTAAAAATAAATAATATCACTACATAGTATAAAACAAAGTCGCATTCTCTGTCTGTCCCTTTGCCGTATATCCCTATGTATGCTGCAATCTTTAAAACTATGCAACAGATTTTGATGCGGTTTTTTTTTAATAGATAGAGTAATTTTAGAGGAAGGTTTACATGTCTAATAACATTCAATATGGATTAGAGAAATACTGTAATTTTTGAGGTTTCTAATGTGATGTCGTAAATAATTACATTTTTTTCCGCTTGCATTGCAAACGCAGGCTAAACCCTACGAGATTTATCAAAATGATGTACTAAGTATTTGTACACCATGAAAAGGTCTACAGAAAAGTCCGCGATAGTATATATATATCTCTTATGGATAACCCACAATAGCAGTTTTTATCATTTACTTTTTACGAAAAATGATGCCTTATGTTCAAAGCAATTTTTATACAATACAGCATTAATCCTTATCCAATTAAGAACCTTAAATATATTGTTTATTTAATATTGATCAATATGACCCTTTACAGCATGTCATTTAAATAAACAGTTTCGAAGATATTACAGATTTAAAATGCAGGGGCCGCGCCGCGAGCCTATAAATAGCGCGTCGGAGGTCGCGGTTCGCCTCTCGGCGATGCTTCCGCGCTCGCCCGTCTTATCGGTGACGCTGTCAAAGCCAGTAGGGCTAACAGCATTAGTCAAATTCGAAAAAAAAAACGTGGTTCGCCCTTTAACCATTTGAATTTAGCAGCGATCGGACGCATTTATGATCGGAGCTCTCTAGCGAGGAAAATAACAATCACTACATATTATAAAACAAAGTCCATATTTCCCTATGTATGCATAAAACTTTAAAATTATGCAACAGATTTTGATGCGGTTTTTTTTAATAGATAGAGTGATTCCAGAGGAAGGTTTGTACGTATAATAACATTCAATACGGAGTAGAGAAATACTGTAATTTTTGAGGTTTCTGTAAATAATTAAACTGTAAACCCTACGAGATTCATCAAAATAATGTACTAAGTATTGGTACATCTTGAAAAGGTCTACAGAAAAGTCCGCGATGGTATATGTCTAATATTTATGGATAACCCACTAAAGCATTTTTTGTCGTTCACTTTTTACGAAAAATAATGCCTTATTTTTGAAGCGATTCTTATACAATACAGCATTAATCCTTATCCAATTGAGTACCTTAAATAAATTGTTGATTTAATATAGATCAATATAGCCGTTTACAGCATGTAATTTAAGTGAACATTTTCGGAGATATTACAGATTTAAAATGCCGTGAGGAGGCCGCGCTTCGCCCTATAACACTTCGACTTTAGCAGCGATGTCGCTCTTTCAAGAGTTTGTTTAAAGACATTCTGTTATTAATTGTAAAAATAAAATACAAAGGTAAAATATAAAAGTAAATAAGTAATAATGTACTATATGAATTTAGATATTCCAAAGATAGCAGGAAATCTTCTTGGTATAGGGAAAGGAAATTGTTTTTCACCAAATTTAACGCTACGGCCACGGGCAGTAATAAATAAATCAAAACAACTGGATCGATTTTAATCATTTTTTTTACACTGACTGACATGGGATATATATTTTATACCCGTGCAAAGCAGGGGCAGGCCGCTAGTATAATATACAATAAAGTAATTTATACATTTATACCTGAATAAGCATTGCATATATTACCAGGTCTTTACAAATGCTATACGATTAAAAGTCGTTTAGTATCAAAAATGCTTAGCCGTGTGGTATCCGGCTAAGTAGAATAGACCACCTTCATTTCTTACCGAGGTGTCGTAAAAGCCGACTAAGGTAAGTTAACACACCGTGAGGTATCCGGTTTAGCAGAGTAGACCACCCTCCTTCTTACCGAGGTGTCGTAAAATACGACTAAGGTAAGTTGACACCGGTGGCCGGTCGTAAAACGCAGCCAAATCATGTTACAACATGTTTATAAAATGTTGTGCCGACCCCACTTAGAGTGGAGTAAGGGCAGGAGGATATATATTAGTATCAAAAACGCTACGGTCAAAATAATTATTAATAATTTTTATACACTACCTACAATTTTTGTTAAATGCAAAGTTATTTCGTCCGAACGGAATTAATGATCGATGTAATTTATAGAACGAGACTGTAATGTAATAGGGCCGGAAAGTTACATGGCGTGCCTTATCTTTAAATTAAAGTCCATACAGGCAAAATTGTGCATAGAAGCTACTTGAATACTATAAAACGAAAATATATTACGTGATATTTTTATCTAGGAACGTCTACAAGCTGATCTTCAGACAGAATGCGTCGGAAATGGAGATCATCTGGGTGATGCGCGTATCCATTTTGGTGGTAGGCGTTTTGTCCACAATCATGGCACTCACCATCCCCTCCATTTATGGCTTGTGGTAAGTTTATTTGTAAGTTGTCGTCCGCAGGAACGAGTGTTTAGTATGAGTTATTATTGCGCCATGTATTAACATATAGTACATAAACAAGGAACGTTTAGCGAAATAGCGATAGTGTAACTCAAGATAAGTAATATAATATATAAACTGGAAACTGGAATAAACATATTATACCTTATGGTACCGTAGGTTTTGCTTTTTTATGACTATACGTGCGTATTTACATGCTTACTTTGTTGGAGGGTTACGTGCATATATGTGAAATTTGTATTCAGTATCAGTATCATATATATAATATTTTATAATATTTATTTAATAGTAGCAGTAGTAGAAGTTTCTTTTACTTATTTTAAATATATATTATATAATTTTTAAAAATTAACATCTAATGTTCTTTTAATAATTTAGACTGTAAGGATGGCATATGCTCACAGTTTCATACTATCGCAATGCAATCCTTGCAAATGTAGCATATATGTATATATAAGAAATAAATAAATAAATTAAAAAAATAAATATCTTTATATTCTCTCTCATAATCTTAGTGATAAAACATAATTTTAAGCACATCTTAGGTTTCAATGTTTAATTTATTCATCTATCTATAAAAGATGACAAGGAAAACCTGGTAAAACCAGTCACCACATCAAATTTCAACGAAACATTTCATGTATATTACTCAACATCATTAGAGATAAGAATCTCTAAAGATGTTGATTAATTTATCTCAGAGCCATGATGATGAATTTCATTTATGCAACCCTACATTTGATCATATCTTTGCGACATATACCACGTTGATGGGATGAAAAAGATTTCCAGTTAATTGGAACACTCGTCACTCACATTCTGATTCGAGAGTGATTAAAATAGATGAAATGAATTACTTTACGTAAATACTAGCTGTGAACCGCCGCTTCGTTGGCGTGAACTTTATTTGGCAGTTTATTTCGGAAACCGTCGCGAGCCATCTCTAACTTAACAAATTATTAAATTAGTTATTTATATATGTGAAATGAAGCTGTGGTAGCCCAGCGGTATCACCGTGCGCCTTTCTCAAGGAGATCTAGGGTACAAACCCCGGGCAGGCACCAATGAGTTTTCTAGTAAAACTTATGTGTCTAATTGATAATTGCAATTTATCACACGCTTTTCGGTGAAGGAAAACATCGTGAGGAAACCTGCATATCTCTAGAGAATTCTGGGGATATGTGTAACCTTCCAATCCGAATTGGAGCAGCGTGGTAGGTCTTAGCTCCAATCCTTCTCTCCAAAAAAAAAAAACGGAGAGAAGAGGCCTATGCCCAGCAGTGGGATAGTAACAGGCCGGTACTTACTTACTTACTTACTTATATGTGAATGTGGATGGATATGTGACTTGAGGTGCTTATGAGAGATGGATTTAAATGTTTGAGCCGGAAACAGATGAATTGATTTTGTGAATGATATGCATATAAAAGGAGTGGCACCAAAGTTGATGAATGATAGAAGACAATGGAAGATGAAGACATATTGTGCCGACACCCTTTTTAGGTGTAAGACATAAGTGGGATAAGGGCAAGAGAAGATGATTGGGGAAGAATGGAAGAGAAAAACATGTTCCGAACCCACTTAAAGTTAGATGAAGGCAGGAACACGATGGCATATTGCTCACCTATCCTAGCTATATGAACTACTAGCTTTTACCCGCAACTTTGCTTCCGTGCACTGTTGTCACGTTGGTTAGTTAGTTCGATAATAGACGGCGTTTTTCAATGTCATCTTATTCCTGTAGAATAAACAGGATTTCTATAAACTTTATGTTATCCCGGTGTATAAAGAATAATTCTGCCCAATGCCATCGATATTGGTTCACCGGATTCGCTGTGAAAGAGTTACAAACATACATCCATACTCACAAACATTAGCAATTATAGTACTAGCTTTTACCCACAACTTCGTTCGCATAGACTGTTGTCTCTTGATAGGTTGATAATAAATGGGGCTTTTCAATGTCACGCTATTCTTGTAGAATTAAGATTTCCCTATCCTATATGTTACCGCGGTGTATAAGGAATAATTGTGCCAAATTTCAAAGGTGCAAGAGTAATAAACATAAATCCATACTCACGAACTTTTACATTTATAGTATTAATAGGATAGGATATGAACCAATTCAAAATGTTAACAAAGATTCTTTTCACAGGTCAATGTGCTCAGACTTGGTATACGTGATCCTGTTCCCTCAACTCCTGATGGTAGTCCATTTCAAGAAATACTGCAACACCTACGGTTCCTTGGCCGCGTACATCGTTGCGCTGTTGGTTCGACTCTCGGGGGGTGAGAAGCTGCTTGGTCTGCCGGCGCTCATCCACTACCCAGGGTGGGATGCAGAGCAAGAAGTACAGCTGTTCCCGTTCAGAACTCTTGCAATGTGCCTATCTCTGTTCACCTTGGCGTTTATATCCTGGCTTTCAGTGTAAGTATGAATATCGTTTTTTACTATTCCAGAGCTGGGCAAAGGTCCTTTATTCTTTTTGGAGTATTTATTGCTAGGATACACATATATCAACTAATCCGACTGAGTAGAATAGATCATCCTCATTCCTTACTGAGGTGACGTAAATAGTGACTAAGGTAAGTCGGCCCACCATGTGGTATCCGGCTGAGTAGAATAGATCTTGACGATTCCAAAGAGCTTGAAAAAGCTTATTGAAATATAAATTGATTTTGACCACCCTCTTTCTTACCGAGGTGTCGTAAAATACGAGTAAGGTAATTTATGTTGTAATGTTAGGCAGTCAGCCTGTCGTAAAACAACCAACATACCCAACATGTTTCAACATGTTTATAAAATGGTGTACCGACCCCACTTAGAGCGGGATAAGGGCAAGAGAATGATGGTACATCTATATCAAGAATTTTGTTATTAAAATATGCAGGTTTCTGTATAGATACTGCAAGTACTTTAATAATGGAAATATGTCGATTAGTTACTGGCATACGAATATAAAAAGGTTAGCAAATAAACGAATAGCTTTAATAAATTTACTTTAATACTATTTTCTATATACGATAGAAAAAAAAAACATCCATATAAGGTATATAAAACAGTCAAGGTTTCCCCTTTAATATCTCAAGAGTTTCTTCGATTTCTATGTGAGGTTAAGAAGTCTTAGATATAAGGTTAGTGTATTGTATAGTCATTCGATAAGCTGTCTTTACAAATTTTCTTTGGAAATCAAATCAAAATTTGACCTCTTCTTGCATATCTTTTTTAGTATTTAAATGGTTAATCTTGTATATATATATGTTTTCTGGATCTCGGAAACGGCTCCAACGATTTTCCTGAAATTGAGCATGTTTCTTGGATTTTGGGGGAGAAAAATCGATCTAGGTTTCATTTTAAAAAATGTCGTTTTATCCTTTTTTTCGGACACTAAAAAAATGGTAAAATTTTGAATAGAAACGAAATGATATTTTTGTCTATCAAACGTAATGCTGCGATAGCCTAATGGTAACGGGTGGACCAAAAGTTTTAGGTTTCGGGTTCGAGCCCCACAGGTAACCGGCGCTTCATTTCTGTTTTAATTTTTGTTTTAATTTTTTTATATTTTTTAAAAAATTACCAAGATATATCTTGACGGCGTTCTGTAAGATATATTAAATGTTTTTGTGTATTTGTGGATAAATATGTTTTAGGTTTCTATGCGCCCGTGTATTTTATAATAGAACGACAACCACCATTTGGTACCAGTTTTCATGAAACGGTCTTTAGCATTACATAAACTTATACACGGCACACGAGCGGATATAACACATGCTTAAATAATCTAAGACATACTGTAAGAGGCTTTTATAGATTGAATCGTGACTCGGGATGTTTGGCTAATGTAGAAAGCGTCGGCTCACGACGGCATCCTTATTTTATACGGCAACGACCATTTAAAAAGCTGCTTTAATTTTTAAAAGCTTTCTAAAATATTAGTCTTCTAAATATCGCAATTAATTTTATAAAATATAACGTGAAACGAATTCAAAATTGCAATATGACTCTATCATATGAAGAGCTTCTTCAAAACGGACCTCCGAAATAAATGTGCTATGGTTTGACTCAAACCAAAGTATGATTAACTATTATTCTTGGGAATTCAGTATATTGAAGCGATACAAGCTTTCTATTGTATGTTATATTGTTTCTAAGATACGGAATACCTTAAGAATTGTTTGAATTAACAAGTTTCTTGATTGTACAATGCATAGTTGGAACACACGTCTAGCTAACTGTTCTTCTACGGATGTTTATTATCCTTGAACAGGTTCATAGATGCCATCTGCCAGGTTGGATATAATTTAATCCGTTGGTAGGAATTTCGTCGGTTCTTCTGCAGGATGCAATCGATTTAGAAAACGACTGGTTCCCTTAAACTAATCTCTTTTGCCACCAGGTTCTTATTCAATTCCGGCTACTTGAGTCCAGAATCCGACTACTTCAACTGCGTTGTGAATATACCAGAGGATATACGACGGGTGGACGAGCCTTCGGAAGCTGGTGAGCAAATGTCTGTACTAGGCGGGGTACCGGGTAGGTTGTACGGAGCCGCATCTACTTTGGTCGGACCAGATGAGAAATCAGGAAGAATAAATCCGGCCCTTGAAACGGATGATGACGACTTGGATGATCCAAATGATGGACCAACCCCACTATTTGGTAACAGCAACGCGCCTCCTCCAGTCCAACCGTTTGGTAAACAGACGGCTTTCTGAGACGATTATTACTTTTATTAGTTCTTTAATATTTAGTTTTGTGTTCCTGCTTGTTATATTCGATTGAAATGTAGTTTAGTGAAACGATTAAACATCGAAGATAACGGATAACGGAAACATATTTACCGTGCTCAAAGTACTTGCGTATTGATTTCTTACTGAAGCACAATTTTTATTGAGAAGCACAAATCTTTTACTTTAGCGTTAAGTAGAAGGCATTAAAGCAATCGTGACTTTGTTGTATAGAAGAGAATTTATTTTGTAGCAATAACTTGTAACGCATACATATCAAAATGTGAAATTATACTTGTTAGGTAAAATATATCACTATTTATTGAAGAGATTCCTTATTTAAGTCAATTAAAGTAGGAAGGTGTGCACGAATATATTCTATGTGCAATGCTTCTAGACCAGGTGTGTGTAATAGAAATGTTAACAATGTAGTGTCAAGCGACCACGTTAAGATGCCCTTATAAGATGATAGATTTGAATTTGCCATCGTGTTGATAATCGTATAAGAAAACCGGTTATATTGGGTATATATTGGGCTTACCCGGAAAGTTTTGAACATATCTGGGTCACGCAGTCATGAGTTATTTACGTATGTCTTATAGGTAACACGCAATATGGTATTTTATTAACCGGTTTCTATATACAAGTGTTATAAAGAATTTATTGCAATGAAATATTATAGAAACTATATTTAATTATTGTTTTTTTTAATATTTAATCAAATTAAGATATATTAAAATTATATAATACTGTTTTTAGATCTGTTTATTTTATTAAGTTTTTCTCTTGAAAAAAATCGTATTAAGGTGAATTGTCACAGGGCTATTATTATATTATTTTACATTATATTGAAAATTAAGATAAACTTTTTATTAAGCATTAGGGCATATGGAAATATTTTCATAAAAGTGAAAAAAGGGCCAAAAAAGCAAATTATAATCGACTAGGTTTTTTAAATCAAAGCATTCCAGATTGTTTATAAATTTCTATTTCGCTAATTTTATTAAACGTTAATCCTATGTTTAATTAGGGAGATCTAATCATCTGAAGAAAATAATTTCTGTGACAAATCATTTTAAAGTTATATTAAAACTTTGATTAGGTTCTAAGTATGTTATGAGTGGCTGTTACTAATTTTGAAGCAAAGCTATTTTATTATATGATTATATATTTATTTATAGTCTGTAATATTTAATTGACATTGATGCGTCTAATCTTAGCATTTAGCTCGTTGAAGTATATTTTAGAAGAATTTTGTTAAGGTAGCTTCATAACATCAGCTGATTGATTGAGTTATTTAAACGACACGATTTGTGTAAAAAAATGAACTATTCACAATTTTAGAATATAACTTAATCAAATAATATACGTACGAATATTTTTGAATTTAAACTATCGTGAGTAGTATTCGTATTTAATGTATAAAACCCGGCTATACGACTTATTCGACTTATACTTATCACGACTTATTCGATCAGGTTAGCTTGACTAGTTTCGATCCAGGGACCTTATTCATGCGCTCATACGGCGTTATCGCGGCCGGAATTAATATCCAGGTCGAAACTAGTCGGGCTAATTCGATAGAATATGATAAGTATAACCGGTTTCTATACATAAACTACGTACAAATATATTGGTGTTTTAACTATGCATATTTTAATACGTGTTAATCCTTTTACATTCTCAGTGTTTAATACTCGATTTCTCGCTGATATTGTGAAAAATACTAAAATATCGTAGCTTAAATGTGTCGGTGTTCAAATGTATGTGGTAAATGTTCCCCCGAAATGTCAACCCTCATCTACGTGTCGTGCAATCGGGCTTTGTCTAAAGTTTTGTAAAGTGTTTTGACTTCTCTTTGTATTCGGTATTGAGAAGGGGCTTTTACTACAAAATTTATATAAGCGCATTCCTTATAGGTGTGTATAGTACAATATTTACTTACAGATAATTGTGATATAGTCACCTGCCTGATGTTAATACTTCGCAAAGACTCAACCAATACATATCATATGACTTAATATATTAAATTAATAAACATATCATTAATGTTAGTGACTAGTTGGAACGGATACATATCAAATATATTTAAGGTAGTTTTAGAATATCGTTGTTGTTCTTTCCGCCGCCCTGTACTAATGTTGTTGTATTATGGAGACGAATATTTATAATTATATTTGTATAATATATATTATGATCAAAATATTTATATAACTAAGCATATAAAGTAATCTATTGTACCAACTGTATTGTATTTTGTGACATATGTATATTTATAAAAGGATACAATTAAATCTTAAGCGACTTTACTTCCTTACAAATTTAATGCGACATAAAATATAAATAAATTATTATTATTATATTAATTATTATAAAAATATTAATTATTTATTTTAAAGAGTATTGGCCTTAACTTCGTCGATAAAAGAGCTAAGGTTTCTCTCGGGCCCTTTAGATACTAACTTAAATGGAAATCTTAAGCGACTTTACTTCCTTACGCCGTGTGGTATCCGGCTGAATAGAATAGTACCACCCTCATTTCTTACCGAGGTGTCGTAAAAGGCGACTAAGGTAAGTCGACCCGCCGTGTGGTATCCGGCTGAGTAGAATAGACCAACCTCATTTCTTACCGAGGTGTCGTAAAAGGCAACTAAGGTAAGTTGACCCACCGTGTGGTATCCGGTTGAGTAAAATAGACCACCCTCTTTCTTTCTTACCGAGGAGTCGTAAAATATGACTAAGGTAAGTTGACGTCAGGCAGGCGGCCGGTCGTAAAATAAATAGCCAAATCATATGACAACATGTTTGTAACATGTTGTGCCGACCCCACTTATAGTGGGATAAGGGCAGGAGGATGATGACTTCCTTACAATTTTAAATACGACATAAAATTATATTTTATGTCGTATTTTTAAAGGTTTATTTTATTAATTATTATAAAATATTAATATTAATTATAATAAAAATATTAATTATTTATTTTGAAGAGTATCGGCCTTAACTACGTCGATAAAAGAGCTACAATTTCTCCTTGGCACTTTAGATACTAACTTAAAAGGCCTAGATAATTATGAATTGATAATAAGAAATTTTTTGAAATAAAAAAGTATGTTAGATCGAGAGATGATGGGAAAAAATGACATTCCTCGAGTACAGAATAAAAACTTGCTTTAACTATCATCATATAATAATTATTATACAGTTATTTAACCAATTCGTTAATTTTTTTAAATTTCTGTGGTTTATTACATTACCTTTGTATATTGTCATTAAGACGATTTTATTGCTTATTTTTATTATTCAGCGATTGCATTTATAGTAATAATTAACAATATTATTGTATGATATATAATTGTGAATGGAAAATGTTTATTTCTAATAATTTATAGGCTATGTTTCTTTAATCAAATCTAATATTTAAGTTTATTACATATGATTCTTTTGTATATTGTTTGTGGGTTCTTTTTTATATATTTATTTATTTATAAGATTCATATCTTGCAACTGTCTCTAAGATTGACGTTTTTTTATTTTTATGTATTGTAGTTTCCTACAGCTTTGCCAGCTGACTTTTAGCTAACTTTTAGCTAACCTACGTCTTGGTGGGTAAGACGTACGGACTCCTCCAAGCAATAATAACCCTTAAATCAATATTTAATATAAATCCTGAATAAATTGTATTGTTGCTTTAATACCGAAGAAGTTTTAAAACATTTACCCAAATTATATTACGTATAGCATAAATATGTCGCTCAGAATGCGCTTGTCATTCACAAGGCGCATCTTCTAATTGTAACGCGTCTATATAAAATTGTATCTTGTATTTTGATTGTATTTTTTTCATTTTAGACGTATTTACGGTATTAATTTGTATTTTATATAAATATATATTAATAATAAAGACGTCAGCGACAACACTAGCACCGGCCGGTACCACTGTTAGCTAGTAGTTATACCAACTATTGACTTATTCTAGTCCTTGTTGAAAGTTTAAAATGTGTAAATTGTGTAATGTTGTGACTAAAGCAATCCCTGCGATCTAAATAAAACATATAGTATGTTGATGGCTTTCTTTCGTTTTACTTATTACAACTCTATGAACTCGCTTTTAAACGTGATGAGGTAGACCTAAAAATAGATGTGTGGATTGTGTGAAGTGTTAAATGCTTATAAAAGGAGTAACGCCAAAGTTGACGAATGATAGGAGAGAATGGAAGAGAAAAACATGTCGTACTGACCCCACTTCGAGTGGGATAAGAGCAGGACAATGAAGATGATTTTACGATCTGGCTTCCTAGTACTGGCAGTACTTGATCAACTGACTGGCAAACAACCGTGTGATCTCTTTACCTATCATTTACTATTCAATTCAAAATTCAAATTCAAAATATTCTTTATTCAAATAAACTTTTAAACAAGTGCTTTTGAATCGTCAACTCTACTGCTGGTTCGGAAAACTGTTCCTACCGAGAAGAGCCAGCAAAAACTCGGCGGTTGCTCTTTTTAAAAAATACAATTCTTAATGCTAGTTACATTTAATGTTTCTATCTTGTACAGGGTCGAACAATATTTATATCCACGCATTTTTATCGTCTAAATAATCCTCAACAGTATAGTAGACTTTCTGTATCAGCCTCTCCTTAATAGTGTTTTTAAACTGATGTAATGGCAAAGTTAATTGATCCTTAAATTTCAGCTTTTCTAAATTATTAGATTCTCAGCGAGACTGGAGACTCTCGAATTGCTTGCAAAGGTAATGAAAATATTGTAAGAAAATTGTTTTTCTTTAAATAACACTTTAACTGCATAGAGTTATTATACTAGACTGGAAATAAAAAGAAAGCAAATGACATTGTATCTCTCTTACTCTCTATGTTGTAAGTGATTAAACAAGTGTATGACTTTCATTTTCCCTCGTATGATTTATTGTTACATTCTTCAATAATTTATAGAAGCAGACGTTACTTTGCAGAATTCCATGGTACATAATTTGTGATAAAATTATTTTGCACTTGAATTTATGATAAAATCATATCAATCACATCAATCATGATGATTTTATCATAAATTTTTATCATTACAGGTCTGACTATAGCTCCCATACTCTAATTAATTGCCAATTTGAAATTTGAAACTTTGTTTCAAATTCTACTTTTTAAGAAATAAAGAGCGTTTAAATTCTTTATCGTTTGTATATTAACAGACCATCAAAACTTTTAAACAAAGTATTAAATTATAGATAAAAAAAACACGTTTTATTATTTACATATTTTATTCTATACAAAAACATTTAATACTTAAACTATCATTTGTACATTTGCTCGTTTCAAATTAAATACTAACTAATAATATATATTTTTATAGAAAACAGTTAATAAATAAATTTAAAATAGTTAAAAATATTCGTACATTTTAACTATTTAAGGAGTTAGTCAGATGAGAGAAAATCTAAATAAGACACCAATCGATGAAAATTACGTTACAAAAATAGAGAGACGATTTTGCTAGCGAGTTTACTATTTCGCGAAGAGGAAAGTTTGTATCTGTCATTTACAGGGTAGAGCACGTTCAATTATCTTAGACGTTCAGATAAAAAAAATGCGTTTTTCTATAATAATTTACCAAAGGTGGAAAGCGAAGCAATATAACATTTTTTTTGAAGTTCGTGTGTTAGGAAACATACATATATTACATAACGAGAAGATGGTAAATCGTAAGGCAAAGATTATCGCTGGTAAAATGTACTTGCAAAAAATTACAGATTATTATTTGAAAAATACATTTTATCATTAGTAGTTTGGTAACTATTTAATACTGGTCATAGATCGATATAGAATATTCGTGCCTTGTGCTGCTAATAAATTGCTATCCAATTGAATTGAGTTTAGAATAAAAACTTAATATACATAGCCGCCGCTTGAGTCGTAACTCTGGCCGATAGTGGCTGGCACGGCTGCAGAGTAGCCCCCTGAACCGTGACCTCCCGATCCTCCCGATGAGTAACCACCACCAGAGCTATAGCCGCCAGAGCCACCGGAACTATAGCCGCCAGAACCGCCAGAACTGTATCCACCAGAACCGCTAGAGCCACCAGAACTATAACCACCAGAGCCGTGTCCCCCTCCCAAACCACCTGACGAATATCCTCCAGATCCACCAGAGCTGTATCCACCCGATCCTCCCGAACTATATCCACTAGAGCCGTGTCCACCTCCCGAGCCACCTGATGAATACCCTCCAGATCCACCCGAACTATATCCACCAGAACTAGCCCCACCAGAAGAATATCCGCCTGAACCATGACCTGATCCACCACCGCTTGATCCACCAGAAGAACCCACCCACCCACTGCTGGGTGTTCCGTAAGTACTTGATGGAGTCCCATAGCTGCTTGAGGGAACAGACGCAGGTGCTCCGTAGCTTGACGATGGCCCACTGCTACCAAAACTACTGCTTCCAAATCCACTACTACCGAACCCACCGCTAGAGGACAGAGGCACACCATAAGAGTTTGATGGAACGCTGCTGCTGGAACCATGAGATCCTGATGAGGGAGCACCATAAGAGGAAGAGAGGCTTCCACCTGAGCCTGAAGAACCGAAAGAGGGTGCTCCATAGGAACTTGAAAGATCACCTCCGCCTGAACCAAATGATCCAGATGAGGGGGCTCCATAAGAAGATGAAAGACTTCCACTTGATCCAGATGAGCCAAACGAAGGAGCCCCATATGAGCTAGAAATACCACCTCCCCCAGAGCCAAATGAGCTAGATGACGGTGCACCGTAAGAGGAAGAAATACCACCACTTCCTCCACCACTAGATCCATGACTTGGTGCACCATACGAAGACGAAATACCACCGCCTCCACCTCCGCTAGAGCCGTGACTTGGTGCACCATATAAAGATGAAATACCTCCACCGCCACTAGAGCCATGACTGGGCGCACCATATGATGACGAAATACCACTACCTCCCGAGCCGAATGAGCTAGATGATCCAAATCCAGGTGCGCCGTATGATGAAGAAATACCACCACCTCCTCCGCCACTTGAACCGTGTCCAGGGGCTCCGTAAGAAGAAGAAATACCACCCCCTGATCCGAAAGATCCTGATGAAGGAGCACCGTAAGAGCTAGATGGTGTGCCGTACGAGCTAGATGGCCTCTTGGGCGCTCCATAAGTAGTGGATGGTCCGGTTGGTACGCCGTAACTAGTCGCTGGAGGTCTAGGTACACCGTACGATCCGGAAGGTGGTTTAGGTGCACCGTAAGATCCGGACGGCGGTTTAGGTGCACCGTAGGTTGATGACGGGCGAGACGGGACACCGTAGCTGCTTGAAGGTTTTGATGGTGGTCCATACTTTGGTGATGGTCGTGGCGGGCCGTATGACGAGGATGGTTTCCGATAACCCCCTCCACCACTTGATGGAGGTCCGTAAGATGAGCTCAACGGCGCTGCGAACAAGGGAATGGGCGCTTAATTCATACTTTTAATTCATGTTCTCAGTTAATACTGTTAATGCTTATGATAAATTATGATAACTTGATAATAAGAATTCATTACCATTTGCACTTCTAAATTATAAATAACCAGTTAATATTATACGATTGGCTGCCTGCCTGACGTCAACTACCTTAGGCGTATTTTACGACACCTCGGTAAAAAAGGGCGGTCTTTCTACTCAACCACACGGCGGGTCAACTTGCCCTAGTTGCCTGTTATGACACTTCGGTAAGAAATGAGGATGGTCTATTCAACTCAGCCGGTACAATACGGTCAACTTACCTTAGTCGCCGATTCGATATCTAACGTATATCAGTTAAAAAAAGTTAAGCAAAGGCCTGTTACTATCCCACTGCAGGGCATAGGCCTTCTCTCTCGTTTTTTTGGAGAGAAGGGTTGGAGCTACGACCTACCACGCTGCTCTAATGCGGATTGGTAGGTTACACATATCTCCAGAATTCTCTAGAGATATGCAGGTTTCCTCACGATATTTTCCTTTACCGAAAAGCGTGTGATAAATTGCAATTATCAATTAGACACATAAGTTTTACTAGAAAACTCAGAGGCGCACGGTGTTACCGCTGGGCTACCACATCTTTATACGTTTATCAGTATAAGATATAAATTATTGCATCTTTTAGAAATAATTGAAACTTAGAAGTCAATAAAACTAATTAATCATTAATAACTATTCGGAATAATGACGGTTGCGTTATTGTTCATCAAACGTTATTTACGTAACATTGACTTAAAGTTATTCATACAATCACAAGCCTAATCTCTAATGCCAAAGTCAAATATAACATTATATAACTTGACCCGCATAAACTAACATTTTGACACAAATAGCATCCAAACTCGAAATTCTAAAGATTTATGTAATGAACATATACTGTAATATACCATAAACAAATAAGAGATGTATAATCACAGAACTTACATTTAAAATATACATTCGTGTTTATTATAATTGTGACAATCTGTCAATCTATCTAACTGTTACTAATCCACTAGACCAATATTGATGAATTCAAATTCAATTTTTTTTTTTTCTTGGTAGACAAATATAATCTAGAACGACGCATTCTGCCTATTATACGCATGCAAATAGTACATTGTATGATTATTATATTATCTTCGATTACATATATTTATATAGCTGTGGTAGCCCAGCGGTATCACCGTGCGCCTCTTTTGAGGAGGTCTAGGGTTCAAACCCCGGGCAGGCACCAATGAGTTTTCTAGTAAAACTTATGTGTCTAATTAATAATTGCAATTTATCACACGCTTTTCGGTGAAGGAAAACATAGTGAGGAAGCCTGCATATCTCTAGAGAATTCTGGGGATATGTGTAACCTACCAATCCGCATTGGAGCAGCGTGGTAGGTCTTAGCTCCAATCCTTCTCTCCAAAAAAAAAAAAAAACGGAGAGAGGAGGCCTATGCCCAGCAGTGGGATAGTAACAGGCCATTACTTACTTATTACTTTTTTTTACATATATTTACTATTATGTTATTTAATTATTATGTTTATCACGCCGTGTGGTATCCGGCTGAATAGAATAGTACCACCCTCTTTTCTTACCGAGGTGTCGTAAAAGGCGACTAAGGTAAGTCGACCCGCCGTGTGGTATCCGGCTGAGTAGAATTGACCAACCTCATTTCTTACCGAGGTGTCGTAAAAGGCGACTAAGGTAAGTTGACCCACCGTGTGGTATCCGGTTGAGTAAAATAGACCACCCTCTTTCTTACCGAGGTGTCGTAAAATACGACTTAGGTAAGTTGACGTCAGGCAGGCAGCCGGTCGTAAAAACGCAGCCAAATCATGTTACAGCATGTTTTTAACATGTTGTGCCGACCCCACTTAGGGTGGGATAAGGGCAGGAGGATGATGAATTATTATGTTTATCGTAATTAACATATTATTTTTAAAAAAGTAATAATAAAATTATTTTGCTATAATCCGCGATGAAGTAAAATAGAAAATATATATAATGCTAAATGTAGAGTGGACAATCGGTTATCATACCTGATACATGCAGGAGTCGTAAAAAACACATGCACAAACCTCCACCACCGCCACCATGATACACAAGCACTATATACGTTCACTATCACAAACTCAGCAACCAAAATCGCAAAGCGATTTTGCGATTTTGGTCGTGGAGTCTATCTCCTGACGATGCTTCGGTTGCGGGGCGAAACGATTGTTGAGTTTGTGACAGTGAACGTATATAGTGCTTGTGTATCATGGTGGCGGTGGTGGAGGTTTGTGCATGTGTTTTTTACGACTCCTGCATGTATCAGGTATGATAACCGATTTTCCACTCTACATTTAGCATTATATATATTTTCTATTTTACTTCATCGCGGATTATAGCAAAATAATTTTATTATTACTTTTGTATTATGGATCTCCGCAAAGTAACGCCTAATTCTATAAATTATTATTTTTAACTTATCACAATTATATTTAATATTACCATAAAGACGTTAATTTCAATTATTTTATCATTATTATTGTCTAGTGTTGGTCATTCATTAAAATAAAAACAAATATCCTATCCTACTAATATTATAAATGCGAAAGTTTTTGAGTATGGATGCATGTTTGTTACTCTTTCACGGCGAATCCGCTGAACCAATATCGATGAAATTTGGCACAACTATTCCTTATACACCAGAATGACATATAGGCTATACAAATCCTGTTAATCCTACAGGAATAGGATGTAAAGCGCCATTGATTATCGAACTATCATACGACAACAGTCCACGCGAACGAAGTCGCGGGTAAAAGCTAGTGTTCAAAATGTAAATACATACCATCACGTTTGTAGTGTTTGCCTGGCGTCGCCACAACCAAAGACATAGCCATCAGAACTCCCAGCAGCTGGAAAGGACAATTTTAATTCAATAATTTTTAATTCAATAATTATATTATCTGAGGGTATCTGCTAGAGTCAATTTATAACTCCACCATAATTAATCACGGATAATGGAATATGGATGGAACTAAGCTAAGTAACGTCTTATTCTATGAATTATTTGAATTTATATTAACTTAAGCTAACTCTGCCATGTATCCGGCTGAGTAGAATAAACCCTCATTTCTTACCGAGGTGTCGTAAAAGGCGACTAAGGTAAGTTAACGTCAGGCAGGCGGTCGGTCGTAAAATACGTAGCCGAGGAAACCTGCATATCTTTTGAGAATTCTAGGGATACTGGAACTACGCATTGGAACAGCGTGGAAGGTAGCTCCAATAAGCGGCGGTAGCGAAATGGTAATGGACGTGCGATTGAGAGGTCATTACCATTTAGCTTGACTGGAGGCGTTAACAAGTTTACTAGTAACCCATTTGCCACCCAAAGCTTACTCCTTTAAAAAAAAACCTTCTCGCCAGCAAGGGAGAGAGGAAGTCTACGCCCAACGGGAAATTAACCAGCCGTTACTTTACTTTTTTATATTTAAAACGTCTATAAATTTTCGGTCCCCTATTAGCCGTGTGCTACGTGTTATATCGGTACATAAGAAGTAGATTGCTTTCTTTTCTCCGAGTTAATCGTAATTATCTAACACAAATAATGAATAGTAATGTAGGTGCTTGCACTAGTACCCGACTTTGACCGTCAATACAGAGCGAGGCGGCAAAGGCGCGTGACCCGCCACATTAACTGCAGCTTTACGCAAATCTTGCGAAACGATTAAACAATTTGATGCCTTCTGTCAAGGCGTAGATTGCGACAGTTGAACATTCTAGACTTACTTATTTAGCGTGTCCTTTTTATATCAGGGAAACCTCTTAAGGATGACGGAGACGTTGTAACGGTTCTAGCGATGGTATACAAATTCAAATTATTCTTTATTTAAATAAACTTGTAAACAAGTGCTTTTGAATTGTCAACTCTACTGCTCTAAACAAGTGCTTTTGAATCATCAACTCTACTGCTGGTTTGGAAAGCTGTTCCTACCGAGAAGAGTCAACAAGAAACTCGGCGGTTGCTCTTTTAAAAATAAAATTCTTATTACTAGTTACATTTAGTTATTACTGTCTTGTACAGGGTAGAAGAGTAGCTATATCCACATATTATCTTCTTAGTAATCCTCAACAGTATAGTAGGCTTTCTAAGTCAGCATATTTTTAACAGTATTTAGAAACTGCTGTAATAGCAAAGCTAAAATTGATTGCGGAATTTTATTATAGAATCTTATACCCAGACCCACAAACGACTTACGTACTATTGCAAGGCGCAAAGCAGGAGCCGCAAGCTTACGTCGGTTCCTACTTTGTCTATTATACACATCACCTATAGTTTTTTATATTTGATATTTTATGCACAAAAATTAAATTGCTTAAAATATACCGTGAAGCAAATGTAAAAATACCTATTTACTCTCGCAAGGAATGGCGCGGGCTTAATTTGTAAATACCACGTATGGTTCTTTTTTGTAAAAAAATTAAGTTTTTCCAAAAAAATCTGACTTAAACAAACTCACGGGACTAACTAGTTTTTTTAAGTATATTCTTTACATTGTGGTTAACTTTCTTTCTTGCGTAAACCTTAATTTTTGGGATGTAATATATGCTAATGTAAGATACAAGCCTTAATTATAAAATGGAAATTCAAAATTAACATATGTTTCGCAATTTGGAATTTGTTTACCAGAACATAACAAACGCTTTTAAATAATTTGGTTACAATGTGAGATATATATCTGTAATTATATAAAGGTCTTGAGAGCCGTTAGAGCGAGTAAAATAATGAAAAGGGCCAGACTATGTAGAAGAATTTTTGTTTAGGTATAGTACTATCTGTGATATGAAGCTGCGGTAGCCCAGCGGTAACACCATGCGACTCTTTCGAGGAGGTCACGGGTTCAAACCCGGGCAGACACCAATGAGTTTTTCTGTTAAAACTTATGTGTCTAATTAATAAGTGCAATATATCACACGGTTTTCGGTGAAGGAAAACATCGTGAGGAAACCTACATATCTCTAAAGAATTCTGGATATATGTGTAATATAGTAATCCACATTTTAACAACGTGGTCTTAGCTCCAAACCTTCTCTCCAAAAACGGCGAGAAGAGGCCTATTCTCAGCAGGGGCATAGTAACAGACCGCTGCTTACTATAATAATATCGTTTAATATAGAATAGATACAAATTGTATAATGTGATTGCACATAAAATAACAGTAAAGAAAATATATGTATGTGGTTTTATGAAATAAATAAATTAATTTATGGGACAGTCACACACACACGGTCGTTTGTAACTAAATTAAGTAACTTAATATTTGTGCTATGGTAGTCAGACAACTGGTGAACATAAACATATATAGTTTTAAATACATACTTGAATACAAATACAAAATGTGGGCGCTCGGCGCTAAATCAAACCCGTGATGAAAGCTGAAGACAGGGTTACTGCCCACTGCGCCAACAAGCCAGTCAATCTTTTATCTTATTGTTCTTTACATTAATTTATAAACAATTGCTTTTGAGTGTACGTTTCGACTGTACTGCTTTGAAGAACTGTTCCTAAGAAACTCGGCGGTTGCTTTTATCTAAATTTAATATTCAAAATTTTAATTTTTTCAACGCAACAACTTAATATTAAAGTAATATCAATTCATTATCCTCCTGCCCTTATCCCACTCTAAGTAGGTTCGGCACAACATGTTATAAACAAATGAGGGTGGTACTATTCTATTCAGCCGGATACCACACGACGTATTAAAGTAGCAATATGCATATCAATCATGCAATATATATTTTTAACTGATCCTGAAAGTAAATTGCGAATCTTTTTATGAACATGCTGACCAAGTATATAATTTATAAAAGACAGACCACTTTCATACAGTAATATTAGTGTGGATAATAGATGTAACAGCTTTATAGAGAAAATCTCAAATGCTCTGTTTACGATTCATAACCCGTCCGAGATAAAAGGCGAGAAATCGAGTGAAACTGCCGCCTTAACTTAAATCAGACATTTTGCCTTATTTACGGACATTTCGTACTCCACGGATGTCCGTAATGCGTGACAGATAAATACGATTTCTGTTATGTTTTTTAAGATCTAGTACAACAGTAATCGCCTATTTTTGACCTTATACTGGACATATACGTCGTTATGCCGTGTGGTATCCGGCTGAGTAGAATAGACAACCCTCAGTCTTACCGAGGTGTCGTAAAAGGCGACTAAGGTAAGTCGACCCACCGTGTGGTATCCGGTTGAATAGAATAGACCACCCTCAGTCTAACTGTGAATGCGTAAAATACGACTATGGTAAGTTGACTTCAGGCAGGTGGCTGGTCGTAAAATACGTAGCCAAATCATGTGACAACATGTTTATAATATGTTGTGCCAACCCCACTTAGAGCGGGATAAGGGCGCAAACGATCGCAAAGCTTTGCGATTTTGTCGTGGACCCTATCTCCTGATGATGCTTCGGTTGCGGGGCGAAACGATGGTTGAGTTTGTGATAGTGAACGTACGTAGTGCTTGTGCATGGTGGCGGTGGTGGAGGTTTGTTTATACGATGTGTTTTTACGAATCCTGCATGTATAAATAAATATAAATATAAATATATGGGACACTTACACACACGGTCGTCCGTCCCCAAAGTAAGTAACTTAATACTTGTGTTATGGGTGACAGACAACTGGTGAATATATACATATATAATTGTTAAATACATATATACACCCAGGCTCAAAGGCCAACAAATTCATTTATAGAAAATGTTGGCCCTCGGCGGGAATCGAACCCGCGACCCGCGGAGCTGAAGGCAGGGTCGCTACCCACTGCTCCAACGGGCCAGTCAAATCATATATGAAATATATGATTTGACTGATATATATCATTGATATATATCATATATGTATCAGATATGAAAACGGATTGTCCACTCTACATTTTGCATTATATATATTTTCTATTTTACTTCATCGCGGATTATAGCAAAATAATTTTATTATTACTTTTGCACCTATTATAATTCGGATTAGCAGCTTTTGAGAAGCGTCAAATTTTTTTTTAACAAATTACCTCAGTACCCGCTTGAGTTATGGATCCGCTTTGCTATTTTAATGTCAATTCGGTAGATCTTTTTATATTGTTTACTATGTATTTTGCATTTTGATTAGGACAAGACAATGTTTCTAGTTTAGACAAATGTTATAAAAATGTTAACAGTTGCCAGTTATCATCCCACTGCTGCGAAAACCTTTTCCCCTCCCTTTGATATTAAGGTAAGCCCACCACGGTACTCGAACAAGAATTGGCTGGTTATAAATATTTCATGAATAAAATTTATAGATGCATCAGTTTGAACCCGCAATGTTAGGGTTCACTTTGATAAATATTAGCCATTAAGGATCTTGTTCTTGACTTATCTATTAAAAAATTATCTCCTCCCAGCATCTGTCTTTCCCAATGGGTATTTTTAAAACAATAGTGAAAAGGCATCTTCTAGTCAAGGATGTTATCGTTAGACTTTGATAACAGCTTTCGATTCCTGCCAGCATGTCTTTCCCAATGGGTATTTTTAAAGCAAAAGTGAATACAAATCTTCTAGACAAGCGCCCTCAATTTTAGACTGTATTATTACTTATTATCAGGCATGATTATAGTCAAGCGCTTGTCTACAAACAATTAAAAAAACTGCGATATTACTAACTTTGTACCTTAAAGTTATAAAAATTTATGAGTGTTTATGTATGAAAGACGATGAGGAAAGTTGGCAACTAGAACGGCTGACATAAGTTAATATTGGAGAACATAATACGGTGCTTAAGTAAATAGCGAACTAAATACAACAAGAAATAGCTCTGTTTCACAGTTATTTACTTACACAATACTGAGTATTGTGGCTTTTGGGTTTAGTTATTAATATTAATTTTTCTCTGAAAGGATACACTTTCCGGTCCTGCTCGTTGTTTTGTTAAGCTCCAGGGTTATTTGCCTTTTACATTATTAATAGTGCGGCAACGTAAATATTTCCCTTTTTACAAGTTTTTTTTTTAAAAGAATTTTCTCCTTATTTTACAAGAAGAGGATTTTTGTTACTTAATTATGTTTTAGACATGGTATCAAAAAATTCACCGGACTACCATGGTTTACAAAGGTTAAGTAAAGTTAAACGGACTTTGTTGGACAGAGGTTTGTCCAAGTTTAAGTATTATTTATATCAAGTTTAAGTAGGTTTAGTGTCTTTATTATTTATAATGAGTATTATTATATTATATATATTCCGAATTTCGAAAACCGACCAATGATTTTCCAGGAATTCACGGGGGTTCTAGGGGTTTAATGATTTGGAAAAAGTGGGGAAGTTTGGAATTTGGGACAACGAAGGATATGTGATTTAAGTATATATTTACCAGTTGTCTGTTGCTTATAACACAATTATTAATTTATTTACTTTGGGGCCGGACGATGAGAAATACACACTCTCATCTATGTTAATTTAAAACTATTTCGGCGATATATTAAAAGGATGATCGCTGAGTTTCTTGCTTGTTCTAAACGTTTGTTCTTCTCAGTAAGAACAATATACAAACCAATGGTAGCCCTATCAAATCTAATTGACCCTTGACGATTCAAAAGAGCTTGCAAAGCCTTTCATGCATAAAGATTATTTTGATTTGATTTGATTCAATGGCCAGATTTTATATACAAACATCATTTCCATACGAAATAGGCTTAATACATAAATTTGCAGAAATCTCTATCATATAAATGCAAATGAAACGGATCTCGCTGTCACAGTTTTCGAATAAAACTGGAAACATTTTATGACGCCAGTTTAGCATTTCTGTACGCTACATTGTCCCAAGAGTCGTTTTAGACAATAGGGTATATTTTCTTTTATACTTTATTTTTTAATATTTAATACAAGCAATGGAATCGGGGATTTTGATGCTTGATTATAAGAGGTAAAATATGGTATAATATGCCTAATGGTTTTTAATAAAAAAAAATAGAATTCGAATTTAGTCGGTAACGGCCCAGTTCTTTTTTTAGTCAAATGAGGAGAACGAAGCTTGCTTTTTAAAGTTAATTACTGGAACAGACTTCGTTCTTATCATTGTTAGTGATTAATTCCGGGGTATCACTTAATTTCAAGTCTGTATTAGAGATATTTGTATAGATTTAAAGGGAGAGAGGAGGCCTATGCCCAGCAGTGGGATAGTAGCAGACCGTTACCTAACTTTGTTTTAAGCTTCCATTTTAAATTGTGGTGTGATCGCCTTTATCATTGAGACGCCGTGTGGTATCCGGCGGAATAGAATAGTATCACCCTCATTTCTTACCGAGGTGTCGTAAAAGGCGACTAAGGTAAGTCGACCGGCCGTGTGGTTAAGTAGAATAGACTACCCTCTTTGTTACCGAGGTGTGGTTAAATACGACAAAGGTAAGTTGATGTCAGGCAGGCGGTCGGTCGTAAAATATGTAGCCAAATCATGTGACAGCATGTTTATAACATGTTGTGCCGACCCCACTTAGAGTGGGATAAGGGCAGGAAGATGTATGTATCGCCTTTATCATTGAGACTACATTTTCATGTTTTGTGTTTTCGTAATAACGTTATTTTTATTTAAGTGGGTTTTGAATAAATGAAAAAAAGAAAATTCAAAGAGATTTGGAAGAACTATAAGAATAATTTCAATGCAAATTTTTATAGCACGCCGACACTGCTTTTTCCGTTACATTGTTTCAGACGCTGTTTTAGGTTTTTTGTCACATTATCTAAATGACTCTGAAGACAATGTACTTTGTTTTCACAGTAATTTTACATGTTGCAAGTAGCATAATATTCCCTGACAACTATATTTTTCGATTTATTTAAAATATTTTTATTTAAATTTTGATTTATTCTATTTTAAATTATTACTATTGCTTGCTCAATAAGTATATATAATAATATATTTTTGTCGGAAAAAAACGAAATTTGCTTTTATTGTATTGTAATTTTTGGCGCTCTCGTAGATATTAGTGCGCCAAAAAGTTTTTACTATTTTAATTTACATAAAAACATAATGTACTATTAACCTAAAACTTTCTCAAGAATTTTACTATTTTTTTAGATAAAGATCTTATAAAAAACCGTTAAGTAAATTTTGAGAAAATTTATCACATACAGGCAGAAAGCTTTGAGTTCTTTGTCTTATAATATGTATAGATGTAAACGTGGTATATAAGATTGAATTATACCAAATTTCATTAATATTAAATGAGCCGTGAAAGCATAACAGACAGACTGACATTCGTATTGTTTCACGTCGTACCATGTAAAGAAATCACGAGAAATATATTCCGGCGTCTAATTTTCCTAAATTTCATTTAGCGTACAATGGCGTGTAACACAGAGAAAAAAGGTCGAACGAGCATAATAAATCAGATCATAGATTAGAGAACACAGACAGGTCACTAAGTCCCTCTCACGGGAACCGAGGATCACAATAGCCTACGCAATAAACGGTATTGTTCGGGATAGTGCAAATTACGCTCTTTGTTTTATCAACATGATAAATAGTGAAGAACTGTCACACATATCATATGTTGCTATTGAATTAAATTAAAGAAATTGTCTTTTACTCTCCCACTCCTGTAGATAAGTTTAAAAAAATAAAAAAGATAGTCAGACCTTAAGCCCCGCTACTCTAATGTGGTTTGGTAGGTTACACTTAACCCCGGATTTCTTTAGAAATTCATAATCAAGTTATTCTTTATTCAAATAAACTTGTGGAATTCGGCTGAATAGAAGACCACTCTCTTTCTTACTGAGGTGTCGTAAAAGGCGACTGAGGTAAGTTGACCCGCCGCGTGGTACACGGTTGAGTATAATAGACCAACCTATTACTTACCGAGTTGTCGTAAAAGCCGACTAGGGTAAGTTGACCCGCCGTGTGGTATCCGACTAAGTAGAATAGACCATCTTCTTTCGTACCGAGGTGTCGTTGACATCAGGTAGGCTGGTTTCAAAATATCTAGCCAAATCTAATAACATGTTTATAACATGTTGTGCCGAGAGAGAGAGCTAATTTTAGTACTTTTACCTACTTTTAGTACTACTTATCCCAAAAAACAGGGGAAAGGAGACCTGTGTCCAGTAGTGATAGTAACATGAAAAAAAAGGAAAAAAATGTAAGCGATGGTTTCCTTTTTTTATAAAAACTTCATAAAAATGTATCAAAGATTATGAAACAGAAGCACCATTACTCTAGGAAATAGAGACATTATCCTATACAAATGTACGGTATTGTTCTGAATTGCGTAAAACCAATTCGCACCGCAGCTTTATTTATTTAGCGAATAACAGATCTCAGCGAGCGTTACAAACGAGATTACATTGTGAGTTCGTGCGTCTGTGTATTGTAGAATGAACGCGTTAAGTTAATTGCTTTGGTAAGACGGCGTTTGTATACAATTTCATTCGAGTAATACCTTAAATTTGATTTAACCGTTTTTCATACGTAGAACAATTTAATTGATAAAATTTTAGAATAAGGCATTACTTTGCGGAGGTCTATAATACAAAAGTAATGAGAATATTATTTTGCTATAATCCGCGATAAAATCCGCGGATTATAGCAAAATAATATTCTCATTACTTTTGATAAAATTTTCGCATCGTACAACTAGCTATCATCAGTTAATTATCGTACTTTTCAAAATTGAAAAAATGACAAAAATAATGTATGTTTTTAATTCATAGATTTAGGCGTTACTTTGCGGAGGTCCATAATACAAAAGTAATGAGAATATTATTTTGCTATAATCCGCGATAAAATCCGCGGATTATAGCAAAATAATATTCTCATTACTTTTGATAAAATTTTCGCATCGTACAACTAGCTATCATCAGTTAATTATCGTACTTTTCAAAATTGAAAAAATGACAAAAATAATGTATGTTTTTAATTTATAGATTTAGGCGTTACTTTGCGTAGGTCCATAATACAAAACTAATGAGAAAATTATTTTGCTATAATCCGCAATAAAAGAAAATATATGTAATGCTAAATATAGTGTGTACTATTCGTTCTCATACCTGATACAATTACAACGGCGAAGCCGAAGTGAATAATATAAGGTGAAATATTTATCATCATCCTTCTGCCCTTATCCTTCTCCAAGTGGGGTCAGCACAACATATTATAAATATATCACAACATTTGGCTACGTATTTACGGCGAGCGGCCTGCCTGACGTCAACTTACCTTAGTCGCATTTTACGACACCTCGGTAAGAAAGAAAGTTGTCTATTTTACTCAGCCGGATACCACACGGTATGCCAACTTACCTAAGTCGCCTTTTATGACACCTCGATAACAAATGAGGGTGGTCTATTCTACGTTCTACATAGTGGTATTTTCTATATCGATTTGTACTTTGTATTATAGTGATCTCGTGATCTCCATTACAACGTATCACGCAACCTAATGCGATATTAACAAGATGGTATTTGAAAGTGGCGCTTTGAGCGAAGTTCCGCGCATTTACGACACCGCTTCCGCCTGAAAAACAAAACCAGAGTTCATCGCTTCAAATGGCAGTGAATGTGCGAATACTACACAAAATATGACATTAAAGATGTGCGAAGTCGTTAAGGTTTATCTTGTTTTTATTGCTCTTTGAACAAGAGTTTTTAATTAGGGAATCATTGTTTGTTTTTGTTGAATAACGTTTTTATGACTTCCGAGGTAATAAGTTATAATATTCCTATTTTCACTTGCCGTGTGGTATGAGCTGAGTAGAATAGACCACCCTCATTCTTACCGAAGTGTCTTAAAAGACGACCAAGATAAGTTGACCCACCGTGTGGTATCTGGTTGAGTAGAATAGACCGCCTTCTTTTAATAAGATGTAATAATATTCCTATTTTCACTTGCCGTGTGGTATGAGCTGAGTAGAATAGACCACCATCATTCTTACCGAGGTGTCTTAAAAGACGACCAAGATAAGTTGACCCACCGTGTGGTATCTGGTTGAGTAGAATAGACCGCCTTCTTTTAATAAGATGTAATAATATTCCTATTTTCACTTGCCGTGGGGTATCCAGCTGAGTATAATAGACCACCCTCATTCTTACCGAGGTGTCGTAAAAGGCGACTAAGGTGAGCCGACCCACCGTGTGGTATCCGGTTGAGTAGAATAGACCGTCTTCTTTTAATAAGAAGTTATAATAATATTCTTATTTTCACTTGCTGTGTGGTATGAGCTGAGTAGAATAGGCCACCCTCATTCTTAGCGAGGTGTCGTAAAAGGCGACTAAGGTAAGTCGACCCGCCGTGTGGTATCTGGTTGAGTAGAATAGACCACCTTATTTCTTACCAAGGTATCGTAAAATATGACTAAGGTAAGCGGACGTCGGCAGGCGTTCAGTCGTAAAATACATAGCCAAATCAAGTGACAACATGTTTATAACATGTACCGACCTAGCTCAACAATCAAACTAACAGACAAACTCTTCAGCTTTATATATTAGTATAGATTCAATCTTATGTAAGATTGCGACCCTAACTCTAAAATCTAATATAAACGATTGTATCACGAACCATAATAAAGTTTAATGTTAGACTGTCTGTGTTAATTGTAAAGTTTAAAGTTACGTCACTTACTGGTAAGTTCCGCGATAACGCCGCGTAAAGAGCTCATGAATAAAAGCCTTGTATAGGCTCGAAACTAGTCGGGGTCATCCGATAAAATAACACGTGAGTATAGCCGGTTTCTACACATGTTATGTATATGTTCTCTTACTTATCTATACTTATTATAAAGCAAAGGCCACAATATATATATGTCTGTATGTGATACAGTTTTACCAAATTTACTAACAGACTTTTGTACGGTTTTTACTAAAACATTATGGAATTCTTCCAGAATTTTTAGGTTAATAGTACATTACAGTTTTATGGAAATTGTTTTGAAGAGGTTACGCGGTTATACTTACTTACTTACTTACTTACTTACGCGGTTATAAAAAAAAACTTGCCTTCTGGAAGCTTTAGTCCCGTGCGCCGCCAAATTTCACCATATATTACGTCCTTTGTGACACCGATTGTCGAGTATATACATACAACCATATGTATAGTCAGTTGACGCGTAAACCAACAGAAACACTAAAGTAATATACCGAAGAATTGTAGATCTACAAAAATACTACAAAAAAGTCTGGTGTTTAACTTTTATGGTAACCTCACAACTAATTTTATTATCAAAATTTCATCATAAATTACGTCGTTTGTGACACTGATTCTCGAGTAAATACATATAACCATACGTATAGCGTTTATCAATGAAGGTAGAAACTTCTTAGTCATAACTAAATATCATTTATTATAAGAGCATAAAATCTTCACGGGAATTATATCGCATTGTGCTTAAAGAAAGGAGAAATCTTCACTAATCGCGTAGTCGTTAGCTAATGGGAAGATAATCTTTTGTAATAGATGATAAAGAAAAATAAAACGATAGATCATTTATAAAAACTACATTATGGGGAAACGGCTCCAACGATTTTCATGAAATTCACCATGTAGGGTGCTTAGGGGGGGTAAAATCTATATAACAAGGTTTTATTTAAAAAAAAATCTCGTCGTAACAAAATCAGGTATAAAGCCGGTTTTCGGAAATTGCAAAAAGTTAAAGAATACTGTAGAATTGAAAGCAAATGATATTTTAGTTCTCAAATTTAATGCTGTGATAGCCAAGGGGTAACGGATGAAACAAAAAAGTTCGAAAAACCCAGTATCGAATCCCACATGTTATTTGGCGCTTTCTTTTTTTTAATTGCATTTTTTTACATCTTTAAAAAATCCCAGGTACTTTACATTACGAATATTTAAATCATAAACGTAAATTTTTACGTAAATTAATTTTAGTTATCAAACGTTAATACCGATTTCGTTCGCGCCAACTTAAGCGTTTAAGGGTACTTAAACGCTTAAGTTGGCGCGCGTTATCAATGCAATGTGTTTTTTTACCATATACCCGTAAAGACACGGGAATTTAATCCTATATTCAATTCGATAATATTGCCAAAATTTGCCAAAGCTTAGTAGAGAATCAGACAGACGGAAAGGCAGTCAGACAGACAGACTTTTTTGTTTGTTGGACACTCACACACACAGGCCTATCTATGGCCACTTTATATATAAAACTTTATATTCTATACGGCTGAGAGGTTAGAGTATATAATCTATGTCACAAGTCAATTTATGTTCCGACATTTTCACGTAAAAGAAAAGCATTGTGATGAACTTTCCATCTTAACTCAACGGCTAACGACAGACAGACGGGCTTGAAGATAGTATGGATCAAAGGTACTTAAGCAAAACATGTAAATACGTCACACACTAAAGGCAGTGCGGCGAGATGCGCGCGCGCCGGTTACGTCACGTCTGCGGAAGTGCGCGCGACCTTGACCTTCTTTAGCACTTTCTATTCGCGTCTAATCACGTGCCATTTGCATACACTAAGCTCTTGAGTAATTTTGTAACTTTTTAAGTGTTATATTTTAAGCCGACACCGTCACCATACTCATCATTAACCCTTCGAACCGTTTCTGCAGCACTGGTGCCACGGTGGAGCTCATACTCGTAAATAACGCGATATTTCATGTTTTCCATTTTGTAAACAGAGTGACACAACGAAAAAAACAAAAGAAGAAAAAACAAATGAATTAGGGGGTTTGAAACACAAATGCATGAGTAAATAGCTGTATGAATTTGAATTTAAACTTCCTAACCATAAAGGTAATATTTGAGATCAAAGTGGCCACTACGACAAAACGCCAATTTCATATGTAAGGACCTAATATTAGCGGCCTACTTCTATCCCAAATTACTAATAATAATTTTTTACGAAAAAAAACTTAAAAAAAAAGAAAAAAAACAATTATTTAGTTGGGATCGATCCTTGGCACTCACATTTATCGAGGTTGTCCGCTATCCGAATAAGCTACGTCAACTTGACAGTTAATGGCGAAAATTCAATTCAATATAAATGTTAGTGTTTTTAATGCCCAAAAATAGGGATAAAACAATATTTTTTTTACATAAAACCTAGCTAGATCAATTTTTCTCCCCCAAAACCTCCTACATACTGAATTTCAGGAAAATCGTTGGAGCCGTTTCCGAGATTCGGAAAATATATATATATATATATACAAGATTAACTCATTTAAATATTAAAGATATATATATATATATATATATATATATATATATATATATATATATATATATATATATATATATATATATCTCTCTCTCTCTCTCTCTCTCTCTCATGTCCAAGTGGGGTAGGCACGACATGTTTTAAGCATGTTGCTATGTTATGATTTGGGTAAGTAGGTGGCTAGATATTTTGTGACTGGCCGCCTACCTGACGTCAACTTATCTTAGTAGTATTTTACGATACCTCGGTAAGAAAGTGGGTGGTCTATTCCACTCAACCGGATACCACACGGTGTGCCAACTTACCTAAGTCGCCTGTTACGACACCTCGGTAAGAAAATGGGTGGTCTATTCTACTCAGCCAGATACCACATGGCGAGTCAACTTACTTTATTCGCCTTTTACGAAACTTCGGTAAGAAATGAGGTACGTTTTTTCTGCTTGTAGGTCGGGTACTATAAGACGGGTCAAATTACCACAGTCGCCTTTTACGACACCTCGATAAAAAATGAGATTAGTATTTAGCCGGAGACCGGCGTGAAATACTTTTATATATTTATATATCGCTTCAAATACCTTTATAAGGATATACAGCACCTAGTACCTGTGCATCCTAAATTGTGGAATGTCCCACTATATTTTCACGATCTAATATCGCAAATAAATGTCCTACCATTTTCATCTCAATTTCCATATTGTACGGGGCCCGCGTCGTGACGTAACTTGCGGTCGTGGTGACGCAACAATTGAGTCGCAGTCTTGCGGCGTGTGACGATGGCCTTACAGTTATAATTGGCTAAGGTGACCCCTCATACGAAAACTACGCGATAGTCCCACCTACAGCAAAATCTTCTAAAACCTCTTATGACATTTGCTGATCTCTGTGGAGCTGACGTTGACGCCATTATACGTCGTTAAAGTCCTATATTGAATTTACTTTATTCCGATGTTAAATGACGTCCGTATGGCGATTTAGCCCGCCCATATGTTTGATTATTATTTTAACGGATATTAAATCAATAATTCTATCTCATATATTTTTATTCTAATGAGTTTCAAATCAAGATTTTCACATTGATGACATCATTTTACATATACCAACTGCTCTCTTATATTTACAACAGTAATGTACTACTTAGATATTTTTTGTGCTCAACAAAATTCGGAATTAAAGTTTGTTTACTGTTATAATAAAATTAAGTCACATTAGATATTTAAAAAAAAAAAAAATGTGTGGTGCCAAAGTGGTCGGCCTCCTCGTGGCGCACCCTGGGCAAGCTTAGTCTTGGCGAACGGACCACTGAGAGGTGGCCAATCCAGTTGTCCCTCTGATTAGCAGAGGGCAATCTGGACGGGCCGGGGACTTTGGGGGGGTTGGGGTGAAGTCCCTAATGAGCGACGGGTCCAGTTGGGCTTACTCTAAGTCTGGCTGGACATGGTTACGGCCACCGTCGGCGAAACCCGGAAGCCCAGCAATGGGAACGGGGACCTTCGGGTTGCGAGGAAGAAAACCTCTATAAAAAATTACCCGGTGGGGGCAGAAACGCCCACCAAGGCGTTGGGGCCCCTACTTGGGGCGCGATCTCTCCCTGTCGACCGTGACATAGCAAACACGGTGGGCAGGGAGCGATCGTGGGCAGCGATGGCCTCCTTTAGCTCTGCGGAGGGGGGCGGAGGGAGGCGGCGGAGTGGTTCCACGAACTGTTGTTCTGGATCCAATCTGCTGCTGGTGAGTCCAGGTGTTAGTGACTCGCCCAAGCCCATCGTCTGCCGCCCTAACTGGGGACCTTCGGGTGTTCCGAACGGGGTACATCGGACACCTGGCTTACAGGTCCCCGAGGCGGTCGGTGCATCTGGTGCTCCCGATGCACCGGTTAGCGGAGGGGGGTTTCTCTTTCGAGGGGCCCCTACCTGGAGGTGTTTATTCTCTGGGATCAGAGCTGTCAGCGGGATGGGGGCAAAATGTACAATGATACCCTGTCCTTGCCATTGGCAGCGTGGTGGAGCACACAGGTCGTTTTAGTCGGTGCGAGTCCGACATAACCGCCGCGTGTCCCCGTCGGGCGGCGGTACCCATAAGGGGTTTTTTCCTGTATAATAATAAAAAAAAAAAAGATATTTAAAATTCATTGTGGGCGACACAAAAAAAATGTAATCTGAAGCATCAGCAAAGGCTAAGAATCCACATAATCAGTTGGATTTAAACAACAAAGTATAAAACAACCGCGATGCCTGTATTCTTACGTGATCGACATTCTCCTAGAGCGGGCAAAAAGTAACATTTCTAATTTCTAATGCACACCACTTCAATATATACAGTATACATAGAATGCCTTCCTGGTGATGTTTAATACACTCAGAAAAAGCATCTTTTACGTAAACCTATTTTCGTCAATATATAGATCTAAATCTACTATTTAATCTAAATTTTTGTATTTATTTAAAATTATAAATGTACTAGTAAGTAAAGTGAGTGTAATTTACCAGTTATCTGTCACTCATAACACAAATATTAAGTTACATTAGTATTGGTGGTACTCCGGTAGAGAATTCCAGATTTAAATGGTATAAAACCAAGGGCTAATAAATATATTGTGAATTTAGTTTTAGTGGTTTTACGGACGAATTGTAGTATTATGTAAATGATATCATCAAAATAATATAAATTAAAAAAAATTTTTTAATGTGTCTTAAGATAATTTTCGAAAATTATGAAAATTATTTTAAATATATCTTATTTAATCGATTATGTGCATGTTCGATTTCAAAAGTTTTCACCACTTTTAAATGTTGAAATATAAAAAAGTTAATCTTTGAATAATTATCATAATCATTTTTAAATATCGAATTCTTGGCATTCGGAGTTTAAATTTTTTTCCGCAGAAATAGATAACATTCAGAATTATTAAAACATTTTTTTTAACATTAGTTTTATTACTGTCATAAGTCAACATATTGGTATAGATATTTTATATTAAAATTCCTTTTACGTCCTAAAATATTATAATACATGGCTGTCATATAATTGCGCTCATATTGTAGTAGAGACGTCTTAAACTGTGGTTTATTTGGCACTTTCCATAGAAATGGCAATGATGAGCATTAGTCGTTTTTTTGTGAAGCTGAATAGCGAATCATTGAACATAATGGCAGACAAAATGTATTTTTATTTCGGTTTACACAAACGAAAGCTGGAGTTTAACTTATTTTTTGTGGAACGATAATGTGCTCAGATGACAGATAAAGAAAGATGGTGATCATTAACTGAAACATTATTGATAACTTAAAATGATAGTTATTTTACATCGAAAAAGTGTATAAGGAAAATTTAAAAATATATATATTATTTTTAAATTACTTATTAAATCATCTCATGTAGAACTAATATTAAGTTCTTACTTTAAGTGTTGCCTTGTTCTTTGATATATGTTTTTATCGGTTTTTGGTTTTGGTTGGTATGGTTTTGCGAACTTGTAAGCAAATTTTAGAGTTTATTATAGGAATGTATGTATTATTTTACATTTTATCTTATGTGACTCTATGAGCTAGGGCACATTTTCACCAAACTTGTTTTAATACCAAGGGTCCATGGATTCCCCGGGTAGGAAAGTCACTAGGAAAAGCTTATTTAAATGAACATATTTAATAATTAAACTTACGGGAATATTATAGAGGTTCACAATCTGTACTATGATGAATTTTAGCAAAACAGCCCCGTTTTAATTTTTTTACTACCAACTGCACTAACTGGCTGGGTCACTACCAACTGCACTAACGAGCCAGCCGAAATAGATATATTGTACATTTTTGCTGTAAATAAAAAAAAAGTATTAGTGCTTGAACTATCTCTAATCCGAACGGAATATGGTGATATAACTGAACTATATTCTCATCAACGGTTCACACGTACGTCGCATTGTTCTGACAAGATCTGGATTAAAAACTGAAACACGGCCAATGTCGAAACATGTCGGTGTTTTGTGTATACTGTAATTATGGGAGGATTCTGAATACACTGTATTTTGTCGTCAAACGATTTGACTACGAAATTTCTATTGTTAGTTTCAATATGGATATATGATTTGAAACAGTTGTATACTTACTTATATTTATTTACTTGTCAAGTTATTAAAATAAAACATACATATATAAACTTGGCTGGCCCGTTGGCGCAGAGTTTAGTGCCCCTTTTTTATACAGGAAAAAACCCCTTATAGGTACCACCGCCCGACGGGGACAGGCGGTGGTTATGTCGGACTCGCACCGACTAAAACGACCTGTGTTCTCCACCACGCTGCTGATGGCAAGGACAGGGTATGGTTGTACACATTGCGCCCATCCCCGCCGTTAGCCGCTCTGATCCCAGAGACTCTACCTCCGGCTAGGGACCTCTTAAAAGAGAAGTCCCCCGGGAGCACCAGATGCACCGACCGTCTCGGGGATCTGTAAGCCAGGCGTCCGATATACCCCATTCGGAACACCCGAAGGTCTCAGTTAGGGCGGCAGACGAGAGGCTTGGGTAAGTCACTAACACCTGGACTCACCAGCAGATTGGATCCAGAACAAGAGTTCGCGGAACCGCTCCGCCGCCTCTCTCCGCCTCCCTCCGCAGAACAGAAGGAGGCCAGTGTATAGTGACCCTGCCTTTAGCTCCGCGGATCGTAAAACCTTGCTGACTGGCTAACTGAATAACGTTAAGGGCCTATTAATCTTCTATAAATGTAATTAGATTATTGTATCATAAAAATGGTGAGCATTGGTTAAATGACATTAAAGAGAAAGTATGTGCCCGCATACAAAAGGCACAAATACTTTTAACCTAAAAAGGTGATATGAAACACATTTAGTTAAAAAAGAATCATTAAATAATATAAGGTAATGGAATGCTAATTAATTATTTTTGTTTATTTATTTTTGTTAAGAATTAATAAACAAGTTCTTGGAAACAGACGAAATGATTTTTTAAATATTTCATATGAAGAAACAAAGAATAGTTAATGTATAGAACCGGCTAATAATAATAAGGAATAATGTATAGTAGGATATTAGCCGTGTGGTATCCGCCTAAGTAGAATAGTACCACCCTCGTTTCTTACCGAGGTGTCGTAAAAGGCAACTAAGGTAAGTTGACCCACTGTGTGGTATCCGGTTTAGTAGAATAGATCACCCTCCTTCTTTACCGAGGTGTCGTAAAATACGACTAAGGTACGTTGACGTCAGGCAGGCGGCCGGTCGTAAAATACGAGCTAAATCATATGACAACATGTTTGTAACATGTTGTGACAACCCCACTTAGAGTGGGATAAGGGCAGGAGGATATATAATGTATAGTGGGATAAGAGCAGGAGAAAGAGGAAGATTATTATTATCTTTTTTAAAATTATTATTATATGATATTAAAAAGCTTGAGCTGTGATAGCCCAGCGGTAACACCGTGCGACTCTTTCGAGGAGGTCACGGGTCACAACCCTGGCAGACACCATGACTTTTTCTGTTAAAACTTGTGTCTAATTGATGATTGCAATTTGTCACACGCTTTTCGGTGAAGGAAAAAATCGTGAAACCTGCATATCTCTAGAGAATTCTGTAGATATGTGTAACCTACCAATTCACTCTGGAGCAGCGAAGTAGGTTTTAGCTCCAATCCTTCTCTACAAAAACGGAGAGATGAGGCCTATTTCCAGTAGTGGGAGAGTAATAGGCCGCTACTTTACTTTTTTATGATGTAAAAAAGTGTTTTCGGCCATAATATCGCACGCGTAGCATGAATTAAATAATTTGATCAAAAATTAAAAAAGTTGTTGTGTGGAAAATTGCATTAAAGTATAGCGTAACGCCTAGAAAACTCGTGAGTTATTAGATTTTTTAATAATATATAGCTCACCGACCGATATTTACATAAAAGCTCACGTAATTTTAAAAATGGAAGTATATAAATGAGCTGCCTTAGTACTTTCAATCTATATCAATTTTTTATCAGGTGCCAGTATTTTTATTGGGACGTGACATGAAAAATGAAATGTCACCTAAGTTTCGTATTTTTACACAATTTAATGATACACACAAGACAAATTTTATGATATATTTAATTTTAAATACAATTTTCCACAAATATTATTTATATAATATAATATTGTGTATAAATAATATTGTATATATATAAAATTATAATATTTATATTGAAACTAAAAAATATTACAAACGGAAAACAGAAAAACCTGGAAACTTTTTAAAAGTATTTGACGAAGAATAAACATTAAAATATCATCATCCTCCTGCCCTTATCCCACTCTAAGTGGGGGCGGCACAACATGTTATAAACATGTCAAATGATTTGGATACGTATTACGATTGGCCGCCTGCCTGACGTTAACTGAACTTATTTTACGACACCTCGGTAAGAAAGTGAGTGGTCTATTCTACTCAGCAGATACTACAAGATGAGTCAACTTATCTTAGTCGCCTTTTATGACACCTCGGTAAGAAATAAGGATGATCTTTCTACTCAGCCGGATACCACAACATGGAAATATATGAAAGTTTGTATAGGAACAGAGAAATTTGAGCTTGACATGACATGAAAACACTGCGACCCTTGTTAAAAACTTATACAGGAGCTTTCTAAACCCTCTCATGCTCTTTCGACCCTTATAAATTTTACATTACCCGAGCATCAGGAATTTTCCCCTGAAATATTTATGACAATTTAAAAGTTGGGCAACATTTTTGTGCGTGTTTGGTTTGGAGATGAGTTTTGTGGAATAATTTTATCAAAAGAACATAAATTATTAAGCGACCTAATAGAAAAATTTTTTTTTCAAATTTTTGCTACACTTTTCTTTGAATTCGTTATTTCAAGAAAGAAATTTTATCTCAATAAAATACTCCCCATCAAAGCTGTCTAAGTGCTTTTAAATAAAAAAAAATATAGCAAAATCTATTAGCGGATTATAGCAAAACAATATTTTTATTACTTTTTGTATTATGCACCTCCGTAAAGTAGCGTCTAATACTATATTATTTAATAAATTGCTTTTAAATAAATTATTATTATATCTTCTTATTCTTAAAACTATTTTCTTACATTTATTACTAATCCTAAGAATATTATTGTTTATTTTTAAATATTTTATTGACAAATATCAAGACTTCCAATACAAAAGATATTTTTTCTTAACTATAACAGATTAAATATAACAGATACTAGTATATAATACTAGTATCTGGGTGACAGAGCCTTGCGCGGTAATTTTTAAAATGATGTAAAAAAAATTAAAATAATTTTTTTTTAAGAAAAATTAAAAAATAATAGGACAGGTGGGGCTCGATCCTAGGTATTTTCACCTCTCTAGACCGCCCGCTCCTCAAATGAACTTCCATGACTTTACGTTTGACAGCAGAAAATTTAGAGCCCGAAAACAGGGATAAAATGACATTTCTTTTAAAAATAAAACTTATCTTGATCGATTTTTCTCCCCAAAACCTCCTACATGCTGAATTTCAGGATAATCGTTGGAGCCGTTTCCGAGATTCCGAATATATATACAATATCTTGTATGTATATATGTATGTATGTATGTATGAATATACATATATACATACAAGATCAACTAATATAAATATTAAAGATAATCGTTTCGTAATTGTATTTACTTTATAATACTTAACGCTGAGACGTTAAAATGTCAAAAATAAAGTGCATAATTTTTCGATAGTAATAATCTTAAAATGCACACGACAAAAATATTAAAACATTGTAAAATCCGGAATTAAATAATTTGTAATTATCCCTAATTTTTTTAATATTTTTTAAGTATTTTAAGTACGTTTCGTAAATAATAATAATTGAAAGCTCACCATAATTCTCGAGTGCACCATCTTGGGAAAGCGTGCTCGCTTACTTCTGCAAATAAACAGACACGTTTATATCTCGATGTTATATTTCAATTTATATGAAAAAAATTAAAATAAATTACTCTGCGGTCGGACTTCTGAAAAACGTTACAATATTATTTTCCCCCATAATTATATCACGACTACAAAATTACCACCGCCGCAATTAGAATTGAATTATTCAAGACATTGTTAATATTTTATTATCAAATGTGAGAAGAACTCACCAAAAAATCACCAAATCCTTATTAACACAAAGTTTCGAAAAAGTTCGATTCACAAAACTTTCTATAAGAATAATATTTATGTACAGGAAAAGTGCCGCGTCTGCGCGGCGGAACACTGCCGTTTGCCAGCGCATCTTTGCTATATATGTAAGCCCCCTCTTACCTTTTGTGCTCATCTCGAACAGTACTTAGCGTCTGATATAATTTCGCCTAATATGTATCCCGGAATGAACGGCTAACGAAATTGCCTCTGTAAATTGCATTTTTTGTATTATATAATTCATTGTAGTGCGAGTTGTTAAATTTTATGTTTCATTGTTAAAAATTTACTTTCTATGTCCGTGTCAAATAAAAGTAGTAATAAGTTGCGATTGTCAAATGGTAGCAGACCAAGATTATTATTAAGGGTCCTTGGGGTCAAACCTTATGTATCAACTATTCCTACTAATATTTAAAAAAATGTTATAAACATGCTGTCACATGATTTGGATGCGTTTTTACGACCGGCCGCCTGCCTGAAGTCAACTTACCTAAGTCGACATTTTACGACATCTCGGTAAGAAAGAGGGTGGTCTATTTTACTAAACCGGATACCACACGGTGGGTCAACTTACCTTAGTCGCCCTTTACGACTACCCGTTATGAAATGAGGTTTGTCTATTCTACTCAGCTGGATACCACATGAAGGGTTGACTGACTTTAGTCGGCTTTTACGACACCTCGGTAAGAAATGAAGGTGGTCTATAAATTTAATTAAGTTATATAGAAAATATTTAAAATTGTAAGAGAATATAATTATGCTGGCGTTGTGTCGTATCAGATTAAAATGTAATTGCACTTTACGAGTACATGGAAACAAATTATATACCTAATTTGGGCGTGATGCTTATTATTTCACCTTTAATAACTTTATAAGGAATTTCCTTATAAAAATCCGCCTTAAAAACTATTATTGAAGAATATATAATTAAATAGAATTATTTTTATGCATTATTAAATATATACTTCATGTACAATTTTAGAATACAATATCTTATCGTATGAAGGTGAGATATATTGTCGATTGATTTATTTCAACAATTCGTTGGCAACAGAATAAATAAATAAATATATTTCTAATATTAAGGGCCTGTTTCGAGAGTTACCAATAAACTGTCAGTTAGCTTATTCGGAACATATCTGATACATATCTCGGAATTTTACGTTTCCCAGGTTTCTGATAGGCTTATTCAGCACTTAAAGTGGCTGTTATTTTGTTTGTCTGCTGTATAGCAAATACCTAAAAATTTAGTTTATTTGTCGGTTAACTATCCAACACTTTATCAGTAACTTGTGAAACAGGCCCTAATTAATATAAAACATTTCAACAACTAGTTAACAAGTTAAAATTAAATTATAAGACAATCTGCGCATAGTACAAATGTTTATTTATTACTAATTCAACCCTGAAATCAGTACTAATATTATTAGTACAATATTTACGCAGCAATAGTCTTTAAGTACATAAAGTTACAGTAAAAATTATCTGAATTCTCTTCAAGAAATATGTATGAATAATATGTCACTCATGTCATTTGTGAATTGTGATATTCTGTTATCTGTTTACTAAATATAAGGTTTACTACTGCAAATAATCTGGCATAAAAATTACTTTTATGTTGTGTCCATAATTTATCTAGAGAATTCTTAGGATGGTCGCTGACTATGGGCCTCATAAGAAAGCTCAGAGTCGCTCAGCGGGCGATGGAGCGAGCTATGCTCGGAGTTTCTCTACGTGATCAAATCAGAAATGAGGAGATCCGTAGAAGAACCAGAGTCACCGACATAGCTTAGCGGGTCGCGAAGCTGAAGTGGCGATGGGCGGGGCACATAGTGCGGAGAACCGATGGACGTTGGGGTCTCAAAGTGTTGGAATGGTGACCCCGCACCGGAAAGCGCAGTGTTGGAAGACCCCCTACCAGATGGACAGACGACCTCAAAAGGGTCGCGGGGAGCCGCTGGATACAAGCGGCACAAAATCGTGTGTTCTGGAGATCCCATGAAGAGGCCTATGTCCAGCAGTGGACGTCCATCGGTTGAAGAAGAAGAAGAAGAAGAAGTGTAATCTTTCGATTCATTGAAGCAGATTCCATCCAAACAAGAGAAAGGCCACTCTAGCAGAGATATTGTGACGAGCCTGTTACTTTTGATTTTCTTATTGTATTTGTTTAACTTACAGGTTAAGTATCTTTATTTCCATATTTTTCAAAGTGGCAGAAAGAGAGAGGGAGAAAGAGATAGAGAGATTGGTAAGGTGTGTTTGTGTGTGAGAGAGAGAGAGAGATATTTCAACAAAGACAAAAAATGAAATCTTTCAATTAAGTAATCGATACAATAAAAATATAAAGAATTAATCTATACTAATATTATAAAGTGGGAAAATTTGTATGTATGTTTCATTCATTTTCATTTCATTTCATTTTCATAATGTTTTCACACCAAACCTACTGGACGTATTTCAAAAATTCTTTCACCATTGAAAAGCTGCATCTTTACTGAGAAACATAGACTACATTACATTAAAAAAATTAAAAAAATAAAATTGTAATAAGGTGTAAAAAATAAAAATTACGTGGGTAAAACCGCGGGATATTACTAGTATGCTATAAGGATAATAAATATGCTTGGTGCTTATCATAAAATTATATTAGGCAGTGTGGTTATCAACTGCTAAAATTAATATATTATTAATTACTCTTTGAGTCAATTTTGTAACTCTCTTTTATTCCCTTTTTCTGTTGTGAAAAATATAGTTTGCATAAAATCGTCGCTACTAACCTTATTATCTTTGTATTTGTGAGGCAAGTCATCATACTAAGAACCCAGCAGTAATGGGAGATGGGTCATAAGTTAAGTTATAGACCTTCTAATAATGAAGCGGAGTCACGACTGTTTGCTAATGGCACAATAAAATAAATAGTAAGCAATTTATGGTCATCCTATTAATGACGCGTAAGCTTCATTTGATGGCGATAAGTGACATTCGAGAATTAAATTCAAGGTTCAGCAGTCAAAAACGGCTGTAAGAAGCTTGTTGTTTCTGTGGGATTTATATTTAGTATGCACTTTACAAAAGCTGTGGTAGCCCAGAGGTATCACCGTGCGCCTCTTTCGAGAAGGTCTAGGGTTCAAACCCCGGGCAGGCACCAATGAGTTTTCTAGTAAAACTTATGTCTAATTGATAATTGCAATTTATCACACGCTTTTCGGTGAAGGAAAACATCGTGAGGAAACCTGCATATCTCTAGAGAATTCTGGGATATGTGTAACCTACCAATCCGCATTGGAGCAGCGTGGTAGGTATTAGCTCCAAGCCTTCTCTCCAAAAAAAAAAAACGGAGAGAAGAGGCCTATGCCCAGCAGTGGTATATTAATAGGCCTTTACTTACTTACTTACTACTTACTATGCACTTTACGGGTCTTTACTTTACGGTTGAACTCATTATGGGTCATCACCGTCCGACGGGGACGAATGGTGGTTATGTTGAACTCTCACCGACTAAAAACCTGACAGTGTTCCACCACGCTGCTAGTGGCGGGGACAGGGTAATGTTGTTCATATTGCCCCCATCCTGGCAGTCGCTTAGTACCCCCGAGAGCGTCACCTCTGGGCTGAGGCATCTTTAACAGTGGCCCCTCCCTGCGCTAATCGATGCATCGGGAGCACTTGATGCATCGACCGCCTCGGGTACCTAAGTCCAGAGAGCGTCCGGTAGATCCCGTTTGGATCGTTGGATGTCCTCGGTAGGGCGGCATGCGACGGAATTCGGCACCCAGCTCGCCTGTGACGGATCAGATCCAAGTACTCAACTTCCTGGATCGGCTCCACCACCTCATTCCACGACATTATGTCCTCGCAGAAGGAGACCATTGCTGCCTACGATCCCTTACTGTCCATCATGGCACTAACCACGGTAGGCAGGGAGATCTTGCATCACCTCAGCCTCTTTTAAATTTAAACTATCGTGAGTAGTATTCATAGTTTATGTATACAAACCTGCTATACTCTTGTCTTATTCTATTAGTCAGCTAGTTTAATTTAATTTATGTGTAGAAATCGGTATACTCACGTCTTATTGCTTCTGCTGTACACAGAGCTCATAAATAAGTGGGCTCAAAACCTCGTATTGGCTTGAAAATAGTCAGACTAACCCGATAGAATAAAACGTGAGTGTAGCAGGTACAATACGCACTGCTGAGTTTTTTTATTTCAAAGGAATATATCTAATCTAATGATTTCTAAAGTATAAGTTCATTAAAACTTTTTAGAAAATAGCGTCTTTAGTATATATAGAATAAGAGATAACAAGGTTTTAGGTTTCACGAGTATTTGCACATTACTTTTCTTATCTGATACGTTTTTGGGTACAGCGAACGATACCTTAACACTTAGAAACTGTTTATTACTATGTGCCCTGGCCATTGCCACTTCAACTTCGATACGATGATTCATGTCAGTAACTTTGGTTTGTCTACGGATCTCCTAAATCCTGATTTGTTCACGTAAAGATACTCAGAGCATCGCTTTGTCGCCTGTTGAGTGACTCCTATAACAATATATAAGAAGTGTTTCCTTAAAGACTAATTTAGTAAAACGTTGAGTTAAGTTACTGGAATACTGGAGTATAATTTCTTCATTAGGTTTATTAGCATGCAAAGACATATCTCAAATTATTAGGTAGGTATTCAGACACATTTTATTAATTTTGAAAACATTTTGAATCATGTTCACGCCATCTCATTCACGATTACGACTGACTTGGGAGTAAGGAATGTGTCCAATTTTGTTGCGAATATTTCTTCTAAACTGCTGTCATTAAACGTTATCGCCCAAGAAGGCTCTGACATTAGACAATGGCAATCCATTGTATATAAAAGTTTTAGATTTTCTTAAAGGTAAGTCTATTTTCACGTAAACGCGAGATGAATTTGGATAGGCATAGATATAGGCTAAAAGCTTTTTTGAGTTACATGCGTAAAAGGGTTTAGATATTTGGGATAGATGATTGTTGTGATATGAGACACGACGCACTTTAAGCTAAGTGAGGTTTGGCAGTGTAGTAAAAATCCCTTATAAATATATATTTTTTTGTTTTTATTTATAACATAAGACGATAGTACCAATAGATTGTCTGTAGTACTGAGAAAAAGTACAAATAAGTTGAGTTTTGAGATTTTATTTGTACACGTAAAAATATATAATTGTATACACAAGATATCACGGTATTGCAAGTGTAAGAATAACAATTTTTAAAAATTTGCCTTGAAACGAGTCAATTTGAGAACGTGGTTTCATATTATACATCGCACGTAAAGCTCATTTTTGTAAGACAATTGTCTTTAAATATCAGCTTAAATAACAAGTCAAGTTAAAAAAAAAGCTCTTTATAAAAATTTCATTTCTCTACATGAAAACCTGCTATGTCATCGGGACTGGACCAACATTTAAAATTGTAGCTCAATCGGACATCAATATTTGCGTCTTTTTGATAGATTCGACATTGAATAGGATTTACAGCATACTGCTGGTAATATTCTAAGTCGCACCTTGCTTGGTTATAAGGAATTATTACTTTTTATTTAAGCTGAACGAAATCAATAGCGTTTTATCGTAACTAACGCGCATTAATCTACGCTCCAGACTTGTTAGTTTCTTCGGCGCTTAATGAAATATATATAAGCTTGCTACAATTCTGTAGCATATGCTAAAATTTCTGACCTTTGTCCGCGTCGGACTCGGAGCTAATGTAACAGTTTGTTTCTGATGGTGCTATTAAGATGGCCAATGTTTTTTATATGCTGGTTGCGCGATATGATATGAGGCGTATAACATCTGCCCATAAAGCCACTTCATGATGACCACGGCATACAAGAGTGATACGACGAAGACAAAGAAGGCATGATATATATGATTGGTAGCTTATTACGGCTCACGATTTGTAACTCGATATAAGCCTTAAGCCTTAAGTTTATAGTAAAAAATGCAGTGCTCTACTGGCATTTTAGAGAGGCCCCGACCCAGTGGTGGCGCACTCTGGGGTTCAGACTTGCTGCTGGTGGGGATGGAGGCAATGTGTACAACGGTACCCTGTCCCCGCCATCAGCAGCGTGGTGGAGCACTAAGGTTGGTCCCCTTCAGGCGGCGAGACCAATAAAGGTTACTTCCTGATTAAAATAAAAGTTTTCGACTGGAAAAACTCTCTTCCGTTACTGCACAGAGATGACAGAGTTTAAAATCTGACATCTAAGCTCTTTGTACTATGCGAGAAAATTTGCAGTTAAAAATTATTATGTGCGTATAATTTTGATATACAAACCACGCCGTGTGGTATCCGCCAGAATAGAATAGTACCACCCTCATTTCTTACCGAGGTGTTGTAAAATGCGACTAAGCTAAGTTGACCCACCGTGTGGTATCCGGTTTAGTAAAATAGGCCACCCTCTTTCCTACCGAGGTGTTGTAAAATGCGACTAAGCTAAGTTGACCCACCGTGTGGTATCCGGTTTAGTAGAATAGACCACCCTCTTTCTTACCGAGGTGTCGTAAAATACGACTAAGGTAAGTTGACGTCAGGCAGGCGGCCAGTCGTAGAAATGCAGCCAAATCATGTGACAGCATGTTTATAACATATTGTGCCGACTGCACTTAGGGTGGGATAAGGGCAGGAGGATGATGAATTTTGATATACAATCCATGTATTAGGCAACACGAGTATGTTAATAGTTATAGAATAAAGCCTGGAGGGTTTAATGATGAGGGTTTAGTCAGTTTCCTATCAATATTGACAGGCTAAAAGATTGTATTGTTATAGAACTTCACTCTCGTTGTAATTATAGCCTCACTGAGGTCAAGATAGATTTGTTTAACGCTTTTAAACACCCACGTCTATTTCATCAGGTTAACCTTAAGGGCATGTATTGGAAACATCTATTGGTCACTTTTATCTTTAATATTTAAGTGAATCTTGTATATATATATACAAACAGTATGGTAACGGCGCCAAAGGATTTTCTTTAAATTCAGGAGGTTTTGGGGAGTAAATCGATCTAGTTAGGTTTTGTTTAAAAACAAAAAATCGCTTAATCCCTTTATTTTGGGCATTAAAACAATACAAACATTTACATTGAATATAAAACACATATTTGGGGAACGGGTGGTCTCTAGAAATGAAAATACCTAGGATCGAGCCTCACCTACCCCATTATTTTTTTCTTTTTTTTTCAAAAATATTATCTATTATATTATTAAACTAGCGGCCTGCCCCTGCTTCGCACGGGTATAAAATATATATCCCATGTCAGTCAGTGTAAAAAAAATGATTAAAATCGATCGAGTAGTTTTGATTTATTCATTACTGCCCGTGGCCCGCACGCGTTTAATTTGGAGAAAAACAATTTCCTTTCCCTATCCTATACCAAGAAGATTTCCTGCTTTCTTTGGAATATCTAAATTCATAAAGTACATATTTACTTATTTACTTTTACATTTTCCTTATGTATTTTATTTTTACAATTAATTACAGAATGTCTTTAAACAAACTCTTGAAAGAGGGACATAGCTGCTAAGTCGAAGTGTTATAGGGCGAAGCGCGGCGTCCTCACGGCATTTTAAATCTGTAATATCTCCGAAAATGTTCACTTAAATTACATGCTGTTAACGGCCATATTGATCTATATTATATCAACTATTTATTTAAGGTACTTAATTGGATAAGGATTAATGCTGTATTGTATAAGAATTGCTTCAAAATAAGGCATTATTTTTCGTAAAATGACAAAAAATGCTATTGTGGGTCCATAAGAGATAGACATATACCATCGCGGACTTTTCTGTAGACCTTTTCAAGATGTACAAATACTTAGTACATTATTTTGATCTCGTAGGGTTTAGCCTGCGTTTGCAATAAGCGTAAGCGGAAAAAAATTTAATTATTTACAGAAACCTCAAAAATTACAGTATTTCTCTACTCCGTATTGAATGTTATTATACGTACAAACCTTCCTCTGGAATCACTCTATCTATTAAAAAAAACCGCATCAAAATCTGTTGCGTAGTTTTAAAGTTTTATGCGTACATAGGGATATAGGGACTTTGTTTTATAATATGTAGTGATAGTGATAGGATAAATATTATATTATTAAATAGTACTATATATAATACATATAGCTATGTAGCTCCGACAAAGCACATTTTCAATCGTGTGTAAGATGTGAACTATTTATATATGCATATGTCACCATATGAGATATTGCATTTATAATATGCGTTTACGTAAAGGCGACTAAGGTAAGTTGACCCACCGTGTGGTATCCGGTTAAGTAGAATAGACCACCCTCTTTCTTACCGAGCTGTCGTAAAATACGACTATGGTAAGTTGATGTCAGGCAGGCGGCCGGTCGTAAAATACGTAGCCAAATCATGTGACAAATGTCGGCACAACATGTTTAAAACATGTTGTGCCGACCCCACTTAGAGTGGGATAAGGGCAGGAAGATGATGATGAATATGCGTTTACGTAAGATCGAGAGAGTGAAATATAATTAAGCGTAAAGGTTGTGAATGCGTTTTATGGGATTTTCATTACCGTGTATTCGCACATCGCTCAGCTACGCCCCTCGCGAACGCACTACGTACTGACATACATTCACGTTTTCCGTCAATTGTGTCGCATTATCAGGGCTGCGTCTTTACAAGTCAGAGAACAGTCTAAAATTATTCAGTAAGTAAGTAAGTAACGGCCTGTTACTATCCCACAGCTGGGCATAGGCCTCTCTCCGTTTTTTGGAGAGAAGGATTGAAACTAACACGCTGATCCAATACGGATTGGTAGGTTTCACATATTCCTAGGATTCTCTAGAGATATGCAGGTTTCCTTCGCCGAAAAGCGTGTGATAAATTGCAATTATCAATTAGACACATAAGTTTTTAATAGAAAAACTCATTGGTGTCTGCACGTTTGAAACCATGATCGTCTCTAGAAATTCACACGGTCGCACCGCTGGGCTATTACAGCTTATAAATCATTAATTAATTTAAGGATATTTATGTGGAAACCTTACTCAATAGCTTAAAGAGCTTTCATAGAATAGCGGTTAGACCGTGACCTGTGTTGTCATTAACTAATATACATACATACATTAACTAACACATATATTCTTATGGTTTCATACAACATTAAAAAAGTTTAGAGACCGATTACAGACAAAATATTGTCTAAAAATAATGACGCATTGCTAAAAAAATCAAAATGGAGTCTTTTCTGTATAGTTCGAAATTTAATCAGCGTTTGAAATCAAAGACAACGTTTAAATGTTTTATGTTTCCCGTACGGGGCTGCCAGGTTGGAATCCTTTATTCATTAATTTAATTTTAAATAGGTTATAATTATCTTTACGCCTTAGTATTAAGAAAATTAAATAATGTAATGAAATGAAAAGTTTATGAAAAATGAACGCATTTTTTTCCTTCTCCTTCTTCTATGGTCACTATACTAACTCTATGGTTTTAAAATATTTTCTGTGTACAACCCTGTTTGTATCGCCGGTTTAAACACGGGCTTGCACTCGTACAAACAATAATTGATTTTACGCACTTTTGTCGTTTGCTTACCAACGAGCCAATACACACTGTGTTACGTGGTTATGCAATTTGTTATTTGTTATTTAATGGCTCGTCTGCAGGATTGGTTGTATGGTTAATCTTATATTCCGTAACATTGAATTTTAGTAATACTTTAGTACATACAATATACAGTATATTCTTACAGATATATATTAAAAAAATAACTTAAATAATGTCAGTGATTAATCACGACTGACAAAAGCTGAGAGGTTACACCAATTTGGGGCATCACACTATGCTAGCTACATTCTTTACTGCGTTCTTTTTTTTTGTTATAATATATTATTGTGTTTATTGTTTATTTTTTATTGTGTTTATTATTATGATAGCCGTGTGGTATCCAGCTAAGTGATAGTGCCACCCTCATTTCTTACCGAGGTGTCGCAATAGGCGACTAAGGTAAGACGACCCGCCGTGTGGTATCCGGCTGAGTAGATTAGACCACCCTCATTTCTTACCGAGGTGTCGCAAAAGGCGACTAAGGTAAGACGACCCGCCGTGTGGTATCCGGCTGAGTAGATTAGACCACCCTCATTTCTTACCGAGGTGTCGTAAAAGGCGACTAAGGTAAGTCGACCCGCCGTGTGGTATTCGGCTGAGTAGATTAGACCACCCTCATTTCTTACCGAGGTGTCGTAAAAGGCGACTGAGTTATGTTGACCCGCCGTGTGGTATCCGGTTTAGTAGAATAGACCACCCTCCTTCTTACCGAGGTGTTTATATATGTTTATAACATGTTGTGCCGACCCTACTTAGAGTGGGATAATGGCAGTAGGATATATATTATTATGTGTTTATTATACTTGTGTAGTGTAGTGTGTTGGCATAAATAAAATTATTTTTCTTTCTTTCGTTCTTTCTTTCTTTATTTCAGTATGTTTCTTTGACGGCGGTAGCAAGATTTCGTTAAACCAAATTCTTGATCCCTTCCGCCATAGGCATTTGGGTTAAAGATACTAATGTTTTATGTATAATTAGACCTTAATGATTAATGCTGACGAATTGTGGTATCCGGCTGAGTAAGATAGATCCCCCCCATTTCTTATCGAAATGTCGTAAAAGGCGACTTAAGTAGGTTGAGCCGCCATGTGGTATCCGGCTGAGTAGAAGAGACCACCCGTTTTCTTACCTAGGTGTCGTAAAAGGCGACTAAGATAAATTGACCCACCGTGTAATAACTGGCTGACTAGAATGGACCACCCTCATTTCTTACCGAAATGTCGTAAAACACGACTAAGGTGAGTACCGTGTGATATTCGGTTAAGCAGAATAGACCATCCTCATTTCTTACCGAGTTTAAAGTACATAAGTATTAAGTTATTTACTTTGGGAACGGACAACCATTTATGTAAATATCCCATATATTCATTGATATGTAAAAACAATAGCAAAGTTTTAAGAAGAGCCGAATATTAAATCTTTCTGCCTAATATTTGAATCAATGTTCTTCTGGGAGTAAATAGATACATTTGTACACGACATTCAGTGATGTATGAAAGACAAATAGCAATTTGAAATATTCTTGCGCCTGCTTCGCACTTTAGAAAGGTATAAAGGTTATTTGAACGCGCTTGTATAATAACATCCTACAATCAATCCTAGTTTTGCCATTACACAAGTTTAAAGTATCAAAAAGATTCTTATGCAGAAAGTTTGTTATACAATCGATGATTATATAAATGATAATTATCTGAACAAGCTGTGATAGCCCAGCAGTGAGATTTTGCGACTCTTTCAAGAGATCCAGGTTCAAAACCTGGGAAGAACCAATGAATTTTCTGTTGAAAACTTATGTTTAGTTTATAATCGCAATTTATCACACGCTTTTCGTGGATGGAGCTAAGACCTACCACGCTGCTCCTATGCGGATAGGTAGGTTACACATATCCCTAGAATTTTCAAGATAAATGCAGGTTTCATCGCGATGTTTTCCTTCACCAAAAAGCGTGTGATAAATTGCCATTATGAATTAGACATAAGTTTTTAACAGAAAAACTCATTGGTGTCTGCCCGGGTTTGAACCCGTGACCTCCTCGAAAGAGTCGCACGGTGTTACCGCTGGGCTATCAGAGCTCATAGGCGATTATGACACTATGATAAATGATTTTTAAACACTTAACATTTTTTAATATTTCCATAGAATTATACTGTTTCCTTGCGTCATGTCACTTAGATATAATAGTCATAATTGAAACGTGATGACTTGTCGTTTAAAAACACTTTGTCGAACACACATTAGTGTTACAAATGTCAAGTGTTTATTAAGTAATAGTATTTAATCTGTTACTTAGTTTTTAAATTTTTAAATCTGTTACTTAGTTTAGCTTTAATCTGTTACTTATAGTTACTTAGATTTGCAGCTTAAAGCTTCAGTATGCTAGCTATTGTAGCCAAAGCTATCGTCAAATTGTACTGGAAAGATTACTAGATCATCATCATCATCTTCCTGCCCTCATCCGATTCTAAGTGGGGTCGGCACAACATGTTATAAACATGTCACATGATTTGCTGCGTTTTTACGACCGGCCGCCTGCCCGACGTCAACTTGTCTCAGTATTTTACGACACCTCGGTAAGAAATGAGGTTGTTCTATTCTACTCAACCAGATACCACACGGTGAGTCACTTATCTTAGTCGCCTTTTACGACACCTCGGTAAGAAAGAGGGTGGTCTATTCTACTACACCGAATACCGTACGGTGTGCAAAACTTTATTTCACCATTCTTAGTAATTATACACCGGCATATTAAGTAATATGAATGTGTATTTATTCATAATAATGATAATTTCATATGTACATATACAATATTTATTTATTTTTTTGTTTGGAATGCGGTAAGCTATATTTAATTAATATAAAGACATTAATTAATATCACCTTTAAAGTTAGCACTTGTAGGCCTTTCTGATAAACACACCTTGACCTCTCTATAGTAAATAACCATCGGATTTTCGCGTGACTTCGGTTACGATGCATTCATATCATTTTGTTTTTGGTCCAGACTAAAAAAAAATGTGATTATTTAATATTGAATTACAATAAGATGAAATAAAAGTATTCCGTAACTGACTCTAGTAGAAGCTGGTAATTTGTGATATCTGAGATATTGGTCATAATTCTTGTCTTATCCGTGCCTTAAATAATAGTTTGAGGAAAAGATAGAGAAAAAGAACATAAAGATTATAGGAAACATTATATCTAGATCATCTTCCTGCCCTTATCCCACTCTAAGTGGGGTCGGCACTGCATGTTATAACCATGCTGTCACATGATTTGGCTACGTATTTTACGACTGGCCGCCTGCCTGACACCAACTTACCTTTGTCGTATTTTACGACACCTCGGTAAGAAAGAGGGTGGTCTATTCTACTTTACCGGATACCACACGGTGGGTCGACTTACCTTAGTCGCCTTTTACGACAGCTCGGTAAGCAATGAGGGTGGTCTATTCTACCTAACCGGATACCACACGATGGGTCGAATTACCTTAGTCGCCTTTTACGACACCTCGGTAAGAAATGAGGGTAGTCTATTCTACTCAGCCGGATACCACACGGCGTGAACATTATATCTAGATATCATGGGATAAACAAGTACTATTTGTATAAAAATAAAGATAAAACCGATCAAAAATGATTTGAGTCGCGACATAACCAAGACAATGGCCCGCCAGGGCCCTTAAAATACAAAAGATTCACACTACATGAAATAATAGCCTTGAGAACCATGGAACCGGGTCGAGTTTGCTTTTTCGGATTTACGCAAGGTCACTAGAAGGTTATTTTACGGTCACCAGATTATTTAGCAACAGTATTGTCATCGGTTGCATTCAAGTGACCACAGTATTAGAAGTTTTAGAATTCGAAACTACATACCGCGTCCATAAAACGAAATTTGTATAACACTTTTTTCGTTGGTCTATTCTAATACTGGTTCGATAAACTGTTTTTACCGAAAACTGAAAGAAACTTGGTGGTTGCGCTTTTAAAAATATAATTCTTATAATTAATTACTTTTTATCCGTCGTGTGGTATCCCGCTGAATAGAATAGTGCCACCCTCATTTCTTAGCGAGGTGTCGTAAAAGGCGACAAAGGCAAGTCGACCTGCCGTGTGGTATCCGGCTGAGTAGAATAGAATAACCTCATTTTTTACCGAGGTGTCGTGAAAGGCGACTTAAGTAAGTTGAAGTCAGACAGGCGGCCGGTCGTAAAAACGAAGCCAAATCATGTGACAGTATGTTTATCACATGTTGTGCCGACCCCAATTGGAGTGGTATAATGGCAGGAAGATGATGATGAATTAATTTACTTTTTATCGCTAACTTGTAAGTTATATGCGCGCTTTATTATCATTTATACTATAACTCTCAATAGTAGGGGTTTTGCCCAGCTTCACTTCTTTTTGATTTAATCGCTTTTTTAAACTGTTACGAGAATAATGGCATAGATTTTTGTAAATTCATCAAACTTAAAGTCGCACGATAAAGATCCTACTTCCTGCTGTCCTATTCTATCGTATTCTACTAATATTATAAATTCGAATGTTTGTTACTCTGTCACGGCAAATCCCCAATCCCCATCTGACCCAATATCGATTAAATTTGGCACAATTATTCCTTACATACCGGAATAACATATAAGCTATAGAAATCCTGGTAATTCTACAGGAATAGGATGTCATTGAAATGCGCCATCTAATATCGACCTATCGACAACGACAACAGTCCACGCGAACGCATCTACTTCATATTTAAAGTTTTGACTTTTTTTGACTTGACATTTTGCTTTTTCTTCCAATCTATATCTTTTCGTGAGATTAGTGAATAAGCATTTTTAGCAAAGCAATCATTCAAAATTATCAAAGACGTCGCGGCTAGATCAGTCGTGTATGCAAAAAAGTCTAAAGAAATAAAAGTCATACTCATCATATCGCTGTAACAAAGTGATAATACCATATACCATCAAATCTAGGCTAATTACATTGCCTAATATAATATTAAATGGTGATTGCCGGTATTACATATTTAAAATTAGGTGAACACTTTACAGATCATTTTAGAGTCATCGTGCATGATTTCGTGACGGTTCATCATAGTCTCACAAAGCTTTATGACTTGCATAAATACCGGTCGTTTTAGATATGATTTAATAGTTACTTAATACTAGTAGATTATCTAGCTATCGTTTATGTTTACGCTGTTTTTGATGCAATATCATTCTTGCAAAGTTTTTATATTCAAATTCAAAATATTCTTTATTCAAATAAACTTGTAAACAAGTGCTTTTGAATTGTCAACTCTACTGCTGGTTCGGAAAGCTGTTCCTACCGAGAAGAGCCAGCAAGAAACTCGGCGGTTGCTCTTTTAAAAATATAATTCTTAATACTATTTACATTAAGTCGTTACTGTCTTGTACAGGTTCAAAGAGAGCTAATTAATAAATAATTAGTAAATAATAATAAATTCTCAATCTCTCGAAATACTTACTGAATCCTGAGTTGTAAAAATTGAATGCAATAATCCAATCTTAGGGGTTCATGATGACCATAGTGGCATCCGTAGAGGACATCTGGTTAAACTTCGGGATAATATATAAATCATTCTCCTGCATTTATCCCACTCTTAGTGGGGTCGGCACAACATTTTAAAAATATGTTGTCACATGATTTGGTTACGTATTTTACGACCGGTCGCCTGACTGACGTCAACTTACTGGAGTCGACTTTTACGACACCTCGTTGAGAATTGAGGTTGGTCTATTCTAGTCAGCCACATACCATACAGCGGGTTGACTTACCTTAGTCGCCGTTAACGACACCTCGCTAAGAAATGAGAGGAATCTTCAGGGGTCATTCATATCACACGATTTTTAAAGTCGTTTGTTTTTATTTATTCATATATTCTATCCTTAAACTGTTCATTGCTCTTTCTCTCCTACATATACACATACACACACACATACACAGACACTCACTCACACACAACACATACACACTCTCACACAAATATTCATCCACACAGTCTCTTACACTCTCGCGACAAATTATATTTTTGTCGCGAGAGTGTAAGAGACTGTGTGATTTGGTTTGGTTTGGTTTGGTTTGGTTTCGTTTGGTTTCGTTTCGTTTCGTTTCGTTTCGTTTCGTTTCGTTTCGTTTCGTTTCGTTTCGTTTCGTTTCGTTTCGTTTCGTTTCGTTTCGTTTCGTTTCGTTTCGTTTCGTTTCGTTTCGTTTCGTTTCGTTTCGTTTCGTTTCGTTTCGTTTCGTTTCGTTTCGTTTCGTTTCGTTTCGTTTCGTTTCGTTTCGTTTCGTTTCGTTTCGTTTCGTTTCGTTTCGTTTCGTTTCGTTTCGTTTCGTTTCGTTTCGTTTCGTTTCGTTTCGTTTCGTTTCGTTTCGTTTCGTTTCGTTTCGTTTCGTTTCGTTTCGTTTCGTTTCGTTTCGTTTCGTTTCGTTTCGTTTCGTTTCGTTTCGTTTCGTTTCGTTTCGTTTCGTTTCGTTTCATTTTGTTCCATTTCATTTTGATCAAAGAAATTGACTGACCTTTACGCACCGCCTATTGATTTACTTAACATTAAAACTACACCTGAATAGTCTTTATCGTATGTTAACAATTACTTCACAAATGTAGGACGTGATCTTGCAACTTCCGTTAGCAATAAACTCGGAGGGACCAAACTAGTTGATCATAGTAACACAAGTAACGTACCACTTCAATCATTTATGCTGTATCCTACTGATCAATTGGAAATTTTAAACATTATTCTACAACTTAAAAGCAATAGCGCGCCGGGCTATGATAATATATATCCAACCTTCGTTAAAAGATTTAAAAGTCTTCTTTAAGACCCCATAGTTCACTTGATAAATTTAAGTTTATCAACAGGTGTATTTCCTTATGTTTTTAAAAATGGCCGTTGTAATTCCAATATATAAAACTGGAGATAAAAACTTGGTTTCAAATTACAGGCCTATATCACTTCTGAGTGTTTTCAGTAAGATTTCAGAAAAAGTCGTTAACAGTAGACTTATAAAATTTTTTGAGCAAAAAACACTTCTTGCAAAAACCAATTTGGTTTTAGAGCTAAAAAGTCGACTTTGGATGCTGTATTGGAATTGACCAATACTATTACAAATGTGCTTAATAATGGTAAAAAGTGTATCGGCGTCTTCTTAGACTTACAAAAAGCGTTCGATACAGTGTCCATTCCCATTTTGCTCAACAGACTTTATGGATTAGGTGTGAGAGGTATCGCACTAGACTGGTTTAAGGATTACCTAATTGAAAGGAAACAATGCATTCGAATAAATAACGTTACTAGCCAATTTAGCAACATTTCTTATGGCGTTCCCCAAGGCAGTGTTCTTGGCCCCACACTATTCTTAGCCTACATTAACCCTCTTTGTAGCCTAACCCTGCCAGCCGGACGCATATTTTGTTTTGCGGATGATACTGCAGTCATATTTGAAGGTCTCGATTGGAATGAAGTAAAGGTATTTGCTGAAACTTGCGTTAGTCTAATTACATCATGGCTCGAGAATAATTTACTGACAGTAAACATCAACAAAACAAAATATGTATTTTATGTAATTAGCATTACTGTTAGGAATTCTAGAAGAAGGCGGCAACACCGGGGTGCCGCGTTACCACGGCAACGAGAATAATCAGAAAAAGGGAGTAACAAGGCTGTCAATTTTGGAACTTATATAATCTTAGATAATCTTGGATTAAATATATAATTGGATAAAACACACAGATCCTATTCTTGGAATATCCCCATCAATTACAAAAAAGCAGACCCCCCCCATGTAACTTTAATCTACCCATTCATACTTACCCCTGTAATAGGAATTATAACATTATAAACTGTCATTGTAGTACTTTGTCTAGAGAGGAAACTGTAAAATACTTAAGCGTAACTATAGACGATCGCCTTAATTGGTCAGCAAATATACATAAAAATTCTAGTAGAATCAAGAAGCTAATACCGATATTCAGAAATTTAAGAGATTTTGGAACAATTAAGACTTCTCTAATGGTATACAAGTCCCTTTGCCTGCCAATTTTGACTTACTGTATTAGTGTATGGGATGGTGCGGCCAAAACACACTTAATGCACCTCGAACGAGCTAATAGAACACTCTTAAAAACTATCTTTAGAAAACCGTTTAGATACTCATCAAATAATTTATATAATGAAACGAACCTACTCAATGTCCGCCAACATTATCTAAATTTACTAATCCAACGTTATCACTCTCATAACGTACCCTACCTAAGTCCAGAAAATAAAAGGACAAATAAATATCCCATACCTAAAAAAAATACATGTTTCGGTCAATTCCAATTTGAATTTAAAGCTCCACAAATATACAACACTTTTAGTAAAAGCCATAAGGAATTATACAAATTAAATAAATTTAACCTAAAAAAACTTATCACAAATTGGCTTCTAGCTTACACATATGAAGACACTGATATAAAATAACAAACTGACTAAAAATAACAAAATAATATAATTCTAAAAGGTATATATATTTACACACATACATACACACGCAACTCACAATCAAACAACTTCACAAACTGCATACACTTTCATGCACACACGCACACACATTAAGACATACACACACCCACACATTAAGACACACACACACACACACATACAGACACACACACACACACACTAGCACAAATACACATGCGTACTCACTAATAAACAACTTTACTCACTACACATTGTCTTGCATTCAACAGACACGAACGGAAATGCATTGTTATAATGGAAGGAACTACCTTCTGTGATACAGGGTTTGCCTAGTACAGAAGGTAGTGTAAATCTGTAAACTGTAATTAAATTAAGGTGTCTAATAAAGGATTATTAATATTATTATTATTTCATTTCATTTCATTTCATTTCACTTCATTTCACTTCACTTCACTTCACTTCACTTCACTTCACTTCACTTCACTTCACTTCACTTCACTTCACTTCACTTCACTTCACTTCACTTCACTTCACTTCACTTCACTTCACTTCACTTCACTTCACTTCACTTCACTTCACTTCACTTCACTTCACTTCACTTCACTTCACTTCACTTCACTTCACTTCACTTCACTTCACTTCACTTCACTTCACTTCACTTCACTTCACTTCACTTCACTTCACTTCACTTCACTTCACTTCACTTCACTTCACTTCACTTCACTTCACTTCACTTCACTTCACTTCACTTCACTTCACTTCATTTCATTTCATTTCATTTCTGTTGTCGCCACTGACTTCCGCTTTTTATTTTATAGCAACAAAGTCATGAAACAAGAGTATCGCGCCCTTTCATATTACGTATAACGAACGTTTCTGTTGAATTAGTACGTTTCAATTTTCTTCGTATTAAATAGTGCAAAAGTATAGTTTATTTGTTATAAAGTTTTGGATAACTACTCACATTTTATCCGAGAAAGTTTGTTGAAATTCAAACATTTGAACTGAGAAAATACTTGCATTAGTAGATTTTATTTTCTAAAAGAGCAGAAATAGAAACCGATTGGACACTTAAATTCTGCATCCTAGCTAACAATACAGATGTCGTAGTAGTAATTTTGCGAGTAACATTGATTTAACTGAAGCCATGTGTCAAATGTTGAATAGATGATTGTCACTAGAGGGCTGATATCTTCCGATTTCGTAACATGCAAATGAGGACACTTCAATGCGGTTGATCCATAAATGTGCTGGTGTGATCGAACCAATATTTTAATTTCATTTTGAGCCGCGTATTCATGATGAGAATAAATCTTTTACCTACAATTTTAAATTGAATTCAATTAAAATTAAAACTTTTTTGATTTCAAAGTATTAGTTGTTTTACACATGTTCTAGTCTATCATAAATATTAATTGTCCTAAGAAATCTAAGCCGGTTTACAAAAATAAGGCGTTAATTTTTGTTGGAAAAATGAAGGTATGAGGAAAAATCGTGACGTTCTCAATTTAGAAAAAGTTATTGCGAACGTATCTACAGATGTACTTATTGATAGTGGTTCGTGTCTCTATAACGTCTAATAACTTAATAAAAGATTCCGCAAGTCAAATTAGTATGACTTATTTAACATTAAAGATTTAGGAGGTATAAAAGTAGAATCAAAAGCTTCAATTACATCGCCGATTGAATTAACAGATATCACCTTAAAAGTAGATTTTTATATCGTTGATGGTAAATACTGAAGTAATTATCGGCACGGATATCTTGAATAGAAAAGTTGTTACATATTTCAGAGGCACTTACAAGTATACATAGTAGAGCCACTACACATTATAGGATGTGTAGTGGAGCTATGGTGTATAATGTGCAGTCAGATATAAATTTTTTGGAAATACGGTAATTACCCAAGTAGCATGAGATATTGAAGAAAGACTATTTGAAGTGCTAGATAAAATACTGTCTTGCTTAATGTGGATCTAATCCTATGATGAGAATTTACGTATTAATTATAGAGTTGAGTAAGTTATACATAATTCGAGAATCAAGTAGTGATTTCATTTCATTTCATTTCATTTCATTTCATTTCATTTCATTTCATTTCATTTCATTTCATTTCATTTCATTTCATTTCATTTCATTTCATTTCATTTCATTTCATTTCATTTCATTTCATTTCATTTCATTTCATTTCATTTCATTTCATTTCATTTCATTTCATTTCATTTCATTTCATTTCATTTCATTTCATTTCATTTCATTTCATTTCATTTCATTTCATTTCATTTCATTTCATTTCATTTCATTTCATTTCATTTCATTTCATTTCATTTCATTTCATTTCATTTCATTTCATTTCATTTCATTTCATTTCATTTCATTTCATTTCATTTCATTTCATTTCATTTCATTTCATTTCATTTCATTTCATTTCATTTCATTTCATTTCATTTCATTTCATTTCATTTCATTTCATTTCATTTCATTTCATTTCATTTCATTTCATTTCATTTCATTTCATTTCATTTCATTTCATTTCATTTCATTTCATTTCATTTCATTTCATTTCATTTCATTTCATTTCATTTCATTTCATTTCATTTCATTTCATTTCATTTCATTTCATTTCATTTCATTTCATTTCATTTCATTTCATTTCATTTCATTTCATTTCATTTCATTTCATTTCATTTCATTTCATTTCATTTCATTTCATTTCATTTCATTTCATTTCATTTCATTTCATTTCATTTCATTTCATTTCATTTCATTTCATTTCATTTCATTTCATTTCATTTCATTTCATTTCATTTCATTTCATTTCATTTCATTTCATTTCATTTCATTTCATTTCATTTCATTTCATTTCATTTCATTTCATTTCATTTCATTTCATTTCATTTCATTTCATTTCATTTCATTTCATTTCATTTCATTTCATTTCATTTCATTTCATTTCATTTCATTTCATTTCATTTCATTTCATTTCATTTCATTTCATTTCATTTCATTTCATTTCATTTCATTTCATTTCATTTCATTTCATTTCATTTCATTTCATTTCATTTCATTTCATTTCATTTCATTTCATTTCATTTCATTTCATTTCATTTCATTTCATTTCATTTCATTTCATTTCATTTCATTTCATTTCATTTCATTTCATTTCATTTCATTTCATTTCATTTCATTTCATTTCATTTCATTTCATTTCATTTCATTTCATTTCATTTCATTTCATTTCATTTCATTTCATTTCATTTCATTTCATTTCATTTCATTTCATTTCATTTCATTTCATTTCATTTCATTTCATTTCATTTCATTTCATTTCATTTCATTTCATTTCATTTCATTTCATTTCATTTCATTTCATTTCATTTCATTTCATTTCATTTCATTTCATTTCATTTCATTTCATTTCATTTCATTTCATTTCATTTCATTTCATTTCATTTCATTTCATTTCATTTCATTTCATTTCATTTCATTTCATTTCATTTCATTTCATTTCATTTCATTTCATTTCATTTCATTTCATTTCATTTCATTTCATTTCATTTCATTTCATTTCATTTCATTTCATTTCATTTCATTTCATTTCATTTCATTTCATTTCATTTCATTTCATTTCATTTCATTTCATTTCATTTCATTTCATTTCATTTCATTTCATTTCATTTCATTTCATTTCATTTCATTTCATTTCATTTCATTTCATTTCATTTCATTTCATTTCATTTCATTTCATTTCATTTCATTTCATTTCATTTCATTTCATTTCATTTCATTTCATTTCATTTCATTTCATTTCATTTCATTTCATTTCATTTCATTTCATTTCATTTCATTTCATTTCATTTCATTTCATTTCATTTCATTTCATTTCATTTCATTTCATTTCATTTCATTTCATTTCATTTCATTTCATTTCATTTCATTTCATTTCATTTCATTTCATTTCATTTCATTTCATTTCATTTCATTTCATTTCATTTCATTTCATTTCATTTCATTTCATTTCATTTCATTTCATTTCATTTCATTTCATTTCATTTCATTTCATTTCATTTCATTTCATTTCATTTCATTTCATTTCATTTCATTTCATTTCATTTCATTTCATTTCATTTCATTTCATTTCATTTCATTTCATTTCATTTCATTTCATTTCATTTCATTTCATTTCATTTCATTTCATTTCATTTCATTTCATTTCATTTCATTTCATTTCATTTCATTTCATTTCATTTCATTTCATTTCATTTCATTTCATTTCATTTCATTTCATTTCATTTCATTTCATTTCATTTCATTTCATTTCATTTCATTTCATTTCATTTCATTTCATTTCATTTCATTTCATTTCATTTCATTTCATTTCATTTCATTTCATTTCATTTCATTTCATTTCATTTCATTTCATTTCATTTCATTTCATTTCATTTCATTTCATTTCATTTCATTTCATTTCATTTCATTTCATTTCATTTCATTTCATTTCATTTCATTTCATTTCATTTCATTTCATTTCATTTCATTTCATTTCATTTCATTTCATTTCATTTCATTTCATTTCATTTCATTTCATTTCATTTCATTTCATTTCATTTCATTTCATTTCATTTCATTTCATTTCATTTCATTTCATTTCATTTCATTTCATTTCATTTCATTTCATTTCATTTCATTTCATTTCATTTCATTTCATTTCATTTCATTTCATTTCATTTCATTTCATTTCATTTCATTTCATTTCATTTCATTTCATTTCATTTCATTTCATTTCATTTCATTTCATTTCATTTCATTTCATTTCATTTCATTTCATTTCATTTCATTTCATTTCATTTCATTTCATTTCATTTCATTTCATTTCATTTCATTTCATTTCATTTCATTTCATTTCATTTCATTTCATTTCATTTCATTTCATTTCATTTCATTTCATTTCATTTCATTTCATTTCATTTCATTTCATTTCATTTCATTTCATTTCATTTCATTTCATTTCATTTCATTTCATTTCATTTCATTTCATTTCATTTCATTTCATTTCATTTCATTTCATTTCATTTCATTTCATTTCATTTCATTTCATTTCATTTCATTTCATTTCATTTCATTTCATTTCATTTCATTTCATTTCATTTCATTTCATTTCATTTCATTTCATTTCATTTCATTTCATTTCATTTCATTTCATTTCATTTCATTTCATTTCATTTCATTTCATTTCATTTCATTTCATTTCATTTCATTTCATTTCATTTCATTTCATTTCATTTCATTTCATTTCATTTCATTTCATTTCATTTCATTTCATTTCATTTCATTTCATTTCATTTCATTTCATTTCATTTCATTTCATTTCATTTCATTTCATTTCATTTCATTTCATTTCATTTCATTTCATTTCATTTCATTTCATTTCATTTCATTTCATTTCATTTCATTTCATTTCATTTCATTTCATTTCATTTCATTTCATTTCATTTCATTTCATTTCATTTCATTTCATTTCATTTCATTTCATTTCATTTCATTTCATTTCATTTCATTTCATTTCATTTCATTTCATTTCATTTCATTTCATTTCATTTCATTTCATTTCATTTCATTTCATTTCATTTCATTTCATTTCATTGTCGCCTTGATCCAGTGGCTTACTGCGACCTTTTTGAGATGTTCTGTCCAACTAGTGGGGGGTCTGTCTACATTACATTTCTATTCTAGAACCTGAAGACCCATTGACAAGACCCAATACAACCATTGGTTCTTCGAACTATGTAAAACATAGTATACGTACTCGTATATGTAAGGAAAATGTATAAATGCTATGAAATTGAAATAGTTAACTTATATGATGGCGCTTGAACAAAAAGCACGTAACACCGTCATTACTAATAAGAAAGTAACGTTATGTATTAAGTAATTTTGTAAGGTGTGTGTGTCATAGTGTTATTCTAACGTTGTCTTTATTCTTTGTAGAACTTTATACTCTTTAGATATAAGGGAAAGCGAATAATTTGTATGAATTTGATTGGGATTTTAAAATAATTAATAATTTTTGTCGAGAAATATCTCTTATTTAAGTAAGTAACAATTACTTATTGAGTATGCTTTAGTAATAAAATGGCGTCAGGAATTTCGTTTTTCGCTTAACATATTACATGAAGTTTATAACTTTATTGAAATTTATAGATATTCATTTACTGGTGTATTTAATTTAAATTAAATTTATATGAATAATTTACTCGGAATTCCGTAAAAAATAATAGTAATACTTTAGTTCTGCTATATCATGCAATAAAAAATACTACATTGTTTCTTTGAAAATTCTCTCTTTAGAGAAACAAGTAAAATAGAGGCCTGTGGCCAGTTGTGGAATAAGATATCACCAAGTATTACAACAATTTTTATATCTATTAGCAATTTAGATTACGATTTCGTTTTAAGGTTCCTATCGTTTAGAAAGAAGTTTCCGCATAAGTAGGTAAAGTAATGAAAAACCTTGGTAACCCACGATTCACTGTCGGAAAGATCCAAACTCTTTTCGCATACTAAGCGCAAGTTAATTCTCTCCTCGGATATAGTGAAATGATGTAGAAATACCATAGAATTAGGTATTCCTTGCTGCAAAGATTTTACAGTGTACGTGAGTAATTTTATAATTAAGACTGGAGGTACTCGTATAGACGGAATACCGGCTATGCAAATAGCTGATGTCAGCTTTGAATTAGATATAGAATTGTTTAAGAATGCGATTATTGCGTATCTACGCAATCTCATTTAAATTTGAGTTAAACTAAACTCGATAAACAAAATAAATTTGCAATCCGAAAATGCAGCAAGCATCCTTAAGAGACCCTTAAGAGACATCCTTCCCTGTAGTTAGATAATGAGAATATGTGTCGTGACCCAAGTCAAATAAAGTTTGGTTTGTGAATGTGGTTTCTTTAAAGGGAGTAATTTTGCTATGAGCTAGGCACTTTTAAAAACAAAGTTTGTGAAGTTGAGTGAAGTTTTTGGTTGCTATACCTTAAGTTTATAGTTAATAGGTTCAAGAGCTCAGACATTACTTAGTTAAAAAAATAGTATTTATCACATGCGTTCACAAAAACTGAATTGTATGGAACCGCTAAATCCAAGCGCTATTGGATCGTGTGACTGAGGATAATCTCGATGAGACCTATGTGTAGGACTGCATGTCCATTGGTTGAGAAAGGAATAAGAAAAATAGTGGAACGTGGTTAAAACTAGGAGTATAGTGTTGGGCACTGGGGTTCTATGGTGCTTAAATAGCAATCCCGTACTGGAAAAGGCGGCGTTAGTAGAGCCCTACGAGGTGGATTGAAAACATTAAAAAAGGTCGCGTGGAGCGGCGGAATCCGAGAGGCACGTTGTCTGGTGTGGAGATCCTTTAAAGAGATCTATGTCTAGCAGCGGACGTTGATCTGTTGTAAAAGAAGTTGGGGACGCCTGTCGCTGCAAGACCAGAGGGTGGGCAATCAATGTTTAGGACAATTTCACCCATTTTCTCATAATAGAAAATGGATTTTGCTGCTGTATCGACATGGTCACCTGGTTAAATCTACTAGTCCCTTTAACAAACATTTAATAACCTTGAAAGGGATGTTTATTTGGTCCTCTACTTTCTAATCTCTTTATCTCGTCCTTATCTAATATCTTCCATTTTACCAGCAAGTTAATAAGGCAGCCCTAAGGTGAAGACTTGTTTCCTCTTCCTCATATTCTGAACACGCTGAATTTTCTTTTATTCTCATTATTCTCAGGTTGTAGCAAACAGGTCTACTAAACAGTGCGCAACTGTTATTCATCATTTTCCTGCCCTTATCCCACTCTAAGTGGGGTCGGCACAACATGTTATAAACATGATTCGGCTATGTATTTTACGACGTCATCTCGGTAACAAAGAGGGTGGTCTATTCTATTCAGCCGAATACCACACAGCGGGTCAACTTAGCTTAGTTGCCTTTCACGACACCTTGGTAAGAAAGAGGGTGGTCTATTCTAGTCGGATACCACACGGCTTAGTTTTTATTCTTGACATATTCCAAAATTTTTAAGGAACAGCTTATAGGAATATGGTAAGTCTGTAGAAAATAATGATAAATGTTAGCTCAGGATCCGATTGTGTCACATAGAGTTAGGAAACGTATAATGGCCAGCACATGATATTAGTGGTGATGTTATTTTACGTGCCGTTGTATAGCACGAGGACTTTGACTTGTATGGAAGACACGTGTTAAGGATTAAATGTATTGACACTAAGGCATAATGGGTGGGTAAAATTATGGCCTGTTACTAATAATAATCGGGTTCAATTCCCGCCAACAGCGGACGTTTTAAATAAACATTTTGTTGGTTCTTAAATATTGAGTGTATAAAATTGAGTGTATTTAAAATAATATATCGCTCCTTCCGATGAATAAAGTCACATTTCATATGTTAGTTTATTCTTCAGATAGGGCGATATGTGTATATTTACTTGTTTTTTTCAAGAATAATTGGCGAAAATTAATAATAAAATTATTTCGTTATAATCCGCATTATAGCAAATTAATTTTATTACTTTTGTATTATGGATATCCGCAAAATAACGCCTAATTCTATAAATTAATGATCGGCGAATTTATTGCTTGTTCTTCTAGGTTACTACATCTTTCCGAACCAATGGTAGTTTCATTAAAACTTGACGATTCGAAAGAGCTAGAAATAGACAAACTTGAATAAAGCATATTTCGAATATGAATTTGAATTTGTAAGTCACAAGTAATAAGTAAAGGACGTACGACCGTGTGTGTAGTTATCCCATATATTTATTTATTGAAAAGTAGTATTTTTAGTAGTAGTTTATTTTCTTTGTTTTTAAATTTACATTTAAAGCATTGTTTTTCATTTTTTTTATATCATGATAGGGTAGTAATGCTAAGATGATTAAATTTAATGTTATATTTTATACTCTGTACTCTGTTGGCTTCCTTTTTTAATAAATAAATAAATAAAATCATTATAATTTTTTTTTAAATAACGTTCTAAAAATAGACTGTTGAATCTTGCCAACAATTTTATAACATTGTATAACAAAGGTAAGTAGATGTCATAATCATAAGTGTTATTAATTAAAACAAGCAAACGTAATAAGTAATAAAAACAGTTAAAATATATTACTCTAGATAAAATGTACTTGATCTCTTCACGGTTAATATTTATGGAGTGGGTGTTACTTTGTGCAATTCGAAATTTTGAGTATCGTTAGAAATTTAGGTTGAACTAAAAAATACGCTTTTACAGAAAATTAAACTAAAAAATACGAACGAAAATCTATTTATTCTCCTGCTTTTATCCCACTCTAAGTGGGGTCGGCACATCTTAAAAACATCACTCTAAGTGGGGTCGGCACAACATGATATAAACATGTTGTCACATGATTTGGCTACGTATTTTACGACCGGCCGCCTCCCGGACGTCAAATTACCTTAGTTGTATTTTACACCGGCACCGACACCTCGGCAATTAATGATGGTGGTCTACTCTACTCTTCCGGATACCACCCAACGCGTCGACTTACCTTAATCGCTTTTTATAACACCTCGGCAAGAAATGAGGGTGGTCTACACTACTCTGCCAGATATCACCCAGCGGATCGACATACCTTAATCGGCCTTTACGACACCTCAGTAACAAATGAGGGTGGTCAATTATACTCAACCAGATAACACGCGGCATAAAAATAATGGACGAGTATCGTAAAATACGAGTAAGGTAAGTTGAAGTTAGGCCGCCGGTCGAAAAATACATAGCCAAATCATGTGACATGTTTATAACATGTTGTGCGAACTCCACTTAGAGTGGGATAAGGACAGGAGTATGATGAGTAAATAACATTTATGAAGTCGAGGCGCTACGCAAGAAAATATACGAATTTGTTCCATGAACCCAAATAATGAACATGTTTCCAAATAACTTAAATTTTCGGTTGCGATTATCAAAACGCATGTCATACTATAGATTTGACGCTGAGATTTCACGGTTTCGGTCCTAATGGACAATTAGAGGCGCATTACGTTGGTAATTAAATGCTATCTGATGGAAGGTGATAGTAACACAAAAGCGGTTACGTCACTCTTTACACATTCTTAACACAAATTTGTAGTTATGAGTTTATGATTGTATTGGATTGCAACAAATTAAGCATTTCGCATTACGCATTTAAGTAACGATAGTCAGGAGGAACGTTTTGATAGATAAGGAAATTATCTTAAAATAAAACATTTAAAATTTTGAATTAGTCGTTACCTGGCATTAAGTAAAATTAGAAACATTGTTGACTCTTCCTAAGCCTAGCACAGGCCTAGGCCATTGGGGCTGCATATTGCTATACATCAACAACAAATGAAGCTAGTCTGGTGCTTTGTTCTCTAGTTTAAGTGTAAAATGTACTTGCATAACTGTTCAAATAAAATAAATAAAAAATAAACATTAATCTTTTTTGACCAAACATATCTGTATTCACTGACGTCATTCTCGACATGTTAGTTTATAGAATCTTCTTTGCGAATTTCTTTATATTCTTATATTATATTATTCTTATCCAGAGTCTTTGGCGATAAGACTAGAGGATGCGATTTGTTTACATTGATATATCTTTTGATAATATTGTAACTTTTGAGTGGTCTGGCCGAACCATCTATGTCGAACTTTCTGGAGCTTATTTCCAAACTCATACTGAGCTGTTTGAACACCACCGTGTTATATCCGGCTGAATAGTATAGAACATCCTAATTTCTTATCAAGGTGTCGTAAAAGGCGACTAAGTTAAGTTGACGTCAAGTAGGCGGCTGGTCATAAAATATCTAGTCCTCTAACAACATGCTTATAACAAGTTGAGCGACCCCACTTAGAGTGGCATAAGGGCAGGAGAATTAATGATGATCTCCGCAAAGTAACGCCTAATTCTTGAAAACGCCGCGACATACTCTTTGTATCACTACCATATATATAATCGATTGGATGGCATGTTATATTATATTACATAATATATTAAGAGACGGTAGAGGAACGGTTAGAGTAACGGACTTGCGATCAAGAGGTCGTGGGTTCGAATCCCGGCCATTAAACTACCGACGTGAACCCACTCCTAAAACAAGCATTTATCTTGAGGGGTTGACAAGTTTTCTAGTAATTTGTAACCCAAATTTAAAAAAAAAAGAAGTCTTTGTACTATTAAATCCCAGATTTGGAGATAGAATTTCGATGCTAAAATATAGACTGGTAACATTGTTGTCCTTTTTTTTTAAAGAGGAAATACCTCTTTGGGTACCGCCGCCCGACGGGGACAGACGACGGTTATGTTGGACTCGCACCGACTTAAACAACCTGTGTGCTCAACCACGCTGCTGGTGGTGGGGATAGGGTACCTATGAAGACATTGCCCCCCCCCCCCAGAACATTGGCCTAACTTCATATGGATAATAATATTATTTCCGAATCGAGAACTACTGCGCCATTGGGATCAACGTTACAACGTAACAGTTATTAATATGTGCATACATAGCGAGATAATGTGTGAGATAAAATCAGATTTATGTTCTTAATTAGGTTTTAATTGTTTTTGTTTTATAATTGTATTTTTGATGGTCTGTATGGCATATATGGCTGATGACTCGTGTCAATAGCAACTGGAAATAACCAGCAAGAAACTTTGCGGTCACACTTTAAAAAATTATTCAATTCAAAATAAAAAATAAGAAGCTTACAATGACCGCAGTTGTGTTCTAGAAATTAACAGGCGTATCGCAATGGCAAAAAGTGCCATAACTCGATTAACAAGATTGTGGAAGAATAGAGGCATTTCGCTTAAAACAAAGAGTCGGCGTGCGTGCCCTAGTCTTCCCAATCTTCATATATGGAGTGGAGACATGGACTATTAAGAAGAATGGCAGAGAATAGATGCATTCGAAATGTGGTACTGGAGGCGAATGATGCGGATCCCGTGGACTGCCAAGCGAACAAATACATCTATTCTTTCGAAGCTCAAAATAGAAACGCGCCTCTCCTCCATATGTTACAAGCGCCTACTAGAGTATTTCAGACACATCGTGCGGCGCGTGGCGATGATTTCTTGGAGAGACTAATAGTTAATGGCAATAGAGAAGATAAAAGACCTAGAGGCTGCTCACCAACTAGGTGGTCAGACCAACTGCGCCAATCCTGCACGTCCGACAAATTTATGAGGTAGCAACAATGGCCCCAACAGGAGCAGGTGGAAACAAATTGTTTACAATTTTAACATTTTGCATAATTAGATAATAATTATTGTATTAAGTTGAGTGTATTAGGAAGTATAAATATTGGCATTAGTCTCAATATTGTAATCTTAACTTAAGAGGAGATTTAAAAAATGGAAGGGAAATTCATTTTGGCGGCATTCTGTTCTGACAAAAAATAATTATTATTAAAGTAATAAAGTGTTTAGGAATTGTTTTGATATATTTTGGAAATCTTTTTAAAGTATTTTAATAAAATTATCCACTCGAGAATAAACTCTAGCCAGGACCACGACCTTCAGTAATGAAGTTACGACTAGAGAGAGAGAATGATCATTACTTTTTTTTATCTTTTAATTATCATCAAATTGGAGCCAACTTCATCATTAACGTAGATAAACAAAGGCATAAAAGAAGAAAGATAATTACACCACTTAAATATGTTTCAAGTAGTTTAGTTTTCGCATAGCTTTCATTGTGTTATAATGGCGTTGAAATTTTAATGAACAGGCCTAACAAATACCGTGAACGTGCATTAGCGCGTTTAATTAGCATAAGCTTTATAAAAGCGTAAGCATTATTTTTTAATGTGAGTGTTTTTTTCATTTTCCATATAAGATTATGACATAATTTATCATCAGATGAAAGAGAAGAGTCAAAATTATTTCTTTATCAATATTTTCAATTATTTTTTTAAGTGATTATTTCAATCGAAATTATTTGATATCCGGCTGAATAGACCACCCTTATTTCTTACCGAGGTGTCGTAAAAGGCGATTAAGGTAATTTGACCCGCCGTGTGGTATCTGGCTTAGTAGAATAGACCACCCTTATTTCTTACCGAAGTGTCGTAAAAGGCGACTTACGTAATTTGACCCGCCGTGTGGTATCTGGCTTAGTAGAATAGACCACCATTATTTATTATCGAGGTGTCGTAAAAGGCGACTTAGGTAATTTGACCCGCCGTGTGGTATCTGGCTTAGTAGAATAGACCACCATTATTTATTATCGAGGTGTCGTAAAAGGCGACTTAGGTAATTTGACCCGCCGTGTGGTATCTGGCTTAGTAGAATAGACCACCATTATTTATTATCGAGGTGTCGTAAATGGCGACTTAGGTAATTTGACCCGCCGTGTGGTATCTGGCTTAGTAGAATATAGCACCCTTATTTCTTATCGAGGTGTCGTAAAAGGCGACTCAGGTAATTTGACCCGCCGTGTGATATCCGGCTGAATAGAATAGAACACCTTCATTTCTTACTGAGGTGTCGTAAAAGGCGACTAAGGTAATTTGACCTGCCGTGTGGTATCTGGCTGAGTAGAATATACCACCCTAATTTCTTATCGAGGTGTCGTAAAAGGCGACTAAGGTAATTTGACCTGCCGTGTGGTATCTGGCTGAGTAGAATATACCACCCTAATTTCTTATCGAGGTGTCGTAAAAGGCGACTAAGGTAATTTGACCCGCCGTGTGATATCCGGCTGAATAGAATAGAACACCTTCATTTCTTACCGAGGTGTCGTAAAAGGCGACTAAGGTAATTTGACCTGCCGTGTGGTATCTGGCTGAGTAGAATATACCACCCTAATTTCTTATCGAGGTGTCGTAAAAGGCGACTAAGGTAATTTGACCCGCCGTGTGATATCCGGCTGAATAGAATAGAACACCTTCGTTTCTTACCGAGGTGTCGTAAAAGGCGACTAAGGTAATTTGACCCGCTGTGTGGTATCTGGCTGAGTAGAATATACCACCCTTATTTCTTACCGAGGTGACTTAAATAAGGTGACGTAAGGCAGGCGGCTGGTCGTAAAATATCTAGCCAAATCATGTGACAACATGTTTATAGCATGTTTTGCCGAATTCACTTAGTGTGGGATAAGGCAACGAGAATGATGAATTTAACATCAGATAATAGTGTCGTAAAAGGCGATTAAGGGAAATTGACTCCATCCCAGTTTCAAGTCTATCGTCAGCCGCCCTAACAGGGGACATTCGGGCGTTCAGAACGGGGTCAGTGTATCTGGTGGTCCCGATGCATCTGTTGCGGCGGTGGACTTCTCTTTTAAGGGGTCCCTACCCGGAAGAAGTGATCTCTGGGATCAGAGTTGCTGCTGGCAGGGATGGGGGCAATGTGTACAACGATACCCTATCCCTGCCACCTGCAGAGTGGTGGAGCACACAAGTCGTTTTAGTAAGTGCCGCCGCCTGCCCCCGTCGAGTGGCGGTAAACATAAGAGGGCTTTCCCTGTATTAAAAAAGTGGACTTGCCGTGTCATATCCGGCTGAGTAGAATAGACCGCCCTCATTTCTTACCGAGACATCAAGCAGGCGGCCGGTCTTAGAATAACTAGTCAAAACATGCAACAACAGTGTTAGATACATGTTGTGCTGACCCCACTGAATCGCACTGAAGTGCGATAAAAGCAGGAGCATTATGATTTCATTGTGTTTTTTTTACGTGAAAAGTTTCCTGCAGAGCTTTTGACTTTTAGGAATAAAAACAGGTACAAAAAAAGTAAAAAAATGCAGGTTTTCTACGAAGTCCCCGCTTTTGTTAGTTCGCGGCATCAAGATAACATGACATCGTTTATCACGACAAACCTCAGAAGTGTGACTATAGGCCTAGAAAGAGCCATTATTTGTTTGCTTAAAACGATACCTTTATAGATTGTATTTAAGTATGTATTTAAAAATTATGTATGTATATATTCACCAGTTGTCTGTCACCACACAAGTATTAAATTACTTACTTTGGGGACGGATACCCCATATTATTGGTCCCATATATTTATTTATTTATTCATCATTCCCTAAATTGTTCTGTAAATCTCAGCTCTCAACTTTCTTTAGAAATTTAAGAAAACTCGATAGATTAATTAATAGAATAGATTTTTTAATAGTTCGTAGCGTGATATCATAGATGGCGTTGAAATAAGGATTACAATATTTATAACGCAATTAAGACTAAGTACCTAGGTGACTGAGCCTTGTTCGGTAACTTTTTTTAAAAATATAAAAAAATGAATATAAATATGAAAATAAAAATAGTTGAGGAGGAAGGGCTCGAATCTAGGTATTTCACCCCTCTAGACCCCCGTTCCCTAAATGAGCTGTCGTGACTAGACATTTGATAGCGAAAATTATCTTTTAAATTTAACGTAACTTTTAGCATTTTCCTGAAAACAGGAATAAAACGAGATTTTATTAAAATAAAACCTAGCTAGATCAATTTTTCTCTCTTGAAATCCACTACATACTGAATTTAAGGGAAATCGTTGGAGCCGTATCCTAGAATTCGAAAATATACATATCTTTGATATTTAAATGTGTTAATCTTATATGTTTAGATTTATATATACATATATCGTGAGAGATCTTATTATTTTTGCATAAAAAAACAACCGATTGATAGTAAGCTATTTCTTTGCACTCGTCATTTTTCCGAGATATAACTAGAACAATGTATTGTTTTTATAGCAATTTTTATCTGGTTCTTAGCATGGCTTATATCATTTCGCGTAACAAATGATAGTAGCGTTTATTTTTATAGTACACGTTCTTAGAAAGAAAAAAAATATCATAAAAACATAAGAGAAATAACCGAAAATGTGAGTTTGTTCACCTTCTGGGTATTTATCAATTTTGCGTTTATTTTGTCTAAATCAAACCATTTGTTGGACCAACATTAGATTGACACAACGTAGACTAACTATCATTCTGCTGCCCATATCACACTCTAAGTGGGGTCGGCACAACATGTTTTAACATGTTAGATGGTTAGTTATTTTACGACCGGTCGTCTGACGTAAAATACCCTTAGTCGCCTTTCATGACACCTCGGTAAGAATGAGGATGGTCTATTTTACTCAACCGAATACCACACGGTGGGTCAACTTACTTTAGTCGCCTTTATGACACCTCGGTAAGAAATGAGAGCGATTTATTCTACTCAGCCGGATACCACACGGCGGGTCGACTTACCTTTGTCGCCTTTATGACACCTCGAGAAGAAATGAGGGAGGTCTATTCTACTCAGCCGGATACCACACGGCAGGTCAACTTACCTTAGTCGCCTTTTACGATACCTCGGTAAGAAATAAGGGAGGTTTATTCTTATCAGCCGGATACCACACGGCAGGTCAACTTGCCTTAGTCGCCTTTTGCGACACCTCAGTAAGAAATGAGGGTAATCTATTCTACTCAGCCGGATACCACGCAGCGGGTCGACTTACCTTATACACGGTTTCATATCAACATATTTATAATTATATATCCAGTTAGTTATTTAGAAATAACAGTACCATAGATTCTAATTAGATGAGAACATTATAATATGCACCTTTCAAGAGAAATTGTAATGAATTGGTTAACTAGAGAGCAAGCTTTGCGGATGCTGAAGCTAATGAACAAAGTTAGTTAACTAAGTTCGTTAGCGTGTTTAACGACTGCTATCTACGCAGTATAAATAAAGCCTGGTAGAAATAAGATAATTTTTAGTTATTGTATAGAACCGGCTATACTCACGTTTTATTCTATCGGGTTAGCCCGACTAGTTACGAACCCATCCGAATTTTAACAGAGACGGTGGATGGACACTACCTCCGGCGTGGAAACCGATTTTTGACACTACCGGTTCATATAAAGACCGCTTTGAACCCGACACCGTAAGCGTCGCGTGCACAAACTTCATCCGTGCATGCGATGACGAAGACCAGAGCGACAGGGAACACTTGGAAGAGGCGCGGCCACCGCCGCCACCGTGTCCCCCTGCACCCCCGCCACCCACGAGTCGCGCCCGGCGAGCTGCTGGACGCAGTTCCCGCTGCGATAACGTCGTGTAAAGAGCTCATGAATAAGTGCCCCGGATGGGTTCGAAACTAGTCGGGCTAACCCGATAGAAAAAGACGTGAGTATAGCCGGTTCTATACAATAACTATGAATACTACTCACGATAGTTTAAATTTAAAAGATAATTTTTATACAAGTGGGCAGTTATAATGAACGTTAATTAAAAAATCCTCACACAAATAGGCACAAATGTTTTAAGACGCAGTGTGAAAACTGTCGGTCTTCATATAACAACGTCCATTTAAAATAAATACACAAACCTAAGCCTAACATCATCATCTCATCATCTTCCTGCCCTTATCCCACTTAAAGTGGGGTCGGCACAAATTATTATAAACATGTTGTCACATGATTTAGCTACTTATTTTACGACTGGCCGCCTGCCTGACGTCAATTTATTTAAGTCGCATTTTACGACACCTCTGTAAGAAAGAGTATTCTACTCAACCGGATACGGTGGTGGGTCAACTTACCTTAGTCGCCTTCTACGACACCTCGGTAAAGAACGAGGGTGGTCTTTTCTACTCAGTCGGATATCACACAGCGGGTTGCCTTACCTTAGGCGCCTTTTATAACACCTCGGTAACAAACGAGGGTGGTATATTCTAGTCAGCCGGATACCACACGGCTTAGAAATAAGATCATTAGATAATTTTTATAAGACTGTAATAACTGGGCTGGGATAAAGACATACTGTCCTGAACTTTTTCGTAGTATTTTTTGTAGATCTACAATTCTATAGTACATTGGAAAAAGCCGTACAAAAATTGTTTTACAAATTTTGAATTGATCAAAATCGATCACATGCAAACAGAAAGCTTTTGGGGACTGTTTTATAATATGTTTAAACTCCCTCCTTAAGTCCTTGTCACATTTCATCAGAATTTGAAATGAATGCGGTATCAAAAAATTAATGTTGTTACCGCATTCTACGAAATTCGAAATACTGGTTGGTAACAAAGTTAAATCATGTGAAAAACTGTCGTTATCAATAAAGAAATAGATGAAAACATTGATAGAATGTTCCGGTCGAATCCAATCGGCGTCCAAACGGTTTTTCATTACATCTTCAGTTATCGAGCAGACACGCCCATTCCCCCATCCCTCCCACTGGCGGAATACGCCAGAATAAATCGCGATAATCGAATTAGACACTTCAAATCACAGCAGTTGTGAGTATATCAAACAAATGGTACTTGCAATTTTCTTCGCTTCTTGCAAATATAAATGTAAAATATCCTTTATTCGAGTGTCTTCTACTTGAATAAAGAATATTTCCATTACTTCTAAGACCGTATCCATTACTTTTTAATCGTCGAATGGTTTTGTGCTTATGTTTTAAAGCTACCACTGATTCGGAAGTTTCCTCGGAGAATAATCAGCCAGAAACTCAGTGGATACTGTTTGAAAAAGAAATTACATTGTGATTATTAATTTTAAATTAAAATTCAAAATATTCTTTATTCAAGTAAACTTCTTAACAAGTGCTTAAGTATTGTCAACTCTACTGTTGGTTCTGAAAGCTTTTCCTATTAAGAAGAAACCAGCAAGAAGCAAAATTTCAATTCGGGAATTTTTTTGACAGCACAGATTTTCACGCGGTTGATGCTGCTGGCACAGCTAAACAGGTCGAGTTAAAAATGCTTTAAAAAAGCTTTTAATAAAATTTCATGTACCTACTGCTAACAGTTGAGCAGTTCCCTCATCTGAAACTATTCCTCGCAACAGCATCAGCTCATGCTCATCATAAACATGCATTGGGACTGGACCAATATATAAAATATCAGCTTAATCGGACACCGGGAAGTGGGTCAAATTTAATTGCAAGATTCCAACATCACATACATTGTAACTTTAATAAAAGCTTTAAAAAAATAACCACGTTTTGAAATAAGAATAAGAGATAAATTTTCTGTGATACCAAGTGATAAATGCGACCTACAAATGAGGCTGCCTCTAATGAAAGAGCGTCCGTCTTGTAAATTGACCTTTTGTGTCGGACCTAGATGAAAGAAACCTCTCCACCCAGAGACAGCTGTGATGAATGAAATTAAAATCAATGCCTAATGAAAGAAAGTGAAATGGTTTTTTCCTTTATATCAAGTTAGGCGACTATTTTATGGCGAAGTTTATTTATTTTAAGGTAGGGTGCCTCAGAGTTTCGGATAAACATTTTGGTCAAAATATTTCTTGTGAAAGTAATCGTTTTTATTCAACAATTCATTTGTTAACCATTAACATTTTTAGACCGTGTGGTATCCGGATGAGTAGAATAGAACACCCTCATTTCTAACCGTGGTGTCGTAATAGGTGACTAAGGTAAGTTGACCCGCCGTGTGGTATCCGGCTGAGTAGAATAGATCACCCTTATTTCTTGCTGAGGTTTTTATATGACAAGGTACTAAGGTAAGTTGCCGTCAGGCAAGCAAGCGGTTATAAAATAATTAGCCAAAACTCGGGTCACGGGAAGCGAAGAATGCACGCAGTTGGATCGCGAACACTGGTGTCGCAACTGGTTGTGCTTGTAAAATTACAAAATTTTCGGTTAATTAACTCTGATAGGGCTTACAAAAACATAAGTATATACATAATACTTTATGTATTATGTCGGTTCACACTTTGCCTATTATATGCACCACCTATCGTTTTATAATTCTTTATATTTTTATGTACCTAAATTAAATTGCTTAAAATATACTTTGATGCAAATGTAAGAACCATTATTTCAGTCAACCTTTCTAAAGGCTTATCTAAATGTTTAATAATAAAGTAAGAGGAGGAATGCCTAAAGAATTGTCTTACCAGTTTATTATATAAAAAAACATTAATTATTTCATTGTTTCAATATAAAGTTTCCTGACTTTATTGAGATAGCTTTTATATTTATGTGCTATTTTAATTTGAACTTTATCTTAAATCCCATAAAGTTCAATATTGAATAAAATAATAAGAGCTAATGAATCTGACACCCATTCAAGATTTTCTTTAGCCGTGTTTAATCAAAGGCTTAGAACTTTTCCATCTAAAAATAATTGTTGATTTATAATAAAATTAACTTTTTGCAAATCAGGGATGGCAATTCAAGATTCAAATTCAAATTCAAAATATTCTTTATTCAAATAAACTTCTAAACAAGTGCTTTTGAATCGTCAACTCTACTGCTGGTTTGGAAAGCCGTTCCTACCGAGAATAGCCAGCAAGAAACTTGGCAACAATACTCGGCAAAACTCGACAGCAATATTCTTACAATTTCGCTTCGTTAAATATTTTGATTAAAAATTGGCAGGTAATGAAAAAATAATGATGCAAAGCGGGCGTTTTGACTTAGACTAGGAGTTTTCTGTATGCTGTGATCAGAAATGAAAATATTCCTGGAACGACCAAGGAGTGTCAATGCTAAGGTGCTTAGGCTAACCAATGGCCCTTAAAGGTGTAAAATGTAGCGTTGACATCTAACTAGATTTACAATAACATCACAGGTTGCTCTTAGTTGCATTTAGCCGTGTGGTATCCGGCTGAGTAGAATAGTACCACCCTCTTTTCTTACCGAGGTGTCGTAAAAGGCGACTAAGGTAAGTCGACCCGCCGTGTGGTATCCGGCTGAGTAGAATAGACCAACCTCATTTCTTACCGAGGTGTCGTAAAAGGCGACTAAGGTAAGATGACCCACCGTGTGGTATCCGGTTTAGTAGAATAGACCACCCTCTTTCTTACCGAGGTGTCGTGAAATACGACAGAGGTAAGTTGACGTCAGGCAGGCGGCCGGTCGTAAAAACGCAGCCAAATCATGTTACAGCATGTTTATAACATGTTGTGCCGACCCCACTTAGAGTGGGATAAGGGCAGGAAGATGATGTTGCTCTTAGTTGCATTACGATTTTGTTCGTAGAGCCTATCCTCCTGATAATGCTTTGGTTTCGGGACGAAACGATCGTAGAGATTGTGGTAGTCAGTGTGTGTAGTGCTTGTCTGGAGTGTTGGTGTTCTGTGATACGTTTGGTGACTTGTCCTGCATGTATAAGGTATGTGATTGTTGACTGCTTAATACACTTGGCATTACATATATTCTCTTAACAAGCGGATGACATCAAAATAATTTTACTGTAACTTCTGTACTATGGAATTCGCAAAGTAACGCTTGCTTCTATAAATAATCTAAGTTGCTGTCTTGAGCATTTTAGATTGTGATTGCTTCGAAAAATTGTTAACCTATCGAGAAGAATTAGTAATAAAATTTCAAGGTTGTTTTTTCATAATACAGCTCTTTTAAGAAAAAACATTTTTTCATTATCACCTTATGCAAGGTCGTAATGTAAAATCCATGGAATTATTAAAATATATTTAAGCAACACAAATAATAAACTGGATAAAAACTGATTACGATCAATTATCTCAATATTATAAAAACAATCTGAAAATGTATGCTTCATATTTTCACCAGCAACTTTCGCGTTAACTTAAGTGTGAAATTACCCTAAATTATGCTATATTGCTTTTTCCTATTCCCGACGGAAAAGCGAGAATTTTTCATCCTTAATGATAGCCTGGTTTATAAGGGGATAAGTAATGTAAGTATAAAATATAGACAGACAGACTTTGGCATTTATATATATCGCATATAAGTGTAGATATAAATAGGAATTTATTTGATAGCACTCGAATAAAGCCGTCCGGAGGTAACAGAGCGCACGCGTCAGTACATCGACCGCTGCCATTTTTATACCCCCCATCCCTCCTTTCGGTGGTCTCTGTGGCGCAGTTGTTGGTATGCGGTGTAGTAAATAGAGGTCTTAGCTTCTATTCTAGTATGTTATTTTATATGCTACATTAATGTTTCCAGTCTACTATTACTATTTAAGCCGTATGATATCGGGCTGAGTAGAAAAGACCACCCTCATTTTTTACCGACGTGTTGTATAAGGCGACTAAGATAAGTAGATCTGCCGTATGGTATCCGGCTGAGTAAAATAGACCGCCCTCTTTTTACCGAGGTGTCGTAAATGACGACTAAGGTAAGTTTACACGCCGTGTGGTATCCGGGTGAGTAAAATATACCACCCTTTTTCTTACCGAGGTGTCGTAAAAGGCGACTAAGGAAAGTTGACACGCCGTATTCAGCTTAGTAAAATAGACCTCCCTCTTTCCTACCGAGCTTTCTTACTTTGTAAAAGCGAAAACCTGAAAGATGTTTTATCCCTTTATGGTACCCTGGTAAGTAGCTACGGCCAAAGCACATTCCAGACTACACGTCAAACAAAAATCATCATTCTGCTTCCCTTATTCCACTGTAAGTGGGGTCGGCACAACATTAATAAACATGTTGTTGCTTGATTTGCCTATATTATTTAGTGTTTAACGACCGGCCGCCTGCCTGATGCCAACTTACCTAAGTCGCCTATTACGACACCTCAGTAAGGAGTACAGTAGTAGTAAGAGTAATGAGGGTGGTCTATTCTACTCAGTGGGATACCACACGGCTTATAATACTTAGCATACCTTTCGATGAAAAAAATATCAATCGTTGTTTCCAATATCGATGGTTGTCTGGAACTGAAATAAGGATTTGCGATTTAAATTTGCCTCCCTCTAGTTACATTTCCATCGACACTTATATTTAACAATCATTTGATCACATTATTTTTGACAAAATTTAATCACTGTTGGAGTATATTAATTTGCCGACGGAACGTGTCCCGTCGGCAACCTTGAGGGTTGTGATATATGTAAAAAAAACCTACCGTAAAGCCTATCATACTGTTAAAGATTACTTAAATAATCACAATTTATGGATATAGCTATACTTTTCGACCTTATGCGAGATTTCAATGACAAAATATAAAGTAAAAAAAACATATTTTTGTAAAAAGCTCCGCCATGTATCATGCTTTTTATAGCAACAGCTTTCCAATCAGAAGCAGTAGAGCTAAAAATCAAAAGCACTCGTTTACAAGATTACGTGTATAAAATTTGAATTTAAATTTGGACTAGTCTATATGTATATGTAGGTATCTTGGAATTGTGTACTATTTTGTATATGTTATGTTTTGTATTTTGTGTACTGTTTTCGAAATCAGGAAATTATATATGCATTAAAACTAATCTAATTCTAATATTTTTGTATCAAAATTTACTTTACTATAAATTGTCTCACTGCTTAGGTTAGCGGCAGAGATCTCTGTCTTAGGGATAATTTGACCTGTGTATAGTTTTTTTTAATAATATAAAGTTGCGCCCATTACAGAAAAGATGAAGTGCGAGACTAAGTTGGTATGGTCATGTAATGAGGAGGGATGAAAATTATGTGACCAAAAGAGTTTTAAATATGAATTTGGATAGATGTATGGCTAGGGGGAGGTCGAAAAAAGATGAATGGATTGTGTGAAAAATTATATGCACATTAAAGGAGTGGCGCCAGAATTGATGAATGATAGAGGAAATTGGAAGAAGAAGACATATTGAGCCTACTTAGAGTGGGATAATGGTAAGAGAATGATGATGATTATGATGGTTTTTCCAAGGTTTTTTATGGTACATAAAAAAATAAATAAAAAAAACCTTTTTTTCATAGACGAAACTAACCAATTTATTGTTCAGGCAGCCCGTTATCTCAAAGCAATTTTTATTAAACGAAGCTTTTCTCATCCACTTGGCCTGTATTTCGCTGGCGATATTCCAACTTGCAAGATTCAAAACTTATGACAACTTCAGTCACGCCCCACTCTGATTTATTAAATTTGTGGTTTAAAGGTTATTTATTACCTACATACCTTGGTGTATGTTATTCGCCGATGACATTGTACTCGTCGGAGAAAATGCAAATGAGGTCCAAAGCAGATTGGCGAAATGGCACAACCAGTTGGAGAAAGTCGGTTTAAAAATCAGTCGTACTCAAAACTGAACATATGTACTACGATTTTAGTGGGACCTCCAATTTCTCCCCGATCGGTTTGGATGGGAACATTTTGCCAGTCTGCTCTGATTTTCGGTACCTTGGTTCGCTTTTTCAAAACGACGGTGAAATAGATCGAGATGTGGGTAAAAGAATGAATGCAGGATGGATGAAGTGGCGGCAGGTCTCAGGCACAATATGTGACCCTCGAATGCCCCTTAAAGTTAAGGGAAAAATTTATAAAGCAGTCATAAGACCTGTCGTATTGTATGGATCAGAATGTTGGGCAATGAAAAGGAGGGATGAAAGAAGAGTACATGCAAATGAGATGAGAATGTTAAGGTGGATGTGTGGTGTGACAAAACTGGATAAAATACGAAACGAGTATATTAGGGGAAGTCTGAAAGTTGCGCCCATTATAGAAAAGTCGAGAAGTGCAAGATTGAGATGGTATGGACATGAAATGAAGAGGGATGAAAATCATGTGACCAAATGTGTGTTAAATTTGAATGTGGATGGATATGTGCCTAGAGGGAGGCCTAAAAAGAAATGGTTGGATTGTGTGAAGTATGATATGCATATAAAAGGAGTGGCGCTAGAGTTTACGACACCTCGGTAAGTAAAGAGGTTTGTTCTATTCTACTCAGTCGGATACCACACGGCGAGTCGACTTACCTCAGTCGCCTTTTACGACACCTCGGTAATAAATGAGGTAGGTATACTATTCTGATCAGCCGGATACCACACGTATAAGAAGAAGAGACAATTAACCGAGGTGTTAGAGTAAAAAAAAGCTTTTCCTAACTATTTTTTTGTGGTTAAAAAAAAAATCTTTGTCTTTGACTTGACGTTAGCAGTGACCCTTTCTAAGGTGTACCCTTAAGGTGCGCCCTAAGATACGTAAGTCGCTTATGGGTTTGGATATAATATTCTATAATAAAATTCCGCAATCAATTTTTGATTTGTCACTATAGCAATGGAAAATTCTGTTAAAGGAAGGCTGATAAAAAAAGCTTACTATACTGTTGAGAATTATTTAGATAATAAGAATGCGTAAATTTGTACTGTTCGACCATGTACAAGACAATAATGACTTAATGTAACTACTCGTAGTTATAAGCATTATTTTAAAAAGAGCAACCACTGAGTTTCTTGCTGGCTCTTCTCGGTAGGAACAGCTTTCCGAACCAGCAGTAGAGTTGACGATTCAAAAGCACTTACTTGTTTGCAAGTTTACTTGAATAAAGCAAATTTTGAATTTAGAATAGAATAGATTAGAATAGCTTTATTCATTCACACAACACAAAATAAACAAATTACACACAGAGAGACGCAATAACAACAAAAAAACCAATATTGTGGAGGATATTATTCCAGCATTTCGTGGCTAGATATTTAAAGCTGCCACGAAATGCTGCAGTTCTATGACGTGGCGTACACAAAGGTGGAACGAAGACCCTATTGCCATGTCTTGTTTCACGCCAGGTCAGTTTATTGTATAAGTATGCGGGTTGCTTAGTTTTTATTAGTAAGTACCAAAAAGTAGGGTAGCAACAAATAAATGATATCTATTTTTCGTTTTTAAAATATTATTATCATTTGAATGATATATACCTATAAGTAATTCGTTAAAAATATATATGTATTGAAGCTGTGAGACCTATCGACCCTAGGGGTTCAAACCCTTAGCAAACACCAATAAGTTTTTCTGTGAAAACCTGTGTCTAAATGATAATTGCAATTCATCACACGCCTTTTGCTGAAGAAAAACATCGTAAGGAAACCTGCATGTCTCTAGAGAAATCTAGGGATATAACCTAATCCGCATTGGAAGAGCGTGGTAGGACTTAGGTCCAATCTTTCTTTCCAAAAACGGACAGATGATGCGATACCCAGCAGTGGGATAGTAACAGGCCGTTAATAACATCTTTCTTTCCAAAAACGGAGAGATGATGCGATACCCAGCAGTGGGATCAGGCCGTTAATAACACTAGTATTAACTTAATTACTTTGAGTTACAACAAGTATTAAGTTACTTACTTTACATAGTCTCTTAAAATATATCACTTTTTAATATAAATACCTAATTTATTTACAAAGTTTTCAAGTTTTTTGATTATAAGCCCGATCGCAAATTTCCGCTTACACGTCTTTCCACTTTTCGATGTTAATTTAGGATAAATTTGTTCCCGAGTTTCATAATACCATTACAATAGACAATCTTAAATATGCAAATCATTTCTGCATATATAATGAAGTTAAGAAATAAGGGATTCAGCTGAAGGTCTTAATATGTCGATCGTTGGTTGTGAGGCGTGAAATATCGACCGTGGCTTATGCCGAGGCCCTATTTTTAGCAATCGACCCATTTGCCTCCTATACCTACATGAATTTCAGGACCCCGCCATTGGTTGAATTGGGATGACGTCACAATGACCAACAAGCCAATGAGCGTCGAAGGCTTTGCGCATGGCACGAAAAGGCTTTATACTGGCATAGCTAGAAGGAGTCCAGTCTGGGCTTGTGAAACCCAGGTGTGCCAAGCTCGCGACAACACAGCACAAGGTTAATATTTTTCCATTTATTAATCCGCCATTTTGTTTTACGTTACGTTCAAAAATCGTGTTCGATTCAATTATAGGTGCTATTCTAGTGTTATTTTTATTCTTATGCAGTATTTTGTGTTAATTGGAATTATATAACCGCGATGTTGCGTAATGTATTTTGTGCGAGTGAGTGGGAGCATGTTTTAAGAGGTGTGTGAGAGGGATGGCTTTAGTTAGTGATTTTTAGTGGAGGTCACTATGTAAAAAATGGATTTCATATATTTTGAATGACTTATATAGTATAGGCGGATTTTTACGGCAATGCGGTATTTTTTAATACTACTGCACTGCTTCAATATTATTTATAGATATTGTCAAATTAGATTTTATGAAATACGATTTCAAGGTTTACATTTTAGTACGATTTTATCGATTTTTATCAGAATTTTTAAAAGAAACTTTCTTTAACATTTAAGTTTTATACATTTTGCTTTATCACTTTTCGAAAACTCATTATTTAAGATCAAACTATTCTTTGTGACTTATTTTATTAAGATTTTATATGTACTTTTTACAATTTTATTACAATAATAAACCCATAAAGAATGCCACATATTTGCAAAAGTCTGCTCTTCCCTTTTCGACAGAACGAATACAGCTCAGGCCCACAATCTTAATTCTATGTGGTTGGCGGTTTATATATATCTTGGGAATTCTCTAGATATATACAGATTTTCGCGGTTTTCTTCACCGAAACAAACGTGGTAAATTATAAATTTCAATTAAGCTCAATTTTTAAGTAATAATTTTATACAAAAAAAGTTCATATACTTTATGTAGAAAGAAAACAATTAAAAATTTCACGTTTATTAAATTTCTATATTTGTAACCCGACTACGAAAAGAGAATTGAGAACGATAATAGATATTATATGAAAAAAAAAACGTTACATTTGTTCAGAAGTGGGATATTTACTTGTATTTGTTTATTATATTGTATATTTTAAGATTCACAATTAAATTGTGATAGTTTCACTTCTCAATGCAATTTTGCTTCTGTAAAATTCACTTGTGACTCAGGTTTTCCTCTAATACTTTGCAATATGTGATTTTAACTATTATGTACTTCATTTATTAAATAGCGATTCATCCTCCTGCTCTTACCCCACTCTTAGTGGGGTCGGCACAAACATGTTATAAATACGTTGTCACATGATTTGGCTTGTTATTTTCCTGTCCGCCTGTGTGACGCCAACTTACTTTAGTCGTATTATGACACCTCGGTAAGAAAGTGAATGTTCTATTCTACTCAACCGGATACTACACGAGGAGGCTTATATTAGTCGCCTTTTACGAAACCTCGGTAAGAAATGATGGTGGTCTATTCTATTCAGCCGGATACCACACAGCTTTAATTCCAAATAACTCTTTTAATTTTGTTTTTGTTTTCGTTTATTCCAGTTTTGTATTATTTTTTTATTTTAAAAAGTGTTTTTAGTTGCGTGTCAGAATATCATAAAATACCATATACAGAGCATTGTATTTTTGTGCGGGAGCAATCGGAAGTCATAAAACCGAGCAGACTTCCGTACAGAAAATGGCGACCGGAAACGGTTAGAGCAGTGCCTTCCGGCGGGTCACATCCGAAAGTCCTTAACTCGAGACGTAATTTTCCTCTAGACTGTGTGTAGAAAAATTAAAGTAAAAATGTTTCATCATACATATTAGAAAAGTAAAGCATATTTGTGCACATAATTTTTGAAAAGAGCTTTCTTTAAGTTTCTCGCTCTTCATTGTGAGCATCTTTTTGAGCCAGCGGTCATTATAATTTCACGTTTCGACAAGTAAAAACTTGTTTGAATAAAGGATATGTTGAATTGCAATTCTAATTTTAAAACCTTTTCGAGCCAGTGTTCATTATAATTTCAGGCCTCGTATTGTGAAAGCTTTTTTTGAATAAAGAGTATGTTAAATTGGAATTCAAATTTTAATGACTAAGTTAGTATGCATACTTTTTTTTATGTGGGCTTAGTTTATACAAGTTTATATTAGTTTATACATTAAGTTTATACAAGTTATAAGTTAGTCGCTAGAACCTTGTCTGGTAGCGGTCGTATTTGACTTGCCCGTTGGCGCAGCGGGTAGTGACCCTGCCTTCAGCACCACAGGTCGCGAGTTCGATCCCTGCTGAGGGCCAACATTTTCTATAAAAAATTTGCTGGTCTTCAAATCTGGGTATTTATTTATTTATTCATTTATATTACGTTTCATTGAGTAATCTTAATTATTTTGTTACTCTCTGATATATAAGATCTTTTATTTAATAATATTAAGTGATAATTTTTTTGTTACAGACATCCGGCACACCATGATCAAGAACTAAAAGCCTTAAAGTTCTAAAACCGATACATATCAAAAATGCACTGATAGCACTAATAGTAATAGATTATACAAGTCGATAGTTTTAAAACGAAGATTTATATTTTTTAAATAAAAAAAAAGACTGGTACGGAACACGTTCGAAATTTAAAGTTCGCGTTCGGTTTCTTCCCGCGCGTGGGGCAGTCGCCCCCTGGGCCTCGACCGTGGAGGACGAAGGGGGAGCGCTGCTCGGGCGGCTGCAGGGCGCGCTGCGGGGCGGCGCCGCAGCCGCTTCGCCCTCGCGAGTCGCCAACTCCATCAAGGGCTTCCTCACCAACAAAGTCGGTTCGCTTCAGCTAAGAGATACAGGTGAGTGCCTTATTAGTCTAAGCATAGTACAATTTGTGACACTACCCCCTATTCTTCTACTCAAAACTTCTTAAAAAAGTAAATCTGTAAGGCCGCCGCAAGACTCAGGACCGCAAGTTACGTCTCGACGCGTCCCGTACAATATGGGAATTGAGATGAAAATGGTAGAACATTTATTTGCGATATTAGATCCTGAAATACTACATTGCACAATTTAGGATGTTCAGTTACTAGGTGCTGCATATCCTTATAAATAAGTAAGTAGTGACCTGTTACTATCCCACTATTGAGAATAGGCCTCTTCTCCGTTTGGAGAGAAGGTCTGGAGCTAAGACCTACCACGCTGCTCCAATGCGGATTGGTAAGTACACATATGTCCAAAATTCTCTAGAGATATGCAGGTTACCTCACGATGTCTTCCTTCATCGAAAAAGTAATTGATATCAATTAGACATAAATTTTAACAGAAAAACTCATTGGTGCCCGAGGTGTGAACCCATGTCCCTCTCGAGAAAGTCACACTGTCTCATCCATAGGCTATCGCAGCTCTCAAATATTTGTCCTTTATTACATAAACAAGGCGGGGTGCGTTAACAAGGGTAAAGTAAACAAAGGAGCAGCTAGAAGTTAAATGCGCGTGGTATGGATAATATATATGCTGCAGATATGAAAGATTGTATTTTCGAGTTGTAGGTTGTACTTTATACGAGAGAAATATGCGTCATATAGAACAAAATTTGTTATCAACCTTTATGTATAACTAGCAATCGCCGCTACGCCCGCGTGGAAAGATTAAAACCGTAATATAGTATTTTGATAACTATAAAATTTTTAAAAGCTAGACATACGCTGTCGCGGACTTTTATGTAGAATATTTAGAAGGGAATAATTTTGAAATACAGGATTTTTGAATAAACATTACCGTTTTTCAGCGCACGCAAGGAAAGCTTTAAATTTTGCTGTTTTCGTACTATTTTTAATTGCTGCTCCTCTCATATTCATCTGAGCGTGATGTTATTTATATATTCTATAGCCTCGATAAATGGACTATCGTACACTGAAATAATTTTTCAAATCGGTCTAGTATTTTCTGATATTAGCGCGTTGAAACAATCAAACAAACAAACAAACTCTTCAAATATTAAGTATAGATTTAAAACTGATTGTCACTTTTATATCACTTTAGGACCTTTTTCAGATATCAAAAGTTATGATGAGCGTTAGTGATTTGGTCGGTAAAAGAAAATATATTACCGTAATCTGAAAATGTTAGTCAATTTGCTAGCTTCATTGTATCGGATCAAAGCGAACTCAATTTTGCCCCGTCACGCGCAACATTTAGGTTTTTGACGAGGGGCCTTTATGAGAAATATTAATCTTTTATCAATTAAAGTTAGGTGGAACTTATCAAGTGTAAACCTTGAGCGTTGTAAAGTAAATAATTTCGTTATGATTTTTAATTTATATTCTCGTGCATAAAAAGTAACGGACATAGCCCTCCTCTCCGTTTTTTAAAGACAAGGATAGAAGCATACCACGCTGCTCCAATGCGGATTGGTGGGTTACACATATCTCTACAATTCTTTAGAGATATGCAGATTGCCTCGTGATTTTTTCCATCACCAAGAAACGTTTGATAAATTGTAATTATCAATTAAACACAAGGATTGCATTCCGGGAATACCGGCAGAAATGAAAAAGGAAGTGTAAGAATAGAACTTTTTTTTTTATTCGGCGGGATCAAACCTGTGACCCGTGTAGCTGATGACAGGGTCACTACCACTTTAGCCTTTACCACTTTACCACAAAGGGTCACTTTGCCAACTATTACAATTATTTTACATTAAAAAGTTTATATCTGACACAAATCTACTTTCATCCATAAGTAAACGAAACAGCAGATGCAGACATACATTTTCGCCACGCGGTAGAAAGGGAGTGGGATATTTCCTCCCCTACGCCACGCCAGCGGTCTACTCTCCCTCTGTCTTACAAATTTTTGATCAGATCACCTGTTTCCGATGCGAATTTAATATTTTTTTACCCATCACAAAAGCGCACAACGTTCATTTCCAAAACTTGAATTTCCTTTGAAAACAGAAAAACTTTAGTACTTTACTTTAATAAACTAAGGGTATCTTAAAGATCAATTGGACGTAAAAAGTCGCGTATACAAAAATTATATCCTCCTGCTCTTATCCCACTTTAAGTGGACTCGGCACATGTTATAAACAAGCTGTCACATGATTTGGCTGCGTTTTTACGACCGGCCGCCTGCCTAACGTCAACTTACCTTAGTCGTATTCCACTACACCTCGGTAAGAAAGAGGGTGTTCTATTTTACTAAACCGGATACCACACGGTGGGTCAGCTTACCTTAGTCGCCTCTTACGACACCTCGATAAGAAATGAGGTTTGTCAATTCTACTCAGCCGGATACCTCACGGCCGGTCGGCTTACCTTAGTCGCCTTTTACGACACCTCAGTAAGAAATGAGGGTGGTACTATTCTACTCAGCCGGATACCATACGTATACAAAAAATACTGAATAAATGGTTACGGGTGAGTAGACAAGTTTGGTTATTATTAAATTGGTAAGCAGTTTTCCCCCCAATCCCATAACTCGAATAACATAAGCACTTTCCAAACCGCGTAACGACAATCTTCAAAGGCGAAACAATTTGCCAACTTTGCTCCTTCACCCCGTCTAATTGCATCAATTACGCCCATCGAGTAATTAGGGCTACGCTGCGAGGCTAAAACTTTGTATTAAGTACATTACTTCTCTTATATTGTAGAATAATATAATTCAGCTGAGCAAAGGAGCAATGTAAATAGCAATTAGGATTCTATGATTGCTACGTATTTTATTTGCTTGTAAATTTGTTTTTAGACATTATAATTAACGTGAAAATTCAACTTTGACAGTATATGTCGCACGCTTAGTATTAAAGTGACCTAATTCAAAATTTGGCTTAATTGACTTCGATACATTGTATTTCTTATTTCAATAATATAATGCTACGATCTATTAAAAAAAGCTAGTGTTTTAAGCTAACACATTCGAGTTTTGCATGCGCTGCGCAATTTGTAACAACACAACTTTTTTGAATTCGGTTACTTTAATTCTAAGCGTTCGATATAATTTTTTTAATATATAGAAACCAGCTTAATACCGAGGTATCGTTAAAGGCGACTAAGTTAAGTCGACCCGCCCTGAGGTATGCGGCTGAGTAGAATAGACCCCCCTCATTTCTTGCCGAGGTGTCGTAAAAGGCGGCTAAGGTAATTTAACGTTAGGCAGGAGGCCCGTCGTAGTATACGTAGCCAAATCATGTGACGACATGTTTGTAACATGTTCATTCAAAAAGGCTGAAAATGATAAAATAATATAAATATAATGATACTGACTTCTGATAATGTTAAGGAGAACAATGGAAAAAGAGGTTCAGGAGTTTATCTGTCCACTTTACCAATCCGTGTAGAATCGCCATTTCAGAACGATCATCATTTTCCTGCCCTTATCCCACTCTAAGAGGGGTCGGCACAACATGTTAAAAACATGCTGTCATATGATTTGGCTGTGTTTTTACGACCGGCCGCCTGCCTGACGTCAACTTACCTCAGTCGTATTTTACGACACCTCGGTAAGAAAGAGGGTGGTCTATTTTACTAAACCGGATACCACACGGTGGGTCAACTTACCTTAGTCGCCTTTTACGACACCTCGGTAAGAAAGGAGGTTGGTCTATTCTACTCAGCCGGATACCACACGGCGGGTCGACTTACCTTAGTCGCCTTTTACGACACCTCGGTAAGAAATGAGGGTGGTACTATTCTATTCAGCCGGATACCGGCGCCATTTCAGAACGATATGAACCGAAAAACCGCTTATTTGCAACATAACGGTATAATATGAAATACTAAGGTGTTTTCTTTTGTATAGACGTTCTTACTTCAGCTTAAAAAGATAAATCGAAAATGTAGACATAAATAACTCTAACGATATCCAAACAAAGGTACCAGGTGGGGGAGGGGGTGAACTCAACCACTCCAGCCATGAATATTTGATGGCACCCCTGCCCTCGCGGGCATGAGTCGAAACTCGTGTATCACGCGATACGTACAGTATCCGACGTTGCGGCAGAAATAAATGCGTTCACAGAAATATAAACTGTCTGGTTTAATTGTTATATAGAATTCAGGTAGAAAGTTGCATAATTGATTCTTAATTTGCCGACCATATCTTTCATTGTACGGAAACAGTAATGTAATTAAAAAATTTTGAATTTCGATTATTGTTAGTATGAATATTGTATACAGAAATAAGCTATTATTATGTTAGAATTATGGGGGTTTTTCGGACTATATTTGAACTGATGAGTTAATACAGGACAATATAGTATTGTGAAAGAGACTTATGTGATAAAAAAAGTTACTCATGCCCCTGTTTTCCCTATTGCGTGCTCTTATGGAATTCTTATACTTCTTACCCAAGCTATAAAGAACAGACAATTTATTTATTTTAAATATTTTTTTTTTAAATATATGAGAAATTACACACGGCTGTCTGTCCCCTAACTAAGTAACTTAATACTTGTGTTTGAGGTAAAACTGGATATATTTTTAACATACATCTTTCTGCCCTTATCCCACTCTTAGTGGGGTCAGCACAACATGTTATAAACATGTCACATGATTTGGCTTCGTATTTTACGACTCCGCCTACCTGAAGTCAACTTACCTTAGTCGTAATTTACGACACCTCGGTAAGAAATGAGGGTGGTCTACTTAACCGGATACCAAATGGTGGGTCAACTTATTTTAGTCGCCTTTTAGGACACCTCGGTAAAAACGTAATTTGTGCTGAAGAGTTCGCATAGTTGTAAAAAGCTCGCGTGCTGGAAAATATAGTCGCGTGTACCGCGTTAACCAGCAGAGAAACACTGAAATAATATACTAAAGAATTGTAGATCTACAAAAATACTACAAAAAAATCCGCGACAGCATGTCTCTATCTCTTATGGTTAACACACAACAACTACTTTTGTGGTTTCGTACCGGTAGCACAGCTAGTAAATAATATTTTGAATTTGAATTAATATTCAAAAATAATCGTTATTAAGGGTGAAACGGATATGTAATAATCGATAAGATGAAAGATAAAATACGAACCTTAAACCATGTTCCAACCCCTTACATATATAATGGCACAAATTGGGTAATATTCTGGCTTGAGGCGTTATTTGTGATGGGAAATGTATTGATTATTTTCATGATACTTCCCTCTTATGTCGTTCCATTACACGATACATACATATAACAAATATATCCTCTCCTGCGGGCATAGTGGGTGCTGGAAATATTGACTTGCCTTTTACAACATAACAAAACTTTAATTCAAAAATTCAAATCACTCTCTCCTGCCCTTATCCTACTCTAAGTGGATCTGCAAAACGTGTTTTAAACATGATTTGAGTAGGTTCTGATGATTTGGGTGGGCACAACTAGTTCATAACATGTTGTGCCGACCCCACTAAGAGTGGGATAAGGGCAGGAAGATGTATGTTAAAACTATATCCAGTTGTATCAGTTGTACCTCAAACACAAGTATTAAGTTACTTAGGGGACAGACAGCAGTGTGTGTAATTGTCTCGTATATTTTAATTTTTATCATATTATTATATTCCTGCCCTTATCCCACTCTAAGTGGGGTCGGCACAACATGTTATAAACATCCTGTCACATGATTTGGCTCTGTTTTTACGACCGGCCGCCTGCCTGACGTCAACTTACCTCTGTCGTACTTTACGACATCTCGGTAAGAAGGTGGTCTATTCTACTAAACCGGATACAACACGGCGGATCGACTTACCTTAGTCGCCTTTTACGACATCTCGGTAAGAAATGAGGGTGATCTATTCTACTCAGCCGGATACCACACGACGGCTCGGCTTACCTTAGTCGCCTTTTACGACACCTCGGTGACGATGGTACTATTCCACTTAGCCGAATACCAAACGGCTTTATGCGATACTTCCGAATGTTAATAAAATTTTGATCAGTGAACGACTATGTAGCTACGTGTCAAGTATGGACAAATTTAGCGAGCAGGGTGACTTAGCGAAGGATGATTGTTCGGAGAGTAATTAAATAGCAAGTTGTAAGCCTTATGAATGCATTGGTATGTCGTTTCATTTATTTCCTATTTCCTGGTAATTATATTTCAGGTACTAGGTATATGGTATGTTTGTTTTTATATGTAATAATAGGTAAACAAAGGTAAAGTAGTCAAAGTTTTAACTTACTCCCGAGTGTTTTTAAAAAAGAAACTTAAGTTTCTTTATATTTATTTATTGAATACTTTTACATGGTATCCGGCTGAATAGAATAGTACCACCCTCATTTCTTACCGAGGTGTCGTAAAAGGCGACTAAGGTAAGTCCACCCGCCGTGTGGTATCCGGTTGAGTAGAATAGACCAACCTAATTTCTTACCGAGGTGTCGTAAAAGGCGACTAAGGTAAGTTGACCCACCGTGTGGTATTCGGTTTAGTAGAATAGACCACCCTCGTTCTTACCGAGGTGTCGTAAAACACGACAGAGGTAAGTTGATGTCAGGCAGGCGGCCGGTCGTGAAAACGCAGCCAAATCATGTGACAGCATGTTTATAACATGTTGTACCGACCCCACTTACAGTGGGATAAGGGCAGGAAGATGATGATTCCTGGTAATGATATTTCACGTACTAGGTATATGGTATGTTTGTTTTAATATGTAATAATAGGTAAACAAAGGTAAAGTAGTCAAAGTTTTAACTTCGTCCCGAGTGTTTTTAAAAAAAAAACTTTAAAAAAGAAAAGAAAGAAATTTCTTTATATTTATTGAATACTTTTACATAAAAAATATACACCATCTTACTATTCTATACTACCTAACTATTCTATCTACTACCAGGTCTTGTCTGGTAGGAGCCGAGTTATGGACTGACTCTTTGCGATGGCTCCAGCGAACATCGTGTGAGCAATGCAGCTGGTCGCTCATTCTTGAAAACTGAATCATTTCTCACGCTTTACCACCGCTTACTGGAATCGCGATTATTTAGCAAATACAACCCTGCAAGGTGTGAAATCGACATCCATAACTAAGTATTTGTAGCTCCGTCAGGCAGCTACAACAAATAATTGTTAAAATACACAACCAATCAAATAAAGTCCTTAATCATTATAAATCAATCAAACTAGAGTGCATCATTAAATTGTCTTTAGAAACTTCGGTGGTACTCGAATAACAATTGTGATTATCATCGATTGTTAACTGGTCACGTGGCCCCTTGCTTTGACGTTGCGTGACAAATGTATTTTGCCGGGGGTAGAAAACGAAATATATTTTAGTATGGTGTAAATATGATTGGGGTGCGAAAGGTTTGCGGGCGCCCGAACGAAGATACCTTCGTTGGTACGTAAGGTGAAAACATTATTCTCCTGCCCTTATCCAACTTTTGGTGGGGTCGACACAACATGTTGTTACATGATTAGGCTAGGTATTACGACCTAGGTATAACGGCTAGGTATTATTATTAGGATACGACTGGCCACCCGCATGACATCAACTTACCTAAGTCGTATTATACGACGCTTCAGTAAGAAAAAGGGTGGTCTATTCTACTCAGCCGGATATCACACGGTGGGTCCACTTACCTTAGTCGCCTTTTACGATACCTCGGTAAAAGAGGGTGGTCTATTCTACTAAGCCGGATACCACACGGCGGGTCCATTTACCTTAGTCGCCTTTTACGATACCTCGGTAAGAAGAGGATGGTCTATTCTATTCAGCCGGATACCATACGGCATAGCTACAAAAATATTTATAAAGTATATTTATTTGCGTTTGCGCTTTGCATAGCCGATACTGAGAATTTCTTGGAAACTGAATATCTCTAAATAATCAGAGAATATTGACCTTTGACTACGCTTTGGATCGTCTGAATTTTGAGTGTAATGTTGTCCATTTATCGAGGACGGCTAAAGGCTATATAATATCACGCTAAGATGAAAAGCAGAGGAGCAGTAATAAAAAATATTACGAAAACGGCAAAATTTAAATGCTTGCGCTAAGTAAACGGTGAAAGTTATTCAAAAATCATGTATTACAAAATTGTTCCCCTCTGAAAGTTCTAAATAAAAATCCGCAACAGCATATGTCTAGCTTTTAAGGTTAACCCTATTTAACCATTATTAAAATACCATTATAAAAATGGTTTTATGGTGATCAAAATACTATATTACGGTTTTTATCTTTCCATGCAAACGGTGCCGCTGGCAATTGCTAGTATATATGATATAGGTATAGATTCTCTATTTATGATAATGAAAAGCGATACAAAAATTTCATTACTCGGGCCTATAGCAGAATTTCCCAAATCATGAGTAATTCATTCGAGTATCCTTATCTCAAATCAGCTGATTAAGCGATCCGACCCTCGCACAGTGGATGGTATTAGGCGATCCGGTATAGCACCCGTACAAATTCTAATCACGTCGTACTCGTTCAGGCAATCAGCGCCCTCTGCCCCTCTGGCTATTTATTTGCGCGCAACTAACTGGTACCTACCTCTCCCCTCGTTTCACGAATCACGCGTTTTAATAAATTACAATATAGTGTTCGCTCTTCTGCTTCGCGGCCATAGGTCTCTTCAAGAAATTTTTACTTCAGACGATCTTCCTCTTCTACTTTGTCAACCGATGGACGTCCACTGCTGGACATAGGTCTCTTCATGGGATTTTCATACCACACGATCTTGTGCCGCTTGGACCCAGCGGCTCCCCACGACCTTTTTGAGGTCGTCAGTCCATCTCGTGGGGGGTCTACTGACACTGCGTTTTTCGGTGCGGGGTCGCCATTCCAACACCTTGAGACCGCAACGCTCAGTTCTACGCACTATGTGCCCTGCCCATCGCCACTTCAGCTTCCCGACACGCTGAGCTATGCCCGTAACTCTGGTTCTTTTACGGATCTCCTCATTTCTGATTTGATCACGTAGAGATATTCCGAGCATAGCTCGCTCCATCGCCCGCTGAGCGACTCTGAGCCTTCTTATGAGGCCCATAGTCAGCGACTTCAGATGATCGTGTGCATTTAGATCCAGCGGCTTCTTGCGAACTTTAATAGGTTGTCTATCCAGCTAGTTAGGGTCTAATAAGTGCTTCCTCTGTTGAATATAGGTATATTCAAGTGATTTTCACTACACTCTCGTATGCCGCTATTATCCAACGGTTTCCCTTGACGTTTTAGTGTTCGCCTATTCACTTAGCTAGGGCCACTTACGACTTCGTTAAGGAAGTTGTTAGTGATCAAGGGATTCTACACTATATGGTCTTACAGCTAGGCTCCAGCGTCCCCTTAAGACCTGTTCAAGGTCATTTATATAGTGAGGATCTACTAAGTACTTCTCCTAAACATAGGTCAGTTAAAGTGATTTCCATAAGACACAATTTTGGGCCGCTTATAGAAAGTTGCTAAGACTTTCTCGAATCTTTTTGAGTTTGTCTATTTACCTAGTAGGGAAGAGGAGACCCGGTCGTAGAAGGAAATCATGGTTACGAAACATCCGGGAGTGGACGGGAATCAAGAGCACTTCCGAACTCTTCCGTCTGGCCACGCAAAGGAGGCGTATGCAGAGCTGACTGCCAACCTCCACTAATTGGAGAGGCACCAAAAGAAGAAGAAGATTTACCTAGTGGCGGTCAAATAAGATCTAACAGTGCTTAGATCGAGTGACTTTCTAGGAGCTTTTGTATTTCATGCACCCACCAATTGGAAGTCAGTTAAGCCTCTTATTTGCGGAACATAGACCTTTTCAAATGATTTCTACTCTACGTGGTCTTCTGTGGCTAGAAATCCGTAAGGTTTGAGGTTATTTATCTACCAATTTGGGGTTCATTAACGAATACAATAGTTAAACATTCCCGCCAAATTTCCTAGTCTATTCACCTAATCGGTAAGGCTCTAAGGATCTAGTAAGGACTTTTACTGCTGATTATCGGTGACTTTAAGTGAGTTCCATTCCACACTATCTTTATAAGTCAGATATCCTCATATGATCTAGAAGACCAGTTACAAAAGTTAAGAAAAGACGCTAAGAATATTACATGATTTAAAAAATTAAAACTGCCACTTAAGTGAAACTTTTTTTTTATTACGTCATAACCACATAAATCTGAGCATGTCTATATAATTTTTTTTTAATCGAAATGCTTGTGCCAAAATTGAGACTCAAACACTAAATTAGTATTCACAATTGCTTTCTCACTTTGTCGCCATTTTCCCTTTGAAACAACAATATATAGTCAATTGCAGGAATCCGGCAACTTTGGCGCGGAACAAACTTAATCCCACTTTTAATAAACACCGCGTCCCCCTTTGTTAATATTCGCCCTCCGGTACTAGGCTTAGTGTTGTATCCGGACCGCAACAATATCAGAGTTAGAGGGAGTGGGGGCGGTTAGTCCGGGAGATGGGTGGGATAGGGTTGGCTTTACGATATTGTTCTGGAATTCCAGTTTCGAGCCGGTTATTATTGCTGTCGTTGGAATTGGAAACGTTAGATGAATGTTAACATGAGGTTCTCTAACGTGTTAAATAAGTAATATACGTGGTTCTACAACTTTGTACTCCTTTTTAGGGAAATTGTAAATAATTCATACCTATTGGTATTAATTTGTATAATATTTTACGAAGTCTCTTTGTCTGTTTGTTACACTTTCAGGACCAATCCACGGAACGAATATTGATGGAATTCGAGACCATTGGTATGTAGGGGGTTTTTGGGGAATATTGATGAAATTCATGAAACTTAGTATAAAGGGGGGGGGGATTTCGTGGGCCTGAAATCGATCTAGCTAGGTTTTATTTTAAAAAATTCGTTTTATCCCTGTTTAGCAAGCATTACTATAATATTATGATAATATAATATTATAGTATTATAGCATTACTATAATTTTATTAGAAAACAAAGTTTAATTACGCTAGCATTTGCATTTGCAAGCTAAGGTGGGAAAAAGGCGGACTAAAGAAGCGAAAATACCCCGCATCAAGGCCCAGAAACCACCATTTTTTAATATTGCATCTTTTTTACATCTTTTAAAAAATACCGAGAAAGCTCGGTCATCCCTACTACAGATGATATCCCACTTTATTATTAAGGATTACATAAAAGATAAGAATTTGTGACAATAACAAAATGTAACTACTTATAAGAATTATATTTTAAAAACATGACTCGCAGAGTTTCTTGTTGACTCTCTTTCGTAGTGTCAATTTTTATAGACCCTGTTTATAAGTTTACTCGGTGATTTTCACATGATTTGGCTGCGTTTTTACGACCGGCCGCCTGCCTGACGTCAACTTACCTCAGTCGTACTTTACGACACCTCGGTAAGAAAGAGGGTGGTCTATTCTACTAAACCGGATACCACACGGTAGGTCACCTTAGTCGCCTTTTACGACACCTCGGTAAGAAATCAGGGTGGTACTATTCTATTCAGCCGGATACCACACGACGTAAAAGGCATATATGATGTATAGTATATTCATATTGATGCGCTATTTGGCAGCTAATGAAGCATGAAACGGATAAATGTTTAGCTCGTAGGAAACCGGGATAATGTGGGTACGTTATGACACAATAACATTTGCAATATGGCTCACCCTAACCGCTTTGTCATAACAAAGTTCTTGGGCAAATGTTTGGCATGTTTGTAGCAAATATCTTGTTGAGTTATTATAAATATAAAGAATATCACAAGATTAGTTTTTGAAAAACCCTTTTTATACAAAATTTATTCTTAAATAATTAACTTGAACTGAAATAGAAACAGAATAGAGGCATTGTTTTTTTTACAGTCAATGATGTCAATAATAAATATTCACATCACTTGTACTCAAGGCAGCTGTCCCACTGCTGGGAAATAACCTCTTTGCTTATAGAAAATATATAACCCAATAAAGATTGGCATTACATTCTTCTTTTACCAAAACGCAAGAATGACGCTCATGGTTTCAGCATTTCATGTTTATTATTATGATCTATAAAAAAAGAGCTTATTCCCACTGCTGGGCGTAGGCCTCCTCTCTCTGTTTTTGGTGAGAAGGTTTAGAGCAAAGATCTACACTGCTCTAATTCGGATTGGTAATTTCACATATCAACTGAATTCTCTAGAGATAGCAGGTTTCTTTATGATGTTTTCCTTTACTGAATCGCGTGTGATAAATTACAATTATCAATTAGATACTTGTTTACCTCTAAACTCATTGCAATAAAACAACATATGCTTGGAATGTGGTTTTACTCGAGTCCCATACATTTATACTATACTATATATTTATAACATACGTTACTGTCCCTTCATTCACAAATTATATCCTAATGTTATAACTAATTAACTATTAATTAAGTTTATATATGGAAATATATAAAAAGCTTAAGGCTTTTCATATTCCAAATAAATAAAAATAAAATAAAATAGACACATAAGTTTTAACAGAAAAACTCAATGGTGCCTGCACGGGGTTTGAACGGGGTCGTGACCTCTCGAAAGAGACGCACTGTCTTACCGCTGGGCTATCACAGTATGCAACGGGCGATAAAATAATTTTCCCGCTGCAAGAGTAGCCGCCCTAACCAATACACGTGTTCCTTTGTCCCGCGTTAAATTAGCCGTCAGTAACACGAGGGTAGATGATTTGTGGCTATTCCAGATAACGCTCGCTAATACGCGGCGGGACACGCTCGGGAGGAAAATTGACCGAGATTCGCATCTAGAGGGCGACTTGAATAATGATGACGCGATCAGCATCCGATACGGCACACATGAAAGTATAGAACGGAAGTGTTAGAGTGATTGACAGGATGCTATCGGATAGGCTATCCTTGGATTAATAGAAGCAAATGTTACTTTGTGGAACTCCATAGTACAGAAGTTATAATAAATTATTTTACTGTAATCCGCGTTTGTTATGAATACATGCAATGCTAAGTGTATGAAGCAGGCAACAATCACATATACCATACATGTATCACAAGAAGCTGCCAACACTAACACTCCATACAACCACTACACACGCTCACTACCACAACCTCTCATGCGATTATGATTTTGTTAGCCTATCATTTATTTATTAATCTATTTTTTCCGCTCCAAGATACATCCCCACTTCAGCAGTTTATGCACGTTGTTTGAAAATAGATATACTTTTTGCCGACGTCTAAACATCTCAATTAGAAAGTGTTAAAAGTATGGTACTACATAGAGCTTACTATACAATTGAAGATTATTGGAATTATAGTTACATATTTCAATTGCATTAAGCTATGAATTAGCCTACAATGATTAATTAATTAATCAAGTAGTATATTTTTTTTTATCAGAAGAGTTCAGAAGTTGCTTGCTGGTTCTTCTCGGTAGAAAGAAATCAGTCTTAGTCTCTTTAAAAACATTTGACAATCCAAAAGTACAAAAGTAATAATAAAATTATTTTGCTATAATCCGCGAAGAAGTAAAATAGAAAATATATATAATGCTAAATGTAAGTGGGCAATCGGTTATCATACCTGATAAATGCAGGATTCGTAAAAACACATGCACAAACCTCCACCACCGCCACCACAATACACAAGCACTATATACGTTCACTATCACAAACTCAACAATCGTTTCGCCCCGCAACCGAAGCATCGTCAGGAGATAGACTCCACGACCAAAATCGCAAAGCGAAGCAATACCCAGATAAGTATCGTTATATACTAATCGGTTCAACCCCACCCTTTATTTTATTTTGCCTGCGAACAAGTGTAACAAGCTTGAACTAGAAACATTTATCTACACTTGTTACACTTGTGTATAGTGGTGGCGGTGGTGGAGGTTTGTGCATGTGCTTTTACGAATCCTGCATGTATCAGGTATGATAACCGATTGCCCACTTACATTTAGCATTATATATATTTTCTATTTTACTTCTTCGCGGATTATAGCTAAATAATTTTATTATTACTTTTGTATTATGGATCTCCGCAAAGTAACGCCTAATTCTATAAATTAATCCAAAAGTACTTAAAATCAGATTACTTATAAGGAATATTTTTAATTTGAAGTTGATGATGTCGAATCTTTGTTTGAAGAGATTTAACGGATATGTGACAAATAAAAATCTCTACGAGAGGCTTGAAAAATTTATAGTTAGGGGACGACAGGACAAAATGGGACATGACAATTCACTGGTGGGCGGCGATAAAAGCTTTTTCGCAGTGTAAGCACAAAGGCAGAAATAAATGGCTAATGTTGAGAACAAAGTGCCCTCCGCGTTTATGTGTGTCCATAAAATGGATCTGTTTGAATTATATGTCTGTCCGACCTTTTATATTAAAAGCTATTGAGGATAACAGAAATGTTACATATTCGTGGATTTAGTTGCACAATATAGCAAATAAATTATAATTTGAATAGAGAAATCGCTGAGTTTCTTGCTGGGTTTTCTTCATACAGCAATTTTCCAAACCAGCAGCAGTGAAGGATTAAAAAGAGCAGAAATAGGCTGAGGAGGTTTTATAGCCTGCTGTTGTATCACCTGTATTTTAATTCCCTTATAATACTTAAAATTAAGGGTTTCTATTCTTCTTCTTGGAGTTTGCTGCACTTAGTCACTCTGCGGTGACCATTGTGTGTGAGGATGAAAGGGTTGGTTATTCCAGCCAGCCAAGCTCCTTTCAGAAGCCGAGAACCGTCCGGCGAGCCAAGGATGTTGGCAAGATGCTCGGCCACCTCCATGCAATACAACTTAACGTGAGAAGACGTTTCTGCTTCCTCCATATGCATGGGGGCATCCCCCTCTGCCTATAAGCTATAAAGAATAGATGTTTATTCAGCAGGTAGTGTCCAGTAATGATACTTATCAATCTTCGCAAGTTGGGTCTATTCAAGCTAAGGAACCTGTGCGGTCAAGCGTAGACTCGAGGAAAGCATGGACAGGGAGCCCATGAGGATTGTCTACAGTTAGTCCGTTTTTCCCAGTATGTATATATCCATAATCTTATTTGGCTAAAAGGAACCGGTAAGATCGTTTCACGTCCATTAACCATGATATTTGAGCCGTCTCTTGCTACTCTGTCTCCTGCATCATGACCAGCTGTAAACAGCTATGACCTTTGATCAATTCCACCCGGTTCACAATTGAAATGGTCTTCAGGGTCTCTTGGTACTCTTTTATCAGTCCCGGAAGGTTTCTTTATATCTCATACTATCAGCGATAGCTTCTTCTTCTTCAACCGATGGACGTCCACTGCTGGACAAAGGTCTCTTCATGGGATCTCCAAAACACACGATTTTGTACCGCTTGTATCCACGCGACCTTTTTGAGGTCATCAGTCTATCTAGTAGGGGATCTTCCAACACTGCGCTTTCCGTTGCGGGGACTCAAAGTATTGGAATGGCGAATGTCGATAGCTTCAGTATCATGTGAAAAGAAGATAATGTTTAAGCCTTTAAACTGCTCAAATACCAACTCGATACATTGAAAGATGAAATTGATATCAGATAAATATAAAATCATCGCAATTATAATATCCAGCTAAGTCCTGTATTAAAACACGTTGAGAGATTCGTTACAGCATTCGAATATAGGACCCCACTGTAATCGACCCCTCGTCACTTGACATTTCAATCCACTGTGAAAACAAACAAGAAATCCGTGGCATTTTTGCGTGCCATTTAAGAGTATCGCCTAACAAGAAACGGGTATACGCAAGAGGGGATTAAGTGGTTTTGGTTCCAACATATTTTGAACTTTTCCACTATATTATTTATGGTTCTGATAATGTATTTTTAAATATAACAATACTAATAAATATGTAAGCTGTTTGTAGCCCAGCGGTAGCACCGTGCGACTCTTTCGAGAAGGTCACGGGTTCAAATGTGGGCAGACACCAATTAGTTTTTCTGTTAAAACTTATGTGTCTAATTGAAAATTGTAATTTATCACACGCTTTGCGGAGAAGGAAAACATCGTGAAGAAACCTGCTTATCTCCAGAGAATTCTGGAGATACGTGTAACCTACAATTCCATTGGAGCAGCGTGGTAGATCTTAACTTCAATCCTTAGAGGCCTATTCTCAGAAGTGAGATAGTAACAGGCCGCTACTTACTTAATTATTTTTTACTAATAAATATAAATTAAGGAAAAAATAAAAAATAATTAAGTACTATACCAGCCTTAAAGCCGCCGTGTGGTATATGGCTGAATAGAATAGATCACCCTCATCTTACCAAGGTGTAAAAAGCGACAAAGCTAAGTTGACCCACTGAGTGGTATCCGGTTGAGTAAAATAGGCCTCCCTCTTTCTTACCGAGTATCGTAAGAGGCGACTAAGGTAAATTGACTCACTGAGTGGTATCTGGTTCCGAAGAATAGAGCACGGTCTTTCTTATCGAGAAGTCGTAAAATACGTAGCCAAATCATGTTTATAACATGTTGCGCCGACCCCACTTAGAGTGAGATAAGGGCAGGAGGATGATGACAATTTTTAAGTTTAAGTATACCTTTATTTTATATCCCTAAAAAGTATACAAGATATAAACCAGATTTTCCTATATATAGGTTTTAAAGAAACAGGTCTTGTCATTGAAGCTTTAGACATTTTCGTAAGCGATCTAATTTCCGATTGTAAATAACCTGGTAATACACGTCACACCTGATCATTATTTACGCCAAACTACACGTTTGAAACACTACCCTCATCTCATAAATTTATATAAAAATCAACGTTAACAATGAAGATATAAGGTTGATAATAACTCGGTCCACTCCCATGCCTTCTCAAGAGGAATGGCTTCATTCGCCTCCCCTGCTTTCCGTACGCGGAGCAATTATGCCGTGTCGTATTCCATGGCCCGTGCAAATTTAATGGCTGTAGTGGTGTGCTCCAATTAGTGTTCTATTGTTAACAAGGTCTAATTCATTCATACAACGTTCTTGAAATGTTTATTATCTACTAGCGGCCTGCCCCTGCTTCGCACAGGTATAAAATATCCCATGTCAGTCAGTGTAAAAAAAATGATTAAAATCAATGGAGTAGTTTTGATTTATTCATTACTGCCCGGGGCCCGCAAGCATTAAATTTGGAGAAAAACAATTTCCTTTCCCTATACCAAGAAGATTTCCTGCTATCTTTGGAATATCTAAATTCGTATAGTACATTTTTACTTTTACTTTTTTTTATTTACTTTTACATTTTCCCTATGTATTTTATTTTTACAATTAATTACAGAATGTATTTAAACAAACTCTTGAAAGAGCGACATAGCTGCTAAAGTTGAAGTGTTATAGGGCGAAGCGCGGCGTCGTCACGGCATTCTAAATCTGTAATATCTCCGAAAATGTTCACTTAAATTACATGTAAACGGCCATATTGATCTATATTAAATCAACAATTTATTTAAGGTACTTAATTGGATAAGGATTAATGCTGTATTGTATAAAAATTGCCTTGAACATAAGGCATTATTTTTCGTAAAAGACAAAAAATGCTATTGTGGGTTATCAATAAGAGATAGACATACACCATCGCGGTCTTTTCTATAGACCTTTTCAAGATGTACAAATACTTAGTACATTATTTTGATAAATCTCGTAGGGTTTAGCCTGCGTTTGCAATGTAAGCGGAAAAAAATGTAATTATTTACAGAAACCTCAAAAATTACAGTATTTCTCTACTCCGTATTGAATTTTATTATACGTACAAACCTTCCTCTGGAATCACTCTATCTATTAAAAAAAACCGCATCAAAATCTTTTGCGTAGTTTTAAAGTTTTATGCGTACATAGGGATATAGGGACTTTGTTTTATAATATGTAGTGATACTTATTATAAAACAAAACGCCGTGTGGTATCCGGCTGAATAGAATAGTACCACCCTCATTTCCTTACCGAGGTGTCATAAAAGGCGACTAAGGTAAGTTGACTCACTGTGTGGTATCCGGTTTAGTAGAATAGACCACCCTCTTTATTACCGAGGTGTCGTAAAATACGACAGAGGTAAGTTGATGTCAGGTAGGCGGCCGGTCGTTAAAACGCAGCCACATCATGTGACAGCATGTTTATAGCATGTTGTGCCGACCCCACGTAGAGTGGGATAAGGGCAGGAAGATGATGACTTATTATGAAACAAAGTCGCCAGTGTCTGTCTGTATGTGATCCATTTTCTCAAAATCTACTGAACAGATATTTGTACGGTTTATACTAAAAGGTAGTGCAATTCTTCTGGTATTCAATTATGTAAATTATGTGGACAAGGCCACGCAGTTGCAAAAAATTCACCTGCTGAGAACTTTGATCGCGTGCGCCGCGTAAACCAACAGATATACACTAAAGTAAAGTACTAGAGAATTGTAGATCTAAAAAAATACTATACAAAAATCTGCAACAGCATGTCTCTATTTCTTATGGTTAACTCGCAATAACTGCTTTTATATAAAAAATTTCAATGAAACACATTGATTTCCATGCAGGCGAAGCCGCTAATACAGCGACTACATTGATGAAGATAACGGCCTGTCACTATCCCACTGCTGGGCATAATCCGCATTTATCCTTTTTGGAGAGTAACGTTGGACACTTAGACACATGACGGTGGTCCAATGTGGATTTCTAGGTTACACATAACCCCAGAATTCTCTAGAGATATGCAGGTTTCTTCAGGATGTTTAATGTATAGCGTTGTCAGTATTTCCGGTATTAAAAACGAAAGAGATGATATTTGTCTACTTCCTATCCCGACAACAATAACAGTAAATTAATTTCAATAAAAACCTTATCTTACACTTAAAAGTTAACCTCACAAAAAGTTAACCTCAGTTCAGAGGTTTTGAATCACTAGTCAGCTTTAACATCAGCTCAAGAGTCCTAGTTTTACGAAACAGCGATAAAGTTATTCAAAATGCTCGTGAAAGTCTATTTGAATAAAGTACATACATCATAAATTTGAATTGGGTGCCATAAAGAAAAAGACAAACAAATGTTCCTAACTTTAAGCAAAGAGCCCGAAGCGGTATGAGAACTGAAAGACATTCCGTCCTAAAAAAACAATTCGAAAGTTTCGACTCTCATAGAATATTTAATTCGTAAAACAAGTTAAGTGATTCTTTCCTGGACTGGATTCCTGGATTCTTTTCTTGGTTACTGGACAATAGCTTCTTCTTCTTAGAAAGATGAATTTCAATTCCAGATTACGCATATTCCACAAATTCTCGTATGTAAACGTGTGTCTAATTAATATTCCTGATTTATTACACGCTTTAAGGTAAGGGAAAACGGTAAGGAAAACTGTCTCTAGAGAATTCTGGGGATATGTGTAACCTACCCATCTGCATTGGAGGAACGTGGTGGGTCTAAGCTCGAACCTTTCTCTCAAAAAATAGAAAGAGGAGGCCTATGCCCAACTGTGAGATAGTAACAGGCTGATACTTTATACCCCGCTAATATGTACAAAATAGTCCACGAGCATTTTTTAAACAATAAAATTCAAAGCAAACCACTAGCTTCCTATAGGTACTAGCGATCGGCTCCGCCCGCGTGGAAAGATTAAAACCGTAATATAGTATTTAGATAACCATAAAAATGGTTATAGTGGGTGAACCTTTAAAGCTAGACATATGCTGTCGCAGACTTTTATTTTGAACTTTTAGAGGGGAAAAAATTTGTAATATATGATTTTTGAATAACTTTCATTGTTTAATTATAGCTCTAAAACCTTCCTCGATAAATGGACTATCTCATAATAAATAATTTTTCAAATCGGTCCAGTAGGTCTTGAAATTAGTGCGTTCAAGCAATCAAACAAACAAACTCCTCAGCTTTATATATTAGTGTACTTAACTAAAACATACTTATATACTGCTTTTATATAAAAATTCCATAGGTGCTTGCTCGGGTACGAACCCGTGAATCTTCAGTAAGGTCATAAATTGTATTTATGCATTACACTTAAAATATAAGTGAACAAGTACGATAAAAAAAGTAAGTAAGTAGCGGCCTGTTACTATCCCACTGCTGAGAATAGGCCTCTCCGTTTTTGGAGAGAAGGATTGGAGCTAAGACCTACTTCGCTGCTCCAATGCGGATTGGTAGGTTACTCATATCTCCAGAATTCTCTACAGATATGCCGGTTTCTTCACGATATTTTCCTTCACCGAAAAGCGTGTGTTAAATTTTTAATTAGACACATAGGTAAGTTTTAATAGAAAAACTCATTGTTATCTGGGTTTGAACTCATGACCTCCTCGAAAGAGTTGCACAGTGTTACCGTTGGGCTACCACAGCTTACTAACAAGTACGGTAATCTTTCTAAAATACTCCAAAACTTGTTACCAAATGTATAGCCCATCGTAATTCCCCAACCCGCCACACTAACCCAAACTCGTCAAACGAGATTACAGTTGACTTAGCCAACTTTTCCCGCTTCACCCTACCCTTCCTCCCTCAAAACGACCCAGGGGACCCTGGCGATATAATCCAGTTTCGCCCATTCTCCCCTTGAAAATGAAAAGCAAAAAACCAATTTATTCTCTCCTTTACATTTCGCCGTTTCCGCCGGTCTGACGTCTGAATTGAAAAGACGCATATATTTGCTTATACCTTTTCAGTTTTCTTTTTGCCCAGGTATTCTTTATTAGGGCTGTCACGTGGTTTTATATTTAGTAGATTTATTATAATATATTTATTTTAATTCATAACGCCGTGTGGTATCCGGTTGAGTAGAATAGTAACACTCTCATTTCTTACTGAGAAGTCGTAAAAGGCGTGGTCGCCTTTTACGACTTCCTGGTCCCCAAACTAGGATTCCCAGAATTTGAGTCATAAAAACCGATACAAAAGTATAAAATTTATGCCTTTCATAGTATATTGTTAAAACGTGATTCGGAGAAAGCATGCAATTTGTTCAAACTCTTCTTGATGAGCTCCTTAAAATGATAAATAAATATATGGAACACTTACACGGTCGTCGGTCTCCAAGTAAATAACTTAATACTTGTGTTATGACATACAACTGGTGAATATATACTTATATAATTTTTAAATACATACTTAAATACAAATGTAGTAAAGTAGCGGCCTGTTATTATCCCACTTCTGGGAATAGGCCTCTTCTCTCCGTTATAAGAGAGAAGGATTGGAGCTAAGACCTACCACGCTGCTCCAATGCGGATTGGTAGGTTACACATATCTTCAGAATTCTCTAGAGATATGCAGGTTTCCTCACGATGTTTTCCTTCACCGAAAAGCGTGTGATAAATTGCAATTATCAATTAGACACATAAGTTTTAATAGAAAAACTCATTGGTGTCTGCCCGGGTTTGAACCCATGATCGTCTCTAGAGATTCACATGGTCGGACCGCTAGGCCATCATAGCTCAATACAAATATAACTTGGCTCAAAGACCAACAAATTCATTTATAGAAAATTTTGGCCCTCGGCGGGAATCGAAACCGCGACCCGGGGAGCCGAAGGCAGGGTTACCCACTGCGCCAGTCCAGACAACATAGTTTAATAGATTAGTTTGTTTAGTTAGGTTTTAGGATATAATAGGGCTGGTATACACATGTGTAAAAGCCCAGAATAAAAAAAAAGTATAAAGCCGATAAAGCACGGACCCACTCGACCTTTATGTCGCCGGAGCCCGCTACAAGCCTTTTATGTCAAGTGTGGACTCGACATTTGCGAAAGAATTACAATGCTTTCACCCGTTTTGTATTGAGGGAAAATCTTTGACAGCTTCTCAGTTTACAGCCCATAGTGGTCTGCTGGACATGGTTTTTTTAAGGGATTCTCGAGTTCGATTTTGTGCTGCTTACAAGTCTAGTATTCGGCTAAGTAGATTAGACCACCCTCATTCCTTACCGAGGTGTCGCAAAAGCCAACTATACCTTAGTCGGCTTTTTGTCAGTTGATGTCAGGTAGGTGGCCAGTCGCAAAATACCTAGCCAAATCATGTAACAACATGTTGTGCCCACCCCACATAGAGTGGAATGCCATTATCCCACTCTAAGTGGGCTCGGCACAACATGTTATAAACATGTCACATGATTTGGCTACGTATTTTAGGACCGGCCGCATGCCTGATGTTAACTTACCTTAGTCGCCCTTTATGACAGGTCGATAATAAATGAGCATGGTCTATTCTACTGAACCGGTGCACACGGTGGTTCAACTTATCTTAATCGAATTTTAAGATACCTTGGTAAGAAATGAGGATGATCTATTCTACTCAGCCGGATAACCCACAGTTTTTAGTTTGAACAGAAAAATCATATTTTTAGTTGATTGACGTCCTTACATCATCATTACAATAGACCAAACAAAATAAGTCTACCCTCTTGTCTAAACTTGTCTCTGTACTTGAAACACAAAGCGAGCGACACACAGTTCAAGTATGTCCGTGCCCTATCACAAACTACCCTCGCTATTTTATTCGCGATACAACTTTTTTGCATGTTTTGTCGCCAATGACTTCCGCTTTGTATTTTATAGCAACACAGTCATAACACAAGAGTATCGCGCCTTTTCTTATTGAAATGGTGGCAACACTGTGTCGTGTTGTTTCCGGTGGAGTCTTCGTATTGCTAAAACGTTTCAGTGACATTCAGTCTTTGTTCGTCAGAGAAGTGCATCTCAGGAATTGTGGTATTTCTAGTATATCGTGTTATTATATAGTGTGTGTGCTAACACATGTACTTCAGTACCGTAATATAATGTAGCCTTTATTGCCTCTAATCCAGTATTTAAATAAACATATATACTAATATATAAAGCTGAAGAGTTTGTTTGATTGTTTGAACGCGTTAATCATAGGAACTACTGGACCGATTAGAAAAATGCTTTCAGTGTAACATAGTCCATTTATTGAGGAAGGCTATAAGGCTATCAAAAAATATTTTTTGATTTTGATTTTTTTTGACACTTAAATTATAAGTGAACAAGTACGATAATCTTCTTAAAATACCCTAAAACTTGTAACTAAATGTATAGCCTATCGTAATTCCCCAACCCGCCACACTAACCCAAACTCGTCAAACGAGAGAAACGCGTTAATCATAGGAACTACTGGACCGATTAGAAAAATGCTTTCAGTGTAATATAGTCCATTTATTGAGAAGGCTATAGGCTATAAAGCATCACCGTAAGATGAATAGGAGAGGAGCTGCAATAAAAAATATTACGAAAACGGCAAAGCTTAAAGCTTTCCTTGCGTCCGCTAAGTAAACGGCGATGATTATTCAAAAATCATGTATTAGAAAATTGTTCCCGTCTTAAAGTTCTAATTAAAAGTCCGCGACAGCATATGTCTAGCTTTTACGGTTACCCCCTTAAATCATTTTTACGGCTATCAAAAGACTATATTACTATTTTAATCTTTACACACGGAACCGTTGGCGATTGCTATTAAATATATAAATGGATGGCACAATTACAGACACGGTCGCTTAGGTTTCGCTACTAAAAATTATGTGATACCATATTAATTTTCCACGTAACTTCGGCCAGGTTTGCTAGTGTAATTAAATAACTAAAAAAATACACACACGATCGTCCGTCCGTGCGAATATTTTAAGGTTTAGCTACTAAAAAAATATGTGATAAATTAGTAATAATTAATCAACCTCGGTAAGAAAGAGGGTGGTATATTTTACACATGGCGGGTCAACTTGCCTTAATCGCCTTTTACGACACCTCGATTAGAAATGAGGGTGGTCTGTTCTACACAGCATACCACATGGTGGGTCGACTTACGTTAGTCGCATTTTACGACACCTCGGTAAGAAATGAGGGAGGTCTATTCTACTAATCTGGATACCACACGGCGGGTACAACTTACCTTAGTCGTCTTTTACGACACCGGTAAAAAATAAGGGGGTCTATTCTACTCAGCTGGTTACCACACGACGGGTCAACTTACCATAGACGCCTTTTACGACACCAAAGATATAAGTAAGGTATTTTATTTATAAAATTAGGCGTTACTTTGCGGAGATCCATAATAGAAAACTAATGAAAATATTATTTTGCTATAATCCACGAACCGCAATTTATCGCGGATGATAGCAAAATTTGTAAGGTATTTTATTAGACCGAGTGGTTTTGATATAGATGGCAGAGTAATAAAGCGTTTAACTGAGCTAATTATTTTCGTGAACCCGACAGAGGCCTTTAAAAATTTACGACAGGATGAATTCACTAACAAAACCTCCCTGTCTAGAATTCTCTACAGTCTATATCTAAATCTATATATAAAGTATAAAACGGCCTACACTGTAAGCTAATATGAACCTTAAAACTTTACAAATAGAGTTGATGATTGTATGAGGTTAGTTGCTTTTATAGGGAAGGTCAGCGTCCCCCTCCCTCGGGAGTGCGCCCCAATACCTCGCCCTCACCTGCCCTTTGAAGACGCCGACGGCACATCTGCAGGGCATTGTGGATTCACAAACGATCACACGGACCGACGTATAGACGGAATATATCGATTTCATCATAGTCTCTGCTAATATTATTTCATCAAAGTGCAATACAATACAATAACAGTACAGTACAATATACAAACGATTAAGCAAGAGCAAGCTCTAGCAGAACGGGGGATCAAACATAGAGGCAATGAGTTGCTTATTCTATTGAAACTTATCTGCCTAATTTGCAATTTGTCACATGCTTTTTGGCTAAGAAAAACATCGTCAAGAAACCTGCATATCTCTGGTGAATTCCTTGAATTTGTATAACCTACCAATCCACATTCAAGTCGCGTGTTGGATCGACCAACACCTTATTGGGAGAGAAGAGATCTATGCTCAGCAGTGGAAGAGTCCCAAGCCGTTACTTTAAGCGCTATGATTCGTCTATGATAGCCTAAGATCAATCGCGCGATCGCGCGATTATCGCATATAGTTAGGATCAATTAATATACTATTAAAGTAAATGATAAAAAAGCTAGGATTTAAGTTGCAACCAGCTACGTACTAGTTAGACTGTAATGCGTTTTTTATTTATGTATTATTGAAAATTTTTTTTTGAAACAAGTGAATACTGAGTCTCTTGCTGGTTCTTCTCGGTAAGAGCACCTTTCCGAACCAGTAGGTTCATTATAATTTGACGATCTAAAAGTGCTTGTCAATGCTAACTTGAATATAGAATAATTTGAATTTAATACACACTAGTTGTACCCGTAACTTTAAGTACCCCCAATAAGTTTAGTTCTTTCAATGTTTAAAGATTAAAGCCATAATTGGTTAAGGTAAAAATTATATTTTTAGAATAGAGTGAGTTTTTATAATTAAATGAAATGAATAATTTTTAAGTTAAGAATATAATAAGGTGATCGGGATATGAACCCGTTATACCTAAGAATTCACGTAACTAAAAATAAGTGATAAAAAGTATAAAGAGGCACCTTCTGTAGGTGTGCGCAGCAGGGTGCGGCTTTCCCATAGAAATTGCAATTTCATTCCATTCTAATACGTCTGTTTACCTTCAATATAATCCCGTTAGGGTCGCGGCCGAGGGGTGCAGTAATTATTTATATTTCCATCGCGTACCGTCGTAGTTTTCTTTATTATACCGGGGGTTGATTGCGTTATACACCCTTAATGTAGCGACCTGTTACTATCACACTGCTCCTTAATTTAGGAAAGTATTGCAGCAGCAATCTACCACGCTGCCCTGCCTGGATTCTTCCAGAGATATCCAGTGCCTATCACAGCTTTCCTGAGGGAGGTTGACTAGTCACAGTCACATCATCATCCTTCCACTACACGTCGTCCTATGCCTCACAAGCATCTTTAGGGTAATATTCAACGACTCTAGTAAAGTTTCTGCGCTCTTCTCTCCGAATTTTGCATTGTCGAGGATGCAAGAAAAGCGAAAAATTTTTTCCAAAGCGAAAAACGCAGGTTTTCTGGAGGTATTTCCTTTACCAAAAGTCGCGTATGATTTGTCAATATCATTTAGGTACATAAGTTTTAAATAGAAATTCATTGTCGCCAACCCGAGCTTCGAACCTGTGACCTATCGATAAGTTATACGGTTGGTTTAGTATTAAACTGACCGAATTCAAAATTAAGCTTTATTGGGTTAGATATATTGTTATTCTCATTTCAATGCCAACTATTTTTTTTTTTATGGGACACTATGACATCACGCTACGGACTGTGAAAAAGCTAGTATTTTCTTACACTTCCAAGTTATGAGTCTCTTTAGGACACTTAGGGAAATTTTGCTACAAAACAACTTTTTTGAATTCGGTCACTTTAATACTGAGTGTGTGTTATGTAAGTTTTTATAGAAAATTCATTAGTGCCTGCCGGGGTTTGAATCTGTGACCTTTCGAGAAGTTGGACGATTGCATCGGCTCAAATATATATTAACGTGTTGTTTTGCTCTTATTGAGCGAGCACGCTATATTGTACTTAATATTGTTTATACAATACATTATTACGTCAGTGAATTATTGGTTGCATGAGTAATTTCCGACGGCAAAAGTTTACGAGAATCACGTAACTATTTACAAGGTCTTTGCAGCGTTTTATGGTTCAGACATTTCAAAATAACATTCCGCATTCATTTATTGAACAATCAATCTGCTACAACTTTCCATCTCACGACACTCAGTCATTACCCTAAACACAACGCTACAAAGGTATAAATTAAGTGTAAGAGATTTTTTGTTCTATCTTTATTGCACTATTAAGATATAAAAGTACAAAAGGCGGACTTAACACTAAATAAGCGTTCTCTACCAGTCAACCTTAGGGTCAAACGGAAAATTTAAATATGTGCAGCAAGCAAACAAACAGAAGAAAACTAGTAATAGGTGTACATAATTAAGAAATGAAAATCAATAAACTGTAGCGACGTGCCTAAGCAAATAAGAAATAAATAAATCTATATATATAAAAGAAAGTTGGTTAGCTTAGTTACACTATTTATAACTCAAGAACTGATGAACCAATTCGGCTGAAAATTGGTGGAGAGGTTGCTTAGAACTAGGAGACGGACATAGGATACTTTTTATCCCGTTCGACCGCATGTATTTTATACCGTCAAGTCACTATGAAACGTGGTGTAACAAAAACGACTATAACATGGATAAATAAAACATAAATGACAGCTAAACGTAATTTTGTCTTTTGGTAAGTATGGTAAAAATTTGACAATTATCAAAATAGTAGTAGCTATAAAAGTTACAACATAGTATAAAACAAAGTCGCTTTCTCTGTCTGTCCTTATATCTCTATGTTTGCTTAAATCTTTAAAACTACGCAACAGATTTTGATGCGGTTTTTTTTAATATATAGAATGATTGAAGAGGAAGGTTTATATGTATAATAAAATTCAATATGGAGTAGAGAAATACAGTAATTATCACTGAGTGACATAGGCTATATGCTTTATACCCGTGCGAAGCTGGGGCGGGACACCTAGTGGTAAATAAATAAAGATATGCTTATACGTAAATCATATTACAAAATGAATGATAATGCCTGGATTTGAAAATCCTTTCAAGCTTTATACACGACTGCGGTTGAATAATATAAAATTGAAAATGTTTAAAAGATTCACCGCCGAGATTTTTGCTAGTTCTTATCAGTAAGACATTCCGAACCAGTTGTAGCTTCATTAATCATATTGATTGACGATTCAAAAGTGCTTAAAAGAGCTTATTTGAATAAAGATTATTTTCATTTGATTTGATAAAAGTCAATTATCGAGTAACCAGCTTCGGCAGTTAGCAGTTAATTATAACAACAAAAGCGTCTGATTTTAATGTTGTATTTAATTATGAGTCAGATTGGTTACTGCGTCATAGACCATAGTACTGATTTTTAGGAAGCGATTGACTGTAAGTGGTTTATGTGGAACGACCTCCATAACGACCTTGATACAGCTTAGTGAAGCGCTTATAGCAGTGCCATCTACGCTTCTATTACAGTGATCAATATAACTAAAAACATAGCCGCTCTTACGTTAGTAGATATTATGTGCTTTTTCTCACATACATATTCTGGGGTGCTTTAGCTCTCGCCTGTCCACTAGGTGACAATGTAATAGTATTTTTTTATATTCAATAACACACATCATCCTCCTGCCCTTATCCCACTCTAAGTGGGGTCGGCACAACATGTTATAAACACGCTGTCACATGATTTGGCTGCGTTTTTACGACCGGCCGCCTGCCTGACGTCAACTTACCTCTGTCGTATTTGACGACACCTCGGTAAGAATGAGGGTGGTCTATTCTACTAAACCGGATACCACACGGCGGGTCAACTTACCTTAGTCGCCTTTCACGACTCTTCGGTAAGAAATGAGGTTGGTCTATTCTACTCAGCCGGATAGCAAACGGCGGGTTGACTTACCTTAGTCGCCTTTTACGACACCTCGGTAAGAAAAGAGGGTGGTACTATTCTATTCAGCCGGATACCACACGGCGTTTTTATTCAATAACACACATTCAAATCAAATCAAAATAGCTTTATTCAGATAAGCTCTTACAAGCACTTTTAAATCGTCAAGGATCAATATGATTAATGAAGCTACAACTGGTTCGGAATTGCTCTTACCAAGAAGCACCAGAAAGAAACTCGGCGGTCAATCTTTTAAACATTTTCAATTTTACATTATTAAACCGCATTCTTGTATGAAGCTGAAAGGATTTTCAAATCCAGGCTTTTTTATCATCCAAATAATCTTCAATTTTGTAATATGCTTTACGTATAAGCATATCTCTTAAACTTAATTGAAATCTTTCTGTAGACTGGTCTAGTATTGATTGTGGAATTTTATTGTGGAAGCGAATACCGAGACCATCGAATGAGTAGCTAACTTTGCTGAGTCGCGACACAGGTATCACAAGCTTTTTGTGACCTCTCGTATGTCTATGATATACATCGACTTTCGTCTTTTACATATGGATATTTTTCCGTACGAATAAAATATTACTATATATATTGTTTCATTTCATTGTCATATTTCATTATACATATAAACAATTCAGAAACAGTACCAAATGTTTTTTTTCTCTCAAGCCGCAATGCTTATAGCGTCTGCATCCATTTTGACGCTGAAATACAGGTCAAGAGTCTTGTGCGAGAAGCTTATACTTGAGCTAGGAGCGACTTAGATCTCTGTAAATATAAAATTGGTGTAGAAAGATTTAATAATTACATTATAAATTAAAACATTTTACTAATTGTACAGAATTAAATAAATAGGGAACTGGAAAAAGTTATTTGATATGACATGTCTTTTTGTCAGAAATTGACAATATGATTAAAGCCAGAATAGCTTTAATAGCGTCGCCGGGTGGCATGGGGCGATCGCAGAAGCATCGTCGGGGTTGAGATGGTGGAGCTTCGGAAGAGACTAGTAGCATCTTGGAACATCGCTTTAAGGGTGCCACCTATGAGGCTGAATCTCGGTATAAAGCGACGTGTCGTGGAAGACTATGATCGGACTTATACGGATAATATGTACACAGCTTTTTAGTACATATACCTTACTAGCTGTGCCAGCAGCTTGGAAATCAATGTGTCAATCAATCACAATTTTTTTCCCGAAGTGAAATTTTGAACATAAAAGTAGTTATTGTCAAGTTAATTATAAGAGATTTTTTAATAACTTTTACCGTTTACTTAGCGCACGTTTACTTAGGAAAGCTTTAAATTTTGCCGTTTTTGCAATATTTTTTATGAGTACTCCTCTCCTATTTATCTTAGCGTAATGTTATATATGCCTTTAGCCTTCCTCGATAAATAGTTCCCCGAATAAGTTACACTGACTTGACATTCGGCAAAAATAGTGTTTTATATATACAATAAATTAAAAGTAAATTTAAGTATTTTTTTTTAATGCCCAATAACAAAGATAAAAGGTTTTTTTAAATAAAACCTAGCTTGATCGATTTTTCTCCCCCAAAACCTCCTGCATGCTGAATTTCAGAAAAATCCATATGTATACAAGATTAACTCATTTAAATAAAAAAAATGATTTACTATACTTAGAGTAGGGAAGCTAGCCTAAAATATGCCATATTACAATAAAGAGAAAGCAAAGCAAGCTGTCTCTCTTTTTTATATTTGACTAGCGGCCTGCCCTTGCTTCGCACGGGTATAAAATATATATCCCATGTCAGTGTAAAAAAAATGATTAAAATCGATCCAGTAGTTTTGATTTATTCATTACTGCCCGTGGCCCGCAAGAGTTAAATTTGGAGAAAAACAATTTCCTCTCCCTATACCAAGACGATTTCCTGCTATCTTTGGAATATCTAAACTCATATAGTACATTTTTACTTATTTACTTTTACATTTTACCTATGTATTTTATTTTTACAATTAATTGCAGAATGTCTTTAAACAAACGCTAAAAGATTCGAAGTGCTATAGGGTGAAGCGCGGCGTCCTCACGGCATTTTAAATCTGTAATATCTACGAAAATGTTCACTTAAATTGCATGCTGTAAACGGCCATATTGATCTATATTAAATCAACAATTTATTTAAGGTACTCAATTGGATAAGGATTAATGCTGTATTGTATAAAAATTGCTTTGAACATAAGGCATCATTTTTCGTAAAAAGTAAATGAAAAAAACTGCTATAGTGGGTTATCCATAAGAGATAGATATATACCATCGCGGACTTTTCTGTAGACCTTTTTAAGGTGTACACATACTTAGTACATCATTTTGATAAATCTCGTAGGGTTTAGCCTGCGTTTGTAATGTAAGCGGAAAAAAATGTAATTATTTACAGAAACCTCAAAAATTACAGTATTTCTCTACTTTGTATTGAATGTTATTATACGTACAAACCTTCCTCTGGAATCACTCTATCTATTAAAAAAAACCGCATCAAAATCGGTTGGGTAGTTTTAAAGTTTTATGCGTACAAACGGAAATATGGACTTTGTTTTATAATATGTAGTGATTAGACAAAGATAAGTATACGATTTTCATCTTCCCTCTCATTATTTATGGTGATACTCTCACTTAAAGGCTTGCCTGTGAATGCCTATTCTAAAATAATAACTCTGTCGTAATAACATAGGTGTAAAGTAATTTTTTTTTTTTATGTACCATTAAAAATGTTGGAAAAAACATTATTGCTGAAAAAAAGTGTACAAAGGTCCCTATGACAGAGATCTCTGCCAGCTAACCTACGAAGTGAGACAATTTAAAGCTAAGAAAAAGTTGGTACGCAAATATCAAACATTATGAATTAGAATGACCTTACTAATAATTATATTAAGCAACAATCACGTGACTGTTGCGTGTTCTAGAACAAGATTACATCTAAGGTTAAAACGAAATTAGGTTATACATGAAAATCAATTGACGCATAACATCGTGAATAAAAGTTTCCATTGCGTGATTTCAAAACACGCAACGTTTTTACCTGTTCAAAAAATTACATACAATTGCAATAGGGCTATTTAGGTGAAGGTAATTTTGAAAGTTTTTTCATCAGGAAATCAATTAGAAAAACACATGGATTACTAGAAAAAACATACATTACATTACATATACCTGTTACACCAATATAAAAAATAAACAAAGTGTTGCATTAAATATTTATTTATTTATAAAATTTAATATAAATATTTATTTATTTTTAATAGAGAAAAAAAAGAATAATTGAATTTAGTTTTTTTTTTTAATTTTAGAACTAAATAGTGAAAAATTTTATTGTAAAAAACCGTGAATATATACGTAACAGATGGCATAATAAATTTGAATTAAATATATCCGCTGAAAGTGTATCAAAAGTGTTCTTTGCATACATCCAGAAGTACAGATATTCTTTATACATACATATAGGTAAAACCAATACAAATGTAAAATGAATTATTTTCCAAAAAAAGTTGCTTAGAAGTGAGATAATAATAGTCAAATAAAATATATTGTAAAGGACCAATTTATTCCAACAATGTCGACAACTTGAATGACCTCGTCTACGCTATTGAGCGTAAAACAACCCTTCCGAAACTTGTTAGCGTTTTTTCCCTTCATTAAAATTCATCCCTTGTCACTGCTCTTACATTCCTTCTTTAAGGATTTTTATCTTGCCGAAAACCCCGCTTTTCTAGATTGTTAAACGCAACATTAATCTAAACATAGAAACTATTTAGTTATTAGTTTTCTATAAAAATAAAGAACTAATAATATTAGGTTAAATAAAAAGCTCTGATAAAGCCGTGTTTTATCCGGTATAGAATAGATCACTCTCATTTCTTACCGAGGTGTCGTAAAAGGCGACTAAGGTAAGTTGACCCGCCATATGGTATTCGGCTGAATAGAATAGACCACCCTCATTTCTTACCGAGGTGTGGTAAGAGGTGACTAAGGTAAGTTGACTCACTGAGTGGTATCTGGTTCAGTAGAATAGATTACCCTCTTTCTTACCGAGATCTCGTAAAATACATAGTCAAATCATGCGACAACGTGTTTATAACATGTTATGCCTATCCCACTTAGAGTGGGATAACGGCTGGAAGATGATGACATTTTTTTAGTTAAGGTATTATACCTTTATTCTGTATCCCTTAAAAGTATGCAAGATATTAACCAGATTTTCCTATTTTCCGTCTTAATAAAATAAGGAAGCATAAAAATTGAAACAACTCTAAACAAAATTTCAGCTTCATCGTAAAATACTTGTCCGATTCTAAGAGTAAGCTTAAATAAACAAACATCACTAAATATCGAATTACTGATTGGATGAAAAATCTTTCGTTTTCTGAATAAAAAATAGGAAAGTCCCCTTTGTGTAGGTAATGAGGTTGCCATCCCGAAGACGCTCGCCGACGCAAATTGGATTTAGGCTAAACAAGTCGTTAGAATTATCTGCGCATGAAAACTGTTTGTAAGAACACTCAGCTTAATAAACACTCTGAAATACGAAGTGTTTCTTTATTTATTTCTTAATTTGTATTTGTGATTATCGATGGAACAAAAAATAACAAATTGATTTTACTATTTGTATAATGAAATAGTTGTACACGCGACGTCGTTGGTGACTATTTAAGCAATTAAGTACCATTTTTTTTATCGAATTGACTATATGTTTAGCCCTAAAGGCTTTTAATGCGTCACCGGGGGGGACGGGCGAGCGCAGAATCATCGCCAAAGTAGCGAAATGCGGAGAGTAGAGCGCAGAAGCTCTACTAGCGTCGGGGAACGTCGTCCTAAAGGTGATCCGTGAGGTCGGACCACAGCTTACGGCGATGTGTAGTGGAGGGCTAATAGTATGACGATTAGACATCATGGCGTCGGGAGTATGGTGAGGGGCCACGGCCGACCGACGCTAGAAAACTAGAACCCCGTCTTCGCCGGCGAAGACGCTGCTTGCGTGTATTATATGTATCTGTGTTTGCGATTGTCATGGTAATACGGACGCTTTTTGGAGGCCTATATTTTCAGGACCATGGGCCACACAAAATACCATGTATTAAATCTATCGATAGCTAATATACACAGCTAACATTATATATTAGATAAGAGTTGATAGCAGATTTTATTGAAATTTCATTGTACTTTTTTAGCACTAAGCTATAAACAGGTCTTGTAATTAAACCAAGACGAGTCCAGACTAACTTAGTTCATAAATTTTACATCCATTTGAAACATATTTTCCTATCTTTTGACATTCTTCATCAAATGTAGCGAGTTAAATGTTAATATTTTATTCGGTGTTATTTATATTAATTTATTCGGTCATAAGTTGTCTTCTGTGATTGTAGTGCTATGTTCAAAAGGACTCTGAATCATCTTTGCGAGTTGGAAGTCTTATAACACAACTGGGATAGAGGAACCATGTCAACTAACAGAATCAAAGATCGACTCAAATTCCTTTTGAAACTAAGCGCTCGCTCCAGCGGGCATCGCAATCATATGAGGAGGAAATGATAATAAAATGATCATTTCTGTCTGTTGTCAGGTTCCGAAGTCCCATTCGAGAGTTGCGGCGAGGAGCAACGCGTATGAGATTATCACTGACGCAGAAGAAATTAAGGAGGCAGTATCATGGTCATAGTATCTTGTAACAAATAAGTTCACAGATAAACTATTAAAATGGCGGAACCACCACAGTCAATATGGAAAAAGATCGATGGTTCCGTTATTCCCTTTATAAATCTGGAGGTGCGCGAAGTTCGCGAGATACTATGGGAGAAAATACAAGAACCAACATCACAGCGGAAGATCATTTTAGTCATAGTGGCCATAGCTCTTCTCCTAGACAACATGCTTTATATGGTTATCGTACCGATTATACCTGACTACTTGCGGTACATTGGCGCATGGGGTGAAGCTGGCTATGACCATGTCGTAACTTTGGCACCTATACAAGAAGGTAATAGAACAATTGTACCAACAATAATCGTACCAGCATCACACGAAGGTCAAGACTCAGCGACAGGGGTTCTGTTTGCATCGAAAGCGATAGTACAGCTTATGATTAACCCCTTTTCTGGTGCCTTAATTGACCGCATAGGGTACGATATACCCATGATGATCGGACTGATCATAATGTTTCTTTCAACTTCAATATTCGCTTGTGGACGAAGCTATGGTATGCTGTTCTTTGCAAGAAGTCTTCAAGGTGTGGGGTCTGCGTTTGCTGATACCTCGGGACTAGCTATGATTGCTGACAGGTTTACTGAAGAGAATGAACGCTCAAAGGCGTTAGGAATAGCGCTCGCATTTATCAGCTTTGGGTGTCTTGTTGCGCCTCCTTTTGGTGGAGCTCTATACCAGTTTGCCGGGAAGGAAGTGCCATTCCTTATTCTTGCATTGATATCATTAATGGATGGTTTTATGCTACTTCTTGTTATGAAACCATTGAAGACTCAAATGAAGGAAGCTAGTGAACCCAAACCACCTGGAACGCCTATTTGGAAACTTTTAATAGATCCTTATATCGCTGTCTGTGCTGGAGCTCTGATGATGTCAAATGTCGCATTAGCTTTTCTAGAACCAACAATATCACTATGGATGGAAGATAATCTTACCAAGGATAATTGGAAAATTGGTATGATTTGGTTGCCTGCGTTTTTTCCTCACGTTCTTGGAGTAATCGTGACTGTCAAAATGGCGAAGAAGTACCCTCAACAACAATGGCTCATGGCAGCAGGCGGGTTAGCTCTGGAAGGTTTATGCTGCTTCATTATTCCATTTGCAAACTCCTACAAGATGTTAATGATACCAATATGTGGGATATGTTTTGGCATTGCGCTTATTGACACTGCATTATTACCAACTCTTGGTTATCTAGTAGATGTTCGGTATGTGTCTGTGTATGGAAGTATTTATGCAATTGCAGATATTTCCTATTCTTTCGCTTATGCAGTGGGACCCATCATTGCCGGAGAAGTGGTTGAAATGATAGGGTTTACGGCTTTAAATCTCTTTATTGCCTTTAGTAATCTGCTCTATGCCCCAGTACTGATGTACTTAAGGCATATTTATGACTTTAAACCCTTCGAGAATGAAGCAAATATCTTAATGGCTGACCCACCGGATAAAGAGTACCAGACATATAGCATGCAAGACCAGAGGCCTATTAATGGTGAATTTAAAAATCATTTGGAGTATAGCAACATATCTCAAGGGGACTCAGTGCAGGAGTCAAACGTGGACAATTCTGGGTATGAATATCAAGAGGGATATCAGAATTATTCGCAAGGTTATGAGCAGCAGGGATTTCAGCAAGAAGGTTACAGTCAATCTCGCCAACTGCCTGCGCAGCCACAACCAACACCTAGCAACCCGTTCAGGGCTGCTACAACTGCTTCAGCGCCAGCACCAGCGCCTGCACCAACCCAACCACAAAATCCCATCAGGAACCCCTTCCGACAAGGCTTCTAGAGCTATTTAGTAATGTTGTCTATATTTTTGAATTGACTTGTTGTGTATTTATAAATGTCTTATAGTTGATAACTTCGATCACTGATCCGCGTACAGCAAGCGGCATTGTTTAGTGTCTGACTAGATGTCTATTATCTTAATGTGCTTATAGTATAGCGTAGTTTATTCGGATTGTCTACAAAATGATAACTTATTAGTAATATTAAATGGGATAACACTGAAAGTAGATTCTTAACATCATCAAGGTTAGATTTAGGCACGCTGTTAGTTTTTTGTAGACAATTCGTTGTTTCTTGTTGATATTGTATTGTTCAAAACTGTTACTTCTCAACGTTGTAGGTATCTAATAAACCACATTCAGATATCTATTTCTCACTACTTAAATATATTTTAAGATATATAAAGGCGTAATATAAAATGTATGTGTGTAGACGATTTACATTTATGCTATTAGGACGGTATACATATATTTGAAATTATTCTTGAAGCAATTTAAAATATATTGAAGTATTTTGGACGTAGTGTTTAGATAATAAGAAATTGTGTTATTGAAGTAGCTAGATGTTAAGGGCCTAAAAATATGTACATTTGAAATGGCGCTTACGTCTAATAGCATAGACTCTTTAAAAGATAATCATTAGGGTTAAGGAATATATAATTTAAACGTGGCATTTTGTATATAATTTTATGATAAAGATCCGATTAATTAAGAACATTAAAATTAAGACTAATATTTTATTAATGATTGATTTCCTCCGTGAATTTTCAGTTATTATGTTTAATCATATTTAAAGCTATAAATCTCGGCATACTCTTTAAAATCATTGACAACTTTTTTTTACTTTGTAGCACTTTCGTTAAAATTTTGTATAATGACAACATTGCATTAATTAAAATTGCAAAGTAGGTTGGGAGCTACTCAAACGTCAATAAGTTTTAAGAGATATGACCTGATTTATATCTTCAAATACACGAGCATTTGTATATAAAAACCGCGTGAATTTATACATTTGTATAAAATCGTGCATGCTTTTCTTGGCAACAATAACGAAATCCATGACTTATCTTGTATAAGTTTGAAATCAGTTGGGCAAAACAAGTTGGCAAGGCAGTTGGCTAACAACTTCTATAAAAAATTGTTGGTTCTTTGAGCCTGGATGTATATTTGTATTAAAGTATGTATTTCAAAACTATAAATGTGTATATTCACCAGTTGTCTTTCATCCGAAATACAAGTATTAAGTTACTTTTGGACAGACGACCGTGTGTAAGTGTCCCTTATATTTATTTATGCGGTTTTTATATACAATGTATAGTATGTATGTAATGTAAGATTAAAATATCATATATTTAAAGCTTCTAGCAATATCATTATCATATATTAGTATCGTTGACATAATCAATTAATTTCAATTAATAGTTAAGATCAACTTGTGATAAAGTTGCAACCAAGGTAACGAAACATATCAGAATCTATTGATTCATTTAGCGTAAGGTAAAATTAATTCTTTATCAAGAGTCGAGGCATACTGTGACTATCATAGAGTTGTCTGTACTAATTATATAAAGCTGAAGAGTTTGTTTGTTTGAACGCGCTAATCTCAGGAAATACTGCAACGACTTGAAAAATTCTTTCAGTGTAAGGTAGTCCATTTATCGAGGAAGGCTATAGGCAAAATCACGCTAAGATGACTAGGAGAGGAGCAGCAATCAAAAATAGTACGGAAACGGTAAAATTTAAACTTGCGTGCGCCGAGAAAACGGCAATAGTTATTAAAAAATCATCTATTACAAAATTGTTCCTCTCTAAACGTTCTAAATAAAAGTCCGTGATAGCATATGTCTAGCTTTTAAGGTTAACCCACTTTAACCATTGTTATGGCTATCTAAAAACTATACGGTTTTAATGCATCCCCGCGGGCGGAACCGCTGGCGATTCATAGCTATATATAAAATAGGAGATCGAAAGGCTTGTGAATGCCTACAAATAAAAAAGAGATAAATATCAATGCCCACATTTTAGGTTGGCTTTCCTACTCTAGTATAATAACTCTATGGCGACTTTAGTCGAAGATATTTTGGCATCCTTATAAAGGTTGACATTGGCAGCATTTAGCGACGCTCGATTCTCTTTCCCGGGCAATATGCTGCCTAATTATCTGGAAACGATGACGTCATTAATCATTTAGTCGCAGTATGCCTTGATATTAATTGTACAGTAGATTTTGCTGTCGTTTTTAGCTGCGTATTTAAACTTTATCTGTATATTTGTATTGTTTAGCTATAATGTGATGTCATGATTGAGAATAAAGGTCATACGGTGGGTCAGAGGTAGATTTTTAAAGATGACGTCATGATTGTTTCTTAAATATTTAACAATTAAATAATGTGACTTTTTTATTTTTACCATCCCGAGTTACACACGTGATTACTTAAATGATAGAATCATTTAAATACAATAGTAATATCAATTGAAAAGCATCCAACAACAATAAAAAGTAAGCGAGTTTAACATTTTTTTACCCATCACATAAAGTGCTGCTAAAGAAGTTTTCACTTCAAAATGGAAAGATTCCTGTAATGGTGTTCATGTAAAATTAAATATTGTGAATATGAAGAATATTAGCTAAAACCATAAACCTAAAATATATTTTTTTTTAATCAAAAATTGCTCCATAACTGGTCTCTACATGACGACCGTGTGATCACTAATAAAAAATATGAGAGTCACTAAATAGTTTTTTTTATTTACAGCAAAAATGCATTAATTATATCTATCTTAAATTACTTACACGCTAGGACTATACAAATTATGCCCACGTGGAATGGTTAAAAGAATGCTGGCAGCGTTTCCGCGCTGAATCGCTAAGCTAATTCTTTGTGCGAAAAAGGAGCCAGCCCTCTTGTCACCTGAAGAGGCTTTCTTAATGAGTATTTTTTCAACTTCTTCATGAAGGTAAAAATTTTAAAGTTAACTTCAAGTCATATATTGAACCCACCCACTGCTATGACCTAAGACACAACTAATCAAGGACTCGTTTATAAAGAATACAAAATTAAAATTAAAGTTAATTGTACAAGAAAATGTGACAAGCCCGACATGTCAATTGAAAGAGTGTATAAAGTAAAAAGTGATTATTGTGAATAATTATTTAATAATAAATTATTTCAAATGCTTCTACGTTTCACGTTGCATTAATGCTTTTTTCTTGGATATTTGAACTTATTGATATTTGCCATACATTTTAATAGAATTGAATAATGTTAATATAACTTAAGATAAAATGTTTGAGAATATATGTAATTGCACAATTGTTTATCTAAATTATTGTCTCAAAAATAACAATTCACTACAAGTATTAAGTAACTTTGGGAACAGACATTCGTGTATGTAAATATATTTATTATTATTATATTTATTTATACAAATAAGCATTACTTTGAGAAGATCAATAATACAATAGTAATAATATTTTGCCATAATCCGCGACAAATCGCCGTTAAAATATGACAGATTATAGTAAAATAATTAATTAATTATAATAAGTTTGAACAAATGAAGATTTTTTTTCGAACAAATAATTTTAGTTTTAACAAATGAAGAAGAAAAATATTTTTTTCAACGTAATATTTTTTTTTATTGTACCTATGTAAAATTCTATTCAGTAAAAAGAAAGAAAAGCAAAGAAAAAAGCATTAATGCAAAAAGTGTTTGTTTGCGTTCGCGTCCGAAAAAAATATATGATTTATTTTTGTATCTCGTGGAGTTAGCGGGTAGCCTGCAAAGTACAATAGTGTTGGTAGGGATTGTCCCATTGCACATTATTTTAGTACGCACAAGTATAGTTTTGGCACCCGGCGAAAGTATATAAAAATAAAATAAAATAATTAAAATACATAATTGGAACAAAGCGCTTTTTACAAAATGTCCAAAATATTATTTATTTAATTGGGAAACAAACAACACTTAAATTATTGCAATAAAATAGTATAGAAAAATTAACACGCATGCAAACAAAGTTTCCGCTTATGAATGAAGGAAGTTAACACAGTAAAAATAAGGTTAGGTTACGAATATATAAATATATAGACGAATATATAAATATATAGACGAATATATAAATATATAGAATAGTGTGACGTTATGGTAAAACACTAACGGTCTTATTCATAAAAGTTATAACATGCTTATAGACTCGTTATAGTACGTTTTACAAAAAGTGTTATTCATAAACGCATTTTAGCACTAAACCATTCTACAAGTCTACTATAACTTTATAGAGCCCAGAACCCTACTATAACAGTGCTATAAGGTAAAAGATGGCCGACTTTCTACAGCTGATTATTACGAAAACAACATTTGACGTATTTACGGATTGAAATTGAAGTGTGTCAATTGTCGTTTGTTTTATCAGGGATGTAAAAAATTCGATTTTTTACATTAATCGATAATTTCAGTAAAATGATCGATTTTTAATAATCGTTTTTTTTCTTATAAATCAATTTAAAAAAGAACGATTCTTTTAATTATATATTATTATATCTTCTTATTTACGTCTTTTTTTAAATTTATTAAGATAAGATTTGCATTAATGGATCAAAACAATTTAGCCAAATGTAGACATTTTAATTGAATTTCACAAACAGTGCATCTGTTAATATTTATTGGTAGTTGTCCACTTTAATTAGCCTTTATTCTTATTAATTATTAATATTAAAAAAGACAACTTTTCAAATATTCAGAAAAAATCGATTATTTTGATACGAATATATTAAATTAAAGGGGAAAACTGATTATTTATTAATCGATTTTTCTACTTTAAGTTACATCCCTATGTGAAAGGCGACCCCGTGACGTAGACAATAAAATATTTTTTAATCCGTAATAATGTCTATGGTTATACTTATTCGGTATGTAGACGCATATTATCTGTGGTGAATTCGGTGTGATCGGCCAATCGGAAGCCAGTATTCCTTACAATGGCAACATTCGGATTTATAACCGCATTTTAGTTATAGATCAGTTATAGAAGGTTTATGAATAAACAATTTTATGGAACGTCTTATAAGCTTATAGAGCATTTTAACTAAAACGTCTCTAAAACCTTCTATAAGCTGTTTTTATGAATAAGACCGTAAATAAATACCATTCGATATAAGGTAAAGTGTTCTAAAGTGCTGGTCTGGTCCATTCTTCTATATGGATGTGAATCATGGACATTAACTAAAGGTTATTAGTAATGTTTTTATAACGTTTTTTATGGTATCTACAATATTTCATCTCTCCATCAAAGAGATGAGATAAACCATTAACAAACAATTAACGTAAATGAATTTTGCACGCGAACATTGGTAATACATTGATTCATAAACATTTTTAGATCACAGTTTCACTTTAGAAAGAGTGTTTCAATTTTAAAGAGATATTACAGAAATATTTTTTCTCATAATTTTTATTGTAATAAATTTGCAATATTTTTAAAAGTTCTTTATAAGAAAAATTTTAATTGAAGCGATGAGGATATGCAGTATGTCCAATAGGTGGAAATGTCGCAAGTCTATCTCAATAAAGTATATCGCAAGTCTATCAAATATATCTCAATAAAACAAACAACAAATTAAAAACTAAATTAAATAAAATTATAAATTATTAAATGTACACAGGAAATTTTAAAATTAATACCTGAACTCAGCGTTCAGATTCAGTTCAGAGAATTGAAATATATGATTATATTCCTTTCGTCGGGGGCCACTTATTATTAGGAGTGATTTCTAATTATATAAAGTGTTAAGGTATAAATTATTGTTTAAGTTTTCCGCTCACTACGTAAGACTGCATTATGATTGTACATGATATGTATTAACTACTTACTTCGCCTAGAATAACAGAAAAGAATGTGAACACACGTGACCTCTACATGCACTGCAGGTTTACGTTGCGAATAAATTTAAGTTCAAGTGATTTACGATTACAAACTTTTTGGGCTAGGGACTAATCTCTAGACGTCTTTAACGGTCTTTATAATAGTAAATTCAGCATCATATTCCTGCCCTTATCCCACTCTAAGTTGCACAACATGTTATAAAAATGTTGTCACATGATTTGGCTATGTATATTACAACCGGACGCCTGCCTGAGATCAACTTACATTAATCGTATTTTACGGCACCTTGGTAAAAAAGAGGGTGGTTTTTATTTTTTTCAATTGCATTTTTTATATCGTTTAATAAAATTACCGAGCAAGGCTCTGTCACCCAGGTACTTGTTTATTAGACACCACAAATATAAAACAGATAACAAGAAAACTTGACATTAAATAAAATAAAATGTGAGTTATCCGTCAATGTAGGTTAATAAACTTACAATCATTTACCAAACGGACTTAAATAATACATTGATGGCAAAGGTAAAAGATTTATTATTGGTTTCAGCATTTTGATCTTTCATAAAGTGACATGATCTACTTAAATATCTATTATAAATAATAAAAAAAAATTAAATTAAAAGAAGCCAGTTACATTAGTGGTTAGCCAGTATCTGTAAGAATATTGAAGATCAAAATTTTTAAAATTGTTGAATAAAAATACACTGGTATTGCAGTGCATTTTGGCCTTTACACAAATTTAGAGAACAAAATAAGCAACAAATACAAGGTACGTATCCAACTTAATAAATATTTATTATGAAAACACAATTAAAATATCAAAGTGCACGATATTTCAAAATCTTTAAACAACTATGAAAATATTGGCATCTAATAGCCTAATAGTCTTGATTTGAAACTCTGATATTGTGTTATAGAAAGAAAATGTAGACGTATAAGGAAAATTAAAGATATGATGAATAATAGATGAGATAAAAGAATAATTTCTATTCACTATGGGGACTGTGGCTTGCTAAGCGATGTAATAATATTCAGTAAGTGGTATGTCACAATATGTGCGATCATTTTGCAGTTCTGTGTAGTGAGTAGAGACCTTTAATCGTAAGTTAAGTCAATTTCGTGTCAAATTCTCCCGAAATTCAATTACTTAGTAGAGTATCAATGCTGTAAGATGCGAGGCTTACTTTTAGAAATGTGTGTTATCGTGGATTTTTATGAAAACAATTTATTTATATTTCATTTAATATGCACGTGTGCATACTGTTACTAAAACATATGATTTTTTATTACATTGATATTTGTATCATATTTCAGGACATAAAACATTTGTTTACGCTATTTTTATTTGGAATGTTACGTAATTAACAAAAAATATTTAATTTTTTTAAGGACATGTACGAAATGTAACGGAATGTATATCGGTCATGTTACATTCTAAAGCAATGCTATAAAGGGGGAATCTAAGGCAGATTATCATTTTCAAAATGCATCAAACTTATGATGTGTCTTCAGAATATTTACCATAACAGTATATTCTGTGGTTTAAAGAAGAATTTTTAAAAAAAGCAAATCTTTCGTCTGTAAACACGAGTAAACTATGTATTGCGTGTGACAAAGTCAGATGCGAATAATTAAAAAGCGAAAAAGCGAAGTAACGGCGGTAGCGGAATTGTTATGGAAACGGAGATCGAGAGATCGTGGGTTCGAAACCCGGCCACTTTATACTCCTAACACAAGCATTTAGCTTAACTGGAGTGGTTAACGAGTTTACTAGTTATTTGTATCCCAAATTGCTAGTAACCTTTTAAAAAATTTAATTACTAATTTAGTAAAGAATTACTACTAGTCAAAATGATAAAATCTGTCTTAATTTTTCGAGAACGAAAATCAATATAAACATACACAATAGGTAAATAAAAATCTTGGTACTTACGATAAAATGTATGTATATTTTCCTCAAAATCCACGGTAATGCAAGCGTTGTGATTGTCTCGATATTAGCATTGTATAAAAAATATATTTATTACCATAGATTTATCAGCAATAACGAACCTACATATATCGCATACATATCACTAGGTTAAGATATACAATATGCTAGTTTTGTATGTGTGTCTTTTAAATATTAAATTTTTATTAATCTATAAATATTTCAGATTATAATGTACATTTTTAAAATATTTGCACGCACGTATAATATTATATAATTGCTAATTTTTACTATAACATAGTATTAAGAAATCGTGAATGAGAATATTTCAATTGATTATTTATTAATGTCAATTTTAATTATTATGATGTCCATAAAATACATATCCAATAACTCGAATATAACATACAATATACTTTAGCAACACACTATTAAGGATTACACCAAAAATATACAAATACTTGACGAAAACAAATGTGAATAAGTGTGACTTTGAAATAATTTGTCTAACAAAGCATCTTTAATTTTATAATAGACTTTAAAGTAATATTATTTTGCAATGCAGCGTATTTAATCTGTTTATTTAAATTCAATAATTATTATATAAATTTTATAATTATTAAATAATTAATCTTTATTATCCATTTTTAATTTATTTTACTGTTCCGTGTTCTTTTTTCAAAGCTATATCGAAAAACACGGAACACAGATGTGTTCCGTGTTTTTCGATTATCAGATGATAATTATATAATATATATTATTATTACTTTTATATTATATTATTATTACTTAGACGTTCTTGTATGAAATGTATGATGTGACAATTATTTAAGTGTGTGATACGAATATTAGTTAGTCTCTATTAGAATACAACTGCAAACAAGACGTTATTAGTATTTGAACATTTATTTATCATACGAACATTTCATTATTCCCTTTTTCATAATTGTGATGCGAAGTTACGCATAGATTTAATTTAAAATAGAGCAAGTTCAAATTGTAGGATCAGTCTAGAATTTTTCATGAGTTCATCGGTTATGTGTACTTAAAGATAATAAAGAAAAGATAAAAATAAATATGCTCTTCAAAAGTTTCAAAGAACTTGAAAAGTTTCATGGGCATAAAACAATGTATTTAGAGTTTATTTTTTATATTATCTGTAGCTTTTAATTGTTTCTTTTTTAATTTTTTCTCAGTTCTCAGATTACTATTTTGTTGACGTCATTATTTATTTTAAATTTAAATTGTTCACTTCATTTACAAGTGGAAATTTTTGTTGGTATGTTCATTAATTATAATTTGAATAATTAAATTATGGCTTTATTAAAAAAATAAAATTACAATGTTATAATTTATTAATTAATCTATCAATATAAATTCATCTCATCATAAATAGAAATTAATAATGTTTGCAGTCAGTGTTCCCTCTTAGATCAATACCCGTCCGTTACTTCTTTCTCCTATCGTAATATCATATATTTATCTCTATGCTCTATTCTAGTCTCTAAAAATTATTATAATATAATCTATAACTTGTCATTTAGATACTGAGGCGTACTGTATATAAACTTTACTATATTGTGTGTAAATCGAGGACGTATACCACCTTATAACTCGCTACATATAACATTTTAAATATTTGTATTATAGTAAATATTATAATTTAAAAATTATATTAATATTTAAATAAAAGTTATGTTTTGAATATATATTTCTTCAAAAATAATGTTTAAGTGTTTCTTAAAAAATACTTTGGTTTCTATAGCATTAAATCTAATTCAAATTTTAATTTAATGTTTATGCTATTCATAATAGTCTTAAATAATGAACTTTTGCTTATCTTTAATTAAGATTTAAATTTATTTACAGGCGTGTTAATGAAATTTTTAACATCATATAAGCGATTTGGCAACAAATGCAACAAGCCTACAGATTAATTTCGAATTCATAATATTATGATACGAGTATATTATAATATTAAACTTAATCAAATAATTTATCGCTCAGTTTAAAGCATACGTAATTAGAAGAGATTTAAATAAAAAAGTGTGTATCTATAAAGAAAACATTAACAATTGTTTAAACGCCATTGCTTTTTCGTTTTTTTATCTTTTATATGAATGATTCTAATCTAGAATTGTGTTTGTTTATATCTTCTATAATTTGTCATAAATCTATCATATCAACATTTATACTTGGGTCATTATTTTAAATTAAAATACGTATTATATAGTGCAATAACTTAGACAATTAAAATGTTTATTTTCTTTTAATATTATATATATAATATAATATTCCATATTATAATATAATATTCTGTTTATTAATTATTTTCATATTATAAATATTACTTTCATCATAATATATAAAATATAACATTCCATCGATGACTATTTATTTTAAAGAAATTAAAGTTTTTATATGATAGAATGTAAATGCGGTAATTTAAATTAAAAATATTCTTAATTCAAATTAATATTAAAAACTTTAGAAGCGTCAAATCTAGCACAATTCAAAGTAGTTTCTAAAATTAAATATTATAATTATATTGGTTCTGATATTATATTATTATTGTGATAGAGGCAATGCTAGATTATAAAGTATTTAGTTATTTAGGTATTTTCTTTAGCAATCGTGTTAGTGGTATTTCGCTCATTTTTTTTTATAATATAATAATTTATAAAAATACTTTACTTTGTGTTGACTTCCATGATAAAAAAGTAATGGTGTTATTATTTTGGTATTATCCGCGATTGTTAACTAGTATAACTATAAGTGTAAATGCGGATTCATTATTATTCTCATCATTCTCCTGCCCTTATCCCACTCCAAGTGTGGTCGGCATAACATGTTTTAAACATGTTTGGTTAGTTATTTTTCCTGCCTGATGTCATCTTACCTTAGTAGACTTTTATGAATTGTAGGTGAGCTATTCTACCCAACCGGGAACTAGACGGCGAAAGTATAAATGTGGATTATAAATAATATCATCATTATTCTTATATTCTTTCTTATGTTTATTATTAGTGTGTAGTATTTAGTAATAATTTGAATACGTACTTGTGGTTAAAATCGTATTCGTATTATAGATATAGGATTAAAACTGTTTTAGAATAGAATAATTACTTTAAAATATAAATTAATAATTGAATAAATTGTTTATGAATACCTCATTTATCGTCGTATTATTAGTTAAAATAACTAAATTTAGCTTTTTAGCACAAAAGTCAAGAGTATTTCTAAAAACTCAACTCTGTAGTGGTTTTGCTTAGAAAATATATTTAATGTACTTAAACCATACTTAAACTTAGTTTAATTTGGATTAAGGGATCACTAGATTTATTTACGAACTAGCTTTCGCCCGCGACTTCGTGCGCGTGGACCTCAGTCCCGGAATAAAGAGTACCCTCTGTCAACCCTGCAAATATCTCCATCCCAAAAAGTGAAAACATCCAGTCCAAATCGGATCAGCCGTTTCTGAGATAAGCGGGAACAACCACACAGTGCTTAAAAAACTGGAATAAAAATTCTTCAAAAAAGGTTGGCTTCAGACCGGCCTCGTTCTTATAAAAAGATTTCTGCTTATCATAGACATGGTAATTTACGTAATCCAGTGAGTGAGATCGATTCAGGAATGGCGAAAAACGGGAAAAATGCAAGTACCAGCATCGACCTTTCAACTTAAAATTGACATATCTTTTTTGTTTGCTGACCGATTGAAATAAAACATACCCTATATGTTAAGTGAAGCTTTCTACTACATATTAGTGAAAACCACGTCCAAATCGGATCAGCGGTTTCTGAGATTAGCGGGAACAAACGCACAGACATACAGACAAACAGACAAACAGAGAAACAGACAAAAATTTTAAAAACTATTGTTTCATGTTTAGAAGCGTGTTTTGAGACGACAACACTAATTTTTTCTTAAAAATATCAAATGTACAGATTTGAACACCTCTACGATTTTATTATATGTATTGATTATATTCGTACAACTTGCATTCTTAGTAAATATTATGACATTATAATATTTGCTTCTTAATATTGATTAAAATAATATAAATAAACTAACCGTATAAATTAACTGACTACGGGAATACATTATTTTTATATAATGACTCATATTACGTTCGATTCATTCGTATTTAACGATTTTGTTAGATTTATATAATATGGCTACTTAATTTAACTTTTTGTTAAATGTACGTAGTATAAAAATTATAATAATATAAATTATTATGTTATATATTTATTATAACATAATAATATATATAGTTATATAAAACATTAATACTTTACTTTATGAAAAATGATATTACGTTTTTAATTATTTATCGTAATAAAAAAGTTAATGTATGTTTATACAAATTCAATGAAAAAAAATATTTTTAACGATAACATTGTTAACAAAATTTTAGATTTTCCATTACACAGAGAAAAAAGAAGGGATAGAGAACTTTTAGAAATTCCCTTTTAATCCCTGATTTAATATCTAATTTATTAAAATGTTTAAAAATTTTCAAAATCATAGACATAAAAGCAAAAACTGTATCTTTTGGGTAGTATTAATAAAAATATAAGTAATATTAAAATACATTATAATTATACTTAAATACATGTGTATTACAATATAATCTATTAATTACATATATCATGCATATTAGATACATTAAATTCTTAGATTACAAGTTAGATATAATTCTCACTATAATAATGTCGCTATAAATAATACGTAGTATGTTAACGACATCGCATTCTCCCATTCAAATATTATTAATATATGTATAGAGACAGTTGTGCGTGATTTTATTGTATATGTGATCCATTAATTAATTATAATGTCGTGACATTGACGCGTCTACCGTAACGGACACTAAAGAAACTGTAATACCCGTATCTATTGCAATATTTACAAAATTATACTCTACGTCATACCTATGTCATGACATACCTATGCCACGACATATCTATGTCATGACATACACATACAGGGTATAAACGTGTGTCGTTACATGTATTCTTTTGACATTATATTTAACAGTTGCCTGTATAATGTACTCTTTTACGTAGATGTTTAAAATTTAATGTAAACGACTTGCTTTTATTGGTGAACTTTTAGCGAGTATGCTTATTTAAAAACAAAAGATACACGATGAAAAATAATATGAAAATTATATTAAAGTGTATTTTATGCCCGAATGTTACAGTTTTAATATTTAAAACCACCATTAAAGATCGCAGAGAAAATAATATAGAAACTGATGAATCAGACAACTATAATATTCGTCGACGAAAGCCTTGAACATAAAAGAACTTGTTACATGGAATGCGTCAAAAGCATAAACTTGTGACATTCACTATAAAATAAATACTGTAATATTTGTAAATGTATTTATAACATGCATATATACCAAGACATGCATAAAAATGCACGCATGTTTAACCAAGCGAGCACATTATGTGAAGAGAGCAAAATAACGGCTTCTTAGCAATAAATAGTCCCCAAACTCTATTACTAGTAGTTCACCAATAAAATCAGTCAGTAGACGATGTCAGTCAGTTTAACTTAACACATACTAATCGATTATTCTATCTAGTTGTATGTAACGTGATCAAAAATTCAGTGATCGAATATACTTGTTACATCAAACATTGGTTGTTTTCTTTCCTTAGCACACCATCATCAAAACAGGGATCAAACAACATTTTTTTTTTTATAAAACCTAGGTAGATCGATTTTAACCCCCCAAAACCCCCTACATGCTAAATTTCATGAAAATTGTTGGAATGGTTTCCAAAATTCAGAAAAATATATATATACTAGATTAACTTATTTAAATACTAGCGGCCTGCCCCTGCTTCGCACAGGTATAAAATATCCCATGTCAGTCGGTGTAAAAAAAATGATTAAAATCGATCGAGTAGTTTTGATTTATTCATTACTGCCCGGGGCTCGCGAGCGTTTTCCAAGAAGATTTCCTGCTATCTTTGGAATATCTAAATTCGTATAGTACATTTTTACTTATTTACTTTTACATTTTCCCTATGTATTTTATTTTTACAATTAATTACAGAATGTATTTAAACAAACTCTTGAAAGAGCGACATAGCTGCTAAAGTCGAAGTGTTATAGGGCGAAGCGCGGCGTCCTCACGGCATTCTAAATCTGTAATATCTCCGAAAATGTTCACTGAAATTACATGCTGTAAACGGCCATATTGATCTATATTAAATCAACTATTTATTTAAGGTACTTAATTGGATAAGGATTAATGCTGTGTTGTATAAAAATTGCTTCAAAAATATGGCATAATTTTTCTTAAAAAGTAAATGTCAAAAAATGCTATAGTGGGTTATCCATAAGAGATAGACATATACCATCGCGGACTTTTCTGTAGACCTTTTCAAGATGTACAAATACTTAGTACATTATTTTGATAAATCTCGTAGGGTTTAGCCTGCATTTGCAATGTAAGCGGAAAAAAATGTAATTATTTACAGAAACCTCAAAAATTACAGTTTTTGTCTACTCTGTATTGAATGTTATTATACGTACAAACGATCCTTTGGAATCACTCTATCTATTAAAAAAACCGCATCAAAATCTTTTGCGTAGTTTTAAAGTTTTATGCGTACATAGGGATATAGGGACTTTGTTTTATAATATGTAGTGATTCATTAAAGTTACAAGAATTTCTCGTTTAAAAGTATGAATTATAGATAGAGTATAGAAGTATAGATAGAAATAGGTTAAAATTAAGTTATATATCTCTTGTTTTCTAAACAATAACAATTTACAGAATTAATAACTCTCTCTTCTCTTCTGTCTGGCAAAGTTTTCTCTTTCCTTACGTTAAATAAATTTAACTCTTCGACGAGTCTAGAAACATATCAAAAGTAATAAAAGATTATTTTGCTATAATCTGCGATGAATCAATCATTAATCATTCAATTCGTCGCGGATTATAGAAAATAATTTTATTATTACTTTTGTATTATTGATCTCCGCAAAATAACGCCTAATTCTATAAATTAGATACATATAATTGATGTATAGATTCCAGCTATACTCACGTCTTATTTATCAAACCACTCTCGAGTCACGCCTTATGAGCTGCTACTACAAAAATTAGATACATATCAGTCCTTTCGCGTAACATTTTACTAAGAACTCTACTGAACTAATTGCAAAATGTTTTAATGAGGCTCAAATTATTTATTCATTATTATAATTACCAACCCTCCTATGCAAATTACGCAATTACAGAATCGATTTTGTGTGCCCTTAAGCGAAAATCGATTTAACCTTCCCATAAATAAAATACAATTTTACTCGAAATTCCTAACGGTTTTGATTCCAAATTTATTCTGTTACTGAATTGTGAGCTTTAAAGCCTTTAAATTAAAATGCTTTTCTGATTAAACCTTATATCAAGACTCGTATAACTGAATTTGAGTCATATGCGATTGTGTTAAGGTTTATTTTAGATTGTAGTAAAGGATTTGCACGGTCGAAGGGCGCGGTAAAGTTGTTTTCAATAGTAATTAGTCTAATTAGTGAGGGTAGCGTTTGTTGTTTTATACGTCGGAATTGTGTTGCGATGTTGTCTGTATGTTGTAAATTTCGAATACAATTAAAATGTGGAATGGAACAGAAATAGAGTTTAATGTAGTAAATATAACGATTTTCCAAAAAGAGATTTATTATTTACTTAAATGTATTATGGTCCCAATTTTTTTTTTATTTCTATAAAATCCATTTTAAAAATATTGTTTATTTAAGTAAACTTGTAAACAAATGTTGTCAAATGAAAAGTAGAATTGTATCTCTACTGCCACATGCATATATAAGATGTGAAAACGGCTTTACTTCGAACTTAGCACTACATAGATTTTCTAAACAAACGCGGATTATAGCAAAATAATTCTAACATAACCTTTGTACGATCATTGAAATTGTGACGTAAAAGTAATAATGTGTACTTAAATGTAACAGTATTTATAAAAGGGAAACGAAAGCAATAAACGCCAAAATACACTTTGTAACCATATACAAGTGTATACAATCTTACCAAGAATAATATCATCATCCTCCTGCCTATCCCACTCTAAGTGGGTTCGGCACAACATGTTATAAACATGCTGTCACATGACATGTTTGGCTACGTTCTTATGACCTACCTGACGTCAACTTACCTTAGTCGTGTTTTATGACACCTCTGTAAGAAAGAGGGTGGTCTTTTCTACTAAATCGGATACCACACGATAGGTAAACTTACCTTAGTCGCCTTTTACGACACCTCGGTAAGAAATGAGGTTGGTCTATTTTACTCAGCCGCATACCAAACGGCGGGTCGACTTACCTTAGTAACCTTTTACGACACCTCGGTAAGATATGAGGTTGGTCTATTCTACTCAGCCGGATACCACACGTCTTACTTAGAATAATAGTGAACACAAATTGTACTCATTTAGTTAATTACCAACAAATCAATTCAATCATTCAATCATCTCAATCAATCAGAATCAAAATCAATCAATCAGATCATCAATCATTTAGTTAATTACCAACAATCAAATCAGAAGCTGTGATGGCCCAGCGGTGCGACCGTGTGAATCTCTAGAGACGATCACGGGTTCGAACCCGGGCAGACACCAATGAGTTTTTCTCTTAAAACTTATGTGTCTAATTGATAATTGCAATTTATCACACGCTTTTCGGTGAAGGAAAACATCGTGAGGAAACCTGCATTTCTCTAGAGAATTCTGGAGGTATGTGTAACCTACCAATCCGCATTGGAGCAGCGTGGTAGGTCTTAGCTCCAATCCTTCTCTCCCAAAACGGAGAGAAGAGGCCTATTCTCAGCAGTGGGATAGTAACAGGCCGTTACTTACTTTACTTTTACTTACAACAAATCAATTATTTACTGCACAAACCGATTAGTGAATTTGTTTGTATATTTGCGAAACATTAACTAAATTGCTTTACCTAACGATATTTTATGTTTGACTACATTGAAAAGAAATAAATAAATAGAAGATTGATAAAAGAAAAAGATATAATTACCGGCTTATAATTCGTTATTACAATATTATATTTATTAAAAGCTTTTATTAAACTTGCTGTGTATGTATGTGAAGGTGGAATCTTGGATAACTTCCATCTTTACTTTCTAAATGCTTATGTGCGTATATGTATGTGAAGGTGGAATTTTGGAAATTAAATTTAACCCACTTCCCGGTGTCCGATTGATCTGAAATTTAACATACTGGTCCAGTCCCGATGTCAATGCATATTTATGATAAGCATGACCCGATTAGCGAGGGTAATTAGCTCCAAACGAGGTAATTTCTCAAAGGTTAACGTTAAAGCTTTTATTTAATAAAAGCTTTTAATAAATTTTATTTCATATAAAAATGTAGCAAACATTAACTCATGCTACGTAACGTAGCTGCTATGCGTAGCTACTACGAAATTATTTTTTATAGCCGTAGCCGCGTGGTTCATTTAAGCGAACAGAAAATATGAAGTTTAAGAAAAAGAAATTTAAGCGATATATACTGTTTCTATATACTTTCTATATACTGTTTGAGAAGTAAGCCGTTTGGTATCCAGCTAAGTAGAATAAACCACCCTCATCTCTTACCTAGGAGTCGTAAAAGGCGACTAAGGTAAGTCGACCCACCGTGTGGTGTCTTTCTAAGTAGAATAGACCATCGTCATTTCTTGCCGAGGTCTACACCTCGGCAAGAAATGACGATGGTCTATAAAAGGCGACTAAGGTAAGTTGATGAAGCTGGTCTTAAAATACGCAGCCAAAACATGTGACAACATGTTGTGCCGACCTCACAGAATGGGATAAGGGGAGGAGGATAATTACTGTTCGAGAATTTAAAAAAAATGATTTCAATTTTACTTCACCTGTAGACCCTATCGTCTGACGATTTTTCGATTACGGGGCGAAAAGATCGTTGAGGTTGTCGTATTGTATATGTGTAGTGCTTGTGTAGAGTGGTGTTGGTGTCTTGTGATACGTGTCTATACTAATATTTAACGGATTATAGCAAAAAAAATTCTACCATAACTTTTGTAGTATGGAATTCCGCACAGTAACGCTTACTTCTATAAATTAAAATAAAATCAATAAATACCTAGTTCTCTTGAATGCCCTGTCAAGTGTAGTGAAATATGACGGCGATATATTTTTCTATCATTACTCCAATTGGAGGCGCAGGCCTTTGCCCCGAGCAGGCTATTACGTTTTTATGGCTGTTTAAATATTTTATAGCTTGTTTCTTGGGGTGGGCGCTTGTTAAATTTTCATAGATCCCCGGCTACCCCTATTTCGATTCTACGTGGTTGATTTCGGTTCTAACATTTTTAACATTTTTCCTTTACTTGATAGAAAAATACCTCATATATGTGAGGTATTTTTCATATATAAAGGCAAATGCCTTTATATAGACATTTATTAGATTGTTATTTTATTACTTATTATTACTTACTTTTATTATTACTTAGTTTATTATTTTATTAGACACTGATTCATAAAGCTTTTTATACTGTTGAGGACTATATTGATGATAAGAAAGCTTGGTTTTAAATTGCGTCCAGCTACGCACTATCTAATTTCGGGGACGCCTGTCGGTGCAGGGCGGGTGTTCAGCTCCTATTCCGGACTATTCCACCCATTCCAGCTACGCACTAGATTATATTGTAATTTTTTTAATTTTTTCTTAATTAAGCCATTATTGTAGAACTCAATTTTGAAAAGAGTGACCGCTAAGAGCACCTGGTTCTCGGTAAGAGCACCTTTCCGAACCAGTGGTAGCTTCATTGTAATTTGACGATACGAAAGTGCTTTCAAAGGCCAATTTGAATAAATAATTATTTGAATTTGAATATATGAAAAATACCTCACATATGTGTGTGTCATTATTATCTATGTGTTAGTTAATTAGGAATTTAGAAGGCCGTCTCATTTTTCTTCGGAAGTTTGAACAGTGAAACAAAAATGCAAGGGTGTAGAAATTATTTCTTTAAAAATATTATTTTTTTAGGCTTCACATTTCTATGTAGAAAAGGCAAGTTTATTTACAACTGTACGAATTTAATTGACAATTACACCATTCCGCCTAAAAGTATAGCACATTAAGTCTTTGCCCAACAGTGGGGCACTAGTAAAATAATGCATTACGAACTCTTTTTGCATGTTCGTAACAATATTCCAAGTAATTCTTCAGGACTATGGCATTTTTTTTTTAAGTTTTTTTTTGCTGGTATTGTGACCTTTATCGACTATCATTTTTTAAATTTATAGTTTATGTGTAGAAACCGGCTATATTCAAGTGATATTTTATAAGGTGAGCCTGTCGTGTATGTAAAAGTCACACGTTTTTGTGTTTTCAGTTGTTGGCTTTAGCTATATAATGAACTAAGCATAGGCTCCGCCCGCGTAGAAATCTGTGTGTCATAAAGTTTTTCCGCTTAAATCCCTTCAAATTGGTTTTGAAGGGATGGAAGGGGGGGGCTTATCCCACTCTAAGTGGGGTCGGCACAACATGTTACAAACATTTTGTCATATAATTTGGCTACGTATTTTACGACCAGCCGCCTGCCTGACGTCAACTTACCTTAGTCTCCTTTTACGACATCTTGGTAAAAAATGATGGTGCTACTATTCTATTTAGCCGGATACAACACGGTCTAGATTGCTAGTAAGTAATAATAGTGCCAAATTTCATCAATATTGGTTCAAGGGATTCACCATGAAAGAGTAACAAACATATGTCCATACTCACAAACTTTCTTTTTTACAATACGACTAGCAATCGCCAGCGGCTCCACTCGTTTGGAAGATTAACACCGTAATATAGTCTTTTGATAACCTAATTAAAGTGGGTTAACCTTAAAAGCATAGGTACGCTGTCGCGGACTTTTATTGAGAACTCTTAGAGGGGAACAATTTTTCTAATACACGATTTTTAAAAACTTTAAACATAAAAGTTGGTATTGTGTCTTAACCATAAGAGATAGAGACATTGTGTTGTGGACTTTTTTGTAGTATATTTTCAAATTTACAATTCTCTAGTATATTACTTTAGTGTATCTTTTTTGGTTTACGCGACGCACGCTAGTAAATCTCTCACCGAGCACGTTTTTATTACAATCGCAGATCTATTTAACACACTTAACATGAAATCGTTTTATTTACCTGAACCCTTCAGAAGAAATTGCAATATCTTTTAGTAAAAACCGTCCAAAATTCCGTTCAGTAGATTTTGAAAAAATAGTCACATACTGACAGCTTTGGGGACTTTGATTTATAATATGTATAGATTTTAAATTAAAAAACTGATCGCTTTTTTGCCCTTTAGTTATTGCAACTTTTTAATTAACATGAAAGCACGCACAGACGTCAAGAGCGATCGACATTCGCCCTCAAAGGGCTCTGTTTGTATTGAGAGTCGAGTGTTACCGGAGGGCTATCTGAGGAAGAGGGTCTGGTATTTGCTTAGTTTCAATTACATTCTACAAAGGTACGGTTTGTCAGAATTAGTTTATTGATTTTGGACTTGTTTCTTTGTTACCCACTTTGTAAATGTTAGGCAGATTAGATTAGTTCCATTTTTGGTACTAAAGTACTGAATATATTATTTTATTATAATCCGCGATAAAAGAAAAATGTCTAAGTGACCGAGCCTAGCTCGGTAATTTTTTACAAAATAAAAAAAAGAAACTCCAAAAAAAAGAAAAAAATATTAGGGTAGGTGGGGCTCGAGCCTAGGTATTTTCATTTCTCGAGACCACACGTTCCCCGAATAAGCTACGCTGACTTGACAGTTAATGGCAAAAATTCAATTCAATATGAATTTAAGTATTTTTTAATGCCCAAAAACAGGCATAAAATGTTTTTTTTTAATAAAACCTAGCTCGGTCAATTTTTCTCCCCTAAAACCTGCTTGCTGAATTTCAGGAAAATCGTCGGAGCCGTTTCCGAGCTTTCGAAAAAAATATATCACTACATATTATAAAACAAAGTCCATATTTCCGTATGTACGCATAAAACTTTAAAACTACGCAACCGATTTTGATGCGGTTTCTTTAATAGATAGAGTGATTCCAGAGGAAGGTTTGTACGTATAATAATATTCAATACGAAGTAGAGAAATACTGTAATTTTTGAGGTTTCTGTAAATAATTACATTTTTTTCCGCTTACATTGCAAACGCAGGCTAAACCCTACGAGATTTATCAAAATGATGTACTAAGTATTTGTACACCTTTAAAAGGTCTACAGAAAAGTCCGCGATGGTATATATCGGATAACCCACAATAGCAGTTTTTTTCATTTACTTTTTACGAAAAATGATGCCTTATGTTCAAAGCAATTTTTATACAATACAGCATTAATCCTTATCCAATTGAGTACCTTAAATAAATTGTTGATTTAATATAGATCAATATGGCCGTTTACAGCATGCAATTTAAGTGAACATTTTCGGTGATATTACAGATTTAAAATGCCGTGAGGACGCCGCGCCCTATAGCACTTCGAATCTTTTAGAGTTTGTTTAAAGACATTCTGTAATTAATTGTAAAAATAAAATACATAGGTAAAATGTAAAAGTAAATAAGTAAAAATGTACTATATGAATTTAGATATTCCAAAGATAGCAGAAAATCGTCTTGGTATAGGGAAAGGAAATTGTTTTTCTCCAAATTTAACGCTTGCGGGCCACGGGCAGTAATGAATAAATCAAAACTAATGGATCGATTTTAATCATTTTTTTTACACTGACTGACATGGGATATATATATATTTTATACCCGTGCGAAGCAAGGGCAGGCCGCTAGTATATACATAAAAGATTAACTCATTTAAATATTAAAGATATATATGTAATGTAAAATGTAGGGTGTACTTTCCGTTCTCATATCAGATACATGCTGAAATCGCAAAAACTCATGCACTACTTACCATTAATATAAAAAAAATATACAAGCACTGCACACATTCAAAAATCGTTTGCCCCGTAAATACAGCATCGTCAGGAGATAGACTCCACGACAAAATTTCTCAATCAAATCAAATCAAATCCAAAAAATTAACCCACTGAAAGACACAAGCGTATATACACGATATTGTCATAAACATTTTCATGCCAAGAAAAATGTATGAATTATAATGGTTTCAAAAAAAAAGTAACATCAACATAAAGAAGCAATAACAAATTCATTTGTAAAAATCAATATAGAAAAGTAAACATTATTAATTATTAATTACAAACATTATTAATATATACTATATATCAGCCGGATACCACACGGCGTATATATTATATATTATTAATATATAATATATACGCCGTGTGGTATCCGGCTGAATAGAATAGTACCACCCTCTTTTCTTACCGAGGTGTCGTAAAAGGCGACTAAGGAAAGTCGACCCGCCGTTTGGTATCCGGCTGAGTAGAATAGACCAACCTCATTTCTTACCGAGGTGTCGTAAAAGGCGATTAAGGTAAGTTGACCCACCGTGTGGTATCCGGTTTAGTAGAATAGACCACCCTCATTCTTACCGAGGTGTCGTAAAATACGACAGATGTAAGTTGACGTTAGGCAGGCGGCCGGTAGTAAAAACGCAGCCAAATCATTTAACAGCGTGTTTATAACATGTTGTGCCGACCCCACTTAGAGTGGGATAAGGGCAGGAGGATGATGATTAATTATTAATATATCCTATTAATATCATAAATGCGAAAGTTTGTGAGTATGGGTGTATGTTTGTTACTCTTTCACGGCGGATCCGCTGAATATCGATGAAATTTGGCACAATTATTCCTTATACACCAGAATAAAATATAGGATATAAAAACCCTGTTAATTCTACAGGGATAGGATGACATTGAAAAGCGCGATGTATTATCGACCTATCACTCGACAACAGTCCACAAGAACGAAGTCGGGGATAAAAGCTAGTATATATAATGGAACCATGATAAATTGGGTAAAATGTTGGCAAACTACAAACTGTAATAATTTAATTAGAGAAGTTAGTGGATGCTCCAGAGGGTAAACTTTTCCAGCTTTTAATATGGGCTCAGGTTACAGACTCTTTTTATATTATTAGACAATTAAGTGGATTATTCAAATATTTCTTTGTAACTTACATAGAAATAGCTCTAAGTTTATAATTTAATTTAACTACTGCTTTCCTTTACAAACTAATTGTATCAAATATAAATGACCCCTAAATTTCGCAAAGTAAAACTTAATTGCAATTGCAATTACCCTTTTAAGTTTCGATGCATTTTTTAAATCATTAAAAATATATTAAAAAATACTGCGTCTCTTAAATACGCCGTGTGGTATCCGGCTGAATAGAATAGTACCACCCTCATTTCTTACCGAGGTGTCGTAAAAGGCGACTAAGGTAAGTTGACCCGCCGTGTGGTATTTGGCTATTGAGAATATACCACCCTAATTTGTTACCAGGATGTCGTAAAAGGCGACTAAGGTAAGGAGACGTCAGGCTGGTCATAAAATAACAAGCCAAAACATGTTTTAAAATGATGTGCCAACTCTACTTAGACTGAGATAAGGGCAGGAAAATGATGATTTAACTGGGATAATAGTATCACGAAGTAACGCCTAATTGTATAAAATGAATAATTTATAGAATTAGGTGTTACTTTGCGGAGATCCACGAGATCACTATCAAACGATTTTGCAATTTTGACCAAAATCGCAAAATCGCTTTTGCGATTTTGGTCTTGGAGTCTATCCCCTGATGATGCTTCGGTTGGGGGGCGAAAACGATTGTTGAGGTTGTGATAGTGAATGTATATAGTGCTTGTGTATTGTGGTGGCGGTGGTGAAGGTTTGTGCATGTGTTTTTACGAATCCAGAATTTTTTACGAATATCAGGTATGATAACCGATTGTCCACTCTACATTTAGCATTATATATATTTTATATTTTACTTCTTCGCGGATTATGGCAAAATAATTTTATTATTACTTTTGTATAAAATGAACTTAATTCAATAACAGTTACAAACTCATCCAAGCTGAGCCGTATTAAGTTACGTGCCAAAAGTCCGTGTTCCACACAAGCTCGCGTCGGCGGTGCGGGGCTCACCTGGCGCGGATCGATCCGCGCACCTGCGTCGCCATAGCTACGACCCGCCCACGTAGCGCTCACATTGCATGGGAGAGCGGGAAATATAACTCTATCTTTATAATTGTTTAATAGCGGCCTCCCCCTGCATCGCATGGGTTTAAAATATATAGCCCATGTCACTCAGTGAAAAAAAAAATGATTAAAATCGATCCAGTAGTTTTGATTTATTAATTACTGCCTGTGTCCCGCAAGCGTTAAATTTGGAGATAAACAATTCCCCTCTGCGTATACTAAGAAGATTCCCTGCTATCTTTGGAATATCTAAATTCATATACTACATATTTACTTATTTATTTTTACATTTTTCCCTATGAATTTTATTTTTACAATTAATTACAGAATGTCAATATACACAACATTCACAGCTTCCTTGTCATTTAATAAAGCGACATTTCGTTGCGCGTCCGATAGCTGCTAAATTCGAAGTGCTGTGGGACGAAGCGCGGCCTCCACACGGAATTTTAAATCTGTGATATCTTCGAAAATCTTCATTTAAATTACATGCTCTAAAAGGCCATATTGATCTACATTAAATCAACAATGTATTTAAGGTATTTAATTGGATAAGGATTAATGCTGTATTGTTTAAAATTGCTTCGATAATAAGGCATTATTCTTTGATAATAAGGCATTATTCTTCGATAATAAGGCATTATTTTTCGAAAAAAGAAAATGTCAAAAAAAATGCTATTGTGGGCTATCCATAAGAGATAGACAGATCACGAAGTTTTCTGTAGCACTTTCTGTAGAAACAATTTTTTTTTTTGTTTCTGTTGGTAAGCGTTTATTCAAATATATGAATACTCTCCGCTAGTAACCACGTCGTCACCCTTACTGCATCACACGACACGCTAGGGTCCCATAATTGAATCACAGTCCCCGGGCTGAACAATGTTCTCAGACAGCGTAACATCATACATCATTCTAAAAGCTTTTTGAGTATTTCAAGCTTTAAGTAAATGTATTTTTAAAAGCTTTTATTTAAATTGCATTATATCTTTAATATTTAAATGAGTTAATCTTGAATATATATTTATTTCTTTTTTTCGGAATCTAAGAAACAGCTCCAACGATTTTCCTGAAATTCAGCATGCAGTAGGCTTTAGAGTGGAAAGAGCGATCTAGCTAGGTTTTATTTAAAAAAAAATGGTTTTATCCCTGTTTTGGGCATTAAAAAAGTACAAAAATTTAAGCTTTTTACTTTCGCAATTACCGCAATGTTCATGGCAACTTACTTCAAAGTAAGAATACTATTATTAAACCTTAAAAGATCTTTTAATAAAATACATATTAGAAACCTTCTGCGCGCAACACAAGCTGCGTGGAAGACGTCGCAAATGTCACACTCTGGTCCTTCCACCGTCCGCTACCAGAACTTACATCAATACGTTGCTGATACTGATGTGAAAAAAAAAGAAATCAAACGCATTCGTAATGTTAGTATGTATTTTTAATCTTTCTTGAACTTTTAATAGACGTCTCGGTTCATAACATTGATCAAAATTATGTTCCTGATTCAAATGTGAAATAAGGAGTTACACGATCCCCGTGGGAATCGACACCTGATGTGGTAATAGGGGGGTGGAATGGCGTTCACTCCCTGTTAATTTATATTCCCTCCTTCTCCCTTTTGTACAATGAATGTTTTAAAACAAAACAGTAGTGTTTAAATGGGAAATAGAAGCTCTATTTATGGATATTATATAGCAAATACAGACATCATCATTCTCTTGCCCTTATCCCGCTCTAAGTGGGGTCGACACAACATGTTATAAACATTTTGTCACATGATTTGGCTATGTATGTATGTTTGCATGGTACTATCGAGTCAAGTTATCTTCTTTCCAGAATTAATTTTAACTGTCCAAGGAATAATTCCCGACGAAAGACCACTTTTCATGTATCGTCCACTAGAACCAAATATGCGAGTAACAGTGTCATAAACAGGTGCTGTGCACTTAACAATCAACTTTTTTCGGAACTAGATATATTTCACCTCTCTCTCCCTAATTTTAAAAAAGCTGTTCAAAATAATATTAAAACTAAAAAGTAAATGAATAATCTTATGTAATATTTAACTATATTATATTAAGGATTTTATTATTATTACTATAACATATTTTATTGTACTATCGAATTGTAATTTTTTATTGTCCCTTCATTTGCATGTTAAATTGTTATGAGTTAATGCAATATTTGGAAACTGTTTTTGGTTTATGTTTGGCTTATATGTTTATAATGTAAATAATTATCATAGTACTGTTTGTTTCCATAATATAAATAAATAAATAAAATAAATAAATAAATAAATGTATTTTATAACCGGCCGCCTATCCGACGTCAACTGACTTTAGTCGCCTTTTGCGACACCTCAATAAGAAAGAGTGTGGTCTCTTCTTCTCAGCCAAATACCACACGGCGAACTAACTTACCTTACTCGCTTTTTACGACACCTCGGTAAGAAATGAGGGTGGTCTATACTACTCAGCCGGATAACACACAATGAGTCAACTTACCTTAGTCACCTTTTACGACACCTCTGTCAGAAATGAGGATGGCATATTCTAATTAACCGAATACCACATAGCAAATGATAAATTAAATTTCTTAAATAACTTAGGCGTAGAATAACGAAACTCTTACTCTAATCACATTCTCTACACGATATCATCCCTCGTGCAATAAAAAAATAACGATGAAATGAAAAATTTCGATAGCAGAATATTACTATTCATAGCTTATAAAACATCCAAAGACCATCGCAATACTAAATTCTAAAATCTACTTATCGAGCTTATACTAAAATAGAGAGATTTAAAATACAATTTAGTCTAGACTTCGGAAGAATTGAAACAAGCTCTGTGAAAGCGGAGTTTTAAATTGAATTGAGAAACAGTCTTGAACTGGAATTATGTTCAGTGTCTAAATAAAAACTGCAAAATTCGTTTTGCAGTTATTATTTTAAACGGTGAAATGAAATTTAAGGTAAGTTCACTAGTAATTGACCATGTTCTAGAAGTTGACCGTTTTGTGTGAAATTTTAAATAATAAGCGTTTTTTTGTTATGGCTAATAAAAAATATTAATTAATAATATTACATTTTAAATATTAAACAATGGACAAAGTTCTGAGCTTTTGGGCAGTTGTTAATAGATGGCAACAGTTAATTACAAATTTATTTTTCATTAGCTACAACAAACAAAACCCTAAAAGTAAGGGGTTAGGGATAAATACTCCGGGTACAACATGTAATAAACATGTTGTCACATGATTCGGCTAGGTCTTTTACAACCGGCCACCTGCTTGACGTCAACTTATTTTAATCATCTTTTCGACACCTCAGTAAGATAGAGGGTGATGTATTCTATTTAGCTCGCTTTCACTCGGCGGGTCGACTTATCTTAGTCATCTTTTACGAAACCTCGGTAAGAAATGATGCTGACCTATTCTACAGCCGGATACCACACGGCGGAGTAGGTTCAAATTAATAAGACAACAAAACATTAGGTATATTACACGGTTACAAAGTTCCCTGTGGTCCGTAGGGAGTGATAGAGTCATCTGTCACTGTCAGGCAAGACGCAAAGGTGTCTTCCATTTTGAATTGTGTCTACGCGATGAATTGCTATAAACCCGTGACCGTTCGAAAGAGTCGCACGGTCTCACCACTGAGCTATCACAGCTCTTACTTTACTCTTACTTTTTTTTTTTATGTCAGGAAAACCCATTCATCGCCATCACCGCTCGACGGGGACGAGCGGCGGGTATGTCGGACTCGCACCGACTAAAAACCTGACAGTGCTCCACCGCGCTGCTGGTGGCGGGGACAGGGTACCTATGAAGACATTGCCCCCATCCCCGCCAGCAGCAGCTCTGTACCCCGGAGAGCGCCACCTCCGGGTCGGGGCCTCTCTTAACAGTGGCCCCTCCCTCCGCTAATCGATGCATCGGGAGCACCAGATGCATCGACCGCCTCGGGGACCTAACTCCAGCGAGCGTCCGATACCCTGTTCGGGCCGCTCGGAGGTCCCCGTTAGGGCGGCATGCGACGGACTTCGGCAAGTCGCCTGCGCCCCGCTCGCCTGCGGCGGATCGGATCCAAGGACTCGACTTCCCGGATCCGCCCCGCCGCCTCCTTCCGCGAGATTACGTCCTCGCAGAAGGAGGCCATCGCTGCCCACGATCTCTCCCTGTCCACCATGGCACGAACAACAGTGGGCAAGGAAAGATCGTGCCCCACCTGTGCCACGAGCTCTGCCCGTTGAACTGCCCAAGCTGGGCAGTCCGCGAGCGTGTGCAGCGCCGTGTCGAATTCGGCGCCGCACTCGTGGCACTCACCGGTCGGTTCACACCGGGCCACCCGCCACAGATACCTCCCGAAACAACCATGTCCGGAAAGCACCTGTGTCAGGCGAAAGGTGAGGACCCCATGCCTCCTGGCGACCCAGCCCTAGAGAATGGGCTGGATAGCTGAAATCGTCCAGAATCCTGCACTGGGCGATTCCAGCCGCCGCCTCCATTGGCGGAGGAGGTCCTCTTGAGCTGCCCTCCGCCAGTCCACCTCTACCGGCGCTGAGTCTCCCCCCGATGAACGGGTTTCAACTCTACGCCGGTAGGCCTGAGCAAGTACCTTGGCCTCTAGGTCCCATGGAGGGGACCTGGCCAAAGCGCAGGCCGCCTCGCCGGAGATGGTCCGGTAGCCCCATACAATTCTGACCGCAAGAATCTTCTGCGCCCCACGCAAAAGAGGCAGAGACCTGGCGGTCAGGCGCTCCGCCCATACGGGAGCACCGTATAGGGCCATTGACCGAACCACTCCGGAGTAAAGGCGCCGGCAGCCTGTATTTGGCCCCCCTACATTCGGGAGGAGCCTGCTCAGGACTCCAGCGGTCGCCTTTAGTCTAGGGGCGAGCCGCCGGAAGTGGGCCTCGAACGTCGATCGGCTGTCGAGGAGCAATCCCAGGTACTGTAGTGTACCCGAGATTTCGATGGACGTCCCGCCCACCACCAACCGGGAGCCCACTGGGGGTGCCATCCGAGGCCTGTGGAAGCAAATGGCCTCGGATTTCTCCAAGGCCACCCCCAGTCCCAGCCGGCGAATCCGCGCCACAACGTGAGCCGTGGCCGCGGTCGCCAGCACTCGGGCTTCCCGGTGGGTGCTCGCGCGGGCAGTCACGAGGGTGTCGTCTGCATAACAGAACAAACGCACCCCCGGAAGCATTTGCCCGCGCAGCACCCAGTCGTACCCGATGTTCCACAGGAGGGGGCCAAGAACCGACCCCTGTGGAACACCGCACGACATCCTCCGCTCCTTCCACCCTCCCCCAGCCGTCGGGTACCTGACAGCGCGGTCAGCCAGATAGTTACTGACCACACGCTGCAGGTACATGGGGATGCGGTGGAAGCGTAGGGCCTCCTTGATCACTCCCCAGGGCAAGGTGTTGAATGCGTTAGCGATGTCCAACGACACCGCCAACACCACCTCACGCTGGGACTTAACTTAACTCTTACTTGCGTGTTAATATTACTATTAATTTTAACTTATTCTTTTAATAGACACCAGACTATACAAATAGTTAAATCGAAGTTTTGTTGTATTCGTAATTTTCTATTTCAAATTTGGCATAATTTTATTTTATTTTATTTTTATACTATAATAGTACCAGGCTGAGCTTTGCTTAATAATTTTTTTTAATTAAAAAAAAATTAAAATAATAATAATTAGGGGGTTATAACAAAAGGTGGGTGGGCCTCGATCTTCGGTATTTTCATTTCTAGACCAGTTCCCCGAATAAGCTACGCTGACTTGACAGTTTTCGCCAAAAATAGTTTTTTATATACTGTAAATTTTAGTATTTCTCAATGCCCAAAAACAGAGATAAAATGATTTTTTAAATAAAACCTAGCTAGATCAATTTTTCTCCCCCAAACCCTCCTGCATGCTTGATTTCAGGAAAATCGTTGGAGCCGTTTCCGAGATTCTAAAAATATATATATATATATATATACAAGATTAACTCATTTAAACTTATTCTTTTAAAAGACAACAGACAATTCTCATAGTTGAATCGAAGTTTTGTTCTTTTTGTAGTTTTCTATTTTAAATTTGTTAAAAGTTCAGAAAGTTCCACGTTCCAACGCCGTGTGGTATCCGGCTGAATAGAATAGTACCACCCTCTTTTCTTACCGAGGTGTCGTAAAAGGCGACTAAGGTAAGTCGACCCGCCGTTTGGTATCCGGCTGAGTAGAATAGACCAACCTCATTTCTTACCGAGGTGTCGTAAAAGGCGACTAAGGTAAGTTGACCCACCGTGTGGTATCCGGTTTAGTAGAATAGACCACCCTCATTCTTACCGAGGTGTCGTAAAATACGACAGAGGTAAGTTGACGTCAGGCAGGCGGCCGGTCGTAAAAACGCAGCCAAATCATGTAACAGCGTGTTTATAACATGTTGTGCCGACCCCACTTAGAGTGGGATAAGGGCAGGAGGATGATGATGATGAAAGTTCCACGTTATTCTATATAATGTTTTGTTATAGGATGGGGAGAGTCCCTGCTGTCCCTTCCGAAGAGATGGCTCAGCACACAGGTCTACGGCACCGAGGACGAAGACTTTCAGGTATCTACTTGGAATTATTTTTTCAGTCAAAAATATTTAATATTTACCGAACCTATTTAACCTGTGAAAAAAATTGTTTTTTTTTTATTTCAGTTTTAATTTTAACTTTATTTTAATTACTTATATCCCCGATTATTTTCAGTTGTTGTGTGTTTTAATTTTTAATATAAATTAATTTTGTTTTTCTTATCTGTAGTTAAAAACTCAAGATTGTATGCTTCTATGTGTTTATTTAAGTTTGTATAATTTTGTTTTTTAAGTAAGTTTGAATGTTTTTATAACACTGTTGTAACAAAATTAATTAAGCATGTTGTGTTCTCCTGTAATTGGGGGTACACTTAACCCACATTTGTGTGTACCTTTGTTTGAGTCTCTTTAATTAATAAATAAAAATATTCAGCTTTCTTATTAATACTAGTGCCTTCTTTCTCTCTCTATCCAGTATGTCCAAGTGGCCAAACTGCCAGTGCCGGACCTGCAGGCAACCCTGGACTCATATCTGGAATTCGCATCAGTGATAGTGAGTCAGCAACAATTAGAGAAGACCCAGGAGATAGTCAAAAGATTTGCAGAGGATCTCGGACCCAAAATACAGGAGAAACTCATAGAAAGGCAAAGAGAAATGATTAATTGGGTAAGTCTGTATTAGAGTTCATATTTACCATTAACACTTGTAGCTATTATTTTAAAAGTAATAATTTTATTTTGTAAAACAGCCTATGAAAAGGATACATACTATAAAGTGTAGTACCGAGCATACGACATTAATTGTTATTTTAGGCATCTACACACCTCATAACCTACATAAAAGAAATCAGTTATTTCAGTGAAGCTTTTAGCTACAGGCATTATTTTACGTTTTTGAAAAAAAATTAAATACGCCTCAAAATCAATGACCATACACGCCATTCTAACCTTCGCCTAAAAACTAAGTACGATACAACTAAACAGGTGCGAGGGAGACAATACTATCATGGTATTGTTTCCTCCTGATTTTTAAACGAGCGCGCTGCGCCAGGTCAGTCGAACATTACTAACAATGCCAAATGTTAAATAAATTATATTTATTTTCTTTGAAAATACATTAAAAAAAATGATATTTAAGAAGATTCGATTACACCAATATTATCTATATGTTTAAGTGATAAGTGGATTAATTTAATGACTTATTGTTGGTACCATTCTGTACATATCGCCCTTTCCGAAGAATAAAGTCATATGTCTCATGTATAAGCATTGGAAATGCGACTATATTCTTCGGATAGGGCGATATGAATCCTACAAAATTTTAAATTATAAATCTCATCAATTAATATTAAAATTAAGGATCCCATTTAATCATCAGTAGATATAAATGAAGCATTCAATGATTAATTATAATATATCTAATATTCCTAAAATTAAAATAAAGATTCAACCCAAGACGTAATCTATTGGTGAAGAATAATTTAATATAGCTAATTTATTAATGAAAAATGAAACATCTATTTCGTGATTTTTGATTTCTTATCGGTCACGTGTAACTGTTTCTCATAACCATAACAATAGCATTACGTTACTCTACTTGTTACCATTTTCCTTCATTCACGCACCAAACAAACATGTCGCCAAAAAATAAACTTACATCGCATTTACAATGGCTTTTCTGATTACAAATTTTTTACTGATTTTATGGTTATTAAATGCAGTTAAGAAAAATCATGCTGAAATAACATCACTGGGATTGAACGAACAAAAATATAATAACGTGTTATCAAAAATTTTACAAACAGTTGATGCGGCATCTAGTGATGAACAGTTGTTAAATGTGACATCAAAGTTAATTCAAACCCTTTGTTTGTGTTTAAGTGAAACATTAAGTGATAGACAAAAAATATATAATCAAAACGCATTCGATTCACACGTTGAAAATGATAAAGACCAAGGGAACAACATGAAATTTTTCAAAAAGATGTACAACAATACTTGTATTGACTTCAAACAAGGACTAATAAGCAAAAAATATAATGATCCAAAAGTAACGCATAATGATGGAAAACTAATAAAAGGTATAACATCGAAAAACGTTAATAATTATCGAAGTAAATATGTATATCGCTTTCTATACAAAACTCTGATCCAAGGTTTAAACAACCATACTTTTAGAATACAAAAGTATCCATTATACAAAAATAAACTGCCTGAAAACCCTAATATGGGTCACAAAGTCATAGTAATTTTAACATTATCGAACTACCAAGAAAACTTTAAAAATGGGAGTGAAAGTGGGCCTCCTGAAATCTTTAGTAAAAATACTGTCATAGATATTGACCTTATAGATACGACATTCACGAAGGAATATGAAAGAATTACACCTGTAAAAAACTGTCATCTCTATACAATATATATGTTTATAATAAACTGTAAAATAAATAATTATATTAAGAATATTAAGTTATTACATGTAAAAGATTCTTTAAAAATATATATAGATATATTGACATATCAAAATCTTTTAAATCTTCCAAACCATTGCTGTAATCAATCGTCAGTAAATTCTTGCGAAAAATTTATATACTTGAATAAATATGGATTGAATGATTTACATGTAACAACAGTTAAGCAAAAGAATTATAAAAGTTTGAAAAGTATTATTTATAAAATAAAGAATTTAGTAAATCAATACAATTCAAAGGTATTGCAAAATGATATAATAGATATACATGATAACATTAACAATAGTAAATATTCAAAGATAACGTCATATACCGATTTAATAAATCTATCTACTGGCGCTAGTAATATTACCTGGACAACAGAAAAGTATGCAAAAGGAGAAAAACTAGTTCGTACTTCACTAGATACCCCGGATTATATTAAATTCACAAAGCTCACTTCTAAACTCATTTACGATGTCGGTACAATAAGGAAAACAATATTAAAAAGGGGCTATGAAACATCATCAATTATATCAACAATGCAATCAGAAGAACAGAGCATGGCACCAACAATAAAAAATGCTACTAATCCTTCTACTAAACTTTTTCTGAAACTTTCTTCGTTTAGACCTAAATTTAAACAAAGTAGCACTCAACCTTATCTTACATTTCTTAGAACTCACAAAGTGGATGAAAATAGTTTTATCAACTATACGTTGCAAGAAGCCGTTGAAGCAGACAAACAACATGATAAATATTTCACAAAAAGAAGTAATAAGAATGAGTTAGAAATCGATATGAATCAATCAGTTTATGAAAGCAAGGAGAATATTTCTAATGTTTATGAAAACACAAGTTACGTTACAAAGAAACAAGTATTAGCAAAAAATCTAGATATCAGTGTGGAATCAGCAACCACTCTTAAGAATAAAAGTCTTTCAAATTCATCAAATTCATATACACCATTATACACAGTTTCAGTAAAAGAAAATAGCATTAAAAAAGCATTAAGTATTAAAGAAGTTTCTCCATTAAACAGAAATAAAATAATTAAGGAAGTGACACCGACCTCATTTTCAATATTTATTAAAAAACAGACAGGTAATAAACCAAATTTGCTACGGCAAAGTACAACCCACAAAGCATCTGTTATAACTCATATAAATACTCAAATGAAAAGCCCATTAAGTAGGAATAGTGTTGCCATCTCAAAGACCACTCCTATATCACAATATTTTACTTATAACAATTCATATAATGTAACGAATAATCATTATAGCACCAAAGAAGATGTGATTTTATTTCAATTGGGAACAAAAAGGTTGGAGAACATAAATAACCATATTACTAAACAGGGGTCTCAAAATAAATCTAATCGTGATAAAATTAAGTTTTCAGCAATATTAATTACAACTACACCAATATCTACACTTGCATATGTTCACCCTAATAATCAAAAATCAAACAATTTGTCAAAAATTGTCTCGAAACAAATCTTATTAACAACAGTAAAAGATAAAAGGATGTTTTCCAAATATAGAGCATCTTTTAATTACTCAAACGTTGTGACAGTTGTAGGTGCTAATCAATCTTTGTTATTTGAAAAAAGCACATTTTCCCCGTTAAACGTTTCGTTGTTTCAAGTAGAAAACAAAACTAACAGCTCTACAAAAGATAGTTTACAAAATTATGACGGAAAACATCTTACGCTTAATAAATCAGAAAAGTTTAAAACGAAACATAAAGATGATTTACCAAGCATTCAAAACAAAAGCCATTTGGTCGTAACAGTTCACAGTATTCCGTCAATTAGTATAAACAATGCCTTAATATTTTCTTTTCCTTCTACAACACAGCTTAATTGCAACAAAGCCAATCTCAGTAAAAGCACTGAACAAATTCAAATTTCCATAGAAAATCATTTCCAAAAGAAAACAACAGCTATGTTATCCATGAGTACAAATAAGAAAAATATTATTCTCCCGGATTCAGTGTTATATATTTCACCTAAATTAAATAAACAGCCAAAAACACATTTAACAACGTCTAATTTAAAAAACTTCAAGCTGTTTTTAGTGCCAACTACATTAAGGGAAACTAAAAATGAACAAACAAAATTTCCAAATGATAAAGGATTAGACATGGCTAAATTATCGTATGATTCATCAAAAATAAAAAATATAGATATTTCCCGAACTTCAATTATCATAAATGATATAAATAAAACAAATACATTTGTTACTAAATTAGAAAAAATCAAACCACCTACAAAGAGACCAAAAGTTGTTAGTGCACCTCTAACAAACATTACAATGATTCCCTATTTATCGAAAACGTATGAAACTACTGTGACAAAAAAGAATACTGACAGTTCAGCTTATAATAGCAAAATATTTTTGTTTAAAATCGATGGAAAAAAAAATATTCAAGCGTATCCATCATACAATAAAATGCGAAAGAAATTAAAAACACTGCCATTGCAAACGCAACAAGTTTTGTCTAATGGAATACCAAAACAAAATATAAACAAGAACATTTTTCTTGATTCTCAAAATATAACGGCCAGAAATATTAAAAGTTCTCTAAACACCATACTCACAGCCAAAGAAAACGCGGATCCATTTATTTTTACAAATCAAATAATTGATTTATCTCAAACAATGACAAAAGTGTCGGAAATAATTAAGTTATCAACATCAAACAATCTTAACGTTCAGGCTTATAGTAACGCACCCTCAGTGACGTTTTCATATTCTTCATTACCTTCAAAAACAATAGAATTTAATGACAATCATATTCTAGAAACATATTTATATAAAAAATCATTAAACATGTTTCCTTTAGACAGACCAGAGAGGACAAACAAACAGCTTTATGGAAAAATATTTAATCAGCCAGATTCGAAAAATATTTTAATTAATACTCCCTCAGCAAAATTTGTTAATAAATCTACAGTTCCTCCACGGGCAAAAATAAATAACGATCCAAAAAATATTGACAGAGTACATGAAGTGACACCACCATTATTCAATCAATTTTATAAAGTAGATGAAAGTAAACGAAAGCAGGTACTAGATACATACAGATCTACAACTTTAGCACCAAACATATTATCATATATAGAAAAATATACCATAAACATGCCATTGTCTGCATCAGACAAGTTTACAGCTAAAATGATTGCTTCAACCAACATGTCTAATCCCGGGAAATACAAATCTTTAAAAACCGTTTTGAAAAAAAATTACGTAACAGAAAAATATAAAGCGGATCCAATTTTATCTACAATACCTTATAGCACAAATGATAACGAGCAAACAAAAATGCCAGGTTTATATATATTAAATAAACCTATAATAAAAAATAATTCACAAAGACCAACAAAACCTTTAGTTAAGGTATTATCTAAATCAAGTAAGATAAGGGAAAAACAGAAAAATGTAAATTCTCAAAAATTTGTAGAGGAACGCTTTGTAGCAAAATCTAAATTAAAACTAAATAATACAGTACAAACGAAGTTAAACAACGCTTTTACGCCTTATTTGCCTAAAATAGACAGTAAAATTTTTACAAAATTATATTTCACCACTTTCAATGTAAAACCATTGAACCATAAAAATAAAAAATTAACTAAGCTTAATACAAAATCCATCTTCAACCAGTCTTCAATAACAAAAAAAGTTACGAAAATTTTGTCAAAAACAAAAAAAATAAAACAATATACCAAACAAGATTTCAATCAATATACTAATTTAAATACTGAACTTTTAAAATTAAACATTGGTGGCGTGTTTGTTACAAAACCGATTGATGTAAAAAAAAAAATTTTCACGAAAGATCCATTGTCTCGATTATTTATGACAAGTTTTGTCGAAGAAAATTTTATATATCCTACAAATATAGAAACACCTAACCTATACAAACATAATATTAATGATATCATTTCTCCAACCATAGCAAACTTAGATATAAACAAAACACAAGGTACTACTAGAATTTCTACTGAAACTAATTTTCAAAGAAGTACATTTTACTTAGAAAATATCTCTCCTCTTATTAACTTCATAACAATAAAAGCTCCAATTTTTACAAAACCGTATAACTATACAACACCCAGCAATATTCTTTCGACTAAAAAAACTAGATGTGCTTCTACTATTGCTTGGTTACTGAATACAACGAATTATATTAGAAAATCAAATAATAAAACAACGTTCAAAATTTTCAACTTAATACAGCAACCTACAGCACAAAAAAATAGTTTTTCAAATTTTATAAATAACAGAACGGCTTATGTGAAATCATTAATTAATATTGTAAAAAAATATGAAAAAATTACATTAAAAATGTATAATGCTACTGAAAATTATGCATTGCTAAGGCCTAAATTTATTACAAATTCTGTGACAATAAAATCAGATAAAGTCACAAATGTGAATAACTTACGAGATAGAAACATTATATTAAATGAAAATGCTGTAAAAAGTTTTACGAAGCTCCAAGATATGCAAACAACAAGATTACAAAGTTCCAAAAAAACAGCAAACGGTTTCCATATAATATCTAAATCCAATAGTTCCTTACCTAACACAAACTATTTACACAGAAAAAATATAATAATCCAATCAGAAGACATGGGTTTAGAACAAACAATACCAAGCCATATTGAAAAAAATACTAAAAGATATGCAAAAACTAATAATAATACTGCGGGTGGTATAAACGATAATTTATATAACATACAATCAACATCATTATCAAGTATACAAGGGACAACAAACAAACAAGTCTTAAATACATATTACGCAAGGCGTAATAACATTAATTTGTTCGATGAGAATATTTCTAAAATTAAAGAGACAAAAAATATTTCAAAACCATTGTCAATTAAAAATAAGCTATTAGCTACGTTGTTTCAAACAACGCTGGCGTCGATAAATAGTCAAACCAGAAAATTAAATCCGATGTATACAAAAACGTCTTGGAATCATAACAAACGGCCAAAAAATAACACTAAATGTTTAATGTCATCACCAAATATTACAAAGTCTGTAGAAACGATTTCAATTGTTTCAAAGCCTATTAGCTCAAATAATCAAAATAATACTTATGAAATAGCACCACTTACTACATTGCACAAAAATGTCTCAAATATAAATGAACGTTTTCATGAAAATAAAACTATAGAAAGAGGCGACTTACATAGGTACAACAATGATGGAGAGATCTTGATTGGCAATTACAACACCACAAAAATATTGAAAAAGGATAATAATACACTGCTGCCAAAATTACCGTTAAATACATATAAATATAACTTTAATTCTACGGAATTCTTTATTTCAAATATAAGTAAAATTAATTTATACGACTTTACAACCAATAAAGTGTTTCATAATTATAACTCAACAACAAAAACAAAAGAAAGTTCAAGGTGTTGTATGATGGTTAAGAATATATCATCAACCAATATGTTTCAAACACGTTCAAATATTTCTACGTTAATATTACGTAGTGACAATAAATTAGAACCGAATGTATCTAAAAAAGTAAACACATACTTTATCACTAACTATGAAAATACTAAACGGCATAAATACGTGAAAAATCACTCGAGAATAAATGAGCAAACACCTCCAAATAAGGCGTCATTGGCTACGATTAAATTATTAAACTCATCTAATTCTCTTTTAATAAAAAACATAAGTGCAACATTTAATAAAGGAAACTTAACTATTGACAATGGCAATACCGAATCTATAATGCAGAATAAATCTAGATTACATGGCAAAAATTTAATCAAGCTAAAAGTTACCCCTGAAATTAATCAAAACACAAAAACAATTACATGTGATGTAAATAAAATTGATATCAATATTCAAAAGGATAATAAAAAGAAGAAAAATTTTGAAAAAGATGTAATACCTAACACAGGTATTGTAAATTATTTGAAAGAGGGAGAAAATTCTATATTGAAATCAAAAGACAGTTCTTCTACAACTGCTAAAGTAACTCAATTTATTCCAATCAATGTGGAATTCACATCTCTTTGCAAAACTACGCATACAAATTTGGTCAGAAAATATATACATTCTGATGAACAAAATTATTATATAAATAATGTATCCGATGTTTTAAATTTTTCTATAAGTACTATACCACTTTCTACAAAAATGATTGACGTAAAAGAGTTTTTTAAAAACTCTACCCAAAAGGTGACAGAGAAAGAGAAATCAAAATCAATGAAACGATATTCCACTATAAATACATCTACCTCCGTGAGATTAACTCCAAAGATTATTACTGAATACAAAAGTCTCATTAATATAGAGACAGATAAGAAACATAATAAATTAGCTAAACATACTACCGTGGCTGACGATCCTAAATGTAATAAAAGCAAAAATAGTTTTTTTATATCTGACAAAATAAATACAAAGAGTTTAAGCAATTATAGTTTAGCTTACATTTCTGCAATAACACACACACATAGTATAATAAATAAACCTATGATCAAAAAATCAAAGATACGTAAAACTATAAAATATAATACATACAAACCGAAAGATGACGACCAAGAGATCGTAAAACTTCAATTGTCACAAAGTGTAATTTATCATCAGTCATCTACAAAGGCATTGAAAAATATTCTATCAACACCTCTATCAATAACTAAGAAGACGACGAAAATACATGAAAATGTACGAAGCAAAAATGATACTTTAGTCAATCGGAAGATACGGAACAAAATTAAAAGTAAAAAACATAATAAACTTAAAACTCAAACTGAGAATAAGGTTTTCAGAAAAGAAAATAATGCGAAGCTGCTAGATCCTTTCGGAAAAACTAATTTATATCCTATCATGAAACATCCCTCAAATAAAAATATAAAAGTTGTGAGAAGAATACATTTACCAAATAAGAAGAAAGAAGTTTTAGCAATGAACACTAATCATTTCTTTTCAAACGTAAATTTTAGACGGAATTTTGCAGAAACGAGTGTGAATGAAGCATTATTACCACAAGCATTTCGCAGGAAATATATACAAAATGAAAACGTTTTTACGGTTAAACCAAAATCTTATATCATTCGTCCAATGTTTGACAATATTGATGGAATTGTAAAACCACCTAAATATTTTAGACCGAAACCATTATTAGTTTTCACTAACAAAGATTACTACGGCAGAAATTTTAACACTCATCATCAAAGTAATGCACTATATCTTAGAGAAAAGGTAAATTATGTAAGAGAATCTATGCCTAATTCTGATCTGACGAGATCAGAAGAAACAGTAATAGACAAACCTGTGATTTTTACACCAAGTGGAAAGCCGAAACTATTGCGAGACCGAATAGACTCTATTAGAAGCTATTTATACAATGTTGATATGATTAAATCAACACATTTCCCGAAAATGAAATATTATAGTGAAAGCATAACTAAATACGAAGCACCTTTTCATGATCCTTTATACTATTTCAAAAGAAGTGGATGGTATGAGAGTAACATCGAAGAATCGATCATACCCACTACCACAAGTAAACCAACGAAGTGGCAAAGAAAAACTATTTTCTTTTTAAGCCCCACTGTTCCTTACAATCGGTATTTTTAAGGTTTTTATTTGTTATAATTAAAGCTGAAGATATATTAACCTTCTCTCCAAAAACGGAGAAAAGAGGCCTATTTTCAGCAGTGGGATAGTAACAGGCCGCTATTTACTTTACTTTTTTATATATTATTTAGTAAGTGACGAGACTTGTGTTTGCAACTTTGAAATTGATTTTGATGGCAATACGTCTACATTGAACGCCAAAAAGTTCAAGCGATCTTTGATTTATATTGCGCTGGAAACAACAATTTGTTAGAAAATTCTTGTACGACTTGTTCTATTTAATGTAATATCGCTATATTAGGCATCTAATAATTCATTTATCATAAGATTTTTTAAATAATAAAAGTTATTTCGTTTGGTCATAGCCTAAATGCCTAAATACTATTAGGTTATAGTTTACATTTAATGTATAAAAACTTATAAAGTAATATATAGATAAACTTTAAGACTTCATTAGACGTCTATTATTAAAAAGCATAACCTTCGAAAAATATTCAAACTTACGTTCTTATAGTTAATTTCTGTCAGATTCATATTCGAAAGTTCAAAACTACCAAGTAGATTTTAGTAATAATCCTTGTATTTGACATGTAATTTAAGAAACTCATCAAAAGTTACTTTATCTCTCTAACAAGTTCACGTAATTCTAACATATGATGCTAACAGTCTCTCATGATTGTTTTGAGATACTTTATGGGATTTGTTAACTAAGTGAGCCAAAGTTTGTAATAGATATGAACTCATAGGTTCTAAAATTTAATTGATCCGTTGTATATCTCGGGGTCATCAAAAGGTATTCTAAGAAGAAGAAAGATTAGACTAAGAATAGAAAGATTATGGACAAAAAATGTAAAAGATAGAAAATAAAATTTTATTTATATATTTTTTGTTTTTATTTTACCAAATAGTACCCGAAGCTAAGATTATTTGGCAAATTGTTGTTTATTTTTTATTTGCTAATTAAAGTTTGATAAATCATCAATGACTGGCGCACGTGGTAGTGACCCTGCCTTGAGAGATGTTCTAGATGGCATTGAAATAAGGATTACAATAAATCTATCTCAATTAAGCATATTTTTGAATAAGGTCACTTTAATATTAAGCATGCGATATGTATGTATACACACATACACACACACATATATATATATATATATATATATATATAGTACATATTCACATAAAAATAACATACAATTACATACGTACGCGAACGCACGGACGTATATGTTTTATTCATGCGTTTATATTTTATTGTAACTACCAAGTACGTCCATTTAAACAAGATTCTTATTAATAAATTTTTTGTTTTTTTTTTACTATTGTTATATAACTGTTAATATCAACGGCACAGGTTTGACCTTCGTGTGGATTAAGTTTCTTTCTTTAAGATTCTTTTTGTATTTAGGTATAGTCATAAAATTTTGTCATCATCTTCCTGCCCTTATCCCACTCTAAGTGGGGTCGGCACATGTTATAAACATGCTGTCACATGATTTGGCTGCATTTTTACGACCGGCTGCCTGCCTGACGTCAACTTACCTCTGTCGTATTTTACGAAACCTCGGTAAGAAAGAGGGTGGTCTATTCTACTAAACCGGATACCATACGGTGGGTCAATTTGCCTTAGTCGCCTTTTATGACACCTCGGTAAGAAATGAGAGTAGTATCATTCTATACAGCCGGATACCACACGGCGTAGTCATAAAATTTTGTATTATGTGTATAGTAAATAAATAAATATATGTATGTGTGTGTAATTGTCCCATATATTCATTTATCAAGGTGACCGACTGGTGGCTGGACGATATGTACCTGAAGGTCCGATTGCCTCTACCTATCAACTCAAACCCTGGTATGGTGTTCCCGAGGCGTCAATTCGCTAAAATCGACGAAGTGGCCGACCTTGCCGCTTTATATATTGATGATCTTCTCGACTACAAGGAAATGCTTGACAGGTGAACATGACTATCGTAAACTTTGTTTTGAAACAAAATTAAAAGTAAACAAGTACAAGACAGTAATGACTAAATGTAACTAGTCATAAGAATAATATTTTTAAAGGGCCACCGCCGAGTTTCTTGCTGGCTCTTCTCGGTAGGAACAGCTTTCCGAACCAGCAGTAGAGTTGACGATTCATAAGCACTTGTTTATAAGTTTATTTGAATAAAGAATTGAATTTGAATTTCAAACACAAAAAATAGAATCTTGCCAACATGTTTGTCAGAACACCTTCACTCAGACTTGGATAGAACAAATAACCTGTGAATTAATTAGTGACAGCCAATCGTAAACTTTGTTTTGAAACAGAATTAAAAATTAACACAAGGAATAGAATCTTGATACGATGTTTGTCCGAACAACTTCGTTCAGCAGTGGAAGCAATAAGTTTTTTTGCTTAATTATCAAGTAAAATAATACAAATGGATACACAAAAATCTCATGTTTAGCAAAGTTAAAACAAAAATTTAAATATATTAAGCATAAGCTTAATCTGAAGCTGTGGTAGCCCAGCGGTAACACCGTGCGCCTCTTTCGAGGAGGTTTAGGGTTCAAACCCTGGGCAGGCACCAATGAGTTTTCTAGTAAAACTTATGTGTCTAATTAGTAATTGCAATTTATCACACGCTTTTCGGTGAAGGAAAACATCGTGAGGAAACCTGCATATCTCTAGAGAATTCTGGGGATATGCGTAACCTACCAATCCGCATTGGAGCTGCGTGGTAGGTCTCAGCTCCAATCCTTTTCTTCAAAAACGGAGAGAAGAGGCCTATGTCCAGCAGTGGGATAGTAACAGGCCGTTACTTACTTTTTACTTTTTTAAGCTTAATCTATACTAAAATATAAAGCTGAAGAGTTTGATTGTTTGAACGCGCTAATCTCAGGAACTATTGGACCGATTTGAAAAATTCTTTCAGTGTAAGATAGTCCATTTATTGAGGAAGGATATAAGTATATAGGTTATCTAACATCACGCTAAGATTCAAAGGAGAGGAGCAGCATTAAAAATAGTACGAAAACGGCAAAATATAAAGCTTTCCTTGCGTGTCCTGAATACGGTAATAGTTATTCAAAAATCATGTATTACGAAATTGAACCCCTCTAAAAGTTCTAAATAAAAGTCCGCGATTGCATATGTCTAGCTTTTGGGGTTGACCCACTTTAACCATTTTTATGGTTATTAAAAGACTATATTACGGTTTTAATCTATCCCCGCGGGCGGAGCCGCTGACAATTGCTTGTTTACAATAAAATTCCAAAACATGTTTTCTGAATATTTTTTTTATTTTCTGTCGATCAACATCGGAAAATCTCCATTAAGGAATAAAACTAAAATAAAATATAAAACTAAAATTACCCTTTTTGTTTTTTTCTTAGAGGTGAGCTACCACAAGAAAGGGCCACAAGTCGCGAAAAAGGCCAACCATTGTGTATGGAACAGTTTTACCGACTCTTAGGAGTCTGTCGTATACCAGAGGTCGGGAAAGATCGTCTTGAACTGCCCAATAGACCAAATAATGCCTCCGAATGTGAGGAGTTGGTGATCGTTGCGTGCAGGAACTACGTAAGTAAAATTTTAAGCGAGTTATGAATTTAAGTTTTAGAAATTTTCTCAGAGCTGTGATAGATAGAGGGTCACGAGTTTATACCCCGGTCAGGCGCCAATGAGTTTTTCTATTAAAACTTATGTGTCTTATTGATAAATGCAATTTATCACACACAGGCTTTTCGATGAAGGAAAACATCATGAGGAAACCTGCATATCTCTAGAAAACTCTGGGGATATATTTAACCTACCAATCAGCATTGGTAGGACTTAGCTCCAGCCTTTCTCTCCAGAGACGGAGAGAAGAGGTTTTTGTCCAACAGTGGGATTGTAACAGAGCATTAGTTTTCTTTTTTTCATACTTAAAAATCCCAAAGTTGGCCGGTTTGTTACACTTTTTCGGCCCCTTCTGCTAAACTATTATTAATGAAACTGATGTTCAGTTACAGCTGAACACAGTTTCATCTGAGGGCTGATATAAGGTTTAAAACTTTCCAGTCGTATTTCGGGAAATAGGATGAAACGTATTTATATAACTTTAACATAATTGAGGTTATCTTAACAATTGACACAAACGAAGTTGTGTCAATTTAATTTAGTTGTGTGTGAAGTTGTGAATCAAGAGGCAATAAATTTCAAATTCCCAGAGAGCGCTTTATCTGAAAGCTTCTCTAAAGCTTTATCTGAAAGCTTAAGGGTTAACAATATTAGCCAATTGATAACCAAACTTTAACCACGTTTGATCCGGTATAAACTTGTCGAGGAGGGAATATTTAAACTAAAACAGATTATTTTAGTCGACCTCGAATCTTGTTGAAATGTTCTTGGGGGATTTGTTTAATATAATTTATATCAGTAACTTAGCAGTATTTTATAACGAGCTTTTATTACTAACAAAATTTATGAGCGCGATAAAACAGAATGTGTTCAAAATTGAATTTTTTTAATTCAATTTTGAACACCAATTTTTCTAAGGAAAAAAGATTATTTGTTATTCTATTCTTTAATCCAGTATATAAGCTTCAATTGCACCAAATTTCAATAATATTCCTCCAGCGAATTAACAGACAGCCCTTACCACTTTCGCATCTTTATAAATAAAACGGAATCACATTAATTGTTGTAGCGCATAGAGACTCCACCATATTTCGATAAATCTTTCTTTTATGTGTTCGTTATTCTCGAAAGAAAGTTTACAGTTTTTTTTTTGCATAGAAAGACCTTAATTTTTGCCTATAACCTACATATCCATTAATAAATATTCTTATGGCCTATTATTACCGCGGGACGCATCTAGTTCATTATATATGTATAGATAAGGAATAACATAGAAAATTTATCATACTATATTGTCCTATCCCCAGTTCTACCCGATACCTGTAAAGGCAGCGGACAGAGGACGACTTACTCCCGGAGAGATCCAAGCTCAACTTCTGCACGCCATGGTAGATGCTGCTGGTGCGCCTCCAGCGCCCAGGGTTGGGATACTGACATCGATGAATAGAGACCAGTGGGCTAAGGCCAGGGAACAGCTGATCAGAGGTAATACTGTTAAAAGTACACACTTCCTAGCTGCAGCGGACCACACATGCGTGATCCAAAGCTTAACATCGCTAACTGAAGTTGTTTTTATTGAATAAGTTGGAGATTATTATACTGGCCATGTCCATTAGAGTAATTAATGTTACTTTTAGTAATTTGAAATTCTGATTAATAAACTTTAGTTACATATCTGTTAATAATAATATAATTGGGAAGTTGGGGCGAAGCTTAATGCAATTGCAAATATATAGAGATTTTGTAAAGTTAAACTAATAATTAATCATCAAAGTTGTCACGCGCTATCAGGAGGATATAATTTCTTTCTTTAAGTGCGTGAAGAAATAACGATAGCAAACGCAAAATTTTATGACGTAAACACTTCTGATATTGTCAATATATTACACGCCAATACTATATATTTCCTAGATCACAGGAGAAGGTAGAGTCTCGGGATGGTGTGAGTGAATACCGTTGGGGCTAAAAACAACTCAAGAAAAAAATCTTGTAAGGTCTATATAATATAGCATTTACTCAATGTAGTAAATGAATAAGAATCAGTGAACCTCGTCAGGTACGAAGAGTCCCTTCTTTATTTCACCTCTAAAGTTTTGTTACGCGAACAAATATACTTTATTACAAAAATGTCTGCATTGTGAATGATGATTTACAATCGTAAAGTTTCTATAAACATCCCTTTTATGACTTCGGCTGTATATCTTAGTATTTCTTTTTACAGATGATAATAACAGATCAAACTTAGAGCTGATATCCCGTGCGCTTTGCATCATGTGCATCGACGAGGCTGGCGGCGATCGACCTGAGCTGGACAGTGACACTAACGCCCTACTGCGCGCCATGCACGGCGGTGGTACTCGTCACCACTCGGCCAACCGTTGGTTCGACAAAACTGTACAGGTGGATATTTCTAGTTCAATATATTTGAAATACTACTTAATTTAATATAATATTTTTACCGTATAACGTATAACTTTTACAAGAAAAATTTGTGTAAAAATCTGGAAGCTTCGCCACTTCTATCGCTACAAGAGGAGTCTATATCGCTACTATAGGAGTTATTGAAATATGCTTTAACTTCTTGAAGCGAAGTACGACTTACAGCAGATAGAGCTATTTTAGAAATTATTCAGGAAAATAAGGCGTATCTAGCTCATCTCTTTAATGTACCATTCCTTTTTCCTTAATTTGAGAGAAGGTTTGGTAGGTCGAGCTGATTTGCAGGTTTTGATACCTTGAAAAGCGTGCGAAAAGTTACAAATATATATTAATTTGGCCCATAAGTTGTAAGAGAAAAAGTTTATGTTGCCTGAGCCCCAGTTTTGAAAAGTCACGCGGTTTTAGGTTTCGTTCGGCCTTCACGGCTGTAGCATATATGTAAAGAAGCTGCGATATCGTAGAGATTGATTTGTATTATTTTGTCGTAGCTGATCATATCATCAGACGGTATGGTAGGCATGTGCTACGAGCACAGTCCGGCCGAAGGCGTGGCGGTCATTCGCTTGGCAGAGAGGGCACTGGCGCGGGCTGAGGTGTCTGACAGGCCAGCACCACCACCAGTACTGCTGCCAGCACCACAACCCATGAAATGGAACCTCACGGTGGACTTGCAGAGGACCATTGAACACGCTGCCAGGGATTTCGACCGGTGAGATTCTTAATTCCGCGAACTCGAAACCCAATTGCCCATCGGTTCTCCGCACAACGTGCCCCCACCACTTCGCTCCTTCACCACTTCAGCTCCGCGACACGCTGGGCTATATCGGTGAGTCTACGGATCTTCGCATTTCTGATTTAATCACCTAGGGATACTTAGAGCATAGGTCGCCACGCACCGGAAAGCGTACTATCTGTAGATCCCGATACATGATGGACTGACAACATCAAAAAGGTCGCTTGGAGCCGCTCTATTCAAGCGGCACAAAATCGTGTTGTGTGGAGATCTCATAAAAAGGACCTATGTCTAAACAGTGGATGTCCATCGGTTTAAAAAGAAAATTTTAATTTACAATGATAGTAGCCGCGCTTTGGCAATCAGAAATCAATTTCCTTCTTTACTGAAGATATACATACTCAGGAATCCCGTGGAATGTTCATCGCCCCCAACATTATGGAGCCCCCGAAAATCCGGTTAAATGAAAATACGTTGCGCAAATATTTTCTTTATTAATGTAGCAGTTAAAAAACTAAGATACTTAATTTAATGTCAACATTTTTAAATGCTGAGTAAAGTACTGAGTACATATAGCCATAATTAAGTGGTTGTTCTAATGTATGAATTTTGTTCCAGCACAATATGCGACCTGGATTTGAAGGTATATACATATCGCAACTACGGCCGCGAGTTCATGAAATCCTGTCGCACCAGCCCCGATGTGTACATCCAGTTGGCTATGCAATATGCATATTACAAGTATGATGATCATTATTCATCATTCTCCTGCCCTTATCCTACAATAAGTGGGGTCGGCACATGTTATAAATATGTTTTTACATGATTTGGCTACATATCTTATGACCGGCCGCCTGCCTGACGTCGACTTACCTTAGCCACTAACAACCTTTACAACACCTCGAGAGGGTGGTATATTCTACTCAGCCGAATACCACACGGCCGGTCGAATTACCTTAGTCGCCTTTAACGATATCTCGATATCTCGATATTAGGGTGGTCTATTCTACTCAGCCGGATGCCACACGGCATAAGTTTACCTTATTAATCATAGGACTGATAAGCCACCTCATCAAGCGACTTGGGTCGGGTCAGTCAGGTGACCTTGAAAAAACATCTTATTATCAGTCTAATTCAGCAAAGCATCTAATAGTTAGATTAAGTCAACATTTAGAGTGAATCCAGAAGGAATTCATCGGAATTCACAATGCTCTTTCATCTCAAAAATTATCTTTATCGCAAACCCAATTTCCAAAGTAACAAAACCCCTAAGAAACAATGAACCACAATCTAAGAAGCAGAACCTAAGAAGCAAGTGATAATGTCGGAATATAATATAGTAAATTTTATATTCTGAACTGTAACTTGTTGTCCACATTTCTCCAGACTCTACGGCTATCTGGTGTCCACTTATGAGTCAGCATCTCTCCGTCGTTTCCGCAATGGACGCGTGGACAACATCAGGTCAGCTCATAGCGCTGCCCACGCGTGGACCTCAGCTATGTGCTCCTCAGACACGCCCCCTCAATCGGACGAGGAAGGGCAGAGGAAGGTCTCCTTTAATTTGTATGGGGTAATTTTTTTTCATATAATCACACCTTATTTTTATACTTAGTTTTGTTCATATATTTACAATAAAGGAGCCAGTAAGTGTCGCGATAAATAATGAGAGGAAAATGAAGATAAGACTATTATAACTAATCTTAGTCTGATCACACGTAAAAAAGAGAGACAAATAAACAGTTTAATTTGTGTTCCCTTTAAATAATAAAAATAAATAAATATATGGGACACCTACTACACACACGGTCGTCCGTCCCCAAAGTAAGTAACTTAATACTTGTGTTATGGTAGACAGACAACTGGTGAATATATACTTATATATTTTTTAAATACATATATACACCCAGGCTCAAAGACCAACAAATTCATTTATAGAAAATGTTGGCCCTCGGCGGGAATCGAACTCGCGACCCGCGGAGCTGAAGGTAGGGTTACTACCCACTGCTCCAACGGGCCAATCAATTTATTTAATACTAGCTTTTACCCGCAACTTCGTTTGCGTGGACTGTTGTCGCGTCATATGTTGATAATAGCTGACGCTTTTCAATTTCATCTTATACTTTCAGAATTTATTATGATTTAGGATGTTATTATGAATTAATTATGAATTAAAATTAGGATTTCTATAGCCTATGTTTGTTGTTTCAGCGGATTCGCTATGAAAGAGTAACAGACATACATCCATACTTACAAACTTTGGCATTTATGATATCAGTAGGATGGCACATTTTAGGCTTCCTTCCTTAACTTAGTATAATAAACTCTATGGTTTCTCTAGAGAGATGTTATGCTGGCATTTTTTTTTATTATGATATATCATAGCTTTTGTATTATGGAATTCCGCAAAGTAATGATTATTTAAATAATTTATAGAATTAGGCGTTACTTTGCGGAGATCCATAATACAAAAGTAATAACAAAATTATTTTGCTATAATCCGCGATGAAGTAAAATATAATGCTAAATTCTTCTTTCTTTCTTGCGAAAAATCTTTGCGAATTTGGTTGTGGAGTCTATCTCCTGACGATGCTCCGGTTGCGGGGCGAAACGATTGTTGAGTTTGTGATAGTGAACGTATGTAGGGCTTGTGTATTGTAGTGGAGGTTTGTGCATGTGTTTTTACGAATCCTGCATGTATGATAACCGATTGTCCACTCTACATTTAGCATTATATTTATTTTCTATTTTACTTCATCGCGGATTATAGCTAAATAATTTTATTATTACTTTTGTAATTATTACTTCTATAAATTGTATTTTAAATAGGCAAATGTATGAAATAATAAAAGTTTTAAAGACATAAAATACCTAGAAAACCTAAACCTAAAAAATAAAATGCCTGTTGTTATCGAACAGGAACAAAGAAAACTTGAGCTGTTTGAAGAAGCGGCGCGAAAACAAACCAAAATAATGGAAGCGAACATTCTGGGCCGCGGCATAGACAATCACCTGCTAGGGTTGCGGGAGGCTGCTCGGGAGGAGCTAGGAGAGGTGCCCGAACTGTTCAAAGATCCAACCTACAGCAGGATGATAGAGTTCAAGCTCAGCACCAGTCAGGTAAGCTTTTAACTATTATATGTCCACTTTATTATAGTGCTTCAAGAACTTTTATTGAAGTTATATGAGTGTAGTCACATCCTTTTTGAAAGATTTTGCATGTAGTATTCAGTTTTTAAGCAGTAAACCTGGTCGCTGACTATGGGCCTCATAAGAAGGCTCAGAGTCGCTCAGCGGGGGATGGAGCGAGCTATGCTCGGAGTATCTCTACGTGATCAAACCAGAAATGAGGAGATCCGTAGAAGAACCAGAGTCACCGACATAGCTCAGCATGTTGTGAAGCTGAAGTGGCGATGGGCGGGGCACATAGTGCGTAGAACCGTTGGGGTCTCAAGTTGTTGGAATGGCGACCCGCATCGGAAAATGCAATGTTGGTAGACCCCCCACGAGATGGATTGACGGCCTCAAAAAGGTCGTGGGGAGCCGCTGGGTTCAAGCGGCACAAGATCGTGTGGTATGGAGATCCCATGAAGAGATCTATGTCCAGCAGTGGACGTCCACGGTTGACAAAGAAGAAGAAGAAGATTCAGTTCATAGCGACTACTAATATATGCTAAAATCTAGGTCGTGAGCTAAGCTAACGTGTCTAGCTAAGCTAATGTGGTGATGGCATGTATCTTGCCGAGCCGAATAAATTGCGCATTGGCCACAAAATTCTTCATGTGTTGCAACAAGTAATTTAAATTCTTGACTCAATTAGACGTTTTAAAGTACTTTTGAATTGACAAATGCTAAATAAGCGTTGCTGCTACGGTGGATGGATAACATTTAAAAAAATTACATTTATTTGTACATTTAAATTTATTTCATATATATGATTATTGTTATTTTCATTCTGATAATTTCAATTTCAATTATACATAACCAACATTTTTTATTAACGAAGGCAAAACGGGTTGTTTTACCCTATTCTAATCCCATGTTGTGACATCCCACAACATGTCTATAGCATGTTGTGCCCACTGAGAGGGATAAGGGCAGGAAGATGATGATGACTAATGCACTATTCCTCCCATTTCTTATTTTGCTTATTCGTATATTTAAAGGTGGCCACAACTACAGAGGGTACTTTCATGGGGTACGGCGCCGTGGTGCCTGATGGCTATGGTTGCTGCTACAACCCAAAAAAGGACAACATCATTTTCTGCATCTCCTCTTTTGTATCTTCTAGCGTGACAAATACAGAAGCGTTCAGACAGTCTCTAGAGGAAGCTCTTGACTCAATGAAGGTAATGTTTGAGAATCGAAAAACTGAAGGTTAAATTATTATTGATATTGACGTGACAACGTCTTAAATTAGGTTGCGGCTTGGAGTCGCTCATGAAAAAGTGTAACGCCCGCTCACGTCTGTTACGATGAGTCACCGAACGAAAGAGAGGCCCGCCGGACTGGCGAATGCCTTGCGTCTCTCTCCCACTCCAATCCATCACATTTAAAAAGACGTTGTCAAGTAAATTCTTTGCCCGTAAAACCGATTATACAGGCAACCGTTTTTTTTTAAGATAACTTGAATACTTATGCAAGTCAGAAAACTATTGCTATGGCCCAGTCGGATGATATTATTAATGCTCTTTATTTAATGAAATTTATATCAATGAAAAATTCTAAAGTATTATAACATTTTTTAATACAGAAATGCAACATTATACTATAATATAATTTTGTAAATGACTCAAAGCTTTTCAGGCAAACGAATATAATATTGTTATATATATAACAAAACAAAAAAAAAAATATTTTCATATTATACAATGAAATAAAATTCAATTATTAATAACGTCCTGATAGGGAATGATTATTGATAAAAAAAACGTTGAACTAAGTCATCTTTATTCTTTGTGTGTGCAGCCAAAATAATTATAAATTTCCATGCGTAAAATTAAATACTCCGTCATCATTTGCCATAAATAATTTAAAATTATTTTATAGTTACCATAAAGCGATATCTATTTAAACGTTATCGTTTTTAAAGCGCGTTATCTTTAATAAAATTAAGGCCATATTAATATTTTATTAATACGATAAAATCTTAGCCTAATTTAGAGACATTATGCAATGTTATAATATACGATGTCATGCGATTCTAATAGAAATTTAAAATTGGAAATCAATATTTGAATATTATGACAATTAATATTTAAATTAAATGCAGCAAAATATAAAAAAAAATATACAATTAATATTTACAATCTTTATATGAATATCAAATATTCAAAATTCTTATTTTAAATTTATTTTTATTTAAATTCTATCTTATATATACGCACACATATTTATAACATAGATTACATTGTATGCAAAGTTGCAATTAAAAAAAACATATCAATTTCGGTCTGAATATTAGTCATAGTTTATAATGAAATAGTTGTTGGTGTTCTATGAATATATAATTGTGAAATATTTGATATATACATTAACGTGAAGCATTTAATGCCGATATAGATTCCTATTTTCACTGTTGAAACAAGATAAATTAGAATATTGTGTGTAGTGGTTAATATATCTTACGACGTACTGTAATCTGTATGCTTATTTGAAAGAAAAATTGCACTAGATTTTTAAATTAAAATGATTGTTCGCGCTTACTGCGTGCCTTCGATAGCTGCAATTGGTGAGCATAGGTAGGATAGGCAGACAACCGGGAATTTCTCCACCAATCATAGACAAAAAATTCTAATCTTTAAATAAATCAATCGATATTAGTCCTATCGTAGGTGCATTCTATTGTATGTTATAAACAAAGTATTAAAAAAAAGTTTTAGAATAGATATAATAATAAAATTCCATAACTACCTATATTTTATAGTTAATGTGGTAGGCACATTTAATTTCTATTTTAAACACATATTTCTATTGCCGTGGATAAAGTCTTATGCTCTCATTGTTATTCTCATTACGGTAAAATGTAATTCATATGTTTTTAAAAGCATATTTAGTTTATTCTTCATATTTATTTATGAAAATTCACGTTACTAAGTTTTATGTCCGTGTTAATATTTCGCGCGTCACGGACATGACACAAATGAAAATATTTGAAATATTATTAAAATACTTCATCACGGATTAAAAATTGTAGATTTCAATATGTTATGTATATTTAGTACTTCATAAACTATTGTGAATAAGTGTTTTTAATATATAGCATGGCTATTCATTTTTTATGATTATATCATGTAGGAAATAAAATTTTAACGGTTAGAATTACTAAAATAATTTAGTTGCAGTGTGTGACATTGGTTTTTCTTAACTTTTTATATGCACTTATTTGAATTGCATCATGTTTCAAAACATGCTAATTTTAATTATATATTTCATTACAATTAATATATATATAGTAAATACTCAGAGCTTTGGAAATTCCTATATAGAATTTATATAAACTGTTACATTATTTAGTAGTTTGTTACATGTTTAACTTTATTACAGTACTCAAAGCATATATATAATGCCTATCATACTTTTTGATAATAATTATTCAATGAACTCAATTCAACCAAGTTATGAGCTAAATATTTCCTTATACCTATATAATTGATTCACCAGAAATTTCATTAGCTGGTTACGTTAAGTTACTTAGAAGCATATTTAAAGAATAAAAAAATCTATGGGTTAAATAACTGAACATATATTGTAATTTATATAAAATTCTAAATTTAGTTACAACAAATTTAGAATTTTTTAGCTTTTTTCCATATCCATTAAGTAACTTATAAATTAATAAGTAAATCAAGTCAACGTTTTGAAAACATCTTAAATTATATTGTTCTAAATTATTGCCCGATCCAGCTAGAAAATATAGGAAATTCTATTAAATTATTTATTCTATTAGAATTAATTTAACTTATACATATCAAAATGTCAACAATCATGTGTGACGTGACTAAGAATATCAAAAACATATCAAAGAATTAGCGTTAAGAAATGAATACATATCAAATTGTATCAATTAAGTAAAACAATTGTATTAAGTAGTTTACTCTATATGTCTATTCTATATATGAAATATAATTAATTATAATCTATTGAATATAAGAATCCCTATTAGTCATTATAATATAATTTAATTGATGTATTCAATTGTACTGCGTAACATATATGCTTATTTAAATATATAACAAAATAAATGAAACTAAAGTTTTGCACAAAAGTGAATGTGAACTAGTATATTTGAATAAACAAAATATTTCAAATCTCTATTCATGCTTCAACAATATATTTGTTACGTAGGTGTTAGTGGACTTAAAATACCTAGTGACTTGTTACAAAAACTTAATTCATCTTTTTCACTATAACATCTGTGCTCACAATTAGCGATGTGAAAAAATAATCGATTTTTAATAATCTATCAAATTAAATATACTATGTCATCTTTGAATATACTATGTTTTTAATGTAAAGATACAAAAAAAGAAATTCAAAGACTATATATATACATTGTCTACAGAAAAAAAAATTACCTAGTTATGTAGTTTCATAGACAAGCCAAGCTTAATGTGTTCTTATAATTTTCGCCAAAAAATATTCTAGTCCTGTAAACTTAATAAATGTTATATTGTTTTATTGATGTTAATGTATCTTTAGGGTTTATATTTCTCGTTATATCTTGATGTTAACTTTAGCTGTTGATTAAATTAGATCTATAATGCACAAAATACCTATATACTTTAAAGCTAGTATATATGTTGTTTTATGTAAACCTTGTTAAATGAATTTCATGTGAATTCAATAAATAAATATATCCCAAAAATAGTTTAAAGAAATTCTTATTTCGTTGTAGAGAATTTACCACATTTATAGTGATACTGTAGCATATGTGGGATGTAATGTAAACATATCACTCGTGTAAGATGTCTGTGTCAATTTGTTGTTCTCAATAAAGCATATATTCTATGATGGTTTTTTTCTCCTAAATGAAGTTATTACTTTTTATAATTAAACTACTTGTATTAATAAAAGATGTTTTTTAATTCAGTTTTATTGTTTTCATAAAAATGCAAATAAAATTAAAGAAAACTCTCTTTCGCAATTCGCGGGCTAGCTGCCAATGACAGCGGCTGTCACATCTCCCACGTTAAAATGGCGCGAAGGGCTGTGGCAAGATGTGACGTCACACCTTGCTTGCAATAGCGATAAGGCGGTGTGTGTACAATTCGTTTTACCCTTTGCCTTCAAAGAGCGTGAATTCAAGCCCATATGAAAGTGACGGTTGAATTCGGTGGGCATGAATTCACGACGTGGTGTTCGGGTCCAATTTTTTTGCTTTATTACAAATATTCAGGGTTTCTTACTCTGTGGCAAATACTATTATTAGTTCGTTCGTTCGGTCTCGTGAAAATAAAATCAAAAGACGCCATTTTGTTACGCGCCAAAACTGACATATAAAAATTTTTATAACGCATTCTATTTTAGTTTTATAACTCATGCCAAGGTTTAATAACTAAATTAAACAACTTTAATGACAGACTAATTTTATTTTAAAATCCTTTCATAAAAGTAGTTCGTTTCCTTTTATTAAACATAATAATAACAGTTATTCATATATTGTTTATAACAACTATATATTTAGCTAGTATTCACAATGACATTTTATAATGGTTTCTCGAGACCTCTAAACTGCACATTAAAAAATATATTATACATACATTTCATTTACCACAAGTAACTTTTTCATAAAACTTTTTTTTCAATATTTATAAAATTTTTAGTAAAATATACAACGGTTATTTTACAACAATAACAATGGCACAATACAATACATTTGACACCACAGTTACGATTATTATAACAGCTTATCATACAAGCTGCACGAAATAAATGCAATATACATCAAAAATATTTGCCAAATTTTATATTCAATTAATATAGCTAAAATCACAATGCCAAATCTATGGCGAGAATGCCAGTACCATTTAAAAAACGATCGAAATCGGTTTTAAGATTTCATTGCGTACAAAAAACATTTAATTAGACTTTGTTCAAAACTCATGGCTCATAGCTGCGTTTATAATCTACAATTTTTGCTTCCTATAAAATATTAAGTCATTTTTCGACCTATATCACTAAATCTATACGTCCAAAGTAAATTTTTGCATTACTTTAATTTTTTCGAATTCATCGTACAATTTAAAATTGCACAAAGTTTCTTCTTAAGTATAAAAATCCAAATATAACTTTCTTAATCACTTGTCGTTGCTCTTAGGCAAAATATACTTGGCAATATAAATAATATTAAGACTTTTTATATATATAAAAATTGTTGGAATTTAAAACTTTCTTTATATATTACAAATATCTATATTTGTACTTAGGCACTATTATGTTATAAAAAAAGCTTTATAAAAGCTTATACGCTTTCCAAAACACTTATAATGCCAGTGGAATGGCCATTGCTATATTATGCGGGCGCGCACGTCGGATCGCTCCCAATGCGTGTGTACGTACGCACAAAAAAATATCTAAGGCTGATATTAACGAGCGTGTATCTCGACCAGACTTATAAAACTAGAGAAGGGGAGCCAGATTTAGGCCTGTAAGAGGGGGTGGATTCGCTCGGGAAGGTGATGAATTGCCGAATCATGCGAATGCGCGCGTCGGATCGCTCGCAAATGCGTGCGTACGTACGCACCAAAAAATATCTCAGGCATATATTGTCCAGCATTTATATGGACTATATTTATATGGACGTTTTATTGTAGTAGGGGAGCCAGATTCAAGCTAGTAAGTGGGGAGGGAGGGGATTCGCTTGGGGAAGTGATGCCATTATCGCATCATGAGAACGCGCGCGTTGGATCGCTTGCAAATGATTGCGTACGTAGGCACAAAAAATATCTAAGGTATATATTGTCGAGCATTTATCTCGACTATAGACTATTTATTTATTTATTATTATAGTAGGGGAGGCAAAATCAGGCCTGTAAGTGGGGAGGGGTGGGGTATTCTCTCGGGAAAGTTATGCCATATATAGATATTTCATACATTTGCAATCTACTATTGCATAATGGAGTCTTTTCTACAGTGACGCTTGTTTCGATTGTATATTTATAACGCTAAGAAGCTACCAAAATCCATATATAAATTCTAGTTTACTAATTATATTATATATTCATAAGTACATTACTTTCTATTTTAATATATTTACCACGAATAAAAATGTTGGCTCCTAACAATAGGAATATTATGTTGATATATCGCTCATGGTCGAAATAATTACACAACTAAAAAAAAACATATTTTGAGATAAATTGGGTAAAGTTTATATGTTAAAGAAAATATATAAAAATGCTTTAGTTTGTTTCAACTAAGGGCTAATAATATTAAAATTATGAGTTCTGTCCATTGTACTGTTAAAGAAAGTGTATTTTAACATTGACACCTATTCCTAGTCAAAAACACGTGGTTTTTGAGTTGTGCCACTTTTGCAACTCTTGTGCGATATATTTTGAATCATGTAAAAGAGTTTCGTTTTAACGGTATACAATGTTTTATATTTAAAAAAAATATGTTTCCATTAGAATCACAATCGTATTTAATACAAAATATATTTATTTAGTTGAGACTTTACAACGCCTTCTAGATTTACATTAATTTTTTGATAAAACAGTCAGAATAGCTATTAAAATTGGATAAAATCCTTCACAACTAACTTTTGGCTACAAAAATTACATTCAGCAATATATTTGCTAGGAATTTCTTACATGACTAAAATACAAGACCTAGTTCATTTTTTGCATAACTCAACGTAAGTAGAAAACTGCTTCAAAATCCCCATTTCAAAAATACCTATCAAAATTGGTATTCCCAATTATACAACCTTCCTTAATTACCAAAAAATCCCTATTTCATATCCTTGTATATCTTAATACAAGGCATACAAAGTTAGTAGTTTTAACTATGTGTGAGATGCTTTAAAATTTGCACGTTTTAACAATATGTCTGAATAAAATTCAGTTCTTCGCAAAAATCTATCTGAAGAGATGCGGCGTCCCACATCTAAAGTCGTCATCAGATTTTACCTGAAAGTAATATACCAATAAATTTATAGAAAAAGCCGTTACTTCACCGAGGTCACTTACTTTAAGACTTACTCTATTACTTTAGAGGATACTTTAGATAATACAAAAGTAATGAAAATATTATTTTGCTATAATCCGCGATATCAGATCAAATCAAATCAAAACAATCTTTATTCAAATAAGATCTTTCAAGCACTTTTGAATCGTCAAGGATCAATATCATTAATGAAGCTACAACTGGTAAAACTATATGTAATGCCAAATGTAGAGTACTGATGTACTGTCTGTTCTCATACCTGATACATGCAGAATACACAATCACTGCAGACATTCACTACCACCATCTCAACAATCGTTTTACCCTGTTAACCAAAGCTTCGTCAGGAGATAGACTCCAGGAAAGCAAGCATATAGGCTTTGAGATTTTTTTAAAAAAAGAGGCTAATACAAAAAGCCTATTCTACTGTTGAAGATTACTTAGATGATAAAATTGCGCTGACTAGTCTTCGACACTACAAGATAGTAATGAATACATATAATTAGTAATAAGAATTATATTTTTAAAAGAGCAACCGCCGAGTTTCTTGCTGGCTCCTTGCCCAAAGTAAGTAATTTAATACTTGTGTTATGGGTGACAGACAACTGGTGAATATATACATATATAATTTTTAAATACATACTTAAATACAAATATACACCCAGGCTCGAAGAACGACAAATTTACTTATAGAAAGTGTTGGCCCTCGGCGGGAATCGAACCGGCGAACTGCAGAGCTGATATCAGGATCACTACCCCCTGCGCCGGGCCAGTTATAAGTATCGTATAATTGCATTGTACGATTCCGGGAAATACTGACAACGCAGTTGTCATGTTATAAAAATGTAAACCTCCGAAGGCAAAGCAGTTACAGCTAACCGCCGACCACTCACCTCTTTAAACGTTTTTCGAAGTCTTACTTCGAGAAATTCAAGGTACACCCGTCCAAAAAGCGTCCTACATGACCATGACGATCAAATAACGATCGCAAACACAGAAACACGTAATACACACATACAGCGTCTTCGCCGGCGAAGACAAGGTCCCAGATTTCTGACATCGGTTGGTCGTGGCCTCTTGCCACCCTTCCGTCGTCGTATTGACTAATCAAAGTCATACCATCAGCCCTCCACTACACGTCGCCCTAAGCCGTGGTCCGGCCTCACAGGAGGCACCCTTAGGACGACGTTCCCCATAGCTAGTGGAGCTTCTGCGCTCTACTCTCCGCATTTCGCAACTTCGGCGATGCTTCTGCGCTCACCCGTCCCGCCCGGTGACTTTGTAAAAGTCGTTAGGGCTAACAGCATATAGTCATTTATAGAATTAGGCCTCACTTTGCGGAGATCCATAATACAAAAGTAATAATAAAATTATTTTGCTATAATCCGCGATGAAGTAAAATAGAAAATATATATAATGCTAAATGTAGAGTGGACAATCGGTTATCATACCTGATATATTCTATTCATAAGTTTCTTTTGATGAAGAATAAAGTAAATAACGGCCTGTTACTATCCCACTGCTGGGCATAGGCCTCCTCTCTCCATTTTTGGAGAGAAGGGCTGGAGCTAAGACCTACCACGCTGCTCCAATGCGGGTTGGTAGGCTACACATATCCCTAGGATTCTCTAGAGATATGCAGGTTTCCTCACGATGTTTTCCTTCACCGAAAAGCGTGTAGTAAATTGCAATTATCAATTAGACACATAAGTTTGAATAGAAAAACTCATTGGTGTTTGCCCGGGTTTGAACCCATGATCGTCTCTAAAGATTCACATGGTCGCATCGCTAGGCCATAACAGCTTCACTTGATGAAGAATATATGATTTGAAGTGTACGTACCATCAGGAAGTGGTGGAGGCTGAGGGTCTCTGCTTTCGGGCGCAGGTCGGGGTCGTGCGTGAGGCAGCTGAGGCAGAACTGCCGGCCCTCCGCGGACAGCGTGTCGGGGATGGCGGGCCGACCCCCCATTCCCACCACGAACATTATCTGGTAGTTGCTGTCGTACTCAGAGAACGGACGCTGGGAACAATGTTTATATCGTTTTAATTAATATAATAGTCCAATAATTGCGGAGATCCATAATACAAAAGTAATAATAAAATTATTTTGCTATAATCAGCGATGAAGTAAAATAGAAAATATATATAATGCTAAATGTAGAGTGGACAATCGGTTATCATACCTGATACATGCAGGAGTCGTAAAAAACACATGCACAAACCTCCACCACCGCCACCACAATACACAAGCACTACATACGTTCACTATCACAAACTCAACAATCCAAGACCAAAATTGCAAAACAAAGGCTTTGCGATTTTGGTCGTGGAGTCTATCACCTGATGATGCTTCGGTTGCGGGGCGAAACGATTGTTGAGTTTGTTCATTGAAACCTTTTCTTTTAAGGTAGAGATTCAACCTCCTTGGTCCAGCTGGAGGTTGTATAGGTGTATCGTTATGATTAAAAAGTTATATTATGTATCATGATACAGGTGTCCATACGAGAACTGTAAGTAAAGTAAGTAACGGCCTGTTACTATCCCACTGCTGGGCATAGGCCTCCTCTCTCCATTTTGGAGAGAAGGGTTGGAGCTAAGACCTACCACGCTGCTCCAATGCGGATTGGTAGGCTACACATATCCCTAGGATTCTCTAGAGATATGCAGGTTTCCTCACGATGTTTTCCTTCACCGAAAAGCGTGTGATAAATTGCAATTATCAATGAGACACATAAGTTTTAATAGGAAAACTCATAGGTGTCTGCCCAGGTTTGAACCCGTGATCGTCTCTAGAGATTCACACGGTCGCACCGCTAGGCCATCACAGCTTCACAACAAGAACTGTATCGTAATAAAACTTTTTAATTTTTTTATTTTTGGCCTGTACAGTGTCTGATCAGTTTTATAATCTTTGGATTATAGTATCAGAGTAGAATTATTATTAAATCTCACCTTGCCCGATCCCATCTCAGTGACGACGCAACCCAGCGACCATATGTCCGCGGCCCGGCCGTGGCCTGACGACTTCATGAACACTTCGGGCGCCATGTATGCTGCATGAAACGATAGTAAGGTCAAAATTAAACTATTGTAACTAAACTAATTGTATTAATAAAAGAAGTATTCTAAATCAGTTTTATTCTTTTCATAAAAATTGCAAAAGTAAAATCAAAGCAAACTCTCATTCGCTATCCGCGGGCTAGCTGCTAATGACAGCGGCTGTCACATCTCCCACGTCAAAATGGCGCGAAAGGCTCTGGCAAGATGTGACGTCATGGCTTGCTTGCAGTAACGACAAGGCGGCGTTGTTACAATATACTTCATTGAAGTTATTTTTTAATCTAACATTTCCGTATTAGTGATGTCATAACGCCGTGTGGTATCCGGCTGAATAGAATAGTACCACCCTCATTTCTTACCGAGGTGTCGTAAAAGGCGACTAAGGTAAGTCGACCCGCCGTGTGGTATCCGGCTGAGTAGAATAGACCAACCTCATTTCTTACCGAGGTGTCGTAAAAGGCGACTAAAGTAAGTCGACCCGCCGTGTGGTATCCGGCTGAATACAATAGTACAACCCTCATTTCTTACCGAGGTGTCGTAAAAGGCGACTAAGATAAGTCGACCCGCCGTGTGGATTCCGGCTGAGTAGAATAGATCAACCTCCTTTCTTACTGAGGTGTCGTAGAAGGCGACTAAGGTAAGACGACCCGTCGTGTGGAATCCGGCTGAGTAGAATAGATCAACCTCCTTTCTTACCGAGGTGTCGTAGAAGGCGACTAAGATAAGTCGACCCGCCGTGTGGATTCCGGCTGAGTAGAATAGATCAACCTCCTTTCTTACCGAGGTGTCGTAGAAGGCGACTAAGGTAAGTCGACCCGCCGTGTGGTATCCGGCTGAATAGAATAGTACCACCCTCATTTCTTACCGAGGTGTCGTAAAAGGCGACTAAGGTAAGTCGACACACCGTGTGGTATACGGTTTAGTAGAGTAGACCACCCTCTTTCTTACCGAGGTGTCGTAAAATACGACTGAGGTAAGTTGACGTCAGGCAGGCGGCCGGTCGTAAAAACGCAGCCCAATCGTGTGAGAGCATGATTATAACATGTGCCGACCCCACTTAGAGTGGGATAAAGGCAGGAAGATGATGATGATGTATTAGTGATGTCAAAATTAAATTGTCCAACATTGAAGCTTTTTTCAACCAAATTTTACTTTATTTAAAACATTGTTGAGACCAATCTATACTTATTATAAAACAAAGTCCCTTAATGCTGTCTGTCTGTATGTAAACGATTTTCTCAAAATCTACTGAACGGATTTTACACGATTTTTACTCTAAGATAGTTCAGTTCTTCCGGCAGGTTTAAGTTAATGCTTAGTGTTAATGTGAATTGTGTTGAAAATCGGGGTTTAAAAAAACTCGCCTGCTGTGAGTTTTAGTCGCATACGCCGCGTATACCAACAATTCAACGTAATGTAGTCAAGATCTAGAAAAATACTAGAAAAAAAATTCGCGACAGCATGTCTCTGTATCTTACGTGCGTGCGTGCGTGTGTGTGTGCGTGCGTGCGCGCGTGTGTGATTGCGTGTGTGTGTGTGTGTGTGCGCGCGTGTGTGTGCATGCGTGTGTGTGCGCGTGTGTGTGTGTGTGTGCGTGCGCGCGCGCGTGTGTGATTGCGTGTGTGCGCTTGTTTGTGTGTGTATGTGTGTGTGCGTGTGTGTGTGTGTGCGTGCGCGCGCGCGTGTGTGATTGCGTGTGTGCGCGCGTGTGTGTGTGTGTATGTGTGTGTGCGTGTGTGTGTGTGTGTGCGCGCGCGCGTGTGTGATTGCGTGTGTGCGCGCGTGTGTGTGTGTGTATGTGTGTGTGCGTGTGTGTGTGTGTGCGTGTGTGTAGGTGCGTGCGTGTTTTGTATGAACGTTTTAATGTGTGTGTAACAATTATCTGTAAGTGTGTTATATACTGATAATTAATTTATTTAATAATTTATTCAATTAATTTCAATAATTAATACAAGAATAGAACTAACATTCCAGATAGTGATATCTCACTCACCCTGTGTCCCAACGAAGCCCTGAAGCTCGCCGGGCGCGGTGGTGTTGGCTCGTATCTTCACAGCGCACCCAAAATCACCCAGCTTCAGGCAATGGCCCTCGTTGGTCAGAAAGATGTTGCCACCTGGAATTATTTTTTAGTTTTAACCCGCGACTTCGTTCACATAAACTTAACCGTTAAAAGTACACTTTACCACTTCAAGTAGACCTGTGACTAGACTATCCCACTGTTGGGCATAGGCCTCTTCTCTCCGCTAAGATTTAACACGCTGCTCCAATGCGGATTGGTAGATAACATATATCCCCAGAATACTTTGGAGATATGCAGGTTTCATGATGTTTTCTTGAATGTTTTCAAGATGAAAAGCATACGACAAATTGAAATAATTGATTAGAAACGAGGAACAGAAAAACTCTTTAGTGCTAGTGTTAAGTAAAATCCACGCAAAAATCGCATTTTCAATGGCAAAAAATTTTGCATTGCGAGTTTGTGGTGGAACCTATTTCTTGATGATGTTTCAGTTACGGGGCAAAACGGTCGTTGAGATTGCCGCAGTGAATGTGTCTAGTGATTATGTAGTGTGTTGTTGGTGGAGGTGTTTGCGACGCCTTAGAATTAAATAACAAAAAGAGTGTTGCCAAAGTTACCAGTAACTACAGAGTAACCAAAAAGTATAACTTTACTAACTCTTGATATCTCTATGCGCTATGGACCGCGAGTGTAGTTCGTACACCGCACTAAGGAGCTGCTTGGTATATCTTCTTGTAGTGTGCTCTGTGAGAGCACCGGAAGTGGCGATTAACGCTTCCAGTGAACCTTCCACACACAGCTCCATGAACAGCAACATTTCTTCCTGTTTCAAAAAAATATTTGAATGAATAATCTTTATAACAACACCAAAAGCAATATATAGAAACCGGTATAACCAATAACATAAAGATATTTTTTGTACAAACACATTCAGACATACGCAATATATATATTCAAATATTGCTTTCAGTTGCTTGAGAATGTGTAACTTTTATGATCATATAATTTTAGGCTTATCTCTTAAATATTTAAACGAATTAATGTAATGTGTGTGTGTGTGTTTCTATATTTTCTGGATTTTGGAAACAGCTCCATAATTTTTTTAAATTTAATATGTAGAGGGTTTCTGATTTGAAAAAATAGCACTAGCTAGGTTTTAACTAGGTCTATTTCTATTTTAAAAAATGGTCGTTTTATCCTTGTTTTAGGGGACTAAAAAATTTTTTTTGCTGTCATATATAAAGTGATAGCTCAATGGGGAACCGACTACAAAAGTTAAAATACCTGGGTTCAAATCCCACATGTCACTGGCCCTTTCTTTTTTATTGCATTTTTTAAATCTTTAAAAAATTACAATACAATACGATACAATTGATAATTGCTATTTATTACACACTTTTCGGTGAAGGAAAACATCGTGAGGAAACCTGCATATTTCTAGAGAACTCTGGAGATATGTGTAAACTACCAATCAGCATTGGAGCAGCGTGGCAGGTCTTAACTCCAAACCTTCTCTCCAAAAACGGAAAGAGGCCTATTCTCAGCAGTGGGAGAGTAATAGGCCGCTACTTTTATTTATTTAAAAATTATATAAGTATGTATCCACCAGTTGTCTGTCACCCATAACACAAGTATTAAGTTACTTACTTTGGGGACGGACGACCGTGTGTGTAAGTGTCCCATATATTTATTATTTATATTTAAGTACTGCTTTCAATTGCTTGAGAATGAGTAACTTTTATGGCCATCTAATTTTAGGCTTATCTCTTAAATATTTGAATGTGTTATTCAAACTTAAATATTTGAAAAAGTGGTCGTTTTATCCCTGTTTTAGGGGACTAAAAAACTTATATGTTGTCATTTGCAAACTATGTTGTTATATGCTGTCATTTACGAAGTTGTGATAGCTCAATGAACGGGCGAACTACAAAAGTAAAAATACCTGGGTTCAAACACCACATGTCACCTTCCTTTTTTATTTTATTTTTGCATTTTTTCTCATAAAAAATTACCGGGCAAGGCTCGGTCACTCAAACTTGGTTTATCCCCTGATCTGAGCTATTGACTGATCCTGTATCTACATAGTTAGGTAGCCTCTCACCCTGTGCAGCTCGCAGCCGTAGTACCGCACTAAGTGCGGGTGCAACACGCCCTCGAGCACACGCAGTTCGTTAGCAGCCCGTTGCAAGGCCCGTCGGTCACCAGCTCCGATATTGAGCTCCTTCATAGCGAGCAATTGTCCACTCTCCGTGTTGACCACCGTGTACACCTGTATATAAATACAATTCTTACAGAGGCTGATACAGAAAGCCTACTATACTATTGAGGATTATTTAGACGATAAAAATGCGTGGATATAAATATTGTTCGACCCTGTACAAGATAGAAACGATTAAATGTAACTAGCATTAAGAATTGTATTTTTTAAAAAGAGCAACCGCCGAGTTTCTTGCTGGCTCTTCTCGGTAGGAACAGCTTTCCGAACCAGCAGTAGAGTTGACGATTCAAAAGCACTTGTTTACAAGTTTATTTGAATAAAGGATATTTTGAATTTGAATTTGAATATTAAAATGTTACTCATCTATAACGCGTCTGTATATCTTTTGCTATTGATATTTGCTACAAACTCGTAGAGTAAAAGTAACGACCTGTTACTATCCCACTGCTGAGTATATAGGCCTCTCTCGAGAAGGGTTGAAGCTAAGACTAACCACTTTGCTACAGATCGGATTGGTAGGTTACACATATCCCTAGAATTCTCTAGAGATATGCAGGTTCCCTCATGATTTTTATCTTCACCGAAAAACACGTAATTAATTGTAATTATCATTTAGACATAAGTATTAATTAATAGAAAATTTCTTTGGTGCCTACCCGGGGTTTACTTCTAACATTTTTTTTTGTGCATAATTTTTAATTTTGTTTATAGCATACACTAGAAATTTCTTAGAATAGCCTTGTGGTATCTAGCTAAATATAATAAATTACCCAACATTTCTTAGCAAGGCGTCGTAAAAGGCGACTAAGGTAATTCGACCCGACGTGTGGTATCCGGCTAAGTAGAATAGATCAGGGTGGTTTATTAAATAAGTAAAATACCTTTCCAAAAGTACCAGCTCCGATCTTAAGACCTCGTTGCCACTTGAATGTTAACTGGCGCAGTTTAGGCTCGTAGCTCTTCACTGTGGACTCCAGAACCTTTCCAACGGCTTTCGAGTGTTGGAGCTTATCGTCTCGCGATTCGTCTAGCCTATGTATCGCCTCTAACACACGTTTACTGTGAACTGAGAGAGAAAAAGAAATATATACCATCCTGTCCTTATCCCACTCTAAGTGGGGTAGGCACGACATGTTTTTCTCTTCCATTCTGTCCTATCTTTCGTCAACTCTGGCGCCACTCCTTTTATATGCATATCATACTTCACACAATCCAACCATCTCTTTTTAGGCCTCCCTCTAGGCACATATCCATCCAAATTCAAATTTAACACACGTTTGGTCACATGATTTTCATCCCTCCTCATTACATGTCCATACCATCTCAATCTTGCACTTCTCGTGTTTTCTATAATGGGCGCAACTTTCAGACTTCCCCTTATATACTCGTTTCGTATTTTATCCAGTTTTGTCACACCACACATCCACCTTAACATTCTCATCTCATTTGCATGTACTCTTCTTTCATCCGTCTTTTTCATTGCCCAACATTCTGATCCATACAATACGACAGGTCTTATGACCGCTTTATAAATTTTTCCCTTAACGTTAAGAGGCATTCGAAGGGTCACATATTGTGCCTGAGACCTGCCGCCACTTCATCCATCCTGCATTCATTCTTTTACCCACATTTAGAGAGAAAAAGAAATAATAGTCTATTAAATAGCTTAAAGGCTGCGTACAAATTAATTTTAAAAAGTTTTTTTTGTAATAAAATATAAATATAAGTTGCTCTTAATCGTCGCGTTTAGTCCGCCATCAGGTCGTCCATTTAAAAATGTATAAATGAATGTGCTCCAAGTTTGATTATATTTAAATTAGATTAAAAAAAAAATAGTTAATAATATTAAATATTAATCAATTTTTTTTTTCGACGAAGGGTCTTCTCAATGCCCGAAGGCAATTGGGGTACGGGCCTCGAGGCGAACCTCCTTACCCGGGCTGGTCCTCGCAGGCTTGCGCCTGGATATTGTTGTGGCCTTATGGCCAGGGCTCTCGCCTGTTGGCTTGAGCCTAGGGGATATATCTGTGTATGAGGGGGACCTCTGCAGGTCATTGAAAACCCGGGTATAATCCGGGGAGAAATGGTTTTCTCTTCACGTGGTATCTTCTGAGCGGTGGGGTGTCGATTTCATGAAGAGTCAATCCGTGATATTGTCAAGTCCAGGGGGGGGGTGTCATGTCCGGGTTCGCGTCGTCCTGATCGTCATCCTGTTCCGCCGCTAGCGGTGAGGGTGACCGTAGGAGCTCGCGAGGTAGGGGACGGCCCTCCGGTGGACGAGCATGCAATGGGGCTATGCCGTGGAGGTGGACATGCACGCTGCAGTCCGCTCGCGCAAACATCCTGCGTGCAAGCATGCGGACGAACTCCTCCACGGTCGGTGTCCTGGTGTCCCGGTGCAGAACGTCATTCCGCACATATCTCGGAGCTCCTACGATGAGGCGCAGGCAGCGATTCTGTTGGATCTGGAGCCTTCGCCTCTGGTACGCAGAGCACAGCGCGTACCAGGCGGGTGCCGCATACGTCAAACGCGAGCGAACGTAGGCACCGTAGACTCTCAGTTTGGTCTTCGTAGGCAGGCGGGATGTGAATAGGGCATGTAACTTCGACCTAGCAGCGGCGGCCTGGCCCTCCACACGGTTCACCGTGGGTACCATTTGCAAGCTGCGGTCGATTTCACACCCCAAGAACCGAACTGAGGTCTTCCACTCTACGTTCTGGCCTCGTAGGGTGAGTTGACGAAGCGGCTTGGAGCGACTGGTCAAGAGAGCGGCTGTTTTCCCGATATTTACCGCCATCCTCCATTTATCCAGCCACTCTGGCAACAGATCCAGCAGACGCTGCATCCGGTTGGTGGAGATGATCTGATGATGGGACGACGCGAAATACGCGCTGTCATCCGCGTAAAGGGACAACAACACGTCTTCCTCCCCTTCGCGCAAATGATCGCGAAGGGTCGGGATGTCGTCTGTATACGCCGCGTACAGGCGTGGCGAAAGACAGCTGCCCTGGGGTACTCCGGCTCTAATGGGGCGTGGCATGGAATCTGCTCCTTCAACCGACACGAAGAAGCTCCGACCGTCGAGAAAGGACGCCAGCACTCGCACGAGCGGTGCCGGTGTGGTTGTATCCAGTAGTTTGGCCAGGAGTCCGGCGTGCCACACTCTGTCGAAGGCTTTCTCCATATCAAGAAATACCCCGACGGTGTAGTGCCCTCTGTTTCTCTCACTGGCCAAGAAGTTGATAACTCTCGCCAGCTGGAGCGTTGTAGAATGACTGCTGCGAAACCTGAATTGCTCCTCGCGCAGGGGCAGGTGAGGTGTGAGTCTTCGCAGTAGTAAACGCTCAAACAACTTGGCGATGTGCGAGAGCAGCGTGATGGGACGGTAGCTCGAAGGGTAGCGGCGGTCTTTTCCTGGTTTTGGAAGCACGACGATCTTTCCGATCTTCCACACATCGGGGAAGTGGCCGGTCCGGAGTACACCATTGAAGAGTTTCTTGAGCGCAGAGAGACCCTCTTTAGGCAGTTGCATCAGTGCGGCATTGGAGATGCCGTCGGGCCCTGGTGCCTTTCGTTTATTTAGACGAGAGACAGCCGACCGCAGCTCAAACGGGGAGATAAGGTCCTCATCCCGGAGCGGCGGTGTTGGGGCCGACAGGAATCCTTCCAGTTTACTTTGGACTTCTGCATGATGACGGACGACTTGGGCGTTGCTAGTATTTGTCGGGTTCGGGACGAAAGTATTTTCTAGATGATCAGCGTGGATCTCGGCCCGATCCTTGGCCGAATAAATCCTCTTACCCGTTGAGTCCAGCAAGGGGTAAATGGGGGTGTCATTTCCGGTGAGTTTACGGCAGAGGGCATAAAGAGTAGTGTCATACTCGGATGCTCGATCGATGGTGTGCTCCCAGCGCACCTCATCGAGAGCCACGAGTGCACTCGCTATCTTCTCTGCTGTCCTGTTTAAATCACTCTTCACTCTGGGACAGCGGGTTCGGGCCCACAGGCGGCGTAAGGTGCGTTTTCTCCGCAACATACTACGGAGCGAGCTTGGTATGTTTCTTCTGGTGGCAGCTTGTGTCCTGTCACTGGTGGTGGTGGCTGATGTGTGGGCACATTGTATCACCTGGGTAAAAGTTGCGGCTGCCTCCTCGACTTCAGCTGCGGTCGACAAGGGACCGACAAACTCAAGCCCAGCGAGTGCGACGCTGAAGCGCTTCCAATCCACCCGGGTATGGGGGGGACGGGGCACCAGAAATCCTCCTCGAGTGGCGAGAGTGATGAGAACAGGCAGGTGTTGCGTATCTAAGTCGTTAAGTACCTCGACATCAAAAGGAAAGTCTATTCCATGATGTAGCACTATGTCGAGTACGTCCGGCTGGAGTCGGTGATCTGATGGGATGTGGGTCGGCGCTCCGGGACCCACCACTCCATAACCGACTCTCACGCTATCCTCGAACAGCAGTCTTCCGGCCGGGGAAATGACGCGTGAGCCCCACGCGTGGTGCTTCGCATTGAAGTCCCCCACGATAAGTGTGGAACCTTGCTGCTCAAAGATTGACCCGACATCAGCGCTACAGAAAGTTAGTCCGGGTGGCTTGTAGGCGGCATATAAGCATAGTTCCTCTTGTCCCACATTGATCCGCACACCCTGCGTGCGAGTGCTCACGAAAGGTGCATGCTCCAACTCCTCGTGTATGACGTCCCTCCTCACCAGAGCGGCCGTACCCCTGAAGGGATAGCCCCGGGGAGAGATCGCATCCCGTCGATACACAAGGTAGTTTGGCACGCGCAGCTCGATGTTGTTCGTGAGCTTTGTTTCGCCCAAGAGGATGACATGTGCGTCCTGCGTTTGGGCGAGCAATGTGAGTTCGCGGACGTGGCCCCTTATGCCGCCTGGGTTCCAGTAAATTATTCTGATCATTGATAGAGTTGGCCAATGCGGTAAATTGCGGCTGAGATAGCGATGACGACGTCCTTGCTGTGTAGATAGGTCGTCAGCGCTGCCATCAAGGCTTCTATGATGACTCGTATAAAACTGTTTGTATCAGAGTCGTACGGGAGGGGAAGCGGGGCAGTAGTCGCTCCTGGAGCCGGTAATTGCTCACTAAAGGTTCCTATGAGGCCGTGGCTTCTCGGCGCCTCGGCAGTTTTTGGCGGTACCGCCAACGACGCTTGCACTGGCGGTCGGGGCTGCGGTGTGGATGAGGCCGCTGGCTCGGCGTGAGCGGGCCTTGCCTCTCTGCGTTTCCTGTTTCTCCTCTTCTTTTTAGTAGGCGGTTCGCCTCTAGCAGTAGGGGGATTTGCTGGTGGTTGTGGAGTGGTTGGCGGTGCAGCTACCGTAGCCGGGTGCGCATTAAACTTATAAGGCTGCGCATTTGAGCCAGTAGTAAACACGGGGGGTGCGGTAGGGCCTGCGAGCGACGTGGTAGGGGCGTACGCCTCATGTATTTGTGCTGCGGAGATTGCGGGTGCTGCGTGGGTGATCGTGACTGGAGCGATTGGGGGAGCTTGTACTTTCCCCACTGCTTTCTGAACTTGTCGAGGCCTTGTCGGGCGCGGGGGTGCGATATCTATGCCCCTCCTCCGCGCCTCCTTACGGAAGACGGCACATTTTCGGTCACGCGCCGTATGCGCCTTTCCGCAGTTAGCGCACTTCGGTGCGTCCTCCCTCGCCCTGTCGCAGTCCTTTGATATGTGTTCGCCTGCACAGCGAACACACTTGGGCGGCCGGTGGCAATTGGCCGATGAGTGACCAAATGCTTGGCAGCGGTGGCATTGGGGGGGGCCACGGCCACCCCTCCAAGCCTCCACAATGAGTCCCGGCATAGATAACAACTCGGTCTCTTGATAGAGGTGACCGAGTTCTTCGTGGGTCAGGTGATCCAGTTCCACGAAAAACGTGCAACCATGTCGTCCTTTTACTGGTGGGATGGCCCTCGCTCGCACCGCGGGATATCCTAGGGCCCGCAGTGCGGCGGCTAACTCCTCTGGAGGGGTATCTTGAGGTAGCCCTCTTATGGCCACCTTTGAGGGAAGCGAAGACGCAGGACTGTAGCAGAACCACGCTATATTGGGGTCCTGCTTAGCTGCTTCCGTTAGGTGACGTTGCACTATCCGGAACTCTTCCTCTGATTTTGGAATGAATCGTACCCCTTTACCCATAGGTCGAGCGTTGGGTGCATGACCAAGCTTCGCCCTGATGTCGCTGAAGTGCTTCGTCCAATTGGGGAAGCACTCCACCGTTATTGGGGGGTATTCTGACCTCGGAGCTTTAGGTCCTGCTTGGAGTTGTTGCTGTTGTTGTTGGCGAAGCTGTTCCGCCCGGCGCTGCTCGTATGCTCGGGGCGACGGTGGTGCAGCGGCAGCTGCAGCATAGCCAGATGGCCCTGCCTGGGGTGAGGGGGGGCGAGACGTCGCCACAGGGGGTGGTGACGCCAGGCCAGCATAGCTAGTGGAGTCCCGCGGCCAACTAACGGACTCCTCCATCGCACTAGCCACGTGCGTCTGGCCACCTTCCTCTTCCTGCGGTGGGGGGGCCGGTGGTTGCGGGTGCCGGGCATAGGTTCTCAGAACCGCGGCAGCAGGTTCAGCGGGCGATGAAAATGTTGATGGTGAGAGCGCTGGTGACTGGTCCGTCTTCGAACGCTTGTCTTCACCCTCCTGAGACCCGGGTGATGATTCTTCGGAGCGCGGTCGCTTCGTCGCATCTACGCCCGATGTATACTCACATACATCGGCGGCGAATAAAGAAGCGGCGGACTTTTGCTCACCGGCTATAGGCCGGAAGCGGGGGCGGAGTACTAGTGGTGCCGGTGGCGATGCTATCGGCGCGAATGGGATGACAGCGTTATCCCGCAAATCGCGTCTTACGACTGCGCGGGGAAAAGCGGGGCGCTCCCCCCGGATGCGTTGGTCCTTAGGGGGGGGCTCCCCCCTACCGGACATCTTGTACGATTTACTTGTGCGAGCAGTGTACTAATCTATGCCTACTTCTCGGCGAGTGTGGCTCCGCACGCCCTCGGCGCGTGCTACCCAGCCGGGTGAGACCCCTGGGGGAGGCCCAGCTAAGCGCCCGCGAGCGGGGACGGAAACCACACACGCGTGGGAAAAGAAGGACGGTGGTATCGCAGTGAGCACGTCTACAGACACCTTTTCCAATGAAAGGCGGTGTAGATCGCTGTCCGGACAGCTACGGCGAAGCAGGTGCACGCGATGCACTGCCGACCGCTTCCTCAAGCCGCGGCACGGGTCGCGGCGAGTACAACTGGCGTCGGGGGCAGGGGTGCAGGGGCGATAACCGAAACTGGCGAACAATTATTGCGTCTCCCACGATACGCGCAGCGATAACGTGCGCAAAAGTATTACGCGTCCGTTCGCTGAGCGCGCACGCACGAGACTATCAATGGGCTATACTAATCTAACTATATTAATCAATGGGCTACAGTTCTGAAGTTTTGGGCAGTTGTTAATAGATGGCAACAGGTAATTACAAATTTATTTTTTATTAGTTACAACAAACAAAACGTTTATTATTTTAAATTTCATACAAAACGGCACTAGTAATTGACCATGTACTAGTACTAGTGCCCTTACCTTACATATTTAATGTTTCCGTTTTTAAATTGTTATCTAAAGTACCTGCACATCGTACTGAACTAAAAACGATAAAAAAACCCACTTACCCGTATCATCGAGCCTGTGCAAGCTGAGAGGACCGTCGTGCTCGCTAGGGGGCGTTGGCGGGTTGGGACCTTCTCTACTGCTACTCGTACTTGACAGTGGACTCTGTGAATCGCGGATTATGCCAAAATAATCGTATCACAACATATAATCATCATCCTCCTGCCCTTATCCCACCCTAAGTGGGGTCGGCACAACATGTTATAAACATACTGTAACATGATTTGGCTGCGTTTTTACGACCGGCCACCTGCCTGACGTCAACTTACCTAAGTCGTATTTTACGACACCTCGGTAAGAAAGAGGGTGGTCTATTTTACTCAACCGGATACCACACGGTGGGTCAACTTACCTTAGTCGCCTTTTACGACACCTCGGTAAGAAATGAGGTTGGTCAATTCTACTCAGCCGGATACCACACGGCGGTTCGACTTACCTTAGTCGCCTTTTACGACACCTCGGTAAGAAATGAGGTTGGTCTATTCTACTCAGCCGGATACCAAACGGCGGGTCGACTTACCTTAGTCGCCTTTTACGACACCTCGGTAAGAAATGAGGTTGGTCTATTCTACTCAGCCGGATACCACACGGCGGGTCGACTTACCTCGGCGGTACCATAACATATAATATACAATTCAAATACAATCAACCGTATCGACTCTTTCCAGTGGTTCAAGAGTTCAAATCCCGTACAGTACCAATGAATTTCTCTGTTAAAACTATTTGTTAAATATAAAACAATAAAAAACACACCGTGTGGTGTCCGGTTGAATAGAATAGTACCACCTTCATTTCTTACCGAGGCATCGTAAAAGGCGACTAAGGTAAGTTGCCCGACCGTGGTATCCAGTTCAATACAATAGACCACCCTCTTTCTTAACAGTGTCGTAAAATACGACTAAGGTCAGTTGGGATTATGCAGGCGGCCGGTCGTAAAAACGTAACCAAATCATGTAACAACATTGTGCCGATCACGCCGTGTGGTATCCGGCTGAATAGAATAGTACCACCCTCATTTCTTACCGAGGTGTCGTAAAAGGCGACTACGGTAAGATGGCCCGCCGTGTGGTATCCGGCTGAGTAGAATAGACCAACCTCATTTCTTACCGAGGTGTCGTAAAAGGCGACTAAGGTTAGTTGACCCACCGTGTGGTATCCGGTTTAGTAGAATAGACCATCCTCTTTCTTACCGAGGTGTCGCAAAATACGACAGAGGTAAGTTGACGTCAGGCAGGCGGCCGGTCGTAAAAACGCAACCAAATCATGTAACAACATTGTGCCGATCCCACTTAGAGTGGGATAACGGCAGGAAGATGATGATAAAACAATAGGCACCAGGCCCTATTGTCATGGAATGACGTCATTGTAAAAGCCTTAAGTCATTTATTGCGTCAATCTGTTTTGAATCTCGGTTGATCCAAACGATATGTAAAAAGAGAATATTAATACGATAAATTGATTAAAACTTCTATGTAAATAAAATCGATTGTTTTTAGAAATCGAGTCAGAAATACAATTAGGACTTTATTTTAAATGTTAAAAGTTAAATAACTGGAAAGATTAAAAATTTTCATACATACATGTATTCTCGGCCGTCGGTGGGGCGGCGTGGGCGTCACCGCAGTGGGGGTGGGGGTGCGTGATCCGATCACGTGGGATATACATCCATCCATAAGCTGCTTCAGATCCTGTGGATGACGAAAACAAACACACATTGTAACAATGTTAACAAAACTAAAACATTAGCGCATTGAATTGCATTGAATTTATCACACAGCATTATGTTCTGTGCTGTGGCATATTGAATATATCGCATGCTTAGTATTAAACTGACCAAGCCGTGTGGTATCCGGTTGAGTAGAAGAGACCACCCTCATTTCTTACCGAGGTGTCGCAAAAGGCGACTAAGGTAAGTTGACCCGCCGTGTGGTATTCGGCTGAGTAGAATAGACCACCCAATTTCTTACCGAGGTGTCGTAAAAGGCGATTAAGGTAAGTTGACCCACCATGTGGTATCTATAGCCAAATCATGTGACATGTTGTGCCGACCCCATTTAGAGTGAGATAAGGACAAGAGGTCCATAGTTTTTGGTTCCTATCTGTGGTCATAGTTCAGTTACATTTTATTTTGACTTTGGTTCGGGTGTTGTAAAGAAATGAATTGCCTATTCCTACTCCATTTGTTTTATATTGTTGCATTGAATAACTTACCTCAAACTCTTCATCGCTCAAATGTTTTGTGTTACACGGATCACAGGCCAAAATCAAGAACTCTAACCCTTGGCTTGCCCATCTAGAAATACAAAAATAATATTATACATAAAACAAAAGTAATATAATAAATAAATAAATAAATAAAGTAATATAATAAAAATATAATAAAATAATAAAATTATTTTGGTGTAATTTGATGAAGTAAAAATAGAAAATATATATAATGCTAAATGTAGAGTGGACGATCTGTTTTCATACATAACACATGCAGGATACGTAAAAATAAATGCACAAACCTCCACCATCGCCACCACAATACACAAGCGAGATAGCAAGAGATGGACTCCACAATTTGATGCTTCGGCTGCGGGGCGAAACGATTGTTGAGTTTGTGATAGTGAACGTATGTAGTGCTTGTATTGTGGTGACGGTGGTGGAGGTTTGTGCATGTGTTTTTTACGAATCCTATTCGATTATCGTTATGATTACTCGATTATGATTATTAAGGGATCCTGATAGGGATTGATACTATTCTAAGAACTTTGAACTTTGAATTTAGCCTAGTAAGCAGGCATTTTTAGTCGTTAACTCACCTGGGTCTCAAACCTCGTCCTCGGTCGCATTTTTCAACGACAAAACACATCCACGATCTCGCAAACTCTATAATCGCTCGAGCCACTCTTTTTACCCATTCAGCTTCTTGATGCGTCGGCTCATCCCGTTCTAATGCCTCTGTTTGGGCCGACTTGAAACCACTCAGCAGGCTCTCAATGTCTTTTAAAGACTGCACAATAGAAACAGCTATTAAAGTAGCGGCCTGTTACTATCCCACTGCTACGAATAGGTCTCTTCTCTCCGTTAATGGAGAGGAGGATTTGAGTTAAGACATACCACGCTGCCCCAGTGCGATTGGTAGGTTACACATATCTCCAGAATTTTCTAGAGATATGCAGGTTTCCTCACGATGTTTTCCTTGACCCAGAAGCGTGTCATCAATTGCAATTATCAATTAGACACATAAGATTTAACAGAAAAATTCATTGGTGTCTGCCCGGGATTTGACCCGTGATCTTCTCGAAAGAGTCGCAAGATGTTACCGCTGGGCTATCACAGCTTGGAAACAGTTATTATTAAATTTAAAATATTCTTTATTCAAGTAAACTTGCAAACAAGTGATTTTGTATCGTGAACTCTATTGCTTGTTCAGAAAATTTCCTCCACAGAAAAGAAACAGCAACAATATAACTAGTTAGCTAGCTAAGATAACTAGCAACAATCTTGATAAGTGTTCAAAGTTTTAATTAAATGTCTCTTCGAAATGCTACAAAAATAATATTAAAGAATTAGGTATATACAGTTGAAACTAATGTATAGCGTGTATAAAAGCAAAACTCACCGGGTTAACATACGTGTCGTCTATAACGCTTGTTTCAACTTCTTCACCAATACTCTCCGATCTCAGTAAGGGCGTCTTCCGGAAAACTCCGCAGACATTCCGTCGGGGAGGGAATGGCCTATTTTGCGGCGATTCGTTCGCGAATCTATGCAACTCTTTATGTATCTATAACAATTAAACAAGGGACATTTAACTTTACTTAAGTTTTACTTTCCAAGCTGTCACAGCCCAGCGATAAGTCCACGAGTTAAAAAACTCATTGGCAGTCACCAATGAGTTTTTCTGGTAAAACTTATGTCTAATTGACTGTTGGATGTAAGTCTCTCAAAATACTTCCACACTACACAATTTCGCCCATTTCAACTGGAAATTTAAAATTTAGAATAAGCTTTTTTTATTATGTAAACCTCACCTCTTCCAAGCAAATGATTTAAAATAAATAAATAATATACTGTTAATTCCAAATTGAGACGCAATGTTACTTGATGTTTGATATGAATTTAGCTTGTTTCTGACATTACCCAACTTTAAGTAAATTGTTATATGAGAATAATAATATTTTTACTATTCTTTTATTTATTTTGTTTAGAAAGGTGCCAAAAATTTATAAGATAGTGGGTGACTGAATAAAGCCGAACGTTCACTGCTTAAAATAAGTTTAGTTTAGCTTGCATAGTTGAACCAGCTTTTCATACATGTGCATGTGCTTAGCATGTACCACAAGCTAAGCTAGCTCAGCAAACTAAAATATCTGAACTAGGTCAAATTAACTTAGTTGTGTATGTAGTTGCATATTTTTTTCTTAATGTTGAGTTTTTGTATTTATTATTATTAATAGTAGACACTGAACCGTCCAGACAATGCTGTGTACATCTATAATTGGTGCATGTATCAGATGTTACTTATTTTTGTATTTAGCCTAATCAATGTTTAATATGTGTGCTGTTGATGTTCCTTAATAAATAAATAAATAAAATGCCAATCCGAAGCTACGCGAACTAAGCTTAGCTTTTTTTATTAAGTCAACCTCATAACCATGTTCCAAGCAAATTTATTAAATAAATAAAGCTAAGCCTCTTTAACCCCTTGCGTGCTCCCTCTAGGGCCTTTCGCTAGTGTTGTTTTATTGTATGTGATGCGCAGACAGTAAACTATAGTTACAGCTTATTTTTCGGTGGACAAATAACTATTTCCTAATTTAGCTTAGTTTCTCATTATTTTAACTGGCAGTGGACGTTCGGCTTATGTATTGGACCGGAAAAAAGTAAGATCTTTAAGTGATAATTACTACAGATTTAGAGATTATATTGTTAAGAGATTTTAAAGCTATTTTCAGAGGAAATATAATAGTAGATACACACATTAACTTACGTAAACATAATATATAAAGTACTTAAATTAGTTTAGATATTTTAAGCATAGAACACAAAGTAAATATAGATAGAGTATACATAGTGTAAAAGCATGCAAAAGCGATACTTATTCTAGTATTTATGTTTAAAAAGGCAATTTTTGGATTTCATTGAATAGTTCTCAAAAAAGTTTTAAATTTAGCTGAATTCCAGATATGAATTGACGAAAATAATAATATATAACTTAAATCGAGTAATTTTTCGCGATAATATGTACGAGTCAAAGAGATACGAGAATTGATTAGTAAAAGTCATAAGTTGTTTTATTTGGTTTTCGTTTTTCCCTTTCATTTTTCACTCAATTTTTTGGATCCTAATGTTGGCATACCTGGATGAGTTTAGGTAGCTTTGAGATCACCTTTTGGACTGGTCTCTAATTTATGCTACTGTTAAACACTCGCTGCCCGGGATACCATAAATTATAGGCGCTAGGGACAGGCGAGTTCAGCGAGTCATTTATCAAACTGTTTATCGATAGAAGGATGAAAGTATACACTGGCGTGTGTAATTTTTTACATAAAGTAAAAATACTTCGCACTAATATATACTATTTGGATTAATTGGCAAATTGGATTTATAGAAACAGGCGTTACTTTGCGGAACTCCATAGTACAGAAGTTACAATAAATGCATGTATGGGGTATGTGATTGTTGCCTGCTTTATACAATTAGCAATGCATTTATTCTCTAAACAAAGGCAGATTACAGCAAAGTAATTTTATTGTTACTTCTGTAAAATGAATAGCATCACGAAGTTATCCGCCATCATATCAACGATTTACGAGTAAAAAAACCACATTCAAGATTTCTGACGTGGAGCAATAAATACATACAGCCATTGCAAATGTAACTTTAAGTAATAAATATGTAATTGAATAGTTTTCTTCTTATCTTAGAGGGTTTTTTTTTTCATAATATAAACATCGATGTCAGTGGATCTATGTCTGCCGTAAGTGCAACAGAGTGCAGCAAAGGGCGTCCTGTTTCCACATTTTACTTTCTTATGGGCAGCAAAGTCTTTGATACTAGTATAGTTTACTATTTGATTGGATTAAGATTGGAAGCCTTAACGGGCAGCTGTAAAATTCATAATAAATTCATTTGACAAAAGCATTATTCCTCGGTTCCTAAACAAAATCAACACACAACAACTACACAAGCGAAGCAAACATTTGATCCAACACCGACAAAACATTTGGTCCATTGTTCGTCACCCTACCATCGGGATGGACGTCTCATGTACTAGCATGGTCTCCGGTCTCTTTCGCCTCAATTGGGGGGTTTGAGGTCGGGAGGGCTGGAGGGAGGAGGGGCGCATGCGTCGTGCGTTCTTCTCCAACAGTTTGAACGGCGCCTGCGCGAATTTGTACAACTCTGTGTGCAACTGCGAACATACGTGCGGGCGTGCGTGCGGTTAGTACGCTAACGTGTGCTGGATGATACGTTCACATGCAAATATATAACTATATTACAATAACATTTAATTATAATATAAACAAATAAGCTTTAAATCTAGATGGAATTACAAAATAAATTAAATCAATCTAAGAATATAAATCTTTAGAAATAAATAAATATGTGACACAATTTTACACACAGTCATCTGTCCCTAAAGTAAATATATATTAATAATAAGTGACAGGCAAACTCTTAAGGTCTTATTATAATTTAAAAATCTTCTAGGAGAATTGCAGAGGATCTTTCTTGATTTGGACCAAGTAGAATTTCATAAAATTCTGAAATTTTTAAACATTAAAAAAAATGGCAGTTATATACAAAATATTTTAGATGAAGAGATTGTTTCAAATAAATATTATGTAATGTTTTAAAATTAATATTAATCAATACCAAGACTATAAATATAGCACGAAAATGTGTATTTGTTTCGAACTTAATAAAATATGTTAAAGTTTGGCAAGGCTTTATCTTATAATTTACACAGGTAATCAAATACCTCTAGATATATTTTAGTAAAGGATTCAGAGGACCAAAATATATACAAATTTGTATTTGTATTTCATATAGCATTTGCATATAGTTTGTCTCTAATTTGGCTTATGTTTTAATTGGATATAAAAATTACTGTACAAAGTATGGTTTTGATGAATTAGTCTCTTTGTTTGAGACCCTTTGCATAAACTGTTTAAAGATGATGTTGTTTGAACCTCTTACCTCAAAACCCAACTTGTATACGTGGAGCAATAATTCCCTCACTCGAGCCATCATACTGTCTCTAATATCCTTGGGTAATTCGTGAGAGGATAGCGCCGACGGCTGACTTCGCTCCAGAATGTACGACGTGTGGTCAGCCAGGCAGTCTCTGATGGACATTAATCCATTCTACAAAGACAAAAAAAGTAAATGCAATTGCAAAATGGAATTTTTTAGCTCGACATATAAGTTTCAAATACAAAAGGAATGAAAATAATATTTTGCTATAACACGATACTCCAAAATTGCAAAACTATATCGTGGAGTCTAGTTCCTGACAAGGTTCGGTTATTGGGCGAAACAATTGTTGAGATTGCGATAGTGAGTGTGTGCAGTGCTTGTACATTGTAGTAGTAGTTTTGTATTGGTGGTAGGTAATGCATGAGTTTTTACAAATACGTATAGTATTTACGAATAGTACACTGTACATTTAGCATTACATATATTTTCTTTTACGCCGATTACAACAAAATAATAATTTAATTACTTTTGTATTATAAACATCCGCAAAGTAACACCTAATTCTAAAATTTAGTCTCAAATGTGATAAATTGCACAGATATAGCTCCAGCAAATTTATAATTAATGTATAGAAACCGGCTATACTCACGTGTTATTTTATCGGATGAGCCCGACTAGTTTCAAGCCCATACGGGGCTCTTATTAAAAACTAGTCGGGCTCATCCGATAAAATAACACGTGAGTAAAGCTGGTTTCTATACATTAATGTTGTCGCCATTGACTTCCGCTTTGTATTTTATAGCAACACAGTCATGAAACAAGAGTATCGCGCCCTTTTTGATTAAAATGGTGCCAACACTGTGACGTGTTGTTTCCGGTTGAGTCTTCCTATTGATAGAACGTTTCAGTGACAGTCAGTCTTTGTTCGTCTTTCGAGAGAAGAGCATCTCTGAACGGGAATTGTGTTATTCCTATTATATCGTGTTCTTGTATACAGTGTGCGTTAACATTAATTATGAATTCCACTCATGATAGTTTAAATCCAGCAAATTTCTGAAGTTTATAAGGATTTTTAAGTTTTTGCAACGTATTGTATTTTTAGATATCACGACAAAGTACGGCTATAGACACAAATGCTACTTACAAATATCTTGCCAGAAAGTAAACGATGTCTTTGGCCGAGTCGTGACGCCAGAGCACGAGCCCATTGGGCAGCTTGTAGGACTGCTTCGCGTTCACTAGCGTAAATACATTGCGCCTCGCGACATATCGTATACACTAAATACCTGCGAACAAACAAATATCGTACGGTGTAAAGCACCTTTGCCATTTGATAAAACGATCATATACAAAAAGACAGCTTTTGTTGTCTGTTTTATAATAAGTATTTATTTATTTATTTTATTAAGAAGACAGACAGATATACAATATAAAGGTACATAAGAGAAACAAAACTAAAACATAAACCAAAAAAATCTTCACAAGAAAGAAAAAACTTAAAGAAATAATGGAACTTACATACAAGTAAAATTACATGTTAATAAATAAAAATAAATATGAAATATATAAACCAAAAAATATATAAACTCTTCGTATGACACTGTACTTATTTAAAGATTACATATACATTGCCAATTTTGTTTTTCAATTCTGTATATTGTTTATGTTTATTTATTTATTTATAAGGCTTACTAACTAGAAATAATATACATTAGTAACTATTTATTCATTCATTAGACATTCAATACATCATCTTTCTTATGTTTCTAAATTACAGGTACAAACGTTTCCACAAATTTCCAAAATTTTCCACTATATAACATAATATATATAAAATATATGTTGTATGTATTATTGTTTGCATGAAAAGTATATTGCTTAAATATTATGCGAAGCTAACGTAAGAACACCATATCTTTGAATGACCCGTTGGCGCAGTGGTAGTGATCCTGCCTTCAGCTCCGTGGATCGCGGGTTCGATCCCGAGCCGAGCCTACATTTTCTATAAACAATTTTTTGGTTCTTCGAGTCTGTTTAGTTATTTGTATTTAAGTATGTATTTAAAATTATATATGTGTATATTCACCAGTTGTCTGTCACCCATAACACAAGTATTAAGTTACTTTGAGGACATACGACCATGTCAGTGTATGTATTTATTTATTTATCTTTATTATGACATATCTATTTACCTCTGGTCATCTGGATCCTCGTGTTCCTTTTTCTCGAGTTCCATAACTTCTAGGAACTTGTCCTGGAATCTTTTAAGTACTCTGTTCAGTTGATTGCAGGCCATGTCACTGCAGGGTAATTTAAATAACATATATTATTTGGAATTAAGATAACTGCACTAGTAATTGACCATGTACTAGTAGTTGACCGTTTCGTATGAAATTTTAAATAATAAGCATTTAGTTTGCTGTCGCTAATAAAAAAATATTTGTAATTACCTGTTGCCATCAATTAACAACTGCCCTTAAAAGCTCAGAACTGTAGCCGATTGTTTAATATTTAAAATTTAATATTATTATTTAATATTTTTTAACAAACAAAAAGCTTATATATATATTGGCTTTTTTTGAGAATCTCGAAACGGCCCTAACGATTTTCATGAAATTCAGCTTGTAGAGGATTTATAGGGGGAAAAATCGATCTAGAAATGTAATCTAGTTTCATTAAATAAAAATTCGTTTAATCACACTTTTCGGGCACTGAATAAAATGCTAAAGTTTTGAATAAAATAGAAATGATATTTTAGCTGTCATTTGTCAGGTAATGATAGCTCAATCGGTAACAGGCGGACTAAATAAGTGAAAACACCCGGGATAAAACCCCTGTTATTACAAACCATATTTTGATTTTTTATTTTTTCATTTTTTTTTAATGAAAAAAAATTACAAATTGTGGCTCAGTCTAAGACTCGTTCTTTAAACAGAGTGGTACCGACGATACGACATTAATTTTAATTCTAGATAGCTACGCACCTTAGCAGCCTACATAAAAAAAATCAGTTAATTCAATGAAGTACTTTAGCCACAGGATATTATTTTTCATTTTGAAATTAAACTTCATGATGTATATGGATCAATGACCGATGGCAGGATGCCATACAAAAATAAACCCTATTTACAATATTAAACTCCTCTGTATTTATAAATCTGTAGGTGAAAGATAAAGAACCGTAAGTCCAACATAGTGTCGTTTAACATTTTATTTAGTTGTATTGATTAGAAATAGTAAATAATACTATGTGATCATACAACTATGTAATTTATAATCTAAATGCCTTTTATCATTTGATAAATACGAGTATACTGACTAAGAATCATTGGAAATACAGAATTGTAAAAATGGCCTTGACCTTGGCCTTGCGGTCACCGCGCCGCGACCTTTGTATTTCACCGCTCCGTTTGATCTTCGCGGCGATCGTCATATCTACACCAAGCGCCGTACGCGCGCACTACAAGGTGATCGAACCCTAATGAATGAGCGTGTCTCGTAATTTAAACGTATTTAGTTTGTTAGAATATGTATTTGTCTTAAATTCTATATTTAAATACATTGAATTATACCAAAGTAATGTAATACTTCCAAGTGAGCAGTGAAGTTATTTAATATCGTATCGTCGGTACCACTCTGTATATCTTTAGATATCTTTGTAAACTTACGCAAATGCCGGTGGAGCGAGCACGGCGGCCTGGGGCGCCCTCGCCGCCAGCCGGGCGGTAAACGCCCACTCGGCCGACAATGTTGCCCGACTCTGGGTCTCCGTTTCCGACATTGTCCGAAGGTAGGACAGATATTGCTAAACAAAGATATTTCTATTTATTAATGCTTTATTGCACACAGTATATATAATGAAAGTCCATATTCATTTTCCCGCCCTTATCCCAGTGGGGTTGGTACAATATGCTATAAACATGATGTAACATGATTTAGCTACATATTATACGACCGGCCGCTTGTCTGACTTTAGCCCCTTTTTGCGTCACCTCGTTAAGTAATGAGGGTGGTCTATTGTTTTTCAGCCGTATACCACGCGGCGGGTCAACTTACTTTAGTCCTTACTACAATGCCATCTATAACTATGCTAATCTGGGTGTAAACTTTGATTGTGCCAAATTTCGTGAAAGCATACAAGACACGGAGTTTATAATATCAGTTTTAATTCAATATTTATTGTCAAAGATACACAATTTAAAATTAGAAAGGTGCTAGAAACTAGTAAGATATTAATTATAAGTAAGATAATATTAATAAAAATTGGACCGAAAAATGTAAGATCTAAGTGAAAATGGCATGCTAAAAAACTTGCAATTTAGAGATTTTAAGCTACATTTATAAAAGTTACCAGTTAATCACTCATTATGGACCAATAAACTACTAGTTCAGTGGTCTATTGGTCTGTGGTGGTGGTAGTCAGTTTTTTATCAGACCAATAAACTACTAGTCCACTAGTGTATTAGTCTGTGGTGATGGTAGTCAGTGGTATATCGGACCACACTACCGGTCCAGTGGTGTATTGGTCTGTGGTGATGGTAGTCAGTTGTTAATCAGACCTTACTACTGGTCCAGAGGTTTAATGGTCTTTGGTGGTGATAGTCAATGGTTTATCAGACCAATAAACTACTGGTCCAGTTTTTTATTAGTCTTTGGTCGAGAGGTTTATCAGTCTGTGGTGATGGTGATCAGTGATTTATCGGACCAATTAACCATTAGTCCCGTGGTTTATTAATCCGTGAAAGCGTAACAGACATACAGAGCTTCGTATTTATAATAATAATATGGTTTTAAAACAACACACCTGCAAAGCTGTCTCCACAGTGGCATCGAATGTGTACAATATGTCCAAGAGGTCCTTTCTGGTCTGCGGCATGGCGCGGGAACCCCTCAGAGCTGCTTCAACGTTACGTGCGAACGACGCGCGCATTTCTGCCGCTATATCGAGACCCTCTTTGAGTTCATGTATTAACTGCCAAAAAAGATTTAATATTTAGTGTGGATAGTCCTCTTTTACACATTTTTATTTTATTTATTTTTATTTATTTATTTATTCCTTAGAACTACCAACAGATTTACATGTGTAACTACAGTAACATGGTTATATATTCTAGGGTTGCTAATGACATATAAATCTAATTAAAGGTAGTCACAGCGGGCTTAAAGGTAACAAACATACAATAACTAATCTAACTAACATTAGAAGGAAAAAAAGAAAATATAAAGTATAACAAAATTAGGGAAAGTATGGAAAATAGCTTTGCATTGAGAATGGACGTATAAATCACGTCCTTACTCAATGCAAAGCTTTGTATAAGTGTTTCACTCAATGCAAAGCTTTGTATAAGTGTTTCGAAAGGATCTTTAAAAAAAAATGGCAACGTCCAATGCGTTTTTTCGAAAGCTACAGATAATTCTTGTCTATTGAAAAACTTTATTTACCTCATAACATAATTAACATTTTGATTCTTTACACCATATAATTTAAATGATATCTAAGTGCTTACCGCAAAACATAAAATTAATATCATCCTCCTGCCCTAATCCCACTCTAAGTAGGGTCGGCACAACATGTTGTCACTGGATTTGAAAATCTTTTTAGCTTCATACAAGACTGCGGTTTAATAATGTAAAATTGAAAATGTTTAATAGATTGACTGCCGAGTTTCTTGCTGGTTATTCTTGGTAAGGGCAACATTCCAAACCAGTTTTAGCTTAAGACTAGCCCGATGGCGCAGTGGGTAGTGACCCTGCCTTCAGCTCCGCGGGTCGCGGGTTCGATTCCCGCCGAGGGCCAACATTTTCTATAAAATGAATTTGTTGGTCTTTGAGCCTGGGTGTATATTTGTATTTAAGTATGTATTTAAAAATATTTAAGTATATATTCACCAGTTGTCTGTCACCCATAACACAAGTATTAAGTTACTTACTT